>CM039673.1:517389255-518639255 GCA_022496015.1 Hordeum marinum
AAAATTATTTTTCGCACACAGGAGCACGTGCTCCCGGGAGCCAAATTGGATTTCCCGTAAGTTCACTCTAAATAAAACTGATCCAAAGATAGAAAAACTCATCATCCTTAAAATGGCATAAGCACTTTGCATTTACCGTAGTTACAATAACAAACCTGAATTGATGAATATTCCAAGAGGTCCTCAACTGAAGGCATCACTTTTACCTATGACAAATCCTTAATGTTGGTTCAACTGCTTAACATAGTTGGAAAGGAAGATAAGGTAAGTTTATCCAGCAAAAACCTAAATACTGTACCTTGGTCTCATGGTGCACAGTGTGCAACAAGTCGACAGAAGGATGTTCAAACAAGGTCACACATTGTTCCTCACAGTATGCAACGAGAGGAATTTTATGCTTCAAGGAGTACAAACATGCCTGCAAATGGAACAAAAAGAATATATATAATATCTGACAATCTTATACATCGCTAAAAGGGATACATAACCTTAACAAGTCGATAACTGATACAAAAATGATTCAAGCTCAATGATAACACATTTCATGCTTAACACATTCACAATAATGAACATACATGACTCAAAAAAATGCTCTGCAAATCTCCTAATAAAAAGAACAGTAGGCAATATTAAAAGTTCGATGGAAGATGAGCAGGCACAGCACTAAAATTCTGACAAAAGTACAGCTGCTAGCAGAAAGTAATCAGCTGACATACTTCACTACCTCCTTGCATATATCCAAATCCAAGTTTGCTCTATAAATAAGTTGGCCTTGCTCCCCATATACAAGTGTACCCTGCATCGAAGAGAGCAAAATATAATATTATAAGGGTAAATGCTCATTGAAAAATAGCATATTCTTACTATTGTTCAAACAAGTATAAAGAATGACAATGACGAGTGCTTGCCACTTACTTCTATCTTATCCCTGTTTATAGGCTTGCAAAATGATCAATTTGATTCTACATTCATATGTAATAAAACTGGTCACTACATTTTACGCAGCTGGAGAAACAACTCACATGGATTGCACAAACCTTTGAGCAGTTCAATGATTTTAAATGTTTGAACATCAACAATTTAATCATGTCCCATTCATGCAAAAAAGAAAATATAATTTCATGGCATTCTGTTCAATGCTGCATACATAATCTAATACACTATGCTCCCTGATTTTAGAGCCCTCCCATTCAGTTAAGGTGTTACAATTGGATTTGATTCACGATTTGTCAAGGAGCTCTCACTTAATCAATTAAGGTAATCAATTTTGGATTTGATTCACGATTTTGACCGAGTAAACGATTTCTCAAAGACTATGCTCCCTAATTTTAGAGCCCTCCCATTCAGTTAAGGTGTTACAATTGGATTTGATTCACGATTTCCCAAGGAGCTCTCTCTCAATCAATTAAGGTAATCAATTTTGGATTTGATTCACGATTTTGACCGAGTAAACGATTTCTCAAAGACTATGCTCCCTAATTTTAGAGCCCTCCCATTCAATTGGGGTGTTACATTTGGACTTGGTACATGATTTTTACTGGCTCAACAATTTCTCAAGGAGCTCTCTTATTCAGTTAAGGTAATCAATTTTGGGTTTGATTCATGATTTTAACTCGGTCAAAGATTTCTCAAATTAATCAGCAGCAACCAACGTAAAAAACACATCAGTCCCACGCATCCTCTCACCAGCAATATAATACATGCAGCCACCAACACAAGAAACTTCCCCACTAAGTGTGAGTTGATTAGCAGATAACACAGAATCACACTGCTGAGAAAGCCCACCAAAACACCACATTATAAAAAGAAGGAAACACACCATCTTCTTCACGCACCAAACCAATTAACAAACAAAATTTATGAAATCCCAACAACACCAACGGCGCAACAAAGCGTGCTCAACCCTTCTAGTAACTATATTAAACAGGCTAGGCAGGATTTTTTTAACTTTTTTTAATTACTTCGCATTGGAGATTTTTATGACACTTGACAGGTAGCTCTGGAGACCGTCATTTTTCTCTCCACCACTTAAGGCAACACTTTGAAAACCGAGCAGCCGCCTTCTCCTCTCTTAACGTCATGCATGCTCTTTCCTCTCAAAGCCTCCTCTCTGATCTCCCCTCTCTCTCCCCAGTGAAGGCAGGGAGGCACATTAGGAGCAGCGGCTCAGCAGCACGGTGGCCTCCCCTCACCCTAGCAGGACCACGCCCCCCCTCCCCCCGGCGGTTGTATCGCCTCGATCTGGCGACACCGTAGCAGCACTGTTTGAAAAGGTGACGCCTAGGAGGCGTTTAGGGCATAAGCGAAACTCTAGGCAATGCAAGCAAAAAGTTGTCCACTCAATCCAGAAATCATGCCATATTGCATAGACAGTCCAAATGGCCCATATTCCAATGGCATTAGCTGGTTGTTTACTCACCTATATGCTCCAAATCCATATCGATGCGGATGTAACACCCCAAATACACCATGATAACCAAAATTGTATGCCGCTTAGGCTGCGCCTAGGGCGCTTAAGCGCCAGCTAGGCTCTAGGCAAAGGCCCGCCACCTCGCTTACGCCTAGCGCCTTTTCCAACATCAGCATCACATGTCCACTGCCTCCAGTCACGAGGGCTCGCACTAGGCATTGCGCCAGCCTACAATGGTCGCACTATGCCGGATAAGGAGGCGCGAGGTGGTGGCGGCACCAAGGTCGGGTACACGCAGGCCGGCTACGGCCTCGACAACAAGTGTTGCACCATCAGCAAGCCAGCCGTCGCTCACCCATCGATGTCGCTGGAGGAAACGGCTTCCAGGCCCTCTATCGGCCCTCTTCCTCATTCCATCTCCAGGCCAGACATGTCTCCATCACCGCTTGCTAACCCGCCTCTAGCCGTCGCTCATCGACCTCAGGCTCCTCCTGCTCTAGCATGTGCTCCACCGGTGGGTGCTCTAGGCTATAGCACACTTGATCCACCTCGACATTGTGCTCTCCAACCCATCGTCCTTCATCCATGCCCATTGGTCAACCTCGACACCATGCTCCATAGTCAATGGTCAGCATGCTCCTCCATCCTCGTGTTGGTCCTTAGAGCCTGAGGTATTGTAGTGCCTTGGGACCGACACTATGCAGATCTAACACCTCCGCTAGCCTCCACGTAATATCAATCCTAGGACTCCCACCAAATACAATGTGCACGGCACAACATACACATTATGTAGGTGGATCAACAAGTATGACTAACACAATTCACGAAGAATCCGCAACCACACATATATATACAACAACTCTGGAGAGTCAAGTTTAACAAATGGATAACATGGGCCTCTCGACCAACTTACATCTCTAGAACGGAAGCGAATTATAACTTAGACAAGTAAAGTTTAACAAATGCCTTAAGAAGGCTTTATACCCTGCCCAAACCAATGTCTATGAGATAACCAGCTAACATCGTCCTTCAGGAAACCTGCTTCCCAAATCTACCATCTAATTTGCAGTAATCCAAAGAAAAAAAGAATACGAAAGCAAGGTGAGTATTATGTGTACTCCCAAGACTTAACGTCAGATCGATTTACTTATGCAACATTCTCAAGGAAAAAAGGTGTATGGTTTTAAGCAACAGCAAGCACTAGCATTCCATGGACACACTACAATTTGTGCTTATCAAAGATAAGGTAAGAGAGCGCATAAGGGAAACCATATATCCTATCCATCAACAATACATTGTCTTGCATTCCCCCTCACATCTTCCACGAGGAAGAGTCCATAAGGCACTCACACTATTGGCAATTTTATTAAAAGTTGAAGCTGTTCAGACCTGTTCCCTCCGATCCATATTATTTGTCGCTCAAACGGGCGTATCTAGCACCGAAATACGTCAAGATACATCCATTTCAGTGACAACTAATATGGATCAGAGGGAGTAGAAGCTATCAAGAGATTAAGTGGGCAAGTTTTAGCAACATTAGTTGGTTCTGTGATCTCGTACAAAAGCTACAAGTCATTCATAACCACAAACACTGCTATTCGAATAGATTTAACCCTACAAGGGTGCACCAAGTTACCCATACATGTTTGCTCGACTCTTAATGCCAACTGGTAGCACACCACAAGTGGTGTGTCGACGAAGAAGATCGACTCGACACTCCCCCTTCGCTACAGACAAGTCCAGGAGACCACCCAAACTCAGATGCACCCAAATCAAGAGTCCAGTCGTAGCTCTGAGCCAAACCGAGCAATAGTGTGTGGGGCTCAAGATGGCCATAGCCCTAACCAGGATAATCACTTGGTGGCACCACATACCTATATGCATGCAAACATCAGGGGATTGATGAAGTGTATATGTGGATTGCCTAGCCCTTTCCATCAGTTCGGACTTGCGTTCGCTAGTGCATGAAGCTTAACATGGGGTCAGAGGTAAAGTCTTGAGTTCAAGTCCTGGCTTTCGCAGTTTATCCAAAAAATGTTTCCCCCTTTGTGTCCATGTACTAGGCTCTCGAATCATACCTCTAAGTCTATCCACACGTGTTGACTTCCCGCGTCGCACGTGAGAGGGTGATGAAGTGTATATGTGGATTGCCTAGTCCTTTCCATCAGTTCGGACTTTTGGTTGCGCTGGCTAGTGCATGAAGCTTAACAGGAATAACCTCCCAATGATAATAATAATAACATCCGAAACCGACTTCTCCGTACCTACAACATGATTAATGTGCATGCCAAATGGAAAGCCCGAACTAAAGTGACCCCTGGACAGGCATGTGGTGCTACTAGAATTGTGTGTGGCTACTAATTGCCGATTGCAAAGAGCTGCAGCAGCTGCTGAGTGCAGCTCTGCTGAAGGGAGCAACTGCTCGCAAGGGGGGGGGGGGTAGCTGGTCGGGAAGATGAGTGAACAAAAATGACTTGCTAAGGTTCTTGAGCAGATCACTTGGTTCCCCACGGACTCAAACTTTGGCCATCCTTCCTCGAGGGGAAGTGGATCAGAAGATCTGAGTTGTCGCCCATTGACATCAAGTTAGGGGGCTACCAACTATCTGAGTTGGTCTCAGAGGGCATTGTTGGTTGTGGAGCAGGACCTTAATGGGTACTTGTTAGGCATTGTTGAAGAATCAAGAGACAATACTAATGCAAAGGGAAAGAAGTGGAAGACCATCAACACTTTGTTTATTGGATGGTTGTTGAACTGGTGGTGCCCTGCACTGGATGGTGGTGCCTGTTGGAATAGCAACTTGCATTACTAGGAGGTCAAAGCCACCATATATATGATGTACATGAGGATGCCAAAAGGCAAGAATACAAAAGGCCAAAGGCCATCATCAATATAACTCTAACACCTCCCCTCAAACTCATGGTGGTTCCACAACACTGAGTTTGGAAAGGTGAAATCTATGTTGCGCTCTAGTCTGTGCCTTCGTGAAGAAGTCCGCTAGCTGTAACTCGGAAGGCACATACTGAAGTGAAGAGCAATAACATGATCCTGCACGGCAACGCGCACATAATAAGCATCAACAGCAATATTTTTGGTAAGCTCATGCTTCACGGGGTCCCGCGCAATACTGATAGCACCTGTGCTGTCGGACAAGAGGGTGGTAGGTGTAGTAACAGAAACACCAAAATCCTCCAGTAGCCATCGTAACCAAGTCACCTCTGCCGTCAGAAGAGCCATAGCTCTCAACTCGGCCTCTGCACTCGAACGAGAAACTACAGTATCTTTCTTCGTCTTCCAAGCAAATGAGAGAACCACCAAGAAAAACACAATAAGCAGAAAGTGAACGACGATCCGAAGGATCACTGGCCCATGTAGCATCTGATTAGGTCTGGAGTTGTAATGAACTGGAACGAGGAAAAAAGAGACGATGAGAGATCATGCCACGAAGATATCGTAGAACACAAAGAAGGTGACTATAGTGAACTGAAGTGGGAGCGGACACAAACCGACTCAGAATATGGACAGGATAGGAAATATCCGGACGAGTGACAGCAAGATAGACAAGACTCTCAACAAGATGACGATAACGCGTCGGATCAGACAACGGCTCACCATCAGAAGCACGAAGGTTAACATTAAGCTCCATAGGAGTCTCAGCAGTGCGCTCATCACTAAGAGCCGCACGAGCAAGATCATGGATATACTTTTCTTGGGAAACAGAAAAGCCATCAGAGGTGGATGAAACCTCAATCCCAAGAAAGTAACGAAGGGTACCAAGATCAGACATGAGAAACTGCTCACTGAGACGGGCCTTGACAAAATCAATGTAATCAGAATCGTTGCCGGTGATGATCATGTCATCAACATATAGAAGAAGAGTGCGACCACGAGCAGAAAGGTGAACAAACAACGCTGGATTATGAGCACTGAGCGAAAAACCAGCTGTAGTGACCATAGAGGCAAAGCGCTCAAACCAAGCACGCGGGGCTTGCTTAAGACCATATAGAGAGCGACGAAGACGACAAACCATGCCGTCAGGAACTAAATACCCAGGTGGTGGTTGCATATAAATTTCCTCACGCAACTCACCATTAAGAAAGGCATTCTTAACATCAACCTGAGACACGGACCAATGGCGAACAGAGGCCACATCGAGAAGTGTGCGAATAATGGTCATATGGGCCACAGGAGCAAAAGTCTCATCGTAATCACGACCATGCTCCTGCTGAAAGCCACAAGCCACAAGACGAGCTTTATAACACTCAAGAGAACCATCAGAGCGAGTCTTAATCTTATAGACCCACTTAGAAGTGATGGGACGAACACTGGGAGGAAGAGAAACCAAGTCCCATGTGCCGTTGCGCTCAAGGGCAGCAATCTCCTCTGCCATCGCAAACTGCCATTCAGGATGAGCAATAGCATCTCGGTAAGAAATCGGCTCAACAACGGTCGAAAGATCATAGCGAGAAGGAGAATATCGGTCAGGGGGCGGACAAGGCCGAGAACGAAGACCAAAGTTGGTTGAGAGGAGGAAGACGACACAGCAGAAGTAGAGGGTTCATCGGTAGACTTGTCCACAACACGTGAACGACGAGTATAATGGAAAGGAAAGGACGGAAGAGGTGGAAACACTGGAGGTGGAGACGGGTAATGTATCAATGATGAAGGTGGAGAAGGGGACGGTATCAGTGATGAAGGTGGAGATTCATGCAATGAGGGAGGAGAAGAAACCATAGGAGAGGACGGCGTCGGATCTACAACAACAGGACGAGTAGGAATACTGGGCACAGAGGGAGGTGTATCTGGAAACGTAAGAAAAGATATGTCATCCGTGGAAAAGGCCGAGGAGGATGGACGCGGGTAGAAGGGACGAGATTATCAAATGTCACATCCCGGGAAATACGCATCTGGCGACCGACAGAATCCCAACACCGATAGTGCTCATCACTGTATCCGAGAAAAACACACTCAACAGATTGCGTGGTTAGTTTGGTGCGTTCATGAGGAGCAAGCAAAACATAGCAAACACAACCAAATAAACGGAGCACCGAATAATCAGAAGGACCAAAAAGGCGTTCGAGAGGAATACCACCCTATAGAGCAGCAGATGCCTGAATGTTGATGAGATAGGTGGAAGTAGTAACAGCCTCTGCCCAGAAGTGAGGTGAAAGAAAGGCGGCAATCATCATCGCACGCGCCGTCTCAAGGTGACGATGCTTGCGCTCAGCCACACCATTCTGAGCATGAGCACCAGGGCAAGAGAACTGAGCAAGCGTACCCTGCTCAGCAAGAAATCCTCGCAGCGCATGGGAGATATACTCACCAGCTGAATCTGCGCGAAAAATGCGAACATGAGTGGAAAATTGTGTGTGAACCATGGTAGCAAATTTTTTGTATATAGATAAGACCTCACTACGAGAAGACATGAAATAGATCCAAGTGTACCGAGAATAATCATCTATAAAGATAATATAGTAGCGATGACCCCTTTTCAAAGCAAAGGGAGCCAGACCCCAAACATCAAAGTGAACGAGATCAAAAGGACGCTCGGACACCGACTCACTGTGAGGGTAGGGTAGTTGAATTTGTTTACCAAGTCTACAACCCAGACAATCCAACGAAGCATTACCAGAGACAGACCCCAAAACACCACGATGAACCAAAGACGAGAGACGAGAACCACATAAATGGCCCAGACGGTGATGCCACTGCTGAAAAGTGCTAGTAGATGCAACAATATGGGTTGCGAGACTAGCAAAGGTGGCAGCAGAGGGAAGACGAAGCCAGTCAAGCTCCCAGAGACCATCAGAACGTCGAGGGTCAACACCAAGCAGAACGCCCGTGCGACGATCCTGAACAGAACATGAATCAAAGTCAAGAATGAGCCAACAACTAGAGTCAACAATCTGACCACCAAATATGAGCTGCATGGTAAGTCGAGGAACATGAGCGACAGAGGGAACATGAAAAGAAGAAGTGCTAAGAGTGCCTCGACTAGCTACAGGGAGGGGAGTGCCATCGGCCGTAAGAACACGAACAGGAGACTCGAGAGGTTGCACAGAGGTCAAAGTGGAAGAATCATAAGTCATATGAAAAGACGCTCCTGTATCAAGAATCCATGAGGATGTACCTGAGTGAGTAGAAAGTGGTTTCTCAGTGCCAAAAGAGTCAGTCACAGAACCTGCAGAAACTGTCAGTGAAGAATCCCAAGCATCAAGCATGCATCGCAGCTGCACAATCTCACACGCAGATAGGGACACGGCGGAAGAGGTCGAGGTAGAAACACCTGCCGACGATGAGCAATCGCCACCCGTGGAAGCCAAGTGTAGAGTCGACCGAGAGTAGCGAGTCGACGTAGAGCCACATGTGGAAGTCGACGTAGAATGGTCACTG
Organism: Hordeum marinum; assembly: GCA_022496015.1. Lineage (NCBI taxonomy): Eukaryota > Viridiplantae > Streptophyta > Magnoliopsida > Poales > Poaceae > Hordeum > Hordeum marinum. Next base: position 517,398,059 of record CM039673.1, read on the forward strand.
CTGCGCGCGGAAGCCGCAAGAGGAGTTGACATAGGGCGACAATCGCCAGGCGTGGAAGTCATAGGAAGAGTCGCTGAAGAGCCAACACCATGCAGAGAAGCGGATAGATGAAGCGGTGCAACAGCCGAAGGAGTCAATGTAGAGCAGCCAGCAGCACCAGTGGATGTCGCAACATGTGTCGAAGTAGAGCGACAACCACTACCTCCAAGTAGGCGAGCACCAAGCACCGAGGAACGACACATGTTCGAGACAGGGTCAATATATGGAATCATTGTACTTGTTTCTCTCTCTCCCTCTCTCTACTCTTTTTTTCTCTCTTTTTGAAAAAAATCAGATCTGGATCACGTCCAGACTGAATACATAGCGGTTTCACACCACACCAGCACGAGCGCCCGCGGCAGCCGGGAGGCCATCAGCGGCATGGAGTGGGCAGGGCCGGACTGGCGACCGGCGACGACAGGCGACCAGGCACCGGCGATGACAGGCGACCGGCGACGAGAGGCGGACAGGATTGTCAGCCAGTGACGACAGCCTGGGGGCGAACGACAGGCCGAGCTTCAGGAGACGACGACCGTGCTTGAGAAGACGGCGGCCGGCGTCGGCAGCGGAAAGGAGAACGGCGACCAAAATCCGGCGAGGAGCAATGACTGGGCGGAGGTCTGGCCCAAGCTAGACGAACGACGACCACGCGGGCAGAGACTCGAATGAGACGACCGGCTCAATCTGGACGAGAGAGAACCACGCGGGCGGGGACTCCAGCCGCACGCGAGCACCCGATCTGAACGGGAGGCAGGCAAATCGTGTGAGCAGGCCGACAGCGGCTCGATCCAGAAGCAGACACGGGCACCTAAATCCTGATCGATCTAGAGCAAGCACCACGTAGCAGGAGCAGCACCGTGCGTTGACCTTGAGGCCTCTTCACTTCCAGCAGCACGCGAACAACCCGGCAACGCAGACGACTTCCGCACGAGCGCGCGGGATCCGGCGGAATAGATCGTCTGCTTGCGTCGGAGATTGGATCGATAGCACAAGTTGCATGTGCCATAAAAATCCCTAAAGCTCTAATACCATGTTGGAATAGCAACTTGCATTACTAGGAGGTCAAAGCCACCATATATATATGATGTACATGAGGATGCCAAAAGGCAAGAATACAAAAGGAAAGGCCATCATCAATATAACTCTAACAATGCCCTCCATTGGACGCTCTGCGAAGGGGCTATCCACATCTACCAGGATATGGAAGACTTTGTCCACCCGATACTCCAGCAAGGACAATGCCACACTCATTGCTATGATTAATGGGAAGATTAGTCGGCTGCACCAAGCTGACATGTCAATGATGGCATATGTGGCATACCAGGATAATTGTGATCCTCTGGAACTCTATGATACGGCTTCAATCAAGTCAGGGCACAAGTGCATGGCACGTAGGCATGTGCTAAAACTTTTGGATGGCCTCAAAGGTTGCTTTGATGGTAGGAAGGCATCCCTACTACACCAGACTCTCCTGCCTACTATTGATTAGGCTATTGCAGCAATGACTCAAGAGGAGGTGCGGCTTTCTCTTGAGCAAGCAGACATCAAGGTTGTCCCGACGTCGATGTTTGCAGTCACCAAGCACACGGAGTGGAGAGATCCCAAGGGTTGTTATACCTGTGTGGAGGTAGGTCACCAGAAGTGGGAATGTCCAACTCGTGACAGAGGCAATGGATATAATAGAAGGGGCGGGACTGCTAGGGGCATAGGTGGATACTTGGAAAACTTAGAGGATCAAAGGGCACACATGACAATTGAAGGGGATACTCGGACATCAAAGGGCAAGAAGTAGATGATGATGCCTATGGAAACTTTGCTCATTGGGCCTCCAGTTATGAAAGTAATACGGAAAATGCATCTCTTGCTACTAAGAGCATCTCCATCCGCCCCCCAACAGGCCCCCCAAGGCCATTTTTTATCACCGGCGGGCGAAAATCGGCCTAGTCACGCCCCCAGGAGCCCATTTTTCGCCGGTTAGGGCCGAATTTGGCGCCGGCGTACCCAAGCCGAACCCAGCACGCTGGGGGCGCCTGGGTGCGCCGGGTGAAACATTTTTGGCGCGAAAACGGGTGGGTCAGCCAAGTCATCGATCGCGCGGCGGCGGCGTCCTCAACGCCTCGGTTTCCCGCGGGGAATCAATGCAAGGCTGCCGCCGGTCAGCCTTCCATTGATGCGGCGCGTTCACGAGCCAACGCTCACGCGGCGGCGCAGTCAGTACAGGGCGACGCGCGTCCACACCTCGCCTCCCACGCGCCCACCCGGTGTCGCCCGCCCCTATAAAAGCCGACCCTCGCCCGGTGTTCACCACACATCGCCACCGTCGACGCCCCTCTCTCTCCCCAGCGCAGCGATCTTCTCTCCCCTCTCCCGAACAATGGCGGAGCGCTACCCAGGCGACGGCGCAGCCCGCAACGGCTTCGGCCGCCGGCACCTCCACGAGGACGAGGCCCGCCTGCTGTACGAAGCGAAGTACCCGACGCCGCCTGACATGCGGGTGTTGGCACGTGGAGGCTCACCGCCGGCAGGGTCCCCGTGCCACCGGTGCTCACCGGAGCCGAGCGGCGTGCAGAGATCACCCGGTTCCAGTCCTTCCTGTCTGAGGAAGTGCGTCGGCAGCTGAGGTACGCCCCAGACAGTGTCAACCTCTGGACGGCGTACTTCGAGCGCCGCCACGAGGAGCAGCTCACTCCACCAACGGCGGCCCTACGCGCGGCCGCTTCAACGGCGAGGGCCGCCGTCTGTGGTGGGGCGTCCCCGGACGTATGCTCGAGGCCGTCCTCGAGCACATCGAGGGTGGCAACGAGCCGCGCCTCGAGTACCCGACGAAGCCGACGTCCATCTCCCGCCGGCGGGGCTCATCGTGGCAACCACGACGCATGGACACGCCGTCCTCGCACTCCTCCCACTCCTCCGGCGCAGCGTGCACGCCGCCAGTCGCCGTGAAGGCCGAGCCCGGCGCGACGCCGCTCCGGCGCAGCGGTCGCAGCGGCGGCGGGGGCATCACCATCAACGAGGGCCGCCGCTACGAGCCCTCACCTCCCTGCGGCCACCTCCGCCTTGTCAGGCCGAAGACGGGGCCTGGCACGACGGTGGTCAAACAGGAGCACCTCGCCATGGCCGCCGACGACAAGACGACCATGAAGTGGGTGCGGGACGATTACGTCCGGGAGGAGATGGAGCGACAGCACCGAGCCCTCGAGGATATCGAGGCTCGCCACCGTGCCTGTCGTGAGGAGGAGCTCGTCGGCCTCATCATCCTTGACGATGACAGCGATGAGGAGGCGCCCGGGCCCTCTAACCCCGACCTGCACCATTTCGGCGACGCAGGGCAGGGTTGCAGCAGGGACGGCGGTCGCGGCACGCAGAACGGCGATGACAGCGACGACGATGGCGACGGGGACGACGGCGACGACTACACCAACTTCTACAAGCTCCTAGGCATGTAAAATGCGGCGGCGCGACGACGGGACAACGGCGGGGGACGACATAGTCGACATAGTTTTTTTTGTTTTTGTATTATATTTTTAATGAAAATCCCAAACTTTTGGGCTGATTCTAGGACCATATTGGGCTGAAAGCGGCGGTTGGGGGCGACCCCGGGGGCGCGACTAGGAAGCCGAGCCCCTTCATGCCGATTTTAGCGCCGGCTGGCCCCTAGGCGGCGCTATTTCAGGCCCCTGGGGGGCAACGGCTGGAGATGATCTAATGAGAATGCGCCAGAGTGGGTTCTAGACTCCGGAGCATCTAAGCATATTACGAGTAAATCATGTGTGTTTAGAGTCTTACAATAAGTATCTCCTACTCACAAGGGCACTATACAAACTGTTGATGGTACAAAACAACCTATTGTAGGGGTTGACACATTAAAGTGCACTTTGACCATCTGCCTATCCTCAGTTTCAGATGCCTATCAATTCGGTTTGTCTCAATGCTCTGATTGATCATATAGATTGTCGTGTAATCCTTGACAAGTTTAGTTGCTTGATTCAAGAGCGACAGATGAGGCAGACTGTTGGGATTGGAAACCGTCGTAGGGGGCTCTTGAATATGGACTAAGAGGTGCAACCGGACTTGGTTGCTGCAACCATGTAGGACAAGAAGCATGCTATGATCCATCACTATAGGATGGGGCATGTATCCTTGGATACGATGAGTAGAATATTTCCGGATGTTATGTGTGGGATAGGCAAGGGCAAGTTGACATGTGATGCTTGCGAAAATGCCAAATACACAAGAGCCTCATATGTAAGGGGCTACAAAGCATATCCCCTTTTATGCTTATTCATTCGGATTTATGGACTTGCCCGATGGTGTCAATAAATGGAATGAAGTACTTTGTTACCTTTATGTCGTTTGCTATTCTCATATGACTTGGATTTATTCGATGTGTCACAAGGATGACGTGTTTAACTGTTTCTAAACTTTTCATGCCTTGGTGAAGAATCAATTTCAGGTGCAGGTGTTCAAGACTGGCAATGGTACAGAGCATGTGAACAACACCTTTCAAGTCTTCTTGTCTGACCAAGGTATACCTCATCAAACTTCATGTCTAGACACCCCCTCAGAATGGAATGGCAGAAAGGAATAATCAACATATTCGTAAGATTGCTTGGTCATTGATGTATACGATGAATGTGCCAAAGTTCTTGTGGAGTGAAGCAATTATGACAGCCACATAGGTGATCAACCGGACACCATCAAGAATACTAGGCATGAAATCTCCATGTGAGATGATGTTTTGAGAAACTAAGTCTGTTGTTCCCCCAAAGTTGTTTGGGGATACCTGTTTGTTCAGGATCACCGGCCTTCTGTTGGGAAGCTAGATCCGTGGACAATGAAGTGTATTTTTCTGGCTATTCTTCTACTCAATAGGGGTATAAATGTTGGCTCCCTCTGCGATGCGCAAGTTTGCCAGTATGGATGTCACCTTCAGGGAGCCTGGGCCATTCTAGAGCCGACAAATCTAAGTTTGTTGTCTGAAGAGCTTGAGCACTTGCATTCTATGAAGGATGGTCAAGAGGGGAGAAGGTTGTGTCTCATAATCAGGGTGATTCTATGGGCACTAACACTGATGATGATATGCAGGTTCAGGTCTAGTCAATATGGGTACAATTCCAGATGATACTCTCACTGATAATGAGTTGTAAATGGATCTACATCGTGAAGTAGAATCCCAAGGCATATACAGAGTTTCAGACCCTTGAGGAGCTTCTTCTAAACCTCTAATTGAATGTTGATGTCAATGATGCATGGGTCTTGCCATACAATAAAGGGGTGTATAGATCCAAATCGTATTACTCTTCAGTGCATTCCACCATTGTGGTGGACCCTATTTTTACTGGATATGGAAATGTGCTTGCACCCTCAATATTAACATGTTTGGCTCGCTCCTTCTAATGGATAGGCTCAACACAAAAGACATGATGATGAGTGTTAAGCTTCATGCACTAGCCAACGCAACCAAAAGTCCGAACTGATGGAAAGGGCTAGTGCAATCCACATATACCGTAACACCCCCTCTCACGTGTGACGGGAAAGACAAGTCAACACGTGCAACCGGAAGAAAGCGATGGCGCGCGAAACTCACGTATGACTCAAGAGGCCTCTACATGGACACAAAGGGGGGCTACCAACATTATTTTTTAATAAATTGCGAAAGTCAGGACTTGAACTCAAGACCTTAGCTCTGATACCATGTTAAGCTTCATGCACTAGCCAACGCAACCAAAAGTCTGAACTGATGGGAAGGGCTAGTGCAATCCACATATACCGTAACAATGAGAAGGCACTGGCATGTGGAAAATGATACATGTGTTCTCTGCTCTTTTTTGATTCATAAAGATTTTCATCTGTTCTTCTCTTGCAATTTCAGCTAGAGAATATGGAATTATTTGTAGATTAACAGGGCTTCCCAAGCATCCATGACCACCTATAAATGGTTGCGGCTGCTAGACAGGAATTTGGGAAGCCTTTCTTTACCGAGGTGATCTTCACTGCTGCTTGGAACATATGGACTGTTAGAAATGCAAAGGTTTTCAGAAATGAGAGGCCACTATTCAGAACTTGAAGATACAATTTCATTCATGATAAGACCCTGCTCTCTCATAGGATTAAATGTAAATATAAAGATAGTTTGTTGTCCTGGATTTCTTCTATTCCCTAGTTGTATGTTTAGTTGGCTGTAACAGTATGCAAGTTTTCTTCCACATTTTCTTTTCTTTCCTGTTTGTAAAGATTGTTTCTTTAGTTTGTTTAATAAAGGCACTGTGAGGCTTTTTGCCTTGCAGTAAATAGTCGAAAGAAAGAGCAGAATTCTAAGGGGAAGGTGGAAGTATAAGGCTAGATGCATACAATCAAACTTATGGAATTGACTATGATGAGATGTTTTCATGTGTTGCAAACTTTGGGTGAAAGTTGCATCAATTGGATGTCAAGAATACCTTTTTGCATGGTGAGCTGCAAGAAGAAGTGTACACGGAGATATCACCATGTTTTGGTACTTCAGAGACCACATGGAAGGTATGCAGGCTAAAGAAATCCTTGCATGGACTGAAGAATCACCGAGGGCATGTTTTGATAGGTTTGTTTGTGGTATATGCTATGGCCAGTGTAACAGTGACCACACGATGTTCTACAGTACTCTAATCGAAAGATCATCATTCTTGCAGTATATGTGGATGACATTATCATCACCATTCTTGCAATGAATGTGGATGACATTATCATCATGGTACATGATAAGGAGGAAATATAGAGATTGAAGGGGGGCCTAAGCAAGGAGTTTGAGGTAAAGGATTGGGGTAACCTAAATACTTCCATAGCATTAAAGTGGATCAGACAGAGAAGGGAATATCTTTGTGCCAACAGAAATACACCTTGGGTCTCTTGAGCGACATGGGCATAATGAGATGCCCTGCATCCCCTATCCCAACTGAACAAAATCATCAAGTGAGAGCACAATCAGGAGAGCTAGTGAATAAGGAAGATTATGTAAAACTGGTTGGGAGGTTATTGTACTTGTGCCATACCAGGCATGACATTATGTATGTCATGGGTGTGGTGAGCAGATACATGCATGAACCAAGGAGTAGGCATCTTGATATTGTACACAAAATTCTAAGATACTTGAAGGGCACTTCGGGTAAAGGGTCGTGGTTTGCGGATAGTGGACATCTTGAGGTAGATGGCTATAGTGACTTTGATTGGCCCAGCTGTCGAAATGATGGAAGATCAACTTCTGGCTACTGTGTGTTTGTGGTAGGAAATTTGGTGTCATGGAGAAGCAAGAAACAAACAGTTATGCCTAGATCAACAAAGGAAGTTAAGCGAAGTTATTTGGTTTCATTGGAGCTGTTCTATTTCAAGAAAGGAAGTAATTTGCTTTATTTAGTGAGAAGTTAAGTGAAGCTAGACAAAAATGGAGTACTTATCAGCAAGTATTGTATGATGTTTTAAGAGCTTTAAAAACTTGTTAAGTCTATTTGTTGCCAAAAGAGTTCATCTTTTACACTGATCATCAATCCTTGAAGCATTTTAGAAATCAAAAACATGTTGATTGCACGCTAGCAAGATGGGCAACATATCTTGAGAGGTATAACTATCACACTATGCATAAATCTGAAGCAACCAATTGAGTAGCCGATGCTTTGAGTCATCGCGCATGTCTCTTGACTTCTTTTGAAACCAAATTTCCAGACATGGATCAAATATAGGAGTTGTATGAGGATGACAAAGACTTTGGCCATGTTTGGGTAAAGCACATAAGGAGCCAGCCATTAGGTGATGACTATTTGGTGCAAGATGGCTATATCTTCAAAAATGAACATTTGTGCATCCAAAGAATTTCTCTCCATGACAAATTGGTTAGAGAGCTCCATTCAGGTGAACTTAGTAGCCGTGATGGACCGGACAAGACTATTGCTAACCTGGAAGCTCGTTACTTTTCGCCACAACTAAAGAAATGTTGGAAACTTTGTTCAGCGGTGCCCCATATGTCAAACCTACAAAGACCAGGTTTAGAACACGGGGTTATGCATGCCTTTGTCGGCTCCTGTTGCTCCATGGGAAGATATCTCTGTGGACGTAGTCTTGGGTTTGCCAAGAACAAGACGCGGGAGTGATGTTGTGTTTGTGGTCGTGGACACATTCTCTAAAATGGCTCATTTCATTCCATACCGCAAGACAATGGATGCCCATCATATGGAAAACTTGTTTTCTCGAGAAGTGGCCAGACTTCATGGAGTTCCAAGTCCATCATCTCAGACGGTGATAGCAAGTTCCTTGATGCATTTTGGCTCGCTTTGTGGAAGCAATTCAACACCGCATTAAATTCTAGCACTGCCCATCCACAAACAGATGGTCAAACGGAAGTGGTAAACAATTTTTGGGGAAATTTGATCTGTTGCATTTGTGGAGAAAGAAGGGACAGTGGGATTTGGCTTTATCTTTTGCAGAGTTCTCCTACAATAACTCCAAGCATAGATCCACAGGAAGGAGTCCTTTTTCCATTGTCTACACTAAAGTTCCAACACATGTGGTGGATTTGGTGAAGCTACCATCAAGGGGAAACTCAAAACTAGCATTGTCCTTTGTTGATAATTACACTGAGTTATTTGAAGAAATTCATGGTGTTTTGGAAGCACAAAATCAGAAATATAAACAACTTGTTGACTGTAAAAGGAGGCTAAAATCATTCCAAGTTGGTGATAAGGTGATGGTCTACCTTCGGAAAGAGAGGTTGTCTTTAGGTGTTAAAGAGAAGCTTAGGCAACGAAATTATGGGCCCTTCTCTATTATGAGGAAGATAAATGATAATGCTTATGTAATAGATCTTCCAAGTGACATGATTGAACTCCTGCTGCCATATCGATCCTATCTCCGCCTCTAGAGCGATATACATGTTGAATTTGTTCCTTCGACACTTGTGTTGTACACACTGTAGGAGAAAGGTGGAGTTGCTCCTCCACAACCTTGTGTTTCTTCAATAGGGCCCAATCCCATGTGGGGGGCTGACCTAGAAAAGGAGGAGCCATAGGATGCCTGGATAGAGGCACCGCTACACACGCACAGATAGACACAAGCTGGTACGTCTCTCTCTCTCTCTCTCTCTCTCTCTCTCTCTCTCTCTCTCTCTCTCTCTCTTAGCCAACACATTTCTATCGTAGACGGGTGGTATACTCTTTTCCAACGTATCCAATGTGCAGTTGTTACACTCTGGGGGTAACTAGCAAACATATTTCATGATAATAAACTACACAAATCCTCCAACGACGAGCCAATCATAGCTATGTTTGTTGAAGTTTTGGTTGATCAATTCTTAGGTAAAGCAAAGGTGTCTTAACATATTCACATATTAAAAAAAGAACTATAGAAGTACAACTACTGCCATTATATTCAGGTATGCCATCGTTAAAATCCATCTCAGGTACCAGGTGGTAAATCAACATTCCAATCCCTGAGATGTCAACTATACAGGGAAGGTAACAAGAAAGGAACCTTAGCCTCTGCCATCAGACCGGAACTAGAACTATCTCCAAGTGTGGGTCGTTGAGCATCTACAAAACACGCCATTTCCCGCTCTTTTAGGATTGAATGTCCCACAACAACACTATGAGGTGGGAAATCATCTAGCTCCGACCCAAGACCAACAAATACGCCAAAAGATAGTACGTATGGAACTCGTCCACCCCCATGTGCAACGCCGGTAAAGACAAAATCGTCGTCACCAACCTCTCATGAGGTAAGCGTTGCATTGTTATTTTCCTGAATAAAATACGAACGTCACATTTAGCTCAAACAAACATGTATAATGCTTCCAGGTGTCTGGCCACACGAACGGATCAAGGAAACAGAAGAGGCCAGAAAATTCAGCGGCACAGCTCAAAGCATTTCTTTAGATCGTTAGCTACTTAAACAGCAATTCTGTTAATGTTGACTTGCCTAAACTTCTATGTGATCTCGATAGTTTTATCTTCGTTTTTCATACTGGTAGACATCCAGACACCAATATGAAATATTAACATTTGTCATGTTTCTTTGGTCAAACTCTAAGAATGTTTCATCTAAAGCTATCTCCCAATAGTGTAAATACTTTTCAGCCAAGTGTTAAAAAACAGTGACAGCTCTAGCACACACCCGCACATCAGTCACAAAAGCAAAAGGAAATGAATACGCTAGGTTTTTACAAATTTCTTATTTGCATCAAAGCTCTAGCAAAGAAGGCCACATGCACTGTCACGGACTTCACCTATGGTAGTCGACATTATCAACCACACTGTTCTTAAGCTACTTGGCAAGACACAATGAACTATTAATAACAAACACAAGCACCAACAAATTAAGGTAAAATTTAGCCAACGACGGCAAATATACGGGCGCGGCATGACATCGCGCTACAACCGACCAGTTTCTTCTAAACGAGCAATTACACACACAAGTACGGGCACATACACACACACAAGCATCCAGTAGTAAAGCATAGATGACATAAAGCAGGGTTAGCCAGTTACTCGCATAGTAACAACGGTGTTGCAATCTAAAATCAGGGTACCTGATTCAGTAGAGCAAATAGACACATAGAATTTTACTTTAAAATGTCTAGATGTGTCTAATTCCACAAAAAGGGACATCGCTGCCAAAAGAACACTTGCACAAAGCCATAAAGCTTTGATAACCATTTTCCAAATTTTACAACTATTCAGGTAAGAATGGAGAACATGTACCTGTAGAAATACACCAGGTGAATTCTCCGATATAAAATCACCCCTTCCCTCCATATTAAGAAGCTTGAAGGTTGCTATGGTGGAAGCACGGGTCTGATTAAAAGGGATGAAAATCAAGAAAATATTAGAAACATGCAAGATGCAACTATACTAAAAATGCAGTCATCTTATGTAGAACATTTATGTACTTTGCTTCCACATTCCTTAGGCTGCGTTCAGTTGGCATGGATTTGAGGGGGGTTTGGCAGGGATTAAGGGGATTAAATCCCATACAAGTCAAATTCCCCCCAAATCCCCTTCAATCCCCTTGAGACAGGGTGTAACTGAACAAAGCCTTAGAAAACTTCATACTGTGCTTAAGATTAATATCACATATAGTCAGTTGTAACTCATCACAAGTTGAAATCATATTGCTTACTATTTCAATTCCATCTGAAATTAAACTGCAACTAAGATAAGAAGCTACATAGAAGCACTGACATCCTACTGAAAATAATTCCCAGCATTCATCAAGACTGCTTCCACATACTCTAGGATGTGGGAAAGTTATCCATATCATTGATAATCAGTAATAGTGTTAAGGAAAGAGTGGGAACTAGCCTTAACATCAGATCAGGGCCATTCACATTTGATGCACAAATATCCTTGCATTCATGACTAATCCATAAGGGTGAAACGAATGCTTAAGAGTGAAACGCACCTTGCCAGTAAGCATGATAACAGTTACTCCCCGTGATATTGCCTCTCGCAAAGATTCTACTGATTCTGAATGCAGGTGTCCTTCATAATCCACAACAGTACCTTAATAATTTTTGCAAAGAAGTTACTTGCTATAAGTTGGTAAGATCTAGCATAAACAGTAAGCTTGTTGATGCTTCATCAACTCACCATCTATATCACATACTATATGGGTCAGTTTCGGCTGATGACCCTCCCGTAAACTCCTTTTCTCTATATCTCTATTGGCCTCTACATATTAAAATTTCATAGGTACTCCAGTGAGAAGAAACAGATGACAACCCTTCACTTAAAGAAAAACGGACAACAATAACGTGCAAGGGCGACCTACCATCAGAATTTTCTGAATGATCCATATCAGTACAGAAATGATACGCACTCTTAATGAGTCCTTTCCCTTTCCATTCAAGAGTATTTAATATATGTTCTTCTTCCTGCTCCATCTCTTCTTCAGCCTCCTTGCTGAGTTCATGATCAAAGCCCAATAAATGCAACAATCCATGAACCTGGTGAACATTGAGTTGGTTAACACAAAATAGGTTCACAATCAGCAAAGCTATTCCAACACTGAACAATTGCATGGAGGTTTTCTTCATAATATACACCAGAAGTAGCATCGAAGTAATTATTTGTACACAGAAGGTAGTCAAGCAATCAAGCCAATAGGCAAAACTTGGAGCTTTGTCTTGGTATAAAACTTTCAACTTTCAAGCACAGCACTAACTCAAAATAAAACCCATGATTCCATGAAGTAAATACACACCTAGGGTGTGCTTCGTTTGCAACCCCAATTGCCCAAGCCAACGTTTGGGTAAGGCCACCTCTTCGGCTAGTGACAGGATTGAGGCCAATTCATTGGTGTGCCCTTTGATGTTGCCTATCACTTGCCAACTAGTTCATAGCCAAAGTTGATTTGCCAGGCATGGCAATTGGCTGCCAACCAATTAGGCTATTACTGACCAAAGTAGACAAATATTGGCAAGTTTCGACACTGCCAAATACTCCCTCCGTTCCTTTATGTAAGGTGTATTATTTCTGGCACGGTGACCAAGACACATAATTATAGACATGTTAAGACTAAATTACCCTTGAAAAATTTGTTGGTTAGTGGAAAGTGAATCAGTTAGTCCAGGAAAGTATGAAGAACATGCCATCGACAAAGAGACTGTTTCCTTCTTTTGCTATAAGGAGAAATACAAACAATCAGAAAAGAGACACTTTCCTTTTTCAGGAGGGCTAACAAGGGAATTATGAGGAATTAGAAGAAATGCACCTTACATTCTGAAATTTTATCAAAAAACAAATACACCTTAGATAAAGGAACGGGGGGAGTATTGGCTTGCCCAAACATTGTCACTGGGGCTGCAAACCAAGCACATCTCCGTCTTTCTATTATATTGATCCAATTCTAAGTTTCAAAAAAGATAGCAGTACAATTTCCTTCATGTTTAATTTTGCTATTGTGACCGTTCAAACTATAATATGAGCTCAAAACCACCATTATCAGACATCGCTACTGCTACGGTCAATGATAGATCAGACAAGACCTACATAATTACAAACAGAAGCACGCGGGCACCCCAACAAGGAGAACAAATGTGGTGCTAGAAATAATTCAGAGAGACTAACCATGAGAATTCTTATCTCATCAAGAAGTGTATGGCCTCTTTCTTCCGCTTGCCGTCGGGCTGTCTCAACAGAAATTACCAAGTCGCCTAGTTGCAGCTGTTGAACCAAAAACAAACAAGTGGATAATAATATCAGACAGAAACATCTGTAAAAAACAAACTAACTCAACAGGACATCTTACAATGGGAATCTGGAGCCCTGGGATATGCTGCGACATTGACAGAACGTCTGTCGCGTGGTCTTCATCCCTCCATTCCTTGTTCAGCTTCCTGATAAAATCGTCGTCACAGAGCAGTAGAGAAATCTCAACGCTATCGTGCTCATCCACATTGCTTATGCAAGGGTCTCTGGTCTTGTACTCCGAGTTCCCCAAATTGTGGAATGCCAGCTTCATTGCCTTCCCAGCATCTGTTCGAAGTGTTTCTGCAATACTCTGCGAAGCCCATTCGTAATTAGAGACATGGGGTAGGGATTCAAAAAGTCCAGGGAGAGAAAATCGCGTGCGGAAGCTATTATCACCAGGATGAGGGGGTCGTCGGGGAGGGCTTCTTCGATGCCAATCTGCACGCTGAGCTCGCCGGGGCCCTTCCGCCTGGATCTCCTCCGCCTCGGTAACATCGTCGGCACCGAACCGCGCCGCCGTCGTCTGGATAAGGATGACGCGTAGTACCGCGAGGCAGCGGCGAGGAAAGGGGGTGGGCTGCGACCATGGGGAGGAGGAGGCGGCGGCGGGTGCGGGTGAAGCGGGGGAGTCGGGCGCGCTGAAAAAGGGAGCGGGGAAGGGCGGAGGAGGGGGTTGGAGGCGAGCGCGCGGGAGAGAAGGTGGTGGAGGCGCGCCATTGAGATGAAGAGGGGGAAAACCGGAGGAGGCTGCGCCTGCGCGCGTGTGGGGTTGCTCCAGAGTCCGAGAGGAGGAAGATAGGGTTAAACCATTCCATCTTTGTTTTGAAGCTACTAGTACATTTAGCGGGGCCGCGGCCCAAAAATGTTCGCTCGATCGGCTTGTATTTTTTTCTTGCTCATTCTTTCTTATTGGCTGATGAAACAAAACGTTTTTTATTTTGAAAAAGGTTAATGAAATCAAAATGTGTTCATGGAATTTTTAAAGTTTATTGTATATTTATAAATAAATGTTCACAAATTCAAAAATATTAAAAAAATTGATTTTTTGGAGATTTAAAAATGTTCATGAATTTGAACATGCATGTAGAGAAGCTTGTGAATTCAAAAAGTTACGAATTTAAATAATGTTCATGAGTTTTAAAATTGTTCCCGGATTTGATAGAATTTTCACAAATTTGAATAAAGATCGCGAATTTGAAAAATATGTGAATATAAAAAATCATAAAACTGGAAAAAGGTCACAAGTTTGAAAAAAATCATGAACTTGAAAATATAAAAAATATGAAAATAGTTCACGAGAATTTGGAAAAAGTCCACAAATTTTAAAAAATGTTCACGAAAATGAAAATGGTTCATGAATTTTGAACATAAACTAAAAAATGAAAATGAATGAAAACAAAAAAGAAACAAAAACCGAGTAAAAGACCCATCAAAAAATAGAAAAAGAAAAAACAAACCGGAAGCATCTAGAATCTTCCTCAAAACGAAATGGCCCGATTGCTACCCTACGTGACCACCTGCACCACAGAGCCTCTAGCACGTCGTGTGATCTCCAAAGTTTTATCTTTAAACGGAACGTGATCATCAGAGCTAAGCGCGGGAACTGATGGGAACCTTACATGAGTCAAAACATAAAAGACACATGCATGAAAACCCGCAGGGGTGATGAAGTATCAGTGCCATAAGTGACGAAAGTATTCGACGCCATAAGCGCCGAATACGATTTGGTGCCTAAGTTGTCGTAATCTATGGAGCGTGCTCCATATTCAGCCCACAAGCATTTGTATTTGGAGGTTAGGGGAGTTGGTTTTGACCAAATTATGAAGTATTCGACGACATAAGTGATGAAGTATTTGACATCATAAGTGACGAAGTATTTGATGCCATAAGCACCGAATATGATTTGGTTCTTGAGTCGTCTAATTTTTGGAGGGCTCTCCATATCCAAAGCCTTTCGCCAATTGCTCATGCGAGAGGGAAGTTTCAGCCCGACCTCTTTTTTCTCGCGCGCAACCCGATCAATGGCGTTGTCGTCCATACGATTGTTGCATCCGTCCCTCCAATGATGTGCTCGCATTTCCATCGGGAAGGGCGACAATTAATGGTCGCTGCGTCATCTTGCACCCGCACGTGGCAAATCAACCTTTGTTTCCCGTCGGTGCGAGGTCCTTCGTGGGTACATAAAAACCTCATAGCTCACATCACCATCGCCACCACACTCACCCCCTAAGTTGGCTGCCATCCCGCCCTCTCTCTTCAGCCTTCCCGTCACCTCCACAATCACACCCATTTACCTTGTCAGTGCGGCCGTGCCCTTCCCATGGACCTTTCCATAACAACACCAAACAGGAATGCGCTGAGAGAAAGTTCAGGGAGAGGGTGTGGTGCTACTCCGAGTGATTCTAGGAGGACACATGACATAAGGTTGAATCAGCTGTCGGTTGTGCCCGCTGCGCTCATGCCAACCTTCAAAAATGTGGTTGTATCCCACATCCAGGATGCGTGGATGTTTGTTGACCACGTAATCACGAAAGTCGCGATAGCTAAAGCCTCCCTGCTACCTGCGAGGTTACTTCCAAGAGGAGGAAGAGCCCATAGTTGAATTTAGAGAATTGGAATTTTATGTTTGTTCAAATCCTTGTTATTCCTTGTTTAATTCGTTTTTAAATACATGTTGAAATCCTAGTTCAAAAACTTTCATTGTTCGAAAAGAAAATGCATTCTACCATTGGTAAAATGGGTCCCAAATGGACAAATTTTATGAAGCACACTTTTATATCACTTTGTGTTTCGCTTTGGCTCAACAAAATCCATATCCATATGAAGCACACTCCATATGCATTATGGAGGTTGTCGATATGACGACTGAGCTAGTGTTCTCACTCAAGTAGACCTTACCATTAAGCATAACACTCATGAACCCACCTATCCGCGGGTTTTGCACACACGATTCATATCGTTTTAGTCGTTTAGGGCATATCTAACGTGGACCACTGAACAAAACCTTACTAATGTCCATGGATATTTCTAAAAATTCTATTAGCGTTGTCCATCCAATTGTGATCACGAGATGTCTGCCTCTTGTCTGATCTCCTTCACTCCTTTGAAAAATAATACTTACATTAATAGCAGTTTAACAATAGTTAGTAGGGCCGATTTTTTTGCTGGCTTCCAGAATAAGCTGGAATAGCCCCTACCCAACTTATTGTAAAAAAGTCAAACTAAATTGTTTTTTTAGAATCCTACTAATTAAGATTTGACTAGTAGGATGTTTAAAAATATGTTTTCAGTTGCACCTCTGAAAGAGCATGGTGCCTCCATGTGTGGTTTTGATAATTGATGACATTCTCTATGGTCTAATGATTGCCTTGAGTTATATTCGTGGAATTTGTCCATAGGCATTTCTTGAAGTCCATTTGTTGGTTTCAAGGAGATTAAGGGACCAAGGTGCTATTCAAGGAATTATCTAAAGATGGGTCATAAAGAAGACATGATACAAGGTTGATCAAGACTAAGTCAAAGAGTGAACCAAGTTGATCAACACACAAAGCATACAAGATGTACCGAGAGGGATCAAGTGATCCCATAGTATGATAAGCATTGTCCATTATGATTTGTGTACTGACCCATGGTCTACGTGAGAGTTCTATGTGGGGTTAGGTATGTTTCCATGGGCTTGTGTCAAGAGGAGGATCTCATACAACCCATGGAGTATGACATCAAGTGGTGCTCGTCATAAAGTTCGTGGTGTGCAAGTTCAAGTGGAGCATCACGAAGAGATCATGCTTGAAGCTTGTCGTCCATTATGGTGACAATGGACTTGTGAAGATGTGCTGAAGAGTAGCTCACCTATAGTGGAGTATGGGGGAGCAATCTACTAGTCTTCTTCAAGCCGACGTAATCAAGAAAGATGGTCCATCCTGAGGAGGACGAGATCGTCATCATCTAGCTCAAGTGGAATATGCGCGAGGCAAAGGTTTGTCCTTGATAGGTTTTATTTTTTGTCGGTCTCATGGTGTTAGTTGGAAGACCGGGCTATAAGATTGATTGTCGTATTATCAAGGGGGGCTCTCGAGCGAGTAGCTTGATCGTATCGTACATTGCAATCTCAGACCATTGCATTCTTGGCATCATCATCTTTCTCGGTTCTTGTTTGGCTTTTCTCTATGTGGGTCTTACATCTTATGGTCATATTCATGACAAGCTCGATTTCATCGAAAACAGAGTTCATATGCATCTTCTATGATGTTTTCGATGTTGGAGTATTTTTCGGTTCTTCATTCATAGAGGTTTCACATTGGTGTTAGATATCTCTCGTCGTCCTCTATCCAACAAGCTTGAGTTTGCTCAATTCGGAGCTCATATGCGAAAGTTATGGCAGTTTAGGTTTTATTATATCCATCTGTTTTGCTTGGGCTTCTCGGTAGCACTCCCACGACAGTACCGCTTATAAGCAGTACTTCCGTTGTCCAGTACCGCGACCACCACTGTTGCTTCTAGGAACTCGACTTTTCATGTTGGGTTGCACGACAGAGAATGATAGTGTTGGGGAACGTTGCATGGGAAACAAAAAAATTCCTACGCACACACAAGATCTATCCATGGTGATGAGCATCTACGAGAGGGAGAGTGGATCTACATACCCTTGTAGATCGCTAAGCGGGAAGCGTTAAGAAACGCGGTTGATGTAGTCGAACGTCTTCGCGATCCAAATCGCCGAGCGTCCCGCAATCCCATCACGATCTGTCCCGCGATCCAATCACGATCCGTCCCACGATCTCATCACGATCCGTCCCTCGATCCAATCATGACTCGTCTTGCGATCTTGATCATGGTCCTTCCGATCTAGCGTCGAACGGACAACACCTCCGCGTTCAGCACACGTACATCTCGATGACAATCTCTGCCTTCTTGATCCAGCAAGAGGGAGCGGAGAGGTAGATGAGTTCTCCGGTAGCACAACGGCATGGTGGCGGTGGTGGTTAACTAATCCCGCAGGGCTTCGCCTAAGCGCCGTAGAACTAATCTAGAGGAGAAACAGATCTAGAGGAAGAAGAGGATAGCACGTGGCAATTAGGGTTAGCTTTCCCCTCTAAATCCTCTAGTATATATAGGATGAAGGGAGGGGAGGAGGCAGCCTCAAACCCTCAAGGTTTGGTCGAAATTGGAGGTGGAGGAGACCTACTCCGATCCTATTAGGAGTAGGATTCCTCCTTTCCACTTGAAAACTCTTTCCACCTCTCCACCTTTTGGGGTTTTCCCACCCCTAGCCGCATGGGCCTTAGTGGGGGCTTAGTACAGCCCACCAGGGGCTGGTTTGATTCCTCCAACAGCCCATGAGGTCCTTTGGGTCGAGACACCCCTCCCGATGGTTCCCCGGCATCCTCCCGGCACTCTCGGTACACTATCGTTGAGCCCGAAACTTTTCCGGTGACCAAAATAGGACTTCCTATATATCAATCTTTACCTCCGGACCATTCTGGATCTCCTCATGATGTCCGGGATCTCATCCGGGACTCCGAAAAACCTTCGGTCACCACCATACATAACTCTATACTACAGAAACGTCACCGAACCTTAAGTGTGCAGACCCTACGGGTTCGAGAACTATGTAGACATGACCGAGACACCTCTACACTCAATAACCAATAGCAGGACCTGGATGCCCATATTGGTTCCTACATATTCTACGAAGATCTTTATCGGTTGAACCTCTATGTCAAGGATTCAGTTAATCTCGTATGTTGTTCCCTTCGTTCTTCAGTATGTTACTTGCCCGAGATTCGATCATCGATATCTCCATACCTAGTTAAATCTCATTACCGGCAAGTCTCTTTACTCGTTACGTAATACAAGATCCCATGGCTAACACTTAGTCACATTGCTTGCAAGGCTTGTTGTGATGTTGTATTACCGAGTGGGCCCTGAGATACCTCTTCATCACACGGAGTAACAAATCCCAGTCTTGATCCATGCCAACCCAACAGACACCCTCGGAGATACTTGTAGAGCACCTTTATAGTCACCCAGTTACGTTGCGATGTTTGATACACACAAGGTACTCCTCCGGTGTCAATGAGTTGCATGATCTAATGGTCATAGGAACAGATACTTGACATGCAGAAAACTATAGCAATAAACTAACACGATCATATGCTACGTTTATAGTTTGGGTCTTGTCCATCACATCATTCTCCTAATAACGTGATCCCTTTATCAAATGACATCTCATGTCCATGGCTAGGAAACCTTAACCATCTTTGATCAACGAGCTAGTCTATTAGATGCATACTAGGGACATGGTGTTGTCTATGTATCCACACATGTATCTGAGTTTTCGATCAATACAATTCTAGCATGGATAATAAACGATTACCATGAACAAGGAAACATGATAATAACTATTTTATTATTGCCTCTAGGGCATATTTCCAACAGTCTCCCACTTGCACTAGAGTCAATAATCTAGCTCACATCACTATGTGATTTGTTATGAATCTCACACCCGATGAGTTCTGGGGTTCGATCATGTTTTGCATGTGAAAGATGTTTTAGTCAACGGGTCTGCGACATTCAGATCCGTGTGTACTTTGCAAATCTCTATGTCATACTGTAGACATTGCTACCACACTCCACTTGGAGCTATTCCAAATGGTTGCTCCACTATACATATCCGGATTGCTACTCAGAGTCATCCGGATTGGTGTTAAAGCTTGCATCGAGTAACTCTTTACGACGAACTCTTTATCACCTCCATAATCGAGAAACATTTCCTTAGGCCTTTAGTTACTAAGGATAATCTTGACTTCCGTCCAGTGATCCACTCCTGGATCATTCTTGTACCCCTTGATAGACTCATGGCAAGGCATACACAGGCGTGGTAGACATCATGTCATACTATATAGAACCTATGAATAAAGCATAGGGGACGACCTTTCTTCCTTAGTCTTTCTTCTGCCGTGGTCGAGCTTTGAGTCTCACTCAACTTCACACCTTACAAATCAGGCAAGAACTCTTTCTTTGACTGATCCATTTTGAACTCTTTCAAAATCTTGTCAAGGTATGTGCTCATTGAAAGTCTCATCAGGTGTCTTGATCTATCTCTATAGATCTCGATGCCCAACAATTAAGTAGCTTTATCCAGGTCTTCCTTTGGAATACTCTTTTCAAACAAGCCTTTATGCCTTCCAGAAATTCTACATCATTTCCGATCAACAATATGTCATCCACATATGCTTATCAGAAACTCTATAGTGCTCCCACTCACTTCATTGTAAATACAAGTTTCTCATAAACTTTGTATAGACTCAAAAACTTTGATCACCTCATCAAAGCGTATATTCCAACTCCGAGATGCTTGCTCCAGCCCATAGAAGGATTGCTGGAGCTCGCACACCTTTTAGCATCCTTAGGACTGACAAAACCTTCTGGTTGTATCACATACAACCTTTCCTCAAGTAAACCATTAAGGAAACGATGTTTTGACATCCATCTGCCAGATTTCATAATTGAAAAATGCAGCAACTGCTAACATAATTCCAATAGACTTTTAGCATCGCTATGGGTGAGAAAGTCTCATCGTAGTCAACTCCTTGAACTTGGCGTAAACTTCTTTGCAACAAGTCGAGCTTTATAAATGGTGACATTCACCATAAGCGTCTGTCTTTATCTTAAAGGTCCATTTGTACTCAACGAGCAAGTCTACCAAAGTCCATACTTGGTTTTCATACATGGATCCTTTCTCGGATTTCACCACCTCTAACCATTTGTTGGAATCCGGGCCCATCATTGCTTCTCCATAGCTCGTAGGTTCATCGTTGTCCAACAACATGAGCTCTAAGACAGGGTTGTCGTACCACTCAAGAGCAATACACGTCATTACCGACCTACGAGGTTTGATAGTAACTTGATCCGAAGCTTCATGATCATCATCATTAACTTGCTCTTCAACTAACGTAGGCTCCACAGAAACATCTTCCTGCGCTACGCTATTCTTTGGTTGAAACAAAGGTTCAACAACCTCATCAAGTTCTATCTTCCTCCCACTCAGTTCTTTCGAGAGAAACTCTTTCTCGAGAAAGGACCCATTTTAGCAACAAACACTTTATGTTTGGATCTGAGATAGAAGGTTTACCAAACTATTCTTAGGGTATTCTATGAAGATGATTTTGTCCGCTTTGGGTTCGAGATCATTAGGTGAAAACCTTTTTTCACATAAGCGTCGCAGCCCCAAACATTAATAAATGACTGCTTAGGTTTCTATCAAACCATAATTCACACGGTGTTATCTCAACGGATTTAGATGGTGCCCTATTTAAAGTGAATGTAGTTGTCTCTAATGCATAACCCCAAAACGATAGTGGCAAAATGATAAGAGACATCATAGTACGCACCATATCCAATAAAGCACGACTATGTCGTTCAGACACACCATCACGCTATGGTGTTCCAAGTGGCGTGAGTTGTGAAACAACTTTTCACATTGTCTTAAGTTGTATACCAAACTCGTAACTCAGATATTCACCTCCACGATTATACCGTAGACATTTTATCTTATCGTCACGATGATCTCAAACTTCACTCTGATTCTGCTTGAACCTTTCAAACGATTCAGACTTGTGTTTCATTAAGTAAATATACACTATATCTACTCAAATCATCACTGAAGATAAGAAATTAGCGATATCCACCGCACGCTACAACACTCATTGGACCATATACATCAATATGTATCATTTCCAATAAGTCACTTTCCCGTTCCATCAAGCCGGAAAACTGGGTTTTAGTCATCTTGCCCAAGAGGCATGGTCTGCATGTCTCAACCGATTCAAAATCGAATGAGTCCAAAGATCCATCAGCATGGAGTTTCTTCATGCGCTTTTACACCAATATGACATTTAGCGGTAGTGACACAAGTATGTGGTACTATCATCATTAACTTTGTATCTTTTGGCATCTATGTTATGAACATGTGTACTACTACGATCAAGATCCAACAAACCATTCATTGGGTGCATGACCATTGAAGGTATTATTCAAACAGAATAACCATTATTCTTTGACTTAAATGAATAAACGTATTGCAATAAACAAGATCTAATCACGTTCATGCTCAACGCAAACACCAAATAACATTTATTTCGGTACGTCACTAATCCCGAAGGTAGAGAGAGCGTGCGATGTTCATCACATCAACCTTGGAAACATTTCCAACACACATCGTCACCTCACCCGTAGCTAGTCTCCGTTTATTCTATAGCTTTTATTTCTAGTTACTAACATTTAGCAACCGAACTGGTATCCAATACCCAGGCGCTACTAGGAGAACTAGCAAGGTACACATCAATAACACGCATATGAAATATAATTCTATCGACGTTGCCAACCTTCTTGTCTACCAAGTATCTAGGGTTGTTCCGCTTCAGCAACCGCTCTCCTCATAATAGAAGCACTTAGTCTCGAGTTTGGGTTCAACTTTGGGTTGCTTCACTGGAGCAGCAACTGACTTGCCATCCATGAAGTTTCCCTCCTTGCCCTTTCCCTTTTCGAAACTAGTGGTTTTACTACATCAACACTTGATGCTCCTTCTCGATATCTACCTTCGCGGTGTCAAACATCACGAATAGCTCAGGGATCATCATTTCCATCCCTGGCATAATTATAGTTCATCACGAAGTTCTAGTAGCTCAGTGACCGTGACTTGGAGAACTATATCAATCATTATCTTATCTGGAAGATCAACTCCCACTCGATTCGAGCGATTGTAGTACCCAGACAATCTGAGCACATGCTCAACAAATGAGCTATTCTCCTTCATCTTGCAGGCAAAGAATCTTTGTTGGATATCTCATATCTCACAACACGGGCATGAGCCTGAGATCCCAATTTCAGATCTTAGAACATCTCATATGTTCTGTGATGTTCAAAATGTTTTGGAGCATCAATTCTAAGTCGTAATGCATGACGCACTAAACTATCAAGTAGTCATCGGAACGTGCCTGTGTCAAATGTTCACAACATCTACAGACGACGCTAGAGGGGGTGGCACACCGAGTGGTGCATTAAGGACATAAGCCTTCTGTGCAGCAATGAGGACAATCCTCAGATCATGAACCCAGTCCGCAATATTGCTACCATCATCTTTCAACTGTATTTCTCTAGGAACATATAAAAATTCAAGGGAGCTACAGCGTGAGCTAGTAATCTACAACATAATTTGCAAAGACACAACTAACTATGTTCATGATAATGAGTTCAATTAATCATATTACCAAAGAACTCCCACTCAAATTGACACCCCTCCGGTCATTCGAGTGACACATGATCCAAATTCACCAACTCAAGTCCGATCATCACGTGAGTTGAGGTGGTTTCAATGGTGAACATCATCATGTTGATCATATCTACTATATGACTCATGTTCGACCTTTTGGTCTCTTCTGTTCTGAGGCCATGTCTATACATGCTAGGCTCGTCAAGTTTAACCCGAGTGTTCTGTT
Source organism: Hordeum marinum (assembly GCA_022496015.1). NCBI lineage: Eukaryota > Viridiplantae > Streptophyta > Magnoliopsida > Poales > Poaceae > Hordeum > Hordeum marinum. The sequence goes on from CM039673.1 coordinate 517,421,808, forward strand.
GGAAATATGCCCTAGAGGCAATAATAAATTAGTTATTATCATATTTCCTTGTTCATGATAATTGTTTATTATCCATGCTATAATTGTATTGTCGGAGACTTAAATGCATGTGTGGATACATAGACAAAACCATGTCCCTAGTATGCCTCTAATGGACTAGCTCGTTGATCAAAGGATGGTTAAGGTTTCCTAGCCATGGACATGAGATGTCATTTGATAACGGGATCACATCATTAGGAGAATGATGTGATGGATAAGACCCAAACTACAAACATAGCATATGATCGTGTCAGTTTATTGCTACTGTTTTTTGCATGTCAAGTATATGTTCCTATGACCATGAGATCATGCAACTCATGGATATTGGAGGAGTGCCTTGTGTGTATCAAACATCGCAACGTAACTGGGTGACTATAAAGATGCTCTACAGGTATCTCCGATGGTGTCTGTTGAGTTGGCATGGATCGAGACTGGGATTTGTTACTCCGTGTGACGGAGAGGTATCTCGGGGCCCACTCGGTAATGCAACATCACAATAAGCCTTGCAAGCAATGTGACTAATTGTTAGTTGCGGGATCTTGTATTACGAAATGAGTAAAGAGACTTGGCGGTAACAAGGTTGAACTAGGTAAGGAGATACCGACGATCGAATCTGGGGCAAGTAATATACCGAAGAACAAAGGGAACGTTATACGGGATTAACTGAATCCTTGACATAGAGGTTCGACCGATAAAGATCTTCATAGAATATGTAGGAACCAATGTGGACGTCCAGGTCCCGCCATTGGTTATTGACCGTAGAGGTGTCTCGGTCATGTCAACATAGTTCTCGAACCCGCAGGGTCTGCACACTTAAGGTTCGGTGACGTTTCGGTAGTGTAGAGTTATGTATGGTGGTGACCGAAGTTTGTTAGGAGTCCTGGATGAGATCCCGGACGTCACGAGGAGCTCCGGAATGGTCCAGAGGTAAAAATTCATATATATAGGAAGTCCCAGTTTGGTTTCCGGAAAAGTTTCGGGCTCATCGATAGTGTACCGGGAGTGCCGGTAGTGTACCGGGAGGCCTCCGGGAGGGGTATTTCGACCCCAAGAGGTCCATGGGCTGTGGGAGAATAATAACCAGCCCTTTTTGGGCTTGGAAAACATCCACAAAGGTCCATGGTGCAAGAGAGAAAGTCCTAAAGCAAAAAGTGGAAAATCAGCCAATAGGAGGCAATCCTACTCCAACTAGGATTGGAGGTGAAGTAGGATTGCTTCCCACCTCCTATTTCGGCCGACCCAAAGGCCTTGGCTTCCTCTCCTCTCCTCTCCTCCTATATATACTAGTGGATTGGGTGGTTTTTGTACAGAATTTCCGGCCACGTGCTACCCGTTCCACCGATGCATAGTTTCTCCTCTAGATCGTAGTTCCGCAGTGCTTAGGCGAAGCCCTGCCGGAATCACTCCACCACCATCACCGGAGTGCCGTCACGCTGCCAGTGAACTCTCTCTCCTCTCCACCTCCTCTTGCTGGATCAAGACGGTGGAGATCGTCATCAAGCTGCATGTGTGCTGAACGCGGAGGTGCCGTCCGTTCGGTACTAGATCGGAAGGATCGTGATCAAGGCCACGAGACGTTCGTGATTGGATCACGGGACGGATCGTGACGAGATCGCGGGATGGTTCATGATTGGTTCGCGGGACGGTTCGTGATTGGATCGCGGCACGCTCGATGATTTGGATCGCGAAGAAGTTCGACTACACCAACCGCGTTTCTTAACGCTTCCCGCTTAGCGATCTACAAGGGTACGTAGATCCACTCTCCCTCTCGTAGATGCTCATCACTATGGATAGGTTTGCATGTGCGTAGGAAAATTTTGTTTCCCATGCGACGTTCCCCAACAGTGGCATCATGAGCTAGGTTGATGGTTCGATGAGATCTCGAGTAGAACACAAAAGGTTTGTGGGCGTTGATGCTTAGATTGCTTCCTCCCTTGGTCGTATTTTGGTTCAGCGGGATTGTGCGATGAAGCGGCCTGGACCAACATTACTCGTACGCTTACGAGAGACCGGTTCCCTCGACGCAACTTGTTGCCTAGATGGCTTGCGGGTGACAGTTTCTCTCACTTTAGTTGGATCGGATTTGACAAAGGCGGTCCTTGAGAAGGTTGAAAAGCAAACTAGTGTATCACCGTTGTGGTTTATGCGTAGGTGAGAATTGTTCTTGCTAGATACCCGTAGCAGCCACGTAAAACATGCAACAACAATTAGAGGACGTCTAACTTGTTTTTGCAGGGTATGTTGTGATATGATATGGCCAATTACATGATGTGATATATGTGATGTATGAGATGATCATGTGATGTATAGATTATCACGACTTGCATGTCGATGAATACGGCAACCGACAGGAGCCATAGGGTTGTCTTTAATTATTGTATGACCTGCGTGTCAATCATTAAGTGCTATGTAATGCTTTACTTTATCGCTAAATGGTAGCAATAGTAGTAGAAGCATGCAGGGCGTGACAACCCCGATGGCGACACGTTGATGGAGATCAAGATGATGGAGATCATGGTGTCATGCCGGTGACGATGGAGATCATGCCGGTGCTTTCTAGATGGAGATCAAAAGCACAAGTTCATGGCCATATCATGTCACTTATGATTTGCATGTGATGTTAATCCTATTTATGCACCTTGTTTTGCTTAGGACGACGGTAGAATTATAAGGTGATCCCTCACTTAATTTCAAGATAAATTGTGTTCTCCCCGAGTGTGCACCGTTGCGAAAGTTCGTCGTGTTGAGACACCACGTGATGATCGGGTGTGATAGACTCTACGTTCACATACAACGGGTGCAAGCATGTACATACATGGCCTCGGAACACAAGAGACCGAAAGGTCGAACATGAGTCATATAGTAGATATGATCAACATGATGATGTTCACCATTGCAGCCACCTCAACTCACGTGATGATCGGACTTGAGTTGGTGAATTTGGATCATGTATCACTCGAATGATCGGAGGGATGTCAATTTGAGTGGGAGTTCTTAAGTAATATGATTAATTGAACTCATTATCATGAACATAGTCAAAGTGTCTTTGCAAATTATGTTGTAGATTACTAGCTCGCGCTGTAGCTCCCTTGTATTTTGATATGTTCCTAGAGAAATAGAATTCAAAGATGTTGGCAGCAAAATTGCGGACTGGGTCCGTGATCTGAGGATTGTCCTCATTGCTGCACAGAAGGCTTATGTCCTTAATGCACCGCTCGGTGCGCCACCCCATCTAGCGTCGTCTGTAGATGTTGTGAACATCTGACAGGCACGTTTCGATGACTACTTGATAGTTTAGTGCGTCATGCATTACGGCTTAGAATTGAGGCTCTGAAACGTTTTGAACGTCACGAAACATATGAGATGTTCTAAGAGCTGAGATTGTGATCTCAGGCTCGTTCCCGAGTTGCGAGATATAGGATCTCCAACGAGATTCTTTGCCTGCAAGATGAAAGAGAATAGCTCAATCGTTGAGCATGTTCTCAGACTATCTGGGTACTACAATCGCTTGAATCGAGTGGGAGTTGATCTTCCAGATAAGATAGTGATTGATGTAGTTCTCCAAGTCACTGTCACTGAGCTACTAGAACTTGGTCATGAACTATAAAATGCCAGGGAAAGAAATGTTGATCCCTGAGCTGTTCGCGATGTTTGACACCTCGAAGGTAGAAATCAAGAAGGAGCGTCAAGTGTTGATGGTTAATCAAACCACTAGTTTCGAGAAGGGCAAGAGCAAGGAGGGAAACTTCATGGATAGCAAGTCAGTTGCTGCTCCAGTGAAGCAACCCAAAGTTGAACTCAAACCCGAGACCAAGTGCTTCTGTTATGAGGTGAGCGGTCGCTGAAGCGGAACAACCCTAGATACTTGGTAGATAAGAAGGCTGGCAACATTGATAGAAGTATATTTGATATACGAGTTATTAATGTGTACCTTGCTAGTACTCTCAGTAGCACCTGGGTATTGGATACCGGTTTGGTTGCTAAATGTTAGTAACTCGAAATAAAAGCTACAGAATAAACGGAGAACTAGCTAAGGGTGAGGTGACGATATGTGTTGGAAGTGTTTCCAAGGTTGATGTGATCAACATCGCACGCTCTCTCTACCTTCAGGATTAGTGACGAACCTAAATAAATGTTATTTGGTGTTTTGCGTTGAGCATGAACATGATTAGATCATGTTTATTGCAATACGGTTATTCATTTAAGTTAGAGAATAATGGTTATTCTGTTTACATGAATAATACCTTCAATGGTCATGCACCCAGTGAGAATGGTTTGTTGAAATCTTGATCGTAGTAGTACACATGTTCATTGATGTCAAAAGATACAAAGTTAATAATGATAGTACCACATACTTGTGGCACTGCCGCTAAATGTCATATTGGTATAAAGCGCATGTAGAAACTCCATGCTGATGGATATTTGGACTCATTCGATTTCGAATCGGTTGAGACATGCGAACCATGCCTCTTGGGCAAGATGACTAAAGGACCCCGTTGGATGGAGCGGGCAAGTGATTCATTGGAAATGATACATGTTGATGTATGCAATCTAGTGAGTCTTGTAGCGTGCAGTGAATATCGTTATTTTCTTACCTTCACTGATGATTTGAGTAGATATAGTGTATATTTACTTAATGAAACACAAGTCTGAATCGTTTGAAAGGTTCAAGCAAATTCAGAGTGAAGTTTAAAGATCATCGTGACAAGAAGATAAAAATGACCGCGATATGATCGTGGAGGTGAATATCTGAGTTACGAGTTTGGCATACAACTTAAGACAATGTGAAATTTGTTTCACAACTAACGCTACCTGGAACACGATGGTGTGATGGTGTGTCTGAACATCATAGTCATGCTCTATTGATATAGTGCATACTGTGATGTCTCTTATCGTTTTACTACTATAATTTTTGGGGTTATGCATTAGAGACAACTACATTCACTTTAAATAGGGCATCATCTAAATCCGTTGAGATGACACCGTGTGAATTATGGTTTGATAGAAACCTAAGCTATCATTTCTTAATATTTGGGGCTGTGACACTTGTGTGGAAAATGTTTTCACCTAATGAGGTCGAACCCAAGGCGGACAAATGCATCTTCATAGAATACCCTAAGATCAGTTGGGTGAACCTTCAATCTCAGATCCTAGTGCAAAGTGTTTGTTGCTTAAATGGATCCTTTCTCGAGGAAATGTTTCTCTCGAAAGAATTGAGTGGGAGGAAGATAGAACTTGATGAGGTTGTTAAACCTTTATTCAACCAGAGAGTAGCGCAGCGCAGAAAGATGTTTCTGTGAAGCCTACGTTAGTTGAAGAGGAAGTTAATGATGATGATCATGAAGCTTCAGGATCAAGTTACTATCGAACTTCGTAGGTCGACAAGGATGTGTACTGCTCCTAAGTGGTACGACAACTCTATCTTGGAGATCATGTTGTTGGACAACGATGAAACTACGAGCTATGGAGAAGCGATGATGGGCCCGGATTCCGACAAATGGTTAGAGGCCATGAAATCCGAGATAGGATCCATGTATGAAAACCAAGTATAGACTTTGGTAGACTTGCTCGTTAGACGACAGGTCGTTGCGTACAAATGGACCTTTAGAATGAAGACAAACACTGATGGTGAATGTCACCATTTGTAAAGCTCGACTTGTTGCAAAGTTGTTTGTGAAAAGTTCAAGGAGTTGACTGCGATGAGGCTTTCTCACTCGTAGCGATGCTAAAAGTCTGTTGAAATTGTGTTAGCAGTTGCTGCATTTTCAATTATGAAATCTAGCAGATGGATGTCAAAACATCGTTTCCTTAACGGTTTACTTAAGGAAAGGTTGTATGTGATACAACCAGAAGGTTTTGTCAGTCCTAAGGATGCTAAAAGATGAGCAAGCTTCAGTGATCCTTCTATAGACTGAAGCAAGCATCTCGGAGTTGGAATATACACTTTGATGAGGTGATCAAAGTTTTTGTAGTTTATACAAAGTTTACGAGAAACTTGTATTTGCAATAAAGTGAGTGGGAGCACTATAGAGTTTCTGATAAGTATATGTGGTTGACATATTGTTGATCGGAAATAATGTAGAATTTCTGGAAGGCATAAAAGGTTGTTTGAAAAGTGTTTTTCAAAGGAAGACCTGGATAAAGCTACCTAATTGTTGAGCATCAAAATCTATAGAGATAGATCAAGATGCTTGGTGAGACTTTCAATGAGTGCATACCTTGACAAGATTTTGAAAGATTTCAAAATGGATCAGCCAGAGAAATAGTTCTCGTCTGATTTGTAAGGTGTGAAGTTGAGTGAGACTCAAAGCTCGACAACGGCAGAAGAAAGAGAAAGGACAAATGTCGTCCCATATGCCTTAGCCATAGGCTCTATATTATGCCATGCTGTGTACAACACCTGTGTGTGCCTTGCCATGAGTCTGTCAAGGGGTACAAGAGTGGTCCAGGAGTGGATCACTGGACAGCGGTCGGAATTATCCTTAGTAACTAGAGGACTAAGGAAATGTTTCTTGATTATGGAGGTGATAAAGAGTTCGTCGTAAAGAGTTACGTCGATGCAAGCTTTAACACCTATCCGGATGACTAGTAGTAGCAATCTGGATACGTATAGTGGAGCAGCCATTTGGAAATAGTACCAAGTGGAGTGTGGTAGTAGTGTTTACGGTTTGACATAGAGATTTGCAAAGTACAGACGGATCTGAATATCACAGACCCGTTGACTATAAGACCTCTCTCACATGCAAAGCATGATCGAGCCCCAGAACTCATTGGGTGCTAGATTCATAACAATGCGAATCACATGGTGATGTGAACTAGATTATTGACTCTAGTGCAAGTGGGAGACTGTTGGAAATATGCCCTAGAGGCAATAATAAATTAGTTATTATCATATTTCCTTGTTCATGATAATCGTTTATTATCCATGCTATAATTGTATTGATCGGAGACTTAAATGCATGTGTGGATACATAGACAAAACCATGTCCCTAGTATCCCTCTAATGGACTAGCTCATTGATCAAAGGATGGTTAAGGTTTCCTAGCCATGGACATGAGATGTCATTTGATAACGGGATCACATCATTAGGAGAATGATGTGATGGATAAGACCCAAACTACAAACATAGCATATGATCGTGTCAATTTATTGCTACTGTTTTCTGCATGTCAAGTATATGTTCCTATGACCATGAGATCATGCAACTCACGGATATCGGAGGAGTGCCTTGTGTGTATCAAACGTCGCAACGTAACTGGGTGACTATAAAGGTGCTCTATAGGTATCTCCGATGGTGTCTGTTGAGTTGGCATGGATCGAGACTGAGATTTGTTACTCCGTGTGATGGAGAGGTATATCGGGGCCCACTCGGTAATGCAACATCACAATAAGCCTTGCAAGCAATGTGAATAATTGTTAGTTGCGGGATCTTGTATTACGGAACGAGTAAAGAGACTTGCCGGTAACGAGGTTGAACTAGGTATGGAGATACCGACGATCGAATCTCGGGCAAGTAATATACCGAAGAACAAAGGGAACGTTATACGGGATTAAATGAATCCTTGACATAGAGGTTCGACCGATAAAGATCTTCATAGAATATGTAGGAACCAATGTGGACGTCCAGGTCCCGCCATTGGTTATTGACCGTAGAGTTGTCTCGGTCATGTCTACATAGTTCTCGAACCCACAGGGTCTGCACACTTAAGGTTCGGTGACGTTTCGGTAGTGTAGAGTTATGTATGGTGGTGACCGAGGTTTGTTAGGAGTCCCGTATGAGATCCCGGACGTCACGAGGAGCTCCGGAATGGTCCGGAGGTAAAGATTCATATATAGGAAGTCCCAGTTTGGTTTCCGGAAAAGTTTCGGGCTCATCGGTAGTGTACCGGGAGTGCCGGTAGTGTACCGGGAGGCCTCCGGGAGGGGTATTTGGACCCCAAGAGGTCCATGGGCTGTGGGAGAATAATAACCATCCCTTTGTGGGCTGGGAAAACAGCCACAAAGGCCAATGGCGCAGGAGAGAAAGTCCTAAAGCAAAAAGTGGAAAATCAGCCAATAGGAGGCAATCCTACTCCAACTAGGATTGGAGGTGAAGTAGGATTGCTTCCCACCTCCTATTTCGGCCGACCCAAAGGCCTTGGCTGCCTCTCCTCTCCTCTCCTCCTATATATACTAGTGGATTGAGTGGTTTTTGGACAGAATTTGCGGTCACGTGCTACCCGTTCCACCGGTGCATAGTTTCTCCTCTAGATCGTAGTTCCGCAGTGCTTAGGCGAAGCCCTGCCGGAATCACTCCACCACCATCACCGGAGCGCCGTCACGCTGCCGGTGAACTCTCTCTCCTCTCCACCTCCTCTTGCTGGATCAAGACGGCATCAAGCTGCACGTGTGCTGAACGCGGAGGTGCCGTCCGTTCGGTACTACATCGGAAGGATCGTGATCAAAGCCACGAGACGTTCGTGATTGGATCGCGGGACGCTCGGCGATTTGGATCGCGAAGAAGTTCGACTACACCAACCGCGTTTCTTAATGCTTCCCGCTTAGCGATCTACAAGGGTACGCAGATCCACTCTCCCTCTCGTAGATGCTCATCACCATGGATAGGTTTGCGTGTGCGTAGGAAAATTTTTGTTTCCCATGCGACGTTTCCCAACATGTTCCGCACGTGCAACACTGGCTGGCACCCGTTGTATGTGAACGTAGAGTCTATCACACCCGATCATCACGTGGTGTCTCGACACGGTGAACTTTCGCAATGGTGCACACTCAGGGAGAACTCAATTTATCTTGAAATTTAAGTGAGGGATCACCTAATAATGCTACCGTCGTCCTAAGAAAAACAAGGTGCATAAAAGGATTAACATCACATGCAAATCATAAGTGACATGATATGGCCATGAACTTGTGCTTTTGATCTCCACCTATAAAGCACAAGCATGATCTCCATCGTCACCGGCATGACACCATGATCTCCATCAACGTGTCTCCATCGGGGTTGTCGCGCCCACCATGCTTCTACTAATATTGCTACCGTTTAGCGATAAAGTAAAGCATTACATAGCGCTTAATGATTGACTCGCAGGTCATACAATAATTAAAGACAACCCTATGGCTCCTGCCGGTTGCCATACTCATCGACATGCAAGTTGTGATATTCTATACAAAACATGATCATCTCATACAACACATATATCTCATCATGTAATTGGCCATATCACATCACAACATACCCTGCAAAAACAAGTTAGACGCCCTCTAATTGTTGTTGCAAGTTTTACGTGGCTGCTACGGGTATCTAGCAAGAACAATTCTCACCTACGCAAAAACAACAACGGTGATACATAAGTTGCTTTTCAACCTTCTCAAGGAACACCTTTGTCGCATCCGATCCAACTAAAGTAGGAGAAACAGACACCCGCCAGCCATCTTTGTGCAACGAAGTTACATGTTAGTCGATGGAACCAGTCTCTCGTAAGCATACGAGTAAGGTTGGTCCGGGCCGCTCCATCCCACAATACCGCTGAACCAAAACACGTCCAAGGGAGGAAGCAATCTAAGCATCAACGCCCACAAACTCCTTTGTGTTCTACTCGAGATCTCATCTATACAGAGACCTAGCTCATGATGCCACTGTTGGGGAACGTTGCATGGGAAACAAAAATTTTCCTATGCACACGCAAGATCTATCCATGGTGATGAGCATCTATGAGAGGGAGAGTGGATCTACATACCCTTGTAGATCGCTAAGCGGGAAGCGTTAAGAAACGTGGTTGGTGTAGTCGAACGTCTTCGCGATCCAAATCACCGAGCGTCCCGCGATCTCATCATGATCCGTCCCGCGATCCAATCACGACCCGTCCCGCGAACTCATCATGATTCGTCCCGTGATCTCATCACAATCCGTCCCACGAACTCATCACGATCCGTCCCGTGATCTCATCACGATCTGTCTCGCGATCTCGTCACGATCCGTCTCGCAATCTTGATCACGGTCCTTCCGATCTAGCATCGAACGGATGGCACCTCCGCGTTCAGCACACGTACAGCTTGATGACGATCTCCGCCTTCTTGATCCAGCAAAAGGGAGCGGAGAGGTAGAAGAGTTCTCTGGCAGCGTGACGGCGCTGCGGCGATGGTGGTGGAGCTATTCCGACAGGGCTTCGCCTAAGCACTGCAGAAAACTGATCTAGAGGAGAAACTATGCACTAGAGGAACGGGTAGCACGTGGCTGAAAATTCTGTGCCAAAACCCTAAAATCCTCTAGTATATATAGTAGGAGAGGATGAGGAGGCTTGGCTGCCAAAAAGCCAGCCCTTGGGTCAGCCAAAGTGGGGAGGAGAGGAGGACTCCTCCTCCAATCCTAGTAGGACTAGGATTCCTCCTTTTTTTGGCCTTTTTCCACCTTTTTCCCTTTGGGCTTTTTCTCCCAGCCGCATGGGACTTGTGTGGGACTTCCACCAGCCCACAAAATGCTGGTATTTACTCTCCCACAGGCCATTAAGCCTCTTGGGTCGAAATACCCCTCCCGGTGGTCTCTCGATACACTACTGGCACTCTCGGTACATTACCGATTAGCCCGAAACTTTTTCGGCGACCAAAATGGGACTTCCTATATATCAATCTTTACCTCTGGACCATTCCGGATCTCCTCGTGATGTCCGAGATCTCATCCGGGACTCCGAACAACCTTCGGTCACCACCACACATAACTCTATACTATCGAAACGTCACCGAACCTTAAGTGTGCAGACCCTGCGGGTTCGAGAACTATGTAGACATGACCGAGACACCTCTACGGTCAATAACCAATAGCGGGACCTAGATGCCCATATTGGTTCCTACATATTCTACGAAGATCTTTATCGGTCGAACCTCTATGTCAAGGATTCAGTTAATCCCGTATGATGTTCCCTTTGTTCTTCGGTATGTTACTTGCCCGAGATTCGATCGTCGGTATCTCCATACCTAGTTCAACCTCGTTACCGGCAAGTCTCTTTACTTGTTCCGTAATACAAGATCCCGTGACTAACACTTAGTCACATTGCTTGCAAGGCTTGTTGTGATGTTGTATTACCGAGTGGGCCCTGAGATACCTCTCCATCACACGGAGTAACAAATCCCAGTCTTGATCCATGCCAACCCAATAGACACCCTCGGAGATACCTGTAGAGTACCTTTATAGTCACCCAGTTACGTTGTGACATTTGATACAAACAAGGCACTCCTCCGGTGTCAGTGATTTGCATGATCTCATGGTCATAGGAACAGATACTTGACATGCAGAAAACAGTAGCATTAAACTGACACGATCATATGCTACATTTGTAGTTTGGGTCTTGTCCATCCCATTATTCTCCTAATGATGTGATCCCGTTATAAAATGACATCTCATGTCAATGGCTAGGAAACCTTAACCATCTTTGATCAACGAGTTAGTCTATTAGAGGCATACTAGGGACATGGTTTTGTCTATGTATCCACACATGCATCTAAGTCTCCGATCAATACAATTATAGCATGGATAATAAACGATTATCATGAACAAGGAAATATGATAATAACTAATTTATTATTGCCTCTAGGGCATATTTCCAACAGTCTCCCACTTGCACTAGAGTCAGTAATCTAGTTCACATCACCATGTGATTTGCATTGTTATGAACACCCAATGAGTTCTGGGGCTCGATCATGCTTTGCATGTGAGAGAGGTCTTATAGTCAATGGGTCTGCGACATTCAGATCTGTGTGTACTTTGAAAATTTCTATGTCAAACCGTAAACACTGCTACCACACTCCACTTTGTACTATTCCAAATGGCTGCTCCACTATACGTATGCAGATTGCTACTACGAGTCATCTGGATTGGTGTTAAAGCTTGCATCGACGTGACTCTTTACGACGAACTCTTTATCACCTTCTTAATCGAGAAACATCTCCTTAGTCTTTTAGTTACTAAGGATAATATTGACCGCTGTCCAATGCTCCATTCCAGGATCACTTTGAAACCTTCCGGCCATACTTATGGCAACGCTGACATCGGGTCTTGTGCACAACATTGCATACATGATAGAGCCTATGGCTGAAGCATAGGGGATGACACTCATCTTTTCTCTATCTTCTGCAGTCACTAGGCATTGAGTCTTACTCAACTTTATACCTTACAAATCAGGCAAGAACTCTTTCTCTGACTGATCCATTTTGAACTCTTTCAAAATCTTGTCAAGGTATGTACACATTGAAAGTCTGATCAAGTATCTTGATCTATCTCTATAGATCTTGATGCTCAACAATTAGGTAGTTTTATCCAGGTCTTCCTTTGAAAAACTCTTTTCAAACAACCCTTTATGCTTTCCAGAAATTCTATATCATTTCCGATCAACAATATGTCAACCACATATGCTTATCAGAAACTCTATAGTGCTCCCACTCACTTTATTGTAAATACAAGTTTCTCGTAAACTTTGTATAGACTCAAAAACTTTAATCACCTCATCAAAGTGTATATTCCAACTCCGAGATGCTTGCTTCAGTTCATAGAAGGATCATTGAAGCTTGCACATCTTTTAGCATCCTTAGGACTAACAAAACCTTCTGGTTGTATCACATACAACCTTTCCTCAAGGAAGGAAACGATGTTTTGGCATCCATCTGCCAGATTTCATAATTGAAAAATGCAGCAACTGCTAACATAATTCTAATAGACTTTAGCATCGCTACGAGAGAAAGTCTCATCGCAGTCAACTCCTTGAACTTGCCGGAAACTTCTTTGCGACAAGTCGAGCTTTGTAAATGGTAACATTCACCAACAATGTCTATCTTCATTTTAAAGATCCATTTGTACTCAACGACCTGCTATCCAACGAGCAAGTCTACCAAAGTCTATACTTGGTTTTCATATATGGATCCTTTCTCGGATTTCATGGCCTCTAACCATTTGTCGGAATCCGGGCCCATCACCGCTTCTCCATAGCTCGTAGGTTCATTGTTGTCCAAGAACATGACCTCCAAGACAGGGTTGTCGTACCGCTCAGGAGCAGTACACATCCTTGTCGACCTACAAGGTTCGATAGTAACTTGATCCGAAGCTTCATGATCATCATCATTTACTTCCTCTTCAACTGACGTAGGTTCCACAGAAACATCTTTCTGCGCTGCGCTACTCTCTGATTGAAACAAAGGTTCAACAACCTCATCAAGTTCTATCTTCCTCCCACTCAATTCCTTCGAGAGAAACTTTTTCTCGGGAAAGGACCCGTTTTAGCAACAAATACTTTAAGCTTGGATCTGAGATAGAAGGTTCACCCAACTATTCTTAGGGTATTCTACGAAGATGCATTTGTCCGCTTTGGGTTCGAGCTCATTAGGTGAAAACATTTTCCACACAAGCATCGCAGCCCCAAACATCAAGAAATGACAGCTTAGGTTTCTATCAAACCATAATTCACACGGTGTCATCTCAACGGATTTAGATGGTGCCCTATTTAAAGTGAATGTAGTTGTCTCTAATGCACAACCCCAAAATTATAGTAGAAAAACGATAAGAGACATCATAACATGCACCATATCCAATAGAGCACAACTATGGTGTACGGACATACCATCACACTATGGTGTTCCAGGTGGCGTGTGTTGTGAAACAACTTTCACATTGTCTAAAGTTGTATGCCAAACTCGTAACTCAGATATTCACCTCCACGATCATATCGCAGACATTTTTATCTTCTTGTCACGATGATCTTAAACTTCACTCTGAATTTTCTTGAACTTTTCAAACGATTCGGACTTGTGTTTCTTTAAGTAAACATACACTATATCTACCCAAATCATCAGTGAAGGTAAGAAAATAACGATATCCACCGCACGCTACAAGACTCATTGGATTGCATACATCAACATGTATCATTTCCAATAAATCACTTGCCCGCTCCGTCAAACCAGAAAACGGGGTCCTTAGTCATCTTTGACCAAGAGGCATGGTTCGCATGTCTCAACCGATTCGAAATCGAAAGAGTCCAAAGATCCATCAGCATGGAGTTTCTTCATGCATTTTATACCAATATGACATTTAGCGGCAGTGCCACAAGTATGTGGTACTATCATTATTAACTTTGCATCTTTTGGCATCAATGTTATGAACATGTGTATTACTACGATCAAGATGCAACAAACCATTCTCACTGGGTGCATGACCATTGAAGGTATTATTCATGTAAACAGAATAACCATTATTCTCTAACTTAAATGAATAACCGTGTTGCAATAAACACGATCTAATCACGTTCATGCTCATCGCAAAACACCAAATAACACTTATTTAGGTTTGTTACTAATCCCGAAGGTAGAGAGAGCATGCGATGTTGATCACGTCAACGTTGGAAACACTTCCAACACACATCGTCACCTCACCCTTAGCTAGTTCTCCGTTTATTCCGTAGATTTTATTTCGAGTTACTAACATTTAGCAACCGAACCGGTATCCAATACCTAGGTGCTACTAGGAGTACTAGCAAGGTACACATCAATAACACATATATCAAATATACTTCTGTTGACGTTGCCAGCCTTCTTATCTACCAAGTATCTAGGGTTGTTCCGCTTCAGCGACCGCTCTCCTCATAATCGAAGCACTTAGTCTCGGGTTTGAGTTCAACTTTGGGTTGCTTCACTGGAGCAGCAACTGACTTGCCATCCATGAAATTTCCCTCCTTGCTCTTCTTGAAACTAGTGGTTTTACTAACCATCAACACTTGACGCTCCTTCTTGATTTCTACCTTCGCGGTGTCAAACATCGCGAACAGCTCAGGGATCATTATTTCTATCCCTGGCGTTTTATAGTTCATCACCAAGTTCTAGTAGCTTAGTGACAGTGACTTGGAGAACTATATCAATCACTATCTTATCTGGAATATCAACTCCCACTCGATTCAAGCGATTGTAGCACCCAGACAATCTGAGCACATGCTCAACGATTGAGCTATTCTCCTTCATCTTGCAGGCAAAGAATCTTGTTGGAGATCTCATATCTCGCAACATGGGCATGAGCCTGAGATCCTAATTTCAGCTCTTAGAACATCTCATATGTTCTATGACGTTCAAAACGTTTCGAAGCCTCAATTCTAAGCCGTAATGCATGATGCACTAAACTATCAAGTAGTCATCAGAACGTGCCTGTCAGATGTTCACAACATCTACAAACGACGCTAGAGGGGTTGGCGCACCGAGCGGTGCATTAAGGACATAAGCCTTCTGTGCAACAATGAGGACAATCCTCATATCATGGACCCAGTCCGCAATATTGCTACCAACATCTTTCAACTCTATTTCTCTAGGAACATATAAAAATTCAAGGGAGCTACAACGCGAGCAAGTAATCTACAACATAATTTGCACAGACACTATTGACTATGTTCATGATAATGAGTTCAATTAATAATATTACTTAAGAACTCCCACTCAAATTGACATCCCTCCAGTCATTCGAGTGATACATGATCCAAATTCATCAACTCAAGTGCGATCATCACGTGAGTTGAGGTGGTTTCAATGGTGAACATCATCATGTTGATCATATCTACTATATGACTCATGTTCGACCTTTCGGTCTCTTGTGTTTCGAGGCCATGTTTGTACGTGCTAGGCTTGTCAAGTTTAACCCGAGTGTTCTGCATGTGCAACACTGGCTTGCACCCATTGTATGTGAACGTAGAGTCTATCACACCCGATCATCACGTGGTGTCTCGACACGAAGAACTTTCGCAATGGTGCACACTCGGGGAGAACACAATTTATCTTGAAATTAAGTGAGGGATCACCTTATAATGCTACTGTCGTCCTAAGCAAAACAAGGTGCATAAAAGGATTAACGTCACATGCAAATCATAAGTGACATGATATGGCCATGAACTTGTGCTTTTGATCTCCATCATGAAAGCATCGGCATGATCTCCATCATCACCGGCATGACACCATAATCTCCATCATCTTGATCTCCATCAACGTGCCGTCATCGGGGTTGTCGCACCCAACATGCATCTACTACTATTGCTACCATTTAGCGATAAAGTAAAGCATTACATAGTGCTTAATGATTGACACGCAGGTCATACAATAATTAAAGACAACCCTATGGCTCCTAACGGTTGTCGTACTCATCGACATGCAAGTCGTGATAATCTATACATCACATGATCATCTCATACATCACATATATCACATCATGTAATTGGCCATATCATATCACAACATACCCTGCAAAAACAAGTTAGACGTCCTCTAATTGTTGTTGCATGTTTTGCGTGGCTGCTACGAGTATCTAGCAAGAACAATTCTCATCTACGCAAAAACCACAACGGTGATACACTAGTTGCTTTTCAACCTTCTCAAGGACCGCCTTTGTCGAATCCGATCCAACTAAAGTGAGAGAAACTGGCACCCGCAAGCCATCTATGCAACAAGTTGCGGTCGAGGGAACCGGTCTCTCGTAAGCGTACGAGTAATGTTGGTCCGGGCCGCTTCATCTCACAATACCGTTGAACCAAAATCCGACCAAGGGAGGAAGCAATCTAAGCATCAACGCCCACAAACTCTTTGTGTTCTACTCGAGATCTCATCTACACATAGACCTAGCTCATGATACCACTGTTGGGGAACGTTGCATGGGAAACAAAAATTTTCCTATGCACACGCAAGATCTATCCATGGTGATGAACGTCTGCGAGAGGGAGAGTGGATCTACATACCCTTGTAGATCGCTAAGCGGGAAGCGTTAAGAAACGCGGTTGGTGTAGTCGAACGTCTTCGCAATCCAAATCGCCGAGCATCCCGCGATCTCATCACGATCCGTCCCGCAATCCAATCATGGTCCGTCCCGCGAACTCATCATGATCCGTCCCGCGATCTCATCACGATCCGTCCTGCGAACTCATCACGATCCGTCCTGTGATCTCATCACGATCCGTCCCGCGATCTCGTCACGATCCGTCTCGCAATCTTGATCACGGTCCTTCCGATCTAGCACCGAACGGACGACACCTCCGCGTTCAGCACACGTACAGCTTGATGACGGTCTCCGCCTTCTTGATCCAGCAAGAGGGAGCGGAGAGGTAGAAGAGTTCTCCGGCAGCGTGACGGCGCTGCGGCGATGGTGGTGGAGCTATTCCGGTAGGGCTTCGCCTAAGCACTGCAGAAAACGATCTAGAGGAGAAACTATGCACTAGAGGAACGGGTAGCACGTGGCTGAAAATTCTGTGCCAAAACCCTAAAATCTTCTAGTATATATAGGAGGAGAGGAGGAGTAGGCTTGGCTGCCAAAAAGCCAGCCCTTGGGTCGGCCAAAGTGGGGAGGAGAGGAGGACTCCTCCTCCAATCCTAGTAGGACTAGGATTCCTCCTTTTTTTGGCCTTTTTCCACCTTTTTCCCTTTGGGCTATTTCTCCCAGCCGCATGGGCCTTGTGTGGGACTTCCACCAGCCCAAAAAAGGCTGGTATTTACTCTCCCACAGCCCATTAAGCCTCTTGGGTCGAAATACCCCTCCCGATGGTCTCCCGGTACACTACCGGCACTCCCGGTACATTACCAATTAGCCCGAAACTTTTTCGGCGACCAAAATGGGACTTCCTATATATCAATCTTTACCTACGGACCATTCCGAAGCTCCTCGTGACGTCCGGGATCTCATAAGGGACTCCGAACAACCTTTGGTCACCACCATACATAACTCTATACTACCGAAACGTCACCGAACCTTAAGTGTGCAGACCCTGCGGGTTCGAGAACTATGTAGACATGACCGAGACACCTCTATGGTCAATAACCAATAGCGGGACCTAGATGATCATATTGGTTCCTACATATTCTACGAAGATCTTTATCGGTCGAACCTCTATGTCAAGGATTCAGTTAATCCCGTATGATGTTCCCTTTGTTCTTCGGTATGTTACTTGCCCGAGATTCGATCGTCGGTATCTCCATACCTAGTTCAACCTCGTTACCGGCAAGTCTCTTTACTCGTTCCGTAATACAAGATCCCGTGACTAACACTTAGTCACATTGCTTGCAAGGCTTGTTGTGATGTTGTATTACCGAGTGGGCCCTGAGATACCTCTCCGTCACACGGAGTAACAAATCCCAGTCTTGATCCATGCCAACAATAGACACCCTCGGAGATACCTGTAGAGTACCTTTATAGTCACCCAGTTACGTTGCGATGTTTGATACAAACAAGGCACTCCTCCGGTGTCAGTGATTTGCATGATCTCATGGTCATAGGAACATATACTTGACATGCATGAAACAGTAGCATTAAACTGACACGATCATATGCTACGTTTGTAGTTTGGGTCTTGTCCATCCCATCATTCTCCCAATGATGTGATCCCGTTATCAAATGACATCTCATGTCAATGGCTAGGAAACCTTAATCATCTTTGATCAACGAGCTAGTCTATTAGAGGCATACTAGGGACATGGTTTTGTCTATGTATCCACACATGCATCTAAGTCTTCGATCAATACAATTATAGCATGGATAATAAACGATTATCATGAACAAGGAAATATGATAATAACTAATTTATTATTGCCTCTAGGGCATATTTCCAACAGTCTCCCACTTGCACTAGAGTCAATAATCTAGTTCACATCACCATGTGATTTGCATTGTTATGAATCTAACACCCAATGAGTTCTGGGGCTCGATCATGCTTTGCATGTGAGAGAGGTCTTATAGTCAATGGGTCTGCGACATTCAGATTCGTGTGTACTTTGCAAATTTCTATGTCAAACCGTAAACATTGCTACCGCACTCCACTTGGTACTATTCCAAATAGGCTGCTCCACTATACGTATCCAGATTGCTACTACGAGTCATCCGGATTGGTGTTAAAGCTTGCATCGACGTGACTCTTTACGATGAACTCTTTATCACCTTCATAATCGAGAAATATCTCCTTAGTCTTTTAGTTACTAAGGATAATCTTGACAGCTGTCCAATGCTCCATTCCAGGATCACTTTGAAACCTTCCGACCATACTTATGGCAAGGCTGACATCGGGTCTTGTGCACAACATTGCATACATGATAGAGCCTATGGCTGAAGCATAGGGGATGACACTCATCTTTTCTCTATCTTCTGCAGTCACTGGGCATTGAGTCTTACTCAACTGTATACCTTACAAATCAGGCGAGAACTCTTTCTCTGACTGATCCATTTTGAGCTCGTATTCCCCCCATTGTTGACCATCTTCGAGCTTTCTATATCTCAATCCCTTCAATGATTCTTGCTAATTCTTGAGGGAAAAGAGAGAGGAGATCTATACCCACATTTCCACCAATCACTTTCTCCTCTATGTGAGGAGAACCCCCTTGAATCTAGATCTTGGAGTTCTTTGTGTTCACTTCTTTGTTCTTCCTCTCATCTTCCTCCATAGTTGTTGTGGTGGGATTTGGGAGAGAAGGACTCAGGCACTTCGTGTGCCCTTTCCATTGCATTTGGTGCATAGGTTTGAGTTCTCCACGGTGATACATAAATGAAGTTTGAGAAGCTTATTACTGTTGGGTGTTTGGGCACCCTAGAGTTTGTGCCTCTTGGGTGCTTTGGCACCCTAGACGGATGGTGGTGCCTCTGAGCTCAATCATTGTGCTGTAAAGCTCCAGGCAAGCGTCGAGGTCTCCAACTAGGTTGTGGAGATTGCCCTGAGCAATTTGTATGGGCTCCGATGATCGTCCTCAAGGGTTGCCAAAGTGTACGGATTCGGTGACCGCCCCCAAGGGTTGCCATTTGTATGGGTTTGGTGACCGCCCTCAAGGATCCCTTGGTGGAATCACGATATCTTGCATTATGCGAGGGCGTGAAGAGATTATAGTGGCCCTAGTGGCTTGTTGGGGAGCATAGTGTCTCCACACCACTCCAAACGAAGATTAGCATCCGCAAGGGTGTGAACATTGGGATACATCATTGTCTGTGCATGCCTTGGTTATCTCTTACCCGTGCCCTTTACTTTGTGATAGCCATATTGGTTCATGTTATATATATTGCTATCACTTAGGTGTTTATCTTGTTTAGCATAAGTTGTTGGTGCACATAGGTGAGCCTAATTGTTTTGGGTTTTGTGCTTAACAAACTAAACACAAGTTTTATTCCGCATTTGTTCAAGCCTAAACCTTAATTATTTTAAAGCGCCTATTCACCCCTCCTCTAGGCGGCATCCATGTCCTTTCAACTTCTAGAATAAATTAGATAGGGGGCAACTTATTTTAGAGGCCCAAAAAGGCTGGTTCTAAATAGTTGAAAAATCAACTACTAACGAAAGCACCAATCTTCAACAAATTTCTACATCCATCGACACAAAAGCAAATGAACCGTTTGTCCTTGTGAGAGGCCTCAATTTTGGCATCCTTGTCACACTCCTTTAGCACAAAACATTCGTACATGGTAACATGGAAGTTGTGAAAAACTTTGCCACATCAGGATCCATGTCGCGTGCCTTGACTTGCAAGATATTTTGCTCATCAGAAGCTCCCTTGATAGCAAACTTCCTCTCCTCAATCTTAATCATCTTGTTTTGGATCTCCATAAACATGCCAAACTCTCCGCCTTATTTTCCTCCTTCATCTCATTGCGCTTGGCACATGCATCCCCCTTTTCTGTCATGATGAACTCAACTTCTTTGTCATCTTGGCCTCCGCCCCTTCTCGCTCTCCTTCTGCGTATCACACTTCCTCCCCCCTCGACCCAGCCACACGAGCGCTAGTGAAGCCCTTCAATGTCCGGCTCACCACCTTCATCACTTGCTTTGGCATGTACGATCTTAATGGAATGGGCAATGATGCTCCACTGGCTTTGTCCAACAATGTATCATCGGAATGACTTGTTCTCACTCTTATCATACAATGGTAAGGCACGACCGGACTAGCAACCTCGAAGCAACATAGAGCAAATTATACAGATGACCAACACATAGAGCAACACAAAGCAACATACAACAAATCAATTTACGAGCTCGAGGAGTGATGTGCCACTTGGCCATGTTGAAAATATGTCCAAGAGCAGTAAATAAAATGTTATTATGTTATTTCCATGTTCATAATTAAGTTTATATTTCTATGTTATAATTGCATTGGTTCTTGACCATGAGATTCAAAGGAAAACCTAGTCGCATGCGTGGAAACATAAACACCAAGATGATCCATGGTCATGCCCCTAGGACTAGCTCATGTATTGATGATGATCTTGTTTTCCTAATCATGAACATTGTTGCTATCAATAATGAGAACACCATTGCCATTAAAACAATGGAGTTGGATAGATCCAGCTTATGAATTACTAATTAAGAGATGTTATCGTTATCATGTTGTTGGTATTTTTATATAATTTAATGTTTACTCAGTTTCTTAGACCATGAGAATATTGTATGCCAACATACCAGATGCTTACTTTGGGGTTATCGAATGTCACTGAGTAATTGGATGTAAATAAAGGTGACTTACATGTATACCGGAAATGTATCTCTCGGTATCATTAGTTCAAGACCGGGATTTGCTCCTCTAATGATAGAGAGATGTTCTTTCGGCCCACTCGGTGTTATAATATCATTCTTGTCTCTCTAGATAGTTGTCATTACGATCATGGGATACCGGAACACGGATACGATTAAAGAGAACAAAACCAGTAACGAGGACAACTTGTATAATGATAAAAGTGTTGATCATGGGGATACCGATAATCTCACCTCAGGTTTTGCAAACGTATCGCAAAGCAAAGGGAATTCTATTCGTAAACAAAAGTTCACTAGAGAACTTTGTGAATATGTGGGAGTCAATAAGGGTGTCCAGATCCCGGTGTTAACTATTGACCGAAAAGAGTCCCGGGTCATGTCCATCCATTTCTAAACCTGTAAGGTCACATGCTTAACGCATATTAGTCATGATTACCGGAGAAATAAGAAATGGGTAAATGAGCAGAAAAAGAGTTTGAGAGAGTTCCATTTAATCGTTGGACTTAATGAGTTGTCACATCCATTTGAAAATGCATTTAGCCCCTAACGGTATTTTGGTGTGATGACAATGTTGTTAGTGACCGATAATGATTACTAAGATTATCTCATGTCATTAGTCTCTCAAAGGATTTAATATGATGATGGTTGACCCCCCACACTTCAAAAAGGAAAAAAGTGTGATTATTCGAAGACTCCAAAGTTTTGTTTGGTGCCTTTTAAGTCATAAGATAACCACAATATTAGGAGGGGTTGAGGTGTATGGAAAAGGGCAATCATCATGCAAAACATATACACTAGCCATCCTATAGCTACCAATGCAAATGCAGGGCAAAAAAAAATTCCATTTGGCGTCCAAGCCATCTACCTGGTGCCCATGGCCTATAGGGATTTCTGTAGACACCACATGCCCATTGGCCTCCTAACCCCACTGCCCACGGCGTCGAGCATCGAACACTCTAGATTGCCCCTTACGCATGATTTTTATGACCCCATGCCCACGGGGTCCATGGTTTGGCTCTCGGGTGACCCTATGTGCACAAAATCCTTTAGCACGTGCGCATGAGGCGAGCATGTGGGCCATGGTAACTTTTGATTGATGAGTATTTATACCCCCGTTCTTTCACCTCAAAACCTAACCCTAAGTTTTGAGTTGCTCCTCCATTGCTAACCTCCAAAAGCTCTATTCCACATTTTCACCTAACTAATTCGTTATCCCCGCTCTTGTTCATCAACGACACTTGTCACTCTTGGAGATCTGGGGCTCCTAAACGGTAGGAGTCAAGGGGCGCCTTCAAGACCAACCCTGAGTGACTAAGGCTCATCCGTTGGAGGTGACTCAGAAGATATTAGGGCTAGCCACTTGGTGGCTCAAATGGCGCTCCAGAGCTTTGGCTTCAACACCTCTCGAATGGAGATTAGCACTCCCCCAAAGAGTGTGAACTTTAGAATACATCCGTGTCTTCGTCCCGCTTGTGGTTTATCCTTTCTTACACCTTTATTTGCTTTGTATGTTTGTTGGCTTGTTGATTAGCTTCTTTCATTGCTTATCTTGGTTGCAACCTCTATCTAATAATAAAGCACAAACTGCTTCTGGTTGTACTCACGTCGGCGTTTTCGCAAAAAAGTCCCTGCCTTTTTTAGTAGTTAACCCACAATCCATCTTTAAGTCACACCCAAACCTTCTTTTGCTTTTTTCAGAAAACCCCATGACGTTTCAGGTAATCAAGCCCCATCTTTAAGTCAGCCGAAACATTTTTTTATTTTAACAGAAAACCCTCTAACTTTTCAATTATTCAATACACAGTTTATATAAAATAAAATTATCCATTTATATTAAATCGTAACTCCGATTTTAACATGTTATATATGAAGTTTGATTAGAAAAATATGTAGAATCTAAATATGATATTATTTTTAGCTTTTAAATTTTTTAAAGATATTATTTTTGGTGCAGACTTACTCTATAGTGCACAGTCCGTTTTTCTTTCTTCCGACGGCAATACGAAATGCAAATAAACGCCCATTAAAACCAGATTGAGAGGAAAAAACATCAATAGATGATAATCACGCATGCACACCTCTGAAAAACCTTGCGAGAAAAACAACATATTTCTCATCTTATTCCGAGCGAGTGTGCGTGAGAGAGGGGGGGGGGGGGGAGATACATTAGGACGGACCACATTCAAACATTTTTTCGTTGTGTGAACAACCGTCGGCAACACAATTGTGATGCCATGTGAAATAAAGTTATTGACAAATGTGATGGTTATTGCGTTATGAGCGTGTGTTATTTTCTCTCCCGTTGCAACACACGGACCCTTTTGCTAATAACTTAAAATGGCATAAACTTAGGAACTTCTTCCCCTGTCCACTCGCTTATGTTTGCAGATGATATCGTAGTGTGTGGATCAACACTAACAATTATTCTAAGATTATTGCTTTGGTGATTACTTACTAATCACTTTTGCAATCTCTGGGGACAAACCCTGAATTGGGATAAGTATGCCATGATGTTTAGTAAAACGTATTGATCTCACATCTACAATTAGCATATCATTTTCCATGCTCTTGGCATGGATTTATGGGTACTACAACCAGGTCATCTTGTTGTAAGACTGGCACCATTCTATCAATTTTTTCAATACAAATGACACACATCTTGGTGCACGTTAGAGAAAAAAAGTTATCAACAAATGACAAGTAAAACAAGGTCAAAACAATGGGTCAAATTTATAGTGCAAAATACAGATTGATTATGTGGCACTGCAGACATGAGCATAAACCGATGAATTTGGCAACGCCCAAAATGCGGAGATGCAATGCACTAGGCCTTAATTGCAGCTGTACCAGCCGCTTCCATCACTGGTATAGTACATCATAATTTACAGAATAACCAGGTATGGCTCCAGCTCAAGCAACATGAGTTTTCTGAATCTTCCTTCAACAACTTCTTGAGGTTTTACATTATCTACATTACATACACCAGTTGGGACTCAATCTTCCTCCTCAATGATCGATGCAAATGCGAATGGCGCAAATTTGTACCCACCACCCTCGTAAAACTTGCCCTGAAACTCAACCCAGTGGAGCCTCAAGGCGTGCAGAAATGCGCTCAGGGTCTCCATTGAAAGCAGAACACCGATAGTGGCAAAGAGGAATACAATTATTCCAACCACAAGGATGATAACATTGTTGTATCTGCAAAGAGAGCACAACACAGGATTAGAACAGCCACACTAGACATAGAGAGAACAGTAGAATAGAGAGCATCTTACCCCCATGCTAGAAGAAGAACCTTATCATAGAAGACACTGGAGAGCTCCGAGTGCGCGAGACTGCACAGATAAAAACATCTACTAATTGTCAATGCTGCCTTGCGAGGACAAAGTTAAGTTTTTTTTTTAGGGAGGAGGGGGGGGGGGGGATGCATTGTATCAAGTTCAGCGGCACCTGAGAGCCCAAAGACGAAGATATGAGGCGGTATTTGAGACCGCACCAAGCACAAACTCAATTGTGTGGATCAGCTGGTGAACAAGAACTTCACTGAATTCGAACTCCTCGTGGTGGTGTGGGTTTTCATGCTGTCCTACCAATTGCGCCACTGATTCATCTGTCTCCTGGAGTATGGTGTAGTTCTGCCCTTGGTGCCTCTGATGGAGCCAAAAGAAAACAACAAGTGAGCCATAAGCCAGTATATGTACATGTACATGTCTGGGAGTGTGGCGCATCTAGTGGGAAGTCAGTTAGGGAATTAAGAAAGTCTGCAACCTGCTCATGTTGCTTCTTCAAAAACAATGGCTTCGGAAACAGCATCCAAGGCACAGACACCAGAGCAAGCAGAAGTAGAACAAGCTGCAAGAAAAAAGGGAATGTTATGCGTATTTCACAGAATCAACACATGCCAGCAGAAATGAATATCACCAGACCTGTACAGTTCTCTGCCCAGCAAATAGCTGGTTCTCCCCAACATCATCCATTGGACTGAGGAACATATATATCATTATATGGTATAGGTCAGCTTTTGAGCCTGTGCACCACTTAATAATGATGAGTAATGACAGGTATCCAAATAAGCTGTTCAAGAAGATCAACTGAGGAACAAACTGATGCCTGTTGACACAACAACCGAATGAGTATCCTCTACTGTTTTAAGGAAATTCTTAGGGAAGTAGCTAGTAAAAACAAAGTCACGTGTCATTTGATAAGATCAATTGTAGTTCAATAAATCACGGGGCAGACCACTATCCGGAGGCTCCCGTGCCTCCCGAGTCGCCCCCGTGCGGCGGCTGGGAGGCCCCCAGATCCCGTCGCCCCCGACTCCCCCTCTCGTCCTCCTCCTCCCTCGCCGCCGCCCGAGGGTGCGGCCAGGCAAAGCCTTGCCGTCGCCGGCGGCGACGGGGACTAGGTGCCCTCCCGCTCGTGAGGAGCTGGCGTGGGCCGGCGCCCCCGGGCCGGAGCGTGACGTGCGGTCGGACGTCACGACCGGGGGCTGGCGACGCTCCGATGATCCCATCCCCCATGGTAGACGGCTTCAAGATCTGGGGCGCCACAGTCGCCAGGGACGGCGGCGGCGTGACCAAATCGGCGATGGCGCGGCCGGATCTGGGCTCAGGCGTGAGCTTGGTCTCCGGGTCACAGTCGGCGCGATGGCGAGTGCGACACGTCGGCATCTGGACGGATCTGCGGGATTCCATCTTTGTCTGGTCCTGGACAACCCGGGCAACTCCGGGGGAAACCCTAGATCTCCATGGGATCGAGCGATGGCGGTGCTCTTGCGCCGCAGTCCCTCTTCAGGGCATCGTTTTGGAGTTTGCTAAGGTCGAAGGAACCAGCGAGGCCGGCGGCGTATGCCCGGTAACACAACTGCCGACAAAAATCGCGCCGACTACGGTCATGGCGGCGTCTTTGATGTCGTTTCCTTGTCGAGGCACAGTTGTTGCAGTTGGCGGCATCAGGCTCGGGATGCTCCGAGGGAAACCCTAGATCTGGGTCTCCCGGATCGGACGATGATGACGTTCTTAGTAGCGCTTTCCCTCATGAGGGCATCGTTTTGGAGCAAGTGATGGCTAGAGGTGACAAGAGGAGGAGCGGTGCTTCATCACACACATTGATGGTGTCGGATCTCGATGGCATGGCGCTCTGGAGATTAGGTGCCTGATGTGTGATGATGGACTCGCGCAGGAGGTCGACGCTGTCTAGCGTCGTGGTGGGGTCGGCGACAGCTAGACCGGGCAACGTTCATGCAGCAGTACAACTCTGAAGATGGATTGGTGGCAGGTGGCTGCGACGGTCTCATACCCGACAGGCATCCTGGTTGAGGAGCATGTCGGACTGGTGGGTACCCATACCCAACAGGCGTCCTGGTTGGGACCTCAGGTCTTAGATGTTAGGTTTGGCTGTGAGGTTTATTTGGTACTAGGCCCAGACTATCAGCATCCCTTCATCAATTGAATAGGTGTAGTGACACTTTTGTTGCCTAGACGGTGGCTTCAGTCTTAATGTTGTATGACTTTGTAAGGTCTTGTGTGAATAATTAATAAAATGGCTGCATGCATCGTTAGATGCAGAGGCTGGCGGTCCTCCTCCAAAAAAAAATCACGGGGCAGACAATTTCTGAGAAGAGATCAACTTACCAAATATTAACAGTATTTTTGAAATATTTGGCATTAAAGAAACTCAACACAATTCCAAGGTTCATTTGAGCAATTCCAAGAAGAATTGACATTTTCATCTTTAGGGAATTGAGAAATGGCAGCTCACTGCGGCTTCCATGCCACACTGGATCGACACCAAACGGGTAAGCTTGCCTCACCTTAACTAATCCTTCAGTTGTAGCATCCCTATAAATAAAACAAGGAGAGAAAAAAAGGAAATCAGATACGATTTTCATAAAACATCAAAGTAGGAGCACAAATTCAGCAGCTTACCCACACGAAGGATCATGGCAGGCATAGGCCGATTTACCAAAGAGTTCAAATGGAACCGAGAAGAACTCATTATATATCAATCCAGTGTAAATTGAAAAAAGGGACATCATCAAAATTACATAGCGCCCGTCAAACATTATTTGCACTATGTCGTCTAGTTTCTGCGAGTGAAAAAACGAAGAAAGTTAATAATAATTTCCTTGGAGAACATATATCTACTGAAGTAAGAAGATAAGGCTTGAGATAAAACCTGTGAAGCTAGTTTCTTCTCTTGGATTATGAGGTACAGTGCACTAAGAAATATACAAATTCCATGACCCCAATCTCCAAACATGACGGCAAATAAGAAAGGGAATGTTACGATAGTAAATAAGCCAGGATTTACTTCTTGATACCTCGCAATACTGCAAATTATGTTTAATGTAAAGTTAGCACATAAGAAGATTAATGGATAGCACGAACCCCAACAATTCCTTTATGCAGTAAGAAGTGACTAGATTATTCCTGGTTGATGGTAATCATTTTTGTAAATTACGATAAATATCAGATATGGTGGATTAGTATTACTAGTTTGAAGATAACAGTCATAACCTACGAATAGTGGTCATATGGACCACGGGAGCAAAAGTCTCGTCGTAATCACGACCATGCTCCTCTGAAAGCCACGAGCGACAAGACGAGCTTTGTAACGCTCAAGAGAACCATCGGAGCGAGTCTTAACCTTGTATACCCACTTACAAGTGATGGGACGGACACCTGGAGGAAGAGAAACAAGATCCCATGTACCGATGCGTTCAAGAGCAGCAATCTCCTCTGCCATCTCAAACTATCATTCAGGATGAACAATAGCCTCACGATAAGAAGTCGGCTCAAGAACAGCAACGCCAGCGGTTAAAAAACCAAGGCGATCAATAGGCGGAAGCGGACGAAGACGCAAGCCATAGGTAGGCTGGAGACAAGGAGGATGACACGTTAGTAGACACATCCACATTACGTGAACAACGAGTATAATACTGAGGAAAAGATGGAAAAGTACAAGGAGGAATCGTCGAGGTAGAATCATGGGGTGAAGACGAAGAAGTCACCGGGGATGAAGGTGCAGAATCCGGTGACATGCGAGGTGAGGAAACCGTGGGAGATGGTGGCGGCGAGTCGGAGAAGCGGAGTTAGCAGGAGGAACCGGACATGGCGGATTGGGGACCTCGCCGGAAAGAACGCCCCAGAGACGAAGGCCATGCATATGAATGCGCATGAAACCAACAAACTTGGCGTAGTTGGTACCATCAAAGATCATCGGACAGCGAGGAACAACAACGTAGCCCGACGAAGAAGACATTGTGCCTTTTTTTCAATCAAACAGGCAAGAGCAGTAGGCAGGGCTGGCAGTAGCGGAATGTAGGCAAGCAGCGAGCACGGCTGGGATCCGGTGGCTGGTTGATAAATTTTATGCACATATCACAAAGAAATAATAGAAAATTTAAACTTAAAATGACCAATACAGGGCATACAACCCATGAATTATCTATGAATAACGCAAACAATGAAAGGAACACAAGAAAAAGTATAACTATGATAGAATTTCACTACATGAGCACAGAACTAAAGGTTTAGGTAAGGGAAACACCAAGTAAATCAACAAATAAATGGGCAAAACAATATACTGTTCTAGATAATAATTTATGGTGTGCATACCGATTATGAAATAGATGAATACAAATATGTGAGAGATGTATCATGGTTCGCACTGGCCCTCGCTGCCCTGATTCTCGGTCTCTAGGAGTTTGAGTGGCTTCTTCTAAGTTCCGCTGCACCTGTCAGTCCCTCTATCTTCTCCACCGCCGCCGCCTCCACTGCTTCCTCACTGGGTTGTTTGCTCAGAAACATCGCTGTTTGGAACCTATTTGTGGTTTACATATGTCTTCATTGGTTTGTACTACATTGTGGTCTTTTAAGGTCTTTGTGGTCCTTTAGATTTTACTGGCTATATGTAATACTCTTACAGTTGTAAGCTTGGCAAAGAATCATATTAGTTGTGTAATACTCCAATGCATAAGAGGTTTCCTACAAATACGCCACACATTTACTTGTACATATACTAGGTTATGGCGCACTAGTTCCCTAACAATCTTAATATTTTGGAACTTACCCATAGGCATCCACAATGTCCTGGAAGGAGGAAGTAAATTTATTTGTCTGGAAATACGTGGGAGGAGATTCTTGTGTGTTTAGAATTTGGAAAATGCAACCAACTTCGGAGTTGCTATGAGTAGTAGCACGATGAAGTGCATCTTGTACCTGCAATAGGTTAAATAAACTCTAAATTCTATGGAGGAAAGAAGAGCAACTGAAACCAAAAAAGCAGCCAGAAAATATCAATGACAGGAAGGACGAGAGTGCAACTGGATACCTGACTTGTAGCAAAAACTGGACTCCAGCCCTCAGCAACTAAACATTTCTTTGTGACATCAAGACTGAACATATTTAGCGTGTGGTAAATAGCTTTTTCCTTCTTTAACTGAAGCATTTGTATGTCAATCAGAATTAAACTTGAATGCAAGGAAATTAATAGGATATTCAGCAAGCGTTGTTCAAATAAGACGGACTTCTGTTTTGTATGATGACAAACATTACCAAAAGAATGCATATAATACAAGCTTACCAAGTTGTTCCATTGTTCATACTCAGAGGCTATATTTTTAAGTATGCCATCACGATGAGCTAAACCTATTTCAACAGTTGCCTTCAACTCTGATACTTTTCCAGATACCTAAACAATTATAAATTTTCAGAACAAATAATAGTAAGTTAGTAAATATAGTACCACAATTTTTGTGAAAGATGTTCCAATTACAATTCAGAACTTCTGAAAATGCACAAGCTTGAGACAGAAAGGAATAAATTTCAACAAGATCACCTATCTCATCCAGCATGAAACATCAAAAAGAAGAAAAGAAAAATACTCCCTCCAGTTTATGAAAATGTACATTTTTTATTAAAGTACTAAATAATAGTGGGTTTAATAGGAAGATGTGCTATCTATTGTCAAATGTACTGTATGTGCATGACAACATCACATACATATATGTACAGAAGCAACCACGAGAGGAGGTTTCTACAGTCCCTTCAAGAGAACTAATCCACCAAACAAAATGAGCACCAAGATGGTTTAAAGAACAACACATGGGGATAGACACCAACCTCCTGAATAGTATCCAATTGTGTAGCAAGGTCTTCTGGAAATGGATAACGGTTGGCACCAAAAGCGTCACAAATTTTCAGAATCTTGGATTTTGCTCTTTCCCCAGAGTAGAATATAACAAAATAATTTTTCACGGCCTGTCAATACGTTATAGTGAAAAACCATATGAGGAAGATAATATTTCAGAAATAAGTACACAACTAGTGGGGAAAACATAACAACAATACAGCTGAATGCTAAACATCATTGCCGAGAAAATAATAATTTATAGAGTGATTTCCATTTATGACGCCCTAGTTTCATGTTTGTGACAAGAAATACCCCATATAACAGATTTTTAACATTTTTACCCAATTTAAGCAAATTTGTGCCACTATTTACCCTTTCTATTTTTTCTTCATCCTAACTGCTTGGGCCCATGCCTTAGTGCTGACTGGGAATACCACACCAGTCACAGGATAGGTTGTTTATGATTCTTTTGATACTCGCTCCGTTTCTTTTTAGTCTGCATATAAGATTTGGTCAAAGTCAAACTTTGCAAACTGTGACTAACTTTGTAGGACAAAATATCGACATTCACAATATGAAAACCTTACTACTAGATGCATCATAATATTAATTTTTATAGTATATAGTTTTAGTATTGTAGATGTTGATGTCTTTTGATATAAATTTAGTCAAACTTTGCATTGCTTGACTTTGACTAAATCTTATATGCGGACTAAAAAAACCCGGAGGGAGTATCTCAATATCCCACACAATAGTACTGATTAGGTTCATTTTTAATCATCTGACATAAGAAACTTCGTCTCCAATGCAAAAAAAGAAGAAGCATCATATTGAATATTCATAAGTAACTCCTAAAATGTTATGGAAGGCAGTTAACGACAAAGGAAAGTAGTAACCTTCTCTCCAGATTGTGGATCAATTATAGGTTCATCAACAGATTCTTGTCGGAGTAACATATTGCCCCTGGTGGCACGGTAAAGTATACGCTCAAAGGCCATAGCCTTTTGCTTTGGCACAAGACCAATCAGGGAACCTAGCTTCACTTGTTTCGACGGATCTATCACCATTTCCTGTAACGAAAGAAGTATGAAAACAGGGAGAGCTAATATATTGCTTTACTAGAAAAATGGTCGTCACCTGATGCAATAAAGGACTCTCCAGAGAAGAATCACCAGACTGATCAGCCACCATTTCCCTCTGTTGCTCTGCCGCACTTCTTTGAGCTGAGTAGAAAAACTCACCAGTCTGAAAGTAAATAGAGTCAGTAATGAACAACATATAACGTGGAGCTACTTGATGACTTGTCTTACGCCGCAGAGGTGAGGAAGTCTCTATCGCTCGCGTCGCTCTCCCGCGGAGCGGCCCGGGCGTGAAACCCTAGCCGCCGCATGCCACACCCCCACCCACCCCTCCCTTCGCCGCCGCCGGCGAGCGCCGCCGGGCAAAGCCCGTACGGCGTCGGCGTCGGCGGGCCTCTCTTCCCTTTCGCCCGGGCCTAGAGCTGCGCGGGGCTGCTCCCCTGGGCTGAGGAGGCGCTCGGCGACTCGAGCGTTGGGCGCGAGCGTGGCGCGGACCGGGCGCGCGCTGGTGGCGAGGGCTGGATCGGCGGCGCGCGCGGTGGCGGTGGCAGTGGCGGCAGCGGCGGCGTCCAGCCCGGATCCGGTCTTCGCGGTGGTGATGGCTACGGCTGGCCGGATCCGACCATGGTGGTGGCGGCGTCCCTTCCGCCGGGGATGACGGGCCAGGTGGTGGATCCTTGTGGCGGCATCGGTGGCGGCGGATCTTGGGGTCCCGTGACCGGGCTCGTCACAGGATGCGCGTGACGGCCGGAGCTTCCTCTGGCGTCGACGACGTTGGATGTAGGATCGCGACGACGGTTGCCGTTGTATGGGCGACGACAACGGCCGGCGTGAAGGTGGGTGCTCCCTGTAGCGCCCGGAATCGGGGCGGCGGCCCCTTTTCATCAACGGCGGCGGAAACCGGGGTCGTGAGGGCGACTCGGAGTCCGGATCTCGAGATGGTGACGGCCTTCTGAGGCTGGAGGCGGTATGGGACGTCCCCTCCATCAACAGATCGTGTCGATGCGGCTCGGCAGGTGACACATGAGCCTCTCTCGGAGTTGTCGGGCGATACCTGTCGTCGGCAGGTGAAGCCACCAGTGGATGTCTTATGTGGAGACGTCAGGTCCACCGGCAGGTGATGCACGACGGCTCTGGCGAAGGTGTCAGGTTTAGCCTGTTCTTGTTGGATCGAAGGTGGTGTGACAGTAGCGGGAGGCAGGCGGTATGGGACGTCTTTGTCTTCCGTTGTCTCCTCCAGAGGTATCCAGCTATTGAGATGTCGGTAGATGGATAAAGGCGGATGGTACAGACAGCTTCAATGACGAGCTTATGCACTCCGGTGGAAACACAAGATCACTGATCGGGCTATGTTGTCGCGCGCCCTGCGTCGTGTCCTTGCTGAAGGTGGTGCATTGAAGCTTTGCTTTGGGGATGAGAATCCGGAGTTCATCCTTGTGGTGGACTCGGCATCATCGGCGCACGTGCGGCGATTCCTTCTTGAAGGGGTAGCTTAGGAGTTGTGTATTTTTCATTTTTGTTGTGTCTTGTATCATAAAGTTAGTGGTTATCTGGGAGAGATACTGTCGCGAGGTATATGGCTTCAGGGTTTGTTTTTCGTTTTATTTCCGAGTCGAAGGTGTTCGGCTGCAGGATGTTGCTTTATTAATAATATATGGCTGCATGCATCGTGCTGATGCAGAAGCCGGGGTCATCCTCCTTTTCTAAAAAAACAAAACAAAAACAGGTGGAGCTACTATAGGGACATGGCATTATAGGACTCTCGAGTATATATGTACAAATAAAATATCTGCATATGCAAAATACAACCTAAAAATACAAAAAACAAACGGGCACACTTTAAAATAGTTCTACAATAATGCCCCGTAGCACAAAAAACCATAAGCCTCAACACATGACGCACACTTAAAATTTGGCGTGCGAGAAAAATAATACTCATTGCAGTCAAAAGTGCACAACTGGATAATTAGGCCCTCGTGTAGGCACAGCAAACACAAACCTTCGACTGACTGGCAACACACAACGAGAAAAGAAAAAGAATTGCACTGCACAAGTCATGGTACCCATTGCAAGGAGCACGCTTTGGCAGCAAGGTGCAAATGCAGTCAGCAGCTTAATTACCTCTCGGCACAAAGGAAGTTCAGGTATAAGGAACTTATTTCTTGCTTGCCTAATGATTATAATGGACTCAGGTTAAAGAAACTAAGATGACCAGATTCCGAGACAAGGGTTCCTAACTGCATACAAATTTAACAATGAATTGCCTTGCTCCACCAATAACCAGATATTTATCTGACTCCTCATCCTCGTGCTGTTGCTATGCGCTACTTCCTAGAATGCTTGCTACATGACTCCTGTCATGTGGTGGACCCAAATACGAGCCAACATCAGCTACTATCTTCTAAATTTGCATTGAAAGTTGTAAGAGATGTTTCTTTTCATTCAGTCGATCAATACTACTTTGTAACCTGAATAGTCAAAAGATATAGTTTGTGGTTTCACTTTTGTTTGGCGAAGAGGCATCGATGAAAATCATACTTTATATACATTTCTGATCGCCGCTTGAGATTGGAATATCGGAAATTTCATGTCACGTTCGACAAAACCCAAAGTAATGTACAATGAATGCAATTCGAAATCAATGGTGGCAAATGTTGCTACATTCTCAGTTTATAACTACATCAGCGAGTTTATGCAAATTAGAGGGTCAATTTATCTTTCCTTTATGTCACAAATATTCTACAGGCAAGCTTTTTGTATTGTTTCTTTTTCACCTTGCACCTCAGGGAATTTCAGGTTTTAGTTCCTTTCAGTTTATACACGACTATATGGTGCTCTCGCCAATGCACATAAAGAGAAAAGTGAATTGCATCAAATAAATTATTTAATTATGCTTTAATAATGTGGTCATACCTTTTCTAGAAGAATATTGTACTCCACCAGCTCATTGTATGTCCTCTGCAATTTTCTGTTATTTGTGTTTACTTCAGTTAGCTCAGCTTCAAATTCCCCAAGTTTTATCTGTTAGTTGACAATGTTAAAACAAAATTCTACACTTGCAACCTGCAAATGATGAGGGCGTAAGTTTCATTAACTAAACACCTCCAGATCACCAATTTCCAATGGAGCTCCTGAAAATTGCGTGGGAGAAGCCAATATGGCAGCTTTCGACATTTGTTCCTTGAAAAAAAGCAACTTGCGAGCCATTTCACCACACCTCTTGATCTGCATAAGGTGTATGTGCAGCAAAAATATTATTAAATTCACAGATCAGTATGAACTAGTAAATATGATTATGATTCAGAGCACAAGACGATTGCAAAATATTTCGGGTTTAGTCCTTTTCACATTAGGCTACATGTAATCAGGATAAGGTTTCTGAAAACCAAATCATTGCATTAATTGGATAGTTTGATTCCATACTCACATCATGGAGAGATGTAACTAATTCACAATGTATCATAGGTAAATGGTGATAACCTGGGCAATATTTTGTTTAAATTTGATTTTAGAAGTTTTCGTTTAAAAATGATGAGGTTAGAAAGTGTTTCAGAACCTCGTCGGTTTTGCCTCATTAGAATAGGATATTATTTGGTCCCCCATAATGCCCGAGTTCGGGATTTGACCATGGTAAATCGAATGTTTTTTATGGTAAGTTTAGTGACGCGAGATGACAAGTTTAGTTGATAAGCATGACAACTCTGTGCCCAGTGTACTTTTTGCAAAAAAAAAATCTGTGCATGTCAACTCTACTTGCCATCTTCGCGTCACTAAACTTGCCATCGAAAATGTTCGATTTGCCATGGTCAAATCCCGAACATTCAAGATTTATCATTTCCGTATTATTTTCATAGTGTAAAGTAAAAGAATGCCGAAAAGACCAATAGTTCTATACGAAATTTAATCAGTGACAGAAGCTGTTCGCAAAATAGTACGGGATTTAGTCCCTTTCCTAGTGTTCAACAAACTGTTCCTTGTAATGAGATGGACAGATATA
This sequence comes from Hordeum marinum, assembly GCA_022496015.1. NCBI lineage: Eukaryota > Viridiplantae > Streptophyta > Magnoliopsida > Poales > Poaceae > Hordeum > Hordeum marinum. The sequence continues at coordinate 517,457,552 of CM039673.1, forward strand.
AGGACCATATAGTATAAATATAGCACAACAACAAGAAAGCATTAAAAAGGTTACCTGGGCAGCATATGCCCGTTGGAATGGGCTCTTGTCCGCATTAAGCTGAAATAAAGGGCAGATATTAGATCCTCATGAACCAAACCGAAAGGAAAAAGATATGACTTGAGTCAGATAAAAATCACCTATGTCAACAACGTAGAATACAACTTGTAATAGGATTTTAGAGTCCTACTCGGTTTGTAATAGGGCTAGGTCGGTGTGGCTAGCTCCTCATATATACCTCTTGTAACCGATACAATATCGTTATCAATTATTATTCAATACAACTTTACACGGTATCAGTTTTTTGGTCCTGGGGCATGGCTCCGCCGCCCACCCCATCGCCGCCGCCGCCGCCCGACTACTTTGAGCGGCGCGCCGCCATTGTCGCCGCCAAGGTCGCCGCGGCCACGGCCTCCGTCGCCTCTACCTCTACTATATCTCTCCCTCCACCAATACCCCCTTCCATCTCTTTCACCGACACCATCTCCGACATTAGCCCTTACATCCCCGTAACCCTAGACCTCGCTGCTCACAACTACTACCATTGGTGTCATCTTTTTGACGTCCATCTTGGGCGATGCAACCTCCGATCTCACGTCGTCGACGCCTCTCTTCCTCAACCTCATGATCCACAATGGGTCAAGGATGATCTCGCCATTATTCAATGGATCTACATGCGAGTCTCCATAGAGATCTTCAATCTCGTCCACTGTGACGGTGCCTCCGCCGCCGATCTCTGGACGGACCTTCGCCAGCTCTTCCAGGACAACGTCGACGCTCGCGCCAATAGTCTCCACACCGAGCTTCGGAACACGGTACAAGGTGATGCACCCGTCGGCGCCTACTGCCAGCGCCTCAAGACGATCGCGGATGAACTCCGTGAACTCGGTGATCCGATCGACGATCGCCAGCTCATCAACGCCCTCCTCATCGGCCTCAGCGAGCGGTTCGAAAAGCAGGCCTCCTTCATCCCTATGATGCGTCCGCGTCCCTCCTTCGCCGAGGTTCGCTCGATGCTCCAGTAGGCCGACCGTGCCCTCGCTACAAAGGAGTCCCGTCCTCAGGTCTTCACTACGTCTCCTCGCCCGCCTACGTCAACGCCGGCACCGCCTCCTCCAACAACACCTCCTCAACCATCCAGCTGGCGTCCAAGTCCCAACTACCGGGGTAAAAACCCTCGGCCGTCGTCGTTCCGCACGGTGCCCACCCCGGCTCCACCAACTGCACCACCACCGTCCCCGTCTTCACCAACTGCACCATCGCCGCCGCCTGGATGGCGTCCATCTCCTGATCTGTGGATAGGCCTCGTCCAGGCATGGCCTATGCCTTGGTCCGCTCCTACACCATATGGTGCTCCGCCTGCCTATACCGGTGGCTGGCAGCCCGATGGCTGCCCTCACACCGGCACGCCCGTCCTCACGCCCCAACAGCCGATGGCCGCGTACCATGTTGCTCCCTCCTTCGCGTCACCGATCTACAACGTCAGCCCTTATGCATCCTATGGCACTCCATCGCCCCCCTATATGCATCAGTACAATGATGGTGGCTCTCTCTTTACGGCGATGCCGGCCCTACTGCCGACGCCACCACACCCGCAAGCTCCCATGACTACACCGGCCTCTACTTCGACTCCGAGATGGGACCAAGCTGCTTTTCTACAAGCCATGAACAACTTTGCTGCCCAAGGGACCTCAGGTACGGATTGGATTTTCGACTCTGGTGCTTCTAGTCATATGTCTGCATCAAGTAACTTACTTTCCTCTTGCACACCATCGTCTTTTTCCTCCGTTACTCTCGGTGATGGTTCTCCTATTCCTATTTACTGTGTTGGTCAGGCTCAAATCCCATCCCCCTTTAAACCCTTGCTTCTTCGTGATGTTCTTGTAGCTCCTGCACTTACTAAAAATCTGATTTCTGTTCGCCAATTCACCACTGATAATTATGTTTCTATCGAGTTTGACCCCTTTGGTTTGTCTGTGAAGGACTACCTGACCAAGGCCGAGATCGCTCGCTTCAATAGCTCCGGTGATTTATATTCTCTTCATGGTGTTCCGGCCGCTGCTCCTCCAACATCCATGATGGCCTCTGTTGATCTATGGCACCAACGTCTCGGCCATCCCAATAAAAATATGTTATTCACCCTTCTTAGTGAATTTTCAATACCTTCTAATAGAGATTCTCTCAATTCTTCTATGTGTCAGTCATGTCAATTGGGCAAACATGTTCGTCTTCCCTTTAGCTCCTCTCAATCTTCTAGTACTTTTCCTTTTGAATTACTTCATTGTGATCTCTGGACATCACCAATAGAAAGTGTATCTGGTTTTAAGTATTATCTCGTGATTCTTGATGATTTCACTCACTATGTTTGGAATTTTCCTTTACGCAACAAATCCGACGTTTACAATATCTTCCTCAACTTTCAGCGCTATGTCTCCGTTCACTTTTTCCTCCCTATAAGATTTGTACAATGTGATAATGGTCGTGAATTTGACAACTTTCAAAATAGAAATTTCATTCTTCAATTTGGAATTCTTTTGCGTTTCTCCTGTCCTTACACCTCCCCTCAAAACGGCAAAGCCGAGCATGCTCTTCGTACTCTTAATGACATCACTCGCACTCTCCTTGTTCAATCTTCCATGCCTCCAAAGTTCTGGGCTAAAGCCCTCCACACGGGCACCTACTTACTCAATATTCGTCCATCTAAATTTAACCCCAAAACTACACCTTTCTTCTCCTTATTTCTCTCTCACCCCAATTACTCCGATGTTCGCGTCTTCGGTAGTCTTTGTTTCCCAAACTCCTACTCTACTTCTCCTGAGAAACTTTCCCCGCGCTCTACACCGTGTGTCCATCTAGGTTTCTGACGAGCACAAGGGTTATCGTTGTCTCGATCTTGTTACTGGTCGCGTTCATGTGTCTCGTCATGTAACTTTCGCTGAAACTATTTTTCCCTTTTCCGAGCGTCCCCGTCCAGATTCCAACTCACCCACGTCGTCTCCTAGTGCCTCTCGTCGCAATCATCTTCCCTTCGTTCACCCGACGACCCCTGCCAAGCAACCGACCCAACTCTCTACCGCGGCAGCGCATCATGCAGCGCCCACCTCCGTTGCGGCAACCCTACCACCACCATCGTCCCCGCCGCCGCCATCTTCGCCGCCGCCAACTCCCGCGTCCGCTTCCTCCACTGCACCGGACACGTCCCCCACGTCCACCCCGTCACCCACGTCCACCCCGTCACCCAGCCCCCTACTATTGCAATTCCTATTCCAGCTCCTACTAACAATCATACCATGCACACACGTGCCAAGTCCGGATTTCGTTTACCTGCAAAAGATCGTCTCAATCTTCATGCGTCTGTATCTTCTTCCTCTCTACCCAAATCTTACAAATCAGCTCTCTTAGATCCCAATTGGACCGCAACTATGAAAGATGAATATGATGCCCTTCTTCAGAATGACACATGGCAGTTGGTTCCTCATCCTTCCAATACAAATATCGTCTCGGGCAAATGGATTTTTCTACATAAATTTAATTTTGATGGGAGTCTTGCACGTTATAAGGCTCGATGGGTATGCCGTGGTTACTCTTAGCAACACGGCCTCGATTATGATGAGACTTTCTCTCCAGTTGTCAAGCCCAACACTATTCGCACTGTTCTTAGCATCGCTGTCTCTTCCTCCTGGCCAATTCATCAACTAGATGTCAAGAATGCTTTTCTTCATGGCTCTCTTCAAGAAACAGTCTATTGCCAACAACCTCTTGGCTTCGAAAATTCCTTCTATCCTAATCATGTTTGTCTTCTTCAAAATCTCTTTATGGTCTCAAACAAGCACCACGTGCCTGGTTCCAACGTTTTTCTACTTATGCTCAAACCATAGGTTTTACTCCTTCCCGTTCTGTCACTTCCCTCTTCACCTATCATCACAACAACAACACTGCTTACCTTCTTCTATTGTTGATGATATTATTCTCACAGCTTCCTCACAACACACTTTGGATCATATTATCTCTCTTCTTCGCAATGAATTCTCTATGACAGATTTAGGTCTTCTGCACCACTTCTTAGGTATTGCTGTTCTCCGCGACTCCTTTGGTCTTTTCTTGTCTCAATGTCAGTACACTCTTGATCTTCTTTCTCATGATGGTATGCTTGATTGTCAAACTTCCCGTACCCTTGTTGATACAGGTTCCAAAATCTCTGCCGACGGTGATCCTTTTTCTGATCCTTCTCTTTATCGTAGTCTCACCGGTGCACTTCAATATCTCACTCTCACTCGTCCTAAAATTTCTTTTGCTGTTCAACAAGCTTGTTTATACATGCATGATCCTCGTATTCCACACTATAATCATGTTAAACGTATTCTTTGGTATCTCAAAGGCACACTAGACTTAGGCCTCCATATCAACAGATCCTCTCCCACCTCCTTGACAGATTACTCTGATGCAGACTGGGCTGGTTGTCCAGATACTCGTAGGTCCACATCCGGATTTTGCGTTTTTCTTGGTAACACTTTGGTTTCTTGGTCTTCAAAAAGGCAGGTTACGGTCTCTCGCTCGTCTGCTGAAGCTGAGTACCGCGCTGTGGCTCATGCGGTTGCTGAAACGGTTTGGTTGCGCCAGTTGCTGTCGGAGCTGCACCGTCCTATTGAGCAAGCCACTATTGTTTACTGTGATAAGATTTCAGCCGTCTACATGTCAGAAAATCCAGTTCAACACCGACAGCATATTGAGATCGACATTCATTTTGTTCGCGAGAAGGTGGCTCTCGGTCAAGTTCGCGTTCTCCACGTGCCTTCTTCTGCTCAGTTTGCTGATATCTTTACTAAAGGCCTGGCTACTACTTCGTTTCAAGACATTCGTTTCAATCTCAACGTCGTCGAGCCTACCGTTGACACTGCGGGGAATGTTAGAATACAACTTGTAATAGGATTCTAGAGTCCTATTCGGTTTATAATAGGGCTAGGTCGGTGCGGCTAGCTCCTCGTATATACCTGTTGTAACCGGCATAATATCGTTATCAATTATTGTTCAATACAACTTTACAAACAGGTTTCAAGTTTTACATTACCAAATTCCTAGCTAAAAGTAAGTTTACCTGAGATTACATAATCTCATAAGATAGCGCTATGGTTACATGTCAGTAGTTGTAGAAAAATACTTCAAGTCATTACAAAATTTGAAATGTTTATAGTTCAAAAACTATCATGAGGACAAAAAAATTAGGCTATTATTAACTTGATAGTCATGTATGATCCTAGTGGTGTTCTACGAAAGGCGTCGTCCTAAGGCATTTTACGTTCATCCGCAGAAATGATAAAGTTTGCCTCCTCATGCGCTTCATGAAGAACATTGTGCCTCCTTCATTCGAAGAAGAACGCGCCAGCCATGCAAGGATAGCATATATAGCAGAGAAACAAGGACGCCAATCAGATGCAGTGAGCAAAATGTAATTGTGATGTCTGACCAGTGATCGGCCTCACCAGTGTGGAGGTCAAGATGACACACTGTCCCGCATGGTACACGATCACCATCGCCCAAATCCATGCCTCGATTTGCCATTTTCGAATTGCAATAGTAGGGATTTGCCATTTGAGGCACGTGCTATCTTCTAATCTGTCTCGCTGGGTCAATCCTATAATTGTTTATCTCGTTCGGTCAATGCCGCAGACGTTGGCTAGCGGTTGAGACATATGCAGTCCACATCGCGTACCATAGCACGCAATGCTCGTACATTGTTTACAGCGCCGAGACCCAAAATGCTATGTGCACACCGCCGGTCCGCACCCAGGCTTGAAGGAACACGACGAGCAGCACCACGCGATCGAACGGAAGTGGGGAAGCAGATTGAAATCCAAGCAATAAGCAAGCAAAGGTGTGAGCAACAGCCAATAGGGCGTATACGTACGTCCTTGAACTGGAGGAGGCCGAGGTCGCCGAGGTTGGAGATGGCGAGGCGCGCCGACTCGGCGGGGATGATGACCTGCACCAGCTGCATCGCCTCCGACCGCAGTAGATCCATCGGCGGGCAGCACCCGCCGTCGCGCGACATCGCGGGCCGGTCGGAGACCCTGGCGGCGGGCAGAGCGTTGGAGGCGTGCTTGCTCAATGCTCCGGTGGGCTGCCGCGGCGCACCGTCGCCTCGGGGGAGCGGTCAACGCGGTGGCGGTGGTGGTGCCGGCTGGGTTCAGACTTCAGCGATGGCGCTTTCTGCAGTACGATACGAACCAGCCTGAACTTGAATCGATTTCAGCAGGTGCCTTCCTTTGAAGGCATCCGTGCTTCTCAAGAGTTGACTGGCCCTGCTATTTGCCCCCCTCCCTCCCCCCAACACAATTTTAAAATGGCTTGATGAGTTGTTTGCTTGTACACGAAGCATTGGCATAATCCCTCTGCCTTTTTTATCCACTTTACTGTTTTCTAATTTTTCCTAAATATAAGTCTTTTAGACATTTCAACAGAAGACTACATACGAAGCAAAATGAGTGAATTTACATTTTAAAATATGTCTATATACATCCGTATGTAGTGCAATAGTAAAATATCTAAAAAGACTTGTATCTAGAAAAACGGAAGGAGTAATTGGCATGACCCATCTGTTTGTTTGTTTGAGATTAGCATTGGCATCTGCTATTGAAGTCAGACATGCGCAGAGCTGTGAAAAGTTTCACTGAAGGTGGCAATATGCCGAAAGTGCCCTACTCAGCTCAAGCTCAAGAAAAAAATAAAACAAAAATCTAAAATTTGTCATTTCTTTTGTGACAAATGTTTTCAATCCTTACCATCTCATCATGAAATGACACTCGTGGAAGGCGTGGCATTTTTCTTTCTTTTGCCATGACATCCACGAATGTCATTTTATGATGAAAATTTTGCAATCATTTAGAACATTTGTCAAATGTTTTCATCACAAATAATTCAGAATTATTTTGATTTTTCTTCTTCATATTTTGGGATTTTACTATTCACTTGAGCTCGAGCTCACTCAAATTTTTTAGCTGGACCCACTAAGATGTTAATGGTACTGGATTGGTCTTATCCATGAAATCAAACATCCTCGAGACCTAACTGAATAGTCAAGAAAATAACTCGGTACTGTTAGGAATATGCAACACTACAAGAATCAACTTCTTTGCCGTCTGCCATAGCAGATGGCAAAGGACCAGTCCACGGACGGCAAACGTCTTTGTTGTCTGCTGGCTGACGGCCCAGTTTCGACACTACGGGTGCCGGCAATGAGCTTCTTTGCCGTCTCCAAAAGCACAACGGACGGCAAAGAAGTTTTGTCGTCGGCTGGCAGACGGCAAAGACTGCAACCAATGTTTCGGCAATGGTTGTAGACACCAACGTATGGCTGTTAGCCGTTTTAGGTGGCTAACGACAGCCTTTGTCGTCTGCACGCAGAAGCACTAGTGCATAATCGACCTATAATGCCGGTTCGTAAGGGCCTTTAGTGCCGGTTCTCCAACCGACACTAAAGGGTGGGCACTAAATGCCGCCTCCTTTAGTCCCGGTTCAACACGGCCTGACACTAAAGGCCCATCACGTGGGACCTGCCAGCGCCGTGGGCTGGGGCTCCAATCGGGACAAAAAGTATTTAATTCTTTTAATTTTGGTTTATTTTTCCTTTTAATCCTTTAGGAGTTTATGAATTAATTTTGTGTTTTCCAGAGGCAGCGATAGTACCAACGGAAATGGACAGGGGTACTACCGCCTATAGGCGGTACTACCGCTTGATTCTAGGTGGTACTACCGCTTTCCGAGAGCGGCGGTACCGTGGGAGAGCAACAAAGAATCCCAAGCAAACATATGGATACAATAAAAACTGAACTGCCATAGCTTTCGCTTACGAGCTCCAAACCGAGCAAACTCAAGCTTGTTGGATAGAGGACGACAAGAGCTACCCAACAACGAGTGGTTATATTAATAAGACGTATTATAAAAATGTCAATAATATAGAGATGTGAAACTTTATGAATGAAGAACCGACAAAAACTCCAACATTGAAAACATCATAGAAGATGCATATGAAGTCCATTTTTTATGAACTCGAACTTGTCATGAAGATGACTAGAAGATCTAAGACCCACAAAGAGAAAACACAAAACAAGAACCAAGAAAGATGATGCAAGGATGCAAATGGTTTGATCTCTCAACGAACGATGAGATCAAGCTACGCATTTAAGAGCCCCCCTTGATAGTACAACAATCGATCCTATAACCCGGCCTCCCAACTACCACCATGAGACCGTTAAAATAGAAAACCTATCAAGGGCAAACCTATACCTTGCATATAGTCCACTTGAGCTAGATGATGACCATCTTGACTTCCTCAAGTCGGACCACCTTTCTTGATTGCGTTGGCTCGATGAAGACTAGTTGATTTCTCCACCATACTTTACTATGGGTGAGCCACTCTTTGGCACATATTCACAAGTCCAATGACACCACAATGGACAACAAGCTTCAAGCATGATCTCTCCGTGATGCTTCACTTGAACTTGCACACCGCAACCTTGATGACGATCACCACTTGATGTCATCCTCCATGGGTTGTATGGGCTCTTCCTCTTGATACAAGCCCATGGAAATATACATAACCCCACAAAGAACACTCACAAAGATCATGAGTTAGTACACAAAGCATAATGAACAATACTTACCATACCATGAGATCACTTCATCCCACTTGGTACATCTTCTACGCTTTGTGTGTTGATCAACTTGAATCACTCTTTGACTTAGTCTTGATCAACTTGATACTTATCTTCTCTCTTCATAAAGATGATGTCTTGAAGGTAAACATGAACATTCACACAATCTTCTTCTTCAAGACATGCTTGCAATAAGCTCAACTCTCGCATGGTCAATATTTGGATAAATCCTTGAATACCACCTTGTTCATTTCATAAAATCCTTAAAACCGACAAATGGACTTCAAGAAATTCCTATGGACAAATCGTTCAAATGTAACTCAAGGCAACCATTAGTCCATAGGGATTGTCATCAATTAGCATAACCAAACATGGGGGCACAATGTTCTAAGAATGTTGATAGATATCAAGGGTAATTGTTGTCCCAAGAAGTGATTGATTTTCCATTCACAACTATATGAATGCAAGCTAATTACTGCTATATAGTTATACACCGATTGGTCATGTTTGTCTTAAACATACATATGATAATGTCTCGTACCAAATTACTTTATGCCGTATTTTTGAGTAGTTTGATTAGAAACATCATTTACATGGCACGCAAATGGAGTTGTCCAACACTACAAGATATAGCTAGACCCGTCGTGGTTGCGACATATGGATAAAAACTATTTTTTAGTTTGTGACACACAAAAAAATTCCAGCCTTTGATATTGCCTTGCCCCTATATCTAAATCCTGGGCCCGCTCCTGACAAATGTGTGAGCGTAGCTTTAAGAGAAGCTAGTTTCTTGAGAAAAAAAGTAATAAGAGAGAGATGTGGTCCAGACTGCATAAGAAATAACTTACCCACTGACCCACCCTTCATGGCTCACGTCATGAGGCTACTTGTGCATTGGATGAATGTAAAATTGAATGGTGCTTCAACTTTACGTTCTGATGCGGTTGGGCTGGGGCATCACCTAGGTGATGCCACCATAGTTCATGCCCTCATGTATACTTTGATGAAAAAGAGAACATGCAAGGACCGATTAAGATGTCTATCTTTTTTGCAGGAAAAATGCCTATCATTTTACTGTCAAATGGATTAAGAATGCATCTACTGCTTATTTGTAAAACTTGACTTGTAAGGGATAAATACGAAAGATCGAGAACAAGCAACCTCCGTCTCTCTAGTGGCGGTGCCTGCAAGAAAACTTTGTGGGTTCATTTGTAAGTTGTAGGGTCAATCTTCTCAAGTTGCAAGGACTAATATAGAAAATTTCATAAACTAAAGGGGTGTTACAAAAAAGTTGTGGGGTCACATGGCCACACATCCAACACGTAGGTTTGGCACCGCATCTCTCCACTAGGCTATAGACCCACCCGTGGATCGAATGGATCTTTTTTGAAATTTGATCAAGCCGTATCATGATCCTGAATGAAACACATTTTACTTATTTATTATATGAACCAAACACAAATATTTGATGGTCGCATATTAAGACCATGAAACTATCATGATTGTGAGCTATGGTGTTGCATTTGCTATTGAAAAATAACACTTGCACTTGATGTACATGGCATGCCGCGCATGAATGGCTAAGTGAAACATTGGATCTGTTTGCAACATAATCCGTGCACCTTGTCTAACATCATTAAGAGCAAGCCTAACACCTCCCATCCATATACTTCCATATAGGGACTCCCCCTCATAAGAATCTCAAGGTTGCAAAATCTATAATCACTAGTATATAATCGACCTATAGTGCCGGTTCGTAAGGGCCTTTAGTGTCGGTTCTCCAAACGGCACTAAAGGATGGGGACTAAAGCCCCCTAGTCCCGGTTCAACATAGGCCAGCACTAAAGGCCCACGACATGGCACCTGCCGGCGTTGTGGGCTGGGGGACCTTTAGTCCCAGTTGGTAACACCAATCGGGACTAAAAGTATTTAATTCTTTTAATTTTGGTTTATTTTTCCTTTTAATCCTTTAGGGGTTTATGAATTAATTATGGTTTATTTTTTCTTTTAATTTTGTGTTTTACATTTAATTATTTTTCATTTCAAACATATATTACGCCATTACATATTGTATATATATATCATCGAATTTTTCGTACGACGACCATTCACATACATATATATATACAATTTGATATATACAATTTCTCCTACAATTTGCGGATCATTACATATGCAGGCATTACTTTTTGATCTGGTAATGGTATTCTCCTTTGGGATCTATGACCCGATCGACCAGAAATCCAGCTATTTCCTCTTGAATTGCTCGTACACGAGCCGTTGGTAGGAGTTGGCCCCACATCTCCGTCAGCTATAAGAAGGATATCAAGATGAATATATTTGTTGTCTGTATATATATTAGCTAGATCATGATACAAAAAATTATGGATAGTGTTTTGACAAACGTACCCAAAGATTTCTTTCGTTTCTGCTCCTTTCAGACGTGATCATACGAATGTTCTCGCAAACGTAGTATGGGCATAAAATATTCCCCTGCTCCTGCCTCATGCATTTTACGAGAATAAAATTCAATCAGATAATAACTAATCAAGCATGATAATGGTATTAAAACTAGAATTAAAAAGATGCACAGACGTAGCTAGCTAGTACTACTTAATTACCTTGGGTCGCACCCATGTCAGCTTTTGTGCCCAGTCGCATGGGACCAGTTTGATGAACTTGGCCCAAGCCCTGCCCGCCGGCAAAGAAAATGAATAAAGGAGTCATTAACTACTTGATATCAGGAAATGAAGTAAGGAGGCAGACATAGTGTGATAATGATTGAAATTACATGTTGACCATCCCCCTCATGGCTGCGTATTCGGATGGATTCTTATATAGTGAGTCCAGTACTTCAACTTTTCCCTTGTCAACTTCAATGATTAACAGGATCCAGTGGTAATTGCATGCGCAAATGTTTTGTATAATTAAGCGGGCATATGCATAACTCATCAACTACACTTATTAACATCTAGTAAGCAAAAAATAGAATTTGTAGTACAAGATATAGTAACACACACCTGAAGTTGTCAGGAAGTAGTAGTTTTGGTTGGGTGTTTAGTTGCTTCACAAACTCTAGCAGGAATATCTCTGTGTCTTTTCTTGAATATTCAGTTTTCCATATATTTTGATTAACCGTATTTGGGTCAATGAACCCAATGCCATAGCGTCTAGCTTTTTTCATTTCATACATATTCATTCTGCATAATACCATAGAAAAGAATATAGTAAGGATAATTACAAGTAATGAACGAGAGCACAACTAGCTAGAGACTTAAATTACAAAAATAAATCACTTACAGACAATAGCAACTGACGATAGATTTGTCGAGTGTGTCTTGATTGAATAACTGAAACAATTCTGAATAATGAATCCACAAATGTTTTATGGAAGTAATGATTTTTCTTGACTTTCACCATGAGGGACTCTTGATTGGTATTTGTTGTTTCTTGCATGTACCACGTATGAAAATTGTACAATCTCGTTGGTAGAAGCTTGACATCGTCAGGCTTGACCAGAGGTTTGCCACGGACATATTGCCATTTTACTTCCTCCTCTTTAAGCCCGGGGATTTCCTCAAGGCCTAGGAGTTGTTCAACAGTGACAACGACCTCTTTAGCCTGCCTTTTATGATCGTCGGTTACTACCAGCCGATCGGCGGTACTCAGAGGTGTTTGTACAATGAGCGGGGGGATCAATTACACTGCCTGTTCTCCTAGCTGGGGAACAGTTTTCCCGCTTTTTTTGCTAACTGCTTGGCTCGAGCTCGAGCTCGACTCATTTTGTCGTGCAAAATATGACTTCTTGATAGACCGCACATAGTCACAGTCCTTCTGATTGTCAGCCGGTCGAGCCATATGAATAAAGTGTTGTGAGACATGCTTAGGTAGTTTCTCCTTTGGCGGCGGGGGCGGTTTCGGTCCAAAATGGGCCTTCAATTTGGCATCGACTACGGTGTCGAGTTCCTCCTCAGTCAGGTGGTAAGGCAACTTTGGAAGAGGCTTGAGGCTTGGACCATATTTAAATTTCTTGCCTATTGTATCGCTTTCCATCATAGCTGCAGCCTCTCTCTTCTGCTGTTGCTTAGGCGACGGAGCACGCTAAGTCGGCAGAGACAACAAACGTAGTACCAGACTTGGAGGAGGAGGAGTCGGCTAACGCTGTGCTAGACTTGGAGGAGTTGGCTGACGTGGTGCCGAACTTGGAGGAGGGGGAGGAGTTGGATGACGCCATGCCGGACTTGGAGGAGGAGTCGGCTGACGTGGTGCCAGACTTGGAGGAGGAGGAGTCGACTGACGCAGCGGCGGACTTGGAGGAGGAGGAGTCGGTGGACTTGGAAAGATGATGCAATCCTTTTTCCATAGAATGATACGATGTATGGCCTCTCCCAGTGTTCTCTCCTCGTCACCTCTAGAATGTCAAGTTGTAGCTCGTGATATTCTGACATCACTTCATCAACCCCGCCACGAGCATAGCCAGCTGGAATGGGATTGCAATGGAAGGTTGCTTCAGGAGGATTTGCTAAAGCATAGCCATCCGCCACCTTCATGGATAAGTTCATCACTTTCATGTGTAGCTCACAGTTAGTCCTGTCTTTGGTATCATCCACAGGGTAGCTAGCTAGTAGTGCATCATCGATATCGATCGGGGCGGAACCCATGCCGCTTCTCGACATAGACGGGATGGTGCTATCCAATGCTGGATCGATCTACTCATGCTGCAGGTAATACGCCCTTCCCTGGCTGAGTGAGTCGATCTGCTCCTACTGCCGCCTTAAAGCGCGTTCCAATTCCAGGTGCTTTGATTCTAGGCCTTCAAGGCGGAGTGCTTCCTCCTTCTTCTTCCGCTCTTCCTGCATCTTCTTTCTCGCACGACTTCTGTAGTCATCGTTCCAACCCGCAAACCCCTCAAACCACGGAACAACGCCTTTGCCTCGTGTTCTTCCCGGGTGTTCAGGATTCTTCAGGGCGCGCGTAAGCTCGGCGTCCTCTCTGTTGGGCATGAACAACCCCGTTCGAGCCTCTTCTATTTTCATCAGTATTTCATCTGTCACTTCTTTAAGACTTGCCTTCACCTTAATCAGCCCTGTCTTTGGGTCCAACTTCCCCCATGCCCATAAAACCATGTCCTGCACCTGGGGGGCCAGTTCAATGTAACTGGAGTGACCTAATCATCTCTTTCTCAGATTGATCCCACTTAGGCAGGGCCACCTGGTAGCCACCTGGCCCTAGAGTATGGTGCCACTTCTTTCTCGCAGCATTAATCTTGTTTTTTCTTGACCGTTCATTAGTGTGTTCCAATTCCTTTAACTTCATGAAATCATCCCAGTGATGTTTTGCCTTCACCAGTGCTCCCTTGAATTTTGGAGTCTTCTTTTTTGCTTTGACGTACGCAGCCCATGTATTTTTCTTGAAGGTGTTGAATGCGATCGCCATCTTTTTAAGAGCATAGTTTCTGACTTTCTTCAGACCTGCATCTGTCAAATTATCTGGTAGGGTGAAATGTGACATGAGCAAATCCCAAAGCACATCTTTTGCTCTTTCATCGACAAAAGTAACTCCTGCTCGATCTCCTTCGCTGCCTTTTTCCATTCTTGAACGTAGATCGGGATTTGGTCCCTGACAACAACTCCGCATTGATTCTTGAACTTGGTCGCATTTTTCCTAGGTTCAAGCGGTTTGCCATTTGATGTTTTGATGGAATCGATGTTGAACTTTATGCCAGGCTTCAACTTTCTGGCCGGGCCTCGAACTACCCTGTCCGTTGTAGAAGATTTTCTTGATCCGGAGGCCTAAAAGAAGAAAGATCGATTCGCAAATACATACAACTCAATTAAGACATGTAATGATCACCGGATGCTTATATAATAAATATACATCACCGGTCTTTGTTATTTGAAGAACATTTTCTTCGTCAACATCGTTGCCTTCATCTATTCGTTCGTCTTCATCAAATATCATACAACCCTCACCGGAATTGTTTAGATATTGCGAGCCGTCATCATCTTCAGGTTCATGCTCTGGGCTCGGGGAGCGTATGATGTCAAACAGAGCCTCTTCTCCTTCTCTGCTGGTATTGTCCATAGCTTTTATTTAACTAATCCAAAAGAAATATAAAGAATTTAGTATTCAAATTAGAGTGCATGCAATCAATAAGGAAAAACTGAATCATAGTACATAATATGCATCTCGAATAATTCATATAATATGCATCATCAAATATAATCTCAAATAAATTGTCTTGAATATTATCGAATATAATCTCGAATACATCTCGAGTATTATCACTAATACATCTCGAATATTATCATATATATAACATCACTAGCTAATACAGATCGAATATTATCGAAGAATCTAGTTACTCGTGGTTTCTGAGGCGCAGGCGATAGACACCCAAAGAGAAGGAACCATCAAAGGATCATAGCTCGGGTGAGATCCCTGAATAACCTGCTAGGTATTGGATAACCTGACGTCTAACGCATCCATGTAGCGACGGACATTCTCGCCCATCTCCCCGACACGACGACGTACCACCTCCGACGGGGCCGGCTGCCTCCGCACCGAAAGTGGCCCACACGAATGCCACCAAAGAAGCTCCGGGTCGACGAAGGGACCCGGGGCCGGGTTCCTCACCAAGCTGCACGCCCTTGAAGGTAGCACCTCCTAGTGCCAGCCCGGCGGAGCCCAGTCCTGAACGTTGCCCCTCTGAAGCAGGACGTCGTCGCAAACGAGTCGACGGCGAGGATGCGGGCCGGGCATCATTGACTCCGAGAAGAAATTCTATGCAAATTTAACATTTTTCAAATGCTTGATTGTGATTTCTTATATATGAGGAACCTTCAGAATCATAACGAATTCTCTTAACCTTTAAGGGATTTAACAAAATGACGCCATTGTGGATGTGCAGAAAATGGTCCATGTTTTTCCTGATATCATCTACCCTTCTATATGTCACGTTGTCTAGCTAGTGTCAAAGGAACAAAACCATGGCTTCATCATTAGCCAGAAGTAACAGGCGCTTGATGGTACGAAGCTGTCCAAAGTTGTTTTGGAACGGAGTCCCGGATAGGATAATTAGCTTTTTGATACGAAGTTCAACAAGAGCCTTCCGAATATCGCTATTTGGAAGGCCTTTTGGTGAACTTCGTACCAAAAAAGCTAATTATTCTATCAAGAACTCCTTCCAAAACAACTTTGAAAAGCTTCGTACCATCATGCGCGTGTTACTTCCAGCTAATGATGAAGCCATGATTTTCTTGAATCCTTTGACACTAGCTGGACAAAACAGAAAAACAGAAAAACAAAAATGTGTGTGTGTGTGTGTGTGTGTGTGTTCATTCATGTGTGTGTGTGTGCGGGCTCGATGGGAGGGGCGGCCATGACGGCAGGGGCTCATAGCGGGGAGGTAGCCGATGAGGCGAGGCGAGTCGAGGGCGGCGGCGACTGCCACGATGACGCGCGAGGTCGAGGAGGAGGGAGGCAACGAGGTCGATGGCGATGGCGTGGTGAATCAACGACGATGGCGCGTGAGGTCGGGAAGGAGGGGGGCGGTGAGGTCGACATGCAACGGCGGCAACGAGGCGAGGCTACTCGACAGTGATGGTGACAGTGCACGAGGTCGAGGAGGAGGGGGGCGGCAAGGTCGACGCGCGACGTTGATGGCGCGGCGAGGCGACAACGACGAGGCGGCGGGGTGCCCCGGCAGCCTGGTGGCATCGAGGTGCGTCGGGGGAAGACGATGGAAACTGGAAACGAGTTCTGAATTTTTTCAAAGTCATTGCTTATATACAAACACCTTTAGTCGCGGTTGGTGACTCCAACCGCGACTAAAGGTCGATTTTGCCAGCCCAAGCGACCGGAAGCGCAGGTGTTGGGGTTATAATCCCGCGGTGAGGATCACCCGCCGCGTGTTGATGACCTAGGGCGGCTGGCCCTGGTGGTTGCCCCCAAGTGGGAGGATATATGGTGAATAAGGTACTTATGGGTGGCAGCAGCAACATCAATATCCTGTACTATGACACCTTCTGGTGGATGAAGCTGCTTGATAAAGACCTTAAGCCCTCATCGACAGTCTCTCATGGTGTGGTGCCTGGCAAGTCAGCTTACCTAGTGGGAAGGATTTCTTTGGAAGTCGCCTTTGGTGACGATTACAATTATAGGGTGGAGTCTTTGTAGTTTGAAGTAGTCAAAATCAAGAGCCCTTATCATGCATTATTTGGGCGACCGGCTTACGCCAAGTTCATGGCTAGGCCCTGTTATGTCTACTTGCAGCTCAAGATGCCCGGGTTAAAAGGGATGATTACTGTTCATGGTGATCGGAATACGGCTATTGAGTGCGAAGAGGGATACGCAGCTTACGCGGAATCCAGTTGTGCTGAGGCAGAGCTCAAGTTCTATAAAGAAAATGTTAACCCGGAGGACATGACTCCGCTGAAGATGCCTACCACAGAGGTTGAGCCACCCCTCAAGTTTTCAGCGGATGATACCAAGGCAGTGGATTTCACTCCGGGTGACTCATCTAAACAGTTCACTATTGGGGCCAATATGGATCCCAAATAGGAAAGTGCGCTCATCGAATTCATCCGTGAGAATCAGGACATCTTCGCATGGAAGCCCTCTGACATGCTGGGTGTACCGAGAGAGTTCGCTGAGCACAACCTTAATGTGGATCCTAAGTTTAAACCCGTTAAGCAATTTCTACGGCGGTTCAATGAGGAGAGGCGCAAGGCCATTGGGGGAGAGGTTGCCCGGCTCTTGGCGGCGGGCTTCATCATCGAAGTCTTTCACCCGGAGTGGCTTGCTAACCCAGTGCCTATGCTCAAGAAGAATGGCACGTGGCATATGTGTGTGGACTATACGGATCTTAACAAGGCCTGTCCGGCTGATCCTTTTGCTCTCCCTCGGATTGATAAAATCATTGATGCTACGACGGGTTGTGAAAGTTTATGCTTCCTGGATGCTTATTCGGGATATCATCAGATCAAGATGGCGGTTAAGGACCAAGAGAAGAAGACTTTCATCACACCTTTTGGGGCCTTCTGCTATGTATCTATGCCTTTTGGGCTCAAGAGTGCCCATGCGACTTACCAGCGCTGTGTGCAGAATTGTCTTCACAGCCAGATCGGGCGTAATGTTCACGCATATGTGGATGACATCGTGATCAAGTCAAGAAAGAAGGAGACTCTGCTTGACGACCTAAAGGAGACCTTCGACAATCTGCGGGTCTATAAGATGATGCTTAACCCGGCGAAGTGTGTCTTCGGTGTTCCGGCAGGCAAACTCTTGGGGTTTCTGTTTTCTAAGCGTGGCATTGAAGCTAACCCGGATAAGATCAAGGCTATCACCTCCTTGGCTAAGCCGACGTGCATCAATGATGTTCAATGCCTGGCAGGGAGGATCGCCGCGTTGAGCCGGTTTAGAAGCCGCCTTGGTGAGAAAGCCATCCCTTTATATCAAATGATGAAAAAGACGAACAATTTTGTCTGGAGTACGGCGACAGGTGAAGCGTTTGAGGCACTCAAGAAGCAGCTCACTGAGCCGCCGGTATTAGCCGCTCCGGCTGAGAAAGAACCTTTGCTCCTATACGTAGCGGCTAACAATAGGGTTGTTAGCGTTGCAATCGTGGTCGAGCGCAAGGAGGCAGGGAAGGAATATCCAGTTCAGAGGCCGGTTTATTATATCAGTGAGGTCCTGACAGAGTCCAAGCAGAGGTATCCACGTTGGCAAAAGCTAGTATATGGAGTGTTCATGGCCAACCGCAAGCTAAAGCACTACTTCTTATGGCACCAGATCACCGTGGTCAGCTCTGCCCCATTGGGGGATATAATTCAAAACAGAGAAGCCACTGGCAGAATTGCTAAGTGGGCATTGGAGCTGGGGCCTCTCAATCTAAAATATGTGCCCCGTACGGCTGTTAAGTCTCAAGCTCTTGTGGATTTCATAAACGACTGGACAGAGTGTTAGGCGCCCGAAGAAAAGCCAGATAACACATACTAGACAATACACTTTGATGGTCCAGGCAGCTGGAAGGATCAGGGGCAGGAGTTTTCTTGACCTCCCCCAAAGGTGACAAGTTTTGTTATGTGCTCCGATTAATGTTCCCTTGCACTAATAATGCAGCTGAGTACGAAGCCCTGCTTCATGGCCTCAGGGTGGCTAAGGAGATGAACTTACGCCGGGTAAGGTGCTTCGGCGACTCAGATCTTGTGGCTCAGCAAGTTTCAGGCACTTGGGATTCCAAGGATCCACGGATGGCGGCTTATCGTCAGGCGGTGGATGTCATTGCTGGTCACTTCAAGGTTTATCAGGTGGATCATATTGATCATCACCGGAATGAGGCGGCTGACGCCCTATAAAGATTAGGCTCTCAACGAAGACCGGTGCCGCCTAACGTCTTTTTGGATGTCTTACATCACCCGTCAGTTAAGTTGCCTTCAGAGGAGGACTTAGCCATTCCTGACCCAAAGGGACAACTGGTGGCGGCTCTACATGCTATTCTGGATTGGACTGTACCTTACTTGGCGTACTTGACTCTAGGCAAGTTACCTGATGATGAAAATCTGGCCAGACAGATCACCAGACGGTCTAAGTCCATGACAATAGTCAATGGCGAGTTACATAAGTGTAGATCACCGGTGTGTTTCAGCGTTGTGTCTCACCGGAGGAGGGTAAGTAAATCTTGAATGAAATTCATGCTGGTGATTGTGGACATCACGCCGACTCAAAATCTCTGGTGGCCAAGGCTTTTAGGCACGGTTTCTTCTGGTTGACGTCTCACAAGGATGCAAAGGAGCTGGTCCGCAAGTGCGACGGTTGTCAAAAGTTTGGTCGGCGTGCTCATGTTCCGGCTCAAGAATTGCGTATGATTCCAATCACTTGGCCGTTTGTAGACTGGGGGCTCGATATGGTCGGGCCTTTCAAGAGATCCAAGGACAAAAAGACACACCTCTTGGTGGCGGTTGACAAGTTCACCAAATGGGTGTAGGCTGAGCTGGTCAGCAAGTGTGACACGGCTACAGTGGTTCAGTTTATTAAAAAGCTGATCTACCGTTTTGGTTACCCTCATAGTATCATCATGGACAATGGCACGAACCTGTCCAAGGGGACTATGAAAACGTTCTGCGACATTGAGCACATCTGGCTTGATGTTTCTGCGGTTTCTCATCCACAGTCCAACGGTCAGGCGGAGTGTGCTAACCAAGAAATCCTGAGAGGTATCAAGCCCTGACTTATGGTTCCTTTACAACGAACGCTGGGCTGTTGGGTGGAAGAGTTGCCGTCCGTCTTATGGAGCATCAGGACTACCCCCAATAGGTCAACGGCTTATACACCTTTCTTCATGGTTTACGGGGCAGAGGCCATATTACCAAGTGACATTCGTCATGACTCGCCACGAGTGGCGGCTTATGTTGAGACGGACAATTAGACGGCGCGTCAAGGCGCGTTGGATTCCCTGGAAGAGGAACCTGATCTGGCGGCGGCTCGTTCAGTGATTTACCAGCAAGACCTGCGCCGCTATCATAGCCGCAAAGTCAAGACCCGGACGTTTCAAGAGGGCGACTTAGTGTTGCGGCTGATCCAAGACTAGACAAATATGCATAAGTTGTCTCCTCCATGGGAAGGACCTTTTGTGGTCAGCAGAAATCTCAACAACGGGTCATATTACCTCATTGACATCCAAGACGGTTCAGATACCTCGGGGCAGGAGACCCGCCGGCCGTGGAACATAGCGCATCTACGGCCTTACTATACCTAAGTTGTTGAGACTCGGCATTGTACACTATCATTGTACATATCATATTTATATATGAATAAAAGTTGGCATCCCTACAAGCCGGGGCCTCTACCGTTTCGCATATCTCAATCTGTGCAAACACATGATCGTCTAGGGGGCTTCCCACCCGCCGGGTGTAGCTTATCAAACCCTATCGGTTGACTCTCAAGCCAAAAAGTTGACTCTGTCAACATGATCATCCAGGGGGCTTCCCACCATCCGGGTGTAGCTTATCAAACCCTATCGGTCGGCTCTTAAGCCAAACAGTTGATTCCGTCAACAAAGGTCACTTGGGGGCTTCCCACGCACCGGGTGTAGCTTACACACCCTCTTGATCGACTCTTAAGCCAAACAGGGTTAAACCTGCCTGTAAGCTGATGCTACTCTGCTAGGTGACCTGCCGAACTCTTACCAGTTAATCTCACCTAGAGACCCTGAGCCGGCTCAAAGAAATTGACGACCAATCTCCATAGAGACCCTGTACGGGTTAAGGTTAAAACGGCGGCTCTTTTCACATGAGGGCCGGTTTATGGAAAGCAAGGATAAACTCTCTCACCTACTGCTGACTCTCCGCTATGTGGCCTGCTCGTACTCTTAGACAGTTAATCCTTGAGGACCCTATACTGTTTAAGGTTAAAACGACGGATTTATGTCACGCGAGAGGTAGTTTTTGGGCTATCAGGGTACTCATGCCCTGCCGTGTCTCTTCTAGGATGTCACACTTCCTTTAAGTTAATCTCGCTTAGAGACTCTAAGCCGGTTCAAAAACTTAAACGGCCAATCTCCACAGAGACCTTGTACTGTTGAGGAGTTTTAAGTGGCGAGTCAACCCAGTAGAACCAGCACATGAGCTGTTTTTTGAAAAACATGTTAGGAAGATACAACATCTTTGGGTTATGCTATTGTAAGCCACCCTCCTAACAATGTCAAGATACATCTATTCTTGCAGGTCAATTAAACCGCCAAGAGTCAGCAAAGCATCCAATGTGAAGTGCAATGAAGATGTTATGTATTAAGCCGAACTATTTAACATGTGCACGATGGCACAGTTCAGGCAAAGGCAAAGTTACTACAAGCCTATTACATATGCTCTTTGTAGATCCCAAAAATATTTCAAAGTGTTTTACACCACTCATGGCGGGTCACAAGAGCCGGCTTATCAATGGCATTCGTAACTCCAGTAGCTGGCTGGCGGATCACCCTGCTTCGGATCTTCGACCTCCTTGATCTGAAGATTGTCCAAGTCCCAGTTACAGTGGGTTAAAGCTGCAAATTTTCCCTCTACAAAGAGGGGGGACGGGTCAAGTTCAGAAGCAAAAAGGTGCTTACTGCGGGCGGGTGTCAGATCCTTGGCTTCAAAGAGGGGGCCATGAATTCTCTTCTGATCAGCATCATAATCCGCTTGATAAGTTGATAAGTTCACCTCTTCAGCTAACACAGAGGCTAGAACCTTGGAAGCCTTCACACAATTGGCATAATCAGCATCAGTGAATTCTGAGCCGTCATCCTTTTTGGATGGAAATCCATCCATCATGTCTTCAGGGGTTAACTCAGGAGCAAACGCCAATGCCCGGCTTATAGATGTACTAGCTCCCTGGCGGGTGGCTGATTTTTTAAGCTCTACAATCTGTTTTGGCAGGATGGAGAATAGTTCTATGACCCCTTTTATAGTTGAAGGGGTGTTATCCTTTTAGAGCACAACCTTGATCATGCAGACAACTCCACAATAAAGCTGTTCCGTCAGAGTATAAATAGCTTTCAGGGGCAACAAGCTGTCAGAAGTGAGTTGGCGGCTCCTTGGACCTGCATAAGACGGACTCTTCGTCATAAGTCGCCAGTACAAGTACCCATAAAAAATTTGAGTTAAGCTGTTAAATACTTACCAAATATGGTGGCTAACATCTTTCTGATATGGCGCTTCAAAGATTGCAACTCATCTAACACAATCACCAGCCATTGGTCAGCATCGTCTGCTCGTTGAGTCAGGGCAGCTTGTTCAGTTTCAGCAGACTCTTTGAAAGCGGCAAAGTCGGCTTTGATCTTAGTCAGTTCCTCGGAAAGGAGCCGGCATTTTTCATTAGCCTCACTTCGGGCTGCTTGCTGCGTGGCTAGATTATTCTTTAAGCGGACCACTTCTGACCCGGCTTAATTTAAAGCTTCTTGTGACATATCAAAATATGGAATGAGTCGTTAGGAGGGAATTTTTCAGATAATGAAGATTAAGCAAGTCTCAAACAGATTGTAAGCAATATGTTTGACACTTTTTGGCTAATGTCTATTTGATCTCCAAGATTACAATGTAGTTCCGAATCATCTTTATCAAATTTAACCCGGAACTTGGGGGCTACAAGATGGCTTTTCAAGTTGTTTACAATGAAAGCTCCGACTCAAGTTTAACAAGATTGAGCCGGCCCTTGGGGGCTACAATTGGCTCTATTAACTACCTTCAATAAAGCTCCGACTCAATGTTATCAAATTTGAGCCGGCCCTTGGGGGCTACGAACGATGATTTGCGATTACTTCTAAATAAGTTGAGGCCTACAGGCTAAGCATTTCTACTTCTAGCAAGTTTTGAAGACCCGGATTATCATCAGCTAATATTAATCCGTCTCTTGGGGGCTACTTAAGGGTATAAGGAGAGTGAGAATACCTCGTATTTCTTCTTCATCAAATTGACAAGCTTGAGCTCCAGGTCCCGACTTGTAGACAGGCAGTTCAAATAACCAACATGAAGTTCATCAGTTGTCAGCTTCTCTAGCATGGGGATCTCAAACTCCAGCTTCTTGGAGGTTTCAGTCATCTCACTATGCTTTGTTAGCACATGAGGTTGAGGAGAGTGGAAGCCGGCGCCAGTAATAAAGACGTCCGGAGTAGTTGTTTCATCAACAACCTTTGTAGGGCTTGGCAGCTTGGAATGGTCCCTCGGAGGACTCTCAGGAATTATATCGTCGGCCACCGGCTCTGCAGAAGGACAAGCCTCTTCAGGTGCCTCTTTGGAAGCCGCCGAGGGATCAACATCCGACATGGGAGCATCCGACTTGGCAGGCTCCGGTTCTTGAGCATTAGGGCCAGGGGAGGACTTGTTGGTTTTCCTTCACTTGGCTTGAGCCCTGAAGAGCACAAAGGTTAGAGCTCAAAGTTTACAACCACCAAAGACTCGGATGTAATGCCTGAAAAACACATACAATGGGTTAATCTTTGGAGGTGGCAGAGCAGTGGCCATAGAGCCACCAGACGAAGGAGGTGATTACTGAAAAGCAGTTCAAGCAATATAAGGCAATTTTGAATTACAAAGGAAAGATTGGTAAAATAAAGCAAAGAGGGAATAGATACCTCAGGCGAACGTTTCTTCTGAGCCAGAGAGTTAGATAACCCGGCAATGAGAACGGTAGAGCCAGTGCTCCGGGTCTGGCATCTGGAGATGTGCTGTTGCTTTTTCAAAATAAATTGGGGGTCTAAGTAAGCAAGAGGATGAGAAAGTGGGACTTTTCGAACGACCCATCGTATCTTCCGGGGTACAAAATAGTCTGAGTCGGACGAAACATAAGTTACCTCAGGAGCGTTGGCATGGCTTGTCTCTGTCTTGTCCTGTGAATAATTGTTGTCAATAATGTGAATAAAGCGGCAGCAAAGAGAGTCAAGTTATACCTATGAGTCGTCAGATTCCGGTTGTTCTTCCGGCTCTTCTTGAGGAGTGGTTTTCTTCTTCCGGCCGTCAGTTTTCTTCTTTGATTTCTTTGGAGGAGGAACGTACTTCTTTTTCCAGAAGCCGTAGCTTGCATGAGAGTACAAGCCGACAAAAGGTTAAGAGGTTAAAAGGTGTAAGTTAGAATGGAGATAAGGACATCGAGAGTCACCCTTACATCTGGAGCCGGGTTTGCGGCACAGAAATGTGCCAGCCCAATGGCACTGCAAGCTCCTGAAGATTCGTGGACAAGACTCCGGATGGCAGTCACAATATCATCCTCTAATAACGTTGTCCGACTAAAGCAGAGGGAGTCATCATATTGGCCTGTGTATTCGCACATAAGGTGACTACGCCGGCTCAAAGGCATGATCTTCCAAGAAATCTAGCAGCGGATCAAATCCAGTCCCGTCAGTCAATTGGCCATAAGGGCTTTAATTTTGGCGTGAGCTGGAGTGTGCTTCGCCCGTTCAGTGGTTGACAGCCGGCCAGGAAGCTCATAGGTTGTTTTTGTTGGGTAACGTTGCATGGGAAACAAAATTTTTCCTACGCACACGCAGATCTATCCATGGTGATGAGCATCTACGAGAGGGAGAGTGGATCTACGTACCCTTGTAGATCGCTAAGTGGGAAGCGTTAAGAAACGCGGTTGGTGTAGTCGAACGTCTTCGCGATCCAAATCGCCGTGTGTCCCGCGATCCAATCATGATCCGTCCTGTGATCCAATCACGATCCGTCCCACGAACTTGATCACAATCCGTCCCACGAACTTGATCACGACCCTTCCGATCTAGCGCCGAACGGACGGCACCTCCGCGTTCAGCACATGTACAGCTTCATGACGATCTCCGCCGTCATGATCCAGAAAGAAGGAGTGCAGAGGTAGAAGAGTTCTCTGGCAGCGTGATGGTGCTCCGGCGATGGTGGTGGAGCAATTCCGGCAGGGCTTCGCCTAAGCAGTGCAGAAATCCGATCTAGAGGAGAAACTATGCACTCGAGGAATGGGTAGCACATGGCTGAAAATCAAGTGCAAAACCCCTAAAACCCTCTAGTATATATAGGAGGACAGGAGGAGAGGAGGCAACCTTGGCTTCCAAGCCAATCTGGTTCGGCCGAACCTACTAGGAGAGGAGGACTCCTCCAATCCTAGTAGGACTAGGATTGCTCCTTTTTTGCCTTTTTTCCACCTTTTCCTATTGGTTTTTTTCCTGCAGCCACATGGGCCTTGTGTGGGAGTTTCCACCAGCCCACTAAGGGATGATATTCACTCTCCCACAGCCCATGAAGCCTCTTGGGTCGAAATACCCCTCCCGGTACACTACCGGCACTCCCGGTACACTACTGATGAGCCCAAAACTTTTCCGACGACCAAAATAGGACTTCCTATATATGAATCTTTACCTTCGGACCATTCCGTATCTCCTCGTGACGTCCAAGATCTCTTTCGGGACTCCGAACAACCTTTGGTCACCACCATACATAACTCTATACTACCGAAACGTCACCAAACCTTAAGTGTGCAGACCCTGCGGGTTCGAGAACTATGTAGACATGACCGAGACACCTCTACGGTCTATAACCAATAGCGGAACCTGGATGTCCATATTGGTTCCTACATATTCTATGAAGATCTTTATCGATCGAACCTCTATGTCAAGGATTCAGTTAATCCCGTATGATGTTCCTTTTGTTCTTCGGTATGTTACTTGCCCGAGATTCGATCGTCGGTATTTCCATACCTAGTTCAACCTCGTTACCGGCAAGTCTCTTTACTCGTTCCGTAATACAAGATCCCGTGACTAACACTTAGTCACATTGCTTGCAAGGCTTATTGTGATGTTGTATTACCGAGTGGGCCCCAAGATACCTCTCCGTCACACGGAGTAACAGATCCCAGTCTTGATCCATGCCAACTCAACAGACACCATCGGAGATACCTGTAGAGCACCTTTATAGTCACCCAGTTATGTTGCGAAGTTTGATACACACAAGGCACTCCTATGATGTCCGTGAGTTGCATGATCTCATGGTCATAGGAACATATACTTGACATGCAGAAAACAGTAGCAATAAACTGACACGATCATAAGCTATGTTTGTAGTTTGGGTCTTTGTCCATCACATCATTCTCCTAATCATGTGATCCCGTTATCAAATGACATCACATGTCAATGGCTAGGAAACCTTGACCATCTTTGAACAACGAGCTAGTTCACTAGAGGCATACTAGGGACAGAGTGTTGTTTATTTACCCACACCTGTAATGTGTTTCCAATCAATACAATTATAGCATGGATAATAAGCTATTATCATGAACAAGGAAATATAATAATAAACACTTTATTTATTGCCTCTAGGGCATATTTCCAACAGTTTTGAGCCGGGATGGGCGATAACCCGGCAAGGGATGCTCTCCTTCTGGGGAAGTGTCTTTACAGTAAAACCAAGTCTTGTTCTAGTCTTTAGGATGACTCGACATTTGAACAACCGGAAAGGTTATGTCCTGGCGTCTCTGAATAGAAATCATGCCAAGTTTTAAGCTTGGACCGGCCTTCACCTTTGTCTGGCGGTTTGCATAAAAAAACTCATGAAATAGGCCGACGGATGGCTCTATTTGCAAGTATACTTCACTAAGTACTTGGAAGTTGCTTATGTTGGAGACGGAATTGGGAGCGAGGTCTTGAGGGAGCAGCTTGAAGAAGTTAAGAACGTCCTGAAAGAATTTTGAGCCGGGAGGACAAACCCGCGCTCGACATGATCTGAAAACACAACTACCTCACCCTCTTGAGGAACGGGTTTTAGCTCATTACCCGGAACCCGCCAATGGATGACATCCTTGGCGGGTAAACTACCCGCATTTACAAAGTCCATCAGGAACTCTTTAGTGATGGCAGAGCCGACCCAATTGCATGAATTGGATGCATGAGACATGGTGGTGACTCGATACTGTGCAAAGTAACAAGGCGCGGCGAGTCAGAAGATGCCAGATAGCTAAGGGCGGCTAAAATCCTGAGATTTTATAAGGTTAAGCCGCCAAGAGCTGGTTGGCGAGAGCCGGAATTTCATGGCGGGTCAAGTTCATAAGAAGACGAAGTAAAATTTGGCTAAGTGTGGAAAACAGGTTTCACAACATATCTATGTGGTCGCGGATCTACAAAACAGAGAAAAGTGGTTTTATTTTAAACCTAGCGACGAACCGTCAGACCAGCGAAAGTTTGAAGACGGCAAGCAGAGCAATTATAGATCTGTGCGGTGCTGCTATCCGTCTCCTACGGTCTACCACAATGGAGAAAAGGATATCATCGATTTTTATGGACTATGCATAGCTGAAATTACGGAGAAGCTCGTGTTCTAAGCGACGGAGGAACTCCGCGAAAACCCTACCAAAATCTACGGATCTAGGGAGATGCGAGACTTACAGGAGATGATGTAGCAGATGCGGGCAGAGCTCTGGTGCAAACAGCTTGATGCAGTGGCCTGAACAATGATGGCATGGAGATGTCACCGGAGTGAGGTGCGCTAGAGCGGTAGCGTCGGAAGGAGGAAGAACAAGTGTGAACTGGAGAAGGAAATGAAATCCGCTCCTCGCGGTCCTATTTAAATAGGCAAAAGGTGGAAACGGGCGCGAGAATCCAGGCGACGAATATTGATTGACCGAGGCAAACGCCTCGATTCTCAGGCCATCCATTTAATAAGGGACAGATTCGTTGTGGTCGTCAGAGGATCTTTCTGACATATTTAATATGACGTCACGGCGGGTCATTTTATCTTACTTTCAGGTGACATAAGCAAGACTCGCCGCCAGTTAAGAAGTAGGTTGAAATGAGCAAGCTCAAATCAACCTGGGGCCTAATGTTGGGGATATAACCCCGCGTTGAGACCCGCCCCGAGGCTCTGGGTCACACCCGACGGCTCATGCACCAGCCAAAGGATGGGCCTTGAAGACTCAAGCCCAATACATGGGCGGTGTGACAAGATGGGCCAAGATGTGGCCCAGACGAAGAAAGTATGAAGACTCGGGCGGGTGAGCCGCCCGGAGATAGCTTGTTCAGGAAGGCAAGCCAATGTAGAGATAGACTCGGACACATTGTGAGAGTCGGTTATGACTTGTATGACCCGTGGTCTTGGCCTCCTATATAAGGGCGAGACCCGGGGCGACTTAGACAGAACAAACCAATCGAGATCTAGGTCAAGCAATCTGCTCCCTTGTAATCGATATACCAAGCAACACAAACACAAGCAAGACGTAAGGTGTTACCTCTACTTGAGGGGCCGAACCTGGGTAAACCCGTTTCCTTCGTCCTGATCAACCCCTTTGAGTCCATCACCTTAGCGATGGCCTCGCATCCAAGTCCGTTCACCCGGACATCTGCCGTGACAAAACCACGACAGCACGCCTTTAGTCGCGGTTGGAGCCACCAATGGCAACTAAAGGCATGTTCTTGGCATGACACGGTGTGGTGGATGTTTAGTCCCACCTCGCCCAGCGAAGGGCGCCCACACTGGTTTATAAACCCCGGCCCGGTAGCTCATTCGAGCTCCTCTATAAAGCGGCCAATCATTGATGGTTACAAACAGCAACGCATGTAGGTCAAATTCCTCCTGTTCTTTCTCATCCCACGCACGTACACCTTTTCCATTCCACAACTATAAAAGTTCTTCAACTAATGGCCTTAGGTACACATCAATGTTGTTGCCGGCTTGCTTGGGGCCTTGGATGAGCACTGGCATTATAATGAACTTCCGCTTCATGCACAACTAAGGAGGAAGGTTATAGATACATAGCGTCACATGCCATGTGCTATGATTGCTGTTCTGCTCCCCAAAAGGATTAATTCCATCTGCACTTAAACCAAACCATACGTTCCTTGCGTCCTTTGCAAAGTCCTTCCACTTTCTCTTGATTTTTCTCCACTACGATCCGTCAGCGTGTACTCTCAACTTCCTGTCTTTCTTATGGTCTTCATTGTGCCATCACATCAACTTGGCATGCTCTTTGTTTTGGAACAAATGTTTCAACCGTGGTATTATAGGAGCATACCACATCTGTTGGGGAACGTTGCATGGGAAACAAAAAATTTCCTACGCACACGCAAGATCTATCCATGGTGATGAGCATCTACGAGAGGGAGAGTGGATCTACGTACCCTTCTAGATCGCTAAGAGGGAAGCGTTAATAAACGCGCTTTGTGTAGTCGAACGTCTTCGCGATCCAAATCGCCGAGCGTCCCGTGATCTCATCACGATTCGTCCCGCGATCCAATCACGATCCGTCCCACGAACTCATCACGATCCGTCCCGCGAACTCATCACGATCCGTCCTGTGAACTCATCACAATCCGTCCCGCGATCTCATCACGATCCGTCTCGCGATCTTGATCACGATCCTTCCGATCTAGCGCCGAACGGACGACACCTCCGCGTTCAGTACACGAACAACTCGATGATGATCTTCGCCTTCTTGATCCAGCAAGAGGGAGTGGAGAGGTAGAAGAGTTCTCCGGAAGCATGACGGCGCTCCAGAGATGGTGGTGGAGCTATTCCGGCAGGGCTTCGCCTAAGCACTGCAGAAATCCGATCTAGAGGAGAAACTATGCCCTAAAGGAACGGGCAACACGTGGCTAAAATCTGGTGCCAAAAACCCTAAAACCTCCAGTATATATAAGAGGAAGAGAGGAGGAGGATTGGCTCCCAAGGAGCCAGCCCTTGGGTTGGCCGAACCAAGGAGGAGAGGAGGATTCCTCCTCCAATCCTAGTAGGACTAGGATTCCTCCTTATTTTTCCCTTTTTTGCCCTTTTCCACCTTTTTCTCTTTGGGCTTTTCTTCCCAGCCGCATGGGCCTTGTGTGGGACTTCCACCAGCCCACTAAGGGCTGGTATTTACTCTCCCACAGCCCATGTAGCCTCTTGGGTCAAAATACCCCTCCCGATGGTCTCCTGGTACACTACCGACACTCTCGGTACACTACCAATAAGCCCGAAACTTTTCCGGCGACCAAAATAGGACTTACTATATATCAATCTTTACCTCCGGACCATTCCGGAGCTTCTCGTGATGTCCGGGATCTCATCCGGGACTCCGAACAACCTTCGGTCACCACCATGCATAACTCTATACTACCGAAACGTCACCGAACCTTAAGTGTGCAGACCCTACGGGTTCGAGAACTATGTAGACATGACCGAGACACCTCTACAGTCAATAACCAATAGCGGGACCTGGATGCCCATATTGGTTCCTACATATTGTACGAAGATCTTTATTGGTCGAACCTCTATGTCAAGGATTCAGTTAATCCCGTATTATGCTCCCTTTGTTCTTCGGTATGTTACTTGCAAGTCTCTTTACTCGTTCCGTAATACAAGATCCCGTGACTAATACTTAGTCACATTGCTTGCAAGGCTTGTTGTGATGTTGTATTACCGAGTGGGCTCTGATATACCTCTCCGTCACACGGAGTAACAAATCCCAGTCTTGATCCATGCCAACTCAACAGACACCCTCGGAGATACCTGTAGAGCACCTTTATAGTCACCCAGTTACGTTGCGATGTTTGATACACACAAGGCACTCCTCCGGTATCTGTGAGTTGCATGATCTCATGGTCATAGGAACATATACTTGACATGCAAAAAACAGTAGCAATAAACTGACACGATCATATGCTACGTTTGTAGTTTGGGTCTTATCCATCACACCATTATCCTAATGATGTGATCCCGTTTATCAAATGACATGTCATGTCCATGGCTAGGAAACCTTAATCATCTTTGATCAACGAGCTAGTCTATTAGAGGCATACTAGGGACATGGTTTTGTCTATGTATCCACACATGCATCTAAGTCTCCGATCAATACAATTATAGCATGGATAATAAACGATTATCATGAACAAGGAAATATGATAATAACTAATTTATTATTGCCTCTAGGGCATATTTCAAACAGTCTCCCACTTGCACTAGAGTCAATAATCTAGTTCACATCACCATGTGATTCGCATTGTTATGAATCTAACACCCAATGAGTTCTGGGGCTCGATCATGCTTTGCATGTGAGAGAGGTGTTATAGTCAATGGGTCTGCGACATTCAGATCCGTGTGTACTTTGCAAATCTCTATGTCAAACTGTAGACACTGTTACCACACTCCAGTTGGTACTATTCCAAATGGCTGCTCCACTATACGTATCCTGATTGCTACCACAAGTCATCCGGATTGGTGTTAAAGCTTGCATCGACGTAACTCTTTACGACGAACTCTCTATCACCTCCATAATCGAGAAACTTCTCCTTAGTCTTTTAGTTACTAAGGATAATCTTAGCCGCTGTCCAATGATCCACTCCTGGATCACTCTTGTACCCCTTGACGGAATCATGGCAAGGCACACACAGGTGCGGTAACAGCATGGCATACTATACAGAGCCTATGGCTAAGGCATAGGGGACGTCATTCGTCCTTTCTCTTTCTTCTGTCGTGGTCGAGCTTTGAGTCTCACTCAACTTCACACCTTACAAAGCAGGTGAGAACACTTCTCTCTGACTAATCCATTTTGAACTCTTTCAAAATCTTGTCAAGGTATGTACTCATTGAAAGTCTCATCAAGCATCTTGATCTATCTCTATAGATCTTTGATGCTCAACAATTAGGTAGATTTATTCAGGTCTCACTTTGAAAAACTCTTTTCAAACAACCGTTTATGCTTTCCAGAAATTCTACATCATTTCCGATCAACAATATGTCATCCACATATACTTATCAGAAATTCTATAGTGCTCCCACTCACTTTATTGTAAATACAAGTTTCTCGTAAACTTTGTATAGACTCAAAAACTTTGATCACCTCATAAAAGTGCATATTCCAATTCCGAGATGCTTGCTTTAGTTCATAGAAGAATCACTGAAGCTTGCACACCTTTTAGCATCCTTAGGACTGACAAAATCTTCTGGTATTATCACATACAACCTTTCCTCAAGTAAACCGTTAAGGAAACGATGTTTTGATATCCATCTGCCAAATTTCATAATTGAAAAATGCAGCAACTGCTAACATAATTCCAACAGACTTTAGCATTGCTACGAGTGAGAAAGTCTCATCGTAGTCAACTCCTTGAACTTGTCATAAACTTCTTTGCAACAAGTCGAGCTTTACAAATGGTGACATTTACCATGAGCGTCTGTCTTCTTTTTAAACATCCATTTGTACTCAATGACCTGCCGTCCAACGAGCAAGTCTACCAAAGTCTACACTTGGTTTTCATACATGGATCCTTTCTCAGATTTCATGGCCTCTAACCATTTGTCGGAATCTAGGCCCATCATCGCTCCTCCAAAGCTTGTAGGTTCATCGTTGTCCAACAACATGACCTCCAAGACAGGGTTGTCATACCGCTCAGGAGCAGTACACATCCTTGTCGACCTACGAGGTTTGATAGTAACTTGATTCGAAGCTTCATGATAGAAACAAATTCCTGCGCTGCGCTACTCTCTGGTTGAAATAGAGGTTCAATAACCTTATCAAGTTCTATCTTCCTCCCACTCAATTCTTTCAAGAGAAACCTTCTCTCGAGAAAGGACCCAGTTTTAGCAACAAACATTTTATGCTTGGATCTGAGATAGAAGGTTCACCCAACTGTTCTTAGGTTATTCTATGAAGATACATTTGTCCGCTTAGGGTTCGAGCTCATTAGGTGAAAACATTTTCCACACAAGCGTCGCAGCCCCAATCATTAAGAAATGACAGGTTAGGTTTCGATCAAACCATAATTCACACGGTGTCATCTCAACGGATTTAGATGGTGCCCTATGTAAAGTGAATGTAGTTGTCTCTAATGCATAACTCCAAAATTATAGTAACAAGATGATAAGAGATATCATAGCATGCACCATATCCAATAGAGCACGACTATGACGTTCGGACACACCATCACACTATGGTGTTCCAGGTGGCGTGAGTTGTGAAACAATTTTCACATTGTCTAAAGTTGTATGCCAAACTCACAACTCAGGTATTCATCTCGACGATCATATCGTAGACATTTTTATGTTCTTGTCATGATGATCTTAAACTTCACTCTGAATTTGCTTGAACCTTTCAAACGATTCAGACTTGTGTTTCATTAAGCAAATATACACTATATCTACTCAAATCATTAGTGAAGGTAAGAAAATAACGATATCCACCACAGGCTATAAGACTCATTGGATTGCATACATCAACATGTATCATTTCCAATAAGTCACTTGCCCGCTCCCAGAAAACGGGGTCCTTAGTCATCTTGACCAAGAGGCATGGTTCGCATGTCTCAACCGATTCGAAATCGAATGAGTCCAAAGATCCATCAACATGGAGTTTCTTCATGCGTTTTATACCAATATGACATTTAGCGGCAGTGCCACAAGTATGTGGTACTATTATTATTAACTTTGTATCTTTTGGCATCAATGTTATGAACATGTGTATTACTATGATCAAGATTCAACAAACCATTCTCACTGGGTGCTTGACCGTTGAAGGTATTATTCATGTAAACAGAATAACCATTATTCTCTAACTTAAATGTATAACCATGTTGCAATAAACACGATCCAATCACGTTCATGCTCAACGCAAAACACCAAATAACATTTATTTAGGTTTGTCACTAATCCCGAAGATAGAGAGAGCGTGCGATGTTGATCACATCAACCTTGGAAACATTTCCAACATACATCGTCACCTCACCCTTAGCTAGTTCTCCGTTTATTCCGTAGCTTTTATTTTGAGTTACTAACATTTAGCAATCGAACCGGTATCCAATACCCAGGTGCTACTAGGAGTACTAGCAATATACACATCAATAACACGTATATCAAATATACTTCTGTCGACGTTGCGAGCCTTCTTATCTACCAAGTATCTAGGGTTGTTCCGCTTCAGCAACCGCTATCCTCATAATCGAAGCACTTAGTCTCGGGTTTGGGTTCAACTTTGGGTTGCTTCACCGGAGCAGCAACTGACTTGCTATCCATGATGTTTCCCTCCTTGCCCTTGCCCTTCTCGAAACTAGTGGTTTTACTAACCATCAACACTTGATGCTCCTTCTTGATTTCTACCTTCGCGGTGTCAAACATCGCGAACAGCTCAGGGATCATTATTTCTATCCCTGGCGTTTATAGTTCATCACCAAGTTCTAGTAGCTTAGTGACAGTGACTTGGAGAACAATATCAATCACTATCTTATCTGGAAGATCAACTCCCACTCGATTCAAGCGATTCTAGCACTCAGACAATCTGAGCACATGCTCAACGATTGAGCTATTATCCTTCATCTTACAAGCAAAGAATCTTGTTGGAGATCTCATATCTCGCAACACGGGCACGAGCCTGAGATCCTAATTTCAGCTCTTAGAACATCTCATATGTTCCATGACGTTCAAAACGTTTCGGAGCCTCAATTCTAAGCTGTAATGCATGACGCACTAAACTATCAAGTAGTCATCAGAACGTGCCTGTCAAATGTTCACAACATCTACAGACGACGCTAGAGGGGTTGGCGCACCGAGCGGTGCATTAAGGACATAAGCCTTCTGTGCAGCAATGAGGACGATCCTCAAATCACGGACCCAGTCCGGAATATTGCTACCATCATCTTTCAACTCTATTTCTCTAGGAACATATAAAAATTCAAGGGAGCTACAGCATGAGCTAGTAATCTACAACATAATTTTGCAAAGTCACTACTGACTATGTTCATGATAATGAGTTCAATTAATCATATTACTAAAGAACTCCCACTCAAATTGACATCCCTCCGGCCATTCGAGTGATCAGTGATCCGAATTCACCAAATCAAGTCCGATCATCACGTGAGTTGTGGTGGTTTCAATGGTGAACATCATTATGTTGATCATATCTACTATATGACTCATGGTCGACCTTTCGGTCTCTTGTGTTCCGAGGCCATGTCTGTACATGCTAGGCTCGTCAAGTTTAACCCAGTGTTCTGCATGTGGAACACTGGCTTGCACCCGTTGTATGTGAACGTAGAGTCTATCACACCCGATCATCACGTGGTGTCTCAACATGACGAACTTTCACAACGGTGCACACTCGGGGAGAACACAATTCATCTTGAAATTTAAGTGAGGGATCACCTTATAATGCTACCGTCGTCCTAAGCAAAACAAGGTGCATAAAAGGATTAACATCACATGCAAATCATAAGTGACATGATATGGCCATGAACTTGTGCCTTTGATCTCCATCTTGAAAGCACCGACATGATCTCCATCATCACCGGCATGACACCATGATCTCCATCATCTTGATCTCCATCAACGTGTCGCCATTGGGGTTGTCGCGCCCATCATGCTTGTACTACTATTGCTACCGTTTAGCGATAAAGTAAAGCATTGCATAGCGCTTAATGATTGACACGTAGGTCATACCATAATTAAAGACAACCCTATGGCTCCTGCCGGTTGCCGTACTCATCGACATGCAAGTCGTGATAATCTATACATCACATGATCATCTCATACATCACATATATCACATCATGTAATTGGCCATATCACATCACAACATACCCTGCAAAAACAAGTTAGACGTCCTCTAATTGTTGTTGCATGTTTTACGTGGCTGCTACGGGTATCTAGCAAGAACAATTCTCATCTACGCAAAAACCACAGCGGTGATACACTAGTTGCTTTTCAATCTTCTCAAGGACCGCCTTTGTCGAATCCGATCCAACTAAAATGAGAGAAACTGGCACCCGCAAGCCATCTATGCAACAAGTTGCGGTCGAGGGAACCGGTCTCTCGTAAGCGTACGAGTAATGTTGGTCCGGGCTGCTTCATCTCACAATACCGCTGAACCAAAATCCGACCAAGGTAGGAAGCAATCTAAGCATCAATGCCCACAAACCTTTTGTGTTCTACTCGAGATCTCATCTACACATAGACCTAGCTCATGATGCCACTGTTGGGGAACGTTGCATGGGAAACAAAATTTTTCCTACGCACATGCAAGATCTATCCATGGTGATGAGCATCTACAAGAGGGAGAGTGGATGTACGTACCCTTGTAGATTTCTATGCGGGAAGCGTTAAGAAACGCGGTTGGTGTAGTCGAACGTCTTCGCGATCCAAATCGCCGAGCGTCCCGCGATCTCATCACGATCCGTCCCGCGATCCAATCATGATCCGTCCCACGAACTCATCATGATCCGTCCCGCGAACTCATCACGATCCATCCCGCGAACTCATTACGATCCGTCCTGCGATCTCATCATGATCCGTCTCGCGATCTTGATCACGATCCTTCCGATCTAGCGCCGAACGGACGGCACCTCCGCGTTCAGCACACGTACAACTCGATGACAATCTCCGCCTTCTTGATCCAGCAAGAGGGATCGGAGAGGTAGAAGAGTTCTCCGACAGCGTGACAGCGCTCCGGAGATGGTGGTGGAGCTATTCCGGCAGGGCTTCGCCTAAGCACTGCAGAAATCCGATCTAGAGGAGAAACTATGCACTAGAGGAACGGGCAACACGTGGCTAAAATCTGGTGCCAAAACCCTAAAACCTCCAGTATATATAAGAGGAAGAGAGGAGGAGGCTTGGATCCCAAGGAGCCAGCCCTTGGGGTCAGCCGAACCAAGGAGGAAAGGAGGATTCCTCCTCCAATCCTAGTAGGACTAGGATTCCTCCTTTTTTTTGCCTTTTTTTTGCCTTTTGCCACCTTTTTCTCTTTGGGCTTTTCTTCCCAGCTGCATGGGCCTTGTGTGGGACTTCCACCAGCCCACTAAGGGCTGGTATTTATTATCCCACAGACCATGTAGCCTCTTGGGTCGAAATACCCCTCCCGATGGTCTCCCGGTACACTACTGGCACTCCTGGTACACTACCGATAAGCCCGAAACTTTTCCGGCGACCAAAATAGGACTTCCTATATATCAATATTTACCTCCGTACCATTCCGGAGCTCATCGTTACATCCGAGATCTCATCCGGGACTCCGAACAACCTTCGGTCACCACCATGCATAACTCTATACTACCGAAACGTCACGGAACCTTAAGTGTGCAGACCCTGCGGGTTCGAGAACTATGTAGACATGACCGAGACACCTCTATGGTCAATAACCAATAGCGGGACCTAGATGCCCATATTGATTCCTACATATTCTACGAAGATCTTTATCGGTCGAACCTCTATGTCAAGGATTCAGTTAATCCCGTATTATGCTCCCTTCGTTCTTTGGTATGTTACTTGCCGGAGATTCGATCGTCGGTATCTCCATACCTAGTTCAACCTTGTTTCCGGCATGTCTCTTTACTCGTTCCGTAATACAAGATCCCGTGACTAACACTTAGTCACATTGCTTGCAAGGGTTGTTGTGAAGTTGTATTACCGAGTGGGCCCTGAGATACCTCTCCGTCACACGGAGTAACAGATCCCAGTCTTGATCCATGCCAACTCAACAGACACCATCGGAGATACCTGTAGAGCACCTTTATAGTCACCCAGTTATGTTGCGAAGTTTGATACACACAAGGCACTCCTATGATGTCCGTGAATTGCATGATCTCATGGTCATAGGAACATATACTTGACATGCAGAAAACAGTAGCAATAAACTGACACAATCATATGCTACATTTGTAGTTTGGGTCTTGTCCATCACACCATTCTCCTAATGATGTGATCCCGTTTATCAAATGACATCTCATGTCCATGGCTAGGAAACCTTAACCATCTTTGACCAACAAGCTAGTCTATTAGAGGCATACTAGGGACATGGTTTTGTCTATGTATCCACACATGCATCTAAGTCTCCGATCAATACAATTATAGCATGGATAATAAACGATTATAATGAACAAGGAAATATGATAATAACTAATTTATTATTGCCTCTAGGTCATATTTCCAACAACATCACCTTGACAGGACTCTTCTTCCTGGGGCGCTCGCCCTCAACATCACTAGGGTCATCGTGGCCAATCTTATAGCGCAATGCACAACATACCGGGCATGCATTCAAATCCTTGTACTCACCGTGGTAGAGGATGCAATCATTAGGGCATGCATGTATCTTATTTACCTCTAATCTTAGAGGGCAGACAACCTTCTTTGCTTTGTACGTACTATCGGGCAATTCATTGTCCTTTGGTAGCTTCTTCTTTAACATTATCAGCAACTTTTCAAATGCCTTGTCAGGTACACCATTCTCTGCCTTTCATTGCAGCAATTCCAGTGTGGTACCCAACTTTTTCTTGTCATCTTTGCAATTTGGGTACAACAATTTCTTGTGATCCTCTAACATGCGCTGCAACTTCAGCTTTTCCTTTTCACTTGCGTAGTTTCTCTTTGCATCCGCAATGGCCCGACCAAGATCATCAATGGGCTCATCTGATGCCTCTTCTTCAGCTCCTTCCCGAATTGCCGGCTCACCTTCTTCCCCCATTGTTGTACCATCGTATTCATGGAACCCATGTCCAGGATAGCTGTCGTCATCCTCTTCTTCTTCATTCTCTTCCATTAGGACCTCTCTTTCTCTGTGCTTGGTCCAATAGTTATAGCCGGACTCAAACAGGTGGAGGTGAATGGGTCTTGAGTTAGAGTAATTTTGATCATTCTTACAGCTAGCACATGGACAATACATAAAACCATCCGCCCGCTTGTTTGCCTCAGCCACAACTAGAAAAGTATGCACGTCATTAATGAACTTGGGAGAGCATCGGTCATCGTACATCCATTGCCGGCTCATCTTGATTACACAACACCAAAAAGACCAAATTAATACAAGTTCATACACACTTGTTCTCATAAAACAACATACAAACTCTCTAGCTAAAGCATTTAAATGCAACAACAAATGCGATCAAGATCGCAACTAAGGTAACAATTGCTCCAACAGCATAGTGATACCAAGCCTCACTATTAATGGCATATTTTTTAAATTTTCTAATCTTCAAGCGCATTGCATCCATCTTGATCTTGTGATCATCGATGACATCGACAACATACAACTATAGTTTCATCTTCTCTTCTTCAACTCTTCTCAATTTTTCTTTCAAATACTCGTTTTCTTTTTCAACTAAATTTAACTTCTTGACAAGAATATCTATGTCGGTTGGAAGTTCCGGTTCACATACCTCCTAGGTAAAAATATCTATGTCAACTTGATGGGCATAATTGTCATAAACACAAAATGCAACAAATAGTTATAGAAGAGATTATATACCACTTTCGAATCATAAACCGGACGAGGGCCGACGGGGACGGATATCAAAACGATGCCACTATGTATAACAAACAACCATATAGGTAAGAAAACTATACAAGTAACTATCTAAATCTTACAAACATGATTTCTTTTATAAAAAGGATAAGAACAAGAGGCTCACCAAGGTGGTGCCGGCGATGGGACGGTGCGGGCAGTTGACGGTGGTTAGGACGAGGACGGCAAGGAAATAAGTAAACCACACCTTCACATGCAAAGTAAGAAGTTAATTTGAGCTCAGATTGCATATAAATCAAATAAACTACCACATACAAATACTCCCGAACTAAAACCCACAAATCACTATACTTATAGAGCATTGCAAGAGCTAATCTAGCAATGAGAGATGAAAGGACAAATTTGCTAACCTTGGTGAACACTTGGATGGATGGGGTGCCTCCAAATCTTGACAAATTTTGGAAAAAATGGAGGTGAGCTCGAGCAAGGGGAAGAACAAAGGAGAGGAAGAAGGGGAAAACATGGAGGAGTGTGCTCGGGCTGGCCGAAGGGTTCATATAGGGGATCTTTAGCCCCGGTTCGTGTCACAAACCGGGACTAAAGGTAAGCCTATAGTCCCGGTTCATGCCATGAACCGGGACTAAAGGTGATCGTGGGGCCTGAGGCTGCCACCAGCCTGCCACCACCCCTTCAGTCCTGGTTCATGTTACAAACCGGGACTAAAGGTCCGGAATGAACCGGGATTAATGATGCCCGTCCCGAACCGGGACTAATGGTCACATTAGTGCCGATTCAAAACCATACCGGGACTAATGCTATGGAGAAAAGGTTTTCTTTCTACTAGTGACGATAAAGATCTCACTTCTTTGCCGTATGCCTTGTGACGTTAGCAGGGCTGCGGGTGCACATCACTCTTGTCAAGCCTTTGTCGTCTGCCTGGTAGGTCTTTGTCGTCTGCCAGCTGACAACAAAATGACAGAATGGGTCAGACCTGGTGCTCCTAGGTTGCACAGGTTGCTGACACGTGTCACCTTTGTCATCTGCCTACTAATGGAAAAGGTCTTTGTCATCCACTAGCAGACGGCAAAGTGCGTGTATTGCCCCTTTTTTGTCTGTTTTCTATTATTTCCCTGCATTTTCACAGCACATATATGATATATATAGTTTCATACATCTTCAGCACATATATTTCACATCACATATATTTCCAACATGATCGTGTAATATTTAACAAGAGAACACATAGTTTCACATTGTTCATCCATATATACATACATAGTTTCACACTGTTCGTCAATACAAATGAAAACAAAAACTAAACACTAGCAGTCCATCAATGCCAGCTTCAATGAAGTGAATCAAATATGCAAAATGGGAGTAATTAAGAAACTTAGAAGAAGAAGAAGAGTAAAATAATAATAATAATAAGGAGTAGAAGATGAAAAAAAAGAAAGAAGTGAAAAAGGAAGAATAAGAATATATTTTTCTTCTTCTCTCTTCTCTCTTCTCTCTTTTTATCCTTTTCCTTCTCATTCTTCTTGTTTTATTTTTTCTTATTCTATTCTTTCTTTTTCTCCTCTTCCTTGTTTTTCTTCTTCTTATTCCTTGTTTGTGTCATTTTAGAGCTATCTTAGGTAATTATGTTCTTTTGAGCTAACTAAGATTATTATGTTATTTTGGAGGAAAATAGGGTAAGTATAGGTCATTATTAAGCTAACTTAGGTAATTATGCCATTTTTGAGCTAACTAAGCTGATTATGTCAATTTGGAGGAAAACAAGCTAAGTATATGACATTTATGGGCTAACCAAGGTTATTATGTTATTTTTGACCTAACTAAGCTACTTATGTCATAAATGAACTAAAGAAGCTAATTATGTCGTTTTGGAGAATAATTAGCTAAGTATGTCTTTCTTTGGGAAAATAAGCCAAGTAAGTGGCATATTAGGGCTAACTAGCATGTACGAAGCTAAGTATGTATTTGTTAAGAAAAACACTAGAGAAAACTTACCGTCCTTGTCATCACGAAGGTGAAGCACCGGGGTTGCTCGGGTCGGTTTCTCCTGGAGAAGGATGCCTTGGAGAAGGGATGTGCGATGCGTTTTGGGAGTTACGCTGCACCAAAGATCATTTGCAATGTCTCATTAGCATGATGACACTCAAATGTTAAGACTAGTAACTAATGATCATTCAAATGAAACTCATCGTTCCCGCCGCAGTAATGTCTGGCATGGGCGGAGGGGTCTGACCGATCTTCTCACACATAGATTGCACATTTAGTTTTGACAAGTCAGTCATATTAGTTAGTAATGAAACGAACATTACATGCATGATTTGGCTAATATGAAGAAGAAACTTACCACAAAGAGCTCGTACATGGCTCGGTGAGACGCCTCGTTCCGTGCCCTCTCCTCCTCCAACAACCAAGCCATCTTCTCCTCCGCGTCCAGTTGCTTCTCCACCACCAACCGGTCCCTCTCCTCCATAAGCGCCTGGGTTTTCATCCTCTCTCTCTCTCTCTCTCTGAATAGCAACCCGCAACACCACTCGTCTTTAACATTGTATCATCGATGGCCTCACACACAATGTAATGGAGGAAAGATAGTTGAGTCCGTATAACTAACCTCGATGGCGAGATCGACTCGCCGTGGACGAGTCCTTATCTCAGGACAGGAGATCGTTTGACGTGCCTTGATCTCCAGGAGAGTGAGAGGACAGTGTATCAGTCCATATCCAATGGCTATCGAGCCATGGGGCCTCCTGCCACCAGATATCATCACCAGCTCTAGATCGAAAGGATGCTGGATTGAATTAAAGTCCTCCACTTACCTTGCCTTCCCCTCCTCATTGTACTTCTTGAGCTTGTGGTGGGAGGAGATGTTGGTGAAATTTTCTGGATGATCGAGGTCAGACTCAGAGAATGCCTTGGGCTTCTTGTACGAGCCAGTATGTGCCATGACATAGAGGTCATACAACTCTGGCACCTCTGTGTTATTTTTAGAGCATATTTATCCATATGTGGTTTTGGTAATTGTTGACAATCCCTATGGACTAATGGTTGCTGATGTCTACTACACCACCTTCTTCTTGTAGACTCGTGTTGGACCTCCAAACACAGAGTTTTGTAGGACAGTAGCAAATTTCCCTCAAGTGGATGACCTAAGGTTTATCAATCGACGGGAGGCGTAGGATAAAGATGGTCTCTCTCAAACAACCCTACAACCAAATAACAAGGAGTCTCTTGTGTTCCCAACACACCCAATACAATGGTAAATTGTATAGGTGCACTAGTTTGGTGAAGAGATGGTGATACAAGTGTAATATGGACGGTAGATATAGGTTTTTGTAATCTGAAAATATAAAAACAGCAAGGTAACTAATAATAAAAGTGAAACAGTATTGCAATGCTTAGAAACAAGGCCTAGGGTTCATACTTGCACTAGTGCAAGTTCTCTCAACAATACTAACACAGTTGAATCATATGTAAACCCCTCATGTGCAACAAAGAGTTCACTCCAAAGTCACAAATAGCGGACAACCAACGAAAAAATTATTGTAGGGTACGAAACCACCTCAAAGTTATCTTTTCCGATCAATCTTATGAGCTATCCCTATAAGTGTCACGAACAGCCCTAGAGTTCATACTAAAATAACACCTTAAGATACACATCAACCAAAGCCCTAATGTCACCTGGATACTCCAATGTCACCACGAGTACCCATGGGCTTGATTATACGATATGCATCACACAATTTCAGATTCATCATGTTCAATCCAACACAAAGAACTTCAAAGAGTGCCCCCAAAGTTTCTATGGGAGATTCAAGATGAAAACATGTGCCAACCCCTATGCATAGATTCCCAAGGTCACGGAACCCGCAAGTTGATCACCAAAACATACATCAAGTGGATCGATAGAACATCCCATTGTCACCACGGATATCCCATAGCAATACATACATCAAGTGTTCTCAAATCCTTTAAAGACTCAACCCGATAAGAAAAATTTAAAGGGAAAACTCAATTCATCACAAGAAGATAGAGAGGGGAAAACTCCATATGATTCATCTATATTAATAAAGCTTGTGGTACATCAAGATCGTGTCATCTCAAGAACACGAGAGAGAGAGATAAAACACATAGCTACTGGTACATACCCTCAGCCC
This sequence comes from Hordeum marinum, assembly GCA_022496015.1. Lineage (NCBI taxonomy): Eukaryota > Viridiplantae > Streptophyta > Magnoliopsida > Poales > Poaceae > Hordeum > Hordeum marinum. Next base: position 517,501,095 of record CM039673.1, read on the forward strand.
TGAGGGTGAACTACTCCCTCCTCATCATGGAGACCATCGGGATGATGAAGATGGCCTCCGGTGATGGTTTCCCCCTCCGACAGGGTGCCAAAACGGGCTCCCGATTAGTTTTTCATGGCTACGGAGGTTTGTAGTGGAAGGACTCCTGATATAGGTTTCTTTATGGGGGTTTATGGATTTATAGGAGTACTTGGTGTTGGAATCACGTCAAGGAGACTTCCGAGGGCCCCACAAGCCAGGGGTGCGGCCTAGGGGGCACCCTGGTGGCTTGTGGCCTCCTCGAGACTCCTCTCCGGTATCTTTTTGCTCCAGTATTTTTTATATTTTCCAAAAATATTCTCCGTAAATTTTTAGCCCATTCCGAGAACCTTTATTTCTGCACAAAAAACGACACCATGGTAGTTCTGCTGAAAACATCGTCAGTCCAGGTTAGTTCTAATAAAATCATACCAAAATCATATAGAATTATTGTAAACATGGCATGAATACTTCATAAATTATAGACACGTTGGAGACGTATCAGTTGCCTTGAGTTATATTCGAAGGATTTGTCGATAGGCACTTCTTGAAATACATGCATTTGTTGCAAGGAGTTTATATGGTGACCAAGGCGGTATTCAAGGATTTATCCAAATATTGGTCATGCGAGAGTTGGGCTTATTGCAAGCATGACTTGAAGAACAAGATTGTGTGAACATGCATGTTTACCTTCAAGACATCATCTTTATGAAGAGAGAAGATAATATACAAGGTTTATCAAGACTAAGTCAAAGAGTGAATCAAGTTGATCAATACACAAAGCGTACAAGATGTACCGAGAGGGATCAAGTGATCCCATGGTATGGTAAGCATTGTCCATTACGCTTTATGTACTAACCCATGGTCTACGTGTGAGTTCGTTGTGGGGTTAGGTATATTTCCATGGGCTTGTATCAAGAGGAAGGGCCCATACAACCCATGGAGGATGACATCAAGTGGTGATCGTCATCAAGGTTGCGGTGTGCAAGTTCAAGTGAAGCATCATAGAGAGATCATGCATGAATCTTGCCATTCATTGTGGTGACAATGGACTTGTGAAGATGTGACGAACAATTGCTCACCTATAGTGGAGTATGGGGGAGCAATCTATCAGTCTTCACCAAGCCGGAGCAATCAAGAAAGGAGGTCCATCTTTTGGAGGACAAGATCGTCATCATCTAGCTCAAGTGGACTATGTGCAAGGCAAAGGTTTGCCCTTGATAGGGTTTTCTATTTTACAGGTCTCATGGTGGTAGTTGGGACACCGAGTTATAGGATTGATAACCATACTATCAAGGGGGGGGGGGCTCTCTAATGAGTAGCTTGATCGTATCATTCGTTGAGTCATCATTCTTGGTTCTTGGTTAACTTTTCTCTTTTTGGGTTCTTGAGATTATGGTCAGCTTCATGATAAGCTCAAGTTCATCGAAAACGGAGTCCATATGCATCTTCTATGATGTTTTCGATGTTGGAGTTTTTGCCGGTTCTTCATTCATAGAGATTTCACATCTCTATACAATTGGCTTTTTCATACTTCTTCTTCTTCTTCTTCTTCTATTTTCTTTTCTTCTTCTTCTTCTTCTTCTTCTTCTATTTTCTTTTCTTTTCTTCTTCTATTTTCTTTTCTTCTTCTTCTTCTTCTTCTTCTATTTTATTTTCTTTTCCTTTTTTTCTTGTTCTTTTCTTCTTGTTTTCCTTCTACTTTTCTTCTTTTCTTCTTTTGGGCCATAGGACAATGCCGGTATTTCCCCAAAGAGGAAGGGATGATGGAGCACAATAGCGGTAAGTATTTCCCTCAGTTATGAAACCAATGGTGAGCTGCATGTAAACCTCCTAACTTAGCTCACCATTAAGAAATGCATTCTTAACATCAAGCTGAGACACTAACCAATGGCCAACAGAGGCCAGCGCAAGAAGTGTGCGAACAATGGTCATTTGGGCCACAGGAGCAAAAGTCTCATCATAATCATGACCATGCTCCTTCTTAAAGCCACGAGCCACAAGACGAGCTTTGTAACACTCAAGAGAAACATCAGAGCGAGTCTTAACCTTATAGACCGACTTGCACGTGATGGGATGAACACCAGGAGGAAGAGAAACAAGATCCCACATGTCGGTGTGCTCAAGAGTTGCAAGCTCCTTGGCCATTGCAAACTGCCATTCGGGATGAACAACAGCTTGACGATAAGATGTCACCTCAAGAATGGCAGCATTGGCGCTTGGAAAACCAAGGCGATCAATGGGCGGAAGCGGACGAGGACAAAATCCATAACTAGGCTGAGACGAGGAAGATGACACATTAGTAGACACATCCACAACACGTGAACGACGAGTATAATACTGAGGAAAATACAGATGAATACGGGGAGGAATATCCGAAATAGGCGAGGGTGAAAGACAAGACACCTAGGGTGAAGGTGCAGAATCCTATGACAAGTGAGGTGAGGAAACCACGGGAGATGATGGCATCGAATCTGTAATAGTCGGGGAAGCAGAGGTAGTAGGATGGACGGGTAAGGGCTCGACGGGAGTGATAGGTGTTTTAAGGAAAGATATATCCTCCACTGCAAAGGTCGAGGAAGATGGACGTGGGTACAAGGGATGCGACTCGTCAAAAGTCACATCCCGAGAAATATGCATCTAACAACCGACAGCATCCCAACAATGATAGCCCTTATGCTCATCGCTATAACCTAAGAATACACACTCAATTGACTGAGCGTTATAGTTTAGTGCATTCACGAGGGTCAAGAAGAACATACCAAATAGAACCAAACAAATGAAGCGCCGAGTAATCGGGACAATGATGAAAGAGACGCTTGAAAGGAACGCCAGCCTGCAAAGCAATGGATGGCTAAAGGTTGATGAGATAGGTCGAAGTGGAGACAATGTTAGCCCAAAAGTGAGGTGAAAGAGAGGTGGCGATCATCATCGCACGAGCCGTCTCAAGAAGGTGACGATTGATACATCTGAACTGCGTTGGGTTTTCCGTGAATAGGAACGGGTTAAAAAAGAGCAAACAACTTACACCCAATGCAGGCAAGAGGGTTGTCAATCCTCTTGATCTCGTTATTTGCAAGGAAGTGAAGTGTATACAAAATAGTAAATAATTGTAAAGTGCAAAATAAAATAAAAGACAAATATTGGCAGCAAGCTACTGATAGGATTGTAAATGTATAAGTGCATAGACCTGGGGGCCATAGTTTTCCCTAGCGGCATCTCTCGTGAAAATAAGCATACAGTGGGTACACAAATTACCTTGGGCAATTGATAGAAAAGCGGATAGTTATGCGATTTTCACGGCAAAGATCATCTATATGTAGGCATCACGTCCAAGACAAATAGGCCGACTCCTGCCTACACCTATTACTATTACTCCACTCCAAGAGCACTTCTATGCTTGCCTCTCTATGTGTTAAGTTTCTAGCAAACAGAGTAATGCAGCAGAAAAAGTGTTTTGGGACTGCCTGTAGGGATTTTGGAATATATGTGAATTTATAGGCCAACAGGGTCACGAGGGCCTCCAAGAAGGGACAAGCCATCTAGGCACGACCACCACCCCTAGTCGTGCCCTGTTGGCCTGTGCCTCCCTCATGTGGCTTCCGGTCCTGTCCCAAAGCTTCCAAGTCTTATTTTGGTCCATAAAAAATCATAAAAAAGTTTCGTGGCAATTGGACTTCGTTTGGTACTATAAACCCGAAAAGCAAAAAATACGCAGAAGACAACAGCTGACACTGGGTCAATAGGTTAGTGCTAAAAAATAATATAAATTTGTAAATAATTACTCAAAAAGTATCCTAGAATGATATTATAATAACATGGAACAATCAAATATTATAGATACATTGGAGACGTATCAAGCATCCCCAAGCTTAATTCTTGCACGTCCTCAAGTAGGTAAATGATAAAAACCGAATTTTTGATGTGACATGCTACCCAATATGTAATATTTTGCATGTATGCTCCTTGAGAAGCATTTAATTAAGAAACATTAACATAGTAATACTTATAATCACAAGCAACAAAATCATCAATCTTTCAAAGCATACGATCCTTAAAGAATGTTTACCCCATTCATCTTTTAATATTAGCAAGGCATGGATCCGTCTTCACTACATTAATACAAATTTCAAGCACTATGGTGTCCAAGTTAGGCAATTGGATTGTACATTTTAAATATGCATCAACTTTTTATTCTTCATGCAATACATGAGCGTGAACCATGGATATAGCATACATGTGGAATAGAATATTGTGGTAGATATCAAAGGGGTGAAAAGTGGAGAAGATAGTATCACATCAACTAGGTGTACCGATGGGCTATGGATATGCCCATCTATAGATGTCAATGCAAGGAGTAGAGATTGCCATGCAAATGATGCACCAGAGCTATAAGTGTATGAAAGCTCAACTGAAGCTAAGTGGAGTGTGCATCCTACTTGCTTGCTCATGAAGACCTTGGGCATTTGAAGAAGCCTGTCATCGGAATATACAAGCCAAGTCTATAATAATGAAAAAGTGTTTACCACTAGCATATGAAAATGACATAACATGAGACTCTCTATATGAAGAATAAGGTGCTACTTTGAGGCACAAGTGTGGTAAAGGATAGTAGCAAAGTCCCTTCTCTCCTTTTCTATCATTTTCAATTTTTTATATATGATGGGCTCATTTGACCTCCCCCATTTTTATTTGCTCACTGGGACAATGCTCGAATAATGATGATCATCACACTTTTATTTACTTACAAGACAATATGAAAACTCGGTATGAAGAATTGTGAAACAATATGACTCAATATGAATGCCTCTGGCAGTGTACCAGGATGTACAATGATCTAGCATGACATGTAAAAATATGGTGAGCGGTGGCTTTGGCACAAATACCATGTCATCTCTATATGATCATGCAAAGCAATATGATGATGAATGAACTAGTCATATGATGTGATGATGAATTTTGCATGGCAATATATCTCGAAATGGCTATGGAAATGTCATAATAGGTAGGTATGGTGGTTGTTTTGAGGAAAATATAAGGAGACTTATGTGTGACAGAGCATATCATGTCATGGGGTTTGGATGCACCATCAAAGTTTGCACCGATCCTCGAGGTGAGAATGGGCAAGGCACGATACCGAAGAGGCTAGCAAAATATGAGGAGGTGAGATTGCGTATGTCCATGGTTTCACATTAGTCATAAAGAACTCATATACTTGTTGCAAAGTATTATTAGTTTTATCACAAATCAAAGTACTACTCGCATGCCTCGAGGGAGGAGGTTGGGAGGAGTTAACCATCACGCGCCTCCGACCCGAAACAACACTAGGATTTTAACGAGGAATAGAAATGCTCACACATTCTCACCATGCCTTTTTAATTTTTAGAGAAACAAGAAGTTAACACCTCTTAATACCAACACTTCTACAAATCAATGATAATGCACTAACACATTTTTCATATTAGCACATCAATATCATTAACCCACAATTTCTCTTTTATGTGCTACATGATGGTTTTGATTATCACTCATTGAATATCCATTATTTTTGGACTAGTATTATTACCCATGAAAATTACCATCACTATTTATTAATTCTCAAACAAATATATATGAATAATGAGAGTGTAATCATTTCTATAAAGTCTATACGCCAACGTGCTCAAAAACATATAAGTGAAGTACTAGAGCAACTGCTAAGCTCAAAAGATATAAGTGAAGCACATAGAGTATACTAACAAATTATGATGAAGGTCTCTATCTCTAAAATAGGTGTTTCCAGCAAACGATGATTGTGGCAAACTTAAACTAAAAGCAAACAAAATCAAATGACCCTCCAAGCAAAACTCATATCATGTGACGAATAAAAATATAGCTCCAAGTGACATACCGATGGATTGAGACGAAAGAGGGGATGCCTTCCGGGACATCCCCAAGCTTAGAAGCTAGAGTCTTCCTAGAATATTAGCTTGGGGTGCCTTGGGCATCCCCAAGCTTAGTATCTTGCAGCTCCTCATTCCTTTGTCTAGGGCTGTCTCCAGGATTTCGGGGGCCCGGTGCGAAATGATAAATGGGGCTTTGGATTTTGTTTTTCAAAAATCATACAACTAAAGAACTAATATATTCAAATCATACTTTATCTTTTTGTATAAATTCTACTAAGTGTTATTCTAGACAAATATGGGTTACTTCATATAATATTTAGAAATAGATCAAGCATGAGTGTTAAAAGAGGAAAGGTGGTGCTAAATTAATAAACTGGCCTCGGGTGTCTTTTTTTTGAAAATTTGATATATGAGCACACATCTTCAGAAACAATTCTACCAATTCATGTGAAGTCAGAACCCTAAGCTATATAGCAGAAAGTAATTTATTAATGATTAATCTATCTAAATTATAACAAACAATGCTAGAGTTGATTAACTATCAGTTATGCTACTAGTGTATTGCATATTGTTGAAAATAGCTAGACAATATACAAAGGCTTGTCAGAACAAAAAAAACTTACGAATTGACAATATATAACACTGTAATGTACTCACATGCAAAAGACAAATTCAGCCGAACAAGTCTAATATGCATGGATTTACAAATCCCATCAGAAGATCTAACCAGGTGTTGAATTTGAGGTAGAAAGGGGAAATTGAAGATTATTCAAAATCTTCTTAAGGGACGGGATATGCAATCAGTCGGCGGGTGATACGTCTCCAACGTATCGATAATTTATGAAGTATTCATGCCATATTCACCTATGTTTACCAAACTTTTATATGGTTTTGATGCACTTTATATGATTTATTTAGAACTAACTCGAACTGACATTTTTTTCAGCAGAACTACCGTGGTGTTGTTTTTTGTGCAGAAAATGAAAGTTCTCGAAATCGCCCGAAACTTTTTGATGGTTTTTTTGGAACAAAAGAGGCCCCCGACGCTTCTTGGGAGGGCCAGAAGAGCTACAAGGAGGGAACAACCCACCAGGGCGTGCTAGAGGGCACAGGCTCGCCCTGGTGTCTCGTGCCCACCTCGTGCCCCATCTTGGCGTGAAACCGACGCTCAAAGATCCTATAAATATAGAAAGCATCAGAAATAACCATAGACTCCTAATTTTGTTGTGTCAAGGCCTTTGTATCAACGAAAAACCAGTCTGGAGAGAAAACAGTACCCTGTCGGAGAGGGTAGATCATATCTGGTGGCCATCTTCATCATACCGGCGGAGTCCATGATGAGGAGGGAGTAGTCCACCCTCGGGGCTGACGGTTTGTACTAGTAGATATGTGTCCAATCTCTCTCTCTCCCTCTCTCTCTCTCTCGTGTTCTTGAGATGTCATGATCTTGATGTATCACAGGCTTTGTTAATATAGTCAGATCATATGATGTTATTCCGTTGCTATCATGTTGTGATGAATTGAATCTTTCCTTTTGAGATTTCGTGATGTCGGATTGAATATTGGATTTGAGAACACTTGATCTATGTCTTGGTACTCAACTTGCGGATTCCCGCGGTGACATTGGGGTAATCTATGCATAGGGCTTGATACACGTTCTTGTCCTACTTTCTGCGTTAGAAATAGTGGGGCACTCTTTGAGGTTCTTTGTGTTGGATTGAGTATTATGAATCTGAAATTGTTTGATGTGTATCGTATGATTAACTCATGGATACTTGTGGTGACATTGGAGTATGTAGGTGACATTAGAGTTGGTTGATGTGTATCATATGGTGTTATTTTAGTACGAACTCTTGAATTGATCGATCGGAAAGGATAACTTGGTATTATCTTAGTACGAACTCTTGGATAGATTGATCGGAAAGGATAGCTTTAAGGTGGTTTCATACCCTACAAACAATTTGTTCTTATGTTCTCCGCTAGATAAGAACTTTGGAGTGATTCTTTGTTGCACGTTGAGGGATGTGTGACAACCCAAGTGGTGCCCCTACCTTTTATGGCTTGTAATCCTATGTGGACCCATGTGTCATGTGGGGAATGAAATGAGTTTGCTCTTTGCCATGTCTTGTTCATGCATCTTGCATCATGCATATCATCATCATGCCATGCATATTGTTTTGTGATGCGCTTCTTGACCTTGTAGTGATGTGAGTGTTGTTGTGGATGTGTGGTTTGAGTGGGCACCATCTCCTTCCCCCTCTCTTATTATTTTTCAAACAACCCAACCTTTTCTCTTTTATTCCATTGTCATTAATTAAAATAATTAGCTTGATGTTAAATTTGTTTTAAAATGTTCAGGAAGTAGTCAATAATATTTTAAGTCTAGGTGTGTTGGTCTTTTGATGTTTTGAGCTTTATGATATCGGGGCTTTAAATTGCAAGGGGCTGTTGTTTAATAAAACCATTTAAATTAATTGATCTAAAAATCAACTAGCTAATTTTATAAAATAGGTCTTATTTTTTTATATGTAAAAGTATTTTTGTTTTGTCAAAAACCCATTTATTTATTTCTGTTTTTTTATAAGATAGCTGTTTATTTTAAAAGGAAAACCTCTTTTGTTTCCAGAGAGAGAGTAGGAGCTGGGCCTTTTCCTCACGCCGGCCCAGCTAGCGAAGCCGCAGCCCAGCTGCCCCGCGCCTAACGGAACCTGTCGCCGTCTCCTTCCTTCGTCAGAGAGGAGAGAGAGTGAGCGAGCACCCACGCTCACGCAGGTCAAGGACGCCGTCTGGCCCTCCCTTTAAAAGGCCTCGGCGTGCGTGCCTCCCTTCTATGGTTCCTCTTCGCCGCCGCCATCTCCCTTCTCCTCCTCCCTTTTCCTTTCCCCTCATATTCCTTCCTTTGTCAGGTAAGTCCAGAGAGTTTCAGAGAGGTGAGCAGGTTTAGAGAGGAGCTGCCGATCTTCGTCGCCGTCGTCGTCGCGTTCCCGGTGGCCTCCGCCGCGCCCGGCATGTCGAGGAGGCTGGGGATCGTCCCCGCGTTCCATTCCCATTGCTAGAAGGGGCCGGTCTCCCCCATCCTCGACAGGTTCATCCCTGTCGGAGCTCGGGCAGGGTGCTCCGGTGCCGTTCTTGCGTCTGCTTCGGGCATGCCTCGTCGCCGCGTCTTCCTCCTCTTCGCCGCGATCGGGCTTGTCGTCGTCCTTCCCCTGGTGAGTTGCCGCTTCCTACTCCATTGCTTGCATCCCGTCGCCGCTGCTCACCGTTGCCATAGTGCGTTCCGTCGCCGCCGTTCTATCAAGGCAGGGCTTTGAGGGCCGCGGCCTCCGCCCCCTCATCGCGAGGCGAGCAGGGGACGGATCCCCGTAGGTGCAGTAGCCCCCGCAACGCCTTCCCCTCGCCGAAGGTGCCCTGTAGCACCGCGTAGTCGTAGTTTCGTCGCCTATCGTCGGTGATCTAAATTTAGTTTCGTCAGTCAAGTAGTGTAGGTACTAGTTTTATTCAGTCAGGGCGCCCCTTGTTCAGATGGCGTGGCCTAGCGCAGTGGTAACGCGCAAGGGAATCGGCCGGCAGGTCAAGGGTTCGAACCCCACTTCCCCCTGTGTATTTCCTTTTTTTCGAATTGGCCGGCCGTGCTGTTGCGTGTGTGTGGATCTGGTGTGATGACCGGATCCAGTGTAGTGTGTTGTGTGTATGGCAGATCCGGTGTGGCTGCATGCAAAATCTGGTGTGGCTGTGGTGTAGTTGTGTGTGTGCTTGTGTGTGTGGGTGTGTATGGATCTGGTGTGGTGCCAGATCCATGTGTGTGTGCATGTGTATGTGTGTGTGTGCTTGAGTTGTGCGTGTGTGTTGAGTGTGTGTGTGTGTTGAGTGTGTGTGTGTGACAAGTGGGCCATGCCCCACTTGTCATACACTATTTATTTTTTTGTATGTTTTATTGTTATAATTAGATTATTTCCAATTATAGTAATAATTGCAAATCTGGACATGATCATTTATGCACATGGGTATATTAGGTAGGTTTTCACTTATAGGAGTGGACGATGTTTTTGCTATGTAGTTTTTGTCATGATGCTCCATGTGAATATATGAGTATGATACATTAATTTGGGGTAGAAAAATCTCAGGAATTCATTGGTGCTATTGGTTTGGTCTTTTGAGCAAGTTTGACAAAATGTCATTTTGTCCCAAAGTGCCATTTTGTCATTTTTGTTATATTTAAACCATGCATGCTATGATGTTTGTGGCAACATGAATATGGTAGTCTTTGAAGTGTAGAATGCCATGGTATTTATCTTTGTCATGATAAACTTGAAAATTATTGGGAACCATGCTCTAAAGAAGACACTAATATGTAGCTGTTTTCAACCATGCTAAATATTTCTAAGTCTGAGAATCTGGTAATATTTTTATGCCATGAAGAGTGGTTGCTATCTTGTGATATGTTGTGAATTAGCTCAAGCTCAGTGCTAGTGATTTGAAGTAGATGTTGTCTTCTAGAATCTTGTTAATTTTCATGCCATGAGGTGGTCTATATCACCATTAGTTTCTGCTGTCAACTTGCTATCAGAGTAACTCAGATTCTAGAAAACTGTTATTTTCACTAAGTCCCAGATTTCTGTTTCATCATGCCAACTTGTGAGCTCCATGCTTATTGATGTGTGCCTCCATTCCAGATTGTGTAGTTGGATAAGTTGATGATAATGCTATGTAGTTTCGGTAAATGCCTTGGTTGTGGTTGTAGGCTTCCTGTAGCTCAAGTTGTTGGCTGTGGAAGTTGCTATGTTGCGGTTTTGTGGCAGATTGTTTGTTTTAGTGTTTTGTGACTTGTGGGAGCTATACTCCATCGAATTGCTTGATCTTTGGCTCTATTGTGGTTGGTTTTTCATTGCCTAATCAGTGGCTACCTTGGAATGCCAAGGAATAGCCCATGGCCTTCTTGTCTTGTGTTTTACGTTCTACATATGCATTTGTATCATTTTTGCATGATGCATCCATATTTACCATGTTAATGCATGTCTAAGTAACTTAACATAAGGTCCTGTCCAGATTCATTAATAACCAATCCTTTGCATGTGAAACATGACTAGTTAGGATTGCCATGCTAAAACTCTTCACATAAGCATGCATCATTCTTGCTTGTGCATTACACCATGGTTGTTTGTTTATTCTTGCTATTTCTTTTGGGTAGACGCGAACGTTGAACCTGAGTACGAAGATCCAGGCGAGTACAACTACGAGGATCCCGCTACTTGTCCCTCTGAAGAACCAACACGCAAGATGATCGTACCCAGATCCCGATACTATTTTCTCTTGCTAGTTGTCTCGCTCTTATCGTTACTTTTGCGCTACCTACCACTTGAATGTTAGCCTCCTATTTGCCATGATAGCCTCTAACCCTCCACATCCTACCAAACCTTTGATTGGCTAAGTTACCGCTGCTCAGCTCCTCTTATAGCGTTCTTAGTTGCAGGTGCAGGTTCTATCCATATGATAACATGGATTTGGCATATCAAAATATTGTCTGTTATTTAATTTAATGCACATATATATATATCTTGGTATTGGTGGAAGTCTTGGCCTTTTGCTAGGTGTTTTGTTCCGCTGTTACCGCCATAGTTTCTTGTTACTGGTGTTATGTTTCCATACTTTGCGCTCCTAACATGCTCGGGGTTGTTATGGGGACCCCCTTGTTTATTCGGTTGAGATTAAAACTTGTCTGGCAAGACCCAACTTTGGTACTACATTTGCTAAACAACTTAATAAAATTTGCATAGGGCTTGCAACCCCGTGGATACTTAATCAACCCCCGGGCCAGTGGTCTTCATGAGTGTTGGTCCAAACTAGAGTCATGTGTGGGGCCAACCCGGGGCAACCCGGGAGATTTCTATCAGGCCACTGTATGCTGCGCTCACCTGGTCGTGTCCTAAGATCGAGATACGCGGCTCTTATCGGGTTCGTTGACACGTTGGGTGGTCTTGCTGGACTTGTTTTACCTTTATCGAGTGTCTTGCGTGAGGGGCTCTGACTTTCTTCGAGCTATCTCAAGGTGTTGGAATTCCTTTCGAGTTGCCTAGGATGATCACGAGATCCGTGGTCGAGGCTATCTCTGTGGAGTGTGGTTAATTTATGATGGACTAGTTGGAGCACCCTTGCAGGGTCAAATCTTTTGGAAAGCCGTGCTCGCGGTTATGTGGCAACTTGGATATTTGTTTAACACCCGGTTATAGTTAACTTGAAGTAAATTCTAATAAATTACACCAACTGTGTGAGTAACCGTCATCGTCTCTGCTCGTGATCATGATCCGAGAGAGAACACGGTGGGGTTATGATTGACGTAAGTAGGTGTTCAGGATCTCATAGAGGTCATTTCTAGTTTCGATCGTTTATCGTAGACCACATATTTACTTTCATGTTTTGTAAGATTAGCCACCATAAATGCTTAGTGCTGCTGCAAACTAAACACATACCCCATCCCAACCTATAAGCTTGAACAGTCTCGGTACCCGGGCACGAGATTGCCGAGTCCTTGTGGCTCACAGATTACTACAACTATCCAGGTACACGTATAGATGAGGTCGTGCCAGATGACATGACGGAGCTCCAGTGGGATTATGACGAGGAACATGACATGATGTACATGACGTATCCAGATGAGTAGAGGACCGTGGTCATGATCTTCGGGGCTAGAAAGATTGTATCATTGCATCTGCTTTTATCATTTGTTTTTGTCCATAGCTGGACCCTGCCTTCAGATTGATGTTTGAAATCTTTGTCTGGAATTGTAATTTAGCATGTGGCGAGTGTAATCCAACTCATATACTCCTCTCTTCTTTAATGTATGATGTAATGATGCTATACTTGCGAACATCGAGATGCGCCTCTATCCCTTGTCGAGGCCCCCATGCCTTAATATGGATAGGCACGCATCTTGGGCGTGACAGGATGGTTATGTGATCCAATTATATTAGCATTGTTGAGAGATTTCACTAGCGAAAGTATGGACCATAGGCCTTGTTTTCAAGCATTGCAATACCATTTGTGCTCACTTTTGTCACTTGTTACCTTGCTGCTTTTATATTTTCATATTATGAAAACCTATATCTATCATCCATATTGCGCTTGTATCACCATCTCTTCACTGAACCAGTGCACCTATACAATTTGCCATTGTATTGGGTGTGTTGGGGACACAAGCGATTTCTTGTATTTGATTGTAGGGTTGTTTGAGAGAGACCATCTTCATCCTATACCTCCCATGGATTGGTAAACCTTAGGTCATACACTTGAGGGAAAATTGCTACTGTCCTACAAAACTCTGCGCTTGGAGGCCCAACATGAGTCCACAAGAATAAAGTTGCGTAGTAGACATCAAGCTCTTTTCTGGCGCCGTTGCTAGGAGGCGAGTGCTTGAAGGTACATCTTTAGATCTTGCAATAAAATCTTTTAGTTTCTTGTTTTTCAATAGTTTGGTTTATATACAAAACTACAAAAAATGGAGTATGTGTTGCATCATTTGTTTCATCTTTATAATGTCTTTCGTGAAAACAAGGATTTAGAAAATTGTGCTCAATTGGTAGAGGAAGACATTATGAAAATACTTGATGAGAATTCCTTGAATGATGAGCATGATAGTGATATTGTTAGTATGCATTCTCTGAATATTCATGATGCTAATGATATGCAAAGCCACAAGCTTGGGGATGCTTGATACGTCTCCAACGTATCTATAATTTTTGATGATGGCATGCTATTATATTATTTGTTTTGGATGTTTTATATGCATTAATATTCTATTTTATATTATTTTTGGGACTAACCTATTAATCTTGAGCCTAGTGCTAGTTTCTGTTTTTTTATCTTTTTTTGAGTTTTGCAGATATGGAATATTAAACGGAGTCCAAATGGAATAAAACCTTTGGGAATTTTTCTGGAAGGAAACAAATCAACTAGGCTTGGAGTGCATGCCAGGGCACCTGCTAGGGAGTCACAAGCCTGGTAGGCGCGGGGCCCCCTGGTCGCGCCTAGCAGGCTTGCTGTCTCCTGGCAGGTCTCCTAACCCTATTCTTCCTTCTATAAATACCCAAATATTCCCCAAACACCAAAACGAGCCACGAAAATACTTTTCCGTCGCCAGAAGCCTCCGTTCCCGAGAGATCCAATCTTGGAGCCTTTTCCGGCAATCTTTCGGAGGGGGTTTCGATCACGAAGAGCATCTACATCAACTCCATTGCCCCTCCGATGATGCGTGAGTAGTCCACCACAGACCTACGGGTCCATAGATAGTAGCCAATCGGCTTCTTCTCTCTCTTTGATCTTCAATGCCATGTTCTCCATGATCTTCATGAGGATCTATCCGATGCAATCTTCTTTTGTGGTGTGTTTGTCAAGATCCGATGAATTGTGAGTTTATATTCAGATTATCCATGAATCTTATTTGATTCTTCTATGAATTCTTATATGCATGATTTCATATCATTGTAAGTCTCTTAGAGTTATTGGTTTGGTTTGCCAACTAGATTGGTAATTCTTGCAATGGGAGAAGTGCTTAGTTTTGGCTTCAATCTCGCAGCGTCCTCACCTAGTGACAAAGTAGGGGTAGCAAGGGATGTATTGTATTGTTGCCATCAAGGGTAACAAGATGGGGTTTTCATCATATTGTTTGAGTTTATCCCTCTACATCATGTAATCTTACCTAATGCGTTACTCTGTTCTTCATGAACTTAATACTCTAGATGCAGGAAGGAGTCAGTCGATGTGTGGAGTAATAGTAGTAGATGCAGAATCGTTTCGGTCTACTTGATACATATGTGATGCCTATATGCATGATCATTGCCTTGGATAACTACATGATTATCCGCTTTTCTATCAATTGCTTGACAGTAATTTGTTTACCCACCATGATCTTTTCCTTCAAGAGAGAAGCCTCTAGTGAAATCTGTGGCCCCTAGGTCTACTTTTTAGAATATATTTTTGGATCTATAAACCAAAAATACCAAAAATACCTTGCTGCAATTTATTTACCTTTTACTTTATGTTCTCATTTACATCTATCTCTATCAGATCTAATCCTTGTAAATAATCGTGAAGGGATTGACAACCCTTTTATACCGTTGGGTGCAAGAGTTTGATTGTTTGTGTAGGTGCATCCATTGGTGACTTGATTGTTCCTCCTACTGGATTGATACCTTGGTTCAAAACAACTAAGGGAAATACTTATATACTTGACTGCATCACCATTTCCTCTTCAAGGGAAAAGCAACGCACGTTCAAGAGGTAGCAAGAAGGATTTCTAGCGCCGTTGGTGGGGAGGATACATAGCAAGTCAAGACGATCTAGATCAAGCCTACCAAGTACCTATCACAAACTCATCTCTTGCATTTACATTATTTGCCATTTGCCTCTCGCTTTCCTCTCCCCCACTTCTAAAACGATTTTTAGAAGAAAAAAACCCGAAAAAGATTTGCCTTTTTATTCGCCCTTCTTCCGTTCATCTCTTGTTTGCTATATTTGCTTGTGTTGCCATGTGCCTTCTATTTGCTTGCGTCTTTGCTTGCTAAAAATCTATTGATATGGATCCTCATCCACTTTCCAATCTTTTCAAAACACCATATTATGATGAACCAATTGCTAGTGAGTTGAGTGCACATGATTATCTTTATGAAGTTTTGTTTGAAAATCATGAATCTAAATTTTTTGATTAAGTATTGAAAGAAGAAATCTATAAGGAGATTCATGGTAATTTCATGAATTAAAAGCATGATTTCCATGTTGTTAGTATGAATTCTCTGAATATCCATGATGCTAATGATATGCAAAACCACAAGTTTGGGGATGCTATGCTTGATGAATATGATATTTTTTGTTCCCCAAGTTTTGGTGATGACATGTATGCTATAATTGTTCATGAAAAGAATGCTTTGTGTGATAGTTATACTGTGAGATTCCTTAATGATGCTACTGAAAATTATTATAGGGGAGGAACATATACTTGTAGGAATTGCAATA
Organism: Hordeum marinum; assembly: GCA_022496015.1. NCBI lineage: Eukaryota > Viridiplantae > Streptophyta > Magnoliopsida > Poales > Poaceae > Hordeum > Hordeum marinum. The sequence continues at coordinate 517,517,003 of CM039673.1, forward strand.
ATATCTAGCTTCCTCTCTATGTGTCTAAAGTTTTGAAGTTATGCTTGTTTTGCCTTCCTATGCTACTTCATTCTTGTTCCCATAAATTGTTTGCTCACAAAATCCCTATGCATAGGAAGTGGGTTAGACTTAAATGTGTTTTTCATGCTATTAATGATGCTCTTTTTCATATCTAAATTACTACTTTTTATGTGAGCATCATTGAAATCGTTATGCCTAGCTAGGGGCGTTAAACAATAGTGCTTGTTGGGAGGCAACCCATTTTTATTTTTGTGTTATGTATTTGCTTTTGTTTTTGAGTTTTTCCCACTTTATTACTTCTGTAGTAATTGTGTTTTGTGTTTTAATTAGTGTTTGAGCCAAGTAAAACCTTTAGGGTGATCTATGGTAGTTGTTGATTTGATCTTGCTAAAAAATAGAAACTTTTGCGCTCAGTCCAGGAATTGTATAAAATTTTCAGAGCGTCGAATGTGTCTAAAAGTTTTACATAAGATTTACATATAAATTTCCCATGTGTTCCTTAATTTTCAGAATGTTTTGAGTTACATAAGTATGCTAAGTTTTCCGATTTCTACAGACTGTTTTGTTTTTGACAGATTCTGTTTTCTTTGGGTTGTTTGCCTATTTTGATGAATCTATGGGTTGTATCATGGGGTATGAACCATGGAGAAGTTATAATACATTAGGTATAACACAAATATAAATAAATAATGAGTTCACAACAGTACCTAAAGTGGTGATTTATTTTCTTGTACTAACGGATCTCACGAGTTTTCTGTCAAGTTTTGTGTTGTGAAGTTTTCAAGTTTTGGGTAAAGATTTGATGGACTATGGAATAAGGAGTGGCAAGAGCCTAAGCTTGGTGATGCCCAAGAACCCCAAGTTATATTAAAGGATTCGAAAAACCGAAGATTGGGGATGCCCCAGAAGGCATCCCCGCTTTCGTCTTCAATCCATCGGTAAATTTACTTGAGGCTTTATTTTTATTCACCACTATATGTGTTTTGCTTGGAACGTCTTGTATGATATGAGTATTTGCTTCTTAGTTTGCCACAATCATCCTTGCTGCACACATCTTTTGAGAGAGACACAATGAATTGTGAATTTATTAGAATACTCTATGTGCTTCACTTATATCTTTTGAGTTAGGCAATTTTGCTCCTGTGCTTCACTTATATTTTTTAGAGCACAGTGGTGTTTGCATTTTATAGAAATAATTGAACTCTTGTACCTCACTTATATTATTTTGAGAGTTTATAAATAGCATGGTAATTGGTCTAGGTTATGCATTTAGTCCTATTATGATAGGCATCCAAGAGGGATATAATAAAAACTTCCATATTAAGTGAATTGAATATTATGAGAAGTTTGATTCCTTGCATAAAGTTTTTTGATACAAAGATGGTAATGTTATGAGTCATGTTAGGAAGTAATTCTGATTTGGTAAAAATACTTGTGTAAAGGTTTGTGATTGCCATAGCATGCACGTATGGTGAACCGTTATGTAAGGAAGTCGGAGCATGATTTGTTTATAGATTGTTAACCTTTGTGTGAGGGTCGGGAGCGCGCGATGGTTAACTCATACCAACTTCTCCCCTAGGATCATGCGTTTAATACTTCGCTTCAATGACTAATTGACTTTTGCAATAAGTATGTGAGTTCTCTATGACTAATGTTGAGTCCATGGAATATACGCACTCTTACCCCTCCACCTTTGCTAGCCTCTCTAGTACCGTGCAACTTTTGGTGGTGCAACAAACACCTTCCTCAAAACAACCACCATATACCTTCCTCAAAATAGCCACACTATATCTTTCCTCAAAACAACCACCATACCTACCTATTGTGGCATTTCCATAGCCATTCCGAGATATATTGCCATGCAACTTCCACCGTTTCCTATTATGACTTGCACCATAACTTCCATATTGCATATAGAGTCATATTCTGTCATAGGTATCAAGTTGTAATTTTCTTTTGAGTTGTAAGTAAATAAAATTGTGATGATTATCATTATTAGAGCATGTCCCATGTGAGGAAAGGATGATGGAAGCTATGATTCCCTCACAAGTGGGGATGAGATTCCGGACTTTATGAAAAATAAAAGAGGCCTTAGATGCCCACCAATAAAAAAAGAAAAAATGAGAGAAAAGAGAGAAGGGAAATTGGTACTATCTTTTTCTACACTTGTGCTTTGAAATAGCACCATGATATTCATGATAGAGAGTCTCCTATTTTGTCACTTTGATGTACTAGTGGCAATTTTTCTGTATATAACTTGGCTTGTATATTCCAATGATGGGCTTCCTCAAAATTGCCCTAGGTCTTCATGAGCAAGAAAGTTGGATGCACGCCCTCTTAGTTTCCTCTTGAGCTTTCATACACTTATAGCTCCAGTGCATCCGTTGCATGGCAATCTCTACTCACTCACATTGATATCTATTAATGGGCATGTCCATAGCCTGTTGATACGCCCAGTTGATGTGAGACTATCTTCTCCCTTTCACTGACAACCTCCACCATATTCTATTCCACCTATAGTGCTATATCCATGGCTCACGCTCATGTATTGCGAGAGAGTTGAAAAAGTTTGAGAAAATAAAGGTGTGAAAACAATTGCTTGACTTATCATCGGGGTTGTGCACGATATAAATACTTTGTGTGGGGAAGATGGAGCATTGCCAGACCATATGATATTCTAGGGATACCTTTCTTTTGCCATTATATTTTGAAGAGATACAATTTCATTACTGGTATGCTTGAAATATTATTGTTTTTATATCAATAGTAAGCTTTTGTATTGAGTCTTACGGATCTGAATATTCATGCCACAATAGAGAATATTACATGGATAAATATGTTAGGTAGCACTCCACATCAAAAATTCTGTTGTTATCATTTATGTACTCGAGGATGAGCGGGAATTAAGGTTGGGGATGCTGATACATCTCCAACATATATATAATTTTTGATGATGGCATGCTATTATATTATCTGTTTTGGATGTTTTATATCCATTAATATGCTATTTTATATTATTTTTGGGACTAACCTATTAATATAGAGCCTAGTGCCATTTTATGTTTTTTCCTTATTTTTGAGTTTTGCAGATATGGATTATTAAATGGAGTCCAAACGGAATAAAACCTTTGGAAAGAATTTTTCTGGAAGGAAACAAATCAACCAGGCTTGGAGTGCATGCCAGGGCACCTGCCAGGGAGTCACAAGCCTGGTAGGCGCGCCCCCCTGACCGTGCCTAGCAGGCTTGCCGTCTCCCGGCAGTTCTCCTAACCCTACTCTTCCTTCTATAAATACCCAAATATTCTCCCAACACCAAAACGAGTCACGCAAATATTTTTCCACCGCCACAAGCCTCCGTTCTCGAGAGATCTAGTCTTGGAGCCTTTGCTAGTAATCTGCCAGAGGGGGTTTCGATCACGGAGGGCATCTACATCAACTCCATTGCCCCTTCGATGACGCGTGAGTAGTCCACCACAGACCTACGAGTCCATAGCTAGTAGCTAGATGGTTTCTTCTCTCTCTTTGATCTTCAATACCATGTTCTCCATGATCTTCATGGGGATCTATCCGATGTAATCTTCTTTTGTGGTGTGTTTGTCTAGATCTGATGAATCATGAGTTTATGTTCAGATTATCCATGAATATTATTTGAATTTTCTTTGAATTATTATATGCATGATTTCATATCCTTGTAAGTCTCTTCGAGTTATTGGTTTGGTTTGGCCAACTAGATTGGTAATTGTTGCAATGGGAGAAGTGCTTGGTTTTGGGTTCAATCTTGCGGTGTCCTCACCCAGTGACATAGTAGCGGTAGCGAGGCATGTATTGTATTGTTGCCATCAAGGGTAACAAGATGGGGTATTCATCATATTGCTTGAGTTTATCCCTCTACATCATGTCATCTTACTTAATGCGTTACTCCGTTCTTCATGAACTTAATACTCTAGATGCAGGCAGGAGTCGGTCGATGTGTGGAGTAATAGTAGTAGATGCAGCATCGATTGAGTCTACTTGATATAGACGTGATGCTTATATGCATGATCATTGCCTTGGATAACTACATGATTATTCACTTTTCTACCAATTGCTTGACAGTAATTTGTTTACCCACCATGATATTTTCCTTCAAGAGAGAAACCTCTAGTGAAATCTATGGCCCCGAAGTCTACTTCCCATAATATATTTTCAAATCTATAAACCAAAAATACCAAAAATACTTTGCTGCAATTTATTTACCTTTTACTTTCCGTTCTCGTTTACATCTATCTCTATCAGATCTAATCCTTGCAAATAATCGTGAAGGGATTGGCACCCCTTTATAGCGTTGGGTGCAAGAGTTTGATTGTTTGTGTAAGTGCATCCATTGGTGACTTGCTTGTTCCTGCTACTGGATTGATACCTTGGTTCTCAAAAACTAAGGGAAATACTTATCTACTTCACTGCATCACCCTTTCTTCTTCAAGGGAAAACCAACGCACGCTCAAGAGGTAGCAATGCTATGTTTGATGAATATTATATTTTTTGTCCCTTAAGTTTGATGAGCAATACTGTTATGACGATGGCATGCCCACTATCTATGATTATTATTTTGATGACATGTATGCTACAAAGTGTAATGACAACCATGAACTTGTCATCATGATTTTAATATTAAAAGTGGTTATGTTAATCAAGTACCTCATGATAGTTATTTTGTTGAGTTTGCTCTCACTATTATGAATGAGAAAAAGTTTGCTTATTTGGAGAGTGATAAATTTTCTATGCTTGTAGATCATGAAAATAATGATGTATGTGATAGTTATATTGTTGAATTCCTTCATGATGCTACTGAAAATTATTATGAGGGAGGAACATATGCTTGTAGGAATTGCAATAATACCAAGTTTCCTCTCTATGTGTTCAAAGTTTTAAAGTTATGCTTGTTTTGCCTTCCTACGCTAGTTGATTCTAGTTCCCACAAATTGTTTACGCACAAAATACCTATGCATGGGAAGTGCTTTAGACTTAAATGTGCTTGCCATGTGATTCATGATGCTCTCTTGCATTCTTAACTTTTATTCCTATACGACCATCATTGAAATCATCATGCCTAGCTAAAAGGCATTAAAGAAAAGTGCTTGTTGGGAGACAACCCAACATGTTTACTTTGTTTATTATGTGTTCATATGATTAAGATAATTTAGTAATCATGTTTTATATCTTTTATTTCAATAAAGTGCCAAATAACACCTTTGGGATAATGTGGATACTTGTTTGTTTAAATCTATGCAAAAACAGAAAGTTCTGCATCTAGTATATGGATTATGTGATTTTACTGGAGAGTCAAAAAATTCTGAAATTATTACACAAAATTACCATGAAAATTTCTGCGGATTCCTAATTTTTTATAATTTTTAGAGTTAGGGAAGTATGGTGATCATTCAGATCTTCACAGACTGTTCTATTTTTGATAGATTCTGTTTGGCATGCATAGTTTGCTTGTTTTAGTGTTTCCATAGATTATATTGAATTATATAAGTTATGGGAATGATATAGTACACTAGGTATGATGTGATAACAATTATTAATCTTGTATTGACAGTGCCTAAGTGAATGATCTATCTTTATTATACTAACCCATCTCATGAAGTTCCGTTAAGTTTTGTGTGATTGGAGTTTTCAAGTTTTGGGTGAGATACCGATATGAGGTGAACAAGGAGGAGAAAGGATCTAATCTTCGGGATTCCCAAGTAACCCTCAAGGTAATATCCAAGGGAGACTCAAGCTTCTAAGCTTGGGGATGCCCCGGAAGGCGTCCCCTTCTTCGTCTCCAACATTATCGGTATATCTTACTTGGAGCTATATTTTTATTCATCACATGATATATGTTTTGCTTGGAGCATAATTTTATTTTGTTCATATCTGTTATATGTTATTTATAATCTTGTTTTCCAATAAACAGTTCCAAGAATTGCATTTAGAATGATTGAATTGCATGTGTGATGTGTGCTATACAGAAACACAAACTTTTGCTGTAGTTTTCGAATTATCAAATTTTACAAGAACTTCGAAAGTTTATGAAATTTTAACACCTTAATTTCATTAAAATTATTTAGCTTGTACTAAATTTTCAAATTGTTTGGAGATATGTAAGTACACTTGTTTAATAGATTGCTACAGACTGTACTGTTTGGACAGATTGTTGTCATAGTTTTTTTATCTACTTATCCTTGAGTTTTCATGGCTTATATTGGTAGATATAAATTGTGGAAATGATATTAAACATTAGATGATGTTTGTAAATTATTGTGCAAATTGTCTTGGAAGTACAAGAAGTGTGGATTTATTCTTATGTGTACTAACCTATCTCACGAGTTCTTTTCAAGTTTTGCGTGGATGAAGTTTTTGAGAATAGGTGGAACCGTGATATGAGAGGATTGAACAAGATACAAAAGATCAAGCTTGGGGATTACCAAGGCACCCCAAGTAAATATTTCAAGAAGTCTTGAGAATATAAGCTTGGGGCTGCTACACATCCCACCTCTCTTCATCAAACAAATATCGGTTAGCCCATGTTGCGCCTAAATTTTTATTTGTCCACATGATTTTTGCTATTCTTGCAGTGCTATTTTGCTTTTGTTTGCTGTTTGAATAAAATATTCATATCTGAAAATCTTTATTGAGAGAGAATCCTCACACAGGTACTTAATTGTTTAAGTACTCATTGATCTTCACTTATATCTTTTAAGAGTAGTTTGATTGTTTACTCTTATGCTTCACTTATATCCTATGAGTAAATTGTGAATCAATGAAATATCATAAATATGAAATTATCAATGTGCTTTATGCTTAGTAGTAGCTTCACATGTGGTTTGGAAAGTAAAATCCATTGAAGTTTGACAATCACAATATTGGTCATACAAGCAATATGTCAATTATTAGTATAAGGAAGAGAACTTTCACATACAAATATATTATCTGGGACATCTTCTATGATTGTGAATACCCATTAATTATTTTCAAACTAGAGCAAATTAGTTGAAGTTGGACAAGTAAGTCAACGTAATGAGTTATGGTTGTGTATATTTGCATAGAAGTTATATTGTTATGTATCCTCCGACATGTGGTGCTTGTTTAGAACCTTTTGCTAGACATAAATTCGTACTAAGTAGAGATACTACTTGTGCATCCAAGAACCCTCAAACCTAGTTTCTTTCCATGAGAATCCACTATATCTACCTATATGCGGTATTAACCTGCCGTTCCAAGTAAATTTGCTTGTGCCACCTCTAAAATCTCAAATGAACATCTGTTTTGTGTGCCTGGACCGCTCATGGAGCGACAGGGGGCGGTCAGTATCTTCCATGTTAAGCGGGTTATTCTCATGATGAGTGTTTATTCACTCGTCCTTGCACGAGAGGGGCGATAATATGGATTCCCAGTACCGAAATAAAAGAAATGCAAATAATTAAACAGAACTCCCCCAGGAATGTTGTTAGTATGGACGATACCATGGATTCGGCTAGCTGTGGAGTGTGTTTGTTGGTGGAGGGGGAGTAAACCTTACTTTTACCACTTGGGAACCGCCGATAATGTGTTTAACATGGAAGATATTGATAACTCTTGGTCGTAACATTGACAGGAAGGGTGCACCTCCCAAAATTATATTTATCTCTGTTTTAAAAAATGAGCTCTGGCACATATGCAAATCCCCGCTTCCCTCCACGAAGGGACAATCTATTTACTTTCATGTTATTTACTTTTCATGTTGATTCAACTTCCTATTACAACCTCAACCTATTAGTTGGCAAACATCATGTGGCGGGGAAAGATCTAAGCACATATGGCCAGTGAAACATATTTGATCATGACTTGTTATTGTTGAAAATTATCACTATGATAAATGAGTTGGGAGGCGAAACATTAAGCCCCTATCTTTCTCTATGTTCGATGGATGTGGTTTGTTCTAAAAATATGCTTTGAGTACTAGAAATCATAGAAGACTATATGATGATTGAGTATGTGGAACTCTTACTTAGACTTTGTTGAGAATAAGTTGAATTGCAATTGTTTGGTGACTAAGAACATTGGTTGTTAAGTTTGAAGAGAATTCTTTGTTTGAACCATAACATGTGAATTGGTTGCTACTTTATCATGATGAATTTAATGAGAAATAGTTACTGTTATGATGCTAGGAAAAGTGATTGAAATTATCATTGATCAAACTTATACACTATGCTAGCATTCACACTTCATAAATTATTTCTTTTATCATATACCTACTCTAGGACGGGTATGAATTAAGCTTGGGGATGTTGATACGTCTCCAATGTATTGATGGTTTATGAAGTATTCATGCCATATTGACCTATGTTTACGATACTTTTACATGGATTTGATGCACTTTATATGATTTATTTAGAAGTAATCCAGACTAATGTTGTTTTCAACAAAAGTGTCGTGATGTTGGTGTTGTTTTTTGTGCAGAAAATGAAAGTTCTCGGAATCACCCGAAACTTTTTGACGGTTTTTTTGGAACAAAAGAGGCCCCTTGCACTTCTGGGGAGGGCTAGAAGAGCTACGAGGAGGGCACGACCCACCAGGGTGCACCAAAGGGCACATGCTCGCCCTGGTGTCTCGTGCCCACCTCGTGGCCCATCTTGGCATGAAACCAACGCTCAAAAATACTATAAATAAACCAACGCTCAAAAATCCTATAAATATAGAAACCGTCAGAAATAACCCTAGAATCCTCATTCCATTGCTGCAAGGCCTCTGTATCGATGAAAAACCAGTCTGGAGAGAAAATAGTACTCTACCGGAGAGGGTAGATCATCTCCAATGGCCATCTTCATCATCCCAACGGAGTCCATGATGAGGAGGAAGTAGTCCACCCACGAGGTGGATGGTTTGTACCAGTAGATATGTGTTCAATCTCTCTCTCTCTCTCTCTCTCGTGTTCTTGAGATGTCATGATCTTGATGTATCACGGGCTTTGTTAATATAGTCAGATCATATGATGTTAGTCCCTTGCTATCATGTTGTGATGAATTGAATCTTTCCCTTTGAGATTCTGTTATGTTGGATTGAATATTGGATTTGACAACACTTGATCTATGTCTTGGTACTCAAATTGTGGATTCCTGCGGTGACATTGGGGTAATCTATTCATAGGGATTGATACACGTTCTTGTCCTACTTTATCCGTTAGAAATCTTGGGGCACTCTTTGAGGTTCTTTGTGTTGGATTGAGTACTATGAATCTAAAATTGTTTGATGTGTATCGTATAAGTAACTCATGGATACTTGTGGTGATATTGGAGTATCTAGGTGACACTAGAGTTGGTTGATGCATATCATATGGTGTTATTTTAGTATGAACTCTGGAATAGATCGATCGAAAAGGATAACTTGGTATTATCTAAGTACGAACTCTTGGATAGATTGATTGGAAAGGATAGCTTTAAGGTGGTTTCGTACCCTAGAAACAATTTCTTCTTATGTTCTTCGCTAGATAAGAACTTTAGAGTGATTCTTTGTTGCACGTTGAGGAATGGTTATGTGATCCAATTTTATTAGCATTGTTGAGAGATTGCACTAGTGAAAGTACGGACTGTAGGCCTTGTTTTCAAGCATTGCAATACCGTTTGTGCTCACTTTTGTCAGTTGTTACCTTTCTGGTTTTATATTTTCATAATACAAAAACCTATATGTATCATCCATATTGCACTTGTATCACTATCTCTTCGCCGAACTAGTGCACCTATACAATTTTCCATTGTATTGGGTATGTTGGGGACACAAGAGATTTCTTGTATTTGTTGCAGGGTTGTTAGGGAGAGACCATCTTGATCCTACACCTCCCATGGATTGATAAACCTTAGGTCATCAGCTTGAGGTAAAATTGCTACTGTCCTACAAAACTCTGCGCTTGGAGGCCCAACACGAGGCTACAAGAATAAATTTGCGTAGTAGACATCAGTGGTAAACAGATAGAAGGAATCAACCAGCGGACGGAGCCCCGCAGATGGTAAGGAATTAGCCGGTGGCTGGTGGATATAAAGGATTCAGCCAGCACCAGGCGGAGGTTCCCCTGATCAATCCCTCGTCTCGTAGCGGCGCACTAGGGCAAGGCGGGAAGGCGGCCGGGGCAATATGCAAATCGGTAATGGGTGAAGCCAGCCACTGGGTTTTCCTTCTCTGATTAAGCCTACATATAACCAGTGATTTGGGGGCCCAAACATTTGGGGGCCCTGTGCGGTCGGACACTTTGGCCTGCCTTGTTGATGGGCCTACCTTGTTGATGGGCCTGCCTTTGTCCATCGTGATAACACCCGAAACTTGAAAACTTCAATCACACAAAACTCAACAAAACTTCGTGAGATCCGTTTGTATAATAAACATATCAGCTAATTTAGGCACTGTAATAAATTGATTCTTAATTTATTATTGCATAAGTTACCGTATTCTTACTTCTCCCTGGCTTATCCCCCCCGATACAATCAATAGCATCATCAAAACAAGCAAACTATGCAAGCAAAAATAGAATCTGTCTAAAGAAAATAGTATGTAAATATATAGTTGAGTACCACACTTCTGTAATTCCAAAAATTCTGAAAAATTAGGAAGACTTGAGTAATTTTTATTTCAATACTGTGTAAAAAATCAGACTAAATAGAGGTTCCAGTAAAATCACAGAAATTCTGCACTGGACGTCAAAGTTTTCGTTTTTTGCAATGTATAAATTCTACTTATCATGCAAATCATCCAAAAGGATTTACGCAGCACAAACACTAATTAAAACATAAAATCCCAATCATTACATTAGATATAATCATATTATAAAAAAAATAAAGTAAAAAAGGAATAATAAAGGATAATTATTGGGTTGCCTCCGAACAAGCGATATTGTTCTATGGACCTAGCTAGGCATAATGCATAGTTTCAAGTATTGTCATCTTTGACACTCCACCCATAAGTAGCTCTCGTGATTGATTCATAAGGTAGTATAATTCTCTTTCTATGTAAGTGTTCCATCCCTTTCTTTAATGTTAATTGGAACCTTATTTCTCTCTCTTTCATTTCAGTAATTGCACCTATAGTTCGTAAGAAGGGTCTTCCAAGTATTATTGGACAAGTAGGATTGCAATAAATATCAAGCACAAAGAAATCTATAGGCACAAAAATATTATTTACAATAATAATAACATCATTAATTCTACCTAAACGTTTCTTAATGGTAGAATCCGCAAGATGCAAGTTTAGGGAACACTCTTGAATATTAGTGAGACCAAGCACATCACAAAGAGATTTAGGTATAGTTGAAACACTAGAACCAAGGTCACACAAAGCATTTCACTCATATTTATTTATCTTTATTTTTATAGTAGGTTCCCACTCATCATGCAACTTTCTAGGAATAGAAACTTCAAGTTCAAGTTTCTCATCATAAGCTTTTACCATAGCTTATACTATGTGTTGAGTAAAAGCTTTGGTTTGCAGAAAGGAAATACATTCTACTAAAGAGCAATTATAATAATTAAAGTCCTTGTAATTCAAAATAGTGGGTACATCACTCGCTAAAGTTTTGACCTCTCCAAACCCACTTTTTAGTTTTAGCATCAAAATCATCACCCTCCAAGCAAACGGGGCACTCTCTAAATAAAGTTGACTCATATGAAGTCCCTTTATCATTTTTGTCTAGAGAGGTAAAGAAAGATTCAATAGGAGAAGTACCAACCATTTTAAGATCTTCATCATGATTCCGGTAAAAACTGGGTGGAAGAGCCTTTTATAAGAATCCCCGCTTAGCTTTCAACTTAGCGGTCCTCTCCTTACTTCATTAATAGATATTTGGATAGATTTAATAGTCTCACTAAAATCATGCTTAGAAGGCTAAGCTTTGCTTTTAATAGTTTCTACATCAAGATCAATTCTATCAGTGTTTTTAGCCAAAGTATAGAGCACATGCAATTTTTTCTACCAAAGTATTGATTTTTTAGAATTAATGAATTATTTAATTGTGGTATAAAGATCATCGGGTACCCTATTAGAATTTGTAGAGGGATTTTCATAGTAATTTCCATAATTGTTATAGGAACTACCGGGGTACAGCCTATCATTCAAATTTCCTCTATAAGCATTGTTTTTTATCATAGCATCATTATTTTGATCAATCAAAGTAGACAAAGTAATATCATTGGGGTCAACATGAGTATTTTTGCTAGCAACCATATCCATAAGAGCATCCACTTTTTCACTCAAAGTAGCTATTTCCTCAAGAAAATTTACCTTCTTACCAGTTGGAGCTCTCTCGGTATGCCATTGAGAATAATTTGTCATGATGTTGTCCAAAAGTTTTGTGGACTCTCCTAAGGTCACATCCATAAAGGTACCACTTGCAACAGAATCTAGAAGGTTTCTAGACACAAAATTTAGTCTAGCATAGAAACTTTGTATAACCATCCACAAGTTTAAACCATGTATCATCAATTCCATTCTGTCTCAATCTTGTGCAACATGTTCTTGATGATGTTGTTTAAAATTCATTATTTGATTTGTAAGCTAGATGATCTTACCAGGATAAAAATACTTGGAAGTAAAAGCATCTTTACACTTATCCCATGTTCCAATACTATTACGTGGTAAAGATGAAAACCAAGCTTTAGCTTTATCTCTTAGTAAAAAGGAAATAATTTTAATTTAAAAATATAATTATACATGTGCTTTTCCTTTTGCACATCACAAAGTTCAACAAAAAATATTAAGATGAGAAGTGGGATCCTCATCAGGACTTCCCAAAAATTGATCTTTCATCACAAGATTCAGCAATGCAGCATTAATATAAAAAGCCTCCGCGCTAGTGGCGGGTGGTATAGGAGTACTAATAAAATAATTGTTATTAGTATTTGAGAATTCAAACAACTTAGTAGTATCTTGAGACACGGTGACCGAGCAATCAGAGTAACAAGCAGGACAAGTAGACTAGCAAGTAAAGCGAGCAAAGAAGTAAACTAGCAACAAGCTAAGATAAAAAATTTATGTTTTTTATGAGACAAACCAAATATAATATCATATAAAAATAATAACAAGTCAATGATAATTTGTGTGAAGTACTTGATAGTTGGTGATGATATTCCCTGGCAACGATGCCATAAATCCTTCCTGATACTTGTGATCTGTGTCGGGTTTTCCGTGAAGAGGAACGAGTAATTGTAGCACAATACGAGTAAGTATTTCCCTCAGTTATGAAACCAAGGTTTATCTAACCAACATGAATATAAATCCGCATCCGTATTGAGTGGCTGCACACAAAAGAGAAACAACTTACACCGAACGTGGGCAAGAGGGTTGTCGATCCCCTTGATCTCGTTATTTGCAAGCAAGTGAAGTGTGTAGACAATAGTAGATAATTGTAATGTGCAAAATAAAATAAAAGACAAATAATTTCAGCAAGGTATTGATAGGATTGTAAATGTAAAAGTGAATAGACCCAGGGGGCATAGTTTTCCCTAGCGGCATCTCTCTTGAAAATAAGCATACGGTGGGTAAACAAATTACTGTTGGGCAATTGATAGAAAAGCCGATAGTTATGCGATTTTCATGACAATGATCATGTATATATAGGCATCACATCCAAAAAAATAAGGCGACTCCTTCCTGCACCTATTACTATTACTCCACTTCAAGAGTGTTTCTATGCTTGCCTGTTGATAACCCACAAGTATAGGGGATCGCAACAGTTTTCGAGGGTAGAGTATTCAACCCAAATTTATAGATCCGACGCAAGGGGAGCCAAAGAATATTTGAGAGTATTAGCAGTTGAGTTGTCAATTCAACCACACCTGGAGATTATATATCTACAGCAAAGTGATTAGTAGCATAGTAATATGATAGTTTGATGGCAGCGGTAATAGCAGTAGCAACAGTAACAGTGATAGCAGCAATTTTGTAGAAAGTGTAACAGTAGCAGCAGCAGTAATAACTTAGCAAGAAAAATATGTGGAAAACTCGTAGGCACTGGATCGCTGTATTTGCTGGATGCTATTCATCATATAACGGTCATAACCGAGGGCAACATAGAACTAGGTCCACTTCGTCAATGTAATGTAGGCATGTATTCCTTAAATAGTCATACATGCTTATGGAAAAGAACTTGCATGACATCTTTTGTCCTACCCTCAGGTGGCAACATGGTCCATAAGGAAACTAAGGGATATTAAGGCCTCCTTTTAATAGAGAATAGAAGAATTTATTAACAAATATTGAATACATGCACTCCTCAAACTACGGTCATCACCGTGAAGTATCCCAAATATTGTCACTTTGTGGTTGACGGATCATAACACGTAATAGGTGCATATGACTAGGCAAGATCGGATCAAGAACATAGATATAATGATGATAACATAAACGGTTCAGATCTGAAATCATGGCACTCGGGCCCTAGTGACAAGCATTAAGCATGGCAAAGTCATAGCAACATCAATCTTAGAACATAGTGGATACTAGCGATCAAGACCTAACAAAACTAACTCGATTACATGATGAATCTCATCCAACTCCTCACCGACCAGCAAGCCTATGAAGGAATTACTCACTCCCGGTGGGGAGCATCATGGAATTGGCGATGAAGGAGGGTTGATGATGACGAAGAGTGAAGAATCCCCTCTCCGGAGCCCCAAACGGACTCCAGATATGGCCTCCTGATGAAGAAGAGGAGGTGGCGGCGGCTTCGCCTCGTGAAACACGATGAAACTTTCTCCTTAATTTTTTATGGAAAAATAGGATTTTATAGCACTGGAATTAGGGTCAGGGGGCCGCGCTAGGGGGGCTGGCGCACCTTGATGGGTGGTCCTCACCATGGCCCCCATCTCTGGTAGCTTTTGGCTCCAATATTCTGAAATGATTCTCCAAAAGGTTTCGTTCCATTCCAAGAACTTTTATTTTTGCACAAAAACAACACCATGGTAGTTCTATTGAAAACAACGTCAGTCCGGGTTAGTTTCATTCAAATCATGCAAATTAGAGTCCAAAACAAGAGAAAAAGCATTAGGAAAAGTAGATACGTTGGAGACATATCAAATCCCCTAAGCTTAAACCCTTGTTTGTCCTCAAGAAATTAAGTTAACAAACTGAAAGTCATAAAGAAAAACTTTTACGAACTCTTTTATTCTTCTTTACATATATATGCTTAAGTAGCACCCATGTTTTCAGCAAAAAGATTATGACTAACCATGTCGACAATAACTCTTAGGAATTATATTAGGTTATATCAATGACATAAGCAACTAGCAAGCAATAATAAAGTATCTCAAATGCATACACTTCGTCAAAACAATCATGATATAATATGACAACAGTGGTATCTCGCTAGCCCTTTCTGATACTGCAAAACCTAAATGTAGAGCACCTCCAAAGTTCAAGCAGCGACTAAACATTGTAATTAATGGTAGAAAAGATCTAGTCATGATCCACCCAACATTAACTATACATAATGCATGAGGACGACAGCAGTGCTCTCAGATTTGGAACTTGTTTGAGAAGGTGCTGACTCAACATTAATGTAAATATGAACTCCCTTCGCAGAGGGAAGCCGGGATTTGCAGTGGTGCCAAAGCTCAAAGATTAAAACAGAGATGAATGTAATTTTGGGAGGTACACCCTTCCTGTCAACGTTACAACCAAGAGCTTGTTGGGGATCATAGTAATAATTCAAAAAAATTCCTACGTGTCACCAAGATCAATCTAGGAGATGCTAGCAACAAGAGAGAGGGAGTGCATCTTCATACCCTTGAAGATTGCTAAGTGGAAGCGTTGCAAAGAACGCGGTTGATGGAGTCATACTCGTGGCGATTCAAATCGCGGAAGATCCGATCCGAGCACCAAATGGATTGCACCTTCGTGTTCAACACACGTACAAGCCGGGGACGTCTCCTCCTTCTTGATACGGCAAGGGGGAATGAGAAGTTAAGGGAGAGCTCTGGCAGCATGACAACATGGTGGCGATGGAGCTCGTGGTTCTCCGGCAGAGCTTCGCTAAGCACTACGGAGGAGGAGGAGGTGTAGGAGGGGGGAGGGAAGCGCCAGCGGCAAGGGGTGCGTCAGCCCTCCCACCTGCCCTCTATTTATATGCTGAAGGGGGGAGGGGGCCGCCCCCCTTAGACCCATCTAGAGGGGGGCGGCCAAGGGGGGAGCTTGCCCCCCAAGTTGGTAGGAGGCGCCCCCACGCCTAGGGTTCCCAACCCTAGGCACCTTGGGACCTTGGGGGGAGCACCAGCCCACTAGGGGGATGGTTTCCACCCATATTCAGCCCACGTGGTCCTCTGGGGCAGGTGGCCCCACCCGGTGGACCCTCGGAACCCTTTCGGTGGTCTGGGTACAATACCGATAAACCCCGAAACTTTTCCGGTGACTGAAACTGGACTTCCCATATGTAAATCTTCACCTCCGAACCATTCTAGAACTCCTCGTGATGTCCGGGATCTCATCCGGGACTACGAACAACTTTCAGTAACCACATACAATTCCCATTACAACTCTAGCATCACCGAACCTCAAGTGTGTAGACCCTACGGATTCGGGAACCATGCAGTCATGACCGAGACACCTCTCCAGCCAATAACTAATAGCGGGATATGGATACCCATATTGTCTCCCACATGTTCCATGATGATCTCATCGGATGAACCACGATGTCGCAGATTCAATTAATCCTGTATACAATTACCTTTGTCCATCGGTATGTTACTTGCCCGAGATTCCATCGTCGGTATCCCTATACCTTGTTCAATCTCGTTACCGGCAAGTCTCTTTACTCATTCCATAACACATGATCCCGTGGCTAACTCCTTAGTTACATTGAGATCATTATGATGATGTATCACCGAGTGGGCCCAGAGATACCTCTCTGTCACACGGAGTGACAAATCCCAGTCTCGATTCGTGCCAACCCAACAGACACTTTTGGAGACACCTGTAGTGCACCTTTATAGTCACCCAGTTACATTGTGACGTTCGATACACCCAAAGCATTTCTACAGTATCCGGGAGTTGCACAATCTCATGGTCTAAAGAAATGATACTTGACATTAGAAAAGCTCTAGTAGACGAACTACACGATCTTGTGTTATGCTTACGATTGGGTCTTATCCATGACATCATTCTACTAATGATGTGATCCCGTTATCAATGACATCCTATGTCCATGGTCATGAAACAATGACCATCTATTGATCAACGAGCTAGTCAACTAGAGGCTCACTAGGGACATGGTGTTGTCTATGTATTCACACATGCATTACGTTTTCGGTTAATACAATTATAGCATGAAAAATAGACAATTATCATGAACAAGGAAATATAATAAAAACCATTTTATTATTGCTTCTAGGGCATATGTCCAACAGTCCCCCACTTGCACTAGAGTCAATAATCTAGTTACATGGTGATGAATCGAACACCCATAGAGTTCTTGTGCTGATCATGTTTCGCTCGTGAAAGAGGTTTAGTCAATGGATCTGTGACATTCACATCCGTATGTACTTTACAAATATCTATATCTCCATCAAGAATGTAACCACAGATGGAGTTGAAGCGGCGCTTGATGTGCTTGGTCTTCTTGTGAAACCTGGGCTCCTTGGCAATGGCAATAGCTCTAGTGTTGTCACAGAAGAGAGTCATCGGGCCCAACGCATTGGGAATCACTCCCAGATCCGTGATGAAGTCCTTCATCCAGACTCCTTCCTACGCTGCTTCCGAAGCAGCTATGTACTCCGCTTCATATGTAGATGCCGCCACGACGCTTTGCTTGCAACTGCACCAGCTCACTGCCCCACCATTCAAAATATACACGTATCCGGTTTGTGACTTGGAGTCATCCAGATCTGTGTCGAAGCTAGCATCGACATGACCCTTTACGACGAGCTCTTCGGTACCTCCATAAACGAGAAACATATCCTTAGTCCTTTTTAGGTACTTAAGGATATTCTTGACCGCTGTCCAGTGTTCCATTTCAGGATCACTTTGGTACCTCCCTACCAAACTTATGGCAAGGTTCACATCAGGTCTGGTACACAACATGGCATACATAATAGAGCCTATGGATGAGGCATAGGGATGACACTCATCTTTTCTCTATCTTCTGCTGGGGTTGGGCATTGAGCTGTGCTCAATCTCACACCTTGCAATACAGGCAAGAACCCCTTGTTGGACTGATCCATATTGAACTTCTTCAATATCTTGTCAAGGTATGTGCTTTGTGAAAGACCGATGAGGCGTCTCGATATATCTCTATAGATCTTAATGCCTAATATGTAAGTAGATTCTCCAAGGTCCTTCATTGAAAAATACTTATTGAAGTAGGCCTTTATGATTTCCAAAAGTTCTATAACATTTCCCACCAACAATATGTCATCCACATATAAAATGAGAAATGCTACAGAGCTCCCACTCACTTTATTGTAAATACAGGCTTCTCCATAAGTCTGTATAAACCCAAACGCTTTGATCACCTCATCAAATCGAATGTTCCAACTCCGAGATGCTTGCAGCAGCCCATAGATGGAGCGCTGGAGCTTGCATAGCTTGTCAACATTCTTAGGATCGACAAAACCTTCCGGCTGCATCATATACAATTCTTCCTTAAGCAAACCATTAAGGAATGCCGTTTTGACGTCCATTTGCCAGATCTCATAATAATAAAATGCGGCAACTGCTAACATGATTTGAACAGACTTCATCATCGCTACGGGTGAGAAAGTCTCATCGTAGTCAACTCCGTGAACTTGTCGATAACCCTTAGCGACAAGTCGAGCCTTATAGACGGTCACATTACAATCCGCGTCAGTCTTCTTCTTAAAGATCCATTTATTTTCTATGGCTTGTCGATCATCAGTCAAGTCCACCAAAGCCCATACTTTGGTCTCATACATGGATCCTATCTCGGATTTCATGGCTTCAAGCCATTTCTTGGAATATGGGCCCGGCATGGCTTCTTCATAGTTCGAAGGTTCACGTTGTCTAACAACATGATTTCCATGACAGGGTTGCCGTACCACTCTGGTGTGGAACGTGTCCTCATGGACCTACGAAGTTCAGTAGTAAATTGATCCGAAGTTTCATGATCATCATCATTAACTTCCTCTCTAGTCGGTGCAGGCACCACAAAAACATTTTCCCGTGCTGTGCTACTTTTCAGTTTAAGAGGGGTTACAATTACCTCATCAAGTTCTACTTTCCTCCCACTTAATTCTTTCGAGAGAAACTCTTTCTCTAGAAATGATCCATTCTTGGCAACAAAGACCTTTCCTTCGGATATGAGGTAGAAGGTATACCCAATAGTTTCCTTAGGGTATCCTATGAAGACGCACCTTTCCGATTTGGGTTCAAACTTTTGAGCTTGATGTTTCTTGACATAAGCATCGCATCCCCAAACTTTCAGAAACAACAACTTAGGTTTCTTCCAAAACCATAATTCATACGGTGTCGTCTCAACGGATTTAGATGGTGCCCTATTTAAAGTGAATGCAGCACTCTCTAATGCATATCCCCAAAATGATAGCGGTAAATTAGTAAGAGACATCATAGATCGCACCATATCCAATAGAGTGCGATTATGACGTTCGAACACACCATTACGCTGAGGTGTGCCAGGCGGCGTTAGTTGCGAAACAATTCCACATTTCCTTAAGTGCGTGCCAAACTCGTGACTCAAATATTCTCCTCCACGATCAGATCATAAGAACTTTATTTTCTTGTCATGTTGATTCTGTACCTCACTCTGAAATTTCTTGAACTTTTCAAAGGTCTCAGACTTGTGTTTCATTATGTAGACATACCATATCTGCTTAAGTCATCATTGAGGATGAGAATATAACGATAGCCACCGCGAACCTCAATGCTCATTGGACCGCATGCATCGGTATGTATTATTTTGAACAAGTTGGTTGCTCGCTCCATTGTTTCGGAGAACGGATTCTTAGTCATCTTTCCCATGAGGTATGGTTCGCAGGTGTCAAATGATTCATAATCAAGAGACTCCAAAAGTCCATCTGCATGGAGTTTCTTCATGTGTTTGACACCAATATGACCAAGGCAGCAGTGCCACAAGTATGTGGGACTATCATTGACAACCTTACATCGTTTGGTATTCACACTATGAATATGTGTAACATTGTGTTTGAGATTCAATAAAAATAAACCATTGACCAACGGGGCATGACCATAAAACATATCTCTCATATAAACAGAACAACCATTATTCTTAGATTTAAATGAGTAGCCATCTCGCATCAAACGACATCCAGATACAATGTTCATGCTTAAAGATGGTAATAAATAACAATTATTGAGGTTTAAAACTAATCCATAAGGTAGATGTAGAGGTAGCGTGCCGACGGCGATCACATCGACCTTGGAACCATTCCCGACGCGCATCGTCACCTTGTCCTTCGCCAGTCTCCGCTTACTCCGTAGCTCCTGTTTTGAGTTACAAATGTGAGCAACCGCACCGGTATCAAATACCCAGGAGCTAGTACAAGCGTTGGTAAGGTACACATCAATAACATGTATATCATATATACCTTTGACGTTGCCGACCTTCTTATCCGCTAAGTAATTGGGGCAGTTCCGCTTCCAGTGATTGGTTCTCTTGCAATAAAAGCACTCAATCTCAGGCTTGGGTCCATTATTGGGCTTCTTCTCGACAACTGATTTACCGGGCGTGGCAACTGCTTTGCCGCCTTCTTGAAGTTCTTCTTACCCTTGCCTTTCTTGGAATTGGTGGTCTTATTCACCATCAACACTTGATGTTCGTTTTTATCTCTACCTTCGCTGATTTCAGCATCCAATATAACTCAGGAATGCACTTCTCCATCCCTTGCATATTGAAGTTCATCACAAAACTCTTGTATCTAGGTGGAAGTGACTGGAGGATTCTGTCAATAACCGAGTCATCCGAAAGATTAACTCTCAGCTGAGACAAGCGGTTGTGCAACCCAGACATTTTGAGTATGTGCTCACTGATAGAACTATTTTCCTCCATCTTACAACTGAAGAACTTGTCGGAGACTTCATATCTCTCGACCCGGGCATGAGCTTGGAAAACCATTCTCAGCTCTTGGAAAATCTCATATGCTCCGTGTTGCTCAAAACGCTTTTGCAGCCCCGGTTCTAAGCTATAAAGCATACCGCACTGAACCAGGGAGTAATCATCACTACGTGACTGCCAGGCGTTCATAACGTCTTGAGTTGCTGGGAAAATGGGTGCGTCACCTAGCGGCGCATCAAGGACATATAACTTCTTGGAAGCTATGAGGATCCTCAAGTTATGGAACCAGTCCGTATAGTTGCTTCCATCGTCTTTCAGCTTGGTTTTCTCTAGGAACGTGTTGAAATTGAGGGCAACATTAGCGTGAGCCATTGGATCTAGAAGATAGATTGTAAAGACAATTTTAGACAAAGTTCATGATAATTAAGTTCATCTAATCAAATTATTTAATGAACTCCCACTCGGATAGACATCCCTCTAGTCATCTAAGTGATACATGATCCATATTGACTAGGTCGTGTCTGATCATCACGTGAGACGGACTAGTCATCAATGGTGAACATCTCCATGTTGATAGTATGTACTCGTGTTTCGAGACCATGTCTATACATGCTAGGCTCGTCAAGTCAACCTAAGTGTTTCACGTGTGTAAATCTAGCTTACACCCGTTGTATGCGAACGTTAGAGTCTAGCACACCCGATCATCACGTGGTGCTTCGAAAGAACGATCCTTCGCAATGGTGCACACTTAGGGGGGACACATTTCTTGAATTTTTAGTGAGTGATCATCTTATTTATCCTACCGTCGTTCTAAGAAAATATGATGTAAAAACATGATAAACATCACATGCGAATCATAAAGTGACTTGATATGGCCAATATCATCTTGCGCCTTTGATCTCCATGTCCGGGGTGCGGCATGATCACCATCGTCACTAGCACGACACCATGAACTCCATCATCGTGTCTTCATGAAGCTGTCTTGCCAACTACTACTTCTACTACTATGGCTACAGTTAGCAATTAAGTAAAGTAATTACATGACATTTTTGATTGACACGCGGGTCATACAATAAATTAAGACAACTCCTATGGCTCCTGCCGGTTGTCATACTCATCGACATGCAAGTCGTGATTCCTATTACAAGAACATGATCAATCTCATACATCACATATATTTCATCACATCCTTTTGGCCATATCACATCACATAGCATACCCTGCAAAAACAAGTTAGACATCCTCTAATTGTTGTTGCAAGTTTTACGTGGCTGCTATGGGTTTCTAGCAAGAACGTTTCTTACCTACACAAAAGCCACAACGGTGATATGCCTATTGCTATTTACCCTTCATAAGGAGCCTCTTCGTCTAATCCGATCCAACTAAAGTGGGAGAGACAGACACCTGCTATCCACCTGATGCAACAAGTGCATGTCAGGCGGTGGAACCAGTCTCACTTAAGCGTACGTGTAAAGTCGGTCCGGTCCGCTTCATCCCACAATGCCGCCGAATCAAGATAGGACTAGTAACGGCAAGCAAATTGACCAAATCAACGCCCACAACTACTTGTGTTCTACTCACGCATAGAATCTACGCACAGACCTAGCTCATGATGCCACCGTTGGGGAATGTAGTAACAATTCAAAAAAATTCCTACGTGTCACCAAGATCAATCTAGGATATGCTAGCAACGAGAGAGAGGGAGTGCATCTTCATGCCCTTGAAGATCGCTAAGTGGAAGTGTTGCAAACACTAGTAGAAAACAGACCTTTCGTCCCGAGCATTAGTCCCGGTCTGATTACGAGCCGATCCAAAAGATGGTATTAGTCCTGGTTCGTGCTAGCTCCAACGGCTAGGAGCAGGGCGACCTTTAGTACCGGCTCGTGAGCGATCTTTAGTATTGGTTCGTGTCATGAGCCGGTACTAAAGGGGGCGTGGCAGGCTTTTGGTCAGACTTGGTCCCCGCGTGCATCTTTAGTACCGGCTGGTGAAACCTTTAGTACCGGTTGGTGTCACTAGCCGGTACTAAAGACTTTCGACATGTACGCTTCGTCCGCAGCCGATCGAAGGGGCTCTCATTTCTCTGTTTTCTCCCCTATTCTTCTTCTTGCTCAAAGCTCACCCTCCATTTTGCCAAGGATTTGTCAAGATTTAAAGGCACCCCATCTATCCAAGGGTTCGTAAAGGTTAGCAACTTTGCTCCTTCATCTCTCATTGCTAGATTAGCTTGTGGTATGCTCAAAGATATGTGATTTGTGGGTTTTAGCTAGGTTTTGGAGGAGTGATCTTTATGTGGGAGTTTATTTGATTTATATGCAATTTGAGCTCAAATTAACTTGTTAGGTTGCGTATGTGTAGGTGTGGTTTATTTGGTGCCTTCCAATCCCCGCCCTAACCACCGTCGATCGTTTGCACCATCTCGTCGCGGCACCGGCCACCTTGGTGAGCCTCTTGTTCTTCTTAAAACCTTTTTGTTAAAAAGAATTACTTGTATGATTTAGATAGCTGCGTGTATGATTTACTTGCTTGTATTATTGTTAGTTATTCTATAGTGTCATGGTTATGGTATCCGCCCACGTCGGCCCTTGTCCAGTCTATGATTCAGATGTGGTATGTCGTTATCTTTTTTAACTATTTCACACATCATCTAATGTCTATGAAAATTAATTATGCCACCAAATTGACGTAGATGTTTTTATCTATAGGAAGTAGTTGAACCAGAAATTCCAACCGACTATGCAATTCTGCTCGAGAAATTAACACAAGCTGAAAAAGAAATTGATCATTTGAAATAAAAATTGAAAAGAACTGAAGATGAGAAGATGGGATTGGAGTTGCATGTTGCCGATATCGTCGATGATCACAAGAACAAGATGACTGGAATGCGCTTGAAGCTTAGAAAGATTAGAAAATATGCCATTGATAAAGAGGCTTGGTATCATTATGCCATTGGCTCAATTGTTACTTTAGTTGCGATTATGATTGCATTTGTTGTTCCATTTACATGTTTTAGATAGTTGTATGTTGTTTTATGAGATGTATGTATGAACTATAAGTATCTATTATTTGCAGTAATAACATTTGGTCACTGCTAGCTCTACTTTTGGTTGTAATGTGATGATGAATTTGTATTAATTTGGTCACTTCAATGTTGTGTAGTGAACATGAGCCGGCAATGGATGCACGATGACCGACTAAGTCCAGGGATTCTTAATGGACTGTATGATTTTATTCGCGTGGCTGAGGCAAACAAGGAGAATGGTTTCATGTGTTGTCCATGTTGTGATTGTAAGAATGATAGGAATTTCTCTACCTCAAAAACCCTTCACTACCACCTGCTAAAGTCTGGTTTCATGTTCGGCTATAGCTGTTGGACCAAGCACAGAGAAAGAGAGGTTATAATGGAAGATAATGAAGAAGAAGAGGATGATGACAACTGTCCTTTCACCGATAGAACAATGGGGGAAGCTGAAGAAGAGGCATCAGATGAGCCCGCTGATGATTTGGGTCGGGTCATTACTGATGCAAAGAGAAACTGCGAAAGTTACAAGGAGAGGTTGAAGTTGAAACGCATGTTAAAGGATCACAAGAAATTATTGTATCCAAATTGTGAAGATGACTAGAAAAAGCTGGGTACCATGCTGGAATTGCTGCAATGGAAGGCGAAGAATGGTGTAACTGACAAGGGATTTCCAGAATTGCTGGTAATGATAAATAAGATGCTTCCAAAGGATTGGAGGCAATCCTACCCCAACTAGGATTGGAGGTGAAGTAGGATTGCTTCCCACCTCCTATTTCGGCCGACCCAAAGGCCTTGGCTGCCTCTCCTCTCCTCTCCTCATATATATACTAGTGGATCGGGTGGTTTTTGGACAGAATTTCCGGCCACGTGCTACCCGTTACACCGGTGCATAGTTTCTCCTCTAGATTGGTTTTCTGCAGCGCTTAGGCGAAGCCCTGCCGGAATTGCTCCACCACCATCACCGGAGCGCCGTCACGCTGCCGGTGAACTCTCTCTCCTCTCCACCTCCTCTCGCTGGATCGAGACGGTGGAGATCGTCATCAAGTTGCACGTGTGCTGAACGCGGAGGTGCCGTCCGTTCGGCACTAGATCGGAAGGACTGTGATCGAGATCGCGAGATGGTTCGTGATGTGATCACGGAACGGATCATGATGAGTTCGCGGGACAGATCTTGATCAAGATCGTGAGACGGATCGTGATGAGTTCGCGGGACGGATCATGATGTGTTCGCGGGATGGTTCGTGATTGGATCGCGGGACGCTCGGCGATTTGTATCGCGAAGAAGTTCGACTACACCAACCGCGTTTCTTAACGCTTCCCGCTTAGCAATCTACAAGGGTACGTAGATCCACTCTCGCTCTCGTAGATGCTCATCACCATGGATAGGTTTGCGTGTGCGTAGGAAAATTTTTGTTTCCCATGCGACGTTCCCCAATAGTGGCATCATGAGCTAGGTTGATGGTTCGATGAGATCTCGAGTAGAACACAAAAGGTTTGTGGGCGTTGATGCTTAGATTGCTTCCTCCCTTGGTCGGATTTTGGTTTAGCGGGATTGTGAGATGAAGCGGCCCGGACCAACATTACTCGTACGCTTACGAGAGACCGGTTCCCTCGATGCAACTTGTTGCTTAGATGGCTTGCGGGTGACAGTTTCTCTCACTTTAGTTGGATCGGATCCGACAAAGGCGGTCCTTGAGAAGGTTGAAAAGCAATCTATGTATCACCGTTGTGGTTTATGCGTAGGTGAGAATCGTTCTTGCTAGATACCAGTAGAAGCCATGTAAAACATGCAACAACAATTAGAGGACGTCTAACTTGTTTTTGCAGGGTATGTTGTGATGTGATATGGCCAATTACATGATGAGATATATGTGATGTATGAGATGATCATGTGATGTATAGAATTTCACGACTTGCATGTCGTTGAGTACGGCAACCGGCAGGAGCCATAGGGTTGTCTTTAATTATTGTATGACCTGCGTGTCAATCATTAAGCGCTATGTAATGCTTTACTTTATCGCTAAGCGGTAGCAATAGAAGTAGAAGCAGGGCTGGCGCCACAACCCCAATGGCAACACATTGATGGAGATCAAGATGATGGAGATCATGGTGTTGTGCCGGTGACAATGGAGATCATGCCGGTGTTTCGAAGATGGAGATCTTAAACACAAGTTCATGGCCATATCATGTCACTTATGAATTGCATGAGATGTTAATCCTTTTATGCACCTTGTTTTACTTAGTATGGCGGTAGCATTATCAGGTGATCCCTCACTTGAATTTCAAGATGAACGGTGTTCTCCCCGAGTGTGCACCATTGCGAAAGTTCGTCGTGTTGAGACACCACGTGATGATCGGGTGTGATAGACTCTACGTTCACATACAACGGGTGCATGCCAGATTTGCACGCGCAGAACACTCGGGTTAAACTTGGCGAGCCTAGCATGTACAGACATGGCGTCGGAACACGAGAGACCGAAAGGTCGAACATGAGTCATATAGTAGATATGATGAACATAATGATGTTCACCATTGCAGCCACCTCAACTCACATGATGATCAGACTTGAGTTGGTGAATTTGGATCATGTATCACTCGAATGATCGGAGGGATGTCAATTTGAGTGGGAGTTCTTAAGTAATATGATTAATTGAACTCATTATCATGAACATAGTCAAAGTGTCTTTGCAAATTATGTTGTAGATTACTAGCTCGCGCTGTAGCTCCCTTAAATTTTTATATGTTCCTAGAGAAATAGAGTTGAAAGATGTTGGTAGCAATATTGCGGACTGGGTCCGTGATCTGAGGATTGTCCTCATTGCTGCACAGAAGGCTTATGTCCTTAATGCACCGCTCGGTGCGCCACCCCCTCTAGCGTCGTCTATAGATGTTGTGAACATCTAACAGGCACGTTTCGATGACTACTTGATAGTTTAGTGCGTCATGCATTACGGCTTAGAATTGAGGCTCCGAAACGTTTTGAACGTCACGGAACATATGAGATGTTCTAGGAGCAGAGATTGTGATCTCAGGCTCGTGCCTGTGTTGCGAGATATGAGATCTCCAACAAGATTCTTTGCCTGTAAGATGAAGGAGAATAGCTCAATCATTGAGCATGTACTCAAATTGTCTGGGTACTACAATCGCTTGAATCAAGTGGGAGTTGATCTTCCAGATAAGATAGTGATTGATATAGTTCTCCAAGTCACTGTCACTAAAGCTACTAGAACTTAGTGATGAACTATAATACACCAGGGATAGAAGTATTGATCCCTGAGCTGTTCGTGATGTTTGACACCGCAAAGGTAGAACTCAAGAAGGAGCGTCAAGTGTTGATGGTTAATCAAACCACTAGTTTCGAAAAGGGCAAGAGCAAGGAGGGAAACTTCATGGATAGCAAGTCAGTTGTTGCTCCAGTGAAGCAACCCAAAGTTGAACTCAAACCCGAGACTAAGTGCTTCTATTATGAGGTGAGAGGTCGCTGAAGCGGAACAACCCTAAATACTTGGTAGATAAGAAGGCTGGCTACATCGACATAAGTATATTTGATATA
Source organism: Hordeum marinum (assembly GCA_022496015.1). Taxonomy (NCBI): domain Eukaryota; kingdom Viridiplantae; phylum Streptophyta; class Magnoliopsida; order Poales; family Poaceae; genus Hordeum; species Hordeum marinum. The sequence continues at coordinate 517,544,627 of CM039673.1, forward strand.
CGAGTTATTGATGTGTACCTTGCTAGTACTCCTAGTAGCACCTGGGTATTGGATACCGGTTCGGTTGCTAAATGTTAGTAACTCGAAATAAAAGCTACGGAATAAACGGAGAACTAGCTAAGGGTGAGGTGACGATGTGTGTTGGAAATGTTTCCAAGGTTGATGTGATCAACATCGCACACTCTCTCTACCTTCAGGATTAGTGACGAACCTAAATAAATGTTATTTGGTGTTTTGCGTTGAGCATGAACATGATTAGATCATGTTTGTTGCAATACGGTTATTCATTTAAGTCAGAGAATAATAGTTATTCTGTTTACATGAATAATACCTTCAATGGTCATGCACCCAGTGAGAATGGTTTGTTGAAATCTTGATCGTAGTAATAGACATGTTCATAACATTGATGTCAAAAGATACAAAGTTAAATAATGATAGTACCACATACTTGTGGCACTGCCGCAAAATGTCATATTGGTATAAAGCGCCTGAAGAAACTCCATGGTGATGGATATTTGGACTCATTCGATTTCGAATCGGTTGAGACATGCGAACCATGCCTCTTGGGCAAGATGACTAAAGGACCCCGTTGGATGGAGCGGGCAAGTGATTCATTGGAAATGATACATGTTGATGTATGCAATCTAGTGAGTCTTGTAGCGTGCAGTGGATATCGTTATTTTCTTACCTTCACTGATGATTTGAGTAGATATAGTGTATATTTACTTAATGAAACACAAGTCTGAATCGTTTGGAAGGTTCAAAGCAAATTCAGAGTGAAGTTTAAAGATCATCGTGACAAGAAGATAAAAATGACTGCGATATGATCGTGGAGGTGAATATCTGAGTCACGAGTTTGACATACAACTTAAGACAATGTGAAAGTTGTTTCACAACTAAACGCCACCTAGAACACCATAGTGTGATGGTGTGTCCGAACATCATAGTTATGCTCTATTGGACATGGTGCGTGCTATGATGTCTCTTGTCGTTTTACTACTATAATTTTGGGGTTATGCATTAGAGACAACTACATTCACTTTAAATAGGGCACCATCTAAATCTGTTGAGATGACACCATGTGAATTATGGTTTGATAGAAACCTAAGCTGTCGTTTCTTAATACTTGGGGCTGCGACACTTGTGTGGAAAATGTTTTCACCTAATGAGGTCGAACCCTAGGCGGACAAATGCATCTTCATAGAATACCCTAAGATTAGTTGGGTGAACCTTCTATCTTAGATCCAAGTGCAAAGTGTTTGTTACTAAAACGGATCCTTTCTCGAGGAAAAGTTTCTCTCGAAAGAATTAAGTGGGAGGAAGATAGAACTTGATGAGGTTGTTTAAACTTTGTTCAACCAGAGAGTAGCGCAGCGCAGGATGTTGTTTCTGTGAAGCCTACGTTAGTTGAAGAGGAAGTTAATGATGATGATCATGAAGCTTCAGGATCAAGTTACTATCGAACTTCGTAGGTCGACAAGGATGTGTACTGCTCCTAGGCGGTACGACAACCCTGTCTTGGAGGTCATGTTGTTGGACAAACGATGAACCTACGAGCTATGGAGAAGCAATGATGGGCCTAGATTCCGACAAATGGTTGGAGGCCATGAAATCCGAGATAGGATCCATGTATGAAAACCTAGTGTAGACTTTGGTAGACTTGCTCGTTGGACAGTAGGTCGTTTAGTATAAATGGATCTTTAAAATGAAGACAGACACTGATGGTGAATGTCACTATTTGTAAAGCTCGACTTGTTGCAAAGATGTTTGTGACAAGTTCAAGGAGTTGACTACGATGAGACTTTCTCACTCATAGTGGTGCTAAAGTCTGTTGGAATTATGTTAGCAGTTGCTGTGTTTTCAATTATGAAATCTGGCAGATGGATGTCAAAACATCGTTTCCTTAACGGTTTACTTGAGGAAAGGTTGTATGTGATACAACCAAAAGGTTTTGTCAGGCCTAAGGATGCTAAAAGGTGTGCAAGCTTCGGTGATCCTTCCATGGACTAAAGCAAGCATCTCGGAGTTGGAATATATGCTTTGATGAGGTGATCAAAGTTTTGATGTTTATACAAAGTTTACGAGAAACTTGTATTTGCAATAAAGTGAGTGGGAGCACTATAGAATATCTGATAAGTATATGTGGATGACATATTGTTGATTAGAAATAATGTAGAGTTTCTGGAAAGCATAAAATGGTCATTTGGAAAGTGATTTTCAAAGGAAGACCTGGATGAAGCTACCTAATTGTTGAGCATCAAAATATATGGAGATAGATCAAGATGCTCGATGAGACTTTCAATGAGTGCATACCTTGACAAGATTTTGAAAGAGTTCAAAATGGATCAGTCAGAGAAAGAGTTCTCGCCTGATTTGTAAGGTGTGAAAGTTGAGTGAGACTCAAAGCTCGACAATGTCAGAAGAAAGAGAAAGGACAAACGTCGTCCCCTATGCCTTATCCATAGGCTCTATATTATGCCATGCTGTGTACCGCACCTGTGTGTGCCTTGCCATGAGTCTGTCAAGGGGTACAAGTGTGGTCCAGGAGTGGATCACTGGACAGCGGTTGGAATTATCCTTAGTAACCAGAGGACTAAGGAAATGTTTCTTGATTATGGAGGTGATAAAGAGTTCGTCGTAAAGAGTTACGTCGATGCAAGCTTTAACACCTATCCGAATGACTAGTAGTAGCAATCTGGATACGTATAGTGGAGCAGCCATTTGGAAATAGTACCAAGTGGAGTGTGGTAGCAGCGTTTACGGTTTGACATAGAGATTTGCAAAGTACACACGGATCTGAATATCGCAGACCCGTTGACTATAAGACCTCTTTCACATGCAAAGCATGATCGAGCCCCAGAACTCATTGGGTGTTAGATTCATAACAATGCGAATCACATGGTGATGTGAACTAGATTATTGACTAGTGCAAGTGGGAGACTGTTGGAAATATGCCCTAGAGGCAATAATAAATTAGTTATTATCATATTTCCTTGTTCATGATAATCATTTATTATCCATGCTATAATTGTATTAACCGGAGACTTAAATGCATGTGTGGATACATAGACAAAACCATGTCCCTAGTATGCCTCTAATGGACTAGCTCGTTGATCAAAGGATGGTTAAGGTTTCCTAGCCATGGACATGAGATGTCATTTGATAACGGGGTCACATCATTAGGAGAATGATGTGATGGATAAGACCCAAACTACAAACATAGCATATGATCGTGTCAGTTTATTGCTACTGTTTTCTGCATGTCAAGTATATGTTCCTATGACCATGAGATCATGCAACTCACGGATATCGGAGGAGTGCCTAGTGTGTATCAAACGTCGCAACGTAACTGGGTGACTATAAAGGTGCTCTACAGGTATCTCCGATGGTGTCTGTTGAGTTGGCATGGATCGAGACTGGGATTTGTTACTCCATGTAACGGAGAGGTATCTCGGGGCCCACTCGGTAATGCAACATCACAATAAGCCTTGCAAGCAATGTGACTAATCGTTAGTTGCGGGATCTTGTATTACGGAACGAGTAAAGAGACTTGCCGGTAACGAGGTTGAACTAGGTATGGAGATACCGACGATCGAATCTCGGGCAAGTAACATACCAAAGAACAAAGGGAACGTTATACGGGATTAACTGAATCCTTGACATAGAGGTTCGACCGATAAAGATCTTCATAGAATATGTAGGAACCAATGTGGACGTCCAGGTCCCGCCATTGGTTATTGACCGTAGAGGTGTCTCGGTCATGTCTACATAGTTCTCGAACCCGCAGGGTCTGCACACTTAAGGTTCGGTGACGTTTCGGTAGTGTAGAGTTATGTATGGTGGTGACCGAAGTTTGTTCAGAGTCCCGGATGAGATCCCGGACGTCACGAGGAGCTCCGAAATGGTCCGGAGGTAAAGATTCATATATAGGAAGTCCCAGTTTGGTTTCCGGAAAAGTTTCGAGCTCATCGGTAGTGTACCGGGAGTGCCGGTAGTGTATCGGGAGGCCTCCGGGAGGGATATTTCGACCCCAAGAGGTCCATGGTCTGTGGGAGAATAATAACCAGACCTTAGTGGGCTGGGAAAACAGCCACAAAGGCCCATGGCGCAGGAGAGAAAGTCCTAAAGCAAAAAGTGGAAAATCAGCCAATAGGAGGCAATCCTACCCCAACTAGGATTGGAGGTGAAGTAGGATTGCTTCCCACCTCCTATTTCGGCCGACCCAAAGGCCTTGGCTGCCTCTCCTCTCCTCTCCTCCTATATATACTAGTGGATTGGGTGGTTTTTGGACAGAATTTCCGGCCACGTGCTACCCGTTACACCGGTGCATAGTTTCTCCTCTAGATCGGTTTTCTGCAGCGCTTAGGCGAAGCCCTGCCGGAATTGCTCCACCACCATCACCGGAGCGCCGTCACGCTGCCGGTGAACTATCTCTCCTCTCCACCTCCTCTCGCTGGATCGAGACGGTGGAGATCGTCATCAAGCTGCACGTGTGCTGAACGCGGAGGTGCCGTTCGTTCGGCGCTAGATCGGAAGGACCGTGATCGAGATCGCGAGACGGTTCATGATGTGATCACGGAACGGATCGTGATGAGTTCGCGGGACAGATCGTGAGACAGATCGTGATAAGTTCGCGGGATGGATCATGATGTGTTCGCGGGACGGTTCGTGATTGGATCGCGGGACGCTCGGCGAATTGGATCGCGAAGAAGTTCGACTACACCAACCGCGTTTCTTAACGCTTCCCGCTTAGCGATCTACAAGGGTACGTAGATCCACTCTCCCTCTCATAGATGCTCATCACCATGGATAGGTTTGCGTGTGTGTAGGAAATTTTTTGTTTCCCATGCGACGTTCCCCAACACCAAGGTGATGTGGTATGCTCCTATAATAGCACGGTTCAAACGTTTGCTCCAAAACAAAGAGAATGCCAAGTTGTTGCGATGGCACAAAGAAGAATGTAAGAAAGACAGGATGTTGAGAGCACCCGCTGATGGGTCGCAGTGGAGACAAATTGAGAGGGAATTCGAGGACTTTGCAGCTGACGCAATGAACTTATGGTTTGGTCTTAGTACAGACAGCATGAATCCTTTTGGGGAGCAGAGCTCTTGTCGCAGCACCTGGCCCGTGACTCTGTGTATCTACAACCTTCCTCCTTGGTTGTGCATGAAGCGGAAGTTCATTATGATGCCAGTGCTCATCCAAGGCCCTAAGCAACTCGGCAATGACATTGATGTATACCTCAGGCCACTAGTTGATGAACTTCTACAGTTGTGGAAAAAACAGGTGTACGTGTGTGGGATGCGCACACACAGAAGGAAATTGACCTATGAGCATTGCTGTTTGTAACCATCAATGATTGGCCTACTCTTAGTAACCTTTCAGGACATACAAACAAGGGATACAATGCATGCACGCACTGTTTAGATGATACTCAAAGTATATATTTGGATAAATGTAAGAAGAATGTGTACCTTGGACATCGTCGATTTCTATCGATCAAGCATATCTTAAGAAAGGCAGGCAACCATTTCAAAGGTCAGCTAGATAACCGGAAGAAGCCTGGCCTCCGTACTGGTTAATATATATTTTATATGGTCAAGGACTTATATGTAATCTTTGGAAAGGGTCCTGGCGGACAATCTGTTCCGAATGACGCCAATGGACACTCACCCATGTGTAAGAAGAAATCTATATTTTGGGAACTTGAATACTGGAAAGCCCTAGAGGTCCGCAATGCAATCGACGTGATGCACGTGACGAAGAATCTTTGTGTGAACCTGCTAGGCTTCTTGGGCGTGTATGGAAAGACAAAAGATACACCGGAGGCACGGCAGGACAAGCAAAGAATTAACAAAAAAGATGGCATGCCTCCAAAGCAGTATCAAGGTCCTGCCAGCTACGCTCTTACGAAAGAAGAGACGGAAATCTTTTTGGAATGCCTGCTCAGTATCAAGGTCCCGTCTGGCTTCTTGTCGAATATAAAGGAATAATAAATATGGCAGAGAAAAAATTTCAAAATCTAAAGTCTCATGAGTGCCACGTGATTATGACACAATTACTTCCGGTTGCACTTAGGGGGCTTCTACCGGAAAATGTTCGATTAGCCATTGTGAAGCTATGTGCATTCCTCAATGCAATTTCTCAGAAGGTAATCAATCCATAAATCCTACCAAGGTTACAGAATGATCTGGTCCAATGTCTTGTTAGTTTCGAGTTGGTGTTCCCTCCATCCTTCTTCAATATTATGACGCACGTTCTAGTTCACCTAGTCGAAGAGATTAACATTCTGGGTCCTGAATTTCTACACAATATGTTCCCCTTCGAGAGGTTCATGCGAGTCTTAAAAATATATGTTCATAACCGTGCTAGGACAGAAGGAAGCATCGCCAAGGGATATGGAACAAAGGACGTTATTGAGTTTTGTGTTTTCTTTGTTCTTGACATTAAGCCGATTGGTCTTCCTGAATCGCGGCATGAGGGGAGACTGGGTTGAAAAGGCACATTAGGAAAGAAAGAAGCAATAAATATAGAAGGGCATTCTTTCACTCAAGCACACTACACGGTTCTACAAAATTCCACCTTGGTGACTCCATATATGGAGGAACACAAGGATATTGTACGGTCCAAGAACGCGGAGCAGTCTGACCCCTGGATTGAACGTAAACACATGGAGACTTTTGCCGGTCGGTTGCAAACAAAGCTCATCAATGACAACGATGTTCCGGATGAACTGTACTGGTTGTCCAAGACACCAAGTTTAACTGTAACGACTTTCAAAGGGTACGAGATAAATGGGAATACATTTTACACGATCGCCCAAGATAAAAAGAGCACCAACCAAAACAGTGGTGTCCGCTATGATGCAACCAACTTTCAAGACACATATTACGGTTACATAGAGGAGATATGGGAACTTGACTATGGACCTGATCTTAAGGTCCCTTTGTTTCGGTGAAAATGGGTCAAATATACTGGAGGCGGGGTACAGGTAGACCCGCAGTACGGAATGACAACAGTGGATCTCAACAATCTTGGATACACAGCCGATTAATTCATCCTAGCCAATGATGTGGCTCAGGTTTTCTATGTGAAGGACATGTCTAGCAAATCGAGGAGAAAAAATATAAGGAAGCGAATACATCATACGATGAGCCAAAGTGCCACATAGTTCTTTCGGGGAAAAGAAACATTGTGGGAGTGGAGGACAAGACAGACAGGTCAGAAGATTATGAAAAGTTTCACGAAATCCCTCCCTTCAGAGTGAAGACTGACCCTAGCATCCTGTTAAATGATGAAGATTCTCCATGGTTACGGCGCAATTATAAGCAAGGGACAAACACGCAGAAAAAGTCTTACACCGCGAGATCCCACTCTGGGATGTGACCGGCTTCACCATCATCACTTTCTATGTGAAGGACATGCATGCATTTTCTAGCATGGTATCTTTTGTAACAGTTTGTACACGAGGTGCATCCAGTTTGTACATGATGTCATGCCAAGTTACAACCTTTTCAAAGTTCATTTGTACTGCTTTTCAAATTCTGGGTCATTTAGCTCAAAATAAATCATTAAATGCATGAAAAATATCAAATGAAGTCAGAAAGGGTTGAAAAATTATGATGTGCCTTTGAATGGTGCATATTCAACACACAAAAAGTATGGAGTTAAAATAAGTAATGAAAAATGAAATCCCTTTGTAATAGATGAGTTTTCGTCTGAAACCCTCATACTTCGAAAGAGATTGTCCAATTTGTACACGAAGTGCATCCAGTTTTTGCCGTAACACTCTCAACTCTTTATAAGTTGCTATGTGGGTGAAATTATGATGTCATGCCAAGTTACAACCTTTTTAGAGTTCATTTGTACCGCTTTTCAAATTCAGGGTCATTTGGCTCAAAATAAATCATTAAATGCATGAAAAATATCAAATGAAGTCGGAAAGGGTTGAAAATTGATGATGTGCCTTTGAATGGTGCATATTAAACACACAAAAGGTATGGATTTAAAATAAGTTATTAAAAATGAAATCCCTTTGTAATAGATGAGTTTTCGTTCGAAACCCTCATACTTCGAAAGAGATTATCCAATTTGTACACGAAGTGCATCTAGTTTTTGTCGTAACCCTCTCAACCCTATAGAAGTTGCTATGTGGGTCAAATTATGATGTCATGCCAAGTTACAACCTTTTCAGAGTTCATTTATACTGCTTTTCAAATTCAGGGTCATTTAGCTCAAAATAAATCATTAAATGCATGAAAAATATCAAATAAAGTCAAAAAGGGTTGAAAATTGATGATGTGCCTTTCAATGGTGCATATTGAACACACAAAGTATGGAGTTCAAATAAGTTACTAAAAATGAAATCCCTTTATAATAGATGAGTTTTCGTCCGAAACCCTCATACTTCGAAAGAGATTGTCCAATTTGTACACGAAGTGCATCCAGTTCTTTGCCGTAACCCTCTGAACTCCTTAGAAGTTGCTATGTGGGTGAAATTATGATGTCATGCCAAGTTACAACCTTTTCAGAGTTCATTTATACTGCTTTTCAAACTCGAGATATGACATTTCAAATGCCATTTAATCAAATTGTCTTATACAACAGTTGAAGTTGTTCAAACATGCATGGAAATGCCATAAACATATTCTTTATATTTTTCTGATATTTTTTCATATATTATTTATTTCCATTCGAGTCATAGTTTTTTTCCTATGATTTTTAAAGTTTAGGGTTTTTTCTGAAAATAATAATGAATAATGAATTACAAACAACTTTAGTACCGGTGCGAGCCACGCACCGGTACTAAAGGTCCACCACCCCGCGCATTTTTTGGGGTGTACCTTTAGTACCGGTGTGTGGCTCGTGCCGATACTAAAGACCCTTTAGTACCGGTGTGAGCCACGCACCGGTACTAGAGGTCCTCCACATATAAATAGTGGAGGCCTCATCCCGGTGCGAGCCACGCACCGGGAGAAGTCATTTGTGCGTCGCCAGGCTGCCAAAATCACCGTTGTCGCCGCCCGCCGCCCCGACGTCGCCCGCAGCCCTGATGCCATGCGCCGCCCCGACGCGCGTCGCCCCGACGCCGCCCCACAGCCCGCCGCCCGCCCCCGCCCCTGCCGCCGCGGCCGTGAGTCTGCCCTCTTATTTAAGGTTTGATTTAGATTTTGTTTAATTTAGATTTAGTTTAGTTTAGTTTAGATTTTGTTTAGTTTAGGTTTAGTTTAGGTTTAATTTAGTTTAGATTTAGATTTTGGTTAGTTTAGGTTTAATTTAGTTTAGATTTTGTTTAGTTTATGTTTAGTTTAGGTTTAATTTAGTTTACGTTTAGTTTAGTTTTAGGTTTAGTTTAGGCCCCCCCGCTAGATTAAACCCGACCCTCGACATGACACCCCGACACGGCACCCCCAATACCCAGACCCCGACACTACACCCCCCGACACCCCGACCCCGACACGAAACCCCGACACCCCGACACGGCACCCCTGACCACGACACAACACCCCGACCCCGACATGACACCCTCATGTTGACCCCGACATGACACCCCGACACCCTGACATGGCACCCCCGACCATGACACAACACCCCTACCCCGACACGACACCTCCGACACCCCGACACGACACCCCGGACACCCCGACCCCGACCACGACACAACACCCCTATTTAGTTAGTTAGTTAGTTAGGTTATCAGGTTAATTTAGTTAGTTTAGTTAGTTAGTTTAGTTTAGTTAGTTAGTTAGTTAGGTTCTTAAGTTATTAGGGTATGTGTTAATTTTGTTAATTTTGTTAGATGCTAAGTGTTATTTAATTTGTTAAGTGTTATTTAATTTGTTAGATGCTAAGTGTTAATTTTGCTAAGTGTTAATTAATTTGTTTTCATAATTAAGTGTTTCTTGTCGACGTCGACGATGCCGATCCCGCATCCTCGTCGTCGAGTCGCCGGAGGAGGTCACTTGCTTGAGCCGACGGGCTCTGTCAGGGACTGGGCTCCGCCGGGCTGGTACTCGGAGGTGCTGCCTTCCGGGCGGCGCAGCTTGGTGAGGAGCCAGCCCGTCGTCGACCCGGAGGTTCTGTGGTGGCGGCCGCATGGGCCACGGAAGATTCGGAGGCTTGAGTCCCCTGCGGAGGTGGTACAGTACCATGTCCGCAAGGAGAACAAGCACGTCCGTCGCTACAAGGCAGCTTTGGAGGCCAGGTCCGACAATACCTGGCTCATTCTTCAGGGATCTCACTGGAGCTATGTTCCTGTGATGGTTCCTTCTCTTTGGGTGTCCACCACCCGCCCCGATATTTGCCGGGCACTAGGGTTCTATCTAGATCGATATATTAGCTACCATATATGTATTATTATGATGTATTACCTAGATCGATGGATTAGCTGATGTATTAACAATTATCCGAGATTATGAGATGAGATCTTTTCTAAGAACTACTATATATGTATTCGATGATGCATTATTAATTAACTATCAGTTATTTTGCTTCTTGAATGCATGCTAATTTGAATACTAATTTGTTTTATCTATATTATTATGGATTAGTTATTAAGCTATGGACAATACCGGTAGAGCTCATGAAGAGGACATCTTCGACATGATACGCTCCTCCGAAAACCCAGCGGACCTTCTGGGTGAATCACATGATGATGACGGCTCACAATATCTGAACGATTATGGTGATGGATGTGAGGCCGAGGAAGAACAACTTATGTTCCAAAATCCGGAACAACTAACAATGTCCGACGAGGTATATACACATATTAGCCTCTGGTGATCATAACATGTGTATTAATTGATTTGTATATATATATATTAACAAATCTTTTTTCTTTTACTTATCAGCCCTTCGGATTGAGCCAATCTAGTAGAAAGGTATGAGGTGGTATCAAAATATTGAATGGCAACGTAAAACTCAATCTTGATGCTTTCAAACATGATGACGCATCGACTCACCCTGAAGCCAATGCCAAGACATTTGTGCGTCAATGCGGAGTGGTTATTAGGGATGGAATCCCGATCATAATGCAAGAATGGATTCAACCAAACAACCCAAAACCAGGAGTGAATTATGTCTATACAAGAATTAAAGATGCCCTTTGGCGAGATCTCATGGAGCATTTCATCTTACCAGATTCTCTCTCGGAGCACCAAAGGTACAAAGTCAAGGAGTTTTCTCTCCGTAAGATGGCCAGCGCGTTCCAGACTTGGAAGAAAAGATTATGGACCGAGTACAACGCTAGAGGCAAGAAGGCACCCGAATTCATAGGAATATATGAGAATGTAAGGAATCATTGGGACACATTTATCGAGTACAAGACATCGGAAGCTGCTATAGAGAAGTCGGCAAAGAATAAGATAAATGCGGAGGAAAAAAAGTATCACCAGAAACTAGGGACAGGTGGATACAAGTCAGCCATTCCTAAGTGGGATGCATTAGAGAATAAGATGCATTCCGAAGGGATTACTCCAGTAACCTTCAACTGGCCCCAGAGGGGGAGTCCACACTAGCAGAACCCGTCCGTGGTGAGGGGGAGTCCACACTAGCAGAACCCGGCTGTGGTCTCATTCTATGGAGTAAGGACTGCATCGTCTTTCCAGACTCGGCGCTAAGGCCATCAATTCCTCCGAGTATCGATGTCCAGCGCGAGGGATCCCAACCAGAGGCATCGCAGCGCCAGCAGTCCTCCCCACCTCACCAGCAGTCCTTCCCACCTCGTCAGCAGTCCTCCCAACCTCGAGACGGAGCACGACACAAGTCCATATCATTGATATCGATCTCCACCGCGTCAGTCGACTCCACCCCGGCAGTGGTCCCGCCAACAGGGCTCCCAAAAGAGGAAGGCCACCAGCAGTCCTCTTCGGAAGAAAGCAAAGAAGAAACCCGAGCCTCCGGCCAAAAGGAAGCTGCCTTACAACATAACACCAGAGGAAAACAAAATTGAAAGCGATCGCCAAGTGAAAGCCTTTTTTGCGAAGAAGACCGTATCGCCAAAGGAGGTAATACCAAGGGAAGTCCAAGAGCACTTTATGGAACACTTTATTGATCGACCCCCGGCATATGTCGAGCGTATGCTGACAGACTATGAGCGACAGATTCAGAAGGAAAGTGAGTACAGAAGTCAGCCCCGCCCAAGGAAGAAGTCGGGAAGTACGACATCAACGACAGGTGGTACTACTAGCGGGAAAACAGTTCCCGAGCTCGGAGAACAATCCAAGCAATCGATCTCTCCGCTCAAGGCGAGTACCAATCCAAGCAAGCAATCGATCCAACCAGTCGACGTGCAAGGCAACCCAATCGACCTCGAAGAAGTAGAGGCTACAGGTCTCACTCTTGGCCAAATCCTTGGCACCGAGGAAATCCGTGCGTACGGTCCAACTGAGTATGCAATGCAATATGTCATCGGAAAACCAGTAGAAGGAACTACCAACTGCGATGCAGCGGTTGCATGATTGGTACCTGCATGAAGTAAAGCGAGGGGAGACGGCGGTCATGGTCAAAGTAAGGAAAGAGCATTACGTCAATGCATGTGACATATGTCTTGAATTCTTAGAACGTTTCCAGTTATATTACATGGACTCTATCAACAAAACTCTCATCAGTTGCTATTGTCTGTAAGTGATTTATATCTTTAATAATTTAAGTCTCTAGCTAGGATATCGTTCATTGGCTTATCCTCACTATATATGTTCTTTTCTACGCTATTATGCAGATTGAAGATGTGGGAGTTGAAACAAGAGGGAATCGATGACATTGGGTTCATTGACCCAAGTACCGTTAATGGTCATGTGGTAAAACATTATGCCAAGGACACAGAAGATCTCTTGGAAAAATTTCTAGAGGCAATGAATACCAAATCTACTATAATATTTCCTTACAACATGGGGTGAGTGTTTACTCTCTTGTATAATACAAATACTATTTTTGATTATTACTAGTTCACTGTCAAATGTAGTTTATGAGTTATATGCATGCCTACTTAATTATATAAACTTCTACGCAGAGACCACTATATCCTCCTAAATATTATCCTCGCGGACGGACTTGTTCAAGTGTATGACTCACTAGATACACTAGAACAATCATACGTGGACTTGTATTTTATGATAGAACGGTAATTTCAATCTTTATCGACCTTGCTTTCTTTCATTATTTCCTAATATCAAAATTAATTATAATAACTCTTTCCTTCTTTTTCTTTGCCGCGTAGTGTTTGGAAAAACATGATAGAAAAAACACCATAATGGTCGTCAATGGAAACCGAAGCTAAAGTGGAAAAATATGAAGGTAATTAAGTAGTACTACTAGGTTCGCGCATCTCTTTAATTCTAGTTTCAATACCATTATCATGCTTGCTTATTAATTATCTTACTGAATTCTATTCTTTTGCAAAATGCGCGAAGCAGCCACAAGGTACACCATTATGTGGATACTTCCTTTGCGAGAACATTCACATCCAGACCGAAGGCCGTATACATCGCAGAGGAGCACGTGAAAGACAACGCCAGGTTTGGCAGATGATGTCGAAGCTCTCACCCAAGAAACGCTTTGTAGCACTTCAAGAGGAATTTGCGGCATTTCTTTTTCAACATGTCATTGATGTAAATGGAGAGCACTATTACTTACCGCCGCCTAAATAATGCCAGCAAATATAGTAGAAAACTGAGATTTCATCCGGAGCACTAGCTAGCTAGTCCCGGCTGGGTTTTGGGCCTTAAGTTATAAGTCCAAAATTTATATGGATGTGTAATTCCATTTGTATATATATTGTGTATGAGATATTGTATATTATATTACATATATATATATGCATCAACTTGTGTAATTAATGTTTACAGTATGTAGCACCGTAAAATAAATTTGAAATGAATGGAAAACACAATAAATAGAGAGGAAAACTAAAACCTAATTAAAAACGAAAAAAACGGAACACTTAGTACCGGTTGGTATCACCAACCCGTACTAAAGGTCCTCCACCACCAGCCCACGCAGGCAGCCACGTGGTGGGCCTTTAGTACCGGTCTGTGGTCCAACCGGTACTAAAGGTCTGAACCTTTAGTCCTGACCCTTTAGTACCGATTGGGGAACCGGTACTAAAGGCACATCCCGACCAGGACTACTGATTGACATTCTACTAGTGAAAGAACGCGGTTGATGGAGTCGTACTTGCGGCGATTCAAATCGCGGAAGATCCGATCCGAGTGCCGAACGGATGGCGCCTCCGCCTTCAACACACGTACAGGTCGGCGGTGTCTCCTTCTTGTAGATCCAGCAAGGGGGAGGAGAAGTTGAGGGAGAACTCTGGAAACACGACGGCGTGGTGGAGGTGGAGCTTGTGGTTCTCTAGTAGAGCTTCGCTAAGCACTACGGAGGAGGAGGAGGTGTAGGAGGGGGGCGTGCTGCGCTAGGGGAAAGGGGTGCGGCTGCCCTCCCACCTTCCCTCTATTTATAGGCTGAAGGGGAGAGGGGGCCGACCCCTTAGATCCATCTAGAGGGGGGCGGCCAAGGGGGGAGCTTGCCCCCCAAGTTGGTGAGAGGCGCCCCCACCCCCTAGGGTTCCCAACCCTAGGCGCCTTGGGCCCTTGGGGGCGCACCATCCCACTGGTTTCCACCCATATTCAGCCCACGTGGTCGTCCGGGGCAGGTGTCCCCTACCGGTGGACCCCCGGAACCCTTTCGGTGGTCCCAGTACAATACCGATAAACCCCGAAACTTTCCGGTGACTAAAACTGGACTTCCCATATATAAATCTTCACCTCTAGACCATTCTGGAACTCCTCGTGACTTCCGGGATCTCATCCGGGACTCTGAACAACTTTTTGTAACCACATACAATTCCCATTACAACTCTAGCGTCACCGAACCTTAAGTGTGTAGACCCTACGGGTTCGGGAACCATACAGTCATGACCAAGACACCTCTCCGGCCAATAACCAATAGTGGGATCTGGATACCCATATTGGCTCCCACATGTTCCACGATGATCTCATCGGATGAACCACGATGTCAGGGATTCAATTAATCCAATATACAATTCCCTTTGTCCATCGGATGTTACTTGCCCGAGATTCGATCGTCGGTATCCCTATGCCTTGTTCAATATCGTTACCGACAAGTCTCTTTGCTCGTTCTGTAAAACATGATCCCATGACTAACTCCTTAGTCACATTTATCTCATTATGAGGATGTATTACCGAGTGGGCCCAGAGATACCTCTCCGTCACACTAAGTGACAAATCCCAGTCTTGATTCCTGGCCACCCAACAGACACTTTTGAAGACACCTGTAGTGCACCTTTATAGTCACACAGTTACGTTGTGATGTTAGATACACCAAAAGCATTCCTATGGTATTGGGAGTTGCACAATATCATGATCTAAGGAAATGATACTTGACATTAGAAAAGCTCTAGCAGACGAACTACACGATCTTGTGCTATGCTTAGGATTGGGTCTTGTCCATCACATCATTCTCCTAATGATGTGATCCCATTATCAACGACATCCAATGTCCATGGTTAGGAAACCATGACCATCTATTGATCAACAAGCTAGTAAACTAGAGGCTCACTAGGGACATGGTGTGGTCTATGCATTCACACATGTATTACGGTTTCCGGTTAATGCAATTATGGCATGAACAATAGACAATTATGATGAACAAGGAAATATAATAATAACCATTTTATTATTGCCTCTAGGGCATATTTCCAAAAGAGCTATCAATATCTCCCATTTTATTATTGGGAGACTGTTGGAAGTATTCTCTAGAGGCAATAATAAAATGGTTATTATTATATTTCCTTGTTCATGATAATTGTCTATTTTTCATGCTATAATTGTATTAACCAGAAACTGTAATACATGTGTGTGAATACATAGACCACACCATGTCCCTAGTGAGCCTCTAGCTGACTAGCTCGTTCATCAATAGATGGTCATGGTTTCCTGACCATGGACATTGGATGTCGTTGATAATGTGATCACATCATTACGAGAATGATGTGATGGACAAGACCCAATCCTAAGCATAGCACAAGATCATGTAGTTCGTTTTCTAGAGCTTTTCTAATGTCAAGTATCATTTCCTTAGACCATGAGATTGTGCAACTCCCTGATACCGTAGGATTGCTTTGGGTTTATCGAACGTCACAACGTAACTGGGTGACTATAAAGGTGCACTACAGGTGTCTCCGAAAGTGTTTGTTGGATTGGCATGAATCGAGACTGGGATTTGTCACTCCATGTGACGGAGAGGTATCTCTAGGCCCACTCGGTAATACAGCCTCATAATGCGCTCAATGTGACTAAGGAGTTAGTCACGGGATCATGTGTTACAGAACGAGTAAATAGACTTGTTGGTAACGTGATTGAACAAGGTATAGGGATACCGACAATCGAATATCGGGCAAGTAACATACTGATGGACAATGGGAATTCTATGTGGGATTAATTGAATCCCTGAAATCGTGATTCATCCGATGAGATCATCGTGGAACATGTGGGAGCCAATATGGGTATCCAGATCCCGCTATTGGTTATTGGCTGGAGAGGTGTCTCGGTCATGACTGCATGGTTCCCGAACCCGTTGGGTCTACACACCTATGGTTCGGTGACACTAGAGTTGTAATGGGAATTGTTTGTGGTTACCGAAAGTTGTTCAGAGTCCCGGATGAGATCCCGGATGTCACGAGGAGTTCCGGAATGGTACGAAGGTGAAGATTTATATATGGGAAGTCTAGTTCCAGTCATCGGAAAAGTTTCAGGGTTTATCGGTATTCTACCGGGACCACCGAAAGGGTTCCGAGGGTCCACCGGGAGGGGCCACCTGCCCCGGAGGACCACATGGGCTGAATATGTGTGGAAACCATCACCCTAGTGGTCTGGTGCGCCCCCAAGGGCCCAAGGCGCCTAGGGTTGGGAACCCTAGTGGGTGGGGGCGCCTCCCACCAACTTCGGGGGCAAGCTCCCCCCCTTGGCCGCCCCCCTCTAGATGTATGTAAGGGGGTCATCCCCCTCTCCCCTTTAGCCTATAAATTGAGGGGAGGTCGGAGTGAAGCCACACCCCTTGCCCTTGGCGCAGCCCTCCCCCTTCCTACACGTCCTCCTCCTCCCTAGTGCTTAGCAACGCTCTGCCGGAGAACCACGAGCTCCACCACCACCACACCGTCGTGCTGCCGGAGCTCTCCCTCAACTTATTCTTCCCCCTTGCTGGATCAAGAAGGAGGAGACGTCCCCGGGCTGTACGTGTGTTGAAAGCGAAGGCACTATTCGTTCGGTGCTCGGATCGGATCTTCCGCGATTTGAATCGCCGCGAGTATGACTCCATCAACCGCGTTCTTTGCAATGCTTCCGCTTAGCGATCTTCAAGGGTATGAAGATGCACTCCCTCTCTCTTGTTGCTAGCATCTCCTAGATTGATCTTGGTGACACGTAGGAATTTTTTTGAATTATTACTACATTCCCCAACACAGAGGCTAGTTGGGTGCGCAACGTCGTTAAGCTGCTTTATCTCCCACCTCGGTGAAAAGGCTTTGCCGCTCTATAAGTTGTCGAAGCGGACCAACAAGTTCAAATGGACCGATGAGGCAGCGGCTGCGTTAGAAGAAATCAAAACACTACTAGCAACCAATCCCAAACTGATGGCACCAGGCGCCGGTGAGCCCATGTTATTATACATATCGGCCACCAACAAAGTTGTGAGCGTGGTGCTCGTCGTTGAACGAGATGAGGAGGGGCACAAATTCTGAACTCAAAAACCGGTATATTATGTGTCAGAGGTGCTAACACAATGCAAGTCCAGATACCCACATTACCAAAAAATAGCCTATAGAGTATTTATGGCGTCGAGGAAACTCAGACACTACTTCCAGGAGTGAGCGGTAACAGTGGCATCTGAGGTCCCCCCTGAATGATATAATCAACAACATGGACGCCACCAGCCGCATAGCTAAATGGGCCATTGAGCTCCTTCCCTTTGAAATAACATACAAGCCACGTTGTGCCATTAAATCTCAGGTATTGGCGGACTTCTTGGCTGAATGGACAGAGGCTGAGCTCCCCAAGGAATAAAGTGCATACTCTCATTGGACAATGTACTTTGATGGATCCAAGACCTTAGCCAGACTGGTGGCTGGATTTATCCTCACATCCCCCACAAGCGACAACGTGCGATACGTGTTGCAAATCATGTATGCTGACTCCAACAATGCAGCCGAATACGAAGCTCTCCTTCATGGTCTTCGGATGGCGGTATCAATGGGCATATAGCTGCTAGAGGTACGGGAAGACTCAAACTTGGCCATATCCCAAATTAATGATGAATTTGACGCCAAAAACCCAAAGATGGCAGCATATAGAAATGCCATCCTCAAGATATCTGCTTGGTTCGAGGGGTCGGAATTCCACCATGTCGCTCGCGATAACAACCAAGCCGACGA
Organism: Hordeum marinum; assembly: GCA_022496015.1. Taxonomy (NCBI): domain Eukaryota; kingdom Viridiplantae; phylum Streptophyta; class Magnoliopsida; order Poales; family Poaceae; genus Hordeum; species Hordeum marinum. The sequence goes on from CM039673.1 coordinate 517,563,072, forward strand.
CATACTGGCCCGGATGGGAGCCAAGCACGATCTCGTCCCGAGAAACACCTTCCTGGAGCAGCTCCTTAAGCCCTCCGTAGTGTGGTAGGATGATGAAAATGGCGCCGGTCCGAATACGGCAGACGAAGTTGTTCCCCCCCCATAAACGAACTAGACGATGGCATTATCGGCGGCTCCGTAATGAATGAAACGCCCTCGGCTCATGAGGTAATGGAAGTAATAGCACCATGGACAGAGCCCTTCCTCGCTTACATTTTCCACAAGGAACGCCCCGACGATCAAACCGAGGCACGATGCATAGTTCGGCGATCCAAGGCCTACAAAGTACACGAGGGTGAGTTATACAAGAAAAGCACAACCGGAAGATTACAGCGGTGTATATCCGAGCAAGAAGGACAGGAGCTCCTGGCAAAAATCCATGCACGCATGGGTGGCCATCACGCCGTGGCAAGAGCCCTTGTCAGCAAGGCCTTCCGAGCTGGTTTCTTTTGGCCCACAGCTCGGACGAACGCCTAGTCACTTGTCCAACATTGTGTAGGGTGTCAACTCTTTGAAAATCAAAGTCACATGTCCCAAACAGCTCTTCGGACTATCCTGGTCACTTGGCCTTTCGAGGTCTGGGGGCTGGGCATGGTCGGCCCACTTAAAGGGGGGACCAAGAGAAATAAATACCTACTGGTCATGGTTGACAAGTTCACCAAATGGATAGAAGCAAACCCGTCGAGTCGGCTAAATCCGGACCAGTGATCGACTTTATATCCAGCGTGGTAAACCGTTACGATGTCCTGCATAGTATAATAACGGATAATGGATCCAACTTCACGGCCCAAGAGGTCAAGGACTGGTGCACAAAAATGGGTATAAAGCTCGATTACGCGTCAGTATATCATCCGCAAACCAATGGACGGGTCGAACGAGCAAACAGTCTCATTATGAGCGGAAGCCACGTTTGGTCCGATCTCTTCACGAGCCGACTGTCATTGGGTGGAGGAACTCGACTCCGTTCTATGGGGCCTGCGCACTACCACGAATAGATCAATGGGATACACACCATTCTTTATGGTCTATGGGCAAAGGCAGTCCTCCCTTGCGACATTATTCACGACGCACCAAGAGTGCGCATGTACGAGGAAAAGGAGGCTGAGTTGGATCGGTAGGACGACTTAGACGCCTTGGAGGGAGAGCGCGACATAGCTCCTGCTCGCTCCACTTTTTACCAACAGCAAGTTCGACGTTACCAAAGTAGGGAGGTCAGGGCCAAAGCATACAACATAGGCGAACTCGTCCTACGACTCCCAGAGAAGCAGAAGTATAAAATCAACCCCAAATGGGAGGGTCCTTTCATCATCGATGATAACCACATTGAACCAAACCCATGGAACGCAGCTCATCTTCGGCGCTTCTACGTATAAACCAGTGTTGTCTAGCTCCCCTATATTTTCTCCTTTTTCTCTTGTATTTTTTCTTCTTCCCTTCCCATTTTGCTGTTTGGCAGGGCCTATTTCTTTTCTTTCCCTATGTTCAGTTGAACCAATCTTGTACTAAAGATTATCGACATACACCATAAAGTGTTAAATCCGAACACAGCACGTGGGGGCTTCTTCTAAGTAGCCAACTTTTTATATTGCAAGTATTTGCTCGCACCTATCGTGCGCACATGTTTCTTTTGTCATGTTTTAGCCATCATATGCATCATTCGAACTAAGACTTTTCCAAGCTGGGTTGCCTCGCTCCTATGATTACCCTTTACGTTCCCGATTGTTCGGCTAGAGAGTAAAGGGAGCACCTCTGCGATTGTTACGATCGGGTCATCCGGACATGTACCTCAGATGGGTGAAGCCAAAAGCTAGCTATCTTACGTAGACAATTGATCATCTGTGACAGAATCATCTTATACGGCTCCGATCCTTTCCACCATTGTTTGGGTCTTTTCTTCCCAAAGAACAGTTAGCCGCATACTAAAAGTATGCGGACTTCTATCTACGATCTTCGTAGGGCCCCGATGAAAGGTATCGATAGAGGTACTATATTCCTCGGAAGATGTTTCTTATGCTAAGCAGTAATATAGCATATGTTTCTATGTGCTTTCTGTCTGTTCACACCACATGGCCGGATTGCCTGGTTCCCCGAATATAGGTCGCTCTTTTGGAGGGACAAATAAGGAGGAACACTCCCGAGCTGTTCGCACGGGAGGGAGAAGCCGATGGCCGGTTAAGATAAAGTTTACAATATAGATTGTTTATACGCAAGTACATAAAAATTATATATGCGGCTGCTGATGAGATTATCGATTATGGTGTCAAGGAGGTAGTCCTCTTGTGGAAGACGGGCGGCAGGCATCACCTGGTTATACACCAGGTGGAGTGGCACTTCTTTTCCATCCGATCCCATGGGACCAACCCGCGTCATATGCTCGGGATTAAGTCCGGTGAAACGGGTCTTTATCATTGCCCATGCTTCCCGTGCTCCCTCACGGCAAGCCGAACTCTTCCATAGCTCGAACCTATTCCAAGCCCCCTTGAATCGATTCACAAGTTCGACTAGCCCTTCAGGTGGCTGTTCGGCAGTCCATAATGCCTTCACCATTTCTTTCACTACTTTTCGCACGTGCCCATGGAGAGTGGTCAGCTCTTTCAGCGGGCCCCCCTGGTATGATCTGATCTCCTCTTCAGGATGCCCGGACAGGAGGCATGTACATGAGGCAACAACATGCTTACTATTATTTCCTACATCATAAATATTTGCTTATAATAGAATCACACTTAATGAACATGCCCCTCTGAAGCTTTTGGTTTTCCTCTTGACATTAGGCTAACTGAATCTTCAAATTCTTAATTTCTTCGGCCTGCTTTTGCACAACAAGGCAGCCAGCCTGGTGCTGGGACTCGGCGTACCCCTGAGAGTCTCGGGCTTCCTCCAACTGCCTTTCCATGTGCCCTATTGATTTGGCTTCTACACGGAATCCGTGTGTCGGACATGATGATACATTAAGATTAGCAATAAATGTACACTCACCATGGGCCTCCTGCGTGAAGCTCTTTACTTGTGCCAGTTCGGCCTTCATGGATTGCACTTCTGTGTGGCTCTCCTCGAGCTCCTTGGCGAATTGCTCAGCCTATTGCTTTGAAGCATGCGTCAGCAGTCAAATAATGTGAAGATCCTTAATTCGTTTGTTTCAAACCAAATTAAGGCTCGGGGTATACTGGGCTTACACGAGTGTTCGGATTCGATAAAAACTGATCACTTATGTGTATGCTGGTTGATATCAACTTCATAGCTTCACCGAACCCAGCTTGGGCGGCACCAAGGTGCGCATCCGCTGAGCTTAGGGCGTCGAACTCTTGTTCGGAGAATATTAGGTGCCACATGGCCTCCCATTGTTGCCGGTGATTCATGGAAGTCTCCACCTCCAATTTGGTGACGGATACAACATCACCAGAATTGGCAGGCGCCGGATTGGCCATGGGGGCTTCTATAGCATAAGCTGCATGAGCCGTGGCTCAGGAGTTTTGGGCGTCTCTAGATACCCGGGTAACCTCTTCATCATGAGAGGACTAGGTGTTTCGCCTAAGTATTTTAATGAAACAAACTGTCGTAAGACTCTATTGATTGTAACAATAAGCGAATAATCGAACAATGTACCTTCGGGATGAGCGGGCAAGTGGATTCTTCCCCATGACCGGCTCTTTCGCAGGATCCTTGTTGGCCTTCGACTCGGCCGTGGCTTCATCTGCCGGTGTATGGCGCGTGGATCGGTGGCGTTTGGGAGACAGGACCGGCACGTCAGGGGCGCTATTGGTAGCTGGCCTCTTGCGGGAAGAGCTTTTCTTCTTACTCGTTGCAGAGATAAAGGTTGACCCGGGATAATCAACTATGATAGCCACTAGGGATTGGACGATGCTATCCTGGAGGGAGACTCCGTATTCGAAGTCAAGTAGAAGACCTGGGTCCTCGTTGAAACCCGGATTGTTGTCGCCTGAATGGTTCTCGGGCTGGGGAGCCAGACAGTTGACTATCTCGATGAAACTCCTCCATTCTTGTTCACGCAAGGCTTCGCTTAAATAAAATGTGGAACGGAAACCCCCGAACTATGTTCATGTTTGAGATAGAAAGGCTTACCCATTCGATAGGATTGTGGGCCGAATATCCTTCCTTGGTTTCCCGCGGAACAAAGTCTTCTTGCTCTCCTTTGTACAGTTCGACAAGTGCGGCGGCCAACGTCGTCGGATTGGCGGTCCCTACCTTTCAGGAGCGCGTGGTGTTGCTCGTCCCATTGTATTGCCATAAGGGGTGCATCCTCTATTGAAGGGGCTGCATGCATCAGGAGATGGTGGCGGCCATGACATTGATCATGGTCAACTGGTGGTGGGCGAGCATCCGCACCTAAGCTGCTAGGCGCCGCACTTCAGCGCTTTCCTCCTGCGACGAACTCCTTGGGCGCTAGTTATATCTCTTCTTCGGGAGGGCGTCGGAGTATTTGGGAAGACCTGTTCGAGTTGGCTTGAATAGGGGGACATCTTCAATATAAAACCATTCCGAAGTCCACTCTTCGGATTTCTTCGGTGTGCCCGCCGGATACCCCGTCCCCGCTATGCGGCACACTTCGGCTCCGCCGACCTCCAAGATCGTCTTGTCCCAAGTTCGGGGGATGAGACAAAAGTATTTCCTCCACAAATCAAAGTGCGCCTCTCACCCCAGGAACATCTCGCAGAGAGCAACAAAGCCTGAGATGTGCAAGATGGACCCTAGAGTAAGGTGGTGCCTCTGTTTTAAATGAATGGTGCCTCCATTACGGAGGGGTAAGATTGTAAAAATCATTGACCACTCGCCTCCCCACGACACGCGAAAATCAAGGAACACGCGTAGTTATTATAATGAACATGCGCCCGCGACGCTTGAGATTTTATCGAAGATTGGTCGGTTGCCGAACAAAGAAGGATGAGGGACTCGCCTCACAAGCCGAAGATGATGACACAAGGAGATTGACCGGATATATATCGGCGTTGAAGGCTAGTCTGGGGGCTACTGAGGGAGTCCTAGATTACGGGGTCCTCGGATAGCCGACCTATTGTTTATGGGTCGGACTGTGTGGGCCGCAAAGGGAGCATCGGACGATCAAAGACCACCTATGCCAGATGGAAGCTTCGAGGAGCCATGACGTACTCTCCATGTTATTAGCTGTAGTTAGGCATGTTTATCTCTTCGGCATGTAACCGACCATGTGTAAACCCAGGGCACCCTCGACGTCTATATAAGCCGGAGGGTTTAGGGTATAGACAGAACAACTCATCTAGGGTTAGCTATTCGATCTCGAGGTAGATCAACTCTGTAACCCTCATATCATCAATAGAACCGACAAGGACGTAGGGTATTACCTCCATAGGAGGGTTCGAACCTGGGTAAATCTATGTCCCCTTCTTCTCCGGTTACCGTCGATTCTTGTCTCACAATTCGGGACCCCCTACCCGAGATCCGCCGACTTTGACACCGACAGTTAGATCAACAGTAAAGCATATGAGAGCCACTCAACATTTTCATCGCGGTCTTCTCCTTGGTGCGAATCAAATAATATTATGATCATTCAAATAAGAATCATAATAATTTCAGAGAAGACCCAAATACTTTTCGTGAATAATCTCAACATAAACCCACAATTCATCGGATCCCAACAAATGCACCCCACAAAAGAATTGCATCAGATGGATAAAAGCGAAGAGGCGATTATCATTGTATTGAAGATCAAAAGAGAGAGAGAGAGATCCATCTAGGTACTAACTACAGACCTATAGGTCTGTGGTGAACTATTCACACATCATGATGATGGCAACAAGGTTGATGAAGCGGCCCTTCATGATCGATCCCCCCTCCGACATGGTGCTGGAACGGAGCTACAGAAAGGCTGACGGTGGAACAGAGACTTGTGGCAGCGGAAAAGGTGTTTCGGGACTGTCCCTAGGGGTTTTGGAATATATATGTGAATTTATAGGCCAGAGAACAGAGTCAGGAGGACCACTAGGGAGGGACAAGACATCTGGGCGCGGCCACCCCCCTGGCCGAGCCCTTTTGGCTTGTGCCTCCCTCGTGTGGCTTCCGATCTTCTCCTGAAGCTTCTAGGTCTTCTTTTGGTCCAGAAAACACATAAACAATTTCGTGGCAATCGGACTTCGTTTGGTACTGTAAACCCGAAAAGCAAAAAACACATAGAAAACAACAACTAGCATTGGGTCAATAGGTTAGTGCTCAAAAATAATATAGATTGGTAAATAATTACTCAAAAAGTATCCTAGAATGGTAATATAACAGCATGGAACAATCAAAAACTATAGATACGTTGGAGACGTATCAACGATGCTTGCACTCAGGCACACCATTCTGAGCATGAGCACCAGGACAAGAGAACTGAGCAAGAGTACCGTCCTTAGCAAGAAATCCACGCAACATCATGGAGATATATTGTCCAGCAGAGTTAGCAGAAACACACGAATAGGCATAGAGAACTGAGTGTGAACCATGTCAGCAAAGCGCTTATAGATAGATAAGACCTCACTACGAGAGGACATGAAATATATCCACGTTGTCAAGAGAAATCATCTATAAAGATAATATACTAGCGATGGCCTCCCTTCGAGGCAAAGGGAGCTGGACCCCAGACAACAGAGTGAACAAGGTCAAAAGGGAGCCGAGACACAATCTCGCTATGAGGGTAAGGTAACCGAACTTGTTTACCAAGCCGGCAACCCTAACAGTCTAAAGACACACCACCGGAGATGGATCCAAGAAGACCACGTCGAACTAAGGATGAGAGACGAGAGCCACATAAGTGACCAAGGTGATGATGACACTGCTGAAAAGAGCTAGTAGACAAGGCAACAAAGGTGGAGAGACTGGTGGCGGTGGCAGCGAATGGAAAGTGAAGCTAGTCAAACTCCCAGAGACCCTAAGAGTCATGGTGCCGGGGGCCAGCACCAAGAAGAGCACCAGTATGACGGTCTAGAACAGAGACCGAGTCAAAGTTGAGAATGACCCAACAACCAGAGTCAATAATCTGACCACCGGACATGAACTGCATGGTAAGTCGAGGAGCATGAGCAACATCTGGAATATGAAAGGACGAAGTGCTAAGAATGCCTCGACCATTAACCGGGAAGGAGGTACCATCAGTAGTAAGAAGATGAACAGGAGAATCTAGAGGTCGAATAGATCACAAAGCAAATGAATCATGAGTCATATGAAAAGATGCTCCAATATCAAGAATCCACGGAGATGTACCTGCCTATGTAGATGGTCGTCTCACAATGCCAACAGAGTCAGTAGTAGAGTCAACACAACATGTCGATGGAGAACAGTGAGATGGAGCCAACAGGCATCAAAGTCGCACAATATCCTGCTCAGTCAGGGGCTCAACGGAAGAGGTCGACATAGATGCACTCGACAATAGAAAGCCAGAGTCAATTAGCAAGGCGTGAAGTCGCGCAATCTCTTCCTCAGTGAAGTACAAAGCTGAAGTAGTCGACGTAGTAGCACCGGGAGAGGAGCAACCACCACCACCTATGGACGCCGCTAGATGTGCCGGTGTAGCATGACTAGTAGCGTCTGTAAAGTCCGAGGGCGCATGTAGACAAGCCCCAAGCGTCGAGGGAAGGCGTGTGTGTGAGGCATAGTCTATGAAGTCATATGCACCAGCACAACCCGTGAAAGTCGCAAGAGGAGTCGGTGTAGAGCGACAATCACCACGTACGAAAGATGCACAAGTAGTCATAGGAGAGCGACGAACACAACCTTTAGAAGATGCTGAAGGAAACAATGTCACAGACGGACGAGCATCAAACACCGAGGAATGATGCATGTGTAAGACGGGATCAGTACAAGGAGCACTGTTGAAAGGCAACTGGCAGCAATGCAAAGACATTCTGGTGAACAAACAGACCTCTTTTTTTACCAAAGGACAACTCGACTCCCGAAGCAGACGTGCGACGCAGCCAATTACCAAGTGGGGGAGTCTGGTGCACCACGTCACGGGCCTGGACGGGAGGAAGATGGTGCAACAGCCTCAAGTGGACAGGCACAAGCACACATGATGTGCAGGTGGGACGTCACGGGGGGCTACGACCAGCCAGTCTGCCCGACCTGCAAACCACGCAGTGGCTGCGGTGTCCAGAAGGAGAAGCGCCCCGACGCGTGGAGGTTAAATTCAGGTTTCGACCCTTTTCACTAACTTTAGCCCGATCTGACTCACTTATGAATTTTTTTTGGATCTGATTTTTTTCTATCACCACCCGCTGTGGCGGTAGGCATACACACCCTACCGCCAGAAACAATGGCGGTAGGGTTCGTTTGACTCCCATTTGACTCCGCTAACATGATGCCACCTGTGCTGACTCAATTCCTACCGCCACTGGTTCTGGCGGTAGGGTGTGTAGCCTACCGCCATAGCGTGTGGCGGTAGGAAAAAGGGTCAGATTCGAAAAAAAATCATAAGCAGGGTCAGATCGGGCTAAAGTTAGCAAAAAGGGTCAAAACAGTAAATTTTGCCACGCATGGATGGTTGGATGCTTCAGGAGAGGCGACTCATCTGGACAGGGTGTCAAAAGGTGATGATGACCGGCGACGGAGAAACGACAGCGCACCCGATCTGTAGACCTTGACCTTCTGCTGCTCTTCCTGATCTGGACGAAAGGGCACCAAGCTGCTCACGTCGATCTGGATGGGAGACTGCTGCATGACACGTCGGTCTAGATGGGGTGGAATCAGAGGACGGAGCGGCCGGAGACCTGCAGTCGGCTTGGATCGACGATCGGGTAGCCGCTGGGGTGGTGGATTAGGAGGAGCAATCGTCCGAAGAGATATCGATGGCCTACAGGCGAATTTTGGATCATGAGAGTGGTACATTTCCAACGTATCTATAATTTTGTTTATTTCATGTTGATATATTATTATTTTAGGATACTTTTGGGGCATTTATTTACCGATTTATATTATTTTAGCACTAACCTATTGACTCACTGTCGAGTGCTACTTGTTATTTTCTGCATGTTTTCTACTTTTCAGGTTTATACCATACCAAACGAAGTTCAATTGTCCCGTAACTTTTTGATTATTTTTTCTGGACCAAAACAAGACATGAAAACTTCAGAAGGAGGCCAGGAATCGCACGAGGGCCCCACAAGCCAACAGGGCGTGCCCGGTGGGCTTATGGCTTTTGGCCCCCTCGTGGCTCCTCCGACCTCGTTTTCTGGCTTATAAATTCTTTATATCCCCAAAACCCTAAAAAGTGTCCCGAAACATTTTTTTACGCCACCGCAAGTCTTTGTTCCAACGGGAGGCCATTTAGAGCTCTGTTCCGGCACCCTGTCAGAGGAGGGATCGATCACAGAGGCCTCTTCATCAACCTTGATGCCCTCACGATGATGTGTGAGTAGTTCACCATTGACCTACGGGTCCATAGCTAATACCTAGATGGCAATCTCTTTCTCTCTCTTTGTCTCTCCCTCTCTTGATCTTCAATACAAAGATCATCGCATCTTCACTTTGATCCATATGATTTAATCCTTATGTGTGGTGCGTTTGTTGGGATCCGATGAACTAGCAGGGTGACCCGCGCATTTGCGTGGCTAGATTTATTACCGCCAAATTGTTATAGTTGTGTTTTTTGTCTACCAAAATGGTTTATAAATGGCACTATCCCATTTGATGGTGCGCATATATTTTTAGAAGAAATTGTAGCTCAAATACAACATGCCAAAATTTATTATGCATCTGTTGAACTATTATGCGATTTTATATGCTTGGCATTTGATATAATGTTGATAGTACATAGTAAGATTTTCAAGGATGGGAGTCTCATGAAAACATGCTTGGGATTTCGGATCAAGTATCACATTAAACTACATTCGATATTGTTATTGATTATACTTATCTAACTTTTAATTCATTTTTCCTTTTTAGCCAAAATATTTTTTAGTTCACTGCTTATGTTTGCAAAACACACATTATTCTGAAATATAACACTTTTTGTGGCTTCAAGACCCGACGAGGTTCACCCTTGACCAATGCCTCTGCTCGTCTCTATTTTACTCCTATTAGTATCTTTTCCTACTATGGTTATACATCTAATGACCAATACACATTACTACATCTGGAATATTTAGTGTAAAAGTTATCTTTAAATAGTTATCTCAGATTCGAAGTTTATTTTAAACCTGTTGACATGATAAATTCATATAATTATTTTCCTGGGCTACATTTTCCTTATCTCATTGTGTAAACCTCGGTCCAATCTATGTAGATAATATAATTTCTTGGTTGTCATTTGAGTTTAAGTTATGGTTGCACTTCACATTGGGATTGATTATGATAATCACATCTACATACCCCATTCTTGTTTTTGTTGTTGTTTGTCATATAAAATATTATAAAATAAGCACAACTTGGTATGGTCAAGCATCCAAAAACCAAGAAAATATATGAAACCAACGCTGCTATTTTATATATACTTATTTTCTTAAGATCTAATTTTCTGTTAATTATTTTTTACACCTTGTTGCCACTTCTTATATTGTACAGACATATTTTTCACCCGCCTTGATGCGATGTGGTTAGTTACATGCACTGATGGCATGTTGCGTTTATAATCTTCCTATTGTAGCTCTTCAACTGGTCCTGAGCTTGGCAATGAACTATTTCCTTGAATGCTCACATCTAATTTTGAAATATGTACATATTTTGTTCAAAATATTTTGGGGTCTGTAAAATGATTTTTTTGCATTCTTTTCCAATCATCATACAATTTTAAACGTGGCTGGGTAAATAGAATACTTTCAGCTCCAGCGTCAAGATGTGTGCTTCCTCACATAGAGTTTCTCATAGCCCCGAATCTCAATAGAATAATTACATGTCTTATTTGCATATAAGATGCATGTATTGACCGTAGGAATACCTATGTGCATGTTAAGTAAAAGACAGTATACATAATAGACATGCATGTGTCCTACAGGGTTACAACTAACTATAGACGTACATTCCCCAAAAAGAAGATAGGCGTACACGTGTCCGTGTGATATAGACTCCTATGTACATACGTTATTTATTTCAAGTGGAGTCTCGTGTATAAATTGAATAATCCTTTGCTCCCACTATTTCAGTTGTATTTCCTAACGTGAATTGATGTTTATTTGGCACATTGACTCTCTTACGTGGGTTTCTCCACCACGCGTGGCCGGTCGCATTAGATTTCCATAAGCACGAATCACACTTTTGGTCTATAGACATGTACCGACCTCTTCGATCTAAATTTTTTGTAAGAGAAATATTGTTCGTTTTAGGCACCGTTGATTTTGGTATGCTCCGGAAGTCAAGTTTATTTGGGCAGCTTTGCTATGTTGGTTACTAAATAAGGATTCCAGTATACGTGCGTGTAATTCTTTAAGGCAAATGTAGGTGCAATTCATTAAGGCAAGTCCCCGTCTTTATTCCAAGAACTTTTTTTAATGTTATTACATTGGAGACCGCTCTAAATAAGCTTGGGTGGAGACGTGTAGGAAGTGGAGACATGCATACTTCTGTAAAGCAAATCCGGGCCGTTCTTTTAAGCTCTTTTTTTATTGTTTCATCTTAGCTGTTAATTTTCTATCGTTTTAAGTATATAATAGATTGATAGATTATGGTTTTCTGTTCATATTATTCATGATAAATATTTGAGTCTTCTTTGAATTCTAAATATGATTCTTATGTGCATGATTATGATAGCTTCATAATTCTCTCCGATCTATTGAAATAGTTTGGCCAACTAGATTGATATTTCTTCCGTGAGAGAGGTGCGTTGTGGTAGGCTCAAGATGACGAACTTTTATATCCCAGTGACAGAAGGGGCCAAGATGCATCTTTGTGTTTCTGCTACTAAGGATAACACGATGGGGTTTATTCGTATTGCTTGAGTTTACTTTGTCTACATCATGTCAGTGTTCTCCAGGCATTACTCTGTTTTACTTAATACTCTATATGCATGCTGGATAGCGGTCGATGAGTGGGGTAATAGTAATAGGTGTAGGCAGGAGTCGACCTATGTTTTTATGGACGTGATGCCTATATACACATGATCATTATCGTGAATATCACATAACTATCCGCTTTTCTGTCAATTGTCCAACAGTAATTTGTTTACCCATCGTATGTTGTATTCATGAGAGATGCCACTATGGAAAACTATGGTCACCGTGTCTATTCACCATATATTTATAAAACCTTCAAAAACCTTGCTTCCATTCACCTGCTTTTATTTTATTTTGTAAGTTATAATTATCTACAATTATCTACTCATCTCACTTGCTTGCAAATAACGAGACTAAGGGGATTGACAACCCTTTTGCCCGTGTTGGGTGCAAGTTGTTTGTTCTATTGTGTGCTGACGCTGAAGACGGTTGTTGTTGATATTCCTATTAGTTTGATAAACCTTGTTTTCATAACTGAGGAAAATACTTACCCATATTGTGCTATGATAACCCGTTCCTCTTCATGGAAAACCCGCTAGATTCTATGTGGCCTATTGGAGTATCATTAAAGAGGATATCCTGGAAGCTTTTGGAGCTTTTGGGAGGATGGATTTTCAAGGGTTGACGTCCATAAACCAGGCCTTCGTCACGCTCCTGCCCAAATCCGCGACAACGATTGAAATCAAAGACTTCCGGCCGATCAGTTTGATTCATAGCTTCCCAAAGCTCGTCGCCAAAGTCATGTCCTTGCGGGTGGCCCCCGAGATGCCAAACATTGTTGGAACTCACCAGAGCGCTTTCATCCAGGGGCGAAGCCTGCATGACAACTACATGTTGGTGCAAGGCATGGTACGGTGGTTTCAATAGACTAAGAGGCCGGTAGTGATGCTAAAGTTGGATATCACAAAGGCTTTTGACACAACTGACTAGGCTTTTCTCGTGGAGATATTGCGCCATTTGGGCTTCGGAGATAAATGGATTGCTTGGTTGGCCGAACTGCTAGCTTCCTCCTCGACACAGATCTTGCTCAGTGGTGTCCCGGGCGAAGTTATATGCAACAAGTGTGGATTCTGGCAAGGGGAACCCATGTCCCCTCTTCTCTTCGTCACGGTCATGAGTAGCCTATAGGCCTTGCTCAACCATGCGGCCGACACCGGCGTGCTGACGCCGCTGGCCCCTACGGGTCCTAGAAACCGCACCTCCATCTATGCGGACGATGTGGTAACATTCATCACACCGGACCTCTAAAGTATTCGGGCCTGCAACTTGCTACTCACGGACTTTGGAGTGGCTTCTGGGCTTCGCACAAACCTGGCGAAGTGTTCTGCGCACCCCATTAGATGCACAGAGGAACAGGTCGCGTTGATAAATGATGAGATGGGCTTCCTGATGGTGGGTTAGCCATGTCGCTACCTGGGCCTCCCCTTAAGCCTAAGGAAGATCACGGCTGGCCAATTGCAATATATTGTTGTCAAGATGGCTAACAGACTCCCCGCGTGGCAAGCAAGAATGATGTATAGAGCTAGGAGGCTTAAACTACTCAAAACCACCCTTGCATCAATGCTAATCCATGCTATGATGGCAATAGACCTTCCAGTTAAAACAATTGAAGCGGACAACAAGATTTGTAGAGGTTTCTTTATGGAAGGGATGGCGAGATGTTCACGGTGGACACTACTTGGTGGCTTGGGATCAGGTTTGTGCGCATAAGGAATATGGTGTCCTGGGGGTACCCAACTTACGTCTGCTTAACACCTCTCTTCGAGCAAGATGGCCATGGTTGGCTAGGACAGAAACACATAGGCCATGGTTAGAATTCAACATTCAAGTCTCCTCGGATTCGATGGCTATTTACAAGGAAGCCACCAAATGCACCATTGGGGATAGTCAATCACTATTGCAGAAACGACCTATTGTCGCAGTTGGTAAGGGTCTTTAGTGCTGGTTCTCGAACCGGCACTAAAGGGTTGGGACTAAAGCCTACCCCCTTTAGTCCCGGTTCAACACAGCCCGGCACCAAAGGCCCTCCACGTGGCATCCGTAGGCACCGTGGGCTAGGGGACCTTTAGTCCCGGTTCACCAACCGGGACTAAAAATATTTAGTTTTTTAATTTTGTTTTATTTTTTCCTTTTAATTCTTTAGGGGTTTATGAATTAATTATGGTTTACTTTCCTTTTAATTTTGTGTTTAATTAATTTTCATTTCAAACATATATTACGCTACTACATATACTGTACACACATTATGCATATATATATATATATATAAATAGAATATCTCATAGAACTGATCATATATATATATATATATATATATCATCGAATTGCTCGTACGACGACCATTCACACGTATATATACAATTTCTCCTACAATTTTAGTATCATTACATATATATGAAGGTATTACTTGTTCTTGATCTTATAATGGTATTCTTCTTTGGAATCTATGACCTGGTCGACCAGAAATCCAGCTAATTCCTCTTGAATTGCTCGTATCCGAGCCTCTGGTATGAGTTGGCCCCACATCTACGTCAGCTACAAGATGAATATATTAATTGTGTGTATATACATTAACTAGATCATGATAAAAAAATTATGGATAGTGTTTTGACAAACATAACCAAAGATTTCTTTCATTTCTGCTCCTTTCAGACGTGATCATGCGAATGTTCTCGCAAACGTAGTACGCGCATAAACTAGTCCCATGCTCCTGCCTCATGCACTTTACGAGAATAAAATTCAATCAGGTAATAATTAATCAAGCATGATAATGGTATTGAAACTAGAATTAAAGAGATGCACGGGCGTAGCTAGCTAGCTAGTAGTACTTAATTACCTTGGGCCGCACCGGTTTCAGCTGTTGTGCCCAGTCGCCTGGGACCTGTTTGATGAACTTGGCCCAAGACCTGTCGCCAACAAACAAAATGAATAAATGAGTTATTAACTATAGTTGATATCAGGAAATGAAGAAATTAAAGAGGCCAACATAGTGCGATAATGATTGAAATTACCTGTCAAGCAGCCCCCTCATGATTGCGTATTCGGATGAATCCTTAAATAGCGAGTTGAGTACTTCAATTTTTCCTTGTCCACTTCAATGATTAACAAGATCCAGTGGTAATTGCATAACTCATCAACAACACGTATTAACATCTAGTAAGCAAAAAAAATGAATTTGTAGTACAAGATATATATAGTAACACTCACCCGAAGTTCTAAGGAAGTAGTATTTCTGGTTGGGTGTTTAGATGCTTCAAAAAATATTGCATGGCTTTCTCTGTGTATTTTCTCGAATATGCAGTTTCCCATATCTTTTGATTAATCGTATTTGGGTCAATGAACCCAATGCCATAGCATCCAGCTTGTTTCATTTCATACATCTTCATTCTCCATAATACCGCAGAAACAAATATAGTGAGGATAATTACAAGTAATGAACGAGAGCACAACTAGCTAGAGACTTAAATTATAGAAAGAAATCACTTAATAATGAATCCACCTATCTTTTTTATGGAAGTAATGCCTCCCTTTGACTCTCACCATGAGGGACTCTTGATTGGTATTTATTGTTATTTGCATGTACCAAGTATGCAAATCGTACATTCTCGTTGGTAGAAGCTTGACTTCTTGAGGCTTGACCAGAGGTTTGTCGCGGGCATATTGATATTTTACTTCTGACTCTTTTAGCCCGGGGATTTCCTCAAGGCCTAGGAGTTGTTCAACACTGACACCGGCCTCTTTAGTCATCCTAATATGTTCTTCGGTTACTCCTGGCCGACCAACGGTACTCACAAGTGTTTGTACAATGAGTGGGGGGATCAATTGCACTACCTGTTCTCCCAGCTGGGGGATAGTTTTCCCGCATTTTTTTGCCAACTCCTTGGATAGAGCTCGAGCTCGACTCCTTTTGTCCTGCAAGATATGACTTCTTGATAGACTGCACATAGTCGCTATCTTTCTGATTGATAGTCGGTCGAGCCATATCAATGAAGTGTTGTGAGACATGCTCAGGTACTTTCTCCTTTGGCGACTGGGGCGGTTTCAGTCCAAAATGGGCCTTCACTTTGGCATCCACTGCGCTCTCGAGTTCCTCCTCGGTCAGGTGGTAAGGCAACTTCAGAAGAGGCTTGAGGCTTGGACCATATCATAATTTCTTGCCTGTTGTACTGCTAGTCGTCGTAGCTACGGCCTCTCTCTTCCGTTGTTGCTTAGGCGACGAAGCACATTGAGTCCACGGAGCATGCTGACGCCATGCCAGACTTGGAGGAGGAGTCGGCTGACGCGGTGCCGGACTTGGAGGAGGAGGACTTGACTGACGTCGTGCCGGACTTGGAGGAGGAGTCGGCTGACGCGGTGACAGACTTGGAGGACGAGGAGGAGTGACTGATGTGGTGGCAGACTTGGAGGAGGAGGAGTCGGTGGCCTTGGAAAGACGATGCAATCCTTTTTCCATAGAATGATACGATATATGGCCTCTCCCAGTGTTCTCTCCTCGTCACCTCCAGGAATGTCAAGTTGTAGCTTATGATATGCTGACATCACTTCATCAACTCCAACACGAGCATAGCCAGCTGGAATGGGATTGCAATGGAAGGTTGCTTCTAGGGGATTTGCTAAAGCATAGTCATCCGCCACCTTCATGGATAAGTTCTTCACTTTCATGTGTAGCTCACAGTTAGTCATGTCTTCGATATCATCCACAGGGTAGCTAGGTAGCAGTGCATCGTCATGGATATCGGCTGGGGCGGAACCCACGCCTCTTCTCGGCATAGATGGGACAGTGGTATCCAATGCTGGATCGATCTGCTCATGCTGCCGCTGAGACGCCCTTTCCCGGCTGAGTGAGTCGATCTGCTCTTGCTGCCGCCTGACTCTGGATTCCAACTCAAGTTGCTTTGATTCTAGGCCTTCAAGGCAGAGTGCTTCCTCCTTCTTCCGCTTCTCCTGCATCTTCTTTCTCGCATGACTTCTGTAGTCGTCGTTCCAACCAGCCAACCCCTCAAACCATGGAACAACACCTTCCCTCGTGTTCTTCCTGGGTGTTCAGGATTCTTCAGAGCGTCGGTAAGCTCGTCGTCCTCTCTGTTGGGTGTGAACACCCCCGTTCGAGCTTCTTCAATTTTCATCAGAATTTCATCTGTCACTTTTTTAAGACTTGCCTTCACCATAATAGCCCGTGTCTTTGGGTCCAACTTCCCCTCGTGCGCATAAAACCATGTCCTGCACCTCGGGAGCCAGGTCACTGTAACTGGAGTGACCCCTGCACTAATCATATCTTTTTTGGATTGATTCCATTTAGGCAAGGCCGTCTGGTAGCCACCTGGCTCCGGAGTATGATGCCATTGCCTTTTCGCAACATTAATCTTGTTCTTTCTCGATCGTTCCTTAGCTAGTTCTGATTCCTTGAACTTCACGAAATCGTCCCAGTGATCTTTTGCCTTCACTAGTGCTCCCTCGAATTTTGGAGTTGTCTTGTTTGCTTTGACGTACGCAACCCATGCATTTTTCTTGAAAGTGTTGAATGCGATCGCCATCTTTCTAAGAGCATAGTTTCTGACTTTCTTCAGATTTGCATCTGTCAAGTTATCTGGTAGTGTGAAATGTGACATCAGCTCGGTCCAAAGCACATCTTTTGCTCTTTCATCGACAAAAGTAACTCCTTCTCGATCTCCCTTTGCTGGCTTTTTCCATTCTTGTGTGGAGATCGGGATTTGGTCCCTGACAATAACTCCGCATTGATTCTTGAACTTGGTCACATTTTTCTTAGGTTCAAGCGGTTCGCCAGTTGATGTATTGATGGAATCAATACCAAACTTTACGCTAGGGTCCAACTTTTTGGCCGGGCCTCGAACTACCCTATCGCTTGTAGAAGATTTGCTCAATCCGAAGGCCTAAAAGAATCAATTCGTTAATACATATACAACTCAATTAAGACATGTAATGATCATCGGATGGCTTATATAATAAATATACCTAGCCGGTCTTTGTTATTTGAAGAATATTTTCTTCATCAACATCATTGTCGAATTCATCTATTCTTTCATCTTCGTCAAACATACAACCCTCACTGGAATTGTTCAAATATTGCGAGCCGGCATCATCTTCATGTTCATGCTCTGGGCTCGTGGAGCGTATGATGTTGAACAGAGCCTCTTCTCCTTCTCTGCCGATATTGTCCATAGCTTTTATTTAACTAACCTAGAAGAAATAAAGAACAATTTAGTATTCAAATTAGAATGCATGCAACCAATAAGGAAAATTGAATCATATTACATAATATGCATCATCGAATATAATCTCGAATAAATCGTCTAGAATATTATCGAATATAATCTCGAATATTATTACTAATATATCTCGAATATTATTGATTATATAATATCACTACTACATATCTAGTTGACGTCTCGTGCGGCAGGCGATGGACACCCAAAGAGAAGGAACTATGAGAGGATCATAGCTCGGGTGAGATCCTTGGAAAACCTGCCAGGTATTGGAGAACCTGACATCCAACGCATCCATGTAGCGACGGACGTGCTTGTCCTCCTCCCTGACACAGTGGCGTACCACCTCCGGTGGGGCCGGCTGCCTTCGCACCGAAAGTGGCCCACACGAATGCCAGCAAAGAAGCTTCGGGTTGATGAAGGGACCCGGGTTCCTCACCAAGTTGCGCCCCCTAGAGGTAGCCCGGCGGAGCCCAGTCCCGGACATGGCTCCTCTGAAGCAGGACGTCATCACGAACGAGTCGACGACAAGGATGGGGGCCAAGCATCGTTGTCTCCGAGAAGAAATTTTTATGAAAACAAATTCCTCTAACATTTAATTAACATTCAAAATTCATCTAATGAACATCTAATTAAAATTCATCTAACATCTAATTAACATTCAAAATTCATCGAATATACATCTAATTAACATCTAATATACATCTAACATCTAATTAACATCTAATATACATCTAATTCATCTAACATCTAATTAACATCAGTTAACATTCAAAATTCATCTAATATACATCTAATATACATCTAATTAACATTCAAAATTCATCTAATTAATATCTAATTAAAATTCACCTAACATTTCTATATATCTAAAACTCATCCAATTAAGCAAAAAAATCCAGAGGCCGGCGAGGCGAGGCGAGTCAGGGGCTCACAGCGGGGCGACGACCGGCGAGGTGAGGCGAGTCGTCGGCGCCGGCGACGGCGCGCGAGCTTGAGGAGGGGGCGGTGCACGACGTCGGCGCGCGACGTGGGGCGGCGCGTCTAGGGCGGTGGCGGCGTGGGCGGCGCGTCGGGGCGGCAATGGCATGGGCGGCGACGACGTGGGGGCAGGCGGTGCGTCAGGGGCGTGCGGGGGCGATCTCCTCTGTGGTCGAAGAGACAAACAAAGCAGAGGGAAAATGAAAAAAAGTTCAAGTGATGCTTATATAGGAGGACCTTTAGTCGCTGTTGGTGGCTCCAACCGCGGCTAAATGTGAATTTCAGCAGGCGCGGGCGGCGGGAAGCGAAACCCTTTAGTTGCGGTTGGTGGCTCCAACCGTGACTAAAGGGGGTCTTTAGTCGTGGTCGGAGCCACCAACCGCGATTAAAGGCTGGTGCTCGTGCAGGCATGGTTTAGTCCCACCTTGCCAAGCAAGTGGCGCCCGCGCCAGCTTATAAGCCTCGCCATGGCTCCTCTCTCGAGCTCCTCTCTAAGCAGGCCTGTGTGGGCCTAATGAACATGTGCGGCCTTGTTGGGCCTACTGGGCCTTATGGGCCTACAACCTGGTCCAACTAGTGGTTGGGTTTCTAGTCGTATGCAGGCCGTGGCGGCTCAGTAGGCGGCCTATATTTTATTTATTTTTCACTTTTTTTGTTTTTTGCTTTATTTAATTTCTTTAGTTTCTGAGTTTTTTTGTGCTTTATTGAGAGTTAATGAGTGAATCTTTTTGCGTTAGGTCAAAAAAATTATAAACTTTCTGTTAGTGGCAGTAGTTTTCAAATTCAAATAGTTTAAATTTGAATTATTTCAAATTTGTGTGAATCACTAGTTTGTGAATAACTTTACTTTAAAAATAGATTTTCCAGTGATTCTTTTTTCTACTGTTTCATATTATCGTGTTTTATCATTATATCCAATTTGGTAATTCTTAGGTTATTTAAAAATGAAATTCCTTTGTAACAGGTAAGTTTTTGTCTGAAACCCTGATACTTCGAAAGAGATTGTCCATTTTGTACACGAAGTGCATCCAGTTTTTCTCGTAACCCTCTCAGCTTTTTGGCACATGCTATGTGGGTGAAATGATGATACCATGCCAACTTTCAACCTTTTCAGAGTTCATTTGTAGTGCTTATCAATTTCAGGGTCATTTAGCTCAAAAAAAAAGTAAATGCATGAAAAATAGCAAATGAAGTTAGAAAGGGTTGAAAGTTGATGGCCTCCCTTCGAATGGTGCGTACTGAATGCACAAAATTCTGGAGTTGAAATAAGTTAAAAAAATAAATTGCCTTTGTAATAGGCGAGTTTTTATGTGAAACCCTGATACTTCGAAAGAGATTGTCCATTTTGTACACGAAGTGCATCCAGTTTTTGTCGTAACCCTCTCAGCTTTTTGGCACATGCTATGTGGGTGAAATGATGATACCATGCCAACTTTCAACCTTTTCAGAGTTCATTTGTAGTGCTTATCAATTTCAGGGTCATTTAGCTCAAAAAAATTAGTAAATGCATGAAAAATAGCAAATGAAGTCAGAAAGGGTTGAAAGTTGATGGCCTCCCTTCGAATGGTGCGTACTGAACGCACAAAAAGTCTGGAGTTGAAATAAGTTAAAAAAGGAAATTGCCTTTGTAATAGGCGAGTTTTTATGTGAAACCCTGATACTTCGAAAGAGATTGTCCATTTTGTACACGAAGTGCATCCAGTTTTTGACGCAACCCTCTCAAATTTTTAGCACATGCTATGTGGGTGAAATGATGATACCATGCCAACTTTCAACCTTTTCAGAGTTCATTTGTAGTGCTTATCAATTTCAGGGTCATTTAGCTCAAAAAATCAATAAATGCATGAAAAATAGTAAATGAAGTCAGAAAGGGTTGAAAATGGATGGTCTCCCTTTGAATGGTGCATACTGAACACACAAAACACATAAGTACACTACTATTACCAAGATTCCCTTCGGTTTGTCCGAAGTGGGACTTTCTAGATATATAAGTCCGGAAACTAACTAGAGAAGCCGGTCACATCCTAGAGTGGGATCTTTGGGTGTAATTTTTTTCTTCGCGTGTGTCCCTTTGTGTCCTAACCATGGACAATCTTCATCGTTTAACTTGATGCTCGAGTCAACATTCACTGTGAAGGGAGCAATTTCATGAAACTTTTCATAATCTTCTAACATGTCTGTCTTGTCCTCCACTCCCACGATGTTCCTTTTCCGTGAAAGAACTATGTGGCTCTTGGGCTCATCGCATGATGTATTTGCTACCTTATCTTTTCTTTTTCTCGGCTTGGTAGACATGTCCTTCACATAGAAAACATGCGCCACATCATTGGCTTGGACGAATGGTTCGTCTGCGTACCCAAGATTGTTGAGATCCACTATTGTCGTTCCGTACTGTGGGTCTTCCTTTACCCCGCCTCCTATCAGCTTGACCCATTTGCACCTGAACAAAGGGACCTTCAAATCAAGTACATAGTCAAGTTCCCATATCTCCTCTATGTGACCATAGTATGTGTCCTTTGGCCCATTGTTGTTTGCGGCATCAAAGCGGACACCACTGTTTTGGTTGGCACTCTTTTTATCTTGGGCGATCGTGTAAAATGTATTCCCATTTATCTCGTACCCTTTGAAAGTCAATATAGTCAAAGATGGTAACTTGGACAGCAACTACATGTCATCTTCAACAGCGTCGTCATGCATGAGACGTGTCTGCAACCAACCGGCGAAAGTCACCGTTTGTTCATGTGCAATCCAGTCGTCAGACTTCTCCGGGTGTTTGGAGCATAGAATATTCTTGTGTTGCTCGATATACAGAGCCACCAAGGCAAAACTTTGTAGAACTGTGTAGTGTGCTTGCGCCAAAGAATGCTCATCCCGTCATAATAGTGAACTCTTTCCTAGCATGCCTTTTCCACTCAGTCTGCCCTCATGCCGCGATTTAAGAACACCTATTGGCTTAATGTCAGGAAAAAAGTCAACACAAAACTCAAGGACCTCCTCTATTTCATGGCCCTTGGAGATGCTTCCTTCTCGCCTAGCACGATTAAGGACATATTTCTTTAAGACTCCCATGAACCTCTCAAAGGGGAACATATTGTGTAGAAATACAGGACCCAGAATGGCCATCTCCTCACCTAGGTGAACTAGGACATGTGTCATCATATTGAAGAAGGATGGTGGGAACACCAACTCGAAACTGATAATACATTGCACCAAATCATTCTCTAACCTTGGTAGGATTTCTGGATCGATTACCTTCTGAGAGATTGCATTCAGGAATGCACATAGCTTCACAATGGCTAATCGAACGTTTTCCGGTAGAAGCCCCCTCAATGCAACCGGAAGCAGTTGCGTCATAATCACGTGGCAGTCATGAGACTTTAGGTTCTGGAACTTTTTCTCTGCCATATTTATTATTCCCTTTATATTTGATGAGAAGCTAGACGGGACCTTCATACTGAGCAGGCATTCGAAGAAGATTTCCTTCTCTTCTTTGGTAAGAGCATAGCTGGCATGACCCAGAAACTGCTTTGGATCCATGTCGTCTTCTCCGTGCATACGTTGCTGGCCCTCCCGTGCCTCCGACGTATCTTTTGTCTTCCCATACACGCCCAAGAAGCCTAGCAGGTTCACACAAAGATTCTTCGTCATGTGCATCACATCCATTGCAGAGCAGACCTCGAGGTCTTTCCAATATGGTAGGTCCGAAAATATAGATTTCTTCTTCCATTGCGCGTTTGTCAGCGTCATTCGGAACACATTGTGCACCAGGACCCTTACCAAAGATTACTTTTAAATCCTTGACCATATCAAGTATGTCATCACCCGTATGGTGGTGAGGCTTCTTCCGATGACCTGCCTCACCTTTGAAGTGCTTGCCTTTCTTTCTTACGGGATGCCTACTCTGAAGAAATCGACGATGCCCGAGATACACATTCTTCTTACATTTATCCAAATATATACTATCGGTATCATCTAAACAGTGTGTGCATGCGTGGTATCTCTTGTTTGTCTGACCTCAAAGGTTCTTGAGAGCAGACCAATCATTGATGGTTATAAACAGCAACGCATGTAGGTCAAATTCCTCCTGATCTTTCGCATCCCACGCATGTACACCTTTTCCATTCCATAGCTGTAAAAGTTCTTCAACCAATGGCCTTAGGTACACATCAATGTCGTTGCCGGGTTGCTTGGGGCCTTGTATGAGCACTGGCATCATAATGAACTTCCCCTTCATGCACAACCAAGGAGGAAAGTTATAGATACATAGAGTCACATGCCATGTGCTATGATTGTTGTTCTGCTCCCCAAAAGGATTAATGCCATCTGCACTTAAACCAAACCATACATTCCTTGCATCCTTTGCAAAGTCCTTCCACTTTCTCTTGATTTTTCTCCACTGCGACCCGTCAGCGGGCACTCTCAACTTCCCGTCTTTCTTATGGTCTTTGTTGTGCCATCGCATCAACTTGGCATGCTCTTTGTTTTGGAACAAACGTTTCAACCGTGGTATTATAGGAGCATACCACATGACCTTGGCAGGAATCTTCTTCCTAGGGCGCTCGCCCTCAACATCACCAGGGTCATCGTGGCCGATCCTATAGCGCAATGCACAGCATACCGGGCATGCATTCAAATCCTTGTACTCACCGCGGTAGAGGATGTAGTCATTAGGGCATGCATGTATATTTTCGACCTCTAATCCTAGAGGGCAGACAACCGTCTTTGCTTCACATGTACTCTCTAGCAATTCATTGTCCTTTGGTAGCTTCTTCTTTAACATTATCAGCAACTTTTGAAATGCCTTGTCAGATACACCCTTCTCTGTCTTCCATTGCAGCAATTCCAGTGTAGTACCCAGCTTTTTATTGTCATCTTCGCAATTTGGGTACAACCCTTTTTGTGATCCTCTAACATGTGCTACAACTTCAGATTCTCCTTTTCACTTGCGCAGTTTCTCTTTGCATCGGCAATGGCCCGACCAAGATCATCACCCGGCTCAACTGATGCCTCTTCTTCAGCTCCTTCCCACATTGTCGGCTCAGCTTCTTCCTCCATTGTTGTACCATCGTATTCATGGAACCCATGGCCAGGATAGCTATCGTCATCCTCTTCTTCTACATTCTCTTCCATTAGGACCCCTCTTTCTCCATGCTTGGTCCAAGAGTTATAGCCGGACATGAAACCAGACTCAAACAGGTGGACTTGAATGGTTCTTGAGTCATTGTAATTTCGATCATTCTTACAGCCAGCACATGGACAATACATAAAACCACTCGGCCGCTTGTTTGCCTTAGCCGCAAGTAGAAAAGTATGCACGCCATTAATGAACTGGGGAGAGCATCGGTCGTCGTACATCCATTGCTGTCTCATCTTCATTACACAACACTGAAAAGACCAAATTAATACAAGTTCGTACATAAAGTTCATACACACTTGTTCTCATAAAACAACATACAAACTCTCTAGCTAAAGCATTTAAATTCAACAACAAATGCGATCAACATCGCAACTAAGGTAACAATTGATCCAACAGCATAGTGATACCAAGCCCCACTATCAATGGCATATATTTTTAATTTTCTAATCTTCAAGCGCGTTGCACCCATCTTGATCTTGTGATCATCGACGACATCGACAACATACAACTCCAGTTTCATCTTCTCTTCTTCAACTCTTTTCAATTTTTCTTTCAAATACTCGTTTTCCTTTTCAACTAAAGTTAACTTCTTGACAAGAATATCTATGTCGGTTGGAATCTCCGGTTCACATACCTCCTAGATAAAACTATCTATGTCGACTTGATTGGCATAATTGTGATAAACACGAAATGCAACAAAGAGTTATAAAAGAGAGTATATACCACATCCGCATCATAAACCGGACGAGGGCCGACAGGGATGGATTTCAAAACCATGCCACTATGTATAACAAACAACCATATAGGTAAGAAAACTATACAAGTAACTAACTAAACCTTACAAACATGGTTTTTTTTATAAAAAGGATAAGAACAAGAGGCTCACCAAGGTGGTGTCAACAATGGGACGGTGCGGGCGATCGACGGTGGTTAGGACGGGGATGGGAAGGCACTAAGTAAACCACACCTACAAATGCAAAGTAAGAAGTTAATTTGAGCTCAGATTGCATAAATCAAATAAACTACCACATACAAACGAAAACCCACAAATTACTATAATTATAGAGCATTGCAAGAGCTAATCTAGCAATGAGAGATGAAAGGACAAAGTTGCTAACCTTTGTGAACACTTGGATGGATGTGATGCCTCCAAATCTTGACAAATTTTGGCAAAAATGGAGGATGAGCTCGAGGAAGAGAGGAAGAACATAGAGGAGAGGAAAGGGGAAGAACAGAGAGGACTCTACTCGGGCTGGCGCCGAAGGGTTTCAATATAGGGGATCTTCAGTCCCGGTTGGTGGCTCCAACCGCGACTAAAGGTTAGCCTATAGTGGCGGTTGGGGACACCAACCGGGACTAAAGGTTCCCGTGGGGCCCCAGGCTGACGCCAGCCTGCCACCACACCTTTAGTGTTGGTTCGTGGCATGAACCGGCACTGAAGGTCCGGAACGAACCGGCACTAATGATGCCCATCACGAACCGGGAGTAATGGGCACAGTAGTGCCGGTTCAAAACCCAATCGGCACTAATGATGCGGACGAAAGATCTGCTTTCTACTAGTGAATCCACGTTGTTCTGGACGGACTGGTGGCTCCAAGAGGGACGCATACAGGATACCTTGCCAAACCTGTTTCATGATGAAAAGAGGAATGCGATCAAGGTGAGAACCGTGGGACAGGCGGTCTCGGGAGGTTGGTGGCATGACATGTCGCCGAATATGGGCGCTGAGGCTATCCATGAGTTTCTTACCCTGGTGGACCGGATGCAACTTGTCCACGTGGAGGTGGGGGTGCAGGACAATATCACCTAGTTGTGGGGAGCTGAGGGAAGGTTCTCTGCACGTTCTTCTTATTGTGCACACTTCGCTGGCCGGATAGAAA
This sequence comes from Hordeum marinum, assembly GCA_022496015.1. Classification (NCBI taxonomy): domain Eukaryota; kingdom Viridiplantae; phylum Streptophyta; class Magnoliopsida; order Poales; family Poaceae; genus Hordeum; species Hordeum marinum. Next base: position 517,589,281 of record CM039673.1, read on the forward strand.
CTGCTGGTGTTGTACAAATTTGGAAGTCACGAGATCCAAACACATGCAAGATCTTCTCATGGCTCGCCACTAGGAGGAGATGTTGGACATTGACAGGCTGCAGAGATGCTCGATGCCGCATCCGCCGGCATGTCCACTATGTCACCAGGAACCAGAGACAACCGACCACCTACTCCTTGGATGCATGTTTGCGAGACAGGTTTGGTCGTCCATCAAGGCCAATTGGGGCAAACCCCAATGGACTCGAACTCACGGAGCGAAGCTAAGTCAATGGTGGACATCTTTGGGCATAGATATGAGGATGAGGGAGGAAGCATGGATGGTGATAAATTTGGTGGCATGGACCATTTGGAAACACAGAAACGACGTCGTCTTGAATGGCGCACTGCCTTCCGTCAACGTGGTGCTCGAGTAGATCAATGCGGAAGGAGAGCACTAGTGAGCTGCGTCGCTGTTACAGTTGCCGGGATTGCTCCCGGTTAGGGTGGATAGGTTGGATAGTAGTGAGTAATTAGCATGAGGAGTGTGTTGGCCCAAGCGGGCGTGGACTCTATGTAACCGACTGTATCACCATCTTGGCGCCTTCTATTTATGATCTCGATATGTCAACTTTGACGTATACTTAAAAAAACACAGATCACAAGTATCAGGAAGGATTTCTCGTGTCGTTGTCGGGGAGTATCATCACCAACTACCAAGTAACTTCAGACAAATTTTCATTCACTTTTTCATGTTTTACTTTCTGGTATCTTTAGTTTATCTCATAAAAGTTAAAAATACAAAAATATTTATCTTTGCTTGTTACTAGTTTGCTCGCTTCAAAGTTGCTATCATGGCTGATTTTGAAATTAGTGGTGCTTCTGTCTCTAGTAAGAAAGCCCTTGAATACACAATTTCACCTTGTGATAATATTGCTAAAATAAATTTTGACCAAGTTGCTAGGAAAAACTTGATAATCTTGCGGATGATGATCCTTCTAAAAGTGAACTTATTATGCAAACAATGAAACTCTACATAGGTAATGTGACTGTTATTTGAAAAAGTGTCATTCAAGATTATTTTTCACTTGTGCGGGATCATTTACCCTTGATGGGAGGTTCCATTGTTGATAGAACTACAAGTTATGTGGATGCTACATATTTTCTCATAGTACTATTGGAGAGACAATTTGTTCATATGCATCCTTTCATACAATTGTTGTTTATTGAATTCTCTAATATCAAGGAAGCTCCTACTAAATGTCTAGCCACTATATTTCTTGTTCAAGAATTTACTAATATCATGCAAGAAGCTAGAATTGTATTTTCTCATTATAGGGTCAATGGTGAGTGCCCACCCATAGAAGGAATTCTTTATGAGTTTGAAGGCATAATAAAACTAAGATCCATAGACTATGTTGTTTATTATGAAAACCTTAGAAAGAAGGTTCCTCCTAACGTTCTAGTTCATAAAATTTCTGAACATAATGATCAATTTGCTATACCAAAACTTGGAATGGGTTATGATCTTGAAAGAGAATTAAGGAGATATCTATATCGAAACATATACAATGAGGAGTTAACTATTACTTACGAAAAACTTAAAGAGGAACCTCTTATTCCTCACAAGATAGATCTTTTGGATCCTTGTGTTGTTCAGTTTAGTCCCTTTAATTATTTTTGCTTACCTATTATAAATATTTCTACTGAAAGAAGGGAATTTGATTATATCATGAAGGATCGTTTCCATGACTGTTACAACACTTGAAACTATGCAATATGCCTAGCTAGGGGAGTAAAACAATAACACTTGTTGGGAGGCAACCCAATAGTTATCTTTATTTTGTTTTACTTTATGTTTGTTTGTGATAACATGATTCATTCTACTGTAATTATTGTGTTAATATGTTTTAATTAGTGTTTGTGCCAATTAAATCCTTTAGGATGATTTGTATGATGAGTAGAATTGATACGGTGCAAAAACAGAAACTTTGACATCAAGTGCAGAAATTATCAAATTTTACTGGAATGTCTTTTTAAGATGAATTTTTAAAAATTTACTTATATACAAATTACTCCTTAGTTTTAGTTTGTCAGAATTTTTGGAGTTACAGAAGTGTGGCAATTAAACATGTCTTTACAGACCGTTCTATTTTAGGCAGATTTTGTTTTTGCTTGCATAGTTTGCTTGTTTTGATGATGCTATGGATTGTACAGGGGGTAAAACACATGTATAAGTAAGAATACAGTAACTTATGATAAAATAAAATAATAATCAACTTCTAACAGTACCTAAAGTGTTTGATATGTTTCTTGTATTAACGAATCTCACAAAGTTTTGTTGAGTTTTATGTGATTGAAGTTTTCAAGTTTTGGGTGTTATCATGATGGACAAAGGAATGAGGAGCACCAAAAGCCTAAGATTGGGGATGCCCAAGGAACCCCAAGATAATATTCTAGGAAGACTCAAGTGTCTAATCTTGGGGATGCCCCGGAAGGCATCCCCTCTTTCGTGTCAATCCATCGATATGTCACATGGAGCTACATTTTTATTCATCACATGATATGAGTTTTTCTTGGAGCGTTCCTTTATTTTGTTTACTTTTACATTCAGTTTTCTACAATCATCGTTTGATGGGCACACCTATTTGAGAGAGACACATAATCATCATAATTTGTTAGAATACTCTATGTGCTTCACTTATATATTTTGAGCTTAGCCGTTGCTCTAGTACTTCACTTATATCTTTTTGAGCACGGTGGTGTGTAGATTTTACAGTAATAATATGCTCTTGTTCTTCACTTATATTTATTTTAGAGTTAAATAAATAATATCAGTAATTTGCATGGGTCATAAGACTAGTCTAAAAGTAATAGGTATTCAATTAGTGATAATTAAAACCATCATGTAGCACATATAGAGAAATTGTGGGTTAATGATAGTGATGTGGTGATATGAAAAAGATGTGAGTGCACTATTATTAGTTCATAGAGGTGTCGATATTCATTTAAAAAATTAAAAGGGCATGGTGATGATGTTTGAGCATTTCTATTCCTCGTTGAAATCCTAGTGTTGTTTTGAGTCGGGGGCACGCGCTGGTTAACTCCTATGAACCTCCTCTCTCGGGGCATGTGAGTAGTACTTTGATTTGTGATAAAACTAATAAAAATTTGCAATAATTATATGAATTCTTTATTACTAATGTGACGCCATGTACATATGCAATCTCACCCCCTCATATTTGCTAGCCTCTTCGGTACCGTGCATTGCCCATTCTCATCTCGAGGATCGGTCCAACTTTCGTCGGTGCATCCAAACCCCATGACATGACACGCTCTATTACGCATAAGCCTCACTATATATTCCTCAAAACAGCCACCATACCTATCTATCATGGCATTTCCATAGCCATTCCTAGATATATTGCCATGCAAATTCCATCGTCACTTCACATGACTAGTTCGCTCATCATCATATTGCTTTGCATGATCATATAGAGCTGACATAGTATTTTTGGCAAAGCCACCGTTCATCATATTTTTGATACATGCTAGATCTTTGCACATCCTAGTACACTACTAGAGGCATTCATATAGAGTCATATCGTACTATCCGTCTTCATACTGAGTTGTAAATAAATACAAGTGTGATGATCATCATTATTAGAGCATTGTCCTAGTGAGGAATTAAAATGGGGGAGATCAATTGATCCCATCATAAAAAATTAATGAATGATATAAAAATAGAGAAGCAACTTTGCTACTATCTTTACCACATTTGTGCCTCAAAGTAGCACCTTGTTCTTCATGTAGAGAGTCTCATGTTATATCATTCATATGCTAGTGGGAATTACTTTTTCATAAACTTGGCTTGTATATTCCGATGACGGGCTTCCCCGAGGTCTTCATGAGCAAGCAAGTTGGATGCACACCCCACTTAGTTTGAGTGGAGCTTTCATACACTTATAGCTCTAGTGCATCATTTGCATGGCAATCCCTACTCCTTGCATCGATATCTATCGACGGGCATCTCCATAGCCCGTTGGTATGCCTAGTTGATGTGAGATTATATTCTCCACTTTATACCCCTTTCATACCTACCTTCATATTCTATTCCACCTATATGCTATTTTCAAATATTCATGCTCATGTATTGCGTGAAGAATAAAAAGTTGATGCATATTGAAAAAGTACGATCCAATTGCCTGACTTGGGCACTGTGGTGCTTGACATTTGTATTAATGTGGTGAAGATGGAGCCATGCCTTGCTAATATAATAAGATGACTGGGGGTAAACATTCTTTGAGGATCATATACCTTGAAAGATTAATAATTTTGTTGCTTATTTTTTAGGTATAAGTATTGGTGTGTTAATGTTTGTTAAATCATCGTTTGTTAGTGAGCATACATGCATAAGATTACATAATGGATAGCATGTCACATCAAAAATTCTCTTTTTATCATTTACCTACTCGAGGACGAGCAGGAATTAAGCTTGGGGATGCTTGATATGTCTCCAATGTAACCCTAATTTTTTATTGTTCCATGTTGATATATTATCATTCTAGGATACTTTTTGGGTATTTATTTACCAATTTATATTAATTTTTAGCACTAACCTATTGACCCAGTGCATAGTGCCAGTTGTTGTTTTCTACATGTTATTCACTGTTCGGGTTTACCATACCAAACGAAGTCCAATTGACCAAAAACTTTTTGATGATTTTTCTGGATAAAAAGAAGACATGGAAACTTTAGAAGGAGGTCGGGAGCTGCATGAGGGCCCCACAAGCCAACAGGATGCGCCCTGGGGGCGTCCTGGTGACTTGTGGCCCCCTCGTGGCTCCTCCGACCTAGTTATCTATCTTATAAATTCTCTAATATCCCAAAAACCCTAAAATCAGTCCCGAAACACTTTTTACGCCGCCGCAAGTCTCTGCTCCAACGAGAGGCCATCTAGAGATCCGTTTCTCACCTTGTCGGAGGGGGGATCGATCACGAAGGGCCTCTTCATCAACCTTGTTGCCCTCACAATAATGTGTGGGTAGTTAACCATAGACCTACGAGTTTGTAGCTATTACCTACATGGAAATATCTCTATTTTGATCTTCAATACAATGATCATCACATCTTCGCTTTGATCCATATGATGTAATCATTATGTGTGGTGCCTTTGTTGGGATCCAATGAATTGTGGGTTTATGTTAAGATTATTCATGATAAATATTTGGGTCTTCTCTGCATTCTAAATATGATTCTTATGTGCATGATTATGATGGATTCACAATTCTCTCTATTCCATTGAAATAGTTTGGCCAACTAGATTAATATTTCTTTGGTGAGAGAGGTGTGTTGTGGTAGGTTCAACTGATGAGTTTCTATATCCCAGTGATAGAAGGGGATGAGATGCGTCTTTGTGTAGCTGCTACTAATGATAACACGATGAGGTTTATTCATATTGCTTGTGTTTACTTTGTCTACATCATGTCATTGTTCTCCATGTATTACTCTGTTTTACTTAATACTCTAGATACATGCTAGATAGCGGTCGATGAGTGGAGTAATAGTAATAGGTGTAGGTAGGAGTCGGCTTATATGTTTATGGACGTGATGCCCATATACACATGACCATTGCCGTCAATATCACATAAATATCAGCTTTTGTCTCAGTTGCCCAACAATAATTTGTTTACCCACTATATGTTGTTTTTACGAGAGATGCCACTAGGGAAAACTATGCCCCCAGGTCTATTCACCATATATTTACAAAATGTTGCTGCAATTTACTTGCTTTTATTTTATTTTGCAATATATAATTATCTAAAATTATCTACACATCTCACTTGCTTGCAAATAACGAGACTAAGGGGATTGACAATCCTCTTGCCCGCTTTGGGTGCAAGTTGTTTGTTCTTTTGTGTGCAGTCGCTGAAGACGGTTGTTGTTGTTATTCCTATTGGTTTGATAAACCTTGGTTTCATAACTGAGAGAAATACTTACCCATATTATGCTACGATAACTCGTTCCTGTTCATGGAAAATCCAACGCAGATCAGAAGTATCAGAGAGCATGAGTTGTGCGTGCCAAAAAAACCTAGAGCTCTAATACCATGTTAGGAATATGCAACTTGTATTCCCTAACAGCCAATGTCCAATATACATACATGTGCAAGTGATAAATATACATGAAACCCCTCATACAACTGGGGAAATATACATGCTCAAATATAACTCTAACAAATACATGACGATTGCCTTGTGTAATGTCTTGGAGAGGGGATTTCCAACACACAAACCCAGGGCACGCGCATGCTGGGCGTCGATTTACACCAAGATTCACAACATGGGTTACGTTTACACATAGCTTCATTCTTTTTATGTGTATAATGCATTCATATATCATATCGATATACTTACTGGTGTGGGGTCCAATAGCTATTACATGGGTTGAAAAAATAGGGAATAATATGCATATATAGAATGGATGATCAAAACTGTTAAGCCAATGTTGTGGTCTTCTTGTTAATTTCTTGTTTCTTCTTATCTTACCGTCCCTTGAAAAGGAACATTATCTTTAAGCATTAATTCAATCAGAGAAAGGCAAGAGATCATCTTCTGTTCATACAAATTGAAGAGCTTCAAAGATACGAACACCCACAACAGTATATTTGGTGGAACAAGGTACAAATTCGTTTGAAAATGTTCTTTTTCATATATATTTGGTTACGATCTTGTTCTTTTAGTACAGCCTTTTAATGTCTCGTATAGTTGGGGAATTTCATCTTCATTGTTCATTCTTCTTCCTTATATTCTACCCGTTAGTTATTCTTGAACAACTTTTTTGTTTGATTTAATGTGTTTGTCTAATATGAAATAATATGAACTGGAATCTTACTATGCATATGACAACAATGCCACTAGATATATGTGTCAAAAATATGTTCAAATAAGTTACAGTTCTTGAAACTTGATTTTATGAAGTTTAGTGACATGTACTTGTAATAAAACTTAAACTTAGCGCAATATTTATTTCCATTTATTTATTTCTTTATCTCCGTAATTACTCATGTTGAAAGAATTCTGGTCCACGAGTGTTTCGACCCATCCGAACAATAAATCTAATATACTAAAATCTTGTTGATCATGTTTTGTTGGTAACTTTGTGTTGTTGTATACATGTTGTTGTCGACAATAATATTACTTGAATCTTGGTGTTGTGGCATTGCTGGAGATCTTCAAATTCTGTATAATGCAAGATTATGATCTAGAATAGTACAGTGTGAATTCAAATAGTGGTCGTATATTTATTTATGTACAAAGAGTTAATTTATGCTACTTGGTCAGAACTTTAATCTTATAAAAGTGATCTGCCAATAAAATGGTAATTTAACTTAACTATGTTGTTAATTTGATTTATTTATAGATTAAAGATTATAAGTAGTAATATTAAGACAACTTTGAGGTGTAATTATACTGATTGAAGCTCTAAATTTCATTTTGTAAAAGCAATTGTCTTGAATGATTGAAAGTGAGATTAACTTTGTAGGTGGAACGTTTTGAAACAACAATGTTTGCACCAAAAGCATGGTATTTTGGGCCATAGGATTCATTCAATACAAATGAAATATGAGAAATTATTAAGTCGTGTCGAAGAATGTAGAGTCGTGATTACGTACAACAATTCCACAGTTTATTTTGAATGACAAATTCAGTGATCACATAATAGGTACTTATCTAGAAATACAAACCCTAAAATTGTACCCAGGTTCATAAACGACAACCATTAACCATGAACAATAAAGAGTAAGCCCTACAATCTACATTGTAATACCTAAACCTTGAACACTAAGGAGTAAAGTATAGTCATTACATCGAGTTGTAATGACTATTCGCTACGGTTATGTAAAATCTCATGTACATTGCTGTAAAGGGACAGTAAGGGTGACTTATTTGTTGACTTTTCCATTATCAACCCCAAAAAACCCAACCTTTCCTTATGTAAAGTTGTGAGAGTACAATTAACCTCTGGATTTGAAATCACTGCTTGCATACCTGGTATTGGCCATAATTTATTGTAGTATTAGTAAGAGGAGGAAGGGTTAATGATTTACCCGGTGTGAATATCACATTATTCTACGAACCCTAGACGTTATCGCAGTAAAGATTCGTCAACAAGGGTGGTCTAGTGCGTTGTAAATTCTTATCCAAGGATTGTATTATTTTATGATGCTATGTGAATCACTAGAAACATGTGAAGTGTATGGCTAACCCAACAACGAAAGTTTCATAAGGGGACTGGAGCAGGCTACCATGAGACAAAAGATCCTATTTCTAAAGAGATTCGGTTCAGAACCCTTATATGTCTAAGGTAAATATGAAAATTCTTTCAGAGGTTTTCCCATACTTTGTGTGTGTCAACAAAAAAATCGAGATACCTCGACTTTTCCAGAACAAGTCTGAGTCAAATAGAAATGATTCAAAGCATTTATTTTTCCGTTAAACTATTTTAGAAACCTAAGGACTCGATCGTATTGATATGGAAAATACTGGATTTATGATCCTAGTGGGAAAAGGAGGGAAACAAATACTCAATTTAAAGTAAGTAAACATAATTTCGTAATCGATCTCATAGATTCCTATTGAATTATGTGGAAAGTTGTATTCAATGAAAGGCGTTTGTGTGACTTGGAGGGAGATATTTCCTATCTCTTGAGATCCACCCTACAATATGGGTTTAAAAAGACAAAAAAGGAGTTTAGCCTTCATGAAAGAAAACAGATTCTTGAATCTCTTTCATGCTCATGTCACATCAAGGTACTCCATGAAAAAATCTACAAAATCCGATCCAGTTTTTAGTAATCAGTAGCTAACATGGTGTTTAACAATATTATGAAAGATGAAAAAAAGCATTGTCTTATCAAATTCTCTATCGAGCCATGAAATTGTTTTCCAACAAAAAAAACAAATCCATTATTGGTTTTATGTCAAGCATTACTTAGAGTAACTCCCAATATAGGAGTAAAAAAAGATGTAATTAAAAAGGATCGATGTGAAAAGTTCCAATTGAAATAGGATCAAACATGGAAGAGCACTTTCTATTTTTTTGGTTATTAGAAGCATCCCAAAAGTGCGTGGGTCAAATTTGGTGTTCAAATAAAGTTTTGAATTATTAGATGCTGCCAAAGGGAGTGGAGTGCCATATGCAAAAAAGGAAGCGACTCATAGAATGACAGAGGCAAATAGAGTCCTTGCACATTTCGTTAATCCCTAGTCAATCTCTCTAAGTGCTTTCATTTGGTCCCACGAAGTAGTGCATAAAGTTTGTGTAACAACTATATTTTTGGTGATGGCTATATATACCCCCACCCACTCCGTTATCTCTAAGAGAGCAATCAGAACTAAAGTACCAGTTCCCATATACAAAAAAATTAGAGCACCACTTACACTTGTGTTGAGATCAATGGATTCCACTCCAACCATTTGATCGTTGATTTCTAGCCTTCCCAAGTTGCTTTTCACTCCAATCATTTAACCCACCACCATGCCAAATCCGTGAGAGAGTGATGGGGTGTTGATGAGACTATATTTTGAAGCACGAGAGAAAGGGGTTCATCGTCAACAACAACATCTATTACTTTTGGAGAGTGGTGTATCCTAGATTGGTTAGGTGTCACTTGAGAGCCTCCAAATCTTGTGAAGTTGAACGAAGGAGTTTGTAAGGGCAAGGACATCCCTACTTCATGAGGATCTACCCCGACTGAGGCTAGTCCTTCGTGGACGTAAGTCATAATGGCATAGACAAGGTTGCTTCTTCATGGACCCTTCGTGGGTGGAGCCTTCCATGAACGTGCCCATCTGTTACCCTCTACGGGTTGAAGTCTCCATCAACATGGACGTACGATACCACCACCTATTGGAACTACACAAAAAATCATTGTGTCTTCGTTGCATTTGACTATCTCCAAACTTTACTCCCTTACTTTCTTGCACTTGCATGTTGTTTGTTATCTATTGCCTATACTCTAGATATGCACGTGTTGATTGTATTGCTAAAAAAATAATTTGTGCTAAAATCTGCCTAAGTTTCAATAAAATTAAAAAATGCACGTCTTGCCTTGATAGTGTTTATTCACCCACATGTAGACGGTTCCTTTTGATCCCTCACGGGTCTCGAGTCGCAGTCGTCTCCCATGCCCTACTATTCCTCTTCAGAGCCCCTTTGCGTGCATGTCATCGATGGATGTGAGATCTGTTGGAAATATTCCCTAGAGGTAATAATAAATTGGTTATTATGGTATTTTCCTGTTATGATAAATACCTATTATCCATGCTAGAATTGTATTGATCAGAAACTCAGATACACGTGTGGATACATAGACAACACCCTGTTCCTAGTGAGCTTCTACTTGACTAGCTCATTGATCAAAGATGGTTAAGGTTTCCCAACCATAGACATGAGTTGTCATTTAATAATGGGGTCACGTAATTAGGAGAATGATGTGACGGATAAGACCCAAACTGTGAGCATGGCATTTGATTGTATCATTTAGTTTGTTGCTACCGCTTTCTTGATGTCAAGTATTTGTTCGTAAAGACCATGAGATCATGCAAATCCCTAACACCGGAGGAATGCCTTCTGTGTATCAAACGTCACTTCATAACTGAGCAATCATAATGGTACTCTACAAGTATCTCAAAGGGTGTCGGATGGGTTGGCATGGATCGAGACTGGGATTTTCCACTTCGTATGATGGAGAGGTATCTCTGGGCCCTCTCGGTAATACAACATCACAAGAAGCTTGCAAGGAATGTGAGTAAGGAGTTAGTCATGGGATATTCTGTTATGTAACAAGTAAAGAGACTTGCTGGTAACGATATTGAACTAGGTATGGAGATACTAGCGATCGAATCTCGAGCAAATAACATACCGTTGGAGAAAGGGAACTGCATACGGGGTTGATTGAATCCTTGGCATCATGGTTTGACCGATAAAGATCTATTTTTAATATGTGGGAACCAATATGGTCATCCAGGTCCCGATGTTGGTTATTGACCGGAGAGGTGTCTCGGTCATGTCCACATGATTCTCGAACACGTGGGGTCTGCACTTAACAATCAGCAACGTTATAGTATTATTGGGTCATGTATGTTGGTGACCCAATGTTGTTCGGAGTCCCAGATGAGATCTCGGACATCACGAGGAGCTCAGGAATGGTCCGGTGGTAAAGATTTATATATGGGAAGTCACATTTTGGCTATCGGAAAAGTTTTGGATTTTTCTGATATTGTATCGAAAAGCTTCTAGAAGGTTCTGGAAACTTCCGGAGGAGTACAGAAGTCCACCAAGGTTTCCAACACGTCCCAAGGGTTTGCATGGGCTGAGAGGAGATGTAGTGGCCTTATTGGGCCTGGTGCACAAGTCCCTACAGGCCCATGAAGTTGGAAAAGGTGGAAAGTCCACCTTTGTATGGAAGGGAAGGAGGAGGACTAGGATTCCACCACCTCCCTCTAGGCTGCGCCCTAGGGCTTGGAGGGGCTGTTCCCCATGCCCCTCCACTATATATAGAGGGGAGGGGGCGCCCCAAGAGGACACACCAAGACCTTGGCACCCCTCTCTCTCCCAAGATTGTTTTCTCCTCCGTTCGTGGTTCCGGTAGCGCTCCGCGTAGCCCTTCCCAGATAGCTCAACCACCACTTCCACCATTCTGTCGTGCTACTTGAGAACCCATCTACTACTCCACCCTCACTCGCTAGATCAGTAGTTGGATACATCATCAAGCTGCATGTGTGCTGAACAAGGAGCTGTCGTCCGTTCGGCGCTAGATCGAGACGGATCGCGATTGGATCATGAAGCCGTACGACTACATCAACCACGTTATATATGCTTCCGCTTAGCAGTCTACAAGGATATGTAGATACACTCCCCCTCTGGTAGCCATGCATCTTCATGGATAGATCTTGTGTGTGCGTAGGAATTTTTTTGTTTCACATGCAATGTTTCCCAACAAGATCGGTGATGAATCCATTGTGGGAGGAGTCAGTGATATCCACCATGACGTGATTGTGGCGCCTGAGGTGGTCGTGCACCAAACGCGGCATCAGAGAGTGAGACTTCGCCTCGCCAACACCCGTCGTGAGGGCCTCCGACGTCTCCCACGCCCACTACCTCGCATGATGGGCAAGCCATGCCATACTTGCGTCAGACAATGCCCATACGTTCACATCCGCTTCCATGCACAAATGTAGAAGTTGCGCATCTGCCATGTCCATTGGGATGCTATGAGGTAGCTGCGGCACACCTCGCGCCATATCAATGCACCATTTGGTCCGACGCAATGGATTCCCCACGGAAGTAGTCAAACCATTGTCGTCAGGCTACCTCCTCTCGGGAGCGGCGCAACGCGAGGTGAACAACCCTCTCCTCCTCGGGACATCACTAGGCAGAAGCTTGTGGGCGCTGGGGAGTGAACTAGAGTGAAATGCAGCTAGAATTTTGTCCGGAGTGCGGATATGGTCCAATTTATATGGAGTCGGGTGTGCGAGAGTGGGCAGAATCCAACGTGACGGACTCCTCCGGTTGTTGCATATTCACCCTAGATTTGGGCGGTTAGTCCGAGCATTTGAGCCGAATATGGGGCATCTGGTTGGGTGGCATTTTTTGCTCGATCATGCTACCCACCTAGACGTTGGGGCAGATACGGTTGTACATGCACCTCACAAGCTAAAAAGCAAAGTCTACACCGCAAGAATCCGACAGTGAGTATATTTTTTCGAAACAGAGGCAAAAAGTTTTGCCTCATCTCATTAATAAAGAAGAAGAGAATTGCCCAGTTGATTAACGGAAAACCGGGCAAAACCTTTACAACACGCCTAAAACGAAGGGCACCCCGGCCGACCTGACACCTACAAGACCCACACACACCCTCGAGGTTGTCCGCAATGTCATCGTCATCACCTCTCCCCGAGCAAGCGTCTCCGACTCCATCATGAATGACACGTCAAGGCCCCTCTAAACGAACGACACGGGAGAACCATGTTGGCCTAAGCCACTCAATCAACGGGCGATGACGAGGACCAGGCAGCTCCGACCCTGATGGCGAGCATCACAGGAGAAAAGGAGCACGTCTCGCACCAACAGAGATTGAAATGCCCATCGCCTGGCATCGTTGTCGCCGAGTCACCCTGCAATGTCGTAGCTCCGACTTCATGTGCAGGGACAAGACGACTGTTGATGAACAAAGACCAGCCACAAACCTACACATCTTGCCACCATCATCGTTGCTGCGCAAGTCGCGATGTCAGAACCTCCACACTGTCGGTCGGACACGTGTCGACCACAACACTGTGAGCGTCTAGCACATCGGAGAGTGAATCGGATCCCAAGGTCTTCACGACAACGACCCCAAGGGGGAAGCGACAATGTCGACGCCATCGTCCGACCCGTCTGGGCCTAAGATTTTCACCTGAAGACCTAAGACTGAGAGTGTGCACGGGAAGAACTCCATGATGGCACCTCCAAAAATATGAAACGACATCCACAGATGTTGTCACTGCCGATCGACAAGAAACTAACGAGCTTTCGCTCGGAGCTTCACCCAACACCACCCCCTCACGCATCGCCCGTTGATAGACCGCGCACCTCCTATGCTGTCGCCGCGTCAACCGCACATGAAAGCCACCACAAACCTCGCCCTCATGAGTCAAGCCGCGACCGGCACGAAGCACACCATAAAACCAGAACCACTAGGCGGGGAGCATGAGCTGCCACCCTGAAGCTCCAGATCCAGCCGTGCGAAGTTGCCACCACGAGCTACCACCACCAGATCCACCCGAAGATGTCAAATGAGATCCACCTCCAGATCCACATCCGCCCAACACAACCACCACCAGCAATAGACGAATCTTCCCGCTAAACAGCTGCACGAGCCGCCGTCTCGCTGGAGAAGGTCACCAGTGCTCTAGCCGCCGACCCCCTGGAGTCGTGCCGCAAGACCACAGGGCCCAGCCTCCCTTCACCCGGCACCACCATCCACGCGCGAAGCAAACTGCCAGTCGCAGATCAACCGGCGCCACAAGGTGCCACCATGCCACAACTGCACCCAGTCCGCAGCCGACGCCAAGTGTCATGCGCCGGCCACCGTGAACTCCCCTATGCGAGTGCCCATGAGACTGGAAGAAGAGGCCCTGCCGCCACCGGATCCGCGCGGGCTTCGCCCGGAGGAGCTCTCCGGCGATAGCGAGGGGAGGGGGTAGGAAGGGGCATGAAGGGAGGGAGGACTGGGTCGCCGCCCGATTCGCCTCGGGGAGAGAGCGATGCGAGGGCCTTTTCCCGACAAGTAGAGCGGCTCACAGTGAATATCATTTTCTATTGTTTCTTTGCGCGTGATTTTCTGCAAATGTGTTTGGACTCATATCTTCCTTCGCTCTATGTGGATAATTTCATGAGTGTGTTTGTTGTGTTTTCCCCCTAAGAAATGTGTATGTGGACAACTTGTGATGAATGAATGAATGGAAATTTTCTTAAAAAACAAACAAACAGAAAGTGTCATTCCGAAGAGAAAAAATAAATTGTGATCCATACTTTCTTTTGGGTCCTGATATTCATCACACGTGTGGCACAATGGACACCCGACCACATGACCATATGTGGTATACCCAGGAGACATCCCACACGATCTCATGTGGACGAAAATTAGAACTGTTCATACTTGCGGGCACAGCTATTCCGTGCCACACACCGAACCAACAACAACTACTCACCCTCACCCCACACGTGTGGCATGAAGCAATTCCACCCTGGCATTTTTTGATGGCAACTTTAGTTACCTGGGCTGACAACTTTAGTTGTAATTTGTAAAGCATGGCGACTTCTCTGTTCTGGATGACAAGGTCTCGGTTTTTGGGGTGTTTTGTTTTTTCCCCGAATGGAAATTTTAGTTGTGAAATTGCCAGGATAGTGTTACTCCGTGCCACACATATGACACTTATCATTTGGGTTAACTATAGTTGCCATTTCTAACTAACGATAGTTGCCACGTGTGATCAAACCATAATTGTCATGTATGGTCAAACATAGTTGCCATGTGTAATTAACTAGTTGTCACGTATGGTCAAACGATAGTTGCCATATAAGGACAATCATAGTTGCAATTTGTGATTAACTAGTTTTCACGTGTGATCAAACCATAGTTGTCATGTATGGTCAACCATAGGTGCCACATGTGATTAACTTGGTGCCACATATGCACAACTATAGTTGCCATCTATCACCGTGCGAGCGTCGTGTAGGTGAAGTGCAGTTCACCCACAGGGCGACACCAGCATCCTTGTGCTAATGGATTGGATGGTGTTCGTGTGGGCGAGGAGTGGTTCACCCACATGAAGACACAAGTAGTCGTGCGCTAATGGACTGGATGGTGTTCGTGTGGGCGAGGAACAGTTCACCCATACGATGCTGGGTGCTTATGTGGTTCCGTACCTAGATGCAAATCAAAACAAATGGTGATGTCTGCATTTGGGCGAAGTTGATAAATGCCATACGCGTGAGCGTTATCATTTAGTATTTTTCTAAAAAAGTACAAACAAAGTCGTTTGTATACACGAACATACACTTGCCCTATGAATATGCGCACACACCCTATCCCTATGAGCACCTACGAGAGACTCAACCGATACATCATCTTGAGATTGACTCCTTCCACTGAACGCACATTACTGAAGACCTGAATAAATTGAGAAAAATGCAAGTACCAATGATAAGTCTGAAACTAAAACTGGGATAAACAAAGATATCATTGTTCTCCTAACCATTTAACCAGATGTTGGTTTGTCCATCCTCTTTCCTCTTTGGTTGAAGGGTGTGTCCTCCAAAGCATGACATGATCTCCCCGCGCATCCAGAAATCCTAGGTCCACTGTCGCGGTCAGATAACCAACATGGCGTTCTCCCCCAACCCTCCCACCACAGTGCCGATCCGATCCGATCCGGCCCATACGTCCCCGCATCCGACGGCCACCAACATGCACAACGCCTAGTCCGCCACCAACCCCACCCCATCCGTCTCTTCCTGCATGCTGCATCAACTGCCAACCCCATCTCTACCGCGAGACAGCGACGGGAGCCTGCGTCGCTGACCGCCCGTCCCCAGCGGCGCTAGCAAGCCTAGCGACAGCCACGGTGTGGGACCGTCGAGTCTATTTACCCCCGGCGACGCCCGCCCCTTTTTGGGCCGATGGAGAAAGCAAGGGCTCCAAAATTCCCAATCCGAAGCTGACACTCCGGAGGTCGGGAGAGGCGGCGGCGTCCGATCCACACACGGCACATCTCCACGCGCGCGGTGCACATCCACTCCCACCCTCCCACTCCATCTTCCCCACTTTCCACGCGCGCGTCTAAAGTTCCCAGAATGGGCCGACCCAGTTAGGGTCCTTCCTCGCGCCCGCGTTTTTTTCATGTTTGCTTTCAGTTTTTATTTCTTTTTGACTTTCGTTTATGATTCCAAATATTCTAAATAAATATATTCCAAAAAATGACATAATACATTTGGAAAAAATTGACCAAGCATTTGAAAAATATTATATGTGTATAAAGAAAATGTTTCTCTTGTATACGAAAAATGTATTTAAAAATTGCTCGAGGAATGTCTTCAAGAGGAGGAACACCAGTTCTTGGGCCTCGATCTCAAGTACACAGCCGATGGTCATGATGTTGCCGTCCTCCAACTTTGCTTCAAGCAACATGTCATGGTCTTCCAGTGGGAAAGGTAATACGAAACTTGTCATAGTTTTAATTGGGGCTTTTCTTTTGATTCATAGATAGGAAAATTGCATAGGAATAGGAGGATTGGGAATGTCGAGAACATGACACGGTTTCCTTGATTCATATGAAAAATGCATGGGAAAATTGGGGCTTTTCTTTGATTCATAGGAAAATTGGGGCCTTTCTTTGATTCATAGGAAAATAGCATAGGAATAGGAGAATTAGGAAAATTGCATAGGAATAGGAATAGGAGGATAGGAGGAATAGGATAGGAAAATTGCATAAGAATTTTCCGTGTAGTTGTATATTGGCCATCGTGGGAGAACATGTCATAGTTTAATTATATTAGGGGCTTCTTTTGATTCATAGGATAGGAAATGCATAGGAATAGGAAGCTTGTTATGATTCTTATTATACTTGTTGTGATTCTTATTATACTTGTGTCGAATTATACTTGTTATGATTCTTATTATACTTGTTTTAAAATATACTTGTTGCAGCAGTATATAACACATTTGTTCTATTTTGTTGTTGCAGTAGTGACAAGCACTGTCCAAAACTCATGGAGTTCCTTCGCAGCGGCATATATTTTGCTAGCGTTGATATAAAAAATGACAAGATCAAGATTAGGCGCACCTGGGGTATTGAGATACCAGCTGAATGCCACATTGATATTTAGGGCAGGTTCAGGCTTGAGCATGACAAGACTTCAATGGCTGATATGGCAGTCGCCCTGATCGACGAGGACTACGCTGATATAAAGAAAAAATTCCCCAAGTCAGGGCACAAACAATTGGAGAAGACCCCCACTTGACCCTATCAACATTGAGTATGCAACAATAGATGGATACGTTGCATACGAGTTGTACTATATGATTAAAATCTTTAATTATGGACAACGTCACCTCGTACCGCTAGTACCACCACCAGTGCCACATGGGTCTTCTGCTTGGGGGTATTCTGATCCGGACGACAAGTAGTGTTGGTACTTTCTGTAGGATTGGTATCTTCAATTATGCAGTACTTTCTGTAATGGATATCTGAACTATTATTTCTATTATGTCCCTGTTTAAGTACGGTTTGTGTGTGTAAGGATATTTAGTATGATGTGAGCAAGTTTTCTAAAGCATTGTGATGTATGTGATGAAGATTGTCCTTTTGTAAAAGACGAGTTTTCGTCCGAAACCCTGATGCATGAATTGTTTTAGGATTATTTAGCTCAAAACAATTCATTAAATGCATGAAAAATTGTCCTTTCTAATTCAGGGTCATTTAGCTCAAAAAAATTCCTTAAATGCATGAAAAAAAGCAAATGAAGTTAGATAGGGTTGAATTTTTAGTATGTGGCTTCTAATGGTTCATATTGAATGCACAAAAAGTCTGGAGTTGAAATAAGTTAAAAACAATGGAAATCCTTTTGTAACAGACGAGTTTTCGTCCGAAACCCCGATACTTCGAAGGAGATTATCCATTTTGTACACGAAGTGCATCTAGTTTTTGACGTAACCCTCTCAACTTGTTAGCACATGATATGACCCGGCTGGAAGATTCCGGTTGATGACATCTGTTATGAGCCGGCCCACGAAGACAGGCGTCAGCTAGGGGCCCAAGAAGATTGGCGGCTCATGGTGTGGGCCGGACAGCGGAGACCCGGATGTGCAAGACCTTCCAAAGGATGGCTTGGCCAGTAAGTTAGAGATAGACTCGGAGATGTAAACGTGATCCGATTGTACAATTGTAAGACCCGACGGTTCTGACCTCTTATATAAAGGCAGAGTCGGGGCGGCTTAGAGGGAGAGTATCGAAGACTTGGCGAAGCTTCTAGTCCCTTGTAATCGATACAACAAGCAATAACAACACAAGCAGGACGTAGGCTTTTACCTCGACTTGAGGGGCCGAACCTGGGTAAATTCGTGTCCCTTATCTCGATCAACCCCTTTGAGTCCATCACCATGGCGACAGCTCCGAACTCAAGTCTGGTAACCCAGACATCTGCCGTGATAAAATCACGACAGTTGGCGCCCACCGTGGGGCACGCGTTCGGTGATGTTGAGTTCTCAAAGGGCTCCGTTCCAGGGCTCGAGGGATACATAGTTGGGATGATGAGCAAAAGTCGCCGCGGCCGGCTCTACATCGACGACGACGGTTGGGGGCTTGATGCTGCTTCTGTGGAGTATGGTTTCCGGGTTCCGTTCAGCGGGATCCAGGTGTTCATTGGCAAGGTTGACGGATCTACACCCAGACCGGATGTCCGCACCAACGTCGTCGAGGCGGCTAGGCGTCTCCAGCCCGCACGTAAGGTAGGCCCTGTCCGTGTTAACCCGGTTCAGGAGTATGTCTTGCTTCACTTAAGGCATGGATCTGGAAGCATCCAGATCTCAAGGGACTCTTGTGCACTCCGACGATGAGTCATCGAGTGGGGAAACAGAATCTGTGTACCGGCTCAACAACGGTGGCCTTGGGGGTTACGGCGGCTCTTGCCCCGAGTCAGTGCACGACGAGTCAGACGGGCCGGAGCAGCCATCTCACGCGGCTGTTTTCATGGCAGGGCCAGGGGCAGTCGGGTCAGGAGCTAACCCTCCCCCTCAGCCGCCAGCTCAAGGCCTTGTGGAACTAATGGATGAGCTCGAGGCTTTGTTAGCCTCGGAGGTTACACCCGATAAGCAAGCGGCTCGTAATGCGGAGATTGCAAGGATCAAAGGACGTATGGCTGAGGAATGTCAGAAGGTAACTGATCTAAAGACCCAGATGGAAGCATAGGCAGCACGACTTAAAGCCGATGCTTTCCGGTTGGGGCTGGAACAGGTTTCAGCGGCGGCTGTGAACCGCAGGAGGCATCAATCTTGCCTGCCGGAGCGCTATGAGGCGAGGAATCTCTTCAACACCCCCGGCTCTGGGAGAGCGGCAGCTGCCCCTGAGAAAGGGCGAGCAGCGGCTCACACAACCCCACCCGAAGGGTTTACAACACTGGCGGGTCATTATTCCAACCCGGCCGAGAATATGGTAGTAGCGGCTACCCAGCTTGGAACAATCCCTATCCCAAATGGAGCACCCTTTGCAGAGGAGGTGAGGAATGCCATTGGATATTTACAGATGGTCGTGGCTCAACAGGAGAAATATACTCACAGCCGGAGCCGGGTCCACTCCACCCCTCTCCACAGTCGAAGCTTCAACCGGCGTTATGAGTCGCCGGCGGTTTCCAGCAGTGGTCCGCATCATGGGATGGAAGGGGGGCGCGAAGCACTAGACGCGCAGGCCCTTGTAGACCGGGCAAGAAATAGGCGAGAGGAAGAAATAACAAGGGCTCATCCGGGTCCTGGGCCCTCAGTGTGGACAGAGGCCGGAGCCACTGGTAGTACTAGAGCCGTGGGAGTCCCATGCTTGACTCCGGCTCTACGGAGTGAAAGATTGCCTAAGGATTTCAAGGGACCACATAAGGTTCCAAATTACACAGCGGATCTCCCTCCCGAGGCTTGGGTCGAGAGCTATGAGCTAGCAATGGAGATGTTGGACGTCAGCGAAGCAGTTTTTGCGAAATATTTTATCATGATGCTTGAGGGTCCGACTCGCACATGGCTACAGGGCTTACCACCCAACACTATAAGTTCCTGGGCCGAGTTAAGAGCGAAGTTCATCAAAAATTTCCAAGGGACTTGTAAGCAGCCTATGACCATTGTGGACTTAGATCATTGCGTTCAGCAGGAAAACGAGTGGGCTCATCATTGGGTTCGGCGGGTGTCAACAATCATTCACTCGTCGGAACAGATCATAGCAGCTCAAGCGGTGCTCATTTTGGAAAAGAATTGTCATTTTGTTCCGCTAAAGCAGAAGCTTGGCCGGCTTAAACGTACGTGTCAAGATATGGGAGAGCTCATGACGGCTCTGACAAAGTATGTTGATTCAGACAACACCAAAGATCCAGGCTCAGATGAGGAGAAGTCAAATCAGGGGAAGAAGAACAACCAAGGCAAGAGTTTTGGGAACAATGGAAATCAGAACAGGCAGAAGAACACTGGCGGCGGGTCAGAGCTGGTGGCGAATGCTAACACGGGGCCGAATGTTCCTAAAACGAACGGGCGTTATAAGCCGTACCAGCGTGGTAACAGGCCCCCTTTCGACCTGGAAGCGACGCTTAGGAAGCCTTGCCCGGAACATAGTATGCCTGACCGGCCGTCAACACATGCGTGGGGCGATTGCTTTATCATGCATCGGTTTAAAAACCAGCATTCTCAACCACCCAACAATCAGGGCAGTGGACCGCCTGGCGGCTCAGGGCCTGGCGGCTCAAGTCATGGCGGCTCAGGTGTAGGATTTGGTGTAGGCGGCTCAGGAGCAGGGCATCCGGGTCATAATAGTCAGCAGCATCAACAGCATCCTGGCAACAACAATCATAACAACCAACAGCAGCAGCAGCGCAATCAGTCTGGATTCCAGAGTAACCCGAAGCAGCTCAGCTCGGGGCAATATCATGTGTTTACGACTGGTAATAGTAAGCGAGATGAGAAACTACGAAGGCGAGCGGTTAATACGGTTGAGCCGTCTCTTCCACGATACCTGCCATGGTCGGAGTATGACATAGTATGGAGTAGGGAAGACCACCCGCCATGGGTGGATGACCCGAGCCGGTTAGCTCTGGTCGTGGCCCCTCAGATACATGGTTATGGAGTGAATAAAGTGCTCATGGACGGAGGTAGCAGTATCAACATCTTATATTATGACACCTTCCGGCGGATGAAGTTGCTAGACAAGGATCTTAAAACTTCTTCTACCGTGTTTCATGGTGTGGTGCCTGGTAAGTCGGCGTACCCCGTAGGTAAAATTTCTCTGGAGGTGGCTTTCGGCGATGAGTATAACTACAGGGTGGAAACCTTATGGTTCGAGGTGGTCAAAATCAAGAGCCCTTATAATGCATTGTTCGGGCGGCCGGCTTACGCCAAGTTCATGGCTAGGCCTTGTTATGTTTACTTACATCTCAAAATGCCCGGCTTAAATGTCACAATTACGGTTCATGGCAATCGGAAGACGGCTCTTGAGTGCGAGGAAGGAGACGTGGCTTATGCAGAAGCTAACTGTGCACAGGAGGAGCTTAAGTTCTATAAGGAGAACGTTGACCCGGAGGACATGACACCATTGAAAAAACCAAATACTGAGTCAGAGCCACCACTCAAATTTTCAGCGGATGATACCAAGGCAGTGGACTTTACTCTGGGTGACTCATCCAAGCAGTTCATCATTGGGGCTCACATGGATCCCAAATAGGAAAGCGCGCTCATCGAATTCATCCGTGAGAATCGGGACATCTTTGCATGGAAACCTTCTGACATGCCGGGTGTACCAAGAGAGTTCGCTGAGCACAATCTTAATGTGAATCCAAAGTTCAAGCCGATCAAGCAATTTCTACGACGGTTCAATGAGGAGAGGTGTAAGGCTATTGGAGAAGAGGTTGCCCGGCTCTTAGCTGTTGGGTTCATAGTTGAAGTCTTTCACCCGGAGTGGTTGGCTAATCCGGTGTTAGTACTCAAGAAAAATGGCACTTGGCGTATGTGCATAGATTACACGGACCTCAACAAAGCTTGCCCGGCTGATCCCTTCGCACTCCCACGTATTGATCAGATCATCGATGCAACAGCCGGTTGTGAGAATTTGTGTTTTTTGGATGCCTACTCAGGGTATCATCAGATCAAAATGGCAGTCAAAGATCAGGAGAAGACATCGTTTATCACACCGTTTGGAGCATTCTGCTACGTCTCCATGCCTTTTGGGCTTAAGAGTGCCCAGGCGACTTACCAGCGGTGTGTGCAGAATTGTCTCCACAACCAGATTGGCCATAATGTTCATGCTTATGTGGATGATATAGTGGTGAAGTCTCGGAAAAAGGAAACCCTCTTGGAGGACCTCAAGGAAACCTTTGACAATCTCCGGGTCTTCAAAATGATGCTTAACCCGGCAAAGTGTGTTTTTGGTGTTCCTGCAGGAAAACTTTTGGGGTTCTTGGTCTCTGAGCGTGGAATCGAGGCTAACCCAGATAAAATCAAGGCCATCACCACTCTGCGAGAGCTGACGTGCATCAATGATATTCAGCGTATTGCAGGGCGGATCGCTGCGCTGAGCCGATTCATAAGCCGGCTTGGGGAGAAGGCCATCCCCTTGTATCAAATGATGAAAAAGACAGACAAGTTTAAGTGGAGTAAGGCAGCCGCAGAGGCGCTTGAAGCTCTTAAGAAGCAACTGACTGAGCCGCCAGTATTAGTCGCTCCGCCTGAGAAAGAGCCGCTACTCCTCTATGTAAGGAGGCAGGAAAGGAATATCCCGTTCAGAGGCCTGTTTATTACATCAGTGAGGTCTTGGCAGAGTCCAAGCAGAGGTATCCGCATTGGCAGAAGCTCGTGTACGGGCCTTTTATGGCTAATCGTAAGCTAAAGCACTACTTTTTGGGCCATCCGATAACTGTAGTAAGCTCTGCCCATTGGGAGATATTTCAAAATAGAGAATCTACGGGGAGGATTGCTAAGTGGGCTGTAGAGTTGGGGCCTCTTAATATTGCTTACACCCCTCGTACAACAATCAAGTCTCAGGCCTTGGTGGATTTTATAAATGATTGGACAGAATGCCAGGCGCCTGAAGAGAAGCCGGACAACACATATTGGACTATACATTTTGACGGGTCTAAACAGCTTGAGGGGTGTGGTGCTGGAGTGGTTCTCACCTCCCCCAAAGGTGACAAATTCTGCTATGTGCTCCGGTTGATGTTCCCCTGTACTAACAATGCTGCTGAGTACAAGGCTTTGCTCCATGGTTTGAGAGTTGCTAAAGAGATGAATTTAAGCCGGGTTTGATGCCTGGGCGACTCAGACCTGGTAGCTCAACAAGTCTCAGGTACTTGGGACTCTAAAGACCCGCGGATGGCGGCTTATTGCCAGGCGGTTGATATTGTTGCAGGTCACTTCAAAGGTTATCAGGTGGATCACATTGATCGTTGATGGAACGAGGCAGCTGATGCATTATCACGACTCGGATCTCAGCGTAAGCCGGTGCCGCCTAATGTTTTTCTTGACGTGTTATATCATCCAACTGTTACGATGCCTTCTGAGGAGGATCTGGCAATTCCTGACCCAGAGGCAGCTCTGGTGGCAGTTCTACATGTTATTTCGGATTGGACCAATCCTTATTTGGCGTATTTGACGCGCGGTGAGTTACCAGACGATGAGAGCCGGGCTCGGGAAATCATCCGCCGTTCTAAGTCCATGACAATTATCAATGGTGAGTTGCACAAATGCAGTGTGACAGGTGTTTTTCAGCGCTGCGTATCACCTGAGGAGGGTCAGCAGATCTTAAATGAAATTCATGCTGGAGACTGTGGACATCATGCCGGGTCAAGATCTTTAGTGGCCAAGGCTTTTCGGCATGGTTTTTTCTGGTTGACGGCTCACAAGGATGCAGAAGACCTGGTCCATAAGTGTGACGGTTGTCAGAAATTTGGCCGACGTGCTCATGTTCCGGCTCAAGAGTTGAGGATGATACCTATCACTTGGCCATTTGCGGTCTAGGGGCTTGATATGGTAGGACCCTTCAAGCGGTCCAAGGACAAGAAAACACACCTCTTGGTGGCAGTTGACAAGTTTACTAAATGGGTTGAGGCCGAGCCTTTAGCAAGTGTGATGTGGCTACGGCAGTCGAATTTGTTAAAAAGTTAATTTACCGTTTTGGCTATCCACATAGTATTATCACTGATAATGGGACAAATTTGTCCAAGGGGGCTATGAAGGTATTCTATGAGGAGGAGCATATCCGGCTGGATGTTTCAGCTGTGGCACATCCACAATCCAATGGCCAGGCTGAGCGGGCTAATCAGGAAATCTTACGAAGGGTTAAACCTCGGCTCATGGTCCCTTTGAAACGGACGCCCGGGTGTTGGGTGGATGAGTTGCCTTCCGTCTTATGGAGCATCCGGACTACACCTAACAGGTCTACAGGTTTTACACCTTTTTTCATGGTATACGGGGCTGAGGCAGTCCTACCTAGTGACATCCGGCATGATTCACCAAGGCTGGCGGCTTATGTTGAGATGGATAATGAGATAGGACGTTAAGATGCATTGGATGCCTTGGAGGAAGCACGAGAGTTAGCAGCGGCTAGATCTGCAATTTATCAGCAAGACCTGCGACGCTACCATAGCCGCAGGGTGAAGACCCGGACGTTCCAAGAAGGTGATCTGGTGCTCCGGCTTATTCAAGACCAATCTGGGATGCATAAGCTTTCTCCACCATGGGAAGGGCCCTTTGTGGTTAGCAGAAACCTCAACAATGGTTCATATTATCTCATTGATGTTCGTGATGAGTCGGACACGGCGGGTCATGAGACTTTGCGGCCGTGGAATGTCGCGCATGTGCGACCATATTACACTTGATACGTGATAGAGATCTGTTATCTCTGTACATATCATATTTGTATTAGTACAAAAGCAATACTTCTACTCCAGATTGGAGCACTGGCTCCTAGATATATCTTTATGCTATAAGGAAAAAAATTCTTCGGTTCAACATGTTTGCAGTTGATCTGGTTCTTTGATTCGCCGAAGCTGTACCGGGTAATCTCATTGTGAAGATCCTGAGCCGGTTAAATTTGCAGCGATCTGCTGCGTTTGCTCCAGTCAATCTCGTTTTAGAGACCCTGACCTGGCTCACAGAATTGACGGCCAATCTCGCTGTAAGAGATCCTGAACTGGTATGATGTGTAGTTGGCTTTATGCCCTTTCAAAAACACCGTTGGCAGGGAGGCTTCTTCACCATGGGTATAGCTTACATCTCCCCTATGCGGTCCACTTTTTATACTGTTGCAAGGAGGCTTCTTACCTTTGGGTATAGCTTACATATCCCTTGTGTAGTTGGCTTTATGCCTAGTTTGAGTACATTAAGCGCTGTTGTTGTTGGAGGCTTCTTACCTTTGGTATAGCTTACTTTTACCCTAAGGAAACAGCGTGTACATCAAATTCCAGTTGCTTATCAACTGCAGCCATCGAAGGGGGCTTCTTACCAACGGGTTCGCTTATCTCACCCTAATGGCCGGCTTTATGCCAATTTCCGATTAACATGTTAGCCGCGGTTGTCGAAGGGGGCTTCTTACCGACGGGTTCGCTTATCTCACCCTAACAACCGGCATTTATGCCAAAATTATCTGTGGAAGGAGGCTTCTTACCCTTGGGTATAACTTACATAAACCCTTCACACAGCCGGCTAGTACAATTACTAGTCGCGGCTGTCGGATGGAGGCTTCTTACCATAAGGTATAGCTTACTTAAACCCATCGACAGCCGGCTTTATATGATATTTCTGATGATTGAGGGAGGCTTCTTACCCTTGGGTATAGCTTACATAAACCCTTCACACAGTCGGCTAGTACAGTTACTAGTTGCGGCTGTCGAATGGAGGCTTCTTACCATAAGGTATAGCTTACTTAAACCCATCGACAGCCGGATTTATATGATGATCGAAAGAGGCTTCTTGCCTTCGGGTGTAGATTATTTCACCCCTTATACATTTGGCTATAAGCCTATTAAAGTTCCCAACAGTCGTTGTTGTTGCATAGAGGCTTCCTACCATCAGGTATAGTTTACTTTATTTTATGACAGTCGGCTCTTCTATGGTATTACATTACAAGAGGAGCAATCATACTGCTTCGGTTGATGGAATAAACTTCTCGGGTCTAATGAGTAAGGGTGAAAGAAAGATGTCTCAGGAAGATTGTGTATTGGATTATCAATAGCCGCGGTTTTGTTCATCAAGGCTTATTATCAAATAGAGGTGTTATCTGGTTCTAAAAGAGCTATGAAAGCTTATAAGTACCTCTCAGGAATCATTAGCAAATTTATAAAGTTGGAAGTACAAAGCTGAGAAAGATGGTTGAAAGCAATATCACACAAACAGCCGACAAGTGCATTTAGATGTTCTAAGGCTGTTACAAAAGACGTTCTCAGAAGGAACAAAAATGGTGTTTCTGACATGTTTCAACACGCTGTTGGCAGGTAATTACAAGAGCCGCTCTTGCTCTGAATATTACAAAGTTATGTCACTCGGCCGATTCACCCTGCTCCGTATCTCCTGCGGTCTGGATCTGAAGGTTGTCGAGTTCCCAATTGCAGTTAGAGACGGCTGCAAAGGTCCCTTCAAAGAAAGGGGAGACGTCGAGCTCACCAGGGAAAAGATTCTTGCTCCGGGCGGATGTTAGATCTTTGCATTCATAAAGCGTCCCGCGAATCCATTTGTCCTCTTGGTCATACGCTGCTTGATAGCTCTTCAGGTCATCCTCTGCCTCATCAGCCATGACAGTCGCCAGGAAGCGAGAGTCCTTGACGACATTGAAATAGTCTTCGTCAGAGAATTTTGAGCCGTCAAATTTCTTCGAAGGGTAGTCGCCCATCATTTCGGCTGCCGTGAGGTCCGGCGCGAAGGCCATAGCCCGGCTTAAACCTGCGACGGCTCCAAAGCGGAAAGCCGACTTCTTCAGTTCTTGAATCTGCTTGGGCACTGTTGAGAATAAGTCTAGCACCCCTTTCAAGGTCTTGGGAATCTTTTCTTTGTACTGTATGCTCTTGATGGTAAACATTGCCCCGCAATACAGTTGCTCCGTGAAGGTGTACATGGCCTTCAATGACAGGATGCCGTCCATGGCAAGTTGCCGACTCAACGGGCCTGTATAAGCCGGAGGAGGCATATGAGTCGTTTGTTATTTCATGAAGGATGATGGTATATAACGTTCGGAAAAGATGGCTTACCAAATAAGGCGGCAGACATCTTAGTGATGTGTTGTTTGAGGCCTTGGAGCTCCTCAGCAACGGCGATGAGCCGTTGATCGGCATCATCCGCCCGTTTGGTTAGCTCAGCTTTCTCCAATTCAGCCGTCTATTTCAATGATGTTATCTCGGCTATGACCTTTGATAATTCCTCGGCTAAGAGCCGACATTTCTCATCTGCCACGCTTCGCGCTTCCTGTTGAGCGGCCAGATTAACCTTCAGATCCGCCAACTCAGAGCCGGCGGCTTTCAGAGCATCCTGCACGTGTTAAAACAAAATATGAATTCTTACAGCAGCAAGGGTATTTAAATAAACAAGGGTTCACAGTTCAAAGTTATGCAAGTCTCAAACAGATTGCAAGCAATATATTTGACACTTGGGGGCTAATGTACATTTCATCTCTTAAAGTTTACAGTTCCGGTTCATCTTCATTGAAATAGAATTTGAGCCGGCCCTTGGAGGCTACATTATGGCTCTTTTCACATCAGAAAGTCCCGACTCAAATAGAATTTGAGCCGGCCCTTGGGGGCTACATTATGGCTCTTTTCACATCAGAAAGTCCCAACTCAAATAGAATTTGAGCTGGCCCTTGGGGGCTACATTACGTCTTTATTCAGTTACAAAAGTCCCGATTCAAATACAATTTGAACCGGCCCTTGGGGGCTACATTCGGCAGTATGCAAGTGTTTACTGTGTGCAGTGTATATATACAATATTCAAAGCACAATTGTTTTCTACATAACCTTGAAAAGAAGACCCGATTCAATTATACATTAGATTAAATCCGGCTCTTGGGGCTGGGGAAGGTTATGGCTGGAGAAAGATGACATACCTCATATTTTGTCTTCATCATGGAGACCAGCTAGAGTTCCAAGTCTCAACTGGTGTTAACACGGTTCATGTAGCCGGAGTGGAGTTCTTCGGCTGTCATCTTGTCATATGACGTGTCAAAAGCAAGTTTCTGTGAAGCTTTGGACGACTTAGGGTGCCGGGTCAATACATGTGTTGGAGAAGGAGGCTTGTGTGCAGACCCGGTGATGATGACATCTGGAGTCGCAGGAGTCTTGGCGGATGTAACTGGCCTCGAAGGAGCAGCTGGGGAGTTCTCCATTATAACATCGTCCGTCGGCTCGGTGGAAGCCGCTGGTGGAGCTTCTTCTGCTGGAGTTTCCTCCGGCTGTTCAAGGTCTGGTTGGGCCGGTGCCGGCTGTTCAGGCTCTTGATTTTCAATGACAGGGCCGGAAGAAGGATGGGTGGTCTTGCGGCGTTTTGCCTGAGCACTGCAAAGTGAAGGGTCAGCATTTGAAGGAGACTGGTATCTCATTAAGACACCCGGATATTTTAATACTTACAGAGGGTTGATTTTTAGTGGAGGTATGACTGATGCAGAAGAGTCACCGGAAGAGGGCGTCTTCTGGAAAAGTAAGACACGGAAATGATGAGACGCTTAGAAGCAAAGAGAAACAACAAGGAAAATAAGGATACTAACCTCTGCAGGCCGCTTCTTAGGAGCCGGCGAGTTTGGCAGTCCCGATACAAGCTCCGTAGAGCCGGTGCTCCGGGTCTGACGACGTTCAGTTTGCTGTTGCTTTTTTAAGAAATCAGGAGCCAGATGAGCAAGAGGGTGAGAAAGAGGGAACTTCCTAACAACCCGCCGCGGCTTTCGGAAAAAATATTCTGAGTCAGAGTATATGCAAGTTACCTCTGGAGCGTTGGTGTGACTGGTTTCAACTTCGTCCTGTGAAACACGGTTAAACATTAATAATGAGCCGGCGAGACAAAGAGTCAAGAAAATAAGTTAAGGATTTTACTTCCGACTCTGAAGAGGCCGGGTGTTCGAACCAGTTTTCTTGAGGGGCTGTTTTTCTTTGCTTTTTAGCGGCGACTTTCTTCTTAGTTGCCTTTGAAGGAGGAACATATTCCTTCTTCCAGAAGTCAGTCAGCCTGTGCAAATTGAGCCAGAGGAAAGATGTCAAGCTGAATAAAAAAGAGTATGTAAACATGCAACAGACGGAAGAAAGACGAAAATACTTACAAGAGGCGCCGGGTTGGTCGCGCAGAAGGGTGCTAGCCCGATAGTGCTGCAATACCCGGATGTCTCGTGCACAAGATTTCGGACGGTCATACAGATGTCGTCCTCGGTCAAAGTGGCGTCGCCGAAGCATAGTTCACTATCATACTGTCCTGGATATTCACACATAAGCCGGTTCCTACGACTCAGAGGCATGATCCGCCACTCCACCCACCAACGGATAAGGTCAGTTCCAATGAGACCATTGGCCAGGAGAGCTTTTACTCTGGCGTGAGGCTTCTCGTATCTGACATGGTCGGCGGCTGAGAGCCGGTCGGGCAGCGCTGTATTAGTTGGGAGCCGGGAAGGGAGATAACCCGGCAGGCGGTGTTCCGTGTCAGGAGACGTGTCTTGGCAGTAGAACCACGTCTTGTTCCAATCCTTCGGGTGACTGGGCATCTGAATAGCCGGAAAGGTGATACCCCTCCGGCGATGAATGGTGATCCCTCCGAGTTCCAGACTTGGCCCGCTCTTGTACTCAGTCTGGCGGTTGGCATAGAAGAACTCTCGAAAGAATCCGACTGATGGCCTGGACTGAAGGTACGCCTCACAGAGGACTTGAAAGTGGCAAATATTTGATACGGAATTTGGCGCCAGGTCTTGGGGATGTAGCTTATACAAGTGGAGAATGTCCCGGAAAAACTTTGACCCGGGTGGCACGAATCCTCGTTCGATGTGATCCGTAAAAACGATGACCTCCCCTTTCTTTGGTGTGGGGCGGGTTTCACCATCCGGAACCTGCTAGTTGATCACTCCCTTTGGAGGAAGAGTGCCAGCAGCTATGAGATCCGACAAGTATTCTTCTGTCACGCAAGAGCCGACCCAATTGCATGAATTGGTGGCGCGTGTCATATTGGCGGCTTAAAGGTACTGTGCAAAAAGAAAATGGCGGCTAAATCAAACAAGAGTAGATAGCCACAGCGGTTTACAAGTTACAGGGTTCTAAAAATTAAGGCCTCGAAAGGCCCGGCTGATAAAGAGCCGGAGGGAGTCTAGCGGCTCATTATGCACGGAAGAGCCGGAAGTCAGTGAAGACCCGGACAAACAGATTTCGCAAACTATGTATAAAATTTTGGATCTA
The DNA here is from genome assembly GCA_022496015.1 of Hordeum marinum. Taxonomy (NCBI): domain Eukaryota; kingdom Viridiplantae; phylum Streptophyta; class Magnoliopsida; order Poales; family Poaceae; genus Hordeum; species Hordeum marinum. Next base: position 517,619,958 of record CM039673.1, read on the forward strand.
CCGAAGTGGAAGGAAAAGTTCTACGTCGACCTAGATGAAGAACAACAAAAATGAAAAATTGGCCTACGACCCTAACAGCCCACGCATTACGCGCGGATGGATAGCGTGTGGTGGCGGTGTTGATGGAGCAACCTAAAGGACGTGCGGCGGGCCCCAATACTTGCCGGTGCGGCCGTGTCAGAGATTGGAATGTGCGGCGGAGGTTCACGCCGGAAAAAACCCTACCTCTACCGATCTAAACTACGGGAATGAGAGGCGTACCCGAAGATGGAGACAGCGGAGGACGGAATCTAGTCTCAACAGGTTGATGCAGCGGCCAAATGTCGATGACGAACGAACGGTGGCACCGGAGCGGAGCAGACGAGCTCGGGCGACGAGCGGCGGCAGGAAGAAGAAGAGGAGACACACGAGCGGGAATGAGCCATTTTCGACCCGTGTGGGTCCTATTTAACAGGAGAACGGTGCGGAATTCCAGGCGTCAACACCGGTCTTGCCGAAACAGATGCCTCGATTCTCGGTAAGTGGTTAAATGCGAAAGATATGGTGATACGTCAGCAGATTCTGTGACGTCACGACGAGTCATTTCGTGGCGACTCTCGGATAATTGCAAGAGCCGGATGAAATGAGCTGGCTCACTTCAACCTGGGGCCTAATGTTGGGGATATAAACCCGTGATATGACCCGGATGGAAGATTCCGGTTGATGACATCTGTTATGAGCCGGCCCACGGAGACAGGCGTCAGCTGGGGGCATAAGAAGATTGGCGGCTCATGGTGTGGGCCGTACAGAGGAGACCCGGATGTGCCAGACCTTCCAAAGGATGGCTTGGCCATTAAGTTAGAGATAGACTCGGAGATGTAAACGTGATCCGATTGTACAATTGTAAGACCCGACGGTTCTGACCTCTTATATAAAGGCAGAGTCGAGGCGGCTTAGAGGGAGAGTATCGAAGACTAGGCGAAGCTTCTAGTCCCTTGTAATCGATACAACAAGCAATAACAACACAAGCAGGACGTAGGCTTTTACCTCGACTTGAGGGGCCGAACCTGGGTAAATTCGTGTCCCTTATCTCGATCAACCCCTTTGAGTCCATCACCATGGTGACAGCTCCGAACTCAAGTCTGGTAAACCGGACATCTGCCGTGATAAAACCACGATACTATGTGAGTGAAATGATGATACCATGCCAAGTTTCAACCATTTCAGAGTTCATTTGTGGTGCTTTTTAATTTTATGGTCATTTAGCTCAAAACAGTTCATTAAATGCATCAAAAATAGCAAATGAAGTTAGATAGGGTTGAAATTTTAGTATGTGGCTTCTAATGGTCCATATTGAATGCACAAAAAGTCTAGAGTTGAAATAAGTTAAAAAATGTAATCGTTTTGTAACAGACAAGTTTTCGTCCGAAACCCCGATACTTCGAAATAGATTGTCCATTTTGTACATGAAGTGCATCCAGTTTTTGCCGTAACTCTCTCAACTTTTTAGCACATGCCATGTGGGTGAAATGGTGATACCATGCCAAATTTCAACCTTTTCAGAGTTTAGTAATAGTAATTTTGATTAAAACAAATGAAGGTATAAAACTTAAAGAGTTAAATAGAATCTGGTTTTGATTAAAACACCTATCTAAATTATCATAAAAATTTCCCAACTTTAACATAATGATAAAACATACAAATATTAAACAATAGGAAAAACAGTCACTCAAAAATCTATTTTTAAACTAAAGTTATTCACAAATTATTGTTTCACACAAATTCCAAATGAATTCAAATTTAAACTATTTCAATTTGAAAACTACTGGCACTAACAGAAAGTTTGTAATTATTTTGACCTAAAGCAAAAAAAGATTCGTTAAAAACTGTAAATATTCAAACAATTATTACAAGTATAAAAACAGAAATTAGAAAATCATAAAAAAACAAAAAAGAGAAAATACAGTTGTAATCCCGGTTGGTGCTACCAACCGGGACTAAAGGTCCCTTCCCGCGCGGAATTTGGGCTGCTGAAAAGATGAGCCTTTAGTCCCGGTTGGTGGATCCAACCGGGACTAAAGGGAGGACCTTTATTCCTGGTTGGTGGTAGCAACCGGGACTAAAGGGTCTTTAGTCTCGGTTGGAGCCACAACCGGGACTAAAGGTCCTGGAGTATTTAGCGCAGGACTTGTCGAAATCTTCCCAACCTCTCCCATTCTCCCCTGATGTCGCCAGACTACCGGAGCTCGCCGCCGCCCCCAGGCCCATCCTCGTTGTTGATGCCACCCCCAAGCCCGTCGTCGTTGCCACCCTCGAGCCCGTCATCGCCGCCGTCCCCGAGCCCGTCATCGTCACCGCCCCCGAGCCCGTCGTCGTCGCCGCCCCCGAGCCCGACCTCACCATTGTCGCCGTCGCCCCCCGTGCCCTTGTCCTCGTGCCGCCGTCCTAGCCACAATCGTCGTCGATGCTGCCCGAGCCCGTCCTCGCCACCACCCGAGCGCGTCATCGCCGCCTCCCGTGCCTCCTCGTCCTCGTCAATGTCGTCGCCGGCCCTGACGCTGGACGTCGCCCATGCCTCCTCCCCGAGCCCCGTCATCGCCTCCCGCACCCTCCTCCACCGAGCCCCGTTGCGCCGGTGTGCTCATCCCGCTGTGCTCCGATCCCCCTCCACCGCGGCCACCACGGCAACGTACGTGCGCCGGCCACCTAGTTTAGTTTAGTTGTTTTAGTTGTTTTAGTTTTTTTAGTTTAGTTGTTTTAGTTTTTTTAGTTTAGTTTTTTTAGTTTAGTTTTTTTACTTTAGTTGTTTTAGTTTTTTAATTTAGTTGTTTTTTAGTCTCGAGTCCCTAGTCGTCGAACCACGGATGTATTAGTGTCCCTTCGATGATGTATTAGTGGATACTATTCGATGATGTATTAGTGATATTATTCGGTGAAGTATTAGTGATATTATTCGGTGATGTATTAGTGATATTATTCAATGACGTATTAGTTATACTACTATTCAATGATGTATTAGTGATACTATTATTCAATAATGTATTAGTGATATTATATGATCATATTGTTGCATTGCCTTGTAATTATTTGCATATCTCCGGTTCTGCTTATTTAATGCATTCTAATTGTTTCATATTTGTTCTGAATTAGTTAAGCTATGGATGACCATGATCAAGAGAATGCCATGTATGACCTAATATGCTCCGGAAACAAAGAGAATGAAGTAGATGACGGATCATAATACCTTAACCCATCCGGTGAGGGAATTGAGGAAGAACAACCAAGAGGCGAAGGCGAACCAGCTGACAATGACGACGGCGAAGAAATTTTTTGTCCATTTAATAGAGTCGGGCGAGGTATTGCTTTGCCCTCTGGTGATCATCAGATGTATTGATTGATTTGTATATATTAATGAATCTTTCTTCCTTTTAGCCCTCGGGATCAGGCAAATCTTCTACAAGGGTTAAACGTGACCCGACAAGAAAGTTGAAACAAGGAGTGAAGTATAAAATTGATCAAATCAGAGCAGATGGCGAACCGATTGCTCCTAAAGAGAATGCAAACAAATCCATACGTCAATGCAGAGTTATCGTTAGGGACCAAATCCTGATCACCACTCAAGAATGGAATCATCCAAAGGATCGCGGAGTTCCTTTTGTTAGCCAAAGAGCAAAAGATCTGCTTTGGGAGGAGCTCATGAAACATTTCACCCTACCAGAGGGTCTGACGGATGTTCAATGGGGGAAAGTCAAGAAGTGTGCTCTTAAGAAGATGGCAACACAATTCCATTCTTGGAAGAAAAGATTATGGAACAATTACTTGGAAGTAGAAAAGAAGACTCCAGAATTCAAAGAAGATTATGTGAAGTTAGCAGATGATTGGGACAAATTTGTGAAGTTCAAGGAATGAGAATAATCTAAGAAATGGTCAAGAATAAACAAGAAAAATGCCGGAAAAAAACATGGCACCATCGTCTTGGGCCAGGTGGCTACAAGTATGGGTTGCCTAAGTGGGATGAACCTGAGCAAAACATGAGGGCTGCAAGGGTCTCTCCAGCAACAGATACTTGGCCCGAGAGGTAAATGACTTGGTTTTATGCACATGGGGGAAAGTTGGACCCAAAGACATGCCAGGTTCTTGAACAGGCTAGTCTTAAAGATGCCACGAATGAGATAATTAAAGCAGTAGAACATGCTCAAGTCGGTGTGTTGTCACGCCCAAGATGCGACCCTATCCTCATTTCGGCACGAGGGCCTCCATAGGGATAGAAGCACATCTCGTCGTGTTGCAAGAATGGATATCATTACAAGAACATATACAAAAGAGATGAGTATATGGAATTGGCTTACACTCGCTAGAAGCTACATCAAGATCACATCAATACAACAACATAATCAAACATCATACAAAAGAGCAGGGTCCGACTACGGACGAAATCAAACAATGAAATGACATCCATCCTTGCTATCGCAGGCTTTCGCCTGGAACCCATCCTAGATCGATGATGAAGAATAAGAAGAACTCCAAATCAAACAATCATCGCTCTCACGTCAAAGCATCACATTACCTATACCTGCAACTGTTGTTGTAGTAATCTGTGAGCCACAGGGACTCAGCAATCTCATTTCCAAGGGTATCAAGACTAGCAAAGCTTGATGGGTGAGGTATGGTTAAGTGGTGAGGCTGCAGCAAGTTACTAAGCATTTATTTGAGTGGCTAGCTTACGAATACAGAAAGTAAAGTATGGTGGTCTACGCATAACAGTCGTGAACTAGTAATGATCATTAAGTGATCCTGAACACCTACTTATGACAAACATAACCCCACCGTGTTCTCTCTCTGATAAGGACTCACGAGATGAGACAATCACGGTTACGCACATAGTTGGTGTATTTTATTAGAGTTTAGTTCAAGTTTGCTATGACTGAGTGTTAAACAAAGTTTTCCAAGTTGCCACATAACCGCGGGCATGACTTTCTAAAAGATTTAACCCTACAGGGATGCTCCAACTCATCCATCACAAATTAACCACACACCGCGGGAATAACCTCGACCACAAACCTTGTGATATTCCTAGGCAATTCCACAGGAAAACCGACACCTCGAGATAGCCCAAAGAAGATCAGAGTTCCTCACGCAAGACATTCGAGAAAGGTAAAACAAATCCAGCAAGGCCTCCCGACGTGTCGACGATCCCGATAGGATCCGCGTATCTCGTTCTTAGGACACGGTGGATAAGCTAGTGTACGGTGGCCTGATAGAAATCACCCAAGTTGCCCTGGGGTGGCCCCGCACAGTGCTCTAGTTTGGACCAACACTCATGAGGAGCACTGTCCCCGGGGGTTGATTAAATTATCCACGGGTGCCGGTGGGTCCCTATCCATAACAACCCCGAGCATGTTCGGAACGCTCAATATCAAGTAACTAAGGGCGGTAAAAGTGGAAGAAAACACCGAGCAAAAGGCCAAGCCTTCCACCTTTTACCAAGTATATATGTTCATTAAATTAAATAGCAATAATATTTTGATAACAACAAAGAATGTCCATGTTGTCACATGGAAGCAATTGCACCTGTAGCTAGAAAGTCTATAAGAAGGGTTGAGCAAGCGGTAACATAGCCAAACCAAAGGTTTGCTGGGAAGGTGGAGGGTTAGAGGCTTTTCATGGCCATGTTGGGAGGCTTGACAAACAAGTGGTAGGTAGCAAGACATAATGATAAAAGCGGGACAACTAGCATAGCAATGATAGTAGTGGTATCCAGGGAAATGTGTCATCTTGCCTGAGATGCCGCTTGGAAGAAGAATGAATCCATGAAGAAGAAGAGCCAACGTAGTCGAACGAATCCTCACACTTCGAACGCTTTCGGAACTCTATCGAGAAGGAACAATCCGAAACAACAATCAACACACGGTACACAACATATGCATGACATGATGCGCAAACAAATATGATGCATGGCATGGTTGATTATGCAATGCAAGGCAATCACAAAATCCATCACTACACATTAAGTGAAGCTCAATATGCAACGAGTTGCATATTGACGAAACTCCACGCTTGAATTACTTAGTTCATTCCCCTTTAGGTACATGACAATATTAAATGTTGTTAACATGGCAAGAGGTGGAGCATAAGTAAACTATCTAACTAGGCATCTTAAATGAGGCGGGAAACAACTTATAGTATTTCTGAAATTACCTCAGATGTTAATTTTGAAATTGGTCCAGATATGTACTAATCATGTTTTATATTTATTAAACAGGAAAATAAGATGCACAACGAGATTCTACTCATCATTCTAGTTGGTTTACATATATGGAATATCTCCAACGGAGGTACGGTCTAAAAGATATGACCATCACAAGATTATATGCAATGAATGCAAAATGCATGAAATTGACAACCACAAGCACTTCAAAACATGGATGCAACAAGATAATATGATTCTACATGAAATTCTAAGCAAGTTTCATATATCTCATGTCCAAAACGGAGCTACGGTTCAACCACAACAACCAACACAAGTTTTATATGAAATCTGCCCAAAACAGCAACATGGCATTTTGCACGCATGAAAACAACAGGCTACAAGATCCTAAAATCCACAAACTAAGCATGTAGAAGTATCATATAACACACACTTCATTTCATATTCACATATCATACTCCAAAGAGGCATGGATCACATGGTAGGAAGCTCACAACATGGCTAATTGAAAACAGTTTCAGACTTAGTGAAAATAGCAGTTTTTGACAGTGCATTTTTTTATCACGAAGGCATATTGACAGCAGTAAAACTATAAGCTATTGGGCATATTATGGCATGAAACTTAACCACATTCTATAGGACATTATAAGATACAAATAATTCCATTCCACCTACCCCAAAGGGGTTATAGATCACTAGAAAAACACATGGCAAGACAGCAACAAAATGTTATAGATTCCAGACTTAGAAATATTTTAGCATCTCAAAACAGCACAATTTTTATAGCATGATGGCAACAATAAAACAACACCTAAACATGCATTTCTATTGCAAGCAAAATGACCAGGGCTTAGCACACATGTCCAAGGGCATTTCTCATGTTCACAACTATTTCATACTCCCTCCGTCTCGAAATATATGACGTTGAAGGGTTTGATGTGCAAATTTCGTAACGCTATGTATATTTTCCACTTTCCAAAATTGCCCTACCACCACCGCTCACTCTCTTGTTCCCCTCGAGCTCACTCTCGTTCCCCTCTCACCCGCCCATCTGTCGCTCCCCTCCAGAACCACGTCGTCGCCGGCCTCTCCTCGCCGTCGTTGTCGGTCTCTTCTCATCTCCCTTTCCCCCCACCATCATGCAACCCATTTCCTCCATCAGTTGTCTTTTAGCCTATTTCCTCCAACCACGCACCCTGGTCAAAAGCTTAAATTTTTAGGCACCGGTGATGGCGGACAGTGCTAGTGAAGCTCGAATAGGGGAGAAGGAAGTAGGGGCAGATCCGACGGGAGGGCGGGCATGGCTTGCAAGAAGGCTGGTGGAGAGGCTGCTAGCGGGAGGGGGATGGAGCGGAAGGGTGTGCGCTCTGGCGGCTTCCTTGACGTCCTCTCCGCCGCACTCAGTTTCGCGGCCGACGACACCCGCGTCAAGGTACATACCCGTCCAATCCGTGTATGTCAAGGTTACGTGGTGCCTTGATCCAGTGTTTTCTCTGCACACTGACTTTTTTTGTAGATTTGCCACGGTCCAGGGTCGGGAAGACGTCCTTGATTGACCAGTATCCTGCAATTCGAGTTGCCATGGATTTTGCTTTGCGTGTGTTTTCCTGAGCTTTGATGCAATTCAGATATGTGAACGAGTTGTACAAGGCCACCATCGGCCAATACGAGGTGCAATACAAGGATATGCTCTTCACTCTGCAGGTACTGTGTCTTCTTTTAGCAATTCAGCTTACCTGGTCATGTATCGATGTTGGGCGCATGTCATTGTTTTTGGACAACGTGCTACGCAATTGCTCCTACTCCTTTGCTTAGCGTCCTTGTTCATTGTTCTGAGTGATATCTAGCATTGTATTCATTCACCTTTGCTTAGATAATTATTGCCCTGCATTAGCGTCCTTGTTCTGAGTGATATCCAAAAATCAGTGACCTATATTTCTAACGCCGGTGAGCAGCGGACAGCGTCTTGTCGATTTGACCTGTATTTTCAGGCCCGGGATTTGACAGTGGTCTTGCCTGAATACATTGCATCAGTGACCTAAGTACTTTTTGTACTGAATACAGGCCCGGGAGTAGTTGCTTGTTTGTCAGCTTATAATTAGGGCTTTTTCTACTGAAAATGGAAAATGAAAATTCGATTAAAGTACCTGAGATGTGTTAGTAGGATATTTCCCAGGGAACACCTAAGTTGTCTTTTTTTTGTCTGACTAGCTGCCACTGCGTGTTGAGTTATTCTAGAATCTGTTATGCACTTTGGGATTGGGTGTCTTTGTTTGAAAACTATGAGCTATGCATGTGGTTAATTCTGAAAAATCTATTGCAACATTATGTTGTTCCATCGAGATAGATGTTGAAGAGGTTTAAATCTAGCAATCTACTTAGCTCACTGCGTTTGAAGCCTGTGATTTTACTCCTTAGTTGTTTGTCAGCTTATACTCATCTCTTCTCTGCTTACAGCAGTAGTTGCAGCAAGTGCAGGAGTAGTTGCTTTTTTGTCAGCTTATAATTAAGGTTTTGAGTTTTTATAATTAGTGCAGGAGTAGTTGCTTGTTTGTCATTTTCCATTTTCCTCTTCTTCTCTCATCTCTGCCAGATTTAGTGTAGTGCAGGAGTAGTGTAGTAGTGTAGTGTACGAGGTGTTGCTTGTTTTGGAGTAGTGTAGGAGTTGTGTAAGAGTAGTTTGGTGCCTTCTTTTCTCTTCTCTTGTGCCCTCCATCATTTTAATTTTCTTTAATTAAAATTAAACTGAAAGATTCCCTTTAATTTAAATTAAAGGAAATATTTTAGTTTATTTAAAAATAAATAAAACTTATCATACAAATGAGGAGTTCAAATGATCATACAAATGAGAAAATTCAAAAACTTATCATACAAACAAGGAGTTATATAAATGAGGAGTTCAAATGGTCATACTCCACATTAACTCATAATCACAAGAATGCAACACAACAAGAGAATGCCTCATCAAAAACACAACAATGAGTACAATTGATCACAACAAGCCTCATCTCACTCCTCAACATCTTAAGAAGCCTCATATCAAGCATCTCAACAAGCCTCATCTCAAACATATCAACAAGACTCACCTCAAACATCTCAACAAGTCTCATGTCAAGCATCTCAACAAGCCTCATGCCAAGCACTAGTGAACTCTCTCCACTAGCCCTAAATTGTGTAGGGCATTTGCATAAATCTCTTGAGGGCATGAAAGTCTTGGAGGTATAATTCCAAGATTCTCTAGCCTTTCCTTGTTCACGTGGGGTATTTTATACCCATTGTCCCTAGCATTGTTCAAGATCTCAATCATGCAAGCCTGTAGAGATAGGAAAACTCTGTTCAACTTGTAAACCTCGTAGCCTTCAAATTCCTCCAACACTCCATTAATTAGATCTTGAAGTGTTTTAGGGCTCAGACAATCTGTCAAAGATTGCAACGAGTTGAAAAACCCAAGGTCGAGCGCATTCAAATCAGGACTGTTGGCGGGCTGTTGTATTATTCTGACGTCCATTCCACTTCTTGAAATAGCTTCTAAAAATTCTGGGTCAGTAGGCAGTATGTGGGGCTTAACATTGTCTTGTTGTATATAGATTGTCTGCCCAGCATCAATTTCAGGCCAAACATCTTGTATTGCTGGCAAGACATTCTCTATCATGAACTCCCTCATCACCTTTCTGTCGACTTTTATTGACTTTGTCTATTGTACCTCTAGGTCCGTTGTCACTTCTCCTCTGAGTAGGAACTGCTTTAACGAATGGCCAAATGCCAATTTTTCCAGAGAATATCACATTTCCTTCACTGTCCCACCTTGGCCTAGCCACTGCTGTCAAGAACATAATCTTTCCAATACAACTCCTGTTTTGTATAGTTCTTGTAGGCTCTTCCTCCTCATCAAGCAGATAATAGTTCTTGTTTCTCTTCATCATATAAAACCATTTTTCGTAAATATGCACAATGTTGTGCATATATTTGAATTTAGGTCTTGCTATTTCTATTGTTGTCTCATCGAGCATTGAGAAGCAGAATTTCATTCTATCAATCTTATTCTTGTCCTTCAGAACAGGCTTCACGGAATTTGTATGTCTCTTTATTAGCTTCATCTTGAACTTCCTGTGGAGTGCTCTAGGGCTGCATCCTGGTTGCCAAGCTAGTGATCTTATGGTTGACCTCTTGTTCAGCGGTATTGTTGGGATCTGCTCTAGGTTGATGTTCTTTGGCTTTCTTCCATATTTTCCCTTTTTTTATTAGAAACATCCACCTCCAAACCATCTGCAATTTGCTTCATCGCCTTCTGCCAAACTCTCTGTATACTCCTCACATCTACCTTAAAAATTTCCACAAGATCTTTCTTATCATTTCTCTTGAACTTTCCGCCTCTACTCATACACAGTGTATGCAATGCTACATAAGCAGCATATTTTTCTTGGTCACCGAGGGTTTTTCTTTTTCTAGCTCCTTGCTCAACAACTGCAACAACCAAGAAAAAATATTAGTCCCACTGAAATGATAAAATGATCAAATGAAATACTACAAGAAGAAAATACTCCAAAGATATGATCAAATGTTCAAAGTTAAATGATGAAGTGATGAAATGATCAAAGTTCAGTGATGAAATGATGAAATGATGAATTCAGTTAACTTTAACTAAATATATTCAGTTAACTGAAACTATTCAGTAAACTTTAAGTGAATATATTCAGTTAACTGGAAATATTCAGTTAATGCAAACTAAAAATATTTAGTTAATGCAAACTGGAAAAAAGGGAAGCAGTAGATTGGTAGCTGGAAGTCGTGACCTAGCTTAACTGAAAATATTAGTCCTATTGCCATCAATCTCACCCAACTCTGAATTATAGCTACCAGGATATGATCAATTACTTTTTCCCATGTTACTGAATTAGCATGATGATCATCGTGAGTATTTAGTTACTGAATTTTAAGTTGCTTTGCATGACCAGTTTACTCCCGTTGATGATCAGTTATCTGAATATGCATGTGTAATTAACAGTTCAAGCTGCACATTGTTAGAAAAATATGATCGGTTTACTCATGTTGATGATCAATTTAGTCTATTTTGTTCACATGATAATGTTCCTGGAGTACTCACCGCCTACATCTTCACCGGGATTGACATATGCCTCCTCTTCTTCGTCATGGTGATCGACAAGCTCTTCTTCAGGTATGCCTCCATCCTCTTCTTCGGGTAGAGTGCAATTGAGATTGAATTCCATATTGATCACAAACTTTTGAAGGATGCTGATGCTGCAGTAGTTGTTGCTGCCTGGAGGCAGTGCTGCTGCTACTGCTGCCTTACTCCTCTGAGCAGGTGTTGCTACTACTGTTGCCTTCTCCTCTGAGCAGTGTTGCTACTACTGCTGCCTTCTCCTCTGAGCAGTTGTTGCTACTATTGCTGCCTTCTCCTCTGATCAGCTATTGCTACTACTGTTGGCTTACTCCTGTGAACAAATGCATGCTCGGGGCCCTTACAAATTGCTACTGCTTGAGTGCTCTATTCAAATGCATGCTCAGGACAAACCGATGCCTTACGAACTGCTACTGTTGCCCTTTGTTCTTCTCTGTAGGTATCAATTGTTGCATTACAAACTGCTATTGATGCCTTCTTTACATCTCTGTAAGCTTGCTGTTGATTTTGATTCTCTGTAGGCTTGCTGCTATAGTTGCTACCTGCTGGAGGCACAAGACCTGCCTACTAGACAACGTTGTGTGGATCTGGCTGTTGTTGATCTATGGATCTGGCTGCTGTTTGATCTGTGGATCTGGCTGCTGTGGACCCGTTGCAGATGGGGGACGAAGGAGCTGGGGTCGATGGAGGTGGAGGAGCCAAAGGTGGGGGCGTAGTTGGAGGAGACAGAGATGGGGGCAGTGAACGTCAAAGGTGGGGAGAGGAGAAGGAAGACGCTCCTTTGTGGGTGGATGGGGACGCCCGAGCTGGAAGACGCGAACGATTCAAAAAATCCTGTAACGATTCGACCGGGGAGGGGCAAACAGGTCATTTGGGCGATTCTGGGTGGATGTCTGAAAATTCTTTAACGTCATATATTTTGATATGGAGGGAGTATTATGCATTGATTAAATCACACAAATAGATAAAAGGGCATCATGGCAAAAATAACATGGACTCAAACATCCTCCAATGACAAAAGTAAATGCGCAGTTAAATTCTATGGATTTTTCTACCCCAAAAACATATATAATATGATAGGTTCATGGAGGAAATATATGTCACGATTAATTACGCAAGTTTAAGGCATACACCTATTAGCAAGTTATTTAGCAAATTAAATGCAAACATCTCACTAAACATTTTTATCATGCATGAAAATGCAATATAATTAATCTACACTTAATTCCATACATTTTACATATATAAAACATTTGGATCCGGTGCACGGTTATCTAATTATGAGCAATGCAAAAATATGACTTATCTGTAAATAGGCATGACCTGAAATAATAGTTAAATTCGCAACAAGGGAAAAAACCTATATGCGCCGAATCTAACGCATGTTGGGCCAACAGACACAGGCGTCTCATACCAAAATGTGCCCATGGGCAAGGGATAAGCATTTGGGTGCTCACCATGGGCCTTGGGCCGGAGAAGGTTGGCAGCCCATGACGCGGCTGGAGGCGCCTATCGTCCTCCTCCCGATCCCGATTGGGGTCGACGAAGACCGGGGCGGTGGCGGCTTCAGGGAGGTGAGGCGCCGGCGAGGCTTCTCTAGAGAAGGCGAGGGAGGTCGGGGATGGGGCGCTCAGGTCCGGAACTGGCCGGATCCGACCGGCAGTAGGGTCAACACGCGACGGCAGCTCCACGGGGCCATGGTCTTTTGCGGCACGGGAGGAGAGAGAATGCAGAGGTGAGAGAGAGATCAGATGGAGGAGGAGAGGAGAGGCATGGCAGTGGGGCTGGCCAGGTGCAGTCACCGATGGCTCGTCGGGGTTTGGCCGGAGACTTGAGGCCCAACGGCGGCTTGGGATCGAGGGGCTCCTCCCCTTGAGCGTCTGCAGGCGTGGGGAGCTCCTCTCCTGGAGCGATGCCGGCACTTCGGGCCTGGGCGGGCCTCGGAACTGGGCCTGGTGGGCCCACGTGGTGGAGGAGGGAGCAGGTGGCAGCTGAGGATGCTGGGCGCGGATTTCTAGGCTAAGGCTAGGTTTTCCCTAATAGGCAGGTTAGGGGCGTCTATATATAGGCAGGGATGGTAGAGTTAGGGAATTAGTCCGTTTTTGGACTATTCGATCTCAATCGGACGTCCGGAAGCGGAGGGGGGGCTGATAGAGGCGAAGTTGTGCCTGTCTTTCGATGAGATGGTGGCTATTGTTTTTGGTGGAGTAGACTTTGACAATCCGGCTACGAACGTGTGATGACGTTGCGCCTTAGCAATCGCTAAACCAACTCCGAGAGGTTATTGACCACACTGGAGCACGATCAACCTGACCACGAGGGTCTATTTCCTGCACGCAAATGAAGAACAAGCAAGAAACTAAGATTGCAATCTGGATATTGCGAATATAAGAGGAAAGCTTTATTGATGAAGTGGGGTTCTGTAACGCCTTTGTCTGGTCATGGAATACAAACGAAGAACGCGAAGTTGCAGCTATGGTGAACTTGTAATCTAAACAAAACCCAAACCTAAAACGACGCCCTAAGGGCTGTATATATGGGGGAATAGAAGGGAATTTTGTGGCCCCTTGGAGGAGGGGTCTGAAACCGACCCTAACTCAGTTTCCCCATACATACGGACTCTAAAAACAGCCTATAATATGGTATTTCGAAATTACATGGGCCTGGCCCAAAAATAAGGTGGCGCAGCACCTATATTAGCCTAGGGACGAATTTTATAAAGTGGCATAATGCATATTTCGTCCAAGGCTTCTTGCTCCCATTATGGTGGCTTCAAAGTGCGAAAATCATCACTCGAAGCTCCATTGTTCTTTCCCGCGCGCGCACCTTCTTCTCCATGCTTGATCCCGCTCCAATGGTCATCCTTCTTATCCATGCCAGGTCCTTCATTCATAAGTAAAACAAAAGTATCTAATTTAGGCAGCATCATATGTTCATGAACATTAGAAGGATTTGCAAGAAACGAAAGTACCTGGTAATTCAATTGACGTGCGCGAGCTCTAGTAATTGGTCCTGTATGTATAGCAGTCGGAGTTGTGGGTGTAGCATTAGTAGGGATGTCCTCATCATCCTCCCCTTCTTGAACTGAAGTCGTCCTCGACGGAAGCTCATCTTCCTCACCCAAATAAGGCTTCAAATATGCAATGTTAAAAGTGGGGCTAACCCCAAACTCTGCAGGCAGCTCAAGTTTATATGCATTATCATTTATTTTCTCTAACACCTTAAAAGGACCATCAGCACGTGGCATTATCTTTGACTTGCACAAATCAGGAAATCTATCCTTACGCAAATGTAACCAAACAAGATCTCCAGGTGCAAAGACAACATGTTTTCTACCCTTATCTCCAGCAATTTTGTATTTAGCATTCATACGCTCAATGTTTTTCTTCGTTAACTCATGCATCTTTAATATCAATTCAGCACGTTCTTTAGCATCAAAATTAACCTTCTCCGAAGATGGAAGAGGCAACAAATCAATAGGTACACGAGGTAAGAAACCATACACAACTTCAAAAGGGCACATCTTAGTGGTAGAATGTAGCGAACAATTATAAGCAAATTCAATATGAGGTAAGCATTCTTCCCACATTTTCAGGTTATTCTTCAAAACAGCCCTAAGCATAGTAGACAATAATCTATTGACTACTTTAGTTTGGCCATCAGTTTGGGGATGACATGAAGTACTAAAAAGTAGTTTAGTCCCCAACTTAGCCCATAAACATCTCCAAAAATGGCTAAGAAATTTATCATCACGATCTGAAACAATTGCATTTGGCACACCATGCAACCGAATAATTTTGCGAAAGAACAAATCAGCAACATGAGCAGCAACATCACTTTTATGACATGGTATAAAGTCACTAGTAGAATGTCGATCTGTAGTCCCGGTCGGGATGGGCCTTTAGTACCGGTTCCCCAACTGGTACTAAAGGGTCGGGACTAAAGGTCCATACCTTTAGTATAGGTTGGACCACGGACCGGTACTAAAGGCCCACCATGTGGCTGCCTGCATGGGCTAGTGGTGGAGGACCTTTAGTACCGGTTGGTGATACCAACCGATTCTAAGTGTTCTGTTTTTTTAGCTTTTAATTAGGTTTTAGTTTTCCTCTCTATTTATTTTGTTTTCCATTCATTTCAAATTTATTTTACGGTGGTACATACTGTAAACATTACACAAGTTGATGCATATATATATATGTAATATAATATACAATATCTCATACACACTATATATACAAATGGAATTACACATCCATATATATTCTGGACTTATAACTTAAGGCCCAAAACCCGGCCGGGACTAGCTAGCTAGTGCTCCGGATGAAATCTCAGTTTTCTACTATTGATTTGTTGGCATTATTGAGGCGGCGGTAAGTAATACTGCTCTCCGTTTACATCAATGACATGTCGAAGAAGAGATGCCGCAAATTCCTTTTGAAGTGCTACAAAGCGTTTCTCAGGTGAGAGCTTTGACATCATCTGCTAAACCTGGAGTTGTCTTTCACGTGCTCCTCTGCGATGTATACGGCCTTCGGTATGGATGCGAATGTTCTCGCAGAGGAAGTATCCACATAAATTTGTCCCCTGTGGCTGCCTCGTGCACTTTGCAAAAGAATAGAATTCAATAAGATAATGAATAATCAAGCATGGTAATGGTATTGAAACTAGAATTAAAGAGATGCGGGGACCTAGTAGTACTACTTAATTACCTGCATCTTTTTCCACTTGAGCTTTGGTTTCCATTGACGACAGTGATGGGTTTTTTCTATCATATTTTTCCAAACACTACACGGCAAAGAAAAAGAAGGAAAGATTTATTATAATTACTTTTGATATCAGGAAATAATGAAAGAAAGCGAGATTGATAAAGATTGAAATTAGCATTCTATCATAAAATACAAGTCCACGTATGATTGTTCTAGTGTATCTAGTGGGTCGTACACTTGAACAAGTCCATCCGTGAGGATAATATTTAGGAGGATATAGTGGTCTCTATGTAGAAGTTTATATAATTAAGCAGGCATGCATATAACTCATCAACTACACTTGACAGCGAGCTAGTAAGCAAAAATATAATTTGTAGTATACAAGAGAGTAAACACTCACCCCATGTTAAGGAAATATTATAGTAGATTTGGTATTCATTAGTGCCTCTAGAAAATTTTCCAAGATATCTTCTGTGTCCTTGGCATAATGTTTTACCACATGACCATGAACGGTACTTGGGTCGATGAACCCAATGTCATTGATTCCCTCTTGTTTCGATTCCCACATCTTCAATCTGCATAATAGCGTAGAAAAGAACATATATAGTGAGGATAAGCCAATGAACGATATCTTAGCTAGAGACTTCAATTATTAAAGATATAAATCACTTACAGACAGTAGCAACTGATGAGAGTTTTGTCGATAGAGTCCATGTGGTATAACGGGAAAAGTTTTGAGAATTCAAGACATATGTCACATCCATTGACGTAATGCTCTTTCCTTACTTTGACCATGACCGCCGTCTCCCCTCGCTTTGCTTCACGCAGGTACCAATCATCCAACCGTCGCATCGCCGTTGGTAGTTCCTTGTACTGCTCGGGTGTGACAAGTGGTTTTCCGGTGGCATATTGCATTGCGTACTCATCTGCATCGTACCCGTGGATTTCCTCGGTGCCAAGGATTTGGCCAAGAGTGAGGACTGCAGCCTCTACTTCTTCGAGGTCGATTGGGTTGCCTTGCATGTCGACTGCTTGGATCGATTGCTTTCTTTGATTGGTACTCACCTTGAGCGGAGAGATCGACTGTGTTGTGGTTTTATCACGGCAGATGTCCGGGTGAACGGACTTAGGTTCGAGGCCATCGCTAACGGGGTGGACTCAAAGGGGTTAGTCGGGACGAAAGACACGGATTTACCCAGGTTTGGCCCCTCGAATCGAGGTAATAGCCTACGTCCTGCTTATGTTTGTATTGCTTGCGTATCGATTACAAGGAGCTAAAAGCTTGACCTAGTTCTCGATTGCATGTCCTCTAAATCGCCCCGGGTCTGCCTTTATATAAGAGGTCAGGACCACCGGTTCGTTACAATTGCTAACCGAGTCTCTCTCTATCTTCTTGTCCAAGCCGTCTGCGAGTCGGCTTGCACGCCCGGGTCTTCTCCGTCCGGGCCGTTGTACGGCCCACACCTTGAGTTGCCTATCTCCTTGGGCTACCAGTCCTACGGCTCACCTTTGGGCCGGCTCACGAGCCAGCAACATGACCCGGAGCCTCCGGGGCGGGTCATATCCCCAACATTAGGCCCCAGGTTGAATTGAGCTTGCTCACTTCATCCTTCTCTTCCACTTTTGGCGAGTCGCCCGGAAATGACCCGGCGTGACGTCATGAGATCTACTGACGTATCACCAAATCTTTCATTAACTGTCATCCCGAAAATCAAGGCGTCCGCCTCGGCCAAACGGTGTCATTGCCTGGATTTTCATGCCTTCCTTAACCCCCTTTTAAATATGACCCTTGCGGGTCGGGGTTTCCCATCCTCCCGCTCGTGCTTCTTCTTCGTCGTCTTCTTCCTGTTGCCGCCCCAGTGTCTTCGAGCTCTGCTCCAGTGTCGTCCGTACATCGTCCCCAACTTGGCCGCTGCATGACCCTGAACGTACCAGAGATTCGTCCGCCTCCCCCGCGCCATCTCCGGTGAGTTCTCCTATTCCATAGATAGCCGCCGCCATAGTAGGGTTTTCACCGGGGACTCCCTCGCCGCCGCTTGGGCTCCGGCACCGCCATCGCAAGTGTATCTCGACACCGCTAATACCTTTAGAACGTGCTCTTGCTCCACCGCCGCGCGTGGGCCGGTCGTACATAATGCGCGGACCACGATGGCTCCAGTTCGTTTCCTTTTTCTTCCGCTGTTCATCGCTAGGTCAGGTTAAAATTTATTTTCTCTGCTTTTATAGATCCGTAGACATAGCAACATTTTGCGGAATCTGTTTTTAGGACTTAGCCAATTTTCAATCTTCCTTTCCTCTCTTGAGCCGCTAAACCTCTCCGGCTCTCATCAGCCGGGTCTTACACTTTATCCGTAGAGCCCTTAAACCTTTAAGCCGTCAAAAAATATTTTCTTGCGCTTTGACTTATCGCGCCTTTTATCTTGCACAGCACTTAAGCCGCCAATATGTCTCGTGCGTCCAACTCATGCAACTAGGTTGGGTCATGCATCACAGAGGACTTTTTGTCGGATTTTGTTCACGCGGGTACTCTTCCTCCCAACGAAGTCATTAGCTGGTGGGTCTCGGGTGATGAGACACGGCCCAGTCCTCAAGAAGGTGAAGTGGTGGTTTTTTCTGACCATATTGAACGAGGGTTCGTGCCTCCCGGCTCAAAATTCTTTTGGGACGTCCTTCACTGTTATAAGCTTCACCCGCAAGACTTGGCCCCCAACTCCATCTCAAACATATGCAACTTCCAAGTGCTCTGTGAAGCTTACCTTCAAGTCAGGCCGTCTATGGGGTTCTTTCGGGAGTTCTTTTATGCTAACCGGCAAACTGAAGTGAAAGCTGGCCCGAGCCTAGAGCTTGGAGGAATATCCATCCAACGGCGTAGAGATATCATCTTTCCAGCCACGCAGATGCTGAGTCACCCCAAGGACTGGAACAAGACCTGGTTCTATTGCAAGGACACCTCTCCTGAGAACGAGCGTCCTTTGCCAGGTTATCGTCCTTCCCGGCTCACAACAACATCAGAGCTTCCTGGCTAGCTTCAGCTTCAGAACGCGCAAGATATGAGGCGGCCCACGCCAAAATCAAGGCTCTCATGGCCAACGGCTTAATCGGGCTGGACCTGATCCGCTGCTGGATTTTATGGCGGATTATGCCTTTGAGACATAGAAGCCGACTCATGTGCGAATATGGAGGCAAGTATGATAGCTCATTATGCTTCAGCCGATCCACATTGACAGAGAATGACATTACCCTCGCCATTCGGAGCCTTGTCCATGAAGCTTCCGGATCATGCAGCGAAATCGGCTTGGCGCCTTTTAGCGCCAACAATCCGGCTCCCGATGTAAGTTTAATCTCTTGCCATCCGTATCTTAGACGTTGTTTGCACTTTGTTGATTTGGTATTCACTCTCCGGCTCATTCTTATAGGCCGACTTAGACTTCTGGAAGAAGGAATATGTTGCCCCTCTGATGAAATCCAGGAAGAAGGTCGCAAGTAAAAAGGCTAAAAAATATGCCCCGCAAGATAGTTTGCTTGACCCGCCACCATCATCCAGCTCAGAGGTAAAGTTGTAACTGTCTTGCTTGATCTTTTACCTTCCTGCTTCGTTAATACTTACTTTACTCGCAAGATGAAGTGGAAACCAGTTGTGCCAATGCTCCTGAGGTAAATTACTTTTCTTTCGGCTCAGAATGTTTCATCCCCCGAAAGCCGCGGCGGGTTATCAGAAAAGTTCCTCTTTCTCACCCTGTTGCTTATCTGGATCCCGATTTTCTCTTAAAAAAGCAACAGCAAGTCGAGCGTCGATGGACTCGAAGCACCGGTTCTACTGAGCTCATGTCCGGGCTACCAAACTCTCCGGCTCCAAAGAAACGCCATGCTGAGGTTTAAATCTCTTCTTTCCCTTTGTCTTTCCTTTGTAAACTTGATACTCTCTTCACCTTTCTGTTTTATTCTTTTTAGAAATATCCTTCCTCCGGCGACTCTTCGGAGTCAATTATACCACCGCCCAAGATTAATCTGTTGTAAGCATTCCTTACTATGACATATGAATATCTGGCTGTTAATACGATAGCAATATCTTCAACTGCTGATCCTTCTTTTTTGCAGTGCTCAAGCTAAACGTCGCAAGGCCAACAAGCCCTCCTCCGGCCCAGTTATCAAAGAGCCGGAGCCCGCACAACCGGAGGAGACTCAACTAGAAGGAAACCCATCGGCTGCCTCCACGGAGCCGGCCGCTGAAGATGTCATCATGGAGAGCCCTCCAAGGGCTCCTTCAAAGCCGGCGACTCCTGCCAAGACCCCTGACACTCCGGATGTTGTTATCACTGGGTCTGGTCATCAAACGCCTCCGGCTCATGTGTTGACCAAACATACAGAGCCGACTGAAGCCTCGAAGAAACTGAACTTCGACTCTTCGTGTGAGAAGATGACAGTCGAAGAGCTAGACGCCGGGTATATAAACCGGGTTACCACCAGCCGGGATCTGGAACTTCGGTTGATCTCTTCCATGAAGACAAAATATGAGGTACTTTTCCTTCTTACTATATCTTTACTTAGCCCCCAAGAGCTAGCTTAACGTACTGAATCGTTGAGCCGGGTCTTTCTGTGACCTCTGCAGATATTGTCATGTCAAATTCCCTTAAAATTGCTTTAGCTTTGTATTGTAAATAAAGTGAACCGCCAATCGTAGCCCCCAAGGGCCGTCTCAGATTATATTTGAGTCGGGCCTTTAATGTAGACAGCTTGAAGATCTAATTGTAGCCCCCAAGGGCCGGCTCAAACTTTATCAAGTTGAGTCGGTGCTTCCATTATTAGTACATTGAAGAGCCATAGTGTAGCCCCCAAGTTCTGGATTAGCTTCGAAGGAGATGAACCAGAATTGCATACTGAAAGATCAAATATACATTAGCCCCCAAGTGTCAAATATATTGCTTGCAATCTATTTGAGACTTGTATTTGCTTTTAACACTCGTCCTGCATTTTGGCGGCTTATCCTGTATTTTGATGTATTATAGGAAGCTTTGAATGAAGCCGGGTCTCAGTTGACAGATCTGAGGGCCAACCTGACGGCTCAGCAAGAAGCCCGAAGCATTGGTGACGAAAAGTGTCGGCTTCTCTCTGAGGAGCTGGCCAATGTCACTGCTGAGCTTACCTCTTTAAAAGAGACAGCTGAATCTGAAAAGGCCGCTCTGACCAAACGGGCGGACGACGCCGAGCAGCGGCTTACAGCTGTGGCGGAGGAACTTCGAGGCCTGAAGTAGCACATCGCAAAGATGTCAGCCGCCCTATTTGGTAAGTTTCTGTTTACTTTGTACTGTTTAACATCGCGAAGACACGCGACTCATTAACTTTATCCGACTTATCCAGGTCCCAGGAGCCGGCAGTTGGCTTCTGATAGCCTTCTGCCACTGAAGGCCATTTACACTTTTGTGGAACAGTTATACTGCGGCGCCATCTTCACGATCAAGAGCGTGCAATATAAGGAGAAGATCCCCACTGCTCTGAAAGGGGTCCTGGAACTCTTCTCCACAATGCCCAAGCAGATAGAAGAGCTAAAGAAGTCCGCCTTCCGCCAAGGAGCCGTCACTGGATTGAGCCGGGCTCTGGCCTTCGCCCCCGAGCTAACGCCCGCTGAAATGATGGATGGTTACCCGTCTAAAAGAGATGATGGCACAGAATTCACCGAACAAGATTACACCCGGTGTGTCAAAGAGTCGCGCTATCTGGCCTCTGTTCTGGCGGATGAAGCTGACTTGAGTACCTATCAGGCGGCTTATGATGCAGAGGAGAAGAGAATCCACGGGCCTCTCTACGAGTGGAAAGATCTGACACCCGCCCGCAGTAAGGATCTCTTTCCTTGCGAGCTTGACGCGTCTCCGTTCCTTGAAGGGTCTTTCGCTGCTCTGGCTGACTATAATTGGGACTTGGGCAATCTCCAGATAAAGCCAGCAGAAGAACCGGAGCAGGATGAGCCGGCCAATAACTGAATTTTATTCTTTTAACCTTTCTGAGCACAGACTCATGTAATGACCCGCCGTGGGCGGTTGACAATGCTTTTGCTCCTTCTGAGAGTAGGTTTTGTAATAGAGTAAACATGACTCTGCCGCTTGGCAACTGTATATATTTGCACCTCTCTGTGTGCATTTTCCTTCTCTTTGTGTTTCAATTTAATGTGTTGCCGGCTCTTCATGGATATACCTTGAGATTTTCTGATGAGGGGTGTCTGTCTTTGAAGACGCCATTCCTTTCTCCAGAATATTAGAGCCGGATAATCTCTTTGAAACCTTGAATTTTGTCGACCGGAGCAACATGGCTCCGGCTCTTGTGGGACGAAGTCATTAAGGAGCCGGTTGTCTTTAGGATAATGTAAGCTATACCTGATGGTAAGAAGCCTCTATCGACAACTGCGGCTATTGATGAACCGGAACTTTTGAGGAGAATTGTGGTTGTGTAGCCCCCAAGTGCCGGGTAGTTTTGCCTGCAGCAACCTGGGACTTATAATTGCCTTGCTCTGACCCGGCTTGATAAGTCGGCATGATACAATACGTGATGATGATCTTTCCTTCCTCAAAAAACTCATATGACGGCTCTTTTGCGTTGATTCGAACGGTTAAACTCATACCAGCTCAGGGTCTCTGTCGAGATTGGCCATCAATTATTTGAACCGGCTCAGGGTCTCTAGGCGAGATTGGCCGTCAATTTCTTGAACCGGCTCAGGGTCTCTAAGCGAGATTGGCTAGTAAGTGAATGCCGGCTGTCAATGGGAGATGTAAGCTATACCCCAAGGCAAGAAGCCTCCATCGACAACCGCGGCTAATAATTAGCCTGAGACAGCATAAAGCCGGCTGTTTGAAAGGAGAAGTTAGCTATACCCGAAGGCAAGAAGCCTCTTTCAACAGCTACAGTTGATAAGCAACTAAATTTTGGCATAAACGCCGGTTGTTAGGGTGAGATAAGCGAACCCGTCAGTAAGAAGCCCCCTTCGACAACCGCGGTTAATAAGTAACCGGAAGTGGCATAAAGCCGGACATTAGGGTGAGATAAGCGATACCCGTCGGTAAGAAGCCCCCTTCGATGGCCGTAGTTGATAAGCAACTGGAATTTGGTGTACACGCTATTGTCTTAGGGTCCTGTAAGCTATACCAAAGGTAAGAAGCCTCCATCAACAACAGCGCTTAATGTAACCAAACTAGGCATAAAGCCAACTGTGCAAGGGAGAAGTGAGCTATACCCGGAGGCAAGAAGCCTCCTTGCAATAGTTTAATGACAGCTGGCTGTGCAAAGGAGAAGTAAGCTATACCCGAAGGCAAGAAGCCTCTTTGCAACAGTGCTTAATTAGGCATATCGCCGGCTGTGCAAGGGAGAAGTAAGCTATACCCGGAGGCAAGAAGCCACCTTGCCACAGTGCTTGATAGGGCATAAAGCTAGAGGGTAGACCAGCCGTTTTGACGGCGAACAAACCACTTCAACTCAAATTTTTGAGCCAGAAATTTTTATTTTAATTGTTCAAAGGTATACATAAGAGCAGAGGCCCCGGTTTTTTGCGGGGATGCTAGCTTTTACTCATGTAAGCATGACATATGATAGCGACTTCCAATGCCTGCTAAGTAAAGTATGGTCGCAGATATGCGATATTCCATGGCCGCAACGTCTCTTGACCCGCGGTTTCCGACTCATTTCTGACATCAATGAGATAATATGACCCATTGTAAAGGTTCCTGCTGACCACAAAAGGCCCCTCCCATGGTGGAGATAACTTATGCATTCCAGATTGGTCTTATATCAACCGGAGCACCAGGTCACCTTCCTGGAGCGTCCGGGTCTTTAACCTGTGGCAATGATAGCGTCGCAGGTCTTGTTGATAAATTGCCGAACTGGCTGCTGCTAACTCTCGTGCTTCATCCAAGGCGTCCAACGCATCTTGGCGTGCTAACTCATTGTCCGTCTCAACATAAGCCGCCACCCTTGGTGATTCGTGCCGGATATCGTTGGGTAGAACCGCCTCAGCACCATACACCATGAAGAAAGGCATGAAACCTGTAGACCTGTTAGGGGTAGTTCTGATGCTCCATAAGACGGAGGGCAACTCCTCAAACCCAACATCCGGGTGTCTGCTTCAAAGGGACCATGAGTCGTGGTTTGACTCCTCTTAAGATTTCCTGATTGGCTCGTTCCGCCTGACCATTGGACTGTGGATGTGCCACGGCTGAAACGTCAAGCCGGATATGCTCCTTCTCATAGAATGCTTTCATAGATCCTTTGGATGGATTTGTTCCATTGTTCGTAATGATACTGTGCGGGTAACCAAAGCGATAGATCAGCTTCTTAATAAATTGAACCGCTGTAGCCGTGTCACATTTGCTGACCGGCTCTGCCTCTACCCACTTAGTAAATTTATCAACCGCCACCAGAAGGTGCGTTTTCTTATCCTTGGATCGCTTGAAAGGTCCTACCATATCGAGCCCCCAGACCGCAAACGGCCAAGTGATTGGTATCATCCTCAACTCTTGAGCCGGAACGTGAGCATGCCGGCCGAACTTCTGACAGCCGTCACACTTACGGACTAAGTCTTCTGCATCCTTGTGAGCCGTCAACCAGAAAAACCCATGTCGAAAAGCTTTGGCCACTAAAGATTTTGACCCGGCGTGATGTCCACAGTCGCCAGCATGAATTTCACTCAATATTTGCCAGCCCTTCTCTAGTGAAACGCAGCGCTGAAAGACACCCATCACACTACACTTATGTAACTCACCATTGATAATCGTCATAGACTTAGAATGCCGAGTGACCTTACTGGCCAGATCCTCCTCTTGAGGTAACTCGCCGCATGTCAGATACGCCAAATAAGGAATAGTCCAGTTTGGGGTAGCATGCAGAGCCGCCACCAATTCCGCCTCCCGGTCAGGAATAGCCAGATCCTCCCCAGAAGGTATCTTGACAGTCGGATGATGCAATACATCCAGAAAAACATTAGGTGGTACCGGCTTTCATTGAGAGCCTAACCATGACAAAGCATCAGCCGCCTCATTCCAGCGACGATCAATGTGATCCACTTGGTACCCCTTGAAGTGACCGGCAATGATATCAACCGCCTGTCGATAAGCCGCCATCCACGGATCCTTGGAGTCCCAAGTGCCTGAAACTTGCTGAGCCACCAGATCTGAGTCGCCTAAACACCTGACCCGACTTAAATTCATTTCTTTAGCGACTCTGAGACCATGGAGCAGTGCTTCATACTCAGCTGCATTATTAGTACAAGGGAACATTAACCGGAGCACATAAAAAAACTTGTCACCCTTGGGGGAGGTGAGAACAACTCCTGCACCGGACCCCTCTAGCTGCTTGGATCCATCAAAGTGTATAGTCCAATATGTATTATCCGGATTCTCTTCGGGGGCTTGACATTCAGTCCAATCATTTATGAAATCCACCAAAGCTTGAGACTTAATTGATGTACGGGGAACATACTTGATGCTAAGAGGACTCAGCTCTAAGGCCCACTTGGCAATCCTCCCTGTAGCTTCTCTATTTTGAATGATATCCCCCAACGGGGCAGAACTGACCACTGTTATTTGGTGCCCCAAAAAATAATGTTTTAACTTGCGAGTGGCCATGAAAACTCCGTATACTAACTTCTGCCAACGCGGATACCTCTGCTTAGACTCTGCCAAAACTTCACTAATGTAATAAACCGGCCATTGCACAGGATACTCCTTCCCTGCCTCCTTGCGCTCAACCACAATTGCTACACTGACCACTCTGTTGTTAGCCGCCACATAAAGGAGCAATGGCTCTTTCTCAACCGGAGCAGCTAACACTGGCGGCTCAGTCAACTGCT
Source organism: Hordeum marinum (assembly GCA_022496015.1). Taxonomy (NCBI): domain Eukaryota; kingdom Viridiplantae; phylum Streptophyta; class Magnoliopsida; order Poales; family Poaceae; genus Hordeum; species Hordeum marinum. The sequence continues at coordinate 517,645,820 of CM039673.1, forward strand.
TTTTAAGAGCTTCAAGTGCTTCGGCCGCTGCTGCGCTCCACTTAAACTTGTTTGTTTTCTTCATCATCTGGTATAAGGGAATGGCTTTCTCCCCAAGCCGGCTTATGAAGCGGCTCAACGCAGCAATCTGTCCTGCAAGGCGCTGAACGTCATTAATGCACGTCGGCTCCCCCAAAGAAGTGATAGCCTTAATCTTATCCGGGTTAGCCTTGATGCCCCGCTCAAAGACCAAGAAACCCAAAAGCTTTCCTGATGGAACACCAAAGACACACTTCGTCGGGTTAAGCATCATCTTGTAGACCCGGAGATTGTCAAAGGTTTCTTTCAAATCCTCTAAAAGAGTTTCCTTCTTTTTGGATTTAACCACGATGTCGTCTACGTAAGCATGAACATTTCGGCCAATCTGACTGTGGAGGCAATTCTGCACACAGCGTTGGTAAGTCGCCTGGGCGCTCTTGAGCCCGAAAGGCATGGAGACGTAGCAGAACGTCCCAAAAGGTGTAATAAATGTCGTCTTCTCCTAATCTTTCGTTGCCATCTTAATCTGATGATATCCTGAATATGCATCCAGGAAGCATAAACTTTCACATCCGGCTGTTGCATCAATAATTTGATCGATACGAGGGACTGCAAAAGGGTCAGCCGGGCAAGCCTTGTTAAGGTCTGTGTAATCTATGCACATACGCCACGTGTCGTTCTTTTTTAGCACCAGCACTGGGTTAGCCAACCACTCCGGGTGAAAAACTTCCACTATAAAGCCTGCGGCCAAGAGCCGGGCAACTTCCTCCCCAATAGCTTTACGTCTCTCTTCGTTGAACCATCGTAGAAACTGTTTGATCGGCTTAAACTTTGGATCCACATTAAGATTGTGCTCAGCGAACTCTCTCGGTACACCCGGCATGTCAGAAGGCTTCCATGCAAAGATGTCCCGATTCTCACGGATGAATTCGATGAGCGTACTTTTCTATTTGGGATCCATGTGAGCCCCAATGATGAACTGCTTGGATGAGTCGCCCAGATTGAAATCTACTACCTTGGTATCATCCGCTGAAAACTTGAGCGGCGGCTCAACTTCTATCGTAGGCTTCTTTAGCGGGGTCATATCCTCCGGATCAACGTTCTCTTTGTAAAATTTCAGCTCCTCCTGAGCACACTAGACTCTGCATAAGGCGCATCTCCTTCCTCACACTCAAGAGCCGTTTTCCTGTTACCGTGAACGGTAATTGTGCCATTTAAGCCAGGCATTTTGAGTTGCAAATAAAAATAGCAAGGCCTAGCCATAAATTTAGCATAAGCCGGCCTCCGAAATAGTGCATTATAGGGACTTTTGATTTTGACCACCTCGAACCACAAGGACTCCACCCTGTAATTATGCTCATCGCCAAAAGCTACTTCCAATGAGATCCGGCCCACCGGGTATGCTGATTTACCCGGGACCACACCATGAAAGACGATGGAGGAAGGTTTAAGATCCTTGTCAAGCAACTTCATCCGCCGGAAAGTGTCATAGTAAAGGATGTTAATGCTGCTACCTCCGTCCATAAGCACTTTATTCACCATATAGCCATTCACCTGAGGGGCCACCACTAGAGCCAGCCGGCCCGGGTCATCTACCCGCGGCGGGTGATCCTCCCGGCTCCACATTATGTCATATTCAGACCACGGCAAATATCGCGGGAGAGCCAGAGCAACCGCATTAACCGCTCGCCTCCGCAACTTCTCGTCTCGTTTATTGTGACCAGTCGTGAATACGTGATACTGTCCAGAACTGAGCTGCTTTGGGTTACTCTGAAACCCGGACTAATTGCACTGCTGCTGATTGTTGTTATTGCCGTTGTTGCCAGGATGCTGTTGGTGCCCCCCTTGGTTATTCTGACCCGGATGCCCATTTCCTGAACCGCCGGTGCCGAATCCAGCCCCTGACCCGTCGTGCCCTGAGCCACCAGGTGGGCCACCGCCCTGGTTATTACGCGGTTGGGAATGCTGGTTTTTGAATCTCTGCATGATAAAGCAATCGTCCCACGCATGCAACGCTGGCTTGTCAGGCATGCTGTGCTCCGGACAAGGCTTCCTAAGCGCCTCCTCTAAATTAAAAGGGCCTCTATTCCTTGGCCTGAATTTTCCACCCCCTTGGGATGGTTCTGTCCTGTGTTGGTATTTGCCACTAGCTCAGACCCGCTATTAGCGCTCTTCCGCTTATTCTGATTCCCATTGTTCACAAAACCTTTTCCTTGATTGTTTTTCTTCCCTTGATTGGCTTTCTCATCATCCGAGCCTGGATCTTTGGTGTTATCTGAGTTGGTATACTTCATCAAGGCCGTCATGAGCTCTCCCATATCCTGACACGTGCGCTTGAGCCGATCGAGCTTCTCCTTTAATGGAACGAAATGACAGTTATTCTCTAAAATGAGCACCGCTTGAGCCGCTGTGATCTGCTCTGAAGAGTGAATAATGGTCGACACCCGCCGGACCCAATGATGGGCCGACTCATTCTCCTGTTGAACACAGTGGTCCAAATCGACAATAGTCATAGGCTGCTTACAGGTCCCCTGGAAATTCTTAATAAACTTCGCTCTCAGCTCCGCCCATGAGCTTATCGTGTTAGGCGGCAGACCTTTCAGCCATGTACGGGCCGGACCCTCAAGCATCATGATGAAATATTTTGCGCATACCGCCTCACTGACATCCAGCATCTCCATGGCCAGTTCATAACTTTCAACCCACGCCTCAGGGGGTAGATCAGCTATGTAATTCGGAACCTTTCGAGGCCCCTTAAAGTCTTCCGATAGCCGTTCACTTCTCAGAGCCGGAGTTAAACATGGCACCCCTACGACTCTGGTACTAACTACTCCCATTGACACGGAAAGCGCCGGCTCTGGACGGGTTGCCGCTATCTCCGCCTCTCGCCTGGTCCATGAGGGCTTGTGCATCTAGAGCCGCCCTATTGTCCTCCGGTGGCCCGCGACGTGGGTGACTGTTGGAACACGCTGGCGACTCGTAGCGTCGGCTGAAACTTCGATTGGGGAGGGGGTGTAGTGAACCCGGCTCCGGCTGTGAGCATACTTCTCTTGCTGGGCCATGGCCGTCTGTAAATATCCAATGGCGTTCCGCACGTCCTCCGCAAAGGGTGCCTCATCTGGGATGGGAATCATCTCAAGCCGGGCGGCCGCTGCCACCATGTTCTTGGCTGGGTTAGAGTAATGACCCGCCAGTGTTGGAAAAGCCCTAGGTGAGATTTGGTTATGCTGGGGTGGATGAGTCGTCAGGCGCTCCATCGGGCGGCTCTCCGGTGCGCCCGTAACCCGCCCCGCACCAGGGGTGTTAAAAAGGTTCCTCGCTTCGTAACATTCTAGTAGACGGGATTGATGCCTCCTCCGGTGCACCGTGGCTGCTGACCTCTGCTCCACCTCCAGTCGGAAAGCATCTGGCTTGATACGCTCCGCTTCTTCCTCCATCTGGGTCTTCAGCTCGGCCATCCTTTGCCGTTCCTCTACCATCCGGCCCTTGATCCGTGCCACCTCTAGATTCCTGGCTGCTTGATTATCCGGTGTTACCTCTGTGGCCATGAGAGCTGTGAGTTCGTCCATCAATTCAACTAGAACCTGAGCCAGCAGCACCGGGCTATCCCTGCTGCGGCGGCTCCCGCAGCTGTGTCATCGGCGGCTGAACCCGATCCTGCCATGAACACCGCCGCATGAACCGGGCGGCTCAGAGCATCCGTCTCAATGCCCTCTACCTCAGAATAGTTGTTGTAGTAGCCCCCAAGGCCACCGTTGTTGAGCCGATATACTGATTCTGTCTCCCCACTTGAGGACTCATCTTCCGAGCAAACGAGAGTTTCCTGTGACCTGGACGCTTCCAGGTCCATGCCTTGAGTGAAGCCCACGAGAACGTGCTTTTGACCCGGACGGGCATGGGCAGGCTGCATAACACGCGTAGATTGGAGACGCCGAGTCGGCTCGACGATGTTGGTGCAGACGTCCGGCCCGGGTGTAGATCCATCAACCTTTTCGATGAAATCCTGGATCCCGCCGAACGGAACCCGGAATTCATACTCCACAGAGCCAGCATCAAGCCCCCAACCGGCGTCGTCGATGTAGAGCCGGCCGCGGCGACTCTTGCTCATCCTTCCAACCACGTATCCTTTGAGCCCTGGGAGAGAGCCCTTTGAGAACTCAACACCACCAAGCACGAGCCCCACGGTGGGCGCCAACTGTCGTGGTTTTATCACGGCAGATGTCCGGGTGAACGGACTTAGGTTCGAGGCCATCGCTAACGGGGTGGACTCAAAGGGGTTAGTCGGGACGAAAGACACGGATTTACCCAGGTTCGGCCCCTCGAATCGAGGTAATAGCCTACGTCCTGCTTGTGTTTGTATTGCTTGCGTATCGATTACATGGAGCTAAAAGCCTAACCTAGTTCTCGATTGCCTATCCTCTAAATCGCCCCGGGTCTACCTTTATATAAGAGGTCAGGACCACCGGTTCGTTACAATTGCTAACCGAGTGTCTCTCTATCTTCTTGTCCAAGCCGTCTGCGAGTCGGCTTGCACGCCCGGGTCTTCTCCGTCCGGGCCGTTGTACGGCCCACACCTTGAGCCGCCTATCTCCCTGGGCCACCAGTCCTACGGCTCACCTTTGGGCCGGCTCACGAGCCAGCAACATGAACCGGAGCCTCCGGGGCGGGTCATATCCCCAACAGATTGCTTGGATTGTTCTCCGAGCTGGGGAACTATTTTCCCGCTAGTAGTACCACCTGTCGTTGATGCCATACTTCCCGACTTCTTCCTTCAGCTGGGCCGACTTCTCTACTCACTTGCCTTCTGAATCTGTCGCTCATAGTCTGTCGACATACGCTCCACATATGTCGGGGGTCGATCAATAAAGTGTTCCATAAAGTGCTCTTGGACTTTCTTGGGTATTACCTCCTTTGGCGACACGGTCTTCTTCGCAAAAAAGGCTTTCACTTGGCGATCGCTTTCAATTTTGGTTTCCTCTAGTGTCATGTCATAAGGCAGCTTCCTTTTGGCCAGAGGCTCGTGTTTCTTCTTTGCTGTCTTTCAAAGAGGACTGCTGATGGCCTTCCTCTTTTGGGAGCCCTGCTGGCGGGACCGCTATCGGGGTGGAGTCGGCTCACGCGGCGGACATCGATATCGACGATATGGACTCGCGTCATGCTCTGTCCTGAGGACTTGCGCTGGGATCCATATCGAAGTGGGACGCCTCTCGAGGTGGGGAGGACTGCTGACGAGGTGGGGAGGACTGCTGGCGCTGCAATGCCTCTGGCTGGGATCCCTCGCGCTGGACATAGATACTCGCAGGAGCCGGTGGCCTTAGCGCCGAGTGTGGAAGGACGATGCAGTCCTTACTCCATAGAATGAGACCACGGCCGGCTTCTGCCAGTCCTTACTCCTTGACTTTGTCCCTTGCGCTCCAAGAGACAATCTGGTAGGATGAAATGCTCCATGAGATCTCGCCAAAGGGCATCTTTAATTCTTGTATCGACATAATTCACTCCTGGTTTTGGGTTGTTTGGTTGAATCCATTCTTGCATTGTGATCGGGACTCCATCCCTAAGAACCACTCCGCATTGACGCACAAATGTCTTGGCATTGGCTTCAGGGTGAGTCGGTGCGCCATCATGTTTGAAAGCATCAAGATTGAGCTTTACCTTGCCGTCCAATATTTTGGCACCGCCTCGTACCTTTCTACTAGATTGGCTCGATCCGGAGGGCTCATAATTAAAAGAAAAAAGATTTGTTAATATATATATATACAAATCAATTAATACACATGTAATGATCACCAGAGGCTAATATGTGTATATACCTCACCGGACGTTGTTAGTTGTTCCGGATTTGGAACATAAGTTGTTCTTCCTCGGCCTCACATCCATCACCGTACTCGTTCAGATATTGTGAGCCGTCATCATCATGTGATTCACCCAGAAGGTCTGTTGGGTTTTCGGAGGAGCATATCATGTCGCAGATGTCCTCTTCATGAGCTCTATCGGTATTGTCCATAGCTTAATAACTAATCCATAATAATATAGATAAAACAAATTAGTATTCAAATTAGCATGCATTCAATAAGCAAAATAACTGATAGTTAATTAATAATGCATCATCGAATACGTATATAGTGATTCTTAGAAAAGATCTCATCTCATAATATCGGATAATTATTAATACATCGGCTAATCCATCGATCTAGCTAATACATCATAATAATACATATATAGTAGCTAATATATAGATCTAGCTAGAACCCTAGCACCCGGTGGATATCGGGACGGGCGGTGGACACACAAAGAGATCCCTAAAGAATCTGCCAGGTATTGTCGGACCTGGCCTTCAGAGCTGCCATGTAGCGACGGACGTGCTCGGTCTCCTTGCTGACATGGTACTATACCACCTCCGCGGGGGACTCAAGCCTCCGATCTTCCGTGGCCCATGCGGCCGCCACCACAGAACCTTCAGGTTGACGACGGGCTGGCTCCTCACCAAGCTGCGCCGCCCGGAAGGCAGCACCTCCCAGTACCAGCCCGGTGGAGCCCAGTCCCTGATAGGGCCCCTCGGCTCAAGCAAGTGACCTCCTCCGCCGACTCGACGACGAGGATGCGGTATCGGCATCGTCGACGTCGAGAAGAAACACTTAATTATGAAAACAAATTAAATAAAACGTAGCAAAATTAACACTTAGCATCTAACAAATTAAATAACACTTAGCATCTAACAAAATTAACACATACCCTAAGAACCTAACTAAATAAACTAACCTAACTAACTAAACTAACTAAACAAACCTGATAACCTAACTAACTAACTAAATAACTAAACTAACCCAACAAACTAAAATAACCTAAGAACCTAACTAAACTAACCTAACTAATTAATTAACCTAAATAATTAATCTAAACTAACCTAAACTAACCTAAGAACCTAAGAAACAAACCTAAACTAACCAAATAAACTAACCTAAACTAACCAAATAAACTAACCTAAGAACCTAACTAATTAACCTAAACTAACCTAAGAACCTAACTAATTAACCTAAACTAACCTAATTAAGAACCTAATAAAGTAACCTAAACTAACCTAATAAACTAACCTAACCTAATTAACCTAATAAACTAACCTAAACTAACCTAATAAACTAACCTAAACTAACCTAATTAACTAATAAACTAACCTAACTAACCTAATAAACTAACCTAAACTAACCTAATTAACTAATAAACTAACCTAATAAATTAACCTAAACTAACCTAATAAACTAACCTAAACTATCCTAATTAACCTAATTAACTAAAAACAGGAAAAAAGGTGGGGGCGGTCAGGCACTCACCGGAGCCGGAGTTGGGTGAGGGCTGCCGGGGCAGCGTCGGGGCTGCCGGCGGGGCAGAGGGCGGTGACGGAGCGGCGGGCTCGGGGCGGTGGGCTCGGGGCGGCATGCGGCGGCGACGGTGGATTCCGGCAGCCTGGCGGCGCAAATAAGCTTCTCCCAATGTGTGGCTCGCACCGGGACGAGACCTCCACTATTTATACGTGGAGGACCTTTAGTACTGGTACGTGGCTTGCACCGGTACTAAAGACCCTTTAGTACCGGTGCGAGCCATGCACCGGTACTAAAGGTCCACCCCAAACAATGCGTGGGGCGGTGGACCTTTAGTACCAGTGCGTGGCTCGCACCGGTACTAAAGGTTTTTTAATTCGTTCTTAATTACTATTTTCAGAAAAAACCCTAAACTTTAGAAACTCATAGAAAAAAAATCTATGACACCAATGGAAATAACTAATATATGAAAAAATATCAGAAAAATAGAAAGAATCTGTTTATGGCATATCCATGCATGTTTGAACAACTTAAACTGCTGTATAAGACAATTTGATTAAATGGCATTTGAAATATCATATCTCGAGTTTGAAAACCAGTACAAATGAACTCTGAAAAGGTTGTAACTTGGCATGACATCATAATTTCACCCACATAGCAACTTCTAAAGAGTTGAGAGGGTTACGGAAAAACTGGATGCACTTCGTGTACAAATTGGACAATCTATTTCGGAGTATGCGGGTTTCGGACGAAAACTCATCTATTACAAAAGGATTTCATTTTTAATAACTTATTTTAACTCCATACTTTTTATGTGTTCAATATGCACCATTCAAAGGCACATCATCAACTTTCAACCATTTTTGACTTCATTTGATATTTTTCATGCATTTAATGATTTATTTTGAGCTAAATGACCCTGATTTTTGAAAAGCAGTACAAATGAACTCTAAAAAGGTTGTATCTTGGCATGACATCATAACTTCACCCACATCACAACTTCTAAAGAGTTGAGAGGGTTACGGCGAAAACTGGATTCACTTCATGTACAAATTGGACAATCTCTTGCGAAGTATGAGGGTTTCGGACGAAAACTCATCTATTACAAAGGGATTTCATTTTTAATAACTTATTTTAACTCCATACTTTTTGTGTGTTCAATATGCACCATTCAAAGGCACATCATCAATTTTCAACCCTTTCTGACTTCATTTTATATTTTTCATGCATTTAATGATTTATTTGAGCTAAATGACCCTAAATTTGAAAAACAGTACAAATGAACTCCGAAAAGGTTGTAACTTGGCATGACATCTAATTTCACCCACATAGCAACTTCTAAAGAGTTGAGAGGGTTACGACAAAATTGGATGCACTTCATGTACAAATTAGACAATCTCTTTCGAAGTATGAGGGTTTCAGATGAAAACTCATCTATTACAAAGGGATTCATTTTTAATAACTTATTTTAACTCCATACTTTTTGTGTGTTCAATATGCACCATTCAAAGGCACATCATCAATTTTCAACCCTTTCTCACTTCATTTGATATTTTTCATGCATTTAATGATTTATTTTGAGCTAAATGACCCTAAATTTGAAAAGTAGTACAAATGAACTCCGAAAAGTTAATAAATTGGCATGACATCATAATTTCACCCACATTGCAACTTCTAAAGAGTTGAGAGGGTTACGGCAAAAACTGGATTCACTTCGTGTACAAATTGGACAATCTCTTTCGAAGTATGAGGGTTTCGGACAAAAACTCATCTATTACAAAGGGATTTCACTTTTAATAACTTATTTTCACTCCATACTTTTTGTGTGTTCAATATGCACCATTCAAAGGCAAATCATCAATTTTCCACCCTTTCCGACTTCATTTGATATTTTTCATGCATTTAATGATTTATTTTGAGCTAAATGACCCTAAATTTGAAAAGCAGTAAAAATGAACTCTGAAAAGAATGTAACTTGGCATGACATCATAATTTCACCCACATAGCAACTTCTAAAGAGTTGAGAGGGTTACGACAAAAACTGGATACACTTCGTGTACAAATCGGACAATCTCTTTCGAAGTATGAGGGTTTGGGACGAAAACTCATCTTTTACAAAGGGATTTCATTTTTAATAAATTATTTCGACTCCATACTTTCTGTGTGTTCAATATGCACCATTAAAAGGCACATTATCAATTTTCAACCCTTTCTGACTTCATTTGATATTTTTCATGCATTTAATGAGTTATTTTGAGCTAAATGACCCTAAATTTCAAAAGCGGTACAAATGAACTCTGAAAAGGTTGTAACTTGGCATTACATCATAATTTCACCCACATACCAGCTTATAGAGAGTTGAGAGGGTTACCGCAAAAACTGGATGCACTTTGTGTACAAATTGGACAATCTCTTTCGAAGTATGAATGTTTCGGACGAAAACTCATCTATTACAAAGGGATTTCTTTTTTAATAACTTATTTTAACTCCGTACTCTTTGTGTGTTCAATATGCGCCATCAAAGGCACATCATCAAGTTTCAACCCTTTCTGACTTCATTTGATATTTTTCATACATTTAATGATTTATTTTGAGCTAAATGACCCTAAATTTGAAAATCAGTAAAAATGAACTCTGAAAAGGTTGTAACTTGGCATGACATCATAATTTCACCCACATAGCAACTTCTAAAGAGTTGAGAGGGTTACGACAAAAACTAGATGCACTTCGTGTACAAATTGGACAATCTCTTCCGAAGTATGAGGGTTTCGGACGAAAACTCATCTTTTACAAAGGGATTTCATTTTTAATAACTTATTTTCACTCCATACTTTTTGTGTGTTCAATGTGCACCATTCACAGGCACACATCAATTTTCAACCCTTTCTGACTTTATTTGATATTTTTCATGCATTTAATGATTTATTTTGAGCTAAATGACCTTAAATTTGAAAAGCAGTACAAATGAACTTTGAAAAGTTTGTAACTTGGCAGGACATTATAATTTCACCCACATAGCAACTTCTAAAGAGTTGAGAGGGTTATGGCAAAACTGGATGCACTTCAAGTACAAGTCGGACAATCTCTTTCGAAGTATGAGGATTTCGGACGAAAACTCATCTATTACAAAGGGATTTCTTTTTTAATAACTTATTTTAACTCCATACTTTTTGTGTGTTCAATATGCACCATTCAAAGGCACATCATCAATTTTCAACCCTTTCTGACTTCATTTGATATTTTTCATGCATTTAATGATTTATTTTGAGCAAAATGACCCTAAATTTGAAAAGCAAACAAATGAACTCTGAAAAGGTTGTAACTTGGCATGACATCATAATTTCACCCACATAGCAACTTCTAAAGAGTTGAGAGGGTTACGACAAAAAATGGATGCACTTCATGTACAAATTGGACAATCTCTTTCGAAGTATGAGGGTTTCGGACGAAAACTCATCTTTTACAAAGGGATTTCATTTTTAATAAATTATTTTGACTACATACTTTTTGTGTGTTCAATATGCACCATTAAAAGGCACATCATCAATTTTCAACCCTTTCTTACTTCATTTGATATTTGTCATGCATTTAATGAGTTATTTTGAGCTAAATGACCCTAAATTTCAAAAGTGGTACAAATGAACTCTGAAAAGGTTGTAACTTGGCATGACATCATAATTTCACCCACATACCAGCTTATTAAGAGTTGAGAGGGTAACGGCAAAAACTGGATGCACTTCGTGTACAAATTGGACAATCTCTTTCGAAGTATGAATGTTTCGTACGAAAACTCATCTACTACAAGGGGATTTCTTTTTTAATAACTTATTTTAACTCCGTACTTTTTTTGTGTTCAATATGCGCCATTCAAAGGCACATCATCAAGTTTCAATCCTTTCTGACTTCATTTGATATTTTTCATGCATTTAATGATTTATTTTGAGCTAAATGACCCTAATTTGAAAAGAAGTAAAAATGAACTCTGAAAAGGTTGTAACTTGGCATGACATCATAATTTTACCCACTAAGCAACCTCTAAAGAGTCGAGAGGGTTACGACAAAAAATGGATGCACTTCATGTACAAATTGGACAATCTCTTTCGAAGTATGAGGGTTTCGGACGAAAACTCATCTTTTACAAAGGGATTTCATTTTTAATAACTTATTTTCACTCCATACTTTTTGTGTGTTCAATATGCACCATTCACAGGCACACATCAATTTTCAACCCTTTCTGACTTCATTTGACATTTTTCATGCATTTAATGATTTATTTTGGGCTAAATGACCTTAAATTTGAAAAGCAGTACAAATGAACTTTGAAAAGATTGTAACTTGGCATGACATCATAATTTCACCCACATAGCAACTTCTAAAGAGTTGAGAGGGTTATGGCAAAACTGGATGCACTTCGTGTACAAATCGGAGAATCTCTTTCGAAGTATGAGGATTTCGGACAAAAACTCATCTATTACAAAGGGATTTCTTTTTTATTAACTTATTTTAACTCCGTACTCTTTGTGTGTTCAATATGCACCATTCAGAGGCACATCATCAATTTTCAACCCTTTCTGACTTCATTTGATATTTTTCATGCATTTAATGATTTATTTTGAGCAAAATGACCCTAAATTTCAAAAGCAATACAAATGAACTCTGAATAGGTTGTAACTTGGCATGACATCATAATTTCACCCACATAGCAACTTCTAAAGAGTTGAGAGGGTTACGACAAAAAATGGATGCACTTCATGTACAAATTTGACAATCTCTTTCGAAGTATGAGGGTTTCGGACGAAAACTCATCTTTTACAAAGGGATTTCATTTTTAATAAATTATTTTGACTCCGTACTTTTTGTGTGTTCAATATGCACCATTAAAAGGCACATTATCAATTTTCAACCCTTTCTGACTTCATTTGATATTTTTCATGCATTTAATGAGTTATTTTGAGCTAAATTACCCTAAATTTGAAAAGCGTTACAAATGAACTCTGAAAAGGTTGTAACTTGGCATGACATCATAATTTCACCCACATACCAGCTTATAAAGAGTTGAGAGGGTTATGGCAAAAAATGGATGCACTTCGTGTACAGAATGCACAATCTCTTTCGAAGTATGAATGTTTCGGACGAAAACTCATCTATTACAAAGGGATTTCTTTTTTAATAACTTATTTTAACTCCGTACTTTTTGTGTGTTCAATATGCGCCATTCAAAGGCACATCATCAAGTTTCAACCCTTTCTGACTTCATCTGGTATTTTTCATGCATTTAATGATTTATTTTGAGCTAAATGACCCTAAATTTGAAAAGCAGTAAAAATGAACTCGGAAAAGGTTGTAACTTGGCATGACATCATAATTTCAGCCACATAGCAACTTCTAAAGAGTTGAGAGGGTTACATCAAAAACTGGATGCACTTCATGTACAAACTGTTACAAAGATACCATGCTAGAAAATGCATGCATGTCCTTCACATAGAAAGTGATGACGGTGAAGCCGGTCACATCTCAGAGTGGGATCTCGCGATGTAAGACTTTTTCTGCGTGTTTGTCCATTGCTTATGATTGCACCGTAACCATGGAGAATCTTGATCATTTAACAGGATGCTTGGGTCAGTCTTCACTCTGAAGGGAGGGATTTCATGAAACTTTTCATAATCTTCTGACATGTATGTCTTGTCTTCCACTCCCACGATGTTTCTTTTCCCTGAAAGAACTACGTGACGCTTTGGATCATCATATGATGTATTCCCTTCCTTATCTTTTTTCTCCTCGGTTTGCTAGACATGTCCTTCACATAGAAAACCTGAGCCACATCATTGGCTAGGACGAATGAGTCGTCTATGTACCCAAGATTTTTGAGATCGACTGTTGTCATTCCGTACTACGGGTCTACCTGTACCCCGCCTCCAGTATAATTGACCCATTTGCACCGAAACAAAGGGACCTTAAGATCAGGTCCATAGTCAAGTTCCCATATCTCCTCTATGTAACCATAATATGTGTCTTGAAAGTTGGTTGCATCATAGCAGACACCACTGCTTTGGTTGGTGCTCTTTTTATCTTGGGCGACCATGTAAAATGTATTCCCATTTATCTCGTACCCTTTCAAAGTCGTTACAGTCGAACTTGGTGTCTTGGCCAACCAGTACGGTTCATCTGGAACATCATTGTCAATGATGAGCTTTGTTTGCAACCAACCGGCAAAAGTCTCCATGTGTTTACGTTCAATCTAGGGGTCAGACTGCTCTGGGTTCTTCGACCATACAATATCCTTGTGTTCCTCGATATATGGAGTCACCAAGGTGGAATTTTGTAGAACCGTGTAGTGTGCTTGAGTGAAAGAATGCCCGTCCATATTTATTGCTTCTTTCTTTCCTAGTGTGCCTTTTCCACCCAGTCTCCCCTCATGTCACGATTCAGGAAGACCAATCGGCTTAATGTCAGGAACAAAGTCAACACAAAACTCAATAACCTCCTCTGTTCCATATCCCTTGGCGATGCTTCCTTTTGGCCTAGCACGGTTATGAACATATTTCTTTAAGACTCCCATGAACCTCTCGAAGGGGAACATATTGTGTAGAAATACAGGATCCAGAATGTTAATCTCTTTGACTAGGTGAACTAGGACATGCGTCATAATATTGAAGAAGGATGGAGGGAACACCAACTCGAAACTGACAAGACATTGGACCAGGTCATTCTGTAACCTTGGTAGGATTTCTGGATTGATTACCTTCTAAGAAATTGCATTGAGGAATGTGCATAGCTTCACAATGGCTAATCGAACATTTTCCGATAGAAGCCCCCTAAGTGCAACCGGAAGTAATTGCCTCATAATCACATGGCAGTCATGAGACTTTAGATTTTGAAAAAATTTCTCTGCCATATTTATTATTCCCTTTATATTCGACGAGAAGCCAGACGGGACCTTGATACTGAGCAGGCATTCAAAAAAGATTTCCTTCCCTTCTTTCGTAAGAGCATAGCTGGCAGGACCTTGATACTGCTTTGGAGGCATGCCGTCTTTTTCGTTAATTCTTTGCTTGTCCTCCCGTGCCTCCGGTGTATCTTTTGTGTTTCCATACATGCCCAAGAAGCCTAGCAGGTTCACACAAAGATTCTTCGTCACGTGCATCACGTCGATTGCATTGCAGACCTCTAGGGCTTCCAATATTCAAGTTCCCAAAATATAGATTTCTTCTTCCACATGGGTGTGTGTCCGTTGGCGTCATTCAGAACAGATTGTCTGCCAGGACCCTTTCCAAAGATTACCTGTAAATCCTTGACCATATCAAATATATATTCACCAGTACGGAGGCCAGGCTTCTTCCGGTTATCTGGCTCACCTTTGAAATGGTTGCCTGCCTTTCTTAAGATATGCTTGATCGGTAGAAATCGACAATGTCCTAGGTACACATTCTTCTTACATTTATCGAAATAAATACTTTCAGTATCATCTAAACAGTGCGTGCATGCATTGTATCCCTTGTTTGTATGTCCTGAAAGGTTACTAAGAGAAGGCCAATCATTGATGGTTACGAACAGCAACACTCGTAGGTCAATTTCCTTCTGTGTGTGCGCATCCCACACACGTACACCTGGTTTTTCCACAACTGTATAAGTTCATCAACTAGTGGCCTTAGGTATACATCAATGTCGTTGTCGGGTTGCTTAGGGCCTTGGATGAGCACTGGCATCATAATGAACTTCTGCTTCATGCACAACCAAGGAGGAAGGTTGTAGATACATAGAGTCATGGGCCAGGTGCTGTGACTGGAGCTCTGCTCCCCAAAAGGATTCATGCCGTCTGTACTCAGACCAAACCATAAGTTCGTTGCGTCAGTTGCAAAGTCCTCGAACTCCCTCTCAATTTTTCTCCACTGTGACCCATCAGCGGGTGCTCTCAACATCCCTTCTTTCTTACGTTCTTCTTTGTGCCATCGCAACAACTTGGCATGCTCCTTGTTTTGGAACAAATGTTTCAACCGTGGTATTATAGGAGCATACCACATCACCTTGGCAGGAACCCTCTTCCTGTGGCATTCTCCCTCCACATCACTAGGGTCATCGTGGTGGATCTTATAGCGCAGTGCACCGCATACCAGGCATGCATCCAAATTCTCATACTCCTCACCGCGATAGAGGATGCAGTCATTAGGGCATTCATGTATCTTTTGCACCTCTAATCCTAGAGGGCAGACAACCGTCTTTGCTTCGTACGTACTTTCAGGCAATTCGTTATCCTTTGGAAGCATCTTCTTTATCATTATCAACAATTCTTGAAATCCCTTGTTAGTTACACCATTCTTCGCCTTCCATTGTAGCAATTCCAGTGTGGTACCCAGCTTTTTCTGGTCATCTTCACAATTTGGATACAATAATTTCTTGTGATCCTCTAACATGCGTTTCAACTTCAACCTCTCCTTGTCACTTTTGTAGTTTCTCTTTGCATCAGCAATGACCCGACCCAAATCATCAGTGGGCTCATCTGATGCCTCTTCTTCAGCTTCCCCCATTGTTGTATCGGCGAAAGGATAGTTGTCATTATCCTCTTCTTCTTCATTGTCTTCCATTATAACCCCTCTTTCTCCGTGCTTGGTCCAACAACTATAGCCAGACATGAAACCGGACTTCAGCAGGTGGTAGTGAAGGGTTTTTGAGGTAGAGTAATTCCTATCATTCTTACAGTCACGACATGGACAACACATGAAACCATTCTGCTTGTTTTTCTTAGCCACACGAATAACATCATGTAGGCCATTAAGAAACCCTGGACTTAGTCGGTCATTGTACATCCATTGTCGGCTCATGTTCACTACACAACATTGAAGTGACCAAATTAATACAACTTCATCATCACATTACAACCAAAGTAGAGCTAGCAGTGACCAAATGTTATTACTGCAAATAATAGATACTTATAGTTCATACATACATATCATAAAACAACATAAAACTATCTAAAACATGTAAATGCAACAACACATGCGATCATAATCGCAACTAAGGTAACAATTGAGCCAACGACATAATGATACCAAGCCTCTTTATCAATGGCATATTTTCTAATCTTTCTAAGCTTCAAGCGCATTCCAACCATCTTGTTCTTGTGATCATTGACGATATCGGCAACATGCAACTCCAATCCCATAATCTCATCTTTAGTTCTTTTCAATTTTTATTTCAAAAGATCAATTTCTTTTTCAGCTTGTGTTAATTTCTCAAGCAGAATTGCATAGTCGGTTGGAATTTCTGGTTCAACTACTTCCTATAGATAAAAACATATACGTCAATTTGGTGGCATAATTAATTGTCATAGACATTAGATGATGTGTGAAATAGTTATAAAAGATAACGACATACCACATCTGAATCATAGACTAGACGAGGGCCGGCGTGGGCGGATACCATAACCATGACACTATAGAATAACTAACAATAATACAAGTAAGTAAATCTTACACGCAACTATCTAAATCATACAAGTAATTTTTTTAACAAAAAGGTTTTAAGAAGAACAAGAGGCTCACCAAGGTGGTCGGTGCTGCGACGAGATGGTGTGGACGATTGACGGTGGTTAGGATGGGGATGGGAAGGTACCAAATAAACCACACCTACACATATGCAACCTAACAAGTTAATTTGAGCTCAAATTGCATATAAATCAAATAAACTCCCACATAATGATCACTCCTCCAAAACCTAGCTAAAACCCACAAATCACATATCTTTGAGCATACCACAAGCTAATCTAGCAATCAGAGATGAAGGAGCAAAGTTGCTAACCTTTATGAACACTTGGATAGATAGGGTGCCTTTAAATCTTGAAAAATGCTTGGAAAAATGGAGGATGAGCTTCGAGCAAGATAAGAACAGGGGAGAAAACAGAGAAATGAGAGCCCCTTCGATCGACTGCGGACGAAGCGTATATGTAGGAAGTCTTTAGTACCGGCTGGTGACACCAACCGGTACTAAAGGTTGCCCTTTAGTACCGGTTGGTGTCACCAACTGGTACTAAAGATGCACGTGGGGCCCAAGTCTGACCAAAAGCCTGCCACACCCCCTTTAGTACCGGCTCGTGACACGAACCGGTACTAAAGATCCCTCATGAGCCAGTCTAAAGGTCGCCCTGCTCCTAGCCGTTGGAGCCGGCACGAACCGGGACTAATACCATCTTTAGTACCGGCTCGTAACCAGACCGGGACTAATGCTTGGGACAAAGGTCTGTTTTCTACTAGTGAGTGTGCCATTTTGGAAAATCTATCCACGACAAAAAATATGCTATCCCTCCCCTTCTTTGTTCGAGGTAAACCTAAAACAAAGTCCATAGATATATCCTCCCAAGGAACACTAGCACTAGTAGAAAAAGGCCCATTTGTCCCGGTTCGTAAGGCCCATTTGTCCTGGCTCTGGAACCGGGACTAAAGTGTTGGGACTAAAGCCCAAAAACTTTAGTCCCGGTTCTCTTACAAACCGGGACAGAAGGGGCTCCACGTGGGCTCTACGGGGAGCGCAGGCAGGAGGACCTTTAGTCCCGGTTGGTAACACCAACCGGGACCAACAGGCATCCATGCGTTAGCATCTGGTAGTTGCTTGTTTTTTTTATTTTGAAAGGGAGGGGGTTTAGGGGGTTTTAGAGAGTTAATTTAGGGGTTTTATATTGTTATAGCTAGCTCATTGATAGAGAGAAGTGTCCTCTCTTTCTTCGTGCTTGGTCGACGCTAGCTACTATAGAGAAAACAAGACATGCTAGCTAGCAAGCAAATGAAGGAACCATTAAGTACAGAAGATCGTCATGAACATATAGAGATAGAAGTGATCGACCTCTCTTTCTCCGAGAGATTGGTCATATAACAAGTTTTCGTATATATATCCGACGCTACTAGCTACATATATAAAATATAAGATCTCTTACAATCCCTAACATCTAATCTCCAATTCCATATGGTACTCTCCGGCTTTATTTATGACGTGGTCAAGAAAGAATCCCGCCAATTCTTCTTGAATTGCTCTTATGCGATCATGTGGTAGGAGTTCATCACGCATCTTCCACATCTAATTTGAAGAAGGGGGTCAATACATATATATGGTAATAAAATAAAATTGTGAATATTATTGCTTACGCACTTCAAATTGTTTTGTAGAGTACCCCCTCTTAGGGGTCGTCGCGTTGTAGATGAAGTCACAAACGTAGTATCCACATAAATCAGTCCCGTCTTCCTGCCACAAGCACTTTACAATAAATAGAGTTCAATCAAACTGATAATCAAGCATGATAAATGGTATTGATGAAACTAGAATCAATGGGAGATGCACGGAACTAGCTAGTAGTACTTACTTTCGGGTGTGTAAATTGCAGCTCCTTCGGCAGTGCCGGAACAATTGTTGTGAAATATTTCCAAACCCTGCCAGACAAAGAAAATAATTACTTGATATCAGGAAATGAACAAATTAAAGTTGTCGATATGATGCGATAATGATCGATTGAACTTACTTCTAGAGAATTTTAGTCATGTCCGCATAATTATGGGGATCTTTTCGTTTCGAGTCTAAGACGATTACTACTCCCCGCTCAAGATGAATCTCTAGCAGAATAAAGTGGAAACTGCACACGCATGCATAACTCATCAATTACATTACTATAAAGCTCGAGTAATAAGGGAAACCGAATATGCACAAGACAGTAACACTCACCTGAAGTTGTAAGGAAAGAGTATTATCCCTTTGTTTTGATTTTTAAGCAACGATTGTAGCAAGTTCTCCTCGGTTTCTGTGGGCCAATGTTTTATATTATGCTCATGTATGACATTTGGGTTAATGAACCCGATGTCATAGATTTGTGCTTTTCTGCATTCGACGATCTTCAAGCTGCATAATATAGTAGTGAGGATAATTATATATACATGCAATGAAAGAGCTGAGCTATATACATAGAGAGACTTAATTACAGAAGTAGTACTTACAGACAGTAGCAAGTCACGATTGTTTTGTCGATGGACTTCTGATTATATAACTGCCATATATCCTCATATTCAATATTCAACATATCAATTCCAACGAGGTCATGCTCCTCTTTAACTGACAGTACAAAAGAATCCATCATAGACTCACGGCAGCTTTGCATGTACCATTCATGGAATCTTTGCATCATCGTTGTTAGAGGAGGAGGATTGGGTTTGACGAGAGGATGCCCGTAAAGGTATTTGAATTCGTCCACCTCCAACTTCTCAAAAAGTACATCATCACTCAGGTAATCACCAGGTTTGGTACCGAGGACCATCCTTGGATGATTAGCGACGATAGCGCTAGAAACCTTAAGCGAGGGGGGCACGATTGGTTCGCCTGTTCACCGAGCTGGGGAATTTTTTCCCACTTCTTCGTTTTGCTAACTTTGCATCACTGGAAGTACTTCCCGACCGCCGCGCATCTTGATATGCCTTTTTAATACAGCGTTCATAGTTGGAATCCACCGGAGGCGGTGGTGGTCGCTTCAGGGCATTGATAGTGCGCATCGCTTTCATCGGATCTATCTTCTCCCTCGGAGCTGGAGTTTTCTTTGCAAAATGGTCCCTCACTTCGGCCTGACTTATCTCCTTGTTTTCAGACTCGATCCTCTCATATGGTAACTTTTCCACGGGCTTGAGAGATGGACCGTATGTGTATCCCCTGCTGCCTATGCTTGTACTGCTAGCTGCCGGAGCGGCGGCGGCTCCCTTCTGTCGTTGCTTACTAGGCACCGGAGGAGCCACAGCAGCGGCGTCTGTCTTCCGCCGTTGCCGACGAGGCTGAGGAGGAGGCGTACTGCTCTGACATGCCAGAGTAGGCGAAGAAGGAGGCGGAGTGCCCCCACACACTGGAGGAGCCGGAAAAGGAGGCGGTGTGCCCTGATTCGCCTGAGGAGAAGGAGGCGGCGGAGGCGTCCACTTTGGAAGCTTGATGTACTCCTTCTGCCATAGACATGTACTCCTCAGGGCACGAACTAGCTTATTCTCTCCTTCACCTATACAGTGGTCAAGCTCGAGCTCCTCAAATTCCGGCATTATTGCATCCACCATCACAATAGCATAGCCATGTGGAATCGGACGGCGGTGAAAAGTTCTGTTGGGTTGAGGAGGTGCAACAGAGCCGACAGCTGCCTTGAAAGTGAGGTTCCGGCATTTCGTCATAAGCTCGCAATGTTGAGCCTCTGTGATAGTATCCACGAGGTAGCTAGGAGACGTGAAGTCGGGCTGAACGGGTTCTATGGAAGCGACGCTGCTTCTTTGCTGAGATGGCGGGGTAGTAGCTTCTGGGGTAGCTTCGTGCCACTGAGATGGTTGGCCGGCATCTCGCTGGCTCTCAGCATCCTCTAGCTTTTGTAGTCTTGCACTGAGCTTCTGAATTTCGCTCAGCTCCGCTTTCCTCTTTCTCTCCCAGCTTTTGTAACCACCTGCATCGGGAAACCCAACCTTCCACGAAACGGAGCCTGCCGTGCCTCGTGTTCGTCCAGGGTGCTCAGCATTCCCTAGGGCCTCAGTCAGCTCGTCCTTGTCTCTGTCGGGAATGAACGTCCTTCCTGCGCTACGGTGATATAGTTCTGAAGCTTGTTCATGGGTATTGCAAGTTGCTCGTCCATCCAATGGCACTTCCCTGTTTCAGGGTCCAAAGTTCCCCCAACCCCGAAGAACCAAGTCCTTGAACGGTCTGGCCAATTATATGTCTGTGGTCGGACCCCTTTAGCAAGCAGGTCATTCTCAGCTTTGTCCCACAACGGTCGGGCTTTAAGGTAGCCACCTGACCCCGTGTGATGGTGAAACTGCTTCTTTGCAGCATTGTTCTTGTTTGTCTCTAACATCTTCTTACTCTTCTCCGATGTCTTGTAGGCCACAAATGCGGGCCAGTAATCTCCTATCTTCTCATATCGGGCGACGAATGCTAGAGTCTTCCCTTTGTCGACAAACTTTGGTTTCAACTCATTCTTCCACCTCCTGAATAGATCTGCCATCTTCTTAAGAGCACACGGCTTGACCCGTGGCTCTATAACTGGCTTATTCGGATCCTCCTCTGGCGGTAGGGTGAAATTTGCCTTCAGCGCGGTCCAAAGATCTTCTTTCTGTCTATCAGTGACATAATCACCATCAGGGGCGCCGTCCTTAGGCTTATTCCATTGCTTGAGGCTGATCAGGATGTTGTCCCTAACAATAGCTCTGCACTGAGCAGAAAATGTGTTCTTGGTCCGCTTGGGTTCAATCGGATGGCCATCGTCTGGGAGTGCTGTGATCATGAACTTTTCATCCATGCGCAACCTCTTCTTCGGGCCTCATCTCGTTACCAAAGTTTGGCTCGATCCGTTGGGCTATAATAGAAGAAAGAAGAGTTAATTAATATATGTACATACCAAAACAATTAATGCATCAATAAGCTAGAGTCAGCATAGGCTTAATTAATATATATACCTCGTCGGACATTGCAACAGCTCCCTCCTCCGATCGACCACCGGAGCCATCATCATGGTCTACTTCTTCCTCCGGCATTCGGTCACCGGAGCCATCATGATCAAGTCCTTCCTCCTCCATTGTTCGATCACCAGAGCCGTCATAACCTTCTCCTTCTAGACCATCGGTGTTGTTGAGATACGACAAGGCATCACGTCCGCCGTGGATTATGTCCCCCAACAACTGTTCTTGTTCTTCGTCTCTTGGATCCATAGTTTCTACAAATATTACAACATGACAATTAACTTGATAAATCTATGTTACCAGAGTTTTCTTCATTTAACTTGGTAAATTTGGGTGGCCTCGACAACGCTTCTAGGGTTTGGGGTGGCCTCGACAACGCTTCTAGGGTTTGGGGTGGCCTCGACAACACTTCTAGGTGCCAGCAAAATACATATATCATATATACAAAAACATGGGATACCTTAATTAGTCCAATTTTTTGCCTTGACAAATCATTGAACCTTTTGACAGAAACCTCCCATAAACTCTTTCATAATTTTCTTTAGCATACATCCATGGAAAAAAACAGGAAGCTACGATATTTTTTATATCATATGATAATTTTCTATATATATACATCCATCCATCCATCCATCCATATACACACACATATATACATGGACCAAAAATGCTATAAAAAATTATATGAACAAAAAAAAGCATACATCATCTATCATCAACATCATCAGCTATCATCAACATCATCATCTAACTATCATATATCATCTATCATCTATATATCATCAAATTAAATCAGCAAAATCGGACAGGGGAGGAAAGGGGACCGGCTAGACCGAACGGGGAGGAGGGGCGGCATCGTCGGGGCAGGGCTGTGGCGTGGGGCGGCGTCGGGGAGCGGCGCCGGCGTCAGGGGAGGGGCGGCGCGTCGGAGCAGGGCGGCACGTCGGGGCAGGGCAGCGCGTCGGGGCAGGGCAGTGCGTCGGGGCAGGGCGGCGTGTCGGGGCAGCGCGGCGCGTCGGGGCAGGGCAGCGCGTCGGGGCAGGGCAGCGCGTCGGGGTAGGGCGGTGCGTCGGGGCAGGGGCGTCAGGGCAGAGGGCGTCGACGGCGAGCTCGGGCAGCTTGGCGGCATCGATGTGCTCGGCGTCATCGGGGGCAAGTGCTAGATGAAATCTGAAAAAATCGAAACTGTCGCTTATATACATAGAGCATTGGTCCCGGTTGGTGTCACCAACCGGGACCAATGCCCCCTTTAGTCCCGGTTGGTGGCACCAACCGGGACCAAAGCCCTATTTTCGGCAGCCCAGAGGGCGGGAAACAGGGACCTTTGGTCCCGGTTGGTGGCACCAACTAAAAGGGATGCATTAGTCCTGGTTGGTGCAACCAACCGGGACTAAAGGCGGTCATTGGTCCTGGTTGGTGCCACCAACCGGGACCAAAAGGTGGTGCTGCCCGGGGACAAATGTTTAGTCCCACCTCGCTAGCCGAGAGGGCTCGAGAGTGGTTTATAAGCGCTGTTGCGCCAACCCTCTCGAGCTCCTCTCATCTGTAGGCTTACAGGCCTAATTGCACTCTCCTCTACCTGTGGGCCTACTGGTCCTTCTACGGGCCTGAATCCTGGCCCAACTAGTTGTTGGGTTTCTAGTCGTATTCAGGCCGTGGTGGCCCAGTAGGCGGCATTTTTTTATTTAAAAACCCGTTTTTGTTTTGTTTTTTGCTTTATTTATCATTTTAAATTTTTTTCAGTATTTTTCTTCTGTTATTTTAGTTCATTCTTTTTAACAAATAAATACTTTGATAATTTTAGTTGCATAATTTCCATTATTTTGTTTTGCATCTTGCTTTATTTATTTTTTGCTTTATTTATTTCCAGTGTATTTAATCATTATATTCTTTTTTCTATTAATGTTTTGAACAAAAAGTACTTTGATAATTTTAGTTGCATAATTTTTATATAATTATTGTTTCAAAAATACTAGAGGTTTATAAAAGCTTTTTAGCTGATTCGTTTTTGAACTCCACTCCTATGATGTTTTGAAAGAAATTAAAAAGCACTTCAAACAAACTCTGAAAAGGTTGAAAGTTGGCATGGTATCATCAATTCACCCACATAGCATGTGCTAAAAAAAATTAGTGGGGTACGACAAAAATTGGATGCACTTCGTGTACAAAATGGACAATCTATTTCGATGTATCACGGGTTCGAACGAAAACTCATCTGTTACGAAGGGATTTCATTTTTTTGAACTCATTTGAACTCCAAAATTTTTTGTGTGTTCAAAATGCACCATTCAAAGCCACATCATCAATTTTCAACCCTTTCTGACTTCATTTGGTATTTTCCATGCACTTACTGATTTTTTTGAGCTAAATGACCCTAAAATTGAAAAGCACTTCAAATGAACTCTGAAAAGGTTGAAAGTTGGCATGGTATCATCATTTCACCCATATAGTATGTCATAAAAAGTTGAGAGGGTTACGGAAAAAATTGGATTCACTTCGTGTACAAAACGGAGAATCCCTTTTGAAGTATTAGGGTTTTGGACGAAAACTCATGTGTTACAAAAGGCATTTCATTTCTTCACATGTCACTGCAATGATATAGTTGTGGAGCAAAAGTCTTCACTTCTTCTTCACGTGTGTCCTTTGCTTATTGCGCCGTAACATGGACAATTTTCATCGTTTAACAGGGTGCTTGGGTCAGCCTTGACTTTGAAGGGAGGAATTTCATGAAACTTTTCATAATCTTCAGACATGTCTGTCTTGCCCTCCAATCCCATGATGTCTCTTTGTCCTGAAAGAACTATGTGGAGTTTTGGCTCATCGTATGATGTATTCACTTCCTTATCTTTTCTTTTTCTCGGTATGGTAGACATGTCCTTCACATAGAAAATTTGTGCCACATCATTGGCTAGGACGAATGGTTCATCTGTGTACCCAAGATTGTTCAGATCCACTGTTGTCATTCCGTACTATGGGTCTTCCTGTATCTCGCCTCTTGACAGATTGACCCATTTGCACTGAAACAAAGGGACCTTGAAATCATGTTCATGGTCAAGTTCCCATATGTCCACTATGTAACCATAATATGTGTCCTTTCCCCTCTTAGTTGCTGCATCAAAGCGAACACCGCTGTTTTGGTTAGTGCTCTTTTCATCTTGGGCGATCGTGTAAAATGTATTCCCATTTATCTCGTACCCTTTGTAAGTCAATACAGTCGAAGATGGTCCCCTAGCCAACAAGTACAACTCATCAGAAATAGTGTTGTCACCCATGAGACGTGTTTGCAACCAACTGCCGAAAGTCCTGATGTGTTCATATGTAATCCAGTCGTCACACTGCTCCGGGTGTTTGGAGCGCAGAATATTCTTGTGTTCATTGACATACGGGGTCACCAAGGTGGAATTCTGTAGAACTGTGTAGTGTGCTTGAGACCAAGAATGCCCGTCCCTACATATTATTGAGTCCGCTCCTAGCGTACCTTTTCCAGTCAGTCTCCCCTCATACCGCGATTGAGGGAGACCAATCTTCTTAAGGTCAGGAATGAAGTCAACAAAAAACCCAATGACACCCTCTATTTGATGGCCCATGGAGGTGCTTGCTTCTAGCCTAGCGCGGTTACGAACATATTTATTTAAGACTCCCATGAACCTCTCAAAGGGGAACATATTGTGTAGAAATACAGAGCCCAAAACGGCAATCTCGTTGACTAGATGAACTAGGACGTGCGTCATGATATTAAAGAAGGATGGTGGGAACACCATCTCGAAACTAACAAGACATTGCACCAAATCACTTCTTAACCTTGGCAGGATTTCTGGATCGATCACCTTCTGAGAGATTGCATTGACGAATGCACATAGCTTCACAATGGCTAATCGAACATTTTCTGGTAGAATCCCCCTTAATGCAACCGGTAGTAGTTGCGTCATAATCACGTGGCAGTCATGAGACTTTAGGTTCTGGAACTTTTTCTCTGCCATATTTATTATTCCCTTTATATTTGACGAGAAACCAGACGGGACCTTCATACTAAACAGGCATTCAAAGAAGATTTCCTTCTCTTCTTTGGTAAGAGCATAGCTGGCAGGACCTTCATACTGCTTTGGATGCATGCCGTCTTTTTCATGCACATGTTGTTGTTCCTCTCATGCCTCCGGTGTATCTTTTGTCTTCCCATACACTCCCAATAAGCCTAGAAGGTTCATGCAAAGGTTCTTCATCACGTGCATCACGTCGATTGCAGAGCGGACCTCTAGGTCTTTCCAATAGGGTAGGTCCCAAAATATAGATTTCTTCTTCCACATGGGTGCGCGTTTGTTAGCGTCATTTGGAACAGATAGTCCGCCGGGACCTTTTCCAAATATTACTTGTAGATCATTGACCATATCAAGTATGTGATCACCAGTACGGAGGGCGGGCTTCTTCCGGTGATATGCCTCACCTTTGAAATGCTTTCCTTTCTTTCGACATTAATGGTTGGTCGGAAGAAATCGACGATGCCCCAGGTACACATTCTTCCTGCATTTGTCCAAATATATACTGTCGGTGTCACCTAAACAGTGTGTGCATGCATGGTATCCCTTGTTTGTCTGTCCTGAAAGGTTACTGAGAGCAGGGCAATCGTTGATGGTTACAAACGGCAACGCATGTAGGTCAAAATCCTCCTGTTCGTTCTCATCCCACACACGTACACCTCTTCCATTCCATAGCTGTAAAAGTTCATCAACTAATGGCCTTAGGTACACATCAATGTCATTGCCGGGTTGCTTAGGGCCTTGGATGAGCACTGGCATCATAATGAACTTCCGCTTCATGCACAACCAAGGAGGAAGGTTATACATACATAGAGTCACAGGCCATGTGCTATGTTGGCTGCTCTGCTCCCCAAAAGGATTAACGACATCCACACTTAAACCAAACCATACATTCCTCAGGTCACCTGTAAAGTAGCTCCACTTTCTCTCGATCTTTCTCCACTGCGACCTGTCAGCGTGTGCTCTCAACTTCCCGTCTTTTTTACGGTCTTTTTTGTGCCATTGCATCAACTCGGCATGCTTTTTGTTTCTGAACAGACGTTTCAGCTGTGGTATTATAGGAGCATACCACATCACCTTGGCAGGAACCCTCTTCCCGGTGCGCTGGCCCTCAACATCACCAGGGTCATCTCTTCTGATCTTATACTGCAATGCACCGCATACCGGGCATGCGTTCCGTTCCTCGTACTCACCGCGGTAGAGGATGTAGTCATTAGGGCATGCATGTATCTTCTGCACCTCCAATCCTAGAGGGCATAGAACCTTCTTTGTTGCGTACGTACTGTCGGGCAATTCGTTATCCTTTGGAAGCTTCTTCTTCATTATTTTCAGTAGCGAACAAAATCCCTTGTTAGTTACACCATTGTCTGCCTTCCATTGCAGCAATTCCAGTGTGGTACCGAGCTTTTTGTCGTCATCTTCGCAATTTGGGTACAACCCTTTTTTGTGATACTCTAACATGCGATCGAACTTCAACTTCTCCCTTTCACTTTCGCATTCTCTCTGTGCATCAACAATGACCCGATGAAGATCATCATCGGGCACATCGTCTGGTTCCTCTTGATCTTCAGCTTCCCCCATTGCAGCATCACCATATTCAGAGGGAGGGTAGTTGTCGTCATCCTCTTCTTCTTTGTTGTCTTCCATCATAACCCCTCTTTCTCCGTGCTTGGTCCAAACATTATAGTGTGGCATAAAACCCTTCTGAAGCAGGTGGAAGTGAAGGGTTTTAGAGTTGGAGAAAGACTTCGTATTCTCACAAACAGTACATGGACAAGGCATAAAATCATTCTGCTTGTTTGCCTCAGACACTTCGAGAAAATTATGCAAGCCCTTAATATACTCGGAGGTGCGTCGGTCATCGTACATCCATTGTCGGTTCATCTGCGTGCGTTATACAATAAAGTGTATTGAAAACCATTACAACATATCATGAATACACAAGTGACCAAATTATTAGAAATCCATCATCACATTAAAGCCAAAGTACAATGATGACCAAAATAAATACGTACAGTTCATACATAGCTGTCATTATTGAACAACATATAGATCTCTAGAGCACCTGATTAAAACATACATCGAAACTATGTAAAAAAATAAATGCAACAACAAATGCAATCATAACCGCTACTAAGGTACCAATTGATCCAACGGCATAATGATACCAAGCGTCAGTATGAATGGCATATTTTCTAATCTTTCTAAGCTTCAAGTGCATTGCATCCATCTTGGTCTTGTTATCGGCGACGATATCGACAACATGCAACTCCAATCCCATCTTGTCATCTTCAGTTCTTTTCAATTTTTCTTTCAAATGATCGATTTCTTTTTCAGCTTTAGTTAACTTGTTGAGCAGAATTGCATAGTCGGTTGGAATTTCTGGTTCAACTACTTCCTATAGATAAAAACATCTACGTCAAGTTGGTGGCATAATTAATTGTCATAGACATTAGATGTGTGGAAGAGTTATATAAGAGATAATATACCACATCTGAATCATAGACTGGACGAGGGCCGACATGGGCGGATACCATAACCATGGCACTATATAATAACAAAGAATAATAAAAGTAAGAAAATCATATGAGTAAGTATATTTTCTTTTAGCAAGAATATAATATCAAGAGGCTCACCACGCGCGGGCGATCGAGACGGTTTCTGGACGGGGACGGGACAGGACGGACAGCCAAACCTAGACAAATCTTGACAAAAATGGAGTTTGGACAAAGAGCTTCGAGAGGAGAAAGCTTAAGTTTGGCTTGGGCATTTCATCAAACACCTCATGTGCATAGGAGGTGAGCTAGAGCACCACAAAGGTCTTCTCTCGCCCGCAAAAAACATAGCAGTGTGTGGAGTGCTCTGCTCGCCAGCGAGGGGGTATATATAGGCATCTCATTGGTCCTGGTTCGTGGCTGGAACCGAGACTAAAGGACCACCTTTGGTACCGGTTCCAGACACGAACCGGGACCAATGGGTGTGGGCCAGGAGCAAGGCACGTTGGTCCCGGTTCGTGTCTAGAACCGGGACCAAAGGGGTCCGACGAACCGAGACCAATGCCCCACGTGGCCCGCCCGCCCCCTGGCCTCACGAACCAGAACCGTTGCCCCCATTGGTCCCGGTTCGTGACTGAACCGGGACTAATGGGCTGGCCGGCCCAAACCGATGCCCTGTTTTCTACTAGTGTAGGTACAGGCAAAGGCATATATAAACCATGAGGATTGAGTCGTGACTTAGCTTTTTGACATGTAGTGTAGCGAGCAACAAAACACACAACATCCCGTCTCATCTTTGGCCAAAAGAAATATGTAGAAAGTACGTCCTCCGTCTTTTTCATGCCAAAGTGTCCCATTAATCCTCCTTCGTGTGCCTCTTGTAACAACAAAAGACGAACGGAGCTAGCTGGAATGCATAGCTTGTTAGCACGGAACACAAAACCATCATTAATAACGAACTTGTTCCATGTTCTCCCTTCTTTACAATTCTGCAACACATCTCTAAATTCAGCATCATGCGCGTATTGCTCTTTGATGGTCTCCAAACCAAATATTTTAAAGTCAAGTTGTGAAAGCATAGTATAACGACGAGACAAAGCATCAGCAATAACATTTTATTTAACCTTCTTGTGTTTAATGACATAAGGGAAAGTCTCATTGAATTCAACCCATTTAGCATGTCTACGGTTCAGTTTTGCTTGACTTTTAATATGTTTCAAAGATTCATGATCAGAATGTATAACAAACTCTTTGGGCCATAAATAATGTTGCCATGTTTCCAAAGTCTGAACAAGAGCATATAATTCCTTATCATAAGTAGAATAATTCAGACTAGGCCCACTCAATTTTTCAGAAAAGTACGCAACAAGTTTACCATCTTGTAATAACACACCTCCTAACCCAATCCCACTAGCATCACATTCAAGCTCGAAAGTCTTATTAAAATCAGGAAGTTGGAGTAAAGGAGCATGTGTTAACTTATCTTTCAAGACCGTGAAGGCTTCTTCCTGTGTAGTACCCCAAGAAAAAGGCATGTCCTTCTTTGTAAGCTCATTGAGAGGCGCAACAATTGTGCTGAAATCTCTCACAAAACGCCTATAGAAACCAGCGAGGCCAAGAAAACTCCTCACTTGTGTGACCATTTTGGGCTGCAACCAACTCTCAATAGCTTCAATATTGGCTTTATCAACTTTAATTCCCTATGGAGTAACAACATAGCCAAGAAAAGATACTCGGTTCGTGCAAAAGGTGCACTTCCCAAGGTTACCAAACAAACATGCATCACGTAGAGCAATAAAAACAACACGCAAATGTTCCAAATGTTCCTCCAAAGATCTACTAAAAATCAATATATCATCAAAATAGACTACCACGAATTGTCCAATGAAAGCACGTAAAACCTCGTTCATTAATCTCATGAAAGTGCTAGGTGCATTAGTTAACCCAAAAGGCATGACTAACCACTCATATAATCCAAACTAGTTTTAAATGCTATTTTCCATTCATCTCCCAATTTCATACGAATTTGATGGTATCCACTACGCAAATCAACTTTGGAGAAAATTGTAGAGCCACTTAATTCATCAAGCATATCATCTAGTCTAGGAATAGGATGGCGATAATGAATAGTAATATTATTAATGCCTCTACAATCCACACACATGCACGATGTATCATCCTTTTTAGGCACTAGAATAATAGGAACAACACAAGGACTAAGGGATTCGCGTATATAACCTTTGTCAAGCAGCTCCTGTACTTGACGCATAATCTCCTTTGTCTCCTCTGGATTGGTACGGTATGGCGCACGATTGGGTAGGGATGCATCGGGAATTAAGTCAATCTGATGCTCAATCCCACGAATAGGTGGTAATCCCGGTGGCACGTCTTGTGGAAAGACGTCAGCGAACTCCTGCAAAATGTTAATGACAGCAGGAGGCAAAGAGGGAGGCATGTCCTCGAATGAAAATAATACCTCTTTGCATACAAAAGCATAGCAAACAAATGTAGCAACATCCAAATCATTAATAACAGATTTAGTATCAAGTAAACATCCACTCTTCAATTTTATTTCGGATGCAACACTAGATGATGGTTTACTATGCTTATGGTGTTGCTCAAGTTCCTGTGCTACAATCTGACTTTCACTCTTATTTTTCTCCTATTTTGCTTTACTAGCTCTAGCAATGTCATCTTTCATAATATGTTCAGGAGACATAGGAAGCAAAGTGATATTTTGATCCTTATAAACAAGAGAGTACTGATTTGTCCTACCATGGTGTACATGATTTTTATCAAACTGCCATGGCCGACCAAGTAAAACAGAACATGCTTGCATGGGTACCACATCACAATCCACATAATCAGAATATGTAGCAATGCTAAAATGCACACGAACAGTACATGTTACCTTAACCTTGCCACTATTGTTGAACCATTGGATGTAATAAGGATGAGGATATGGTCTGGTGATTAGGGACAACTTCTCCACCATCTCCATGCTAGCCAAGTTATTGCAACTCCCTCCATCGATGATGACGCGAACAGAACGCTCCTTCACAACTCCCTTTGTGTGGAACAAGTAGTGCCTCTGATTTTTCTCAGCCTATGTAACCTGCACACTGAGAACACGTTGAGCAACTAAACTTTCATACATGTCAGCGTAATCAGCAGCCATGTACTGTGTCTCTGGTTCTGCATCCTCGCCACCCTATTCTTCACTTGCAATGAGAGCCAAAGTCTCCTCATCATAATCACTAGAGGACGCATATCCACCATCCTCAGTAACAATCATTACACGCTTGGAAGGACATTCTCTTGCAAAGTGACCTCCACCCTTGCAACGACAGCATATAACCTCATGTGTTTGCCCTGTGGATGCAATAGATGAAGAAGAGCTCTGTGCAGGCCCAGAAGGTGTGCTCTTCGTAGAGGGTGGAGTAGGAGCCTGTTTCTTGGTATCGCGGTTGGAGTTGGAGGTTGAAGTAGGCGGTGTTGCAGCAGGACGTGCGGAAGTAGAGGAGGTACGTGGCGTCCATGATGAAGTGCGACCTGTAGAAAAAGTAGTTCTCGCCATTGCCTGTCGATCCTGCACTTCACTTTCAGCTTTGCAAGCAAGATGAAATAAACGAGTAATAGTGTTATACTCCTTATACTCTAGAATAGTCTGAATCTCTCTATTTAATCCACCCATAAAACGTGCAAGCATAGCTTCATTCTCCTCAACAATGCCACATCTAATCATGCCAGTTTGTAATCCCTGATAATATTCTTCTGTAGAATTTGTTTCCTTGTCTTAAACGCTGTAATTTTTGAAGCAATTCACGTTGATAATAAGGTGGCACCCAACGATTATGCATAGCAGTTTTCAAAGCAGCCAAGTAGTTGAAATATTAGCATGGTGTATTCTATAATGTTCTAACCACCAAACACAAGAAAAACTAGTGAATGAACAAACAGCAGCAGCAACACGTCTATCCTCAGGAAATTGTAAGCATGTAAAACATTGTTGTGTTTCTAACTCCCATGTAAGATATATATCAGGAACATATCTACCCTCAAACGTCGGAATATTCAATTTAAGTTTAGGGAGAAGGTCATGATCCCGTACCTGAGGGGGTGGTGCAGCTCTACCGTTACGATTGTAGCCATGTGGTCGACTTGGTGTGTATGGTGGTGGTTACCCCTGAGGCTGATCTGGAGCAACCTCTCCCTCATCATCGTAATCACCATCATAATCTTCAACCTGTGATGATGGTGGTGGTATATGGCAACTATGAAGACGATGCAGTGGCGACATGACAACCTGTGAATAGAACTCGAAACTCTAAAGGACTATACACTAAGACCAGCAACTCAACACGACGATGTAACTGCAAATTCAACAAAGCAAAATACTAAAAATACTATGCAAAGGCTCAGATTGGTTCGGATATGATGATCTAACCCTAATTTTTTGTGGCTTTTTCGTGGACTAAAGGTATGAAGAACAGATGCGATCTAAACTATGAAAATTGGTAAAATCTCACCGAGCAACCTGGAAATCTGATACCACTTGATAGAGGCAAAGTTGTCCCTGTCTTTCAATGAGATGGTGGCTATCGTTTTTGGTGGAGTAGACTTTGACGATCCAACTACGAACGTGGGATGACATCGCGCCTTAGCAATCGCTAAACCAACTCCGAGAGGTTATTGACCACGTTGGAGCACGATCAACCTGACCACGAGGGTCAATTTCCTGCATGCAAACAAAGAACAAGCAAGAAACTAAGTTTGCAATCTGGATATTGCGAATATAAGAGGAAAGCTTTATTGATGAAGTGGGGTTCTGTGACGCCTTTGTCTGGTCGTGGAACACAAATGAAGAACGCGAAGTTGCAGCTATGGCGAACTTGTAATCTAAACAAAACCCAAACCTAAAACGACGCCCTAAGGGATGTATATATGGGGGAATAGAGGGGAATTTCATGGCCCCTTGGAGGAGGGGTCCGAAACCGACCCTAACTCAGTTTCCCCATACATGCGGACTCCAAAAACAACCTATAATACGGTATTTCGAAATTACATGGGGCTGGCCCAAAAATAAGGTGGCACAGCACCTATATTAGCCTAGGGACAAATTTTATAAAGTGGCATCATGCATATTTCGTCCAAGGCTTCTTTCTCCCATTATGGTGGCTTCAAAGTGCGAAAATCATCACTGGAAGCTCCATTGTTCATTCCCGCGCGCGCACCTTCTTCTCCATGCTTGATCCCGCTCCAATGGTCATCCTTCTTGTCCATGCCAGGTCCTTCATTCATAAGTAAAACAAAAGTATCTAATTTAGGAAGCATCATATGTTCATGAACATTAGAAGGATTTGCGACAAACGAAAGTACCTAGTAATTCAATTGACGTGCGCGAGCTCTAGTAATTGGTCCTGTATGTATAGCAGTCGGAGTTGTGGGTGTAGCATTAGCAGGGATGTCCTCATCAGGGGCTAGGTGGGTTAGTGGGCTGTGTTAGAGGGGGGGTGGGCTGAGGAGAGAGGGAGATGGTGACCCGTGACAAAGGTTTTAAACACCGAAAACGTCCGACGAATAACAGATGCCGCACTGCTACGGTTGACCGTTCAGGTATCAAACGACCTCTGATTGCGGCGAAATTTGGCAGGTCGTCTACCTATAATATAACAAGACCGCACGCCAAGTTCCGAACCAATCCGAGAATATTTTTTAAACAATGTCGTGGGCACGTGCATGTGTGGTTGGACTCGAAACAGACAACAACACGAACTGAGAGAATCGACGAACACAAACGGATGCAAGTTTTCAAAAACGAGTGACGATGCTATGAAAGATGATGCGAATGATGCGATGATGAATGCGACAATAAAATGAATCACATGACGAGAATGGAAATAAAAGGGGAATCTTCTGGAGCGTCGGTCCCGGGCTGTTACATGTGTACCAGCCGGATAGAGAGAGCGACGAGCTTTCGCGCGCCCTCAAGAATCCTGAACACCCGGGACGAACACGAGGCGAAGGCATGGTTCCGTGGTATCTTGGGTTTGCAGATTGGAACGACAGCTACAGAAGTCGTGATATAAAGAAGAAGCATGAAGTAGATCGGATCCAGGACTTGGAACGCAAATATAACATGCAGCAGGAGCAAATCAACAAACTTAGCCAACAAGGCGCGTCTCAGCAGCAGCAGCAACCAGATCCAGCATTGGATGGTACCATTCCATCATCTATGCCGAAAAGCAGTGTGGGTTCCACGAAGGTCCCGATGGATGATGCACTGCTGGCTCGCTACCCCGTGGATAATATCTTAGAGTCTACACCTTGTGAGCTACACGTGAAACTGAAGAACATATCCATGAAGGCGGCGGACGGCTTTGCTTTACCGTGTGGACCTAAAGCAACTTTCCACGCTAATCCGATTCCACCTGCCTATGCTCGTGTAGGGGTGGATCAAGTTGTGTCAGCATATGAAACACTAGATCTTGACTACCTTGGAGGTGAAGGGGACTGGACACTGTGAGAAGCTAGGCGTTGTGTCATTTTATGGAAAAAGGAATGCATCATGTTTGCACACTCGATGCCAAAGCCACCGACTCCTCCTCCAGGTCCACCGCGTCACCAGACTCCAACCCTCCCCGAGACGGAGCGCAGGGTGAGTCCGCCAAATCCATCTCCGTCGCGCCAGCCGAATCCATCGTCCCACCCTGATACGGAGCGCAGGGTGAGTCCGCCAAATCCATCTCCGTCGCGCCAACCGAATCCATCGTCCCACCCCGATACGGAGTGCATGGCGAGTCCCACCCCGAGAGGGAGCCTAGCGCGAAGAGTCTGTGATATCGATATCCGCCATCTCCAAAGCGGAAGAGATCAGTACCAAAGAAGAAACCCGAGCCTCCTATAAAAAAGAAGTTAGCTTACGAGAAGACTGACGAGGAAACGGACGAACAAGTGGCTATCGATTTGAATGCCAATTTTGGACCGAAACCGCCCCCGTCGCCAAAGGAGAAAGTACCCAAAGAGATTGTACAACACTTTACTAATGCAGCTAATCCGGTGGAGAAAAGGCCGGTATCAGACTATAAACGATGTATCACCAAGTCCTTTGGATCCTGCAACAAACGGAAGACGTCGAGCGGTAGCAGTAAATGCGGGAAAAACGGTTCCCCAGCTCGGAGAACAACCAGTCCAATCGATCATCCCGCTCAAGGTGAGTGCCAATAAGGTGATAATAACCGATGCTGATATTGAGAATGCTAGAATGCTCGGTATCACTATTAAACAATTCCTAGAGATCGAGGAATTTCCACCATTGGATCCGAAGGAAATAGCATGGCAATATGTCCCCGGGAAACCTCTGGTCACTCCCGAGGACGAGAAGCTTCTAATAACGCAAATGCGCAACTTGCATCACTGGTACATGAGACAAGTAAATCTTGGGCAATGATCTAGCCTCATGGTGAAAGTCAAGAAAGAGCTTTACATCCATGAAAATGCTTTGTGGATTGATTATCCAGATTTTTTCAGTTATTCAATCAAAGAGCACTCGACAAGTCTATCATTAGTTGCTATTGTCTATAAGTGATTTCTTTATGTAATTTAAGTCTCTATCTCAACTCGTTCATTGCCTGTTATTATACTCACTATATTCTTTTGTGTGGTATTATGCAGAATGAAGATTTTTGAATCGAAAAGAGATGGAGTCTATGGCATTCGGTTCGTTGACCCAAATACCGTTAATGAAGAAATGTTGAGAAGGGACCCTAAAGACACGGAGAAACAACTTCTAAGGTTTTTGAAGGCCCTAAAGTACAAAGCAGAAATACTGTTACCTTGGAACTTCCAATGAGTGTTACTGTCTTGTACTACAAATTCTATTTTTGCTTATATATATACTCGATGTTAAGTGTAGCTAATGAGTTATATGGACGCCCGCCTATACAAATCATGTGCGCACCTACCGATGGATCCTTGTAATCATTAGAGTTGACGCTGGAAGTGTTGAAGTACTGGACTCGCTAAGTAAAGACCCTGAAGATCACATAAGCTTGCATTCGTTGATCGGAAGGTAATTTCAATCATTGACGCACTATATATCGGCTTCTTTATTAGTTCATTTCCTGATATGAAGATATTAATAACTCCTTTATTCATTTTTTTTGCCGGGCATGGTTTGGAAATGTTTCAACAAAGAGGTCACCGGTGCATGGAATCCAGAGTTGAGATGGCAAAAGCCCTGGGTAATTAAGTAGTACAAGCTACGTCCGCGCATCTCTTTAATTCTAGTTTCAATATAATTGCCATGCTTCATTATTATCTGATTGAATTCTATTCTCATAAATTGCATGAGGCAGGCAACAGGGACTGAACTATGTGCATATTACGTTTGCAAGAACATTTGCTTTATGACCAAAAGCAGCAAGAGTGCAAGAGATCTTTGGGTATGTAAACACCATTCATATTTTGTTATCATGATGTAATACATATACACACAACTAACATGCACATTAATATTGATCTCCTTCTTTATATATAGATGACGGGGATGCGAGATCAACTCCTACCAATGGACCACATACGAGCAATTCAAGAGGAAATTGCGGGATTTTCCCTTCAGCAGGTCATATCTCTCGACAGAGAATACCATTACCCGATCTCTGAATGATATGCAAATTGTACGATAAATTGTATATACCAAATTATATATATATGTGTGTGTGTATGTATGCATGTGGTCATACGAGAAATTCTATGATATATGGTCGTACGAGAAATTTTATAATATATGATCGGTTCTATGAGAAATTCTATTATATATGCATAACATGTACAATATGTAGTAGAGTAAAATATATTTGAAATGAAAATGAATTAAATGGAAAATACAAAATAAAAAGGAAAAATAAACAATAAACATTAAACACCTACACCTCTGAACCCCTAAACCCCTAAACCATTAGTCCCGGTTGGTGTTACCAACCGGGACCAAAGGTCCCGATGCCCTGGCGCGCTCTGCCGCCCACGTGGCCAGGGTTTAGTCTTGGTTCGTAGCCGGCCGAGACTAAAGACTTAGACCCTTTAGTCTCTATACTTTAGTCCTGGTTGGGGAACCGGGACTAAAGGCCCTTCCCAACAGGACTAATGGCCTGTTTTCTACTAGTGCAAGTAAATAAAGAAAACTATGAATAGAATGGAAATGGTGAGAAATTGAGGAAAAAAACAAATAAAAACCAGTGAAGAACGAGAAAGAAATAAGCAAAACCGAATGAAATGAAGGAAAAAAATGAAAACCAAAGAATATACAAATAAAACCGATGAAAATGAGAAAGAAACAAGGAAAAACGAGAAAAAGAAGGAAAAAAATAAAAAAACGAGAAAGAAACAAAGAAAAATGAAGAAGCCAATTGAAACCAAGAAGAAAGGAGGAAAATGTTAAAAAAAGAAACAAAAAAAACGGGAAACTAGTGAAGACACAAACGAAAACCGCAAGGCCTCCTTTGGTTTGTAGGAAACTTGTAAGAATTTCATAGGATAGGATTTTCAAAGAAAATATTCCTACGGAGCTTTTTGGTTTGTAGGAATGAATTCATATTCCTATGTAGGATAGGAACCAATACTTCACATTTTAAAGGAAAAAATATTAACCTAGACTTAGTTGGAAAATTCCTATCTTATGTATTAAATGACATGTCTTTGTTTATAGAAATTGCATGTCATCTCACTTTCTCCGATTTTCCTATCTCTATGATATTCGTATCCTATAAACCAAATGAAGCCTAAAGTGGAAAAAGAAGGAAAAACCATTCGAACAAGCGAACAAACTATAGAGGGCGAACTCGATCCCGACACATAGCGCGGGAAAAAAGACGCAAATAGGCCGGCCCTATAGCTACTCTATCGTGACACCTAGCGCATTGGTCCTACTTTTTTGTCCGTTTTGACCCAACAGACACGTGGGGATAAAATGTGTTGGCGCATTGAAGTTGCCAATTGTTTGAGATCGAAAACATTTACAAGGGGCGTCATTTCGGATGGCACCGACGCGATGGTTGCGCAAAGCAACTGCCAATGGTTATTACAAGCAGGGATTAATACCTTAATGATTATGTTAATTAATCTTAACACTCTTCCTAATCCATGCTTGTCCAGGTAGCATCATCATCTTGAAAGAGTCTCCTCCAAAAACCTTGTGGAAAAATATGAGGAGTATAGTGTTTGATATGTTGCCAAAACTCCTTCAAAACCCAATGGAAAAAATAAGGAGAAAATGTCGCAACATGTAATGGTTATTGTCTCTTTTAACTCAATATGAGAAAACTCATAGAATCAAGAGAACAATAAATATTTCATATATACTGTCTTAAAAAACCCGGTGGGGAAAATAGAAAGTATGACATATGATCTTGTGTTGATATTATCTCGTTAAAACCCTTTATGAGAACCTGTATAGTAAACTCATGAAGGGAAAAAGAGTATAATAATTGTTATTTAGTACCATCTTTGAACATGAACATTGTATCTGGATCTCGCTTGATATGAGATGGCTACTCATTTAAATATGAGAATAATGGTTGTTCTAT
The DNA here is from genome assembly GCA_022496015.1 of Hordeum marinum. NCBI lineage: Eukaryota > Viridiplantae > Streptophyta > Magnoliopsida > Poales > Poaceae > Hordeum > Hordeum marinum. Next base: position 517,684,713 of record CM039673.1, read on the forward strand.
TTATATGAGAGAAATGTTTTATGGTCATGCCCCGCTGGTCAATGGTTTATTTTTGATGAATCTCGAACGTGATGTTACACATGTCCATAGTGTGAGTACCAAAAAGTGTAAGGTTGATAACGATAGTCCCACTTATATGTGGCACTGCCGCCTTGGTCATATTGGTGTCAAACGTATGAAGAAGCTCCATACTGATGGACTTTTGGAGTCTCTTGATTTCGAATCATTTGACACATGTGAACCATGCCTCATGGGCAAGATGACTAAGACTCCGTTCTCCGGAACAATGGAGCGAGCAACTGACTTGTTGGAAATAATACATACTGATGTATGCGGTCCAATGAGTGTCGAGGCTCGTGGTGGCTACCGTTATGTTCTCACCCTCACTGATGACTTGAGTAGATATGGGTATGTCTACTTAATGAAGCATAAGTCTAAAACTTTTGAAAGGTTCAAGGAATTTCAGAGTGAGGTAGAGAATCAACGTGACAGGAAGATAAAGTGCCTACGATCTGATCATGGTGGAGAATATTTAAGTCACGAGTTTGGCACGCACCTAAGGAAATGTGGAATTGTTTCACAACTCATGCCGCCTGGCACACCTTAGCGAAATGGTGTGTCTGAACATTGTAATCGCACTCTATTAGATATGGTACGATATATGATGTCTCTTACCGACTTACCGCTATCATTTTGGGGATATGCATTAGAGACTGCCGCATTCACTTTAAATAGGGCACCATCAAAATCCGTTGAGACGACATCATATGAATTATGGTTTGGAAAGAAACCTAAGCTGTCGTTTCTAAAAGTTTGGGGATGCGATGCTTATGTGAAGAAACTTCAACCTGAGAAGCTCGAACCCAAATCGAAAAAGTGCGTCTTCATAGGATATCCCAAAGAGACTATTGGGTATACCTTCTACCTACGATCCGACGGCAAAGTCTTTGTTGCCAAGAATGGATCCTTTCTCGAGAAAGAGTTTCTCTCGAAAGAAGTAAGTGGGAGGAAAATAGAACTTGATGAGGTAATTGTACCTCCACTCGAACCGGAGAGTAGCGTAGCACAGGAAGTTGTTTCTGTGGAGCCTACATCGGCTGGAGAGGAAGTTAATGATGACGATCATGAAACTTCAGATCAAGTTACTGTTGAACGTCGAAGGTCCACTAGGACACATTCCGCACCAGAGTGGTACGGCAACCCTGTCCTAGAGATCATGTTGTTAGACAACGGTGAACCTTCGAACTATGAAGAAGCGATGGCAGGCCCGGATTCCAACAAATGGCTTGAAGCCATGAAATCCGAGATAGGATCCATGTATGAGAACAAAGTATGGACTTTGGTGGACTTGCCTGATAATAAGCGAGCCATTGAAAATAAAAGGATCTTTAAGAAGAAGACTAAAGCGGATGGTAATGTGACCTTCTATAAGGCTCGACTTGTCGCTAAGGGTTATCGACAAGTTCAAGGAGTTGACTACGATGAGACTTTCTCACCCGTAGCGATGCTGAAGTCTGTCCGAATCATGTTACCAATTGCCGCATTTTATGATTATGAGATCTGGCAAATGGATGTCAAAACGACATTCCTTAATGGCTTCCTCAAGGAAGAACTGTATATGATGCAGCCGGAAGGTTTTGTCGATCCTAAAGATGCTAACAAGGTATGCAAGCTCCAGCGCTCCATCTATGGGCTGGTGCAAGCATCTCGGAGTTGGAACATTCGCTTTAGTGAAGTGATTAAAGCGTTTGGGTTTGTACAGGTTTATGGAGAACCCTGTATTTACAAGAAAGTGAGTGGGAGCTCTATAGCATTTCTCGTATTATATGTGGATGACATACTGATAATGGGAAATGATATAGAACTCTTGGAAAGTGTAAAGGCCTACTTGAATAAGTGTTTTTCAATGAAGGGCCTTGGAGAAGCTGCTTACATATTAGGTATTAAGATCTATAGAGATAGATCGAGATGCCTCATAGGTCTTTCACAAAGCACATACCTTGAAAAGAGATTGAAGAAGTTTAATATGGATCAGTCCAAGAAGGGGTTCTTGCCGATGTTACAAGGTGTGAGATTGAGTACGACTCAATGCCCTACCATGGCAAAGGATAGAGAAGAGATGAGTGTCATCCCCTATGCTTCAGCCATAGGCTCTATTATGTATGCCATGCTGTGTACCAGACCTGATGTGAACCTTGCCATAAGTTTGGTAGGGAGGTACCAAAGTGATCCCGGAGCGGAACACTGGACAGCGGTCAAGAATATCCTGAAGTACCTGAAAAGGACAAAGGACATGTTTCTCGTATATGGAGGTGCCGAAGAGCTCGTCGTAAAGGGTTACGTCGATGCTAGCTTCGACACAGATCTGGACGACTCCAAGTCGCAAACTGGATACGTGTATATTTTGAATGGAGGGGCAGTCAGCTCGTGCAGCAGCAAGAAAAGCGTCGTGGCGGCATCTACATGTTAAGCGGAGTACATAGCTGCTTCGGAAGCAGCAAAGGAAGGAGTCTGGATGAAGGAGTTCATCACCGACCTAGGAGTAATTCCAAGTGCGTCGGGCCCGATGACTCTATACTGTGACAACACTGGAGCTATTGCCCTTGCGAAGGAGCCCAGGTTTCACAAGAAGACAAGACACATCAAGCACCGCTTCAACTCCATCCGTGATTACATTCAGGAGGGAGATATAGATATTTCTAAAGTGCATATGGATCTGAATGTCGCAGATCCGTTGACTAAACCTCTCTCATGAGCAAAACATGATCAACACCAGAATGCTATGGGTGTATGATTCATCACAATGTAACTAGATTATTGACTCTACTGCAAGTGGGAGACTGTTGGAAATATGCCCTAGAGGCAATAATAAAATGGTTATTATTGTATTTCCTTGTTCATGATAATTGTCTATTGTTCATTCTATAATTGTGTTAACCGGAAACCATAATACATGTGTGAATACATAGACCACAACATGTCCCTAGTGAGCCTCTAGTTGACTAGCTCGTTGATCAATAGATGGTCACGGTTTCATGACCATGGACATTGTGTTGGGAGACGTAGTAGTAAATCAAAATTTTCCTACGTGTTCACCAAGATCCATCTATGGAGAAACCAGCAACGAGTAAGGGAAGAGTGGATCTTCATACGTTTGAAGATCGCTAAGCGGAAGCGTTGCAAGAACGCGGTTGATGGAGTCGTACTCGCAGCGATTCAGATCGCGGTAGATCCGATCAAGTGCCGAACGGACGACACCTCTGCGTTCAACACACGTGCATCCCAGTGACGTCTCCTACGCCTTGATCCAGCAAGGAGGAAGGAGAGGTTGGGGAAGAGCTCCAACAGCAGCACGACGGCGTGGTGGTGGTGGAGTAGCAAGGTATTCCGACAGGGCTTCGCCTAAGCGCTGCGGAGGAGGAAGAAGAGAGGTAGGGCTTCGCCGTGTGAGAGAGAGATCAACTCGTGTCTCAAAACAGCCAAAACCTCAATTATATATAGGAGGAGGGACGTGGAGGGATGGCTTGGCCTCTACTCCAAAGAGGAGAGGTTCGGCCGATTTAAAGGGAGAGTCCACCTCCCACAAGGGAGGTGGATCTCCTCCTTTTAAATCCTTTTTGGCCCTAAATCTTATCCTTAGCCGCATGGGCCTTTAGCAAAAGTCTTGCCCATCCCAATAAGGGCTGGCACACTTTATCTAACAGCCCATGTGGTCCTTTGGTCGTCACACCCCTCCCGGGGGTCCTCCGGCACCCTCCCGGCACTCCCGGTACACTATCGATGAGCCCGAAAACTTTCCGGTGACCAAAACTGGACTTCCTATATATCAATCTTTACCTCTGGACCATTCTGGAGCTCCTCGTGACATCTGGGATCTCATCCGGGACTCCGAACAACTTTCGGTAATCACGTATACCATTTCCCTATAACCCTAGCATCATCGAACCTTAAGTGTGTAGATCCTACGGGTTCGGGAGACACGTAGACATGACCGAGACACCTCTCTGGTCAATAACCAACAGCGGCATCTGGATACCCATGTTGGCTCCCACGTACTCCATGATTATCTCATCGGATGAACCATGATGCCGGGGATTCAATCAATCCCGTATGCAATTCCCTTTGTCTATCGGTATGATACTTGCCCGAGATTCGATTGTCGGTATCTCTATACCTTGTTCAATCTCGTTACCGGCAAGTCTCTTTACTCGTTCCGTAATACATCATCCCGTGGCTAACTCCTTAGTCACATTGAGCACATTATGATGTTGTCTTACCGAGTGGGCCCAGAGATACCTCTCCGTCACACGGAGTGACAAATCCTAGTCTCGATTCGTGCCAACCCAACAGACACTTTCGGAGATACCCGTAGTGCACCTTTATAGCCACCCAGTTACGTTGTGACGTTTGGCACACCCAAAGCATTCCTACGGTATCCGGGAGTTGCACAATCTCATGGTCTAAGGAAACGATACTTGACATTGAAAAGCTTTAGCAAACGAACTGCACGATCTAGTGATATGCTTAGGATTGGGTCTTGTCCATCACATCATTCTCCCAACGATGTGATCCCGTTATCAATGACATCCAATGTCCATGGTCATGAAATCGTGACCATCTATTAATCAACGAGCTAGTCAACTAGAGGCTCACTAGGGACATGTTGTGGTCTATGCATTCACACATGTATTACGGTTTCCGGTTAACACAATTATAGCATGAACAATAGACAATTATCATGAACAAGGAAATACAATAATAACCATTTTATTATTGCCTCTAGGGCATATTTCCAACAGTCTCCCACTTGCACTAGAGTCAATAATCTAGTTACATTGTGATGAATCGTACACCCATAGCATTCTGGTGTTGATCATGCTTTGCTCGTGAGAGAGGTTTAGTCAATGGATCTGCGACATTCAGATCCGTATGCACTTTACAAATATCTATATCTCCCTCCTGAATGTAATCACGGATGGAGTTGAAGCGGCGCTTGATGTGTCTTGTCTTCTTGTGAAACCTGGGCTCCTTCGCAAGGGCAATAGCTCCAGTGTTGTCACAGTATAGAGTCATCGGGCCCGACGCACTTGGAATTACTCCTAGGTCGGTGATGAACTCCTTCATCCAGACTCCTTCCTTTGCTGCTTCCGAAGCAGCTATGTACTCCGCTTAACATGTAGATGCCGCCACGACGCTTTTCTTGCTGCTGCACGAGCTGACTGCCCCTCCATTCAAAATATACACGTATCCAGTTTGCGACTTGGAGTCGTCCAGATCTGTGTCGAAGCTAGCATCGACGTAACCCTTTACGACGAGCTCTTCGGCACCTCCATATACGAGAAACATGTCCTTTGTCCTTTTTAGGTACTTAAGGATATTCTTGACCGCTGTCCAGTGTTCCGCTCCGGGATCACTTTGCTACCTCCCTACCAAACTTATGGCAAGGTTCACATCAGGTCTGGTACACAGCATGGCATACATAATAGAGCCTATGGCTGAAGCATAGGGGATGACACTCATCTCTTCTCTATCCTTTGCCATGGTAGGGCATTGAGTCGTACTCAATCTCACACCTTGTAACATCGGCAAGAACCCCTTCTTGGACTGATCCATATTAAACTTCTTCAATCTCTTTTCAAGGTATGTGCTTTGTGAAAGACCTATGAGGCATCTCGATCTATCTCTATAGATCTTAATACCTAATATGTAAGCAGCTTCTCCAAGGCCCTTCATTGAAAAACACTTATTCAAGTAGGCCTTTACACTTTCCAAGAGTTCTATATCATTTCCCATTATCAGTATGTCATCCACATATAATACGAGAAATGCTACAGAGCTCCCACTCACTTTCTTGTAAATACAAGGTTCTCCATAAACCTGTACAAACCCAAACGCTTTAATCACTTCATTAAAGCGAATGTTCCAACTCCGAGATGCTTGCACCAGCCCATAGATGGAGCGCTGGAGCTTGCATACCTTGTTAGCATCTTTAGGATCGACAAAACCTTCTGGCTGCATCATATATAGTTCTTCCTTGAGGAAGCCATTAAGGAATGCCGTTTTGACGTCCATTTGCCAGATCTAATAATCATAAAATGCGGCAATTGCTAACATGATTCGGACAGACTTCAGCATCGCTACAGGTGAGAAAGTCTCATCGTAGTTAACTCCTTGAACTTGTCGATAACCCTTAGTGACAAGCCGAGCCTTATAGACGGTCACATTACCATCCGCGTCAGTCTTCTTCTTAAAGATCCATTTATTTTCAATGGCTCTCTTATCATCAGGCAAGTCCACCAAAGTCCATACTTTGTTCTCATACATGGATCCTATCTCGGATTTCATGGCTTCAAGCCATTTGTTGGAATCCGGGCCCGCCATCGCTTCTTCATAGTTCGAAGGTTCACCGTTGTCTAACAACATGATCTCTAGGACAGGGTTGCCGTACTACTCTGGTGCGGAACGTGTCCTAATGGACCTTCGACGTTCAATAGTAACTTGATCTGAAGTTTCATGATCATCATCATTAACTTCCTCTCCAGCCGGTGTAGGCTCCACAGAAACAACTTCCTGTGCTGCGCTACTCTCCGGTTCGAGTGGAGGTACAATTACCTCATCAAGTTCTATTTTCCTCCCACTTACTTCTTTCGAGAGAAACTCTTTCTCGAGAAAGGATCCATTCTTGGCAACAAAGATTTTGCCCTCGGATCGTAGGTAGAAGGTATACCCAATAGTCTCTTTGGGATATCCTATGAAGACGCACCTTTCCGCATTGGGTTCGAGCTTCTCAGGTTGAAGTTTCTTCACATAAGCATCGCATCCCCAAACTTTTAGAAACGACAGCTTAGGTTTCTTTCCAAACCATAATTCATACGGTGTCGTATCAACGGATTTTAATGGTGCCCTATTTAAAGTGAATGCGGCAGTCTCTAATGCATATCCCCAAAATGATAGCGGTAAGTCGGTAAGGGACATCATAGATCGTACCATATCTAATAGAGTGCGATTACGACGTTCAGACACACCATTTCGCTGAGGTGTGCCAGGCGGCGTGAGTTGTGAAACAATTCCACGTTTCCTTAGGTGCGTGCCAAACTCGTGACTTAAATATTCTCCGCCACGATTAGATCGTAGGCACTTTATTTTCCTGTCACGTTGATTCTCTACGTCACTCTGAAATTCCTTGAACCTTTCAAAAGTTTTAGACTTATGTTTCATTAAGTAGACATACCCATATCTACTCAAGTCATCAGTGAGGGTGAGAACATAACGGTAGCCACCACGAGCCTCGACACTCATCGGACCACATACATCGGTATGTATTATTTCCAACAAGTCAGTTGCTCGCTCCATTGTTCCGGAGAATGGAGTCTTAGTCATCTTGCCCATGAGGCATGGTTCGCACGTGTCAAATGATTCGAAATCAAGAGACTCCATAAGTCCATCAGTATGGAGCTTCTTCATGCGTTTGACACCAATATGACCAAGGCGGCAGGGCCACATGTAAGTGGGACTATCGTTATCAACCTTACACTTTTTGGTACTCAGACTATGGACATGTGTAACATCATGTTCGAGATTCATATAAATAGAACATTGACCAGCGAGGCATGACCATAAAACATTTCTCTCATATAAATAGAACAACCGTTATTCTCAGATTTAAATGAGTAGCCATCTCGCATCAAGCGAGATCCAGATACAATGTTCATGCTCAAAGCTGGTACTAAATAACAATTATTAAGGTTTAACACTAATCCCGAAGGTAGATGTAGAGGTAGCGTGCCCACGGCGATCACATCGACCTTGGAACCATTCCCGACGCGCATCGTCACCTCGTCCTTCGCCAGCCTCCGTTTATTTCGCAACTCCTGCTTGGAGTTACAAATGTGAGCAACTGCACCGGTATCAAATACCCAGGAGCTACTACGAGCGTTGGTTAGGTACACATAAATAACAAGTATATCACATATACCTTTAATGTTGCCGTCCTTCTTATCCGCTAAGTACTTGGGGCAGTTCCGCTTCCAGTGACCGGTACCCTTGCAGTGAAAGCACTCAGTCTCAGGCTTGGGTCCATTCTTGTTCTTCTTCTTCCCGGCAACTTGCTTACCGGGCGCGGCAACAGATTTGCCGTCCTTCTTGAAGTTCTTCTTACCCTTGCCTTTCTTGAAACTAGTGGTCTTATTTACCATCAACACTTGATGCTCCTTTCTGATCTCGACCTCTGCTGATTTCAGCATCGAGTACAACTCAGGAATGGACTTCTCCATCCCTTGCATGTTGTAGTTCATCACGAAGCTCTTGTAGCTAGGTGAAAGCGACTGGAGGATTCTGTCAATGACCGAGTCATCCGGGAGATTAACTCCCAGCTGAGTCAAGCGGTTGTGTAGCCCAGACATCTTGAGGATGTGCTCACTGACAGAACTATTCTCCTCCATCTTACAGCTGAAGAACTTGTCGGAGACGTCATATCTCTCGACCCGGGCATGAGCTTGGAAAACCAGTTTCAGCTCTTGGAACATCTCATATGCTCCGTGTTGCTCAAAACGCTTTTGGAGCCCCGGTTCTAAACTGTAAAGCATGCCGCACTGAACAATGGAGTAATCATCGCAGCGAGAATGCCAAGCGTTCACAACGTCTTGCTCTGCTGGGAGAAGGGGTGGGTCACCTAGTGGTGCATCAAGGACATACAATTTCTTGGAAGCTATGAGGATGATCCTCAAGCCACGGACCCAGTCCGCATAGTTGCTTCCATCATCTTTCAGCTTAGTTTTCTCTAGGAACGCATTGAAATTGAGGGTGACATTCGCGTTGTCCATTGGATCTACAATATAGATTGTAAAGATAATTTTAGACTAAGTTCATGATAATTAAGTTCACATAATCAAATTATTTAATGAACTCCCACATAGATAGATATCCCTCTAGTCATCCAAGTGACACATGATCCATGTCAACTAGCCTGTGTCCAATCATCACGAGAGACGGACTAGTCATCCATGGTGAACATCTCCATGTTGATCGTATCTTCCATACGACTCATGTTCGACCTTTCGGTCTTCCGTGTTCCGAGGCCATGTATGTACATGCTAGGCTTGTCAAGTCAACCTAAGTGTTTTGCGTGTGTAAATCTGGCTTACACCCGTTGTATGCGAACGTTAGAACCTATCACACCCGATCATCACGTGGTGCTTCGGAACAACGATCCTTAGCAACGGTGCACAGTTAGGACGAACACTTTTCTTGAAATTTTAGTGAGAGATCATCTTATTTACTACCGTCGTTCTAAGCAAATAAGATGTAAACATGATAAACATCACATGCAATCAATGTAGTGACATGATATGGCCATTATCATCTTGCTCCTTTGATCTCCATCTTCGGGGCACCATGATCATCACTGTCACCGGCACGACACCATGATCTCCATCATCATGATCTCCATCACTGTGTCTTCATGAAGTTGTCTTGCCAACTATTACTTCTACCACTATGGCTAACGTTTAGCAATAAAGTAAAGTAATTACATGGCGTTTATGATTGACATGCAGGTCATACAATAAAATAAGACAACTCCTATGGCTCCTGCCGGTTGTCATACTCATCGACATGCAAGTCGTGAATCCTATTACAAGAACATGATCAATCTCATACATCACAATGCATCACATCACATCCTTTTTGGCCATATCACATCACAAGGCACATGCTGCAAAAAAACAAGTTAGACGTCCTCTAATTTGTAGTTGCAAGTTTTACGTGGCTGCTATAGGTTACTAGCAAGAACGTTTCTTACCTACGCCAATACCACAACGTGATATGCCAATTGCTATTTAACCTTCATAAGGACCCTTTTCATCGAATCCAATCCGACTAAGGTGGGAGAGACAGACACCCGTTAGCCACCTTATGCAACAAGTGCATGTCAGGCGGTGGAACCAGTCTCACGTAAGCGTACGTGTAAAGTCGGTCCGGGCCGCTTCATCCCACAATACCGTCGAATCAAGATAAGACTAGTAATGGCAAGCATATTAACAAGATCGACTCCCACAAATGCTTTGTGTTCTACTCGTGCATAGATTCTACGCATAGACCTAGCTCTGATACCACTGTTGGGAGATGTAGTAGTAAATCAAATTTTTCCTACGTGTTCACCAAGATCCATCTATGGAGAAACCAACAACGAGTAAGGGAAGAGTGGATCTTCATACCTTTGAAGATCGCTAAGCGGAAGCGTTACAAGAACGCGGTTGATGGAGTCGTACTCGCAGCGATTCAGATCGCGGTAGATCCGATCAAGTGCCGAACGGACGGCACCTCCGCGTTCAACACACATGCAGCCCGGTGACGTCTCCTACGCCTTGATCCATCAAGGAGGAAGGAGAGGTTGGGGAAGAGCTCCAACAGCAGCACGATGGTGTGGTGGTGGTGGAGTAGCAAGGTATTCCGACAGGGCTTCGCCTAAGCGCTGCGGAGGAGGAAGAAGAGAGGTAGGGCTTCGCCGTGTGAGAGAGAGATCAACTCGTGTCTCAAACACAGCCAAAACCTCAAGTATATATAGGAGGAGGGACGTGGAGGGCTGGCTTGGCCTCTACTCCAAAGAGGAGAGGTTCGACCGATTTAAAGGGAGAGTCCACCTCCCACAAGGGAGGTGGATCTCCTCCTTTTAAATCCTTTTTGGCCCTATCTCTTATCCCTAGCCGCATGGGCTTTTAGCAAAAGTCTTTCCCAGCCTAATAAGGGCTGGCACATTTTATCTAACAGCCCATGTGGTCCTTTGGTCATCACACCCCTCCCGGGGGTCCTCCGGCACCCTCCCGGCACTCCCGGTACACTACCGATGAGCCCAAAAAAATTCCGCTGACCAAAACTGGACTTCATATATATCAATCTTTACCTCCGGACCATTCCGGAGCTCCTCGTGACGTCTGGGATCTCATCCGGGACTCTGAACAACTTTTGGTAATCACATATACCATTTCCCTATAACCCCAGCGTCATTGAACCTTAAGTGTGTAGACCCTACGGGTTCGGGAGACATGTAGACATGACCGAGACACCTCTCTGGTCAATAACCAACAGCGGGATCTGGATACCCATGTTGGCTCCCACGTACTCCACGATGATCTCATCAGATGAACCACGATGCCAGGGATTCAATCAACCCCATATGCAATTCCCTTTGTCTATCGGTATGATACTTGACCGAGATTCGATCATCGGTATCTCTATACCTTGTTCAATCTCGTTACCGGCAAGTCTCTTTACTCGTTCCGTAATACATCATCCTGTGGCTAACTCCTTAGTCACATTGAGCTCATTATGATGATGTCTTACCGAGTGGGCCCAGAGATACCTCTCCGTCACACGAAATGACAAATCCCAGTCTCGATTCGTGCCAACCCAACAGACACTTTCGGAGATACCCGTAGTGCACCTTTATAGCCACCCAGTTACGTTGTGACGTTTGGCACACCCAAAGCATTCCTACGGTATCCGGGAGTTTCACAATCTCATGGTCTAAGGAAACGATACTTGACATTGAAAAGCTTTAGCAAACGAACTGCACGATCTAGTGCTATGCTTAGGATTGGGTCTTGTCCGTCACATCATTCTCCCAATGATGTGATCCCGTTATCAATGACATCCAATGTCCATGGTCATGAAACCGTGACCATCTATTGATCAACGAGCTAGTCAACTAGAGGCTCACTAGGGACATGTTGTGGTCTATGCATTCACACATGTATTACGGTTTCCGGTTAACACAATTAAAGCATGAACAATAGACAATTATCATGAACAAGGAAATACAATAATAACCATTTTATTATTGCCTCTAGGGCATATTTCCAACACATTGGATGTCGTTGATAACGGGATCACATCATTAGGAGAATGATGTGATGGACAAGACCCAATCCTAAGCATAGCACTAGATCGTGTAGTTCGTTTGCTAAAGCTTTTCAATGTCAAGTATCGTTTACTTAGACCATGAGATTGTGCAACTCCCAGATACCGTAGGAATGCTTTGGGTGTGCCAAATGTCACAACGTAATTGGGTGGCTATAAAGGTGCACTACGGGTATCTCCGAAAGTGTCTGTTGGGTTGGCACGAATCGAGACTGGGATTTGTCACTCCATGTGACAGAGAGGTATCTCTAGGCCCACTCGGTAAGACATCATCATAATGAGCTCAATGTGACCAAGGATTTAGTCACGGGATGATGTATTACGGAACGAGTAAAGACACTTGCCGCTAACGAGATTGAACAAGGTATAGAGATACCGACGATCGAATCTCGGGCAAGTATCATACCGATAGACAAAGGGAATTGTATACGGGATTGATTGAATCCCCGACATCATGGTTCATCCGATGAGATCATCGTGGAGCATGTGGGAGCCAACATGGGTATCCAGATCCCGCTGTTGGTTATTGGCCGGAGAAGTGTCTCGGTCATGTCCACGTGTCTCCCGAACCCGTAGGGTCTACACACTTAAGGTTCGATGACGCTAGGGTTATAGGGAAATGGTATACGTGATTAGCGAAAGTTGTTTGGAGTCCCGTATGAGATTCCGGACGTCACGAGGAGCTCCGGAATGGTCCGGAGGTAAAGATTGATATATAGGAAGTCCAGTTTCGGTCACCGGAAAGTTTTCGGGCTCATCGGTAGTGTACCGGGAGTGCCGGGAGGGTGCCGGAGGACCCCCGGGAGGGGTGTGACGACCAAAGGATTTCGTGGGCCCTTAGAGGAAGTGTTCCATCCCTTTTTGGGCTGGCCAAGACCTTCTAGAAAGGCCCATGTGGCTGGAGATAAGAGATAGGGCTGAAAAGGATTCAAAAGGAAGAGATCCACCTCCCTTGTGGGAGGTGGACTCCTCCCTAGCGTCGGCCGAACCTCTCCTCTTTGGAGGAGGGGCCAAGGCAGCCCTCCCTCTCCCTCCTCATATATATATGCAAGGGTTTGGGCTGTTTTGAGACACGACTTCTTTCTCTCGGTGCTGCCCTACCCTTCCTCTTCCTCGTTCTCCGTAGCGCTTAGCGAAGCCTTGCCGGAGTTCACGTAGCTCCACTGTCACCACGCCGTCGTGCTTCCGGAGCTCTCCCTCAACCTCTCCTTCCTCCTTGCTGGATCAAGGCATAGGAGACGTCACCGGGCTGCATGTGTGTTGAACGTGGAGGCGCCGTTGTTCGGCGCTAAGATCGGAATCCACCGCGATCTGAATCGCTGCGAGTACGACTCCATCAACTGCGTTCTTGTAACGCTTCTGCTTAGCGATCTTCAAAGGTATGAAGATGCAATCTCTCCCCACTCGTTGCTGGTTTCTCCTAGATAGATCTTGGTGACACGTAGGAAATTTTTTGATTTACTACTACGTCTCCCAATAGACTTACTAATTTTACACAATGTACGTTGCATTTTGTATTTTGATTCAGAAGTGAGATTCAATTGGAAATCAATCATATATGTCTGAATCTAGCGAGCCACATGGATATGTGATCACTACATCTATCAAATGCAGAGATAGATGATTTTATACTGCCAAATGATATAAATTATCGGAAAGAGATTCCACCTTTGGAGAATAGTTGGGTATCCACGTGAACCCTTGTGCTACAATACTTGCTCTATGTTTCACTACCTTGTTGTTCTCAATTCGGTTTCCAGAAGAAAATTGGTGTAGGTATTGCTTATGAATACCTTCCCATTATTGAGCAAGATCATTTCTATCCAGATTATACCCTTTGCTTGAGTTCAGTCCGAGTGTGGTTCACACTTTGCCATGGCCATGGTCTTTGGATCTGAATATTTGAAAGGTTTTGGCAATCTAGTTGAGAAATGTATGTCGACAATTGTAGACTTCCAGTTATATGTTTCTCCAGAATCTATATATCAATATAGAGTTGATAGAAATATCATTACCCATGGTGACTGCTCGCGATTTCCCAATACGGTTGAGTTGGGTATTCCGATGTCCTAGTCATTGTGTGCACTGTGACCTGGGTTTGTGGAGGTTTCCCATCCACTTGATGTATACTACCCATTAGGTGTCTGTCAACGTGAAGTTGAGTTGCATTTACTGATTCATAGGCCTTGATATCCTTGCTTGCGAGAAGCTGAATCCTGATGTACTTTTGCCATACATCTCCCCCTGTTGCATCGAACATGGAGTGGAGTGGTTTTTGTTGGTACCTCCACTCTTTCAGGTGTACTTTTGCAGGATTGTAGGATTGCGTGACACCTTTATAGTCAGTAAATGAATCTGGCAGGTTATTTGCAATGTGTTGCAAACCTTCTGAACGCATGGTTCAACTCTTTGAGTACGTGGATTTGAGGAAGAAATGTGTTGAACATTCCACTAATTTCCTGGCATTCTTTATGGTACTTGAAATCCCCCCCTAATGCCTGGAAATGTTCCTCATTGAATCAACATACTGGCCTTCAATAACTCCACATGCGAGGGGCTTGAGGTATTGACGGTAATACAATTATTCCTGACATAGATCCCAACTATATGTTGAGGGGCCAATGATGTATGCTGGGTTGGTGATATCGGTATGCAACCGAAATACCGCAGATGGGAAATACCTGGTAGATTTCCACGTATCAAAGATAGAGGGGAATAATAGTATGCAGTCTGGTCATGAGTGTGTAAAACTACATGACTCCAACGTAAGGTTGGTAAGTTGCAATTCCAAAGTAAATATAATGCAATGAGCATAACTCTTTGGATAAAGGATTCTACCAACCATTTTGAGTCTAGACATTAGGACAAATTGCAAAACTTCAATCTGAGGGCCATAGAGAAAGCACTCATGGAGAATTCTGCAATGTTATCCATTCGATTTGCTTGAAATCGATGTTAGGATAATGATCCAATGGTTTTGTGTGAATAAAGCACACATTTAAGACCATCGTGTAGATATGTCCTTTAGAACCATGGAATACCTGAATAGTCTACTCAATGGTTGGAAAGAGCCACTTACCTCGATTTGATGCATTCAAGGAGTCTGAGTGGTTCAGCGTAGACTTTAAGGTGCGCGGGCCTTAAAATTAGCTTTCTTGTGTCATGTGTAGTGCACACAAAATCCAAATCTTGTTAGAATTTAGCATCATAATAATCATAAACTAATGGAATTGCTCATAGTTCTGGTTTCAACCAATTGTCTCGGTGACCAAGGCGAGTATGCCAAGTTTGTCGTGTACAAGACATTTTAGAAAACTATCTTGGGCGCAACATGTGCTATGGGTTTTGTAGTTGTAGTACAATCCTGATGATACATAGAGAATGTGCCAGCCATATCCGTTGCATATGGTAAAGAGAATATATTCTCTTTGTTGTCATCATAAGTTTCGCTATGAAAACTATTTTGATGGATACATTTATAGTTTAGTAGGTTACGAGTTAAACTAGGAAGCAATGAAGCATCCTGACATTACTCAAGTACCCACAGGGATAGTAAATATGACTTGAGTGGAGCTAACAAATACCTCATCATGTCTAGTAATTTTAAAATATCTCCTTTCTCTCAATAATACTGGAAACATTTCACTTCCCTGAGTATAGAGTTTGTGGTGCATATGTCCACAATGCACATATCATCTTTCATCAGATTGACTCTCGTAGAAATCTATATATAGACATGAAGATTCTCACTATGAAAATCATTGTCAGATATATAGAATACATACAAATGTATTTGTACCAAAGTGCTGATACAAAATATTGTGATATAAAATATACGATGACAACAATATTTATGTTATTGTTACAACATCATGAATGGACATCAATTATATTGACCACTAAGGAGACTTAATCTCCAAACATGTCGGTTGAGGCATATTCAACCACACGTGCTCCGTGCCCATAGGATCGCATCATCACTTGTGATGCCGGGTTGAAGGTTGAAGTGAGATTCAAACCTTTGCCCTTGAGTTCATTGTATCCTAGGAATTGCTGATACAGAATAACTAGATGCTGAGATCTGAATCATTATAGTGCCTTATGATGTATATGTTGGGAGACGTAGAAGTAAATCAAAATTTTCCTATGTGTCACCAAGATCTATCTATGGAGAAACCAGCAACGAGAGGGGAGAGATTGCATCTTCATACCTTTGAAGATCGCTAAGCGGAAGCGTTGCTAGAACGCGGTTGATGGAGTCGTACTCGCAGCGATTCAGATCGCGGTAGATCCGATCAAGTGCCGAACGGACGGCACCTCCGCGTTCAACACACGTGCAGACCGGTGACGTCTCCTACGCCTTGATCCAGCAAGGAGAGAGGAGAGGTTGAGGGAGAGCTCCGGCAGCACGACGGCGTGGTGGCGGTGGAGCTGCGTGGTACTCCGACAGAGCTTCGCTAAGCGCTACGGAGAACGAGGGGAGGAGGAGGTAGGGCTGCACCAGAGAGAGAGGGAGAACCGTGTATTGTGCAGCCCCAAATACCTCCACTATATATAGGAGAGAGGGAGGAGGAGTGGCTGCGCCCTAGGGTTCCACCCTAGGGGTGGCGGCAGCCACCAGATGCCATCTGGCCGGCGGCTAGGGCAAGGGAGAGGTGGGGCGCCCTAGGGTGGGCCTTAAGGCCCATCTAAGCCTAGGGTTTGCCCCCTTCCACCTTTGCCACGCCTTGGGCTGGGGTGGGAGGTGCACCAGCCCACCTAGGGGCTGTATCCCTCCCACTCTTAGCCCACGGAACCTTTCGGGGCAGGTGGGCCCACTTGGTGGACCCCCGGAAACCTTTCCGGTGGTCCCGGTACACTACCGGTGACACCCGGAACACTTCCGGTAACCAAATCCTCACTTCCTATATATCAATCTTCGTCTCCGGACCATTCCGGGACTCCTCGTGATGTCCGGGATCTCATCCGGGACTCCGAACAACCTTCGGTAACCACGTACACTATTTCCCTATAACCCTAGCGTCATTGAACCTTAAGTGTGTAGACCCTACGGGTTCGGGAGACACGTAGACATGACCGAGACACCTCTCCGGCCAATAACCAACAGCGGGATCTGGATACCCATGTTGGCTCCCAAGTACTCCACGATGATCTCATCGGATGAACCACGATGTCAGGGATTCAATCAATCCCGTATACAATTCCCTTTGTCTATCGGTATGGTACTTGCCCGAGATTCGATCGTCGGTATCCCCATACCTTGTTCAATCTCGTTACCGGCAAGTCTCTTTACTCGTTCCGTAATACATCATCCCGTGACTAACTCCTTAGTCACATTGAGCTCATAATGATGATGTCTTACCGAGTGGGCCCAGAGATACCTCTCCGTCACACGGAGTGACAAATCCCAGTCTTGATTCGTGTCAACCCAACAAACACTTTCGGAGATACCCGTAGCGTACCTTTATAGCCACCCAGTTACATTGTGACGTTTGGCACACCCAAAGTATTCCTATGGTATCCGGGAGTTACACAATCTCATGGTCTAAGGAAATGGCACTTGACATTGAAAAGCTTTAGCAAACGAACTACACGATCTTTGTGTTATGCTTAGGATTGAGTCTTGTCCATCACATCATTCTCCTAATGATGTGATCCCGTTATCAACGACATCCAATGTCCATGGTCATGAAACCGAGACCATCTATTGATCAACGAGCTAGCCAACTAGAGGCTCACTAGGGACACGTTGTGGTCTATGTATTCACACATGTATTACGGTTTCCGGTTAACACAATTATAGCATGAATAATAGACAATTATCATGAACTAGGAAATACAATAATAACCATTTTATTATTGCCTCTAGGGCATATTTCCAACAGTCTCCCACTTGCACTAGAGTCAATAATCTAGTTACATTGTGATGAATCGAACACCCATAGCATTCTGGTGTTGATCATGTTTTGCTCGTGAGAGAGGTTTAGTCAACGGATCTGCGACATTCAGATCCGTATGCACTTTACAAATATCTATGTCTCCCTCCTGAATGTAATCACGGATGGAGTTGAAGCGGCGCTTGATGTGTCTTGTCTTCTTGTGAAACCTGGGCTCCTTCGCAAGGGCAATAGCTCCAGTGTTGTCACAGAGTAGAGTCATCGGGCCCGACGCATTCGGAATCACTCCTAGGTCGGTGATGAACTCCTTCATCCAGACTCCCTCCTTTGCTGCTTCCGAAGCAGCTATGTACTCGGCTTCACATGTAGATGCTGCCACGACGCTTTGCTTGCTGCTGCTCTAGCTCACTGCCCCTCCATTCAAAATATACATGTATCCGGTTTGCGACTTGGAGTCGTCCGGATCTGTGTCGAAGCTAGCATCGACGTAACCCTTTACGACGAGCTCTTCGGCACCTCCATAAACGAGAAACATGTCCTTTGTCCTTTTCAGGTACTTCAGGATATTCTTGACCGCTGTCCAGTGTTCCGCTCCGGGATCACTTTGGTACCTCCCTACCAAACTTATGGCAAGGTTCACATCAGGCCTGGTACACAGCATGGCATACATGATAGAGCCTATGGCTGAAGCATAGGGGATGACACTCATCTCTTCTCTATCCTTTGCCGTGGTCGGGCATTGAGTCGTACTCAATCTCACACCTTGCAACACAGGCAAGAACCCCTTCTTGGACTGATCCATATTGAACTTCTTCAATATCTTTTCAAGGTATGTGCTTTGTGAAAGACCAATGAGGCGTTTCGATCTATCTCTATAGATCTTAATACCTAATATGTAAGCTGTTGGAAATATGCCCTAGAGGCAATAATAAAATGGTTATTATTGTATTTCCTTGTTCATGATAATTGTCTATTGTTCATGCTATAATTGTGTTAACCGGAAACCATAATACATGTGTGAATACATAGACCACAACATGTCCCTAGTGAGCCTCTAGTTGACTAGCTCGTTGATCAATAGATGGTCACGGTTTCATGGCCATGGACATTGGATGTCGTTGATAACGGGATCACATCATTAGGAGAATGATGTGATGGACAAGACCCAATCCTAAGCATAGCACAAAGATCGTGTAGTTCGTTTGCTAAAGCTTTTCAATGTCAAGTGTCATTTCCTTAGACCATGAGATTGTGTAACTCCCGGATACCGTAGGAATACTTTGGGTGTGCCAAACGTCACAACGTAACTGGGTGGCTATAAAGGTACGCTATGGGTATCTCCGAAAGTATCTGTTGGGTTGGCACGAATCGAGACTGGGATTTGTCACTCCGTGTGACGGAGAGGTATCTCTGGGCCCACTCGGTAAGACATCATCATAATGAGCTCAATGTGACTAAGGAGTTAGCCACGGGATGATGTATTACGGAACGAGTAAAGAGACTTGCCAGTAACGAGATTGAACAAGGTATGGGGATACCGACGATCGAATCTCGGGCAAGTATCATACCGATAGACAAAGGGAATTGTATACGGGATTGATTGAATCCTTGACATCGTGGTTCATCCGATGAGATCATCGTGGAGTACGTGGGAGCCAACATGGGTATCCAGATCCCGCTGTTGGTTATTGACCGGAGAGGTGTCTTGGTCATGTCTACGTGTCTCCCGAACCCGTAGGGTCTACACACTTAAGGTTCGATGACGCTAGGGTTATAGGGAAAAGGTATACGTGATTACCGAAGGTTGTTCGGAGTCCCGGATGAGATCCCGGACGTCACGAGGAGCTCCGGAATGGTCCGGAGGTAAAGATTGATATATAGGAAGTCCAGTTTCGGTCACCGGAAAGTTTTCGGGCTCATCGGTATTGTACCGGGAGTGCCGGGAGGGTGCCGGAGGACCCCCGGGAGGGGTGTGACGACCAGAGGACTTCATGGGCTGTTAGATAAAGTGTGTCAGCCCTTATTGGGCTGGGAAATACTTTTGCTAAAGGCCCATGTGGCTGGAGATAAGGAGATAAGGCAAAAAGGATTTAAAAGGAGGAGATCCACCTCCCTTGTGGGAGGTGGACTCTCCCTTTAATTCGGCCGGCCATCTCCTCTTTGGAGTAGAGGCCAAGCCAGCCCTCCACGTCCCTCCTCCTATATATACTTGAGGTTTTGGATGTTTTGAGAGAGGATTTGATCTCTCTCTCTCACGGCGTAGCCCTACCTCTCTTCTTCCTCCTCCGCAGCGCTTAGGCGAAGCCCTGTCGGAATACCTTGCTACTCCACCACCACCACGCCGTCGTGCTGCTGTTGGAGCCCTTCCCCAACCTCTCCTTCCTCCTTGCTGGATCAAGGTGTTGGAGACGTCACCGGGCTGCACGTGTGTTGAACGCGGAGGTGCCGTCCGTTCGGCACTTGATCGGATCTACCGCGATCTGAATCGCTGCGAGTACGACTCCATCAACCGCGTTCTTGTAACGCTTCCGCTTAGCGATCTTCAAAGGTATGAAGATGCAATCTCTCCCCTCTCGTTGCTGGTTTCTCCATAGATAGATCTTGGTGAACGTAGGAAAATTTTGATTTACTACTACGTCTCCCAACAGTGGCATCATGAGCTAGGTCTATGCGTAGAATCTATGCACGAGTAGAACACAAAGCAGTTGTGGGCGTCGATTTTGTTAATATGCTTGCCGTTACTAGTCTTATCTTGATTCGACGGTATTGTGGGATGAAGCGGCCCGGACCAACCTTACACGTACGCTTACGTGAGACCGGTTCCACCGCCTGACATGCACTAGTTGCATAAGGTGGCTAGCGGGTGTCTGTCTCTCCCACCTTAGTCGGATTGGATTCGATGAAAAGGGTCCTTATGAAGGGTAAATAGCAATTGGCATATCACGTTGTGGTTTTGACGTAGGTAAGAAACGTTCTTGCTAGAAACCTATAGCAACCACGTAAAAACTTGCAACTACAAATTAGAGGACGTCTAACTTGTTTTTGCAGCATATGCCGTGTGATGTGATATGGCCAAAAGGATGTGATGTGATGCATTGTGATGTATGAGATTGATCATGTTCTTGTAATAGGGTTCACGACTTGCATGTCGATGACTATGACAACCGGCAGGAGCCATAGGAGTTGTCTTATATCATTGTATGACCTGCGTGTCAATCATAAACGCCATGTAATTACTTTACTTTATTGCTAAACGTTAGCTGTAGTAGTAGAAGTAATATTTGGCGAGACAACTTCATGAAGACACAATGATGGAGATCATGATGATGGAGATCATGGTGTCGTGCCGGTGACAGTGATGATCATGGTGCCCCAAAGATGGAGATCAAAGGAGCAAGATGATATTGGCCATATCATGTCACTATATTGATTGCATGTGATGTTTATCATGTTTACATCTTATTTGCATAGAACGACGGTAGTAAATAAGATGATCTCTCAATAAAATTTCAAGAAAGGTGTTCACCCTAACTGTGCACCGTTGCTAAGGATCGTCGTTCCGAAGCACCACGTGATGATCGGGTGTGATAGGTTCTAACGTTTGCATACAATGGGTGTAAGCCAGATTTACACATGCGAAACACTTAGGTTGACTTGACGAGCCTAGCATGTACAGACATGGCCTCGGAACACGGAAGACCGAAAGGTCGAACATGAGTCGTATAGAAGATACGATCAACATAGAGATGTTCACCATGGATGACTAGTCCGTCTCACGTGATGATCGGACACGGGCTAGTTGACATGGATCATGTATCACTTGGAAGACTAGAGAGATGTCTATCTAAGTGGGAGTTCATTAATAATTTGATTAAATGAACTTAATTATCATGAACTTAGTCTAAAAATGTCCTTGCAAATTATGTCGTAGATAGCTCGCGCTGTAGCTCCCCAGTTTTATTGATACAATCCTAGAGAAAAGTAAGTTGAAAGTTGATGGTAGCAATAATGCGGACTGGGTCCGTGATCTGAGGATTGTCCTCATTGCTGCACAGAAAGCTTATGTTTTTGATGTACCGCTAACTGCATCACTCCCTCAAGCGTTGTCTGTAGATGTTGTGAACATATGACAGACACTTTTTGATGACTACGTGATAGTTCAGTGCGTCATGCATTACAGCTTAGAATTGAGGCTTCAAAATGTTTTGAACGTCACAGAACATATGAGATGTTCTAGGAGCTGAGATTGTGATCTCAAGCTCGTGCCTATGTTGAGAGGTATGAGACCTCCAACGAGATTCTTTGCCTGCAAGATAAAGGAGAATAGCTTAATCGGTGAGCGTGTTCTCAGATTGTCTGGGTGCTACAATCACTTGAATCAAGTGGGAGTTAATCTTCCAGATGAGATAGTGATTAATGCAGTTCTCCAAGTCACTGCCACCAAGCTACTAGAGCTTCGTGATGAACTATAACATGCCAAGGATGGATAAGATGATCCCTGAGTTGTTCGTGATGTTTGACACCACGAAGGTAGAAATCAATAAGGAGCATCAAGTGTTGATGGTTAAGTGAAAACCACTAGTTTCAAAAGGGGCAAGGGCAAGAAGGGAAAAACTTCAGGAATGGCAAGCCAGTTGTTGCTCTAGTGAAGAAACCCAAGGTTGAGCCCGAACCCGAGACTAAGTGCTTCTGTTATGAGGAGAATGTTCGCTGAAGCGGAAAAAACCCTAGATGATTGGTAGATAAGAAGGCTGGTAATGTCAATGGAAGTATATTTGATATACGTGTTAGTGATGTGTACCTTGCTGGTACTCCTAGTAGCACCTGGGTATTAGATACCGGTTCGGTTGCTAAGTGTTAGCAACTCGAAATAAAAGCTACGGAGTAAATGGAGACTAGCTAGGTGAAAGGTGACGATGTGTGTTGGAAGTATTTCCAAGATTGATGTGATCACCATCGCACGCTCTCTCTACCTTCAGGATTTGTGATAAACCTAAATAAATGTTATTTGGTGTTTGCGTTGAGCATAAACGTGATTAGATCATGATTAGTGCGATACGGTTATTCATATAAGTTAGAGAATAATGGTTATTCTGTTTACATGGATAATGCCTTCAATGGTCATGCACCCACTCGAAATGGTTTATCGAATCATGATCGTAGTAGTACACATATTCATAACATTGGTACCAAAAGATACAAAGTTAATAATGATAGTACCACATGCTTGTGGCACTGCCACGTAATGTCATATTGGTATAAATCGCATGAAGAAACTCCATGATGATGGATGTTTTTTGACTCACTCGATTTCGAATCGGTTGAGACATGCGAGCCATGCCTCTTGGGCAAGATGACTGAGACCCCGTCATCCAATATGATGGAGCGGGCAAGTGGCTTATTGGAATTAATACATGTTGATTTATGTGGTCCAATGAGTGTTGAAACACACAGTGGATATCGTTGTTTTTCTTTACCTTCACTGATGATTTGAGTAAATATGGGGATATTTACTTAATGAAACACGAATCTGAAATGTTTGAAAGATTCAAGGAGTTTCAGAGTGAAGTTAAAGATCATCGTGACAAGAAGATAAATGTCTATGATATGATCATGGAGGTGAATATCTAAGTTACGAGTTTGGTATGCAATTTTAGACAATGTGGAAATTGTTTCACAGCTCACGCCTCCTGGAACACCATAGTGTGATGGTGTGTTCGAACGTCGTAGTCGTGCTCTATTGGATATAGTGAGTACTATGATGTCTCTTATCGTTTTACCACTATCGTTATGGGGTTATGCATTAAAGACAAATCCATTCACTTTAACAGGGCACCATCTAAGTCTGTTGAGATGACACCGTGAGAATTATGGTTTGACAGAAGCCTAAGCTGTCATTTCTTAATGTTTGGGGCTGCGACGCTTATGTGAAAATGGGTTTTTCACCTAGCGAGCTCGAACTCAAAGCAGACAAATGCATCTTCATAGAATACCCTAATGAGACATTGGGTATACCTTCTATCTCAGATCCAAGCGCAAAAGGTGTTTGTTGCTAAGAACGGGTCCTTTTTTGAGAAAGAGTTTCTCTCGAAAGAATTGAGTGGGAGGAAGATAGAACTTGATAAGGTTGTTGAACCTTTGTTTCAACCAGAGAATAGCGCAACATAGAAAGATGTTTCTGTAGAGCCTACTCAGTTGAAAAGAAAGTTAATGATGATGATCATGAAGCTTCGGATCAAGTCACTATCAAACCTCGTAGGTCGATAAGGACGCGTACTGCTCCTGGGTGGTACGACAACCCTGTCTTGGAAATCATGTTGTTGGACAACGATGAACCTACGAACTATGGAGAAGCGATGGTGGGCCCGGATTCCAACAAATGGCTAGGAGCCTTGAAATCCGAGAAAGGATCCATGTATGAAAACCAAGTATGGACTTTGGTAGACTTGCCTGTTGAATGGCGGGTCATTGAGTACAAATGGACCTTTGAAATAAACATAGACGCTAATGGTGAAATGTCACCGTTTATAAAGCTCGACTTGGCGCAAAGAAGTTTCCGCCAAGTTCAAGGAGTTGACTGCGATGAGATTGTCTCATCTGTAGCGATGCTAAAAGTCTATTAAAATTTTGTTAGCAGTTGCTGCATTTTTCGATTATGAAATCTGGCAGATGGATGACAAAACAAGGTTTCCGTAATGGTTTCTGTGAGGAAGAGTTGTATGTGATACAACCAGAAGGTTTTGTCAATCCTAAGGATGCTAATAATATGCAAACTCCAGCGATCCTTCTATGGACTGGAGCAAGAATCTCGGAGTTGGAATATATGCTTTGATGAGGTGATCAAAGTGTTTAAGTTTATACAAAGTTTATGAGAAACATGTATTTGCAAGAAAGTGAGTGGGAGCACTATGGAATTTCTTATAAGAATATGTAGTTGACATATTATTGATCGGAAATGATGTAGAATTTCTGGAAGAGCATGAAGGGTTGTTTGAAAAGTTTTTTTTTCAAAGGAAGACCCAGATAAAGCTACTATTTTATTAAGCATCAAGATCTATAGGGATAGATCTATTCGCTTGATAAGTTTTTTCGACGAAGACATACCTTGACAAGTTTTTGAAGGAGTTCAAAATAGATGGGTCAAAGAAGGAGTTCTTGACTGTATTGTAAGGTGTGAAATTGAGTAAGACTCAATACCCGACCACGGCAGAAGATAAAGAAGAGATGAGTGTCATCTCCTATGCTTTAGCCATAGGCTCTATATAGTATGCCATGCTGTGTGCCGCACCTGTGTGTGCCTTGCCATAAGTCTGTCAAGGGGTACAAGAGTAATCCAAGAGTGGATCACTAGACAGCGGTCAAAGTTAGCCTTAGTAACTTGAGAACTAAGGAAATATTTCTCGATTATGGAGGTGATAAAGAGTTCATCGTAAAGTGTTACGATGATGCAAGCTTTAAAACCAATCCGGATGACTCTTAGTAGAAATCCAGCTACGTATAGTGGAGCAGCCATTTGGAATAGCTCCAAGTGGAGCGTGGGAGCAGTATCTGCAAATATGAAATGGAAAGTTTGCAAAGGTACACACGGATCTGAATGTCGCAGACCCGCTGACTAAAAACCTCTTTCACGAGCAGAACATGAACAAACCCCAGAACTTATTGGGTGTTAATCACATGATGATATGATCACATGGTGATGTAAGTGTTAATCACATGGTGATGTGAACTAGATTATTGACTCTAGTGCAAGTGGGAGACTGTTGGAAATATGCCCTAGAGGCAATAATAAAATGGTTATTATTGTATTTCCTTGTTCATGATAATTGTCTATTGTTCATGCTATAATTGTGTTAACCGGAAACCATAATACATGTGTGAATACATAGACCACAACATGTCCCTAGTGAGCCTCTAGTTGACTAGCTCGTTGATCAATAGATGGTCACGGTTTCATGGCCATGGACATTGGATGTCGTTGATAACGGGATCACATCATTAGGAGAATGATGTGATGGACAAGACCCAATCCTAAGCATAGCACAAAGATCGTGTAGTTCGTTTGCTAAAGCTTTTCAATGTCAAGTGTCATTTCCTTAGACCATGAGATTGTGTAACTCCCGGATACCGTAGGAATACTTTGGGTGTGCCAAACGTCACAACGTAACTGGGTGGCTATAAAGGTACGCTACGGGTATCTCCGAAAGTATCTGTTGGGTTGGCACGAATCGAGACTGGGATTTGTCACTCCGTGTGACGGAGAGGTATCTCTGGGCCCACTCGGTAAGACATCATCATAATGAGCTCAATGTGACTAAGGAGTTAGCCACGGGATGATGTATTACGGAACGAGTAAAGAGACTTGCCAGTAACGAGATTGAACAAGGTATGGGGATACCGACGATCGAATCTCGGGCAAGTATCATACCGATAGACAAAGGGAATTGTATACGGGATTGATTGAATCCTTGACATCGTGGTTCATCCGATGAGATCATCGTGGAGTACGTGGGAGCCAACATGGGTATCCAGATCCCGCTGTTGGTTATTGACCGGAGAGGTGTCTCGGTCATGTCTACGTGTCTCCCGAACCCGTAGGGTCTACACACTTAAGGTTCGATGACGCTAGGGTTATAGGGAAAAGGTATACGTGATTACCGAAGGTTGTTCGGAGTCCCGGATGAGATCCCGGACGTCACGAGGAGCTCCGGAATGGTCCGGAGGTAAAGATTGATATATAGGAAGTCTAGTTTCGGTCACCGGAAAGTTTTCGGGCTCATCGGTATTGTACCGGGAGTGCCGGGAGGGTGCCGGAGGACCCCCGGGAGGGGTGTGACGACCAGAGGACTTCATGGGCTGTTAGATAAAGTGTGTCAGCCCTTATTGGGCTGGGAAATACTTTTGCTAAAGGCCCATGTGGCTGGAGATAAGGAGATAAGGCAAAAAGGATTTAAAAGGAGGAGATCCACCTCCCTTGTGGGAGGTGGACTCTCCCTTTAATTCGGCCGGCCATCTCCTCTTTGGAGTAGAGGCCAAGCCAGCCCTCCACGTCCCTCCTCCTATATATACTTGAGGTTTTGGATGTTTTGAGAGAGGATTTGATCTCTCTCTCTCACGGCGTAGCCCTACCTCTCTTCTTCCTCCTCCGCAGCGCTTAGGCGAAGCCCTGTCGGAATACCTTGCTACTCCACCACCACCACGCCGTCGTGCTGCTGTTGGAGCCCTTCCCCAACCTCTCCTTCCTCCTTGCTGGATCAAGGTGTTGGAGACGTCACCGGGCTGCACGTGTGTTGAACGCGGAGGTGCCGTCCGTTCGGCACTTGATCGGATCTACCGCGATCTGAATCGCTGCGAGTACGACTCCATCAACCGCGTTCTTGTAACGCTTCCGCTTAGCGATCTTCAAAGGTATGAAGATGCAATCTCTCCCCTCTCGTTGCTGGTTTCTCCATAGATAGATCTTGGTGAACGTAGGAAAATTTTGATTTACTACTACGTCTCCCAACATAAGCAGCTTCTCCAAGGTCCTTCATTGAAAAACACTTATTCAAGTAGGCCTTTATACTTTCCAAGAGTTCTATATTGTTTCCCATTATCAGCATGTCATCCACATACAGTATAAGGAACGCTATAGAGCTCCCACTCACTTTCTTGTAAATACAGGGTTCTCCATAAACCTGTACAAACCCAAACGCTTTAATCACCTCATTAAAGCGAATGTTCCAACTCCGAGATGCTTGCACCAGCCCATAGATGGAGCGCTGGAGCTTGCATACCTTGTTAGCATCTTTAGGATCGACAAAACCTTCCGGCTGCATCATATACAGTTCTTCCTTGAGGAAGCCATTAAGGAATGCCGTTTTGACGTCCATTTGCCAGATCTCATAATCATAAAATGCGGCAACTGCTAACATGATTCGGACAGACTTTAGCATCGCTACGGGTGAGAAAGTCTCATCGTAGTCAACTCCTTGAATTTGTCGATAACCCTTAGCGACAAGTCGAGCTTTATAGGCGGTGACATTACCGTCTGCGTCAGTCTTCTTCTTAAAGATCCATTTGTTTTCAATGGCTCGCTTATCATTAGGCAAGTCCACCAAAGTCCATACTTTGTTCTCATACATGGATCCTATCTCGGATTTCATGGCATCAAGCCATTTGTTGGAATCCGGGCCCGCCATCGCTTCTTCATAGTTCGAAGGTTCACCGTTGTCCAACAACATGATCTCTAGGACAGGATTGCCGTACCACTCTGGTGCGGAACGTGTCCTAGTGGACCTTCGAATAGCAACTTGATCTGAAGTTTCATGATCATCATCATTAACTTCCTCTCTAGCCGGTGTAGGCTCCACAGAAACAACTTCCTGTGCTGCGCTACTCTTCGGTTCGAGTGGAGGTACAATTACCTCATCAAGCTCTATTTTCCTCCCACTTACTTCTTTCGAGAGAAACTCTTTCTCGAGAAAGGATCCATTCTTGGCAACAAAGACTTTGCCTTCGGATCGTAGGTAGAAGGTATACCCAATAGTCTCCTTGGGATATCCTATGAAGACGCACTTTTCCGCTTTGGGTTCGAGCTTCTCAGGTTGAAGTTTCTTCACATAAGCATCGCATCCCCAAACTTTTAGAAACGACAGCTTAGGTTTCTTTCCAAACCATAATTCATATGGTGTCGTCTCTACGGATTTAGACGGTGCCCTATTTAAAGTGAATGCGGCAGTCTCTAATGCATATCCCCAAAATGATAGCGGTAAGTCGGTAAGAGACATCATAGATCGCACCATATCCAATAGAGTGCGATTACGACGTTCAGACACACCATTTCGCTGAGGTGTGCCGGGCGACGTGAGTTGTGAAACAATTCCACATTTCCTAAGGTGCGTGCCAAACTCGTGACTTAAATATTCTCCGCCACGATCAGATCGTAGGCATTTTGTTTTCCTGTCACGTTGATTCTCGACCTCACTCTGAAATTCCTTGAACCTTTCAAAGGTTTCAGACTTGTGTTTCATTAAGTAGACATACCCATATCTGCTCAAGTCATCAGTGAGGGTGAGAACATAACGGTAGCCACCGCGAGCCTCGACACTCATTGGACCGCATACATCGGTATGTATTATCTCCAACAAGTCAGTTGCTCGCTCCATTGTTTCGGAGAATGGAGTCTTGGTCATCTTGCCCAAGAGGCATGGTTCGCATGTGTCAAATGATTCGAAATCAAGTGACTCCAAAAGTCCATCAGCATGGAGCTTCTTCATGCGTTTGACACCAATATGGCCAAGACGGCAATGCCACATGTAAGTGGGACTATCGTTATCAACTTTACACTTTTTGGTACTCACACTATGGATATGTGTAACATCACGTTCGAGATTCATCAAAAATAAACCATTGACCAGCGGGGCATGAGCATAAAACATTTCTCTCATATAAACAGAACAACCATTATTCTCGGATTTAAATGAGTAGCCATCTCGCATCAAGCGAGATCCAGATACAATGTTCATGCTCAAAGCTGGTACTAAATAACAATTATTAAGGTTTAAAACTAATCCCGAAGGTAGATGTAGAGGTAGCGTGCCGACGGCGATCACATCGACCTTGGAACCATTCCCGACGCGCATCGTCACCTCATCCTTGGCCAGCCTCCGCTTATTCCGCAGCTCCTGCTTGGAGTTACAAATGTGAGCAACTGCACCGGTATCAAATACCCAGGAGCTACTACGAGCGCTGGTCAAGTACACATCAATAACAAGTATATCACATATACCTTTAACGTTGCCGTCCTTCTTATCCGCTAAATACTTGGGGCAGTTCCGCTTCCAGTGACCGGTACCCTTGCAATAAAAGCACTCAGTCTCAGGCTTGGGTCCATTCTTGTTCTTCTTCTTCCCGGCAACTTGCTTACCGGGCGCGGCAACAGCTTTGCCGTCTTTCTTGAAGTTCTTCTTACCCTTGCCTTTCTTGAAACTAGTGGTCTTGTTTACCATCAACACTTGATGCTCCTTTCTGATCTCGACCTCTGCTGATTTCAGCATCGAGTACAACTCAGGAATGGACTTCTCCATCCCCTACATGTTGTAGTTCATCACAAAGCTTTTGTAGCTAGGTGGAAGCGACTGGAGGATTCTGTCAATGACTGAGTCATCCGGGAGATTAACTCCCAGCTGAGTCAAGCGGTTGTGAAGCCCAGACATCTTGAGGATGTGCTCACTAACAGAACTGTTCTCCTCCATCTTACAGCTGAAGAACTTGTCAGAGATGTCATATCTCTCGACTCGGGCATGAGCTTGGAAAACCAGTTTCAGCTCTTGGAACATCTCATATGCTCCGTGTTGCTCAAAACGCTTTTGGAGCCCCGATTCCAAACTGTAAAGCATGCCGCACTGAACAAGGGAGTAATCATCGCAGCGTGACTGCCAAGCGTTCGTAACGTCTTGGTCCGCTGGGAGAATGGGTGGGTCACCTAGCGGTGCATCAAGGACATACAATCTCTTGGAAGCTATGAGGATGATCCTCAAGCCACGGACCCAGTCCGTATAGTTGCTTCCATCATCTTTCAGCTTGGTTTTCTCTAGGAACGCGTTGAAATTGAGGTTGACATTTGCGTTGGCCATTGGATCTACAATATAGATATTAAAGGCAATTTTAGACTAAGTTCATGATAATTGAGTTCACATAATCATATTATTCAATGAACTCCCACTTAGATAGACATCTCTCTAGTCATCCAAGTGATACATGATCCATGTCAACTAGCCCGTGTCCGATCATCACGTGAGACGGACTAGTCATCCATGGTGAACATCTTCATGTTGATCGTATCTTCTATACGACTCATGTTCGACCTTTCGGTCTTCCGTGTTCCGAGGCCATGTCTGTACATGCTAGGCTCGTCAAGTCAACCTAAGTGTTTCGCGTGTGTAAATCTGGCTTACACCCGTTGTATGCGAACGTTAGAACCTATCACACCCGATCATCACGTGGTGCTTCGGAACAACGATCCTTAGCAACGGTGCACAGTTAGGGTGAACACTTCTCTTGAAATTTTATTGAGAGATCATCTTATTTACTACCGTCGTTCTAAGCAAATAAGATGTAAACATGATAAACATCACATGCAATCAATATAGTGACATGATATGGCCAATATCATCTTGCTCCTATGATCTCCATCTTCAGGGCACGATGATCATCATTGTCACCGGCACGACACCATGATCTCCATCATCATGATCTCCATCATTGTGTCTTCATGAAGTTGTCTCGCCAACTATTACTTCTACTACTATGGCTAACGCTTAGCAATAAAGTAAAGTAATTACATGGCGTTTATGATTGACACGCAGGTCATACAATAATGTAAGACAACTCCTATGGCTCCTGCCGGTTGTCATAGTCATCGACATGCAAGTCGTGAACCCTATTACAAGAACATGATCAATCTCATACATCACAATGCATCACATCACATCCTTCTGGCCATATCACATCACAAGGCATATGCTGCAAAAACAAGTTAGACGTCCTCTAATTTGTAGTTGCAAGTTTTTACGTGGTTGCTATAGGTTTCTAGCAAGAACGTTTCTTACCTACGCCAAAACCACAACGTGATATGCCAATTGCTATTTACCCTTCATAAGGACCCTTTTCATCGAATCCAATCCGACTAAGGTGGGAGAGACAGACACCCGCTAGCCACCTTATGCAACTAGTGCATGTCAGGCGGTGGAACCGATCTCACGTAAGCGTACGTGTAAGGTTGGTCCGGGCCGCTTCATCCCACAATACCGTCGAATCAAGATAAGACTAGTAACGGCAAGCATATTAACAAAATCGACGCCCACAACTACTTTGTGTTCTACTCGTGCATAGATTCTACGCATAGACCTAGCTCATGATGCCACTCTTGGGAGACGTAGTAGTAAATCAAAATTTTCCTACGTGTCACCAAGATCTATCTATGGAGAAACCAGCAACGAGAGGGGAGAGATTGCATCTTCATACCTTTGAATATCGCTAAGCGGAAGCGTTGCTAGAACGCGGTTGATGGAGTCGTACTCGCAGCGATTCAGATCGCGGTAGATCCGATCAAGTGCCGAACGGACGGCACCTCCGCGTTCAACACACGTGCAGCCCGGTGACGTCTCCTACGCCTTGATCCAGCAAGGAGGGAGGAGAGGTTGAGGGAGAGCTCCGGCAGCATGACGGCGTGGTGGCGGTGGAGCTGCGTGGTACTCCGACAGAGCTTCGCTAAGCGCTACGGAGAACGAGGGGAGGAGGAGGTAGGGCTGCACCAGAGAGAGAGGGAGAACCGTGTATTGTGCAGCCCCAAATACCTCCACTATATATAGGAGAGAGGGAGGAGGGGTGGCTGCGCCCTAGGGTTCCACCCTAGGGGTGGCGGCAGCCACCAGATGCCATCTGGCCGGCGGCTAGGGCAAGGGAGAGGTGGGGCGCCCTAGGGTGGGCCTTAAGGCCCATCTAAGCCTAGGGTTTGCCCCCTTCCACCTTTGCCACGCCTTGGGCTGGGGTGGGAGGCGCACCAGCCCACCTAGGGGCTGGCTCCCTCCCACTCTTAGCCCACGGAACCTTCCATGGCAGGTGGGCCCACTTGGTGGACCCCCGGAAACCTTTCCGGTGGTCCCGGTACACTACCGGTGACACCCGGAACACTTCCGGTAACCAAATCCTCACTTCCTATATATCAATCTTCGTCTCCGGACCATTCCGGGACTCCTCGTGATGTCCGGGATCTCATCCGGGACTCCGAACAACCTTCGGTAACCACGTACACTATTTCCCTATAACCCTAGCGTCATCGAACCTTAAGTGTGTAGACCCTACGGGTTCGGGAGACACGTAGACATGACCGAGACACCTCTCCGTCCAATAACCAACAGCGGGATCTGGATACCCATGTTGGCTCCCACGTACTCCACGATGATCTCATCGGATGAACCACGATGTCAGGGATTCAATCAATCCCGTATACAATTCCCTTTGTCTATCGGTATGGTACTTGCCCGAGATTCGATCGTCGGTATCCCCATACCTTGTTCAATCTCGTTACCGGCAAGTCTCTTTACTCGTTCCGTAATACATCATCCCGTGACTAACTCCTTAGTCACATTGAGCTCATAATGATGATGTCTTACCGAGTGGGCCCAGAGATACCTCTTCGTCACACGGAGTGACAAATCCCAGTCTCGATTCGTGTCAACCCAACAGACACTTTCGGAGATACCCGTAGCGTACCTTTATAGCCACCCAGTTACGTTGTGACGTTTGGCACACCCAAAGTATTCCTACGGTATCCGGGAGTTACACAATCTCATGGTCTAAGGAAATGACACTTGACATTGAAAAGCTTTAGCAAACGAACTACACGATCTTTGTGCTATGCTTAGGATTGAGTCTTGTCCATCACATCATTCTCCTAATGATGTGATCCCATTATCAACGACATCCAATGTCCATGGTCATGAAACCGAGACCATCTATTGATCAACGAGCTAGCCAACTAGAGGCTCACTAGGGACACGTTGTGGTCTATGTATTCACACATGTATTACGGTTTCCGGTTAACACAATTATAACATGAATAATAGACAATTATCATGAACTAGGAAATACAATAATAACCATTTTATTATTGCCTCTAGGGCATATTTCCAACAGTATAAGACAACATTTTTCTGTTAGCGGTGTGATCCTGACCAGAGACGAATCTTACGGTCTTGGATTTCACACTTTATCCCACGAGACACAAGAGTGATCATGATGTCCTTGTCCCAGGTAGGGCAATGATGGCCATTGAGGAAGAACACCTCAAATTCCCATAGGTTACGAGAGATAATTATTTTACGGACGGTAAATTAAAAACCATCATGGTTATGTAATAGGAATGCAAAATTTTGATACTCAAGTGTAAACTTGAAAAATTCTCAACCTCAACTGTGTGAACATAACACATTGAAGATCACTTAGATCTCACATAAATAGGCCGCATGCCCATTACCTTGTGTATGCTACAATTTAGATATAATAAATACACGTTGAAGGTAATCGCTTGTCGAGATTGACAAACTGTAGACCTCACAGTACGAGAGGATATTCTGCAAATGAACAGTATATCCCAACTCATTAGATTCCAAATAAGATGAGGGAGAAATATTCAAAAATTTACAAGTTTGATACGCGAGAGAAGCTGATCTCAATCGCAAAAACATGTTCAAGAGATATGTGGTAAACACATGAAACATGTCATTCTTCCCGAATGAAATCCGATACTTTATTTATATTATCAAGCCATTGCATAATATAAACACACCTAATTACATAAGTCCTGACTAGAATAAATCTAGAATCAGGATAGAATGTAAGTAGTCAAACTAGATATAGTCTAACATTTCACTAATACAATGATTAGTACTAAATTTAAATAAAAACAGAGAAAAAAAATTGAAACAAGTCCTGCTCGGTCCGGCCCACAGCCGAGCAGAAGGAGGCAACCCGACAGTTGGGCCTGGGTCGCCCCGGCCTTTGGCCAGCCCCTCCAGCCACCGCATAAGAGAGATGGGGGGAGGGGGCGGTTACGGGATAAGGCTACAGCCGCCCGCACCACCCACCAGAAAAAAGACCTCCTCGATGTGGCCGATGGGAGGGGAAGGCGCCGACGTCTCCTTGCCATTCCGGCGAACACCGGCACACCACGGGGAGATCCTCCTCGTCGGAGGAAGAGGCGACCAAGACTGGGTCGAGGCGCACCCCTTGTGGCAGGGCGGGGGCGAGGCCGAGGCCCATCGGATCCCACGAGCCGGCGCGACGGCCGGGCCGACAGTCGAGGGCTGTCACGAGTCGCCCGAAAAGGCGGCCGAAGCGCTGCTCCGAGCGGCTGCCCGTGTCCGCAGCCATCTCCTGCGGCGGCAGGGCGGTTGCGCCGGCGTCCTTCATCCTTGAGCCGAGACGGATGACACCGGAGGCGCCGGTTGTCGCGGAGACGAAGGCGAGCACGACATCCTCGTCTACCGTGGCACGCATCGGGCCGGGCGCGTAGCCAGGAGGGCCATGGCTCTGGCCGACTGCCCTGGCTACCGGCGTGGGCATAGATGGCGCGATCCAGTCTGCCGGTGGAGGAGGGAGCGATGACCCGGGGGTGGGGCAGGTGCTGCTGCAGCCCCATGCGACGCAGGTCTGCTCGGGGCGGCCACCAGCCAGGGGTCAAAACCCATCGGCGTATGGCCATGGGCGCGAGGAGCACCGCGGTGGGCGCATCCGGCGGCGCGGCGGCCGCGTCCAGAGGCGTGTTTACCTCCACGCGCGCCCCTCCCAGCACCATGGTGGCCCCCTCCAACGACATCACGGCCGAAGCAGCGGATGGCCCGCATCCGGCGACGGAAATACCGGAGTCCACCCACTCCATGCCCGTGGTCGTCGGTAACCACCATGTCGACGATAGCCTAGTCGTTCTCTGCGGAGAAACTACAGTGCTGATAACGTGTTTGAGATCAAAACTATTTCTTTCCATTAGATCAAGTGCTATATATAGCACTGAAACAGGCATTTACAAGGGGGCGTCGTTTCGGATGAAACCGACGCGATGGTTGAGCAAAGCAACTGCCAATGGTTATTACAAGCAGGGATTAATCCCTTAATGATTATGTTAATTAATCTTAACACCGATAACATGTCCGAAGTCGACACCGCACCAGCTTTAAGAAAAAAAAACTCTACACGATTCCCACGAGATGCCATCACCCCAACAGAAAGTGTCGTTGATCCATCCTTTCCGTTGAAGTGTGCGTCCACGCACAGCACCCACAAATCCTAGATCCGCTGTCGCGCCGTCAGATACCCAACACGGCGTTCGGCCCCCAACCCCGCCGATCCGATCTGGTCCGTACGTCTCCGCATCCGACGGCCACCGACGCGTACATCCGTCCCGTCCGCCACCAACCCCCCCC
Source organism: Hordeum marinum (assembly GCA_022496015.1). NCBI lineage: Eukaryota > Viridiplantae > Streptophyta > Magnoliopsida > Poales > Poaceae > Hordeum > Hordeum marinum. The sequence goes on from CM039673.1 coordinate 517,720,489, forward strand.
CCCCCCCGTCCCGTCCTGTACGAGCGTCCATATCCACCCCGTCCTGTACGCGCAGCCCGCCTGCCGCACTAACCGCCAACCCCATCTGAACCACGAGACAGCGACGGGAGCCCGCGCCGCTGACAGCCCGTGCCAGCGGCGGGAGCAGGCCCGGCGGCAACCGCGGCGCGGGCCCGTCGCGCCTATTTATCCCCGGCGACGCCCGCCCGTTTTTGGTACGACGGAGAGAGAGAGAGAGAGAGAGAGCGGGGGGCAAAATTCCAAATCCGAAGCCGACGCTCCGGATGCTGGGAGAGGCGGCGGCGCCCGATCCACACACGGCACATCTACACGCGCGCGGTGCACATCCACTCCCTCTTCTCCTCCTCCTCCACCACCGCGGTTTATTTTTCCCTACCTCTCTCTGTTTCTCCTCGCGGCTGGCGGCCTAATTATAGCTGCTGCTGTTGCCACTAGGTGCGCGCGCGGGGCGGACACCGTCTGCCGCCATGGGAGCGCTCGAGGAGGCGCACCTCGCCGCCGTCGCCGCGTGCGGGTGCGACGACGAGGAGGAGGAGGAGGATCTCCTGGTGGAGCTTGGCGCCGGGGAGGCGCCGGGGGACCCCGTGGAGCCGGCGGTGCGCGCACTGCTGGCGGGGCTCGGCGAGGACGACCGCCGGGAGGGGCTGCGCAGGACGCCCAAGCGCGTCGCCAAGGCCTTCCGCGACGGCACCCGAGGTATAGCCCGTGAATCCATTCCGTTCGTAATTGCGCATGCTCGCGTTCGTTCCCTGTTTTTTCTTATCCGTGATCTGTGGACTTAGCTGCCGGCGCTGTCTAGAGTCGTCCAGCACCGGAGCGACGCCGTGAGGAATTTGAGATCTCAGAGCGAGGGGTTTGGATTGTCCAGGAATTTGTTCCCCGAATATTCCATTTCATCAGTCTGACTGACCATTTTGCTTGATGTTTAAGTTGGTAGTTTGCTGCGAGTGTTTGCTCATAAGCCGTGATCATTGCTGCTATAGATTTTTACCTGTATTGCTGCTATAGTGTTTCTGGGCTGGTAGAGTGATCATTGCTGCTTTCTGGTGGTAGCCCATGCTTCGAAAATTTGGTGATTGACCACCTATCAGACTCTCATGTAGGTCCAGTGTCCACCAACCAAACCATGCAGCAGGACGGTACAAAGTGGGCTTCGATTGTGATGACCGCAATGTCTTTTGCCAGTGTGAATTTGACATTTTAATTCCTAATTTGCGACTTTGCACCATGACTGTAAAAGGTGGCCGCCGATGTCTCAGGGGACACCAGTTGGGAATTCTGATGGGAATAGCGGGAAATTCAAATTCTATGGTTAACTCCTGTTCTTTTCGTTTAGTTAAGATACCACTTTGTCCTTGATGATCAACACACAACACATGGCATTTGTGGAATTAAGAATTTTCAATCTTGTGTAATTAAGATTTCCAATGTCGGTGTCTAGCATTTGTCTTATAAGATACATGTCAAACATAAAATAAAATAAATAGTCGCTGATCATTTATTTAATTATACTATGTGCATACTACATAAATCATCACAAGCCGTGCCGCTCCCATACAACACCAATTATCAACTTAGGCCAATGATTTATTTACCAAAATGAAAAGTTAAATAATGTCTGGACATTGTGTCATTGTCCCTTAATTGTTGCATACTAAACGTTATATCTCAGGACGCAAACACTGGGAAATTTAAATTCCACAGTTATGGGGTTATGGACACTGTAATTAAGATTGTCGCATACTAAATGTTTGCATACCAGAGGTTCCATAGGTAACCGTTATGGGGTTTGTTTTATACAATACTAAATAGTCAAGCTGACCATTCATTAGACTGTTTGGAGGATATCTGCATAGACTCGTAACAAGCTGCGGTTCTCCTACAAACTCATACCAATTATCAATTTGGAAGTAAGATGGGCATTGGTTCATTTACCAATAATGTTGATATATTGTTTGCTAGATTGTTGCATACTGACCATAGTGATTATAAGACACTTTTCTTTTTAATAAAGAGCATGCTTACTTGAATTATTTCCTAGTTAACCGAGTACCAACTAGTGTCTTCTTGTGACCAGCTGTCAGTTGACATATTCTGCGAACTTGTATCATACATATGTTTTAAGCTCCCTTCCTCTTTAGTCTGTTTATTGTAAACAACTTGCGGTTCAATAATTTAGCAGTTCATGAGTCTTTGGAAGGGAATGATAATCTCACCATGTTTTTTTTTACTCTATGGCTATACCCAGAAATTTGTAGAACTTCAGGAATAATAATCTTCGTTTGCTTTAAACATTTCTTGGAAGACGACCCTGTTGTTTGGTAATCTAGATAAAATCCGTGAGTAACCAATTCCTTAACGGCCTCTGTTGGCTATAGACAAAAAGTCAAGAGACACTCATAGAAATATCTGTTAGCAATCTATCTTTTGCATTTAACTTTCTTTCTTCTTCAATATTGCGTGCCTCTTTTATACCGAACCACCTTCTTTATTTGAAGATTACAGTGTTGACTGTTGGGCATATGCCAAGTGTTGTGCCAATGGGAGCTGGTTTTACTTTCTTGTAAACTCTTCATGGTATTAAGATGTTGCCCCATTACCCAAGGACATCTATGGTTTTACATTTTACTTTGGGCCTTATTTTTATGGTCCAGGAACCTGACCCATACACGTGTTCTTTGAACTAAATTCCATGAGGATGGGCTGGGTTCCGTGTCGACCCCAGTCTGTCCAAATTAAGACTTACTATGCACTGTCTATTTTTCAACTGATGTTTAAGGTTGTTGCTTTTTGAATGAAAGATTTTTTTGTTTTGTTGAACACGTGACACACTTGCTTCTTGAGCCTTGTTTGACGCATACCTAAAAGCTAAAACCACTCTTGCAGGTTACAGACAGAAAGTAAAAGACATTGTGCAGGGTGCTCTGTTTCCTGAGGTTGGTGTTGACAAAAGGACTGGTTCTGCTGGAGGAACTGGAGGGCAAGTTGTTGTTCGTGATATCGATCTTTATTCATACTGTGAGTCTTGCTTACTTCCGTTCAGCATACAATGCCATGTTGGATATGTGCCCTCCGGTGGAAGGGTCGTTGGGTTAAGCAAGCTTTCAAGAGTAGCTGACATCTTTGCCAAGAGGTTTCAAAACCCTCAGAAATTAGCTAATGAAGTTTGTGGTGCATTGCATGCTAGCATACAACCTGCTGGAGTTGCTGTTGCTATGGAGTGCTGGCACATACCATTGCCGGAGAACTTGAAATGCAAAAATTCGCGAGCTTTGATTAAAACTTCACATTCATCTCGCTCTGGTGTTTTTGAGGGTGAGAACAGCTCTTTTTGGAATGACTTTGTGGCTCTTCTTAAGCTTAGAGGCATAGACATGGAGATGGACAGCCGTTCTGCTTCTTTAACTTGGTGCCCCTTATGGCCTCATGAGGTTCCGCTTTGCAATGGGCATGGCAAGAGGATTACAACCAACGGTGCAACCTCACCAAAATCTTTATCCACTCCGTCTAATATGGTGACTGCTGTCAGCTCGATGCTCCAGTCTCTTGGAGAGGACCCCCTCAGGAAAGAACTTCTTGGCAGTCCCCAGCGTTATGTGCAATGGCTGATGAGGTTCAGAGCATGTAATCTTGATGTGAAGCTGAATGGTTTTACGCTTAACAGTGCAAGTGTATATGAGAGACCAGGTGAAGATGCTACTGATCATCGAGCAATTAGTTCTGAGCTGCATTTGCCATTTTGTGCCCAGTGCGAGCACCACTTGCTGCCATTCTATGGAGTAGTGCACATTGGTTACTTTGGTAGTGGAGATGACGAAGGGATCGACCGCTCCCATTTTCAGGCTCTGGTTCATTTCTATGGGTGCAAGCTTCAGGTCCAGGAAAGGATGACAAGACAGATAGCTGAAGCAGTCTATTCCGTCTCACATCGTGGAGCCGTAGTTGTCGTGGAAGCCAACCACATCTGCATGATATCAAGGGGGATAGAGAAAATCAGGAGTAGTACAGCAACAATTGCAGTTTTGGGTCAGTTCTTGACCGATTCTTCCGCCAAGGCATCCTTTCTACAGAAAGTCTTTGATACTGCTAATCAGGAAGTATGAACGGCTTCGGATGATATACCAATAGAATCTCAGCCAGAAGATACGATGAGTCTAATTCCCGGTCGTCATTTCAGCAAGGCACCAGAAGATACATTGAGTCTAATTCCCGGTCGTCATTTCAGCAAGGCAGGCACTGCGACGACTATATATATGGTTTGAAGTTGTCATCCAGCTGTGGCATGGTTGCCATTTTACCAAGCAGTTGCAGGTGGGAGCGACGACGGCCTCGTCGCGTGGAATGTTGTGTCTGAAGATGTAACCAGAAGCACCAGAAAGTTTTGGTTCTCCCGTGTTGTACCATTTCATTTGAACGGCATGTCAAAGTTATCCTAGCGTTGTAGGTGCGGCTGCTGTGCGGAGCAATACAGTATAATGTTTTAAGTGGTTGTTCACATGTATTAGCAATTTTGGTGAGGTAATTTCTGTTTCTGTACGTCTTGTGTGGCGCTCTTCGTGTTTCCTTTTGATTTTTTTTAGGGAAAAGCCTACTTTATTGATCAAATTCCACAGCTTGGGTCATGTGGTTGGTCAAACCACACATGACGCCCCGGAGCTAATGAAAGAGAATGTTTTGCTAGACTATGAGCTTCTAAACTAACCTACATGACGCCTCGAAGCTAATGAAAGATAATGTTTTGCTAGACTATGAGCTTCTAAACTAACCTTACGACTCTCAAAAGTAATGTTACAAGAAAACAAACCATTCAAGCTTATTTCACAGATAATAGCATCATAGGGACCCCTAGAGCTCTTAGAAATGTTGCCCACCACCTATTTTAAATCAGAAGCAATGATAAAACTGTTTATTTAAAGGTCTTCGGCTAGCGCAATAGCCTCTCATATAGCGATCGCTTCCAGAGTTGTAGGATCATGATCCCAGCAATAACAAATGCCAAGCTGTCCACAAAGTTGCCATTACTGTCCTTGCAGACCGCAGCCACTGATCCTCCTCGTGTAGCTCGTATTCCAACGTCTACATGGATTTTAGCATAATTTTTAGGTGGAGCTTTTGTGTTATGTTATGCTCCAAATTTCAATATAAAGAGAACGGACAACTTTTAACGAGCGAGCGGAGCGAGGCCCGTCACCGATAGTGTGACGCCTTGAATTTCTGCTACAATAATGGTTGTAATTAAGCTACAGTAATGATCATGATCAGCCTCAAATCTTTTTGCTAAATAGGATATGATCAAGTTGAAATTCATATTTCAATTTAAAAGCCAATTTAATTTTTATGTTATAAAATAAAATTGCAAACAGCAAAAATGAAATGTTGCACACTAGTGATAAATCACAAAACAATTGTTGTCAAGGAAAACAACATCACCCCCAACCTGGTGTGGCCCCCACCTTCAATAACATCACCATTTTGCATTTTAAGGTGCTTTTAAATTTGTTTGGATAAATCAAACAGTTTTCATAAATGCCCAAACAGCATGTGGACATGTGGAATATAGCAAAGTATTTTATGGGCCAAGTGGCACATTTTTGTTGAAGAGAATTGTTGTAAAAGAAAAAAAATGAAACTAAAAATAAAAACAGAAATTAAAAAAGAAAAAAAAAGAAAACAAACAACCCTTACTAACTGGGCCTTGGCCTAGCTGGCCACCGGGCCAACCAGGCCGGCCCACCCCGGCGCCTATACCTCCCCTAGGGGAACCCTAACCCCACCCCCCATCGACACCCCAACTCACTCCCTCCTTCTCCCCGATCTGGATCGAGATCGGGTCGATCCCGACGCTTCCCCAGCGCCCCGCATCGCCAGCCCTCCTTCCCGCCGGCGCCCAAGTCGCCCCCTCGTGCCGTCGGACCTCCCGTTCCCCCTCGCTGATCGCCATCGCGCCTCGCCGCCCCAGCCCCCCGACTACGCCGGTGAGGCCCCCGGCCGCAGCTCGCCTCGCCTCTACCCCCGCCCCGTGCGCACTCGCCCAACCCCCCGCTCGCCGTCGCCGCGCGTTTGCCCCGGCCTCCCTCGCGCGCGCTCCGGCGCCACCCGTGCCATGTGCGTCCCTACTACGCCTCACGCGCGTCACCTCCGTTGCTGCAGCTAGCCACCGCGCTCGCTTGCCATGCCGTCGCCGCGCTCACGCATCGCCCCCCGTCGCCGTGCCTCGTTGCCAGCCCGCCCCCGCGCCACACGCCGCCTCGTGCGCTCGTGCCGCCCTATGCTGCCGTATCTAGCCACCGGCCCGCACCTGCGCCCCCTGCTCCTCGCGCCGCCCACTATCCCCTGGTTACGGCCCCGCGTCGCCCTGCCATGCCCTGGCCGCCGGCGAGGCCCTGCCACCCTTGGTCGATTCGGGTTAGTGGGGCTAACACCCCCCCACTACCCCCTCTCCCTGTGTATGATAGCAGGGGCCCATGCCCCTGTTTACAAAAAATGGAAAAGAAAATGTAAAAAAAATTAATTTAATTTAAATCAATATATTAATTAACTTAATTAACCTAAACCTAATTAGACTAATCAATTCTGTTAATTATCTATTTGACTTAATTAATCCTAGGTTAATTAGGACAGACAATGATAGTGGACCCCACTTGTCAGTTGACCAGGTCAACAGTCATAGTTGACTGCTGATGTCACGGTGACATCATGCTGATGTCATAAATAATTATAGAATTAAAATAAACCTGTTTAATTCTAGATTGTTAATAAAACTTTTAAAAAATTAATATAAAATAAATTATAACTAGGATGAAAAAGTTTTGAACATGAAAGTTGTTCAGAAAAATCTGACGAATCCGAATACGCAGCCCGTTAGTCTGTCACGTGATCCTAGCATAACAAACATGGACCCTTTTCCATCCGTTTCATCTGTCTGGTAGAAGCCCGAGACCCGGAAAATATCATCAAATATTCTTCCGACCCGTCTGTTACGTGTAGTACTACATTAGTGCATACCTAGCTCTGCATATTGCCATGTCATGCATCATGATGCATTTGTCTGCTTTATATTTATTGTTTCTTCCCCCCTCTTCTCTCTAGTAGACCCCGAGACTGACGGTGCTGCCGGGTACGACTACGCCGTTGACGACCAGGCCTTTGCCGCAGAGCAGCAAGGCAAGTAATCCCCCCTTGAGCATTCCGATATCGCCCATTCCTTTCCCTCTTATTCTTGCATTAGATTTTGCTACTGTATTAGTTAGCTTCTATTCTAATGCATAGCCTGTTTTTGATAAGCTGTTACTATACCTGCAATAATATCAACTGCTTAGTATAGGTTGATCAATGAATCCCCAGTGACCCCTTAGTCCCAGTTGCCCCCGCTTCTTCATCGACGACTCGACAACTTGAAGACCCGAAGACTCGGTCAACCGACTGATGAGCCAGGCCCCTCACATCACCGCACACCCCTTTAGTATGGCACTGCAGATCTATTACCGAGTGCCGAGGGTGATACCTCACTTAGCACTCTCGATGCTAATTCTGTAGCTTAGCTAATCGATCGTGGCTATCGAGGGTGATTCCTCCTTCCCATTTATCGATAGCGACTCTTGTCATACACATACCTTGAGTGGGATCCATCGAGGATGATTCCTCGGATATCCACTTGGTGTATAAACACACAGTTACTTCAACTTGACCTTGTTTACATGTGAAAGATGGGACTGGAGGGACAGACGGTACCACCCTGGTTGAGGTGGACCTGAGTTCCCGATAGTCTTGAGATGGGTCTACCCCAAGGGTACCCATGTGTAAGATGTGGTGGGATGCGTCGGTAAGGCATCCAAAAGGGTGACGATGAGGCGTGGACTGGCGAGAGAGGCCTTTGCCACACATCCTCGAGACGGGGTGACGAGACCGCACTTTATGGGTCACGCTTGCCCCACATTAATAAAATGCTAATGGATTGGGTATTTGATTTGAGTTGGTTGTTTGACCTTTTACGCACCAAACCTTCACGTGGGAAAAGTTATGGGTACTCACCATTGTTGTATCAACCGAAGCTCTTCGGACGTCAGCAATGGAGCGGCACGCGCCGGATTGGGCTAGAAGGTACAACTCTTGAACTGGAGTGTGCTAAGTCTGCTTTCGGCCGCGTACACATCGTGCAGGAGTGCAAGGGCAAGTGAACCCACGAACTTGCGCGTTTAGGATTTAGACCGGCGGGCTGGCCTCTTCGTTAAGCCTAGGTGGGGCGACGACGTTTTGGATCCCGAGGCCGGGCATTACCCCGGAAAGTGTGTCCAGCCGGAGGTGATGAAGCGTGTTGGAAATGCGGTGCACCCCTGTAGGGATGAATTCATCTACTCGAATAGCCTCGTCCACGGTAACAGGACGACTTGGAGTTGTACCTTGACCTTCTATAACTATAATTGTGACTTTAAATTTAAATGAATGTTGGCTCTGGGATTGCTTCCTCGTAGGGAGTCGAGGAAGAATCTTTGGGCGTGGTTACTTAATAAAATTTGCTACAATAATATGACTATATGTGAGTTACCACTCTACTCTCTTCTAATGCTCCAAGATGCTGAAGATGCTAGTCTTCGATAGGACTAGGCCTCCCCCCTATTCTTGCTTTCTGCAGTCAGCCCAGATATAACTCTGCCCCTTGATAATGATGCATACTTAGCATAGGTCTGATGTCAGTATTGCGAGTACTTTGGATGAGTACTCACCGCTGCTTTGCTTTCTCTTTCCCCCTCAATTCGATTGCTGCATTAAGATGATGGAGCCCAGGAGATGGAGTATGTCGGAGATGACTACTACACCATCGCTAGAGCCTGCTAGTACGCGGAGAGTGCCGACGCTCAGGAGTAGTTAGAAGGTTCCCACACAGGAGGCCTCGCCTCTTTCGATCCGCTGCTTATGTTTGTGCTAGCCTTCTTAAGGCAAAACTTGTTTAAATTATGTCTGTACTCAAATATTTTTGCTTTCGCTGACTCGTGCTTGTCGAGCTTTGTATTCGAGCCCTCGAGGCCCCTGGCTTGTAATATGAAGTTGTATGACTTTAATTTGTGTCTAGTGTTGTGTTGTGATATCAATCAGTGAGTCCCTAATTTTGGTTGTACATATTGCATGTATGTTTAGCGTACCGTCGAAATTGGGGGTGTCACATGTTGGTATCAGAGCTGACTGCCTGTAGGTAGCCTCCTTTCCAACTCCTTTCCCGAAGTTGAGTCTAGTCATTGAAAAAACTTTTACTAACATTGTTGTGTGGCTTACGGGCCCACATCTCAATCGGGTGGTATTAGGATCTTTTATTACTCATCTATACTCTAGGATCTGATCTCTCTTCTCTTTTGGGTTAAAGATTTTATTAACTCTAACTCTAGGTTCTCATAACTACTTCCCCCGGAGAGCCCCTCATTCTAGATGATGGCTTGATTCATCAGAAGACTCCAAAGATACTCTCTCATGTTCTCCTAAGGACTTGTGCTCGTAGATTTTGTGATTTCCTTCCATCGCCAACATTTGTGGAAAGCTCTTCATCCTTATCAAGGATTCGATCGTCCCTAGTTGTTCTTGTCTTTCACAAGATTCTTCGAAATGCTATCCGGTCTTTCGAAAATCTGAGCAGCCTATTGCTCTTGAACTTTCTCACCTGCTTACATGTTGGTTAATTCCATATGTCAAGCAATATCCATTTAAAATCCTCTATGATTTTCATTTGAATTTATTGATTCAACCTGTGTGTGGATGCATGCAGTAATCAGTTGTTTATCATAAATTATCCGTCCGGCTCACACGTCTTTCTAAACATGAGCTGCTTCCCGACAAGTCAACCTTGATTGATGCCCATCTAAGTCCTTTCATATTACTTGTATTTGATCGGAACATCTGTTTCCGATACACCAAATTAGAAATCTTAATTCCTTTGGTTATTTAAGCATCAAAATTATTGGATGATCTATAATCTGATGCCTTACACTCTTTCTCCCTCTGATTAAGTACCGATACTCACATCAGGTCCTTTGTGGACCGCCAGACCCATTGTTGGGTTATTATCTGATAGCATCCTTCACTTTCAAATTATTGTGGTGTTATTCCCCGGATAAGTGATGCCATTTGTAAATTGTGTCTTCGCCCTCTGATAAGATGTATCCTATGCTTTTGTCAGCCACGCTCTGTGGTCAAGCATGTTTTAATTACTCTTGAAGATGTGGTATATGTTCCTAAGATGCCCCGATGGGTTGGACCTATGCCTGCCTTAATTCGTGTGAACCCGCAGTTTTCACGAGTCATACCCTCCTGGTGTTTTGCCAGGTAATCTTTCGAAACTACAACTTTATCAAAGGTGAGGAGTAAATGGAAGGTGATGCATTGATGAAGTGGGAGTCAACCTTGAACTTTGTGTTTATGCCCATGGAAACAGTGTTGATCTTATCATAGAAGCTTCTCCTAACAATAATCTTCCCTTTGTTTGAGTTGATCTTGTATCTGTGATTTGGTCCCTTGCTACCATGGTTCCGACTATGATTGCACTTGTCTTCTGTAGATCAATACAACTGTCCAAGCTTTAATTCTGATCTACATCCGAGTATTACCCCTGGTATATCAAGAAAATCGTGGAGCTACATAGCTTCTTATGAGCTCCTCGTCAGCTATGTTTTCTTTCACTCGTTCCAGTTTCCTCGTGTTCTGAGTTGTTGGACAGTCAAGGATACCGATAATTGAATCGAGTCCGCTTTGCGATTAAACAACTCGTAGTAATCTTCTTTGCTTAAGAGTTTGTACTCGGTCATGCCTTTGCAAGCTGTTAGGCTACACCATCATCTTAATGCTAAAGCTTGACCATACTATCTATGCCCTTCATCCCTGAAGCACCATTCCAACAGTGCATTAAGCTTACATCAAGCTTTGAACGTCATGCTGGTTGTCTTGAAAGGCAATTTTGATTCTGAGCTAGCACTCTAATCTATGGTTCTGACAACCTTTCGCTTCAGCAATTCTTTGCTTGATGTCGACGTTGATCGATTGCATCTTTAGGAGACTTCTCGACAAATGTGTCATGATCCTCATCAGCATTCTAGGCTCTTCCAGGATACCGGTTAAATTCATGATGAGAGTAGCATCCTTGTCCGTGGTAATTGGTGTTGTCGTTGGCGACACCCTTGCCATCACCTTTCATTTCTTTGTTCCTGTGTTGTTTCTAACCGGAATACTGACAAATGAAATGTGATGTGTAAGTTCAATAATTATGGCATACCAACTCTATCACCTTGGAGTTAATGAACAAAAATCCATTCTTAGTGTATTGGCTGTTGAGTTAGCACTCTAACATTGGTCGTGCTACTGAGTCGGTATTTCGGGTGCACTTTTCGATTAATGTTTAATGGTTGATGTTTCTTTCGGGCATACCTCAATGTATCATTTGGTTTTGTTCACTCACTCGTAGAGATCCTTCTTTGTGGGAATCTCGACGAATTGTTGCTAAGCCCATCAGCCACATCCTCTTCTCCCTCGTGGTTCATGATGAACATTTAAGCTAGTGTTGGAAACCTTGAAAGCATTATCTTTGTGCCTAGTTCATGAAGAATATGTTTGATAAAAGAAGTATTTTTCTATAAGTTCACGTGCATTTTTTCCATTGTGCTTATGGGAAAATTTTGTCTCGCTTCCTCTTGAATCATTCCAATTCATTCATGCATGTGCGAAGTATTCTATGGTTTGATAGATTTGCTACTTTCACTCCATATGTATTTCCTAACAAGCCAGGCCACTGATTGACTTGATTTGTCCTAGTCCAGACTTACACATAGAACTTTGATATCCTCTATGACGGTACACCATCAGAAATTGATTGCCCTCCATTCTAGAAACTCCCATGTGGGCACGAATGACTTGACCTTGTGTTCAGATGTCTTGTAGTCTGGCTAATGATTCAAGTCTTGCTTTTGTCATTCATTCTGAGATTCTTGCAACACCATCTTGTAAGTCCATGTTGCATCCTTTTCTCCTCAGGCCTTCTTTGTCTGAAGTATCCTGACACCAACCATATCTGAATCTTGGACAAATATGATGGTTGGGACATTATCAAGAATTATAACTTTGGTATTTATTACTTGGTAAGGTGGTGTTGTAGCTAGCACACCTGGCAGGATGACCTATTGTTATAATGCTTTGTTCAGCTAGGGTTGCCATTCTTCCACGGGGGAATTGTAAGACTTATTTTATAAGTTGTTCCTACTAGATCTTTTGTGTATCCAAACTCCATCCTTTACTCGAAACACCATATCATTGCTACCCCAAAGCATGGATTTGGTATATCGATCATCAAAAGGAATAATGTAAGCTCAATGCTAATTGTTTCTTGATCAATTATTCAAACCCTCATTGTATGGGCATGTCAAGGATTTTCCTCGCCCCTTTTACCTAAATGGTTATATACTTGCTAATTCTATCATGTATATCATGCTCTGTTTTTTTCCTTGGGAAAGATATACTCCTAAAACTTGAGTATAAACACATTTTCCTTTCCATCGGTCTGCTTAATGTGATGAACACATTTTCCTTTCCATTGGTCTGGTTGATCTAATCCATGTTCAAGAATTCATTCGATGAACCAGTTAACTTGCCGATTAATCCCTACTCGTAGGGTCACCTAGTAGCCGATTAACTGATAGATCGCTCGATTAATTGATTAAATGACCGATTAACTTGCCGATTAGCATATTAATCCCCTACTCTCTAGCCAACCGAGCAGCTACCAGTTAGCGATTTCTTCAACAATGGATGTAATAATCACATTTTCCTTTCCATTGGTCTGATTAACCTTTCCTGTAGTTTAACTTATCTGAGCAGTGATAATTACCTGCTTAGGTAAACACCTCGGTGTACAACCCCGGTAGTAAAACCCTGTAACTAATGTTGTTAACATTCCGGTAACCGCCGGTGGATGAGAACCTTGCCTACTGGTCCGCCTTGTTTCGACGAGCAGGAAGATGGTTCTATTCATCCCCCGCCCTTGGTACCGACGTTGTTGCCAATTTAACTGGCAGGCTCTCCTCTGGCAGATCTTGCTACCATGACCATGCAAGATGTCACCGCTCTTCCTACTCTTAACCCGCATGGCGGGCCCATAACCCAAAGTTCCACAGGATCGAAACCTGACTCTCTTGTACATCCTTAAATCCAAAGTTTTGTTGCACTTGGCTTCGTATGCAAACCCCGAGCCACCATCCAAGGTAATGACGCTATTCTTGTCGTCATTCACCGACTGTCCAAAGTTGCACATTTTTCTAGCCGTCAAAGAAACGATCACTGCTAGTCAGCTGGCAGATATGTATATGTCCAGAATTGTTTCACTTCACGGTATTCCACTGGTTATCAGTTCAGACCGTGGCAGTTTATGCACTTCAAGGTTCTGGGCAAGTTTCCAGAAAGCTATGTGAACTAATTTGTCATTCAACACCGCTTTTCACCCTCAATCCCAGGGACAAGTTGAAAGAGTCAATCAGATTCTCAAAGACATGCTTCGAGCTTGTGTCATTTCTTTTGGCAAGAAATGGGAGGAATCTCTCCTGTATGTTGAGTTCTCCTACAACAATAGCTATCAAGCTAGTCTAAAGATGGCTCCCTTTGAAGTGTTATATGGACGTAAGTGTCGAACTCCTCTAAATTGGTCAGAAACTGGGGAACGTACACTTATCGGTCCGTATATTATCCAACATGCCGAAGAACAAGTCCGCATTATTCATGCAAGTCTAAAGGCTTCTCAGTATCATCAGAAGAGTCAGTATGACCGTCATCACATGGATATGGTCTATCAACCTAGCGAAAAAGATTATGATCGAGTCATGCCAATGAGAGGTGCACACCGTTTTGGGATCAAGGGCAAGCTGGCTCCTTGATACATTGGTCCTTTCACTATTCTCGAAAGGCATGGTAAAGTGAGATATCAATTGGAACTACCACCAAACCTTTCTAAGGTTCACAATGTGTTCCATGTGTCATAGCTTTGTCGCTGCTTCAAGGATCCTATCCGAGCAGTGGACCATGATACGCTTGAACTGCAACAAGACCTTTCTTAAAAGGAGCTACTAGTTCACATTCTTGATGAAACTGAACGTCGGACTTGTCAGAAGGTTACCAACTTCTTCAAAGTGCAGTGGGCAAATGATTCTGAATATGAAGCCACTAGGAACGCGAAGATCATCAGAATACCCTGGGCTCTTTCCTTCTACATCTTAATTCTTGGGACGAGAATTCTTTTTAGTGGGGGAGAATTGTGACGCCCTGGATTTCTGCTACAGTAATGGTTGTAATTAAGCTAGAGTAATGACCATGACCAGCCTCAAATCTTTTTGCTAAATAGGATGTGATCAAGTTGAAATTCATATCTCAATTCAAATTCCACTTCAAAAGCCAATTTATTTTTTATGTTATAAAATAAAATTGCAAACAACAAAAATAAAATGTTGCACACTTGTGATAAATCACAAAACAATTGTTGTTGAGGAAAGGAAAATGATGTAAATCAACCGTCCGATCGCTCCATCGGTTCTGCCATGTCGTACAAGCAACACGTGTTCATAGCCCAGCACACTGTTGTTCTCCCTAACCTTATCATGTTTGCTTTCTTCTTTCCTTTTTTTCCCAAGCACAACGAGCCGATGTAGCTACAGCCACCATCACTATGCAGTTACGGCCATCGAATCGCCATGCTGCTTTGGCGCTACAAACTGAAGGCGAACAATCAAAATTTCTGCAACATCATTTATGTTGCAAAAACTTCTTCCGCAATAGTACCTATGTTGTAAACAGACAAAAATTTTTGCAACCAAACCTAAGTTGCAAAACAATTCTACAACATGATCTTTGTTGCAAAAATTTCTTTCGCAATAGTACCTACGTTGTAAAAAGACGAAGTAAAAAAATTCCGCAACCAAACCTATGTTGCAAAAGTTTTCTACAACATAATCTTTGTTGCAAAAATTTCTTCCGCAATAGTACCTTGTTGTAAAATGGAGAATGAAAAAAATTCTGCAACCTGACCTATGTTGCAAAAGTTTTTTGCAACATGACTTTTGTTGCAAAAAATTCTTCCCCAACATGACCTTTGTTGCAAAAGTTTATTCTGCAAGAGTGCCTATGTTGCAAAAAGACAAAGAAAAAAAATTCTACAACCTGACGTATGTTGTAAAAGCATTCTCCAACATGACCTTTGTTGCAGAAAGATGAAGAAAAAAAATTACGCAACCTAACCTATGTTGCAAAAAAAAATTGCGGCATGACCTTTGATACAGATGTTTTCGCAACATTACCTCTATTGCAAAAGTGAAGAACGCCGCTCGACCGCTCGATGAAATAGGATCTGACGACTTGCGACCCGCTGATCTTTTAAAAAAATCAACCCGTGGACGCGTAGGTGTGTTGGGGCTGGGACATCGTACTTATTTCTGCAACTGGAACGTTGTTTCAGGATTTTATGTGGTGGAGGGAGGCGGCCGAGCTGGTGATCGGACGGTGCACGCGGATACATCGGACGACAAATCAGGTGGTGGATGATTACTACAAATCCACCGGTGGACGCCTAGTAGTGCCCTTGAGGAAAACAACATCACCCCCAACCTGGTGTGGCCCCCACCTTCAATAACATCACCATTTTGCATTTTAAGGTGCTTTTAAACTCGTTTGGATAAATCAAACAGTTTCCATAAATTCCCAAACTATATGTGGACATGTGGAATATTGCAAAGTATTTTATGGGCCAAGTGGCACATTTTTGCTGAAGAGAATTGTTGTAAAATAAAAAAATGAAACTAAAATAAATAAAAAGAAAAAAAGAAAAAAAAACACCCCCCTAACTGGGCCTTGGCCCACCCCGGCGCCTATACCTTTCCTAGGGGAACCCTAACCACCCCACCCCCCACCGACACCCCCACTCGCTCCCCTCCTTCTCCCCCGATCTGGATCGGGATCGGGCCGATCCCGACGCTTCCCCGGCGCCCCATGCCGGCAGCCCTCCTTCCCGCCAGCGCCCAAGTCGCCTCCTCCCACCGTCAAACCTCCCCGCCTCCCCCTCGCCGATCGCCATCGCGCCTCGCCGCCCTAGTCCCCCGACTACGTCGGTGAGGCCCCCGACCGCCGCTCGCCTCTCCCCCCGTCCCGCGCGCGCTCGCCCACCCGCCCACTCGCCGCCACCCCGCGTTTGCCCCGGCCTCCCCCACGCGCGCTCCAGCGCCACCCGCGCCATGCGCGTCCCTGTCGTGCCTTACGCGCGTCGCCTTCGCCGCTGCAGCTAGCCATCGCGCCCACTTGAGGTGTTGTCGCCGCGCTCACGTACCCCCCTCACCGTGCCTCGTTGCCGGACTGCACCCGCGCCCTCGTGCCGCCCCGTGCGCTCGCGCCGCCCTGTGCTGCCGCACCTTGCCATCGGCCCGCACTTGCGCCCCTTGCTCCCCGCGCCGCCCGCTATCCCCTGGTCACGGCCCCGCGTCGCCCCGCCGTGCCCTGGCCTCCGGCGAGGCCCTGCCGCCCCTCGCCGATTCGGGTTAGTGGGGCTAACACCCCCCACTACCCCCTCCCCCTGTGTATGACAGCAGGGGCCCATGCCCCTGTTTACAAAAAAATGGAAAAGAAAATGTTAATTTTTTAATTTAATTTAAATTAATAAATAAATAATTTATTTAGTTAATTAACTTAATTAACCTAAACCTAATTAGACTAATTAATTCTGTTAATTATCTATTTGACTCAATTAATCCTAGGTTAATTGGGACAAACAATGACAGTGAACCCCACCTGTCAGTTGACTAGGTCAACAGTCATAGTTGACTAGGTCAACAGTCATAGTTGACTGCTGATGTCATGGTGACATCATGCTGATGTCATAAATAATTATAGAATTAAAATAAACCTGTTTAATTCCAGATTGTTATTAAAACTTTAAAAAAATTAATATAAAATAAACCGTAACTCGGATGAAAAAGTTTTGAACATTAAAGTTGTTCAAAAAATACCACAAATCCGAATACGCAGTCCGTTAGTCTGTCACGTGCTCCTAGCATAGCAAACGTGGACCCTTCCCATTCGTTTCATCTGTCGGGTAAAAGCCCGAGACCCGAAAAATATCATCAGATATTCTTCCTACCCGTCTGCTACGTGTAGTACTGCGTTAGTGCATACCTAGCTCCGCATATTGCCATGTCATGCATCGGGATGCATTTGTGTGCTTTATATTTACTGTTTCTTCCCACCTCTTCTCCCCGATAGACCCCGAGACTGACGGTGCTACCGGGTACGACTACGCCGTTGACGATCAGGCCTTTGCCGCAGCGCAGCAAGGCAAGCAACCCCCCCTTGAGCATTCCGATATCGCCCATTCCTTTCCCTCTTATTCTTGCATTAGATTTTGCCACTCTCTTAGTTAGCTCCTATTCTGATGCATAGCCTGTTTTTGATAAACTGTTACTATACCTGCAATAATATCAATTGCTTAGTATAGGTTGATCAATGAATCCTAGTGACCCTTAGTCCCAGTTGCCCCTACTTCTTCATCGACGACTCGACGACTTGAAGACCCGAAGACTCGGTCAACCGACCGATGAGCTAGGCCCCTCACATCATCGCACACCCCTTTAGTATGGCATTGCAGAGCTACTACCGAGTGCCGAGGGTGATACCTCACTTAGCACTCCCGGTGTTAATTCTATAGCGTAGCTAATCGATCGTGGCTATCGAGGGTGATTCCTCCTTCCCATTTATCGATAGCGACTCTTGTCATACACATACCTCGAGTGGGATCCATCGAGGGTGATTCCTCGGATATCCACTTGGTGTATAAACACACAGTTACTTCAACTTGACCTTGTTTACATGTGAAAGACGGGACAGGAGGGACAGGCGGTACCACCCTGGTTGAGGTGGACCTCAGTTCCCGAAAGTCTTGAGACGGGTCGATAAATTCATAACAAGTAGCAAGTAACAATTGTAAAAAAGGTGCAGCAAGGTGGCCCAATCCTTTTTATAGCAAAGGACAAGCATGGAAAAACTCTTATATAAAGCAAAGCGCTCCCGAGGACACATGGGAATTTATATCAAGCTAGTTTTCATCATGCTCGTTTGATTCGCGTTCACTACTTTGATAATTTGATATGTGGGTGGACCAGTGCTTGGGTGTTGTCCTTACTTGGACCAGCCTCCCACTTATGATTAGCCCCTCCTGCAAGCATCCGCAACTACGAAAGAAGAATTAACATAAATCTAACCATAGCATGAAACGTGTGGATCCAAATCAGCCCCTTACAAAGCAACGCATAAACTATGGTTTAAGATTCTATCACTCTAGCAACCCATCATATACTTATTACTTCCCAATGCCTTCCTCTAGGCCCAAACAATGGCGAAGTGTTATGTAGTCGACGTTCACATAACACCACTAGAGGAGAGACAACATACATCTCATCAAAATATCGAAGAATACCAAATTCACATGATTACTTATAACAAGACTTATCCCATGTCCTCAAGAACAAACGTAAATGCTCACAAAACATGTTCATGTTCATAATCAGAGGAGTATAAGTGATGATCAAGGATCTGAACATAAAATCTTCCACCAAGTAAACCAACTAGCATCAACTACAAGGAGTAATCAACACTACTAGCAATCCACAGGTACCAATATGAGGTTTTGAGATAAAGATCGGATACAAGAGATGAACTAGGGTTTGGAGAGGAGATGGTCCTCATGAAGATGTTGATGGAGATTGACCCCCTCTCGATGAGAGGATTGTTGGTGATGATGATGGCTTCTATTTCCCCCTCACCAAACTTCCCTGACTGGAAAACTTCTGCAAAATTAGGACGTATCGCAGAATTTGCATATTAATTTTGTGTACCAATTTCATAATTATTTGACTCTCCAGTAAAATCAGATAATTCAAATATTGGACGCAAACTTTCTGTTTTTGCACAGAATCAAACAAGCAAGTATCCACACTATCCCAAAGGCTTTACTTGGCAGTTTATTGAAATAAAAGACACAAAACATGATTACTACAGTATCTTAGTCATTTGAACACATCAAAACAGATATTAAAAGTGTTGAGTTGTCTCCCAACACGCGCTTTTCTTTAATGCCTTTAGGTAGGCATGATGATTTCAATGATGCTCGTATAGGAATAAAAATTGAAACATGCAAAAGAGCATCATGAATCTCGTGACAAGAACATTTAAGTCTAACCCACTTCCTATGCATAGGGATTTTGTGAGCAAACAGTTGATGGGAGCAAGAACCAACTAGCATAGGAAGGCAAAACAAGCATAACTTCAAAACCTTAGACACATAGAGAGGAAACTTGATATTATTGCAATTCCAACAAGCATATGTTCCTCCCTCATAATAATTTTCAGTAGCATCATGAAGGAATTCCACAATATAACCAGCATATAAAGAATTCTTTTCATGATCTACAAGCATAGAAATTTTACTACTCTCTACACAAGAAAATTTCTTCTCATGATTAATAGTGGGAGTAAACTCAACAAAATAACTATCATGTGAAGCATTGTCCAGTTGAAAATTAAAATCATGATGACAAGTCTCATGGTTATCATCATTTTTTATAGATTACATGTCATCACAATAATTATCATAAATAGGAGGCATGCTTTCATCATAATAAATTTGCTCAACAAAACTTGGGGGACTAAACATATCATCTTCATAAAACATAGTATCCCCAAGCTTGTGGCTTAGCATATCATTAGCTTCATGTATATTTAGAGAATTCATACTAACAATATCACTATCATGCTCATCATTCAAAGATTTAGTGCCAAATATTTTAATAACTTCTTCTTCTAACACTTGAGCATAATTTTCCTTTCCATCATTTTCACGAAAGACATAAAAAAGATGAAGCATATGAGGCAACCTCAATTCCATATTTTTTTGTAGTTTTCTTTTACAACACCAAACTAGTGAAAAAAAAGAAACTAAATGATTCAATTGCAAGATCTAAAGATATACCTTCAAGCACTCACCTCCCTGGCAACGGCGCCAGAAAAGAGCTCGATGTCTACTACGCAACCTTCTTCTTGTAGACTCATGTTGGGTCTCGAAGTGCAGAGTTTTGTAGGATAGTGCCAATTTTCCCTCAAGTGGATGACCTAAGGTTTATCAATCCGTGGGAGGTGTAAGATGAAGATGGTATCTCTAAAAAAACTCTACAACCAAATAACAAAGAGTCTCTTGTGTCCCCAACGCACCAATACAATGGTAAATTGTATAGGTGCACTAGTTCGGCGAAGAGATGGTGATACAAGTGTAATATGAATGGTAGATATAGGTTTTTGTAATCTGAAAATATAAAAACAGCAAGGTAACTAGTAACATAAGTGTGCACAAATGGTATTGCAATGCTTGAAAACAAGGCCTAGGGTTCATACTTTCACTAGTGCAATTTCTCTCAACAATACTGACATAGTTGAATCATATGTAAATACCTCTCGTGTGACAAAGAGTTCACTCCAAAGTCACAAATAGCATAGAACTAATGAAGAAATTATTGTAGGGTACGAAACCACCTCAAAGTTATCTTTTCCGATCAATCTTATGAGCTATCCCTATAAGTGTCACGAACAGCCCTAGAGTTCGTACTAAAATAACACCTTAAGACACACATCAACCAAAACTCTAATGTCACCTAGATACTCCAATGTCACCACGAGTACCCATGGGCTTGATTATACAATATGCATCACACAATTTCAGATTCATCATGTTCAATCCAACACAAAGAACTTCAAAGAGTGCCCCAAAGTTTCTATCGGAGATTCAAGACAAAAACATGTGCCAACCCCTATGCATTGATTCCCAAGGTCACGGAACCAGCAAGTTGATCACCCAATCAAACATCAAGTGGATCAATAGAACATACCATTATCACCACGGATATCCCATCGCAAGACATACATCAAGTGTTCTCAAATCCTTAAAGACTCAATCCGGTAAGAAAACTTCTCAGGGAAAACTCAATTCATCACAAGAAGATAGAGAGGCGAAAACACCATATGATTCATCTATATCAATAAAGCTCGTGGTACATAATGATCGTGCCATCTCAATAACACGAGAGAGAGAGAGAGAGATCAATCACATAGCTACTAGGACATACCCTCAGCCCCGAGGGTGAAGGACTCCCTCCTCATCATAGGGACCGCCGGGATGATGAAGATGGCCTCCGGTGATAGTTTCCCCCTCCAGCAGGGTGCCGGAATGGGCTCCCGATTGGTTTTTCATGGTTCTGGAGGCTTGCGGCGGTGGAACTCTGGATCTAGGTTTCTTTCTGGGGCTTTAGGATTTATAGGAGCAATTAGCGTTGGAATCACGTCAAGGGGACTCCCGAGGGGCCCACAAGCCTGCTAGGCGTCACCAGGGGGTGGCTGCGTCCTGGTGGCTTGTGGCCTCCTCGGGACTCCTCTCCGGTATCATTTTGCTCCAGTATTTTTTATATTTTCCAAAAATATTCTTCGTAAATTTTTAGCCCATTCCGAAAACTTTTATTTCTGCACAAAAATGACACCATGGTAGTTCTGCTGAAAACAGCGTGAGTCCGGGTTAGTTCTAATAAAATTGTATCAAAATCATATAGAATTATTGTAAACTTGACATGAATACTTCATAAATTATAGATACGTTGGAGACGTATCAGCGGGCGCTTCGCCAGCGTGAAGGGGCGGTAAGGGGCGTTGGTGTAGTGGCGCCGCAGATGCGCATAGGATCGACAGCGAGAGCACCGGATGTCGTGGCGACACTCGCTGCGCGTGTGCTTCATGTTAAAGCAGCGGGAGCACTCCCCGTCGGGTCGGGCGTGGGGAGGAAGGCGCTTTGCCTCGGGCCGGCGGTCGTAGGAGGGTCGCGCTCTACGTCACGCCGACGGTCGTGGGAAGGACGACGCTCTGTACTGGGACGATGCTCGCTGCCGAGGCGAGGACACTTGCGGCTGCAGACCATCTCCCAAGGGGCCTGCTGCGCTGGCTGCGGTTCCGACGAAATGTCAGGGACGACCCGGTGGATCTCCGAGCGCGGGACATGTCTGGCAGCCGGCAGCGAACGGGCCGCATGACTGGCGGGGCTGGGCACACCGGAGCAGAGCGCCTCCCGACAGGAGGCACCGAGGCAGGCGACATGTGCAGGCCCTCCGAGCTCGACGGAGAGTGGCTGGCCTCCAGCCAGCGCAGCTCCCTCGGCCGATCGGGGGTGGGGGAAGGGGACATCACCGACAGGGGAGGGAGGGTGGACGACGGGGCCGGAGTGGCCACCATCGGGGAGTTGGGCACCGGGGTCGGAGAGGTCAGCGGGGAAGGAGGCATTCCCTATTGACGTTGGCGTTCCCTATTACAGACAAAAAGGTTGCGAGGTCCGCTCCTTGTTGTTGTTCCGTTCCTGCCACAACTGTCGCCGCTACCTCAAGCGTCCTTCTTCATCCATACTGTGTCCCCTCCGTGACCCCGTAGAAGCTGCATCTAGCAAGCACACACGCAAACTGGATGCCTAGTTGTCGTCCCGCCATGCATTGCGTGTGCGTGTGCCCGCCGTTTTCGCTGCTCACAAGCTGGTCATCGTGGGCGAGAGGCCGAGAGCACCTCATCATGTGATCCGGGTTGTAAGCCATGTACGCACACAAGTACCCATATTCATGGCTAGCCCTGGCCATGGGCAGCCTGGTCCGATCGGCCCAGCCCGGCCCGACCTTGCCCATGGACCGGGCTCAGGCCTAGATTTTGAGCCCGACGATCAGACCAAACCGAGCTCGGGCCTGATAAAATTGGAGATTACGCCTAAATTGGGCCGGTCCTGTCGGGTCGGACCGGGCTTTTTTCGGGCTCGAGCCGGGCTACGCCAATCAAATAGGTTGCATCCTACGTGCAACCGCCATCATCAACGATGCGAACCTAAGGATGATACCAGATATGAAGTAGTCCCTCCTAACGAAGCTGCACCAAGTCTTCTTGTTCCCAGGCCGGGATGTAATCAAATACAAAAATCCATATAAAGACCCGGCAATGAAGAAGATAAACAGACGCGCCATGGGCAAGTTTAGCAGCGCGTTGTCCCGCTTGAAAAGTAAGGGTGAAAGCACGGATCATCGACAAAAAGGAACCCTACTCTGAGATTGTAAAGGATATTCCGACAATTATGGAAGAGCAGTTTGAAATATTAATGTCGGCATGCGTTGCCAAAGCTGCCAAAGAAAAGTCGGAGTACATGAAGGGGCTTCAAGAGAGAAACATGGGGTGCCACCACCTCGGAAGCCGTGGTTACGCGGGGAAGAGGTCCATACGGGCCAAGGTGGACGCTGAACGCAAAAGTCTGGGCATCCCAGACCCGTTGGTGGAGTTCACCGTCCCGCGGGAGCGTGACCTCCTCAGGGCTCGGTACCATTGGGACCTAGTCAAGAAGTTTTTCGAGACAGACGCGGTCACAACAGAGTTCATGAGACTGATGGTAATTTGTAATTTACCCCCTAATTTGAGCTTCTAATCAATTTGACTGCACGTTTAGTCATATTTGTAAACGATCCTTATTCCTTTTGCAGAGAGAGCAGCACAGGATCACGGCCTAAAGTGACTCGCCGTCTGAGGCGTTGGCGAGGCCCAAGTGGGACACCCTATTAAACCGAGCCTTGAACATATTGAAAGGACTCCTTCTGGTCACTCGACTGTCGTATGGATGCGTGCACGGCGTCAGAGACGGCACCACGTGGAACAAGTACTACCGTGAGACCACGGAGGAGAGAAAGGAAAGACGGAGGTTAAATGAAGAAAACATCGATAAGCAGGTTGCGATTGCGGTTGATAAGAAATCAGTTGAGACAGTCGCAGTAGCGGTAGCTACCGCAAAACAGGAGGTTGCAGCTTCGTATGGTGTATTGGTTCCGTGTATCGTCCGATGGAGCAGGCAAAATCCAAATAAAGGGGCAGCGAACTTTCCCGTTTCCAACTTCTTCGGGAGCAGCTCCCGCACCTGCTCCTGCACCGGCTCTAGCACCTGCTCATAGCAGCTCGTCCTCTGTCTCGGACGTGCTCGGTGGTGCTTCGTCTTTGGCTGAGCTTGACGCCCTCATGGTACCTTTCACACCGTCCCTCTTCAATAAATGTATAATCTCCCATTTCCGTTGCCTTTCGGATGTCTCACGTCACAGACATGTCTTTGCAGGCCGACGTAACCCCATGCACCATATTGTACACCATCAGCAGCCAGAACGTGGACATGGGGAAGGCAACGATAGTGAAGCCGAAGGAACAATTGTTCCACAGCCGGCCGATCCCCCTTGACGTCTTCAAGGTTTCCGTGGCCAGTGTCAAACCGGGCCACAAGAAATTGGCTCATCCTGTTCTAGGGGGAGATCACGACGAGACCCCGTGACGGCTTGGCGATTGCAAGAGGTGGGTCATGTTGTGGCTAAAGAGTCGGCTTCATCTGGAGCCGGCTGGGGGCACACCCACGACCACGCAGCCTCAGCAAGGTATGAACATCAACACCTCACCTACCCAATTAGCGTCGCCTGTTGTGTCGGGTGATAGCGAACGGGGTGAGGAAGAGGCTCCATTAGTCACTGATGACGTGACCACCGTCGAAGAAGCAATGCATGATATCGATGCCATCAATGAGGATGACGATGACACTCTAAAGTATCTCAATACTAGCGCATATGACGATCGAGGATTGATGGCTAAGCAATATGAGTACTCAGGGTTTGAGCGTCATGAGTCGGTGCCTGAATTGCCGCCTCCGGAGGCTGAACGTATTATAGACGACCTTCCAGTAGCAAAGAAGCATAGGAAGAGAGCGAGGAAAGGCAACAAAGCTGCTTCTATGATCCACCGCCTCCGCAGCCTTGGGTACAAGACCGTATACCTGTCATGGGTGCGACAAAATACCATATCCCTGGTGAACCAATCCTACCTAAGGCAGCGGTAGATGCCATATACGGCGATCTCAGGAGACTTCAGGATGATGTGATGCGAAGAGAGAAAAGTCTGATCGCCTCGCAAAATCCAGGATACCCGCTCTATGTGGTTAAATTGCCGCAGCAAAGGTTGTACGTCGACACATTCCCCGCGGAAAAGTTCTTCCTTCGATTCGATTACATCTTCGACATATTTCACTTGAAAACGTCGGATTTTATGTTTGTCCACCTTTTTGCCTTGTAGATGAACTACATCATCAGGATTGAGCAGATACCTTATATCTGTATCGCTGACCCGTACTTCATGCACGAGAGCTTCTTGGCAGTCTGCGAAAAGCATCGTGAATATGCAAGTAACTACATCGCCGATTTCATGGTCGGCAATAAGGACAAGGAGACGATTCTCGTGCCTTATCATCCCATGTAAGTCATCCGCGCGTATATCCTTCCTTTGATTTCAATCATTTCAGTTGCACGCGTGGAGGCTAATTTGAGGTGTAATTACTTTACGCAGCGAAGGGCGCGCCGTACTCATCATCCTTTACCCCCGATTCTCCCACCTCTTTATTTGGACTCATCGAAGAACATGAAGAAAAAGGATTACACCCACATCAAGTCTGTTCTCGACAGTGCTATCTTTACGTATGGCGTACGGGGTGGAGAGATCACGCTCAGGAAGACAAGGAACCGTGCGCCCTGCTTCGGCCATAACACTGACTGCTGCTGCATCTAGCAACTGAGTGGTACTATCAGTGATGGATTCTATGTCCTCCACCACATGCTGGAGTACCGGCGGGATCAGCAGCACCTTCACATGTCATCTAGATCCGGCGATGCCCATATTCTACAATGGGCAAAGAACCTAGGAGATATCCCGTATCATCGACTTCGAGTTGAGTTCTATCACATTCAGCGTGAACTTGCCCAAATCATCATGAAGGAGGTCCTTGAAAAAACATGGATGTTTGAAAGCACATTTGCTCCCTTGGTGGTTTTGGTAATTAATAACAACATATAAGTCATTGAACTAATGTCTTCACCAAGTACATTTCAGGAAAAGTGCAATGATGGGAATGGCACAAGGATTGTGGAATTACCCCCAAGATGCAAGGAAATAGGTAGGCCAAGCTTCAAGAAAGAGGACCCTACATTTCATATTGTGAGAAATCACTTTGAGTCTATAGGAAAGCCAATACTATTAAAAGGGGGTAAAGTTTTGATGGTGAACAATATGCTCAAACGTGCACAAGTGACTGTCACCAAGACATCCACATTCTCTCCCACCAAAGTCCGTCCGAAGCCAAATATACCAAATCGGTGCAACCAACTTTACTATCCCGGTGCCACCGAGTTCCAAACCCTAGACAGACTCAGCCAAACCCTAACACTTCGGTGCAGCCGACACTGCACTCGGTGCCAGCGAGTTGGGTTGCCAACTTTCTGTTACGCAAATTCTCATTTTCGGTCCAACCGAGAATGGCGAATCGGCGTCACCAAGTTTGGTAAATCTGACCGTTGATCACCTTGTCGGTGCAACCAAAAGTTATATATTGGTCCATCCGAGATTCAAAAGTTGCCACTTTTTGTCACTTCGGTAGCACCGAGTTTTACACTTCGGTGTCACCGAGTCTGACTTATTTTGTGTAACGGTTGGATTTTTGGGGATGCCTATATATACCCTTCATCACCACCCACTCGAAAGAAAAGCACTCAGAACTATTCCATACCTATCCTACTCAGTTTTCTGAGAGAGAACCACCTGCCCTTGTGTTGAGGTTAAGATCTTCCACTCCAACCATATGGATCTTGATTTATAGCCTCCCCAAGTTGCTTTCCACCAATCCCATCTCTTCTACCAAGCCAAATCTATGTGAGAGAGATTGTGTGTTGAGGAGTCTATCATCTTGAAGCACAAGAGCAAGGAGTTCATCGTCATTACCGAGCCTATTACCTTTTGGAGGGTGGTGCCTACTAGATTGGTTAGGTGTCGCTTGGGAGCCTCCTACTTTGTGTTGTGGAGTGAACCAAGAAGTTTGTAAGGGCAAGGATATCGCCTACTTCGTGAAGATCTACCCATAGTGAGGCTAGTCCTACGTGGACGGAAGCCACATGGAATAGTCAAGGTTGCTTCTGCTTGGAACCCTTCGTGGGTAGAGGCCTCCGTGGACTCTCCTGACCGTTACCCTCTGTGGGTTGAAGACTCCGTGAAAGTGGATGTACGGTAGCATCACCTATCGGAACCACGGGGAAAATCATCGTGTCATCACTTGTGTTTGCATTCCTAGCCCTCTCTTTACTTATATGTGCAATGTCTTTATTTTCTGCTGCAATACTCTTAGACATGCATGTGTAGGGTGTTACTTGATATGCTATGAATGCTAAAACTTGCCAAGAATTAAAATTGGGAAAAAGGAAAAACTTTTATGTGGTCAAGTAGTCTAATAACCCCCCCCTCTAGACCTACTTTTGATCCTACAAGTGGTATCAGAGCATTGGTCTCCATTGTATAGGTTTCACAACCTAGGAGAAGTATGGCATCTAGTGAGGGAAATTATCACCGTAGAGGCCCGTACATTGATGGCACTAATTTTGCTAGTTGGAAGCATAAAATGAAAATGCATTTTCTTGGTCATAATCTTGCCATTTGGGTTGTTGTTCGTGTTGGCTTGCAAGGTGAATTCTTTGCGCATGGAAAGGAACCGGAGCGTGAAGCATCTGCGGATGAATTGAAGATGTTGCAACTCAATTCTCAAGCATGTGACATACTCTTCAACTGCCCGTGTCCTGAAGAATTCAACAAAATCAGCCGTCTTGAACACGCAAAAGAGATATGGGATACTTTGGTTGATATGCACGAAGGAACTGAGTCCGTGAGAGAATCCAAGTTAGATGTTCTTCAAGGTCAACTTGACAAGTTCAAGATGAAGGATGGTGAAGGAGTCGTCGACATGTACTCTAGGCTAGCTCTCATTACCAATGATATTGCCGGCTTAGGAAGCGAAGAAATGAATGACAAGTTCATCATCAAGAAGATACTTCGAGCTTTGGATGAGAGATATGACACAGTGTGCACACTGATACAAATGATGCCCAACTATAAAGATCTCAAAACAACGGAAGTGATTGGTAGAATTGTTGCTCATGAGATGACACTCAAAGACAAGGAAGACCTTAATCACAAGTCTAGCGGTGCTTACAAAGCCACAAGTGATGCTCCCGCTACCTCAAGCGACAACCTTGTCACAAATGAAGAGATAAGCCTCATGGTCAAGAAATTCAACAAGTTCTACAAGAATAGAAGCAAAGATCGCAGCTCCAACTCCAGATATGAAGAGAAGCGTTCGTCAAGTCATGATCGAAACTGCTACAATTGTGGGAAGCCCGGACACTACTCCAGTGCTCGGATCCCTACAAACGAAGAGAAGAGTCACCAAGAAGACGAAGCTCAAGAGATGAATCACCTCAAAGAGAGAGGAGGAGTAGAGATGATCGTTATGAACAAAGACCCTCAAGGATAAGTAGGGACTCGGAGAAGAAGGACAAGCACACCAAGAGCTACCCAATAAGGAAGCATCAAGCTCATGTTGGTGAATGGGCTTCTGGCTCCGACTCCGACAACCACTTCGAGAGAAGCTATCACTCCAACTTCGACTATAGTCAAGATGATGGTGTTGCCGGAATTGCACTAGTGACAACCAACTCCTATGATATATTTGATTCACCAAATGAAGGAGGTGGAAGTTGCTTCATGGCTAAAGGCCCCAAGGTATCACACCCCGAATATCTTGATTGCGATAGTGATGAAGATGATTTGCTTTACGACGATGACTTGCTATGTGATAAAACTAGTGATGTTAATCATAATGAATATCATATTACTCATACTAGTCATGATAAGTCTATTGATGATGATAAGGTGAAAACAAAAGAACTAACTAAAGAACTCAACACTCTCAAGTTAGCTCATGAATCTACTCTTGATGATCATAGAGATCTTGTAAGAACTCATGAGAAGCTATGCTTCAAGAAGCTCAATTTGGAGCAAGAACATGAATTTCTTAAAGCTATCAATGACGATCTCCGAAAGAAGACTTCATCTTATATTTCCAAAAGACTACTCTTGTCTACATTCATGCCACAAGTCAAACTAAGCAAACTACTAACAAAGGAAAGAAATGTTCTTCATCTTGCAGCAGCAATAAAATTGCTAAACCAAATGATGTTGCACCTAGTAATTCTATTGATTCCACTAATGATGATTCTCTTAGCCAAGTTACACTTGAGCAGGAAAATTCTTTATTGAAAGGAATTATAGAGAAAGGTATATACAAGAGTCTTGAAGGCTACAAACAATTTGATGAGATTGTACGCAAGCACGGAGGATACCGAAAGAATCGTGGTGTTGGCTACTTCAATGCTAATGGAGTTGAATGGGAAGAAGGTTAATATCCCAATCCCAAGTTTGTTCCTCAAAAGGAGAAGTATGAAAATACTCTTCCCAAGGGGACAAACACTCAATATGAACTTCCACCACAAGACACCAAGCTCAAGGGCAAGAACAAGATCCAAGAGGACTTTGACTCTTATGAAGATGAATCCCAAGCTTTGGTGAAGTGGGTTACCAAGGCTACTTCTACAAGTGCTACTTCAACACCAAGAATCCCCATCAACTTGATGTGGATTCCCAAGAAGAAGAACTAGAGAGTTCTTGAGGGGTGACTCCGCCAATGAAATTCACTCACATTCATTATTGGCAAGATCTATTTGCAATCAACATCTACCCTATGCAATAGATCAAGGAGTCACACATTCCCTCAAAGGTAAGCAAGGGACAAGGTAATCAACAAATCAATGGACATCATTACACATGATTTGCACTCCATGTCCATAGATATCCTTGTATTTTTATCTTGTGTGTTGGGACTAACCCATGTAGGTGAGAAGAGTAAGGAAACAACAAGGATGCTCCAAACTCTTGGTGATCTTCATCAATCTTGAGCATCCACCACTATCTCACCAACATGAAGTCTTCATCGACAAAACCCAAGGTTAGTTTATCCCTCTTATGGGGGGATGTTACATCAAGGGGGAGCTTTACTCTAACACTTGAGACAAAGCATCTCTTAGTATGTGACAAACATTAAATGCTTTATGTAAAAGTGGTGACACCACTTGTGCTTAAACGATGAGTATGACCCATGATCAAGTACTCTTACTTGGCTCCTAAGTCAAATACTCATATATAGATGACTTCGTCATCGCCCAAGTGCTCGTTAGATGCTAGAGTATTTGTGCAGGTTTGCCACGATTGCATTTGACATCTTATTGTGTGAGCATGTTGGTCTGCATTTATTTTCTCATTCAAGGATATCCAATTGTTGATATTTGGATTTCGATTTATCTTTTGCCAATTGGATATACAAGAATGCCTAGGACCACTTCTTTAGCTATCTATGCTTTCTCACCTCATACTCTATTCATGCTACATCACAAAATTTGAACAAGTGCTTTTCGATCCCTCTGTGTGTGGAGCACTCGCAGTTCCGTATCGACAAGGACTGGCCATTAAAACCTCCCAAGTGCATCTCGGTGGAACCAACACCAAAATCTCGGTCTCACCGAATGCCTAGGGTTGATCTGGTTTTCAATCTCGATACCACCAATTCCATTTTCTCGGTTACACCGAGTGTCCCTGTCAGCTGACAATTGAGGCACTCGATGACACCAAAAACTTAGAATCGGTGTCACCGACAGTGGTGGGTAGATAAGTCTGGACCCTGACGCTTTGAAATATCCACCTTCAAACATCGCACTCCAAAACCCTAAGCTGACGCTCCAAGGACCCCTGGTCATCACCCTTGTCTCCCCGCGCTCCTCCGCCGCCGGGAATCGCCGTTGCCAACGAAATTTACTCCCTCGTCACCGCCATAGAGGATCCATGCCAATTTAGGTTACGGATTCGATCTCTAGTGCGCTCTCCATCTGATTCTTGCGCATTAGATACTTGTTAATCATCATTGCACCCTTTGCACATGTTCCTATCCTCTCAAATCCCCAAAATCTCGCGTTAGATGGATTTTCTAGGGTTTTACCGTCCGCCCGATAAATATCGGTGGAACCGAAATGAAAATATCGGTCTCACCGATATGCTTTTAAGTGAGGTTGAGGACTGACTTGGTGGAACCGAGTGGTTCTTTTCGATTCGACCGAAAATTCTGCCAAGTTCCTGTTAAAGAATGAGTATGTCTCGACCCCACCAAAATTTTTTTTTTGGCTGCACCGATATCTATTTGACAGATTGCAAAACTTTTGAAAATTCATTGATCAAATTCAAAAACCAGCCTCATTTTGTGATGACTCATCTTCTTCTGGTCTCCTATACTCTATTCATAGGGTCAGTATGTCAGGCTCCGAAGACAGTCAGAACTTGCCAGAGCAGGGAGTTGATATGAGTTCTGGAACAAGCCCAAAAGCCAGTTCTTTCTCAGATCCAGGCACCCCCAGCTCTCATGGGTTGCCCAAGGTTGCCACCAGAACCAGGAAGAAGCTCAACTCAGATGAAGAAGACTCAGATTTCATTCCTGAGGAGATTCTTTCTAAGAAGCAAGAAAAGGCTATCAAGAAGTCAGCAACTGAAGCTACTTCATTTCGTAGAGTTGTCAGCAAAATCTATGCTCCTGCTGATACTATCAAGGCACATGAGAGTACAAGAGCCACCGTGTCAGTTGAGGTCCCCAAGAAAGCTATGCCTAAGAAGGCAGGGGAGAAGAAGTCTAGGAAGAGGATTGTTCGTGTTATGGGCAGGCCTACCTCTATGTTTGAGGATCCAGAGGAGACTGCTGGTGCTGCTGCTGAGGAGGAGGAGGAAGAGCATGCTAAGATTGTGCCTCCCAAGAAGAAATCCAAGAAGCTCATGGCTGATGCTATGCCAAAGACTGCATCTAAGAAGACTGCAATGCAAAAGACCAAGAGGACCACCAGAGATATTCCTGCTTCAGAGAAGAACAAAGGGACTACGTCTAGAATGGAAGAAGATGATGACCTAACCACATTGATGAAGCTCAGAACACATCTTCCAGTGCATGATGCCAGCCATTTGGTAGCTAAGGACATGAATAAGCGGAAAGACTCGGGCTTGAGATCCTGGAGAGCCATAGATCCATATGCTCAGAGGAGGAAGACCGCTGTTGACTACAGGTTCTATACCAGAGAGCAACAAGATTTCTATGAGACCGTTCTGCTTGACAAGAGCCCTGCTGTTAGTGACATGAGATATGTCGATTGGAAGTTTATTAAGGACAATGTGGACCACTTCCCAATTGTCCAATATAACTTTCATTGCATTGGTCTGGATAAGTTCATTGGCAGAGAACTTACAGCGTGAAACGACGAGATGATCATGCAGTTCTACTCCACCGCTCATTTCTACGGAGATGTTAGAATTGTATGGATGACTGAAGGTCGTAGGTATGAATCCACTGTTGAGGAATGGACCGCTCTACTGGAAGTTGCAGAAGGTCAAGAAGGAGTTTTGGATGTATACTCTGAACCCAAGGCTAGTCACAATGCCATGAAAGACATGTATACTCCTATCCCCGCTGACAAGGTGCAATCACACAAGCTAGGATCTATCTACTATTTGCAAGCAGGCCTCCGGACTATCAACACTATACTCAGGCATACCTTGATGCCCAAGTATGGAGATGACAAGATGATCCGAGGCTACTCCATTAATATGTTGATCCACCTTGATAGGAACACCAGGATCAGAGTCATGGATCTGATTGTTGAGACAATCAAGAGGGTTGCTGCTGACCAAAAACACTCATGTTGGTATGCCCCCTACATCCAGTTGCTCATCAACTCACAGTTGGAGAAGCACATTTTTGATCTTGATCGCCCACACCTGCCCCTACAGCCAGAGTTTGAGGATAACATTGTGGTGATGAACCCAGACCATCCCACATCTGCTACAGCACAAGCAGAGGCAGAAGCTGTTCGAGCCGCTAGTGCTCAAGTCCCCAGATCCAGGAACGAGCAAGTGGATCTTCTGATCATAGCTTCCCAAGTCATGTAGAAGGATATCAAAGGGATTCTGGATAACCAGAACAGCCTTGTGAGGATCTTCGAGTCGAGGATCAAAGTCCTTGGAGATAAGGTGGACAAGTTGTCCAAGACAGTGATGGAGCTCCAGAAGGAAGTTGACTCCGTGCACATTCCCCGGGTCTCCACTACCTCTTCTTCTGATGATGATGATGATGATGTTGATGAGGAAGAATCACCTCTCGGGCCAGGCACCTAATTCACCACTGCGATGATATCAGCCATAGTGCCTGCTCCAGAATCGAGGCCCTCTTCTTCAGCTCCAGCTACTGTCAGCACAGCTCCTGCTCCATCAGCTCCTGCTCCACCAGTGTCCACTCCAACTTCTTCAACGACATTTGCAGAGATCTTTGCCGACACTGTGCTCTCGACTCCTTCATCGACAACCGGAGGAGATCAGCCCAAGAACAATTACATAGATACCTTTGAACTTTTTGGTAATTGTTGCCAAAGGGGGAGAAGTGTATATAGATCATTAGGCTTCGAGAGAGAGAGAGAGAGCGTTTGGTATTTTGTTTCTTTTTCAAAAACAATTGATTTTGGTTGTTGTGATACTCTTTTGTCTTGCTTGTGATACACGTTCAATGATGTTTGATCATACGCTTTGATGTGTGATGCTACTATTTCCTATCATGTTAAATGCTTATGTGATGATCTTTCATCTTCTGGTTGATTGTGTTGTGCTATGTTATTCACTCTAATTATTATCGCACACCACCAATATCGCACACCACCAAGTGGTATGTGATATGTTAGAAGTGACCCATGTACCTAACTGATTGTGCATTTGCATTCAAACGCAAATTTAAAATAATGCACAAATTTAGGGGGAGCTCTTACTTATCACATACTTCTCAGAGTGACGACTATATTCATTGATTATATCTTAGTTGAAGCTTTGATCTATATGTTGTCATCAATTACCAAAAAAGGGGAGATTGAAAGCACATTTGCTCCCTTGGTGGCTTTGGTAATTAATAACAACATATAAGTCATTGAACTAATGTCTTTACCAAGTATATTTCAGGAAAAGTTCAATGATGGGAATGGCACAAGGATTGTGGAATTACACAAGATGCAAGGAAATAGGTTGGGCAAGCTTCAAGCAAGAGGACTCTACATTTCATATTTGTGTGAAATCACTTTGAGTCTATAGGAAAGCCAATACTATTAAAAGGGGGTAAAGTTTTGATGGTGAACAATATGCTCAAACATGCACAAGTGACAGTCACCAAGACATCCACATTCTCTCCCACCAAAGTCTGTCCTAAGCCAAATATACCAAATCAGTGCAACCAACTTTACTATCCCGGTGCCACCGAGTTCTAAACCCTAGACAGACTCAGCCAAACCCTAACACTTCAGTGCAGCTGGCACTACATTTGGTGCCATCGAGTTAGGTTGCCAACTTTCTGTTATGCAAATTCTCATTTTCGGTCCAACCAAGAATGGCGAATCAGCGTCACCGAGTTTGGTAAATCTGACCCTTGGTCACCTTGTCGGTGCAACCGAAAGTTATATATCGGTCCATTCGAGATTCAAAAGTTGCCACTTTTTGTCACTTCGATACCACCGAGTTTTACACTTTGGTGTCACCGAGTCTGACTTATTGTGTGTAACGGTTGGATTTTTGGGGATGCCTATATATACCCCTTCACCACCACCCACTCGAAAGAGAAGCACTTAGAACTATTCCATACCTATCCTACTCAGTTTTCTCAGAGAGAACCACCTACCCTTGTGTTGAGGTCAAGATCTTCCACTCCAACCATATAGATCTTGATTTCTAGCCTTCCCAAGTTGCTTTCCACCAATCACATCTCTTCTACCAAGACAAATCTATGTGAGAGAGATTGTGTGTTGAGGAGTCTATCATCTTGAAGCACAAGAGCAAGGAGTTCATCGTCATTACCGAGCCTATTACCTTTTGGAGGGTGGTTCCTCCTAGATTGGTTAGGTGTTGCTTGGGAGCCTCCTACTTCGTGTTGTGGAGTGAACCAAGAAGTTTGTAAGTTCAAGGAGATCGCCTACTTCGTGAAGGTCTACCCATAGTGAGGCTAGTCCTTCATGGACGGAAGCCCCATGGAATAGTCAAGGTTGCTTCTTCGTGGAACCCTCCGTGGGTAGAGCCCTCCGTGGACTCTCGCGACCGTTACCCTGCATGGGTTGAAGACTCCATGAACGTGGACGTACGATAGCACCACCTATCGAAACCACGGGAAAATTCATCGTGTCATCACTTGTGTTTGCATTCCTAACCCTCGCTTTACTTAGATGTGCAATGTCTTTATTTTCCGCTGCAATACTGTTAGACATGCATGTGTAGGGTGTTACTTGATATGCTATGAATGCTAAAACTTGCCAAGAATTAAAATTGGGAAAAAGGCAAAACTTTTATTTGGTCAAGTAGTCTAATCACCCCCCCCTCTAGACCTACTTTCGATCCTACAATGTTCTACGAAGAAGGGCAAATGTCACGGGAAGACGTCCGAACACGCGTAGCCGCTCAGCGTCTCGACCTGAAGCCTTTCACTGCGCTCGGGAACTATCTCCCTGACTTGAATGGATGGCACGACATGTTGGAGTGATTGACGATATATGACAATGTGTCTGTTTAGTCCATACTTTCTCTATGACAAAACTTTGAGTTATGCACGACGAAAATTTATTTGTGATGTAATTAAACCGTCCTCCTCAACTAGCGAACATCACTCTAGTTAGGGCATTTTGGGTACGATGAACTTTGTTATTTATGCTTATGATATGTTGCTTCTATTTTTGCCAAGTCTGTCTCTTTCTGTTTCTCGACTATATATGTTGCATATCATCAAGTCATGTGACGATGCAGGTGCATAGATCATCGATGATGAAAAAGTGCTACGCCAGGAGTATACGACGAGTGGCCGGAGTGTCAGGCCCAATTGTATCGGTTTCCTGTTTTCAAGCGACAGCCAGTAGTTAGTTTAGGTTCACGCTAGTGCGAGAGAGGGATACGAACCGACGCCTCAAGAAGTACTACATTATATATGATGAGACATGTCATGTAACTTGTATAGCTATATCGTGATTATGATGTGACGACATGATTTGTGTTGGATGATATGATGAGACAATTATGTGTATGATATGATGAGCATATTGCATGTTTATGATATGATTAGAATACTGCATGAAACATGTACAGAAACATCAGAAATACATTACAAAAAAATATATGAGAAAATATAGTAGTAGCGCTCTTTAGCGCTAGACAGGAAAACGCTACTGCTAAAGGACTTAGCAGTAGCGCTGGTATGAAAAGCGCTACTGTTAAGTCGGTATAGCAGTAGCGCGTGTTGACACACGCTGCTGCTAAATGGTAGTTGTAGCGCCGTATCAGTAGCGTGGCTACCCGCACTACTGATACACCAAATAACCGTGCTACTGCTAGGGTTTTCCCTAGTAGTGTTATCCCACGTATTCTTGGCCCAGTTTTCAGCCCCTCCATTAGGCACCTGTCATTTTTACTAGGTACTATTAGACCCTAAACATGCAATATGCTTAGAGGGGGTGCTTAGAAAAATAAACGAGTTTGTCGTAAACATCGGTGCTTATTTGTAGAAGACATATGCTTAATTAGGCATCCCTTCTGTAGAGCTAAGCACTGGTAAGAAAAACTTAGTTTATTTTATTAAGCATCTCATGAAGCACCTTGCATTGTGTAAGGCTTTAGATGTGTAAGTTTTGTTGATGTCCTCGAAACTTAAGCCATTTAGTTATATATAGAACATTTCGGGTGAAAAGGAAAGTTTATTTTTCCGGTATTATTCATCAACAGGGACATAAACAAAACCCAATTGTTTTACATAAATGCACTCTAGGTGCTAAAAGGACAAAAAGACATGACGTGAAGCCTACCTAGAGGAAAGGAAAACACAAGGGTGGGTCGTAAGACCTGGAGTGAGTAATAATCTAATCAAGCATCGCAAATCCTATTACTACACGGCCATGCATCATTACATGTGTGCTTGGAGTACATCTGCCTAGTAAGCGTTCACAAACCCCAACAACCTACATTCTGGCGTGATGCCCTCCCGGATCTCCTGACGTTGCAAAGCACACCAAGATCGCAACCACCTGATACACATACAGATAACCTGCAAAAAATGAGAAAGTTTTTCCTGTAAGAAACGACATTATTATTACTGAAAAGCAACCCCCACATAAACTAGATGGTGCTGCTGCGGT
Source organism: Hordeum marinum (assembly GCA_022496015.1). Taxonomy (NCBI): domain Eukaryota; kingdom Viridiplantae; phylum Streptophyta; class Magnoliopsida; order Poales; family Poaceae; genus Hordeum; species Hordeum marinum. The sequence goes on from CM039673.1 coordinate 517,757,808, forward strand.
GGTGCCTATCATTTCCCTATCCCCGCGAACATGTTAGCAGAAAGTCACAGCTAATCATAACCAAGTCATAACCAAGTCAGCACACATGCTACTAGTTTGCTTCAGTTTGATGCGCAACATTTCTATTGGTTTCCCGGCATATTTACACAGGGTCACTTAATTTTTTTCGAAAAGAAGGATGACCCCCGGCCTCTGCATCAACACGATACATGCAGCCATATATTACTTAATGATCATGTCAATCCATTTAAGCGCAAGTTAGAGGACATAGTCCAAAAAAATAGACCTCGGAAAAACAAGGGAATGCGGCTATCCTGAATTATATGGCGTGTTATAATTCATTTCAAGCAATTCAGATATAAAATATATCTAACATGTCCACATTCAGACCTAGTACTGTACTACATGCAGTGCTTATAAACATTCTGCTAAGTAAGTAACAAAGAGGACATAAGTACATATAAATCATACCCTAAACTTGATGTGGTTTTCTGCGAGTGATCATTTGGGAAATATGAAGTCCCCTGCTGAAAGCTTCATTAAACAGGATCCTCGTCTGCAATTTCTGGAGTCCAGGCAACCATGACAGCGCAACTATGGGTGCCATGACGATTAATCCCCACATCATGTCATAAAAACGTGCCACAACAACCACAGTTTTCCAAACAGTGTCATACTTCTTCAGGCACTGCTTGAACACCAGAGCAATGGATATGATTCCCCATCCAGTCGGTAGAAAAGCCAGGAGAGTAGTAAAAATGTCGATGAACTGGAACTTTGTGAGTGCACGCAGCACGGAGATAGCAGCCAAAGAGCCACAAACAATAACTGCCTGGACAAGCCGGTAGCGAATGTGCTTCTTTGCTGAATATTTGTCTCTGAAGTGGGTAACTGTGACAAGAAGCACCGGAGGCACCAGTATGCAGGTCCATGACAGAACATAGACGAGGATGCTTGTACTCCCACCGGCTATGTGAAGCCGATACACGATTGCATACTGGAAGAAAAAATACCGGAGGTTCAACACGATTTCGATGACGCGCCCCCACGCACCGGTGGTCCGAAGATGGTCCGTTTCCTCCTCCCACCACTTCTCCCAGCATTGATCAGACTTGACTGAAATCCCACTAGGGAACCAAATCCAGATGAAGAAATCCTCAAAATCATTGGAATTCTTCCTCCTGTCCAACTGGAAAGCGTGAGCAGGATGTACACCAGCGTATTCCCTGCGATGTTGCTGTAAGACGAATAAAGACACAGTATCACACCAAGCTCTATTGCCTTGGTGAAATGGCTGCGGGCGTACAGCCTATAGTAGTCGAGAAATTTCTTGTGCTCCACCACGAAACCGCGGCCGGTAGGACGGTACTTTGCGCCTCCATGAAGGAGCGTCCGCCCATAATAGTGCGTCTTGGTTCCCATGCAGAAGGTGTAGAAGACAGATGCACACTGCAATTGCATTTTTGTGAAATCCCAGACTGCTGTGAGGAAACCAAGCTCAAGCGAGTTCTCAATAATCATGGGCAATGCCGTGAACAGGCCAAGCTGCACGACGAACTGCTGGTCCAGGACGGTCCCCAGGGCTGCATTGTCAACAGAGCTAGTGTTGCTGGTGATGTAGTCTTCGAGCCCGCTCAGCGCAAGATAAAACCGGCCCCATACAAATGCATACACGGTTAGCACGACCATCATCGTGTTGAGATAAAACCCGATCGTCGTGTAGAAGAAAGAGAGCATCCGGAAGAAATCCAGTCCTTGGCCCAGTTTGTAGACATCTCTGCTTAGGATTTGCTCTCCATTGCCGCCAGCAACCTTGGCTTCGAACATGGAGATCCGATTGAACCCCACGTCCCTTCCTTTATCAACCCGGATGTATTCATGGTGTGTCACGTTGCCTCGACGGAGAGCACAGTTGAATCCAGCAAATATATCCTCGCTGATGTTGATCACCTTGGATGCTTTACTAATACCACCTCGGCCCAAGAACCAAAGACGATCAAACACATCAGGGTGGCCGTAATGCATCCTAACCTTGAGTAGGTTAGCAAGGATACGCTGACTCAGAGTGACGAAGCATGTTTCTTGGGCAGACATAAACCAAGCCAGGGAAGACACAGAACCGGTGAACACATGCTCCCGAACTCCAAGGATATTTGGCTTGCGAGCTGACGGACGATAAGGATTGAACTCCTCGAGCAGGTTTCTCATCTTGAGAGCTTCTTCAAAGTAGTTGTCTTGGTTCATGTCGATGGTCTGAAGCGCATCGCCCCTTGTGAAGATGAGCGCATGGTTCTGGTTCTCAGGTTTGCCTTCTCCAAGCTCATCGGTCCAGGCAGCTTAACCCGATAAATCTCAACCTCCCTGTGAACCAGTTGGTCGTATTTCACAAGAACAGAGAAGTACTCTGTTTCTCTTTCACCATCATCGGAGTGTTTTTCATCAACATAAGCAACACGCAGTGCCTCGTACTTCTTCATCAGTTCCAGTATCTCAACAGCACGTGGGTCATTTCTAGCTTTCTGCTGACCATAAAGTTGGCATGCAACCACATAAGTGTATTTCATAAGGGGGGAGGTCCCATAATCGCTGCCTTGAAACAAGGACCTCACACCAACAGCACTACCTGCTCTGCTCAGTGCTGGTGCACGTGAAGAAGATGCGCTGCTAGAAGAAATCTTGTTCGATCGAGTAATCAGTGGATGTTCAGATGCGGATTCAAGAAAAGTGAGCATCTTGAGAGCTTCATAGTAATACATCATCCCCCTCACGGTACGGGATAGCGTCTGTCCCCTGTATGAGACCCACTGCCGGAGATGGCTTAACCTCTGCTCTTCGCTGTACATCCCCTCACGCTCCATGCGCTCTACAAAGAAATCCCACTCATCCGGGTAAATCTGCCGCAGATAGTATAATATCGAGATGCCATCTTCATTCTCCTTATAGAGTTGGTCCCTGGTGTACATGACCTCTTCATCATAGTATGGTGTCAGGACACTGAAGGCCATCATTTTGTCTACCTTGGTTGCTCGTGGCATGTCCATGAACAATGAGTTGCTGAAGAAGGCAATCCTTCGGCAAGCTCCAAGGTTCTTTGGGACATGGATCATATGGTCCCTTGAGGTAAGGATGGTGTGCATGCGGCGCACCTGCTTGCAGAAGGCGTCATTCTCCTCAGCAGCAGGCAGTAGGATGTTGTCCAGAAAAAGAAGTTTGGTAGGCCGCTCACTGCTCCTTTTCTCGGCCCGGAAGTCACGAACCACAACATCATAGAGAGTCTGAAGCGCATCGACAATCTCGTACATATCCTTGTTGGGCTTGAGCAGTAGGCTGAATAAAGCTACGAGCTCAGCATGGACATCTTGGAGCACGGACATGTCGTACTCGGCCGTGAACCTCTCCCTTTCCATGGACCCATCGAATTCATGGAACAACTGTGTCACGATGCCACGATCCTCCGTTCCGTCCTTGATGATCTCTGGCAGCAAGTGCTTTGTGGTATCATACACCTCAATAACCGCACAACGGCGATAATCGTTCTTGCAGATCTTCCGCCTGTGATCGGATCCTTTGAACTTCTTTGCCTGACCAAGTGCAAGGGACAGCTTGTTGGATAGCAAGAAGCACGGCCACCGGATTACGCGCACATTTGGTTGCGCAGGTAGCAGCTGAAGAAGCTCCACCTCAAGGTCGCTCACAATGTCCTCTTCCCGGAACTTGGCGATAATCTCATTCCAAATAAGCCCAAACCGTCGCTCCTCTACCTTATTTGACTCAAGGGAGATGGATCGGTATAAGAAGAGCCCATACCGCAGCCGCAACCGACGCAAGAAACTCCGAAGCCTGCCGAGAAAGTTGTTGGGGCCATTCTCATGCTGCTCCTCCGGCATGATGTTAAATGACATGGCACTTGCAAAGAACTGAAACCGAAGCCGCAGTTGGTCCATGTCCCTGATCTCCCCCAGGTGCATGAAAAGCCCCATCCATGCGCCGGTCAGAGAAGAGAAGATTACCAGATCTGTATATCAATGAGGTAGATCAAAACCACGGGTAACCACAACAAGAGCACGGCAAATGGATTCCTCTGGGTAAACAGCTCATGCCAAACATATGCGGCCGTGCTCAGGCTGTATATCTCCTTGGTGGGTGTCACAAGCGGCCTGATCTGGAGGAAATAACTGAAGGAGAACTTGACAGCAAGCACAAGCATCCAGAAAGGCCGAATATTTCAGATTGTCAAAGGTGTTGGTCTCCCTTAGCCCACGGCCAACGTAGACGCGGCTGTGGAACCACCAGCTGAGAGCGTAAGAGGTTTTCCAGCTTATCTTCTCCAATGCATAGCGCACGCAGGGCAAAATGAAGAGCAGCATGGAAAGGACTGCAGGGAGCACAAACACCGCGACGACCGCATACAGAAACCTCATGATTTGTGCATGGGTTGCCGGCGACCAGCTCTGATCAATGTCCCTCTGGTTCCAGATTCCCTTGTACATTAGGGAAAATGCGAGGACCCACCCGGCTGCCACGATGGCCTTGAGCACCATGCGCACGGCAAGCACTCGGCTGTCCCTGTCCCCGGACCCGGAGGCACGGCGAAACTGCGTGGCAATCTCCAGCAGCGTCTGCAGGAAGTTGAGCCCGGCCCAGGTGATGAAAACGGAAAGCATGTGCACCTGGACCTCACGGTGCGCCTTGAGACTTTGCCACGGCCACGTCGCAGCATGCTCATCCCATGCCACGATCACCGCGGCGTGGAGGTAGAGCACCAGCATCACCCACAGCCTGTCGAAGCTCCGGTAAATGTTCCAGAACGACCGGACCTCTACGAAGCCCGTCTTGCGGACTCGGCTGCGGTCCGTGTCCGGCGGCGTGCGGAAGAAGTGCTGCGAGTGCGACTGATCCATGGGCCATCCCAGGCGGTCGAACACGTCGCCTCGCCAGAAGTACTCGTTGATGTCATCGTAGTTCCGCCAGGCAGCGTGGGGCGCGGTGCCGTTGCGGCTGGACTCGGCCTCTCGGCGCGGATGACACTGTAAATGGGCGTGATGACGACGGTGAGGAAAGCGTTCTCGCCGCGCGCGGGCACGGCGTCGGGGTTGGTAGGGCTGCCCTTGAGGATCCGACGCAGTTCCAGCGCCATGTGGTGGTAGATGTAGCAGAGGCACTCCGGCACGAAGCGGAGGTTGGCGGCCTCGCCCCACACGAGGAGGCTGAGCCCCGTGAAGAGCAGCTCGGCGCGGGTGTCGGCGTCGGCAACGGAGACGTTGGGGGGCCGGCCGACGAAGCTGCACCACGAGGTGTAGTTGCCGAGGATCTTCTTGCGGAGGGAGCGCGCGACGCAAGGGTCGAGCGTGCCGGGCGAGTCTGCCGCGGAGGAGGAGACCCGCATTTGCGCGTTGGCCAGGAGGAGCAGCAGGTGCTCCCGCTGGTTCCGCACGTTGTCCCTCTGGAACCCGAAGAAGGCGCCGAGCCAGTCCATCAGGTCGTCCTCGTCCGCGCGAAACAGAGAGTCGGGCGGTGGGCGGAGGCCATCCACCACCTGAAGCGCGGCGGCGGCGGCCCGCACCTGGGGGAGGCGGAGGGCGGCGGCGGCCCGCGCCTCAGGGAAGCGGAGGAGGGCCGGGTGCTCGGCGTGGAGGCCGTGGCTGGGCAGGATGTTGTAGGGTTCGCTGGCCGGCGGCGGCACGGGGGGTGGTGGTTTGGTGGTGGCGCCCGTCATCGCTGTAGTAAACTTTGGGTTGCATTGCTTGGGGCTTAGGCCGTTATTAGGATTAATTTCATCTGTTTGGTGGCCAATGGTGGGGTGGAAGGAACTGAGTGGACACTGACTATTCAGCCACATGTGCTAGGTACAAGTGCTTGCATGGCATGACATGGAGAAGGTCGGCGCGGTGTCGGTATCAGGAACGGACCGAGACGTTGGGCAGAGGAAGAAAACAAACACCACATGAAGGCGTGTTTGGTTAATTAAGGAACCAACTGTTATAAAATGAAACGGTTCTATTTCAAAGAAACGGGTCCGTTTTGTTTCTGTGTTTGATACGACCAAAAGGTACAATGAAATGGTTTCGTTCTTTTATTTGGTTCGGAATCACGGAATAAAAGATGGAATAACACAATTCAAAATTTTGACAACATTTCATTCAATAAAACAATAAGATAATGCTCCCTTTATAAATTAATATAAAAGCGTTTAGATAACTAAAATAATGTTCTAAATGTTTTTATATTAGTTTATGAAGAAAGTACTATATATTGACAAGCATGTTATATATATTACATAACATAGAACACAATTTCATTCGAAATTCATTTGCCAAAAAGTATGCTTACATTCTGAACATTTGGCCTTCCTGCAGCTAGGTTAGCTCTCTCTTGGTCGAAATCAGGAGCAAATCCAGCATGTTGCGCAATCCTGAAAGAACGTAAAGATGTACAGTTGTTAACAAAATGAATAGACTCCTGCACGCATATACGAATTTTACTTCTTATCGTTCTTTAACTCCACAACGATGCTTCGATTCAAGATAAGCTTTACACAATAAAGATGCACATCGATGTTACGGTTTCATTTTTGTGATAAGTTCGAAGTTTCGTTGACTGTAAATGTTCAAGTTTGTGTTCATGTTCGGAGCTATTTTGGATGAACTTTGTCAAATTTGTCGCGTACAATCGATCGTTTGAAATTTCCTTTGACCGACAGCTTCATCACGCGGTTCGGCACGAGATTCGTGTTGTAAGTTTTCTGTTTCGAGGATCCCACTACAGTGACGCGTAATTATGCGCACACTGTATTTCTTCTCCTCCGTCCTCGGCGAGCTCGGGGCCTTAACCGGTGACGCCAACCGCGTTCATGGAACGTGGTGATGTCGGAGTGCCATCGCGCTTGAGGTGGTGCACGCATGTTGTTCATCTTTCATCAGTCTACCCCGAGCCCTTCTTAGCATAGAGTGTGTGTCTATTCGTAGACGAGCATTTCCAAATTTGTGCGTGAGTTTTATGTTTCATAGCGCAGTGTGTGTGAATTTCAGGTTGCTGAAGTATGGCACCGGTGATTTTATTGCCGGACAATCAAGGATCTCTGTTCCCCCGCGCGCGCTCACTGCTCCCTGCCTTGCTTGTTGCTGCTGCTTCTTGTTGTTGTCGCTCGCCTTGGCTTCTTGCCGCTGTCGTTGTTGCTTCCTCCAGCTTGGCCATCTTGACGTTGCCTGTGGCCCTGGTGGCCGCGCTCCCCGCGGACTGGTAGACGGTTTTGGTGAGCGTGTCGGCGCCGTCGGGGGGGGGGGGGGCTTGAGCTTCTTGACGTCCCAGTAGTCAAGCAACGAGTGAAGGCAGAGCGTGTTCGACGGTGCCCATGGTGAACTAGTCCTACGGTGGCGTGGCAAACTAGTCCCAGTAACTGTGTGTTATGTGTAGTTGTTAGGTCTTAATCATATCCCGTACAGACAACCAAACAACATGCACTAGTATGAGCACAACCAATGCGGGCAATCAAAAGTAAAGCAAAGTGGCATTGCTACGATGCAGGAAGAGAGGATGCAGTCAACCAATCAACATGTAGTTGTTGTTTTTTTGCCTACATACGCTCAGCCTGGCCCAGCTGGGTCAACTATGCAAATGGAAAAAAATCGAGACTTCATTCTCTTTTTAGTTTTGACTCTCGGTCCGGTACAGGTTGATGCGAAGGATAGGGATGGGAAAAGAAGCCCTAGCTTTGCAGGCAACCAAATGCGTCCTTGGAGGTTTCACTCGGTTTCGCATCTCAGCCAAAATCAGATTGGTGGGAACGAGTAGGTTCCATCCCAGTTGCGGACCAAATGCCAGATTGAGGCATAGGAACGGGTCCGACCTGTGACGTTTTGGTTGGTGACTGAAACCAAACACACCCGACGAGGACATGTTCATTCTCTCCTCTCTCACTCAAACTAAACCATGCCTTCTACTTTTCTTTGATATTTAGATCATTTGTATCTTTTATAAACTACAATTTTCTTTTCTAAACCTTTTATATAATTTTTATCCTTGACACAAGACATGTACACTAAGAAACAAGGAATTTACCATTCGGCATGAGAGGTGAGCTATCTCAGAAACAAATTAACAAGAAATTTGGCTTGGTCGGGCTTGGATTCGGCACCAAAGACATAATGATTTGGAAGGCTGCAATGTTGTATTATTTAGAACGTTGATATTCATCTTACGTGTGGCACAATGAACACCTAAGCACACGACTTGTGTGGTCGTACCTAGGAGCCAGCTCACACGACCTTGTGTGGATGGACATTAAAACTGCCCACACGTTCGGACGCAACTATTATGGCCCGCACACCGAACCAACAACAATTACTCACCCCCACCCCGTGAGCGCGAATGCGTGTGTAATTAATTTTAGTTGTCATGTGTAATTAACTATAGTTGTCATGTCTAATTAACTTTAGTTTCCATGTGTAATTAACTTTAGTTGCCATGTATCATTAAATATAATTGCCATGTACAACTAATTGGAGTTGCCACATGTGGTTAAACCATAGTTGCCATGCATGGTCAACTATACTTGTCGTGTGTGATTAACTAGTTGTCATATATGCACAACTGTAGTTGCTATCTATCCTGTGCGAGCATTGTGCGGGCGAAGAGTAGTTTCACCGCACGGCGATGCAAGCAACCATGCACGAGGAGCGCCCACATGTGTGGCACTAAATGATAATGCCCACACGACGTTGGGAGCTTACATGGCTCTCAACCCAAATGAAAACTGCTGCAATATTCATGCAAATGAATCGAACGACATCGACTTTGTTTGGACCATGTTGATAAGTGCCACATGTGTGGGCCTTATCATATAGGATTATTTATACTAAATGACTCCTTCTGAAATGGAATTTCTTCACTAACCCCTTTGAAAATGATGACCCACAAGTATAGGGGATCTATCGTAGTCCTTTCGATAAGTAAGATAGTCGAACCCAACGAGGAGCAGAAGGAAATGACAAGCGATTTTCAGTAAGGTATTCTCTACAAACACTGAAATTATCGGTAACAGATAGTTTTGTGATAAGATAATTCGTAAAGAGTAACAAGTAACAAGTGTAGCAAAGGTGCAGCAAGGTAGCCCAATCCTTTTTGTAGCAAAGGACAGGCCTGGACAAACTCTTATATAAAGCAAAGCGCTCCCGAGCACACATGAGAATTTCTGTCAAGCTAGTTCTCATCGTGCTCATTTGATTCGTGTTCGTTACTTTGATAATTTGATATGTGGGTGGACCGGTGCTTGGGTGCTTCCCTTACTTGGACGAATCTCCCACTTATGATTAACCCCTATCGCAAGCATCCATAACTATGAAACAAGAATTAAGGTAAACCTAACTGTAGCATGAAACATATGGATCCAAATCATCCCCTTACGAAGCAACACATAAACTAGGGTTTAAGCTTCTGTCACTCTAGCAACCCATCATCTACTTATTACTTCCCAATGCCTTCCCCTAGGCCCAAATAATGGTGAAGTGTTATGTAGTCGACGTTCACATAACACCACTAGAGGAGAGACAACATACATCTTATAAAAATATCAAACGATTACCATTTTCACATAATTACTTATAACAAGACTTATACCATGTCCTCAGAAACAAACGTAACTACTCACAAAGCATGTTCATGTTCAAGATCAGAGGAGTATTAATTATCATTAAGGATCTGAACATATGATCTTCCACCAAGTAAACCAACTAGCATCAAATACAAGGAGTAATTAACACTACTAGCAATCCACAGGTACCAATCTGAGGTGTTGAGACAAAGATCGGATACAAGAGATGAACTAGGGTTTGGAGAGGAGATGGTGCTGGTGAAGATGTTGATGGAGATTGACCCCCTCTCGATGAGAGGATCGTTGGTGATGACGATGGCTTCGATTTCCCCCTCTGGGAGAGAAGTTTCCCTAGCAGAACAGCCCTATCGGAGCTCTAGATTGGTTTTGCCCAAGTTCCGCCTCGAGACGGTGGCGCTTCATCCCGAAAGCTCTCTTCTGATTTTTTTCCAGGTCAAAACGCTTCATATAGGAGAAGATGGGCGTCGGAGGAGCCACAGGGGCCCCACAAGCCTGCTAGGCGCTGCTAGGGGGTGGCCGTGCCTAGCAGGCTTGTGGCCTACAGGTGGCTCTCCTCTGGTTGATTCTTGCGCCAGTATTTTTTATTAAACATAAAAATATTTTCCGTAAATTTTCAGGACTTTTGGAGTTGTGCATAATAGGTATCTCAGATTTGCTCCTTTTCTAGTCCAGAATTCCAACTGCCGGCGTTCTTCCTCTTCATGTAATCCTTGTAAATAAGAGAGAAAAGGCATAAGTATTGTACCATAACGTGTAATAACAACCCATAATGCAATAAATATCAATATAAAATTATGATGCAAAATGGACGTATCAACTCCCCCAAGCTTAGACCTCGCTTGCCCTCAAGCAAAAGCCGAGATTGACGAATATGTCCACATGTTTAGAGATAGAGGTGTCGATAAAATATAATACATACATGAGGGCATCATGATCAACTTTAGAACAACAATACTCATTGTATGATATTCTTTATACTAGATTAGCAATTCATTCACAAGATAAAGTATGAAACAAGAACTCTATTGACAACCAACAAACTATGATCTCAGTCATTGAAGCAATTGACAATTTGTCATGACATCGGAAAGAGTCAATATAAGAGCTTATAAAGCAAATCCACATACTCAATCATCTTTTGGTCTTTCACAATTGCTAGCACTCACGCGGTACCCACAATGTCAAAGCTTCAATCGAACACAGAGGAAGATAGGGGCTTATAGTATTGCCTCCCAACTATTCACCTCAAGGGTGATGTCAACAATAATAATTCATGATCAACCACATCTGAGTGGATATATATAAGTCTAGATCGATCCCTAACACATAATGCTTGCCAAGAGAGACGAAATGTAGGAATTGGTGAAGACCACCATGACTCTTGCATAAAGGTAAGTACTAAAAAGGTAAAAGTAACAGATAGGCCCTTCACAGAGGGAAGCAGAGGTTGTCATGCGCTTTTTGTTTTTGGATGCACAAACTCTTAGTGCAGAGGAACGCCGTGTTGTATTGCCCTTTGTGATAGCAACCTTTATTATGCAGTCTGTCGCTTTTATTTCTTTCCTATCACAAGTTCGTACAATGCTTATTTCCCTTACAATAAAAGATCACACATATTTAGGAGAAATTTTTATTGCCTTTTTGCACCGATGACAACTTACTTGAAGGATCTTATTCAATCCATAGGTAGGTATGGTGGACTCTCATGGCAAAACTAGGTTGAGGTGTTTGGATGTACAAGTAGTATTTCTAATTAGTGCAGAGGTTTTGGCTAGTATGAGGTGGAAGCAAGAACTACATGTTGGAGGATCTAAACCATATAACTTCTATCCAGAGGCACGCAAACATAACCTATTATGTTGTCTTCCTTGTCCAACATCAACTTCATGGCATGTAATATTTTAATGGGTGGTCACAATCATAAAAGATGTCCAAGATAATATATCTATATGTGAATCTCTTTTTCTGTATCACTTCCTTTCAATTGCACCAATGAACAATTACTATGTTTGTTAACTCCCAACAAATTTCAATCAACATACTTTTTATATGTGAAGTCATCACTCCCCATAAGATCATTATGTATACTCTTTGCATTTGTTCTATTATTCTTTATTCATTACTTTCAAGAGCCTAGTGATGTAGCAAAGCCCTCTTATCAAAACTACTTTTTATTATATAACTCTCGGACTTGCTTACATAAGGGGAGCAAAAGAAAAAACTAAAAGGTATATCATACTAAAACTTTTATTCTACTAGATCAAAACAAAACAAAAAGGATCGAACTAGGAAAGGTAATAAAAAATTGAAAAAGGAAAAAGGTGTGGTGTGATACAATACCGGGGCACCTCCCCCAAGGTTGGCACAAGCCAAGGGGAGTGCCCATACCCATGTGCTCAGGTGTCCTTCTTAGGAGGTGATGGTGCGATGTTCTTGGCGATGATACCCTTCAGGATGTGATTCTCCTCTTCAAGCTTATTATTTTGCTGCCCGAGATCCATTACTTTCTTGTGCAGTTTTCCATTGATGGATAGAGATCCCTTCACCCAGGGATGTCTCATTGCTGCGGATGAAAAGACAACACTCTTTTTCAAGTTTTCATAAGTAAGAAATTTAGCATTGTGAGGAATGACCGAATTCGGGATGGCTGCGCTCAGAAGTTCCTCCAACATGGCCCTAGGTTGTGGATGTGAGTTAACTTCTTGGTATTCCTCCACGGCATCCACCCTTTTTAAGTCAGCCTCCATATCCTCCTCCATGGTTCACCCAAAGTGGTTAGCTTCAATGTATGCCTCGGGCTCCTGTGCCGGGTGAGAAACACGACTCTCCCCGGTCGACTCTTGGGACGACATCTTGCTCTAAATCTACTGCGGAAACAACTCAAAACGAAAACATGAGGTATTGTCGTGATACGAAAGTGCAAACCTTCGAGAGATTATATAGTGAATTTTTGCCGACACGAAGGGGTGTTCCACAAGAAAACGGAGTCTGGGGGGCGCACGGGGTGGTGACAAGCCCCCTAGGCGCGGCCAGGGGAGGTGGCCGCGTCTACCAGGCTTGTCGCCTCCCCATGCGTCCTTCAGACTGCTTTTTATTTTCCTAACTTTTTAAATATTCCAAAACTGAATAAAATTGCTATAGGGAAACTTTTGGAGTCGGTTTACTTACCGTACCACGTACCTATTCCTTTTCAAAGTCTGAAACGTTCTAGTAAGTCTCCCTAATATGCTCTTCGGGAGTTATGGTATTGATAACATTGGTTTTAACATTATGGGAGTACCTGAGATATAATGTTTGATTGTTTGCCTGTTTACCATTCAGATTTGTGCCTTTGGCGTTGTTGATCTTGATGGCACCGGAGCAATATACCCCCTCGATGATGTATGGTCCTTCCCATTTAGAGAGAAGTTCGCCTGCAAAAAATCTTAACCAAGAATTGTATAGAAAGACATGATCACCTACATTAAATTCATGCTTTTGTATCCTTTTATCATGCCATCTCTTAACTTTCTCTTTAAACAGCTTGGCATTCTCATAGGCCTGGGTTCTCCATTCATCAAGTGAGCTAATGTCAAATAACCTATTCTCACCAGCAGGTTTGAAATCATAGTTGAGCTCTTTGATTTCCCAATAAGCCTTATGCTCTAGCTCTAGAGGTAAGTGACATGCTTTACCATAAACCATTTTATACAAAGACATACCCATAGGATTCTTGTAAGCAGTTCTATAAGCCCATAATGCATCTTCAAGTTTCTTAGACCAATTCTTCCTAGATCTATTAACCGTCTTTCGCAAGATCAATTTAATTTCTCTATTGCTTAATTCTACTTGACCACTAGACTGAGTATGATAAGGAGATGCAATTCTATGATTAACATCATACTTACCAAGCAATTTACGGAAAGCACCATGAATAAAATGTGAACCACCATCAGTCATTAAATATCTTGGGACTCCAAATCTAGGGAAAATAACTTCTTTAAGCATCTTAACAGAGATGTTATGATCAGCACTACTAGTTGGCATATCTTCTACCCACTTAGTAACATAATCTACAGCAACTAATATATGAGTATACCCATTGGACGTTGGAAAAGGTCCCATATAATCAAAACCCCAAACATCAAATGGTTCAATAACAAGAGAGTAATTCATAGACATTTCCTGATGTCTACTAATATTGCCAATTCTTTGACATTCATCACATGGCAAGACAAACTTACGAGTATCCTTGAAGAGAGTAGGCCAATAAAAACCAGATTGCAATACCTTATGTGCAGTTCTATCTCCAGCATGGTGTCCTGCGTTGCCTCGGAATAATACTTCTGTAGGATCTGTTCTTATTCATGCTCAGGTACACGATACGTCTCCAACGTATCTATAATTTTTGATTGTCCCATGCTATTATATTATCTGGTTTGGATGTTTTATATGCATTAATATGCTATTTTATATTATTTTTGGGACTAACCTATTAATCTAGAGCCTAGTGCCAGTTTCTGTTTTTTCCTTGTTTTTGAGTAGTGCAGATACAGAATATTAAACAGAGTCCAAACGGAATAAAATCTTCGGAATAATTTTTCTTGGACTAGAAGCAACCCAGAAGACTTGGAGATGAAGTCAGGAGAGCAGTTGTGTGGCCAAAAGCCACAGGGGCGCGCCCTAGGGGGCATCTCCTGGCTTGTGGGCCCACGGCAGCTCCCCTAACCCTATTTCTTGGCCTATAAATTCACAAATATTCCCTGTATACCAGAGGGAGCCACAAAAACACTTTTCCGCCACCCGGAGCCTCGGTTCCCGTGAGATCCAATCTTGGAGCCTTTTCCCGTAATCTGCCGGATGGGATTCGATCATGGAGGGCATCTACATCAACTCCATTGCCCCTCCGATGATGCGTGAGTAGTTCACCACAGACCTTCAGGTCCATAGCTTGTAGCTAGATGGCTTATTCTCTCTCTTTGCTCTTCAATACCATGTTCTTCATGATCTTCATGGAGATCTATCCGATGTAATACTCTTTTGCGGTGTGTTTGTCGAGATCCAATGAATTGTGGGTTTATGTTCAGATTATCTATGAATATTATTTGAGTCTTTTCTGTATTCTTATATGCATGATATCATATCTTTGCAAGTCTCTTCGAGTTATTGGTTTGGTTTGGCCAACTAGATTGGCAATTCTTGCAATAGGAGAAGTGCTTAGTTTTGGGTTCAATCTTGCGGTGTCCTCACCCAGTGAAAAAGTAGGGGTAGCGAGGCACATATTGTATTGTTGCCATCAAGGATAAAAATATGGGGTTTTCATCATATTGCTTGAGTTTATCCCTCTACATTTGTCCACCCACCGTAATACTTGCCATCATGAGAGAAGCCTCTAGTGAAACCTATGGCCCCCAGGTCTATTTTCCATCTTATACTTTCAGATCTAAAACCAAAAATACGAAAAATACCTTTTTGCATTATTTTTTACCTTTTGTTTTACTTTCCGTTCAAGCAATCTATTCTATCTATCTCTATCAGATCTCATCCTTGCAAGTAACCGTGAAGGGATTGACAACCCCTTTATAGCGTTGGGAGCAAGTGTTTGATTCTTTCTATAGGTACATCTATTGGGGACTTTCTTGTATATCCTACTGGATTGATACCTTGGTTCTCAACAACTGAGGGAAATACTTATCTACTTTGTTGCATCACTCGTTCCTCTTCACGGAAATCAACACATGCTCGAGAAGTAGCAAGAAGGATTGCTGGCGCCGTTGCCGGGGAGATACATAGCAAGTCACGATAAGAACTCTCCCGTCAACTTGCCAATTTTTGGCGCCTATGCCGGGGAGGATCTATATCAAGCCTACCAAGTACCCATCACAAACATATCTCTTGCATTTACATTATTTGCCATTTGCATCTCATTTTCCTCTCCCCCACTTCACAAATTTGCCATTCTATTCACCCTCTCTTTTTAGTTTGCATTTTTCTCGTCGGATCTCTTGTTTGCTATGTTTGCTTGTGTTGCCATGTGCCTTATATTTGCTTGCATCTTCGCTTGCTAAAAATCTATTGATATGGATCCTCATCCACTTGCTAATCTTTTCAGAAGACAAAATTATGATGAACCAATTGCTTGTGAGTTGAGTGCACTTGATTATCTTTATGAAGTTTTGTTTGACAATCATGAATCTGAAAAATTTGATGAAGTATTGAAAGAAGAAATTTATAAGGAGATTCATCATAGTTCCCTGAATGAAAAGCATGATTGCAATGTTGTTAGTATGAATTCTCTTAATATCCATGATGCTAATGATATGCAAAACCACAAGCTTGGTGATGATATGCTTGATGAAGATGATATTTTTTTGTTTCCCAAGTTTTGGTGATGACATGTATGCTATAATTGATCATGAAAAGAATGATTTGTGTGATAGTTATATTGTGATATTCATTCATGATGCTACTGAAAATTATTATGAGTGAGGAACATATGCTTGTAGGAATTTCAATAATATCAAGTTTCCTCTCTATGTGTTCAAAGTTTTGAAGTTATGCTTGTTTTGCCTTCCTATGGTAGTTGATTCTTGCTCCCATAAATTGTTTGCTCACAAAATCCCAATGAATAGGAAGTGGGTTATACTTAAATGTTATTTGCATAAGATTCATGATGTTCTCTTGCATGTTTCAATTACTACTTTTTATGTGAGCATCATTGAAATCGTTATGCCTTGGTAGGGGCGTTAAACAATAGTGCTTGTTGGGAGGCAACCCAATTTTACTTTTGCTTTCTGTTTTTGTTTCTGTTTTGGTGTGTTTTGCACATTATTACTTCTGTAATAATGTTTTTTCTTGTTTAAATTAGTGTTTGAGCCAAGTAAGACCTTTGGGATGGTCTACGGTGTTTGCAATTTGATTTTGCCGAAAAAAGAAAATTTTGCGCTCAGTCCAGAATTTTTATAACTTCATTGGAATGTGCGTTTGATATGAAATTTGTATACAAGATTGATATACAAATTTCCCTTATTTTCCTAATTTTTCAGAAGTTTTAGAGTTACCTAAGTATTCGAAGTCTACAGATTGCTACAGATTGTTCTATTTTTTGACAGATTCTATTTTCTTTGTGTTGTTTGATTATTTTGATGTATCTATGGGTTGTATCGGGGGGTATGAACCATGGAGAAGTTAGAATACAGTAGTTATTACACAAATATAAATAAAGAATGAGTTCACAATAGTGACTTAAGTGGTGATTTATTTTTCTTATACTAACGGATCTCATGAGTTTTCTGTTGAGTTTTGTGTTGTGAAGTTTTCAAGTTTTGGGTGAATATTTGATGGACTATGGAATAAGGAGTGGCAAGATCCTAAGCTTGGGGATGACCAAGGAACCTCAAGACATATTCAAGGATACAAAAAATCCTAAGCTTGGGGATGCCCTAGAAGGCATCCCCTCTTTCGTCTTTAATCCATCGGTAAATTTACTTGAGGCTATATTTTTATTCACCACATGATATGTGTTTTGCTTGGAGCGTCTTGTATGATATGAGTCTTTGCTTTTTAGTTTGCCACAATCATCCTTTCTGCACACATCCTTTGAGAGATACACGCTGAATCGTGAATTTATTAGAATACTCTATGTGCTTCACTTATATCTTTTGAGCTAGGCAATGTTGCTCTAGTGCTTCACTTATATATTTTTAGAACATGGTGGTGTTATATTTTATAGAAATTATTGAACTCTCGTACCTCACTTATATTATTTTGAGAGTTTCTTAAAAGATCATGGTAATTTGTTTAGGTTATGAATTTAGTCCTAATATAATGGGCATCCAAGAGGGATATAATAAAAACTTTAATATTAAGTGCATTGAATACTATGAGAAGTTTGACTCCTTGCATATAGTTTTGAGATAATAGAGATGGTAATACGAGAGTCATGCTAGTGAGTAGTTGTGAATTGGAAGAGATAATTGTGTTAAAGTTTGTGATTCTCGTAGCATGCACGTATAGTGAAGCGTTATGTAACGAAATCGGAGCATGATTTGTTTAATGATTCTCAACCTTTGTGTGAGGGTCGGGAGCGCGTGATGGTTAACTCTTACCAAGATCTCCCCTAGGAGCATGCGTCTAATGCTTTGTTTGATAACTAATAGAATTTTGCAATAAGTATGTGAGTTCTTTATGACTAATGTTGAGTCCATGGATTATACGCACTCTCACCCTTCCACCTTTGCTAGCCTCTCTAGTACCGTGCAACTTTCGTCGGTACATCATACCCTCCTTCCTCAAAACAGCCACCATATACTTTCCTCAAAACAGACACCATATCTACCTATTATGACATTTCCATAGCCATTTCGAGATATATTTCCATGCAACTTCCACCATTCAGTTTTTCATGGCATGCACCATCACTTCATCTTGCATATAGAGTCATATTTTGTTTTAGGTATCGAGTTGTAAGTAAATAAAAGTGTGATGATTTTCATTAATAGAGCATTGTCCCGTGTGATAAAAGGATGACGGAAGCCATGACTCCCTCACAAGTTGGGATGAGTATCCAGACTTTACAAAAAAAAGAGGCCAGCGAAGCCCAAATAAAAAAAAGAGGCCAAAGATGCCCACCAAAATAAAAAAATGAGAGAAAGAGAGAAGGGACAATTTCTACTATCTTTTTTCCACACTTGTGCTTCAAAGTAGCACCATGATCTTCATGATAGAGAGTCTCTTATTTTGTCACTTTCATATAACTAGTGGATATTCATCTTGCACGACCACTTAGTTTGCTTTTTGAGCTTTCATACACTTATAGCTCTAAGTGCATTTGTTGCATGGCAATTCCTACTCACTCACATTGATATCTATTCATGGGCATCTCCATAGCCCGTTGATACGCCTAGTTGTTGTGAGAATATCTTCTCCCTTTTTCCTTGCACCTCCTCCATATTCTATTCCACCTATAGTGTTATATCCATGGCTCACGCTCATGTATTACGTGAGAGTTGAAAAGGTTTGAGAACACAAAAAGTGTGAAACAATTGCTTGACTTGTTCATCGGGTTTGTGCATGATTTAGATACTTTGTGTGGGGAAGATGGAGCATAGACAGACCATTTGATTTTATAGGGATAACTTTCTAAGGCCATGTTATTTCGAAAGGACACGATTGCCTTGTTGGTGTGCTCGAAGTATTACTGATTTTATGTCAATATTAGACTATTGTTTTGAAGCTTACGGATCTGAATATTCATGCCACAATAAATAATATTACATGGATAAATATGTTAGGTAGCATTCCACATAAAAAATCATGTTTTATCATTTACCTACTCGAGGACGAGCAGGAATTAAGCTTGGGGATGCTTCATACGTCTTCAACGTATCTATAATTTTTGATTGTTCCATGCTATTATATTATCTGTTTTGGATGTTTTATATACATTAATATGCTATTTTATATTATTTTTGGGACTAACCTATTAATCTAGAGCCTAGTGCCAGTTTCTGTTTTTTTCCTTGTTTTTGAGTATTGCGGATAAGGAATATTAAATGGAGTCCAAACAGAATAAAATCTTCGGAATAATTTTTCTTGGACCAGAAGCAACCCAGAAGACTTGGAGATGAATTCAGGAGAGCAGTCGTGTGGCCACAAGCCACAGGGGCGCGCCCTAGGGGGGCCATGCCCCCTGTCTTGTGGGCCCACGACAGCTCCCCTAACCCTATTTCTCGGCCTACAAATTCACAAATATTCCTTGTATACCAAAGGGATCCACAAAAACACTTTTCCCCCGCCAGGAGCCTCGGTTCCCGTGAGATCCAATCTTGGAGCCTTTTCCAGTAATCTGCCGGAGGGGGATTTGATCACGGAGGGCATCTACATCAACTCCATTGCCCCTCCGCTGATGCGTGAGTAGTTCACCATAGACCTTTGGGTCCATAGCTAGTAGCTAGATGGCCTCTTCTCTCTCTTTCCTCTTCAATACCATATTCTTCACGATCTTCATGGAGATCTATCTGATGTAATACTCTTTTGTGGTGTCTTTGTCGAGATCCGATGAATTGTGGGTTTATGTTCAGATTATCTATGAATATTATTTGAGTCTTTTCTGAATTCTTATATGCATGATTTCATATCTTTGCAAGTCTCTTCGAGTTATTGGTTTGGTTTGGCCAACTAGATTGGTAATTCTTGCAATAGGAGAAGTGCTTAGTTTTGGGTTCAATCTTGCGGTGTCCTCACCCAGTGACAAAGTAGGGGTAGCGAGGCATGTATTGTATTGTTGCCATCAAGGATAAAAAGATGGGGTTTTCATCATATTTCTTGAGTTTATCCCTCTACATCATGTTATCTTACCTAATGTGTTACTCTGTTCTTCATGAACTTAATACTCTATAGATGCAGGCCGGAGTCGGTCGATGTGTGGAGTAATAGTAGTAGATACAGAATCGTTTCGGTCTACTTGACACAGACATGATGCCTATATGCATAATCATTGCCTTGGATATCTTCATAATTATTCGCTTTTCTATCAATTGCTCGACAGTAATTTGTCCACCCACCGTAATACCTGCCATCATGAGAGAAGCCACTAGTGAAACCTATGGCCCCTGGGTCTATTTTCCATCTTATACTTTCATATCTAAAACCAAAAATACCTTGCTGCATTATTTTTACCTTTTGTTTTACTTTCCGTTCAAGCAATATATTCTATCTATCTCTATTAGATCTCATCCTTGCAAGTAACCGTGAAGGGATTGACAACCCCTTTATAGCGTTGGGTGCAAGTGTTTGATTCTTTGTGTAGGTACATCTATTGGGGACTTGCTTGTATCTCCTCCTGGATTGATACCTTGGTTCTCAACAACTGAGGTAAATACTTATCTACTTTGCTGCATCACCCGTTCCTCTTCACGGAAACCAACACATGCTCGAGAAGTAGCACTACACAATGTCTAATAACACCATCTACTCCTTTATAAAGGTGTGGGTCATCCCAGAAGTAATGTCTTAAATCATAGAAGAACTTTTTCTTTTGGGTGTATGTGAATCTAGGCGGTAAAAATTTAGCAACGATGTAATTAGCATAATCGGCATACCAAGAAGCATTATGATAAGCATTTATGACAGCTAATTGTTCATCAGGAAAGCTATCATCAATAGGTAGTGGGTCATCAAGAACATTCTCTAACCTAGACAAGTTATCTGCTACGGGGTTATTAGCACCCTTTCTATCAACAATATGCAAATCAAATTCTTGTAGCAGAAGAACCCACCTGATAAGTCTAGGTTTGGCATCTTTTTTTTCCATGAGATATTTAATAGCAGCATGATCAGTGTGAACAGTTACTTTAGAATCAACAATATAGGGTCTAAACTTATCACAGGCGAACACAACTACTAAAAATTCTTTTTCAGTGGTAGCATAGTTTCTTTGAGCACTGTCTAGAGTTTTGCTAGCATAATGAATAACATTTAATTTCTTATCAACTCTTTGTCCCAAAACAGCACCAATGGCATAATCACTAGCATCACACATAATTTCAAAGGGTAGGTTCCAATCAGGTGGTTGAACAACAGGTGTAAAAATTAAAGCATTCTTGAGAATTTCAAAAGCTTCTACAAAATCATCATCAAAAACGAGTGGAACAACTTTTTTGCAAAAGATTAGTGAGAGGCCTAGAAATCTTAGAGAAATCTTTAATAAATCTCCTATAGAAACCAGCATGACCAAGGAAACTTCTTATACCTCTGATATCCGTAGGACACGACATTTTTTCAATTGCACCAACTTTAGCCTTATCAACTTCAATACCTCTTTAGGAAATTTTATGTCCCAAGACAATGCCTTCATTCACCATAAAGTGGCACTTCTCCCAATTCAGGACAAGATTAGTTTCTTCACATCTCTGCAAAACTCGATCAAGGTTGCTTAAACAATCATCAAAAGAAGTTCCGTAGACGGAAAAATCATCCATGAAAACCTCAACAATCCTTTCACAAAAATCAGAGAATATAGCAATCATGTATCATTGAAAGGTAGCAGGTGCATTGCATAAACCAAAAGGCATAAGTCTATAAGCAAAGGTACCAAAAGGACAGGTAAAGGTGGTCTTCTCTTGGTCCTCTTTTGACACAGGTATTTGAGAGAAACCAGAATAACCATCTAGAAAGAAGAAATGTGTGTGTTTGGATAATCTTTATAGCATTTGATCAATAAAAGGTAGAGGGTAATGATCTTTTCTAGTAGATTTATTCAATTTCCTAAAATCAATTACCATTCTATAACATGTAACAATTCTTTGCGGGATCAATTCATTTTTATCATTAGAAACTTCGGTAATACCTCCTTTCTTAGGGACACAATGAACGGTACTAACCCATCTACTATCAGCAATAGGATAGATAACACCTGCCTCTAGAATCCTTAATATTTCATTTCTTACCACTTCCTTCATTGTAGGGTTCAACCATCGTTGGTGATCAACAACCGGTTTAGCATTAGGCTCCATTTTGATTTTGTGCTGACATAGAGTGGGACTAATGCCCTTAAGATCATCAAGAGTATATCCAATAGCAGCATGGTGCTTCTTCAAAGTTTTTAATAATCTCTGGTCTTCATGCTCTGAAAGGTTAGCACTAATAATAACAGGATATATCTTCTTTTCATCAAGGTAAGCATATTTCAGAGCATTCGGTAATTGTTTAATCTCAAACACGGGATCACCCTTGGGTGGAGGAGGATCCCCAAGTATTTCAACAGGCAAGTTGTGTTTCAGAATAGGATATTGATCAAAGAAAATCCTATCTATTTCATTCCTTTCATTCATATGCATGCCATTTTCATGGTCTAGCAAATATTGCTCTAAAGGATCAGTAGGAGGCACAACAATAGAGGCAGGACCAATAATTTCATCATTACTAGGCAATTCTTTATCATGGGGTTGTCTTTGAAATTTAGAGAAATTAAACTCATGCGACATGTTCCCAAAACTTGCGGTAACCGTTTCCTTCTCATAATCTATCTTAGCATTAACGGTATTCAAGAAGGGTCTACCAAATATAATGGGACAAAAATCATCTTGTGGGGAACGAAGAACAAGAAAATCAGTAGGATATTTTATTTTCCCACACAAGACTTCAACATCTCTAATAATCCCAACTGGTGATATAGTGTCTCTATTAGCAAACTTAATTGTAACATCAATTTCCTCTAACTCAGCTGGTGCAATATCATTCATAATCTCTTTATATAAGGAAAAGAGAATTACACTCACACTAGTACCCATATCACATAAGCCATGATAACAATGATCTCCTATTTTAACAGAAACAATGGGTGTGCCAACGATGGGTCTATATGTTTATCTTTAGCATCAGGTTTAGCAATTCTAGCAGCTTCATCACAAAATTGAATAGCATGCCCATCAATATTATCAACCAAGAGATCCTTAACCATAGCAATACTAGGCTCAACTTTAATTTGCTCAGGGGTGTAGGTGTTCTAGCACAGCTCTTACGAACCACGGTTGAAGCTTTAGCATGTTCCTTTATTCTAACTGGGAGGTGGTTTCTCAATATAAGCAGTGGGAATAACAGGATCGATATTATAAGTAATAGTTTTCTCTTCAACTTTAATAGCTTCAACTACTTTCACTTCAATGGGAGGATGATATTTGAACCACTTCTCCTTTGGGAGATCAACATCAGCAGCAAAAGATTCACAAAAATAAGCTACTATCTCAGAGTCAAGTCCATATTTAGTGCTAAATTCATGAAAAGCATTGGTGTCTACGAAGGATTTACACAATCAAACTTAAGGTTCATACCTGAATCCTTACCTTCGGCGTGTTCCCAATCTTCAGAGTTGCGCTTAATTCTTTCCAATAAATCCCATTTGAAATCAATATCCATGTTCATATAGGAACCATCACAAGAAGTATCGAGCATGGATTGATCATTACGAGAAAGCCGAGCATAAAAATTCTGAATAATAATTTCTCTCGAGAGGTACAACATTGACTTAAGCCTCTCCCAAGTTTGAGCGATTCTTTCTCCTTAACAAGGCCAAAAATTAAAAATATAATTCCGATCATGATGAACTAGATGCATAGGATAGAACTTCTGGTGAAATTCCATTTTCAATCGGTTGTAGCTCCATGATCCAATATCATCACATAGACTATACCATGTCAATGACTTTTCCTTCAAAGATAAAGGAAAAACATTCTTCTTAACGTGATCCTCAGGTAGACCTGCAAGCTTAAATAATGCACAAACTTCATCCACATAGATTAGATGCAAATCAGGATGTAGTGTTCCATCGCCTGCATAAGGATTAGCTAGCAGTTTCTCTATCATACCCGAAGGAATTTCATAATGAATATTTTCAGTAGGTTCAGTAGGTTGAGGGATAACTCTTTGTGTTTCCGGTCGAGGTGAAGATACCCCGAACAAGCCCCTCAAAGGATTACTTTCCATAGTGACAAGTGAGAGTAAATTTCAGCACACAATATAAAAAAATTCCTTACCAGATTCCACTTACCAAAGGCGCTTCACTCCCCGGCAATGGCGCCAGAAAAGAGTCTTGATGACCCACAGGTATAGGAGGATCTATCCTAGTCCTTTTGATAAGTAAGACTGTCGAACCCAACGAGGAGCAGAAGGAAATTACAAGCGGTTTTCAGTAAGGTATTCTCTACAAGCACTGAAATTATCGGTAACAAATAGTTTTGTGATAAGACAATTCGTAACGAGTAACAAGTAACAAGTGTAGAAAAGGTACGACAAGGTAGCCCAATCCTTTTTGTAGCAAAGGATAGGCCTGGACAAACTCTTATATAAAGCAAACAACTCCCGAGGACACATGGGAATTTCTGTCAAGCTAGTTTTCATCATGCTCATTTGATTCGCGTTCGTTACTTTGATAATTTGATATGTGGGTGGACCTGTGCTTGGGTGCTGCCCTTACTTGGACAAACCTCCCATTTATGATTAACCCCTATCGCAAGCATCCGCAACTATAAAAGAAGAATTAAGGTAAACCTAATCGTAGCATGAAACATATGGATCCAAATCAGGCCCTTACAAAGCAACGCATAAACTAGGGTTTAAGATTCTGTCACTCTAGCAACCCATCATCCACTTATTACTTCCCAATGTCTTCCCCTAGGCCCAAATAATGGTGAAGTGTTATGTAGTCGACGTTCACATAACACCACTAGAGGAGAGACAACATACATCTCATCAAAATATCGAACGAATACCAAATTCACATGATTGCTCCTTTTCGAGTCGAGAATTCCAGCCGCCGGCATTCTTTCTCTTCATGTAATCCTTGTAAAATAAGAGAGAAAAGGCATAAGTATTGTACCATAATGTGTAATAACATCCCATAATGCAATAGATATCAATATAAAATCATGATGCAAAATGGACGTATCAGAAAACTTACTTCTGAATCTGGCACCATGCCAAACCTCTTACATGTATGAGTTATTCTATAAACGGTATGGAGTGACTCCCAAAAACACTAATAACGCAGATTTCAAACATGCCAAACCCTTTGGAATGACTCTCAAGAAGGATTACAACTATGATTTGAACAACCTTAAAACTACAAGCTCTTTCTCCTCTTGGAAGAGACCTCGCAGGTGGAGAATTCTTGGGTTATCGTGACTTCCACGACCACGGGATTGATGAATGCATGTGCGTCCTTGATGTGGACTTGGCCATAGTCTTGAAGGTCGGCTTGCGAGCGGCGTTCATTGTTGCCTAGGCGGCCGCTGGCATGTAGTCATAATAGGTGAAAGCAGCGGCTAGGCACGTGACATCAACAACTAATTCGACCTTACATCACACATCCTCCTAAGTCAACTTGGAGTAGTGTTACGCCCTATCTCATAACTCTATATCGATGCGGTCCTCATCGGTCTTATAGGGGGTAAAGTTCGTGGGGAGAGCATGGCCGCACATAAATGGTCTATGGGGTTAAGTGTGGAGGCGATGGGGATGAATGAAGATAGGGTGAGTATGGTGTATGTGCGAAGGGGCAATGGGGATTTTTAAACCGAAGAATAGGCGCACTCCCACGAAAATGTAGGTGGAATTGTCGTGTGCGGGGTAGGGAACAAGTGCAAAAGGTGGCAGTGGTCATTAATTGGCTCTCTTCGTGTAAAAAAGTGTCTAAAACATTGGTAGGGGCTGGAGCGACAACCGTACAAACAGAGTGCAATTGACCAGGCAATGCTTGTGAGGAAGAGTTCGGGCCGAAACTTCCCTCCAACGCGAGCAGTTGTGGATGAAGGTTGCTCCATATCAACACCCCAGAACCTATAAATATGGAGGCTCACGGGCTCAGTTTGGAGTGCGCTCCATAAATTATGTGATCGAGGGACGTATGGAGACTCTATTAAAATGACATTTTTTCCAAAATCGTGTTATCGACGGTTATATGCTATTCGATTTGATACGAAACATTTGTTTATAGCTGCTCATAGGTGAACAATTTAATGGGAGAGGGTCACACGAAGAAATAATACATATAGACAAAGAAAAGTGGGACTCTCATCCGAACATGAAGGAGAGAAGATTTTGGACGCCCGCGATGTCGAAGGAATTTCACAAGGTGCCTAAGAGCATATACAACTGCGGAATGCAAATATGGGCCATCAACTGCCTGTGGACTGGGAAACCATCAAATTTTGTTATCTACATCCGAATACCAAATAATTCGATCCTTAAAACCATACAAATCATGCGACAAAAAAGCCTACGTACTACGTAGATCAACTGCATCTCCTACTCTACTCGTCGTCGATGGAGATGTCAATGATCTCGGTGCCACGCTCAGGGTACATGCGCGGCAGCTGCGGCTTCGTCTCCTACGGCCCCGTCAGCTCCTTCATGATCGCCTCTGCCTCCAAATTAGTTAAAAGTCTGTCCATCTTTGCGTGATGTTGGCAGATGAACCGACGGTTGGCATCCACCTCAGCCTCCGACTAGATGCAGGTGAGGATGGCTTTGTACTCCATCGCCCGGGGCAGCTCCTCCTCCACCAGAGCCTCGAGCACGCCAAAGTCTGGAATAGTGGATGCCGAATCCACGTCCTCCTCCAAGGTCGAGTCAGCCTCCTCCTTCGTCGCATCATCCTTGCCACATTTGCTTCCTCCTCCTCCGGTTGCTACTCCACCACCACCTTAGCATCGACCTCCTCCTCCTCCTCCTCCTCCTGCTTTGGTGATTCCGGAGGCACTCCGGCTGCAATTCGGTCTTCGCGTCAAGCCTAGATCTCCTCGAGAAACTCGAGGTGCCTCTCCAATGCCAGTAGTGCGTACGTGGTCACTCTCTACCAGGCCATGGTTGCCGCGTCCGGCGAGTGAGGAGGGAGGCGAAGAGGAAGATGTGACTCGGGCTGGCGCTACAGACAGTGAGAAAGTGGAGTGGCTAGGCTGGGGGTCGTCATTCGACTTACATAGTGGAACCTGACCCTCGAGCAGCGAGCAGAAGTGGCCCCTAGAAGACGCCTGCCGAACTCTTGAGTTTTCGAGCGATTTTGTGTGAGACCACAACGTTAGTCCGACGCGACCGGGCATGTCCAAACCACGCCATATCGACACCATATTTGGGTTGGATAAGTGGGGTGCCGGTCAGCCCGGGCATTCGAGACGCCTAGATGGGGTCAGGGTTTTTTAAATGATCATTGACCGATCTGTCCACCCAGCTGTTTGAAGCCAGTTCAAGGCGTGTGGGTGTGTGGTTGTAGATGCCCTAACTGCAGTGGTTTGATAGTTAGCCATCACTAAGATTATGGGACGAACAAGATATAATTTACCCAATTCAAGCCCCTGGTAATAGCCATGTTGCTGCGTATATGGGATTAGGGCATTTCCAAAGTCGACACGCAAATTTGCTCTCGCATCCGTTCGCGGACCAGGAGAAACAGACCGCGAAAACTAATACAGGACCGACCATTCAGCACTACCACATACATCCAGCTTCCTTAATTTTTAAAGTCCGCAAGCTCAAATTGCGCATACATGGACTAGAAAAGTTAAAATATCCATCATTGTTCAAATAGCCCCATACATAGCCCGCATACATCCTAGAAAAGTTCAAATGTTGGAGTGCGGTAGTAGTTCTACTTTTAAATAGTTAAAATATTCCATTCCAACATTTTTGTCCCCTTTAACTGTCAGCATATGCTCAATCAGATTTCTTTCAGTTGCTCGATGACGAACTTTTGATGCATTTGAATAAACTCTTCAAATGTGGCCGGAGTTTTGTGTGAAAGTTTGATAGGATCACCCATGTTCTCAAGTTCTAAAGCTCAGGCAGCATCCTCACCCTCATCCTCCACGACCATGTTGTGCATGATCATATAAGATGTCATCGCCTCCCATAAGGTCACCGGATCTCTTTGTTTAGAAGGTCCAAAAATCAACTGCAAAACGGTCATGTAGAACTCAAAATGCCCTCTCGACATCCCTTTTAATTGCTTCTTGTCTTTGGACAAAGTGAGACTTTTTCTAGCCTACTAGGTTAGAGATAGTTTTGACAAAGGTAGCACACAGAGGATAGATACCGTCAACCAGATATTAGCCTATGTTGTATTCATGTCCATTAACAACATAGTAGCAAGGAGGAGCTTTTCCTTCAGTCAGCCTCGCAAACAATGGTGATCATTGCAGCACAATGATGTTATTGTGAGACCTTAGCATGTCAAACAAAGCGTGCCAAATCCAAAAATCATGTGATGCAACTGTTTCAAGAATGATGGTGGGCTTCTTAACATGACCATGATATTGCCCTTGTAGAGCTTTTGGTAAATTCTTTCATTTCCAATCAAAGTCAAGAAATCCAAACAAACCTGGTCACTCTCTTGCTTCTGTGACTACCAAGAGCCTATCGGTGTTCGTCACAGTTGGTTCTCTCAGGTACTGAGGTCCAAACACCCCGACCACAACAGTTGCAAACCTGACCATGGCATATCTGCATGTGCTCTCACACATTTAAATTGAGAATATGCTCCTTGGCACACTCCGCGTCTTCAAGGAGCATCTGCATCATCGTCGTCTCATCCATGTAGTCCTCCTCGTCGGACGACACGTCGCACGACTCAACATAGTGCTCATATATGTACTCCATAACTGAAACCATTGCTTTAAAGAAGAAGGGATAATTTTTTTAGCTCGAACAATTCACTGAACATTTGCCGGACATGGTGAGTATAGTAGTAGCAGATGGTACCTGGGGGAGGGGGGGTCGGATGAGAGGGGTGAAACGACAACGAAGGAGAAGCGAGGAGGCGCTCGAGTGAAACGCCGGAGGTGACGAAGGTGTAGAGTTCCGACAAAGGTATGGTGTTGCAAGAGGGGTGGTTGAGCAGCGGCGAAGCCAAGAAAGAAAAAATGACTAAGAGAAAATGAGAAGGATGAAGGCGCGGGTCTAGAGCGGCTCTGTTAAAAAAGTCTCAATCGATTATAATCCGTTGATTTTGCATCAAGATTCGTGCAAATACATTTTTTAGCTTTTTTTTCTTGCATCCTATACTAGTTGACTAAGTCGATTGAGATCTAGACACTTTTGATCTAGAATGGGTTTTGATATGATTAGGTGACTCATGCCTGAACTCTCACAAAGCTTCGATATTGTCCCGGGTTTACCCCAAAATATATACCACGAGCTATAGTACGAGGTGCGTCCTGGTTGCAGAGGAGGTTCCGGCGAAGGGAGCGCGTGAGGCGGGCTCGGAGGAGGAGAGCCGCATTTGCGCGTTGGGCAGGAGGAGCGCGGCGGGGATGTTGTAGGCTTTTTTGTTTTGTTTTTGACGGGATGCTGTAGGGTTTGCTGGCCGCTCGCACTTAAGTGGTGCGCGGCATGTTACCCTTAAATTTGGGTTGCCTTCGGGTTTAAGGATTGGATCTGGGTGGTGGCCTGGTGGAAAGTGGAAACTGGGTCGCGGGAGCTATTCAAATCTACTCGTGCGACCGTGACTGCGACGGCTGGCGAGCGGCGTGGTGGACCAAAGTCACCAATATTTTTTGACTCGGCATGGCTCAAGTAATGTCTATACTCTATAGTACCTTGAGGAGTAAGCATTTCAACTTTTATAGAAAATAACATGCAGGGATCAAAAGTTCTTGCAGATAACCGGAAAGAATATAAGAACACATAAGAAACAACCAATATTGATGTGGTCTTGCACCAGCAGACTTGGGATCTAACTTAAGAAGAAGTTTTTTTTTTTGCATTGATCTTTGTCTTCTTGTGCGGGGTAACTCGCATCGATCTTGATCAAAATAATGCTTGCTGGAGGGGAGTAATTTAGAGCATCTACAGTATGATGGGCTAATTTGTTTTTTTAGACATCCGCGAATATTGATTGGGTACGCCTCATATTTCCTTATACACATCCATGTATCTCAAACCGGACATGCTATATTCATATATCCATATTACACATGTAACGTTGAGTTACTATACGTAATCAAATATCAGACAGTAAAATCGGAAGCAAACGAATACAAGATTAACCACACACGTACATCAACCATCACTCAAAAGATCATCTTGTGCATCGGACACAGTTTTTAAATTTGTACAACTAAAAACTAACAATGCGGAGGGGGGGGGGGGCAGATCACCACTTCCTTGCCGGTCCATTACCCTTTGGGTCGCCGGCGCAGCTGTAGCCGTCCGCGGCTGGCGAAGGGTCAGAGGAGGAGGAGGTGCAGCTGTCAGAGTCAGAGAGGATGATGAGGCCCTTCATCCGACGGACCACCCTGTCCTGCTCCTGCTTCAGCTTGGCAACCCGGGCTTTCTTCTCCGTTGCCTCCTTTGCCTCGCGCTCCAACTGCTCAATAGCCAGCCGGAGCGCCTTGGCGTTCTTCCGTCGTAGGCGTCGAGCGTCCGACTCCGTCGTGGTGAGGGACCGGAGATACACCCATGCGAGGAGGGTTTCGTCCTCGCCGGGCTCGGCTGGCATCCTACGGCGGCGACGCGCGGACTGCTCCGCTCTCCTTTCCCTTGCCCGCTGCCTCTCATGGCGGATGGCAGGCACCTCCGATTCCGGAGTGTGCGTGCGGGCCGACGGAGCGGGCACTAAGACCCAACGATGCCCAGGTGAAGGAGCGGGAGGCGAAGGAATGAGAGCGCGTGGGGCCGGTGCAGACTTTGCAGTCCTGGCGGAGCTGCGCGCGGGACAGGGGGGTCGTCCAGCTCCGGCATACGCGCTGCACTGGCGTGGGTGCTGCGGCTTAGCTCCATATCTGAAGGTGCCACAGGCCTCCACCATGAACTGCTCCAAGGCGATGCAAAGGGCTAGTTCCTCGTAGTCGACGTCGAAGTCGTAAGAGCGGGTGCCAAAGCTCGACATTGGAGTGGATGAGATCGGAATCGGAGAAGGAAAGAAGGAGACGAAGCGAGAGAATGAGCTAGGGTTCGGAGCGACACGCCCACAGTGGGGATTTGTGGGACAACGGTGGGGTTGGTGGTGGGGCGGGCCTGTTAGGCGAACATGCCCAGGGTCTTCCATATCCGTTTAATATTTGGGCTGGATGTGAGGTGTGGCAGTCAACCCAGACGTTTGAGTCCGGTTTGAGAGGTCCGACTAGATCAAAATTTCGTGGCGGGTCATTGACTGAACAGCCTGTTCAGACGTTTGAGAAGGATATAAGGAGTATGGTTATATATGTTCTTAGGACATCTGCAACGGCAATCTATAAATATCCTCCAGCACTGGCATCGTCCTACTCCATTGACACCTGACTTGAGACACACTATTCCTTGATTAACCATTGGATGTTCCTACGGAATGTTGGAGGCGATGACGGGATACGCCCGTGTGTGCACGATCCTTCAAACACGTTTTGCTCAAGACTAGATCTTTTTTTTGGATGAAGGCCTGAATAGTGAATATTGACTACACTGATCTACTTTTTGTAAAGAAGGAGGTTGAAACTTCCGGCCTATGCACCATCGCAACACACACAGAACCATGTGTTAGAGCAGGATTTTCTACAGTGAATATATATACGTGTTACTATACTAAAAGACGAAGCTTTTCCTTTTTCTCCTTTTTTGACATTTTTTTAATATGTTACTATACTAACGGGAAGCTTTTCCTTTTTCTCTTTTTTTATTAATTTTTTAAATTTTTACTGTTCATTTATCCGCCCAACAGCAAATAGTAACCGTGAATAGTAATTGTTCAATTTTTTACTTTTTACTTTTTGACTTTTTTAATTATTTTACTATACCAACAGGAGGCTTTCCATTTTTCTCTTTTTTTAATTTTCTACTGTTCATTTACCTGTCCAACATTAAATAGTAACCGCGAATAGTAATTGTCCAAAATTGTACTGTTCATTTACTTGTCCAACAATGAATAGTAATCATGTACAAACAACAGCCCGTCTGTGAACAGTGTTTTAGAAGAAAAACAACGGCTTTCTTACTTATGGAAAATAACATTATTTTAATTATGTTACCATACTAACGGGAAGCTTTTCCTTTTTCTCTTTTTTGACTTTTTTTTTATTTCTCTACTGTTCATTTACCTGTCCAACAGCAAATAGTACCCGTGAATAGTAATTATTCGAATCTGTATTGTTCATTTATGTGTCCAATAGTAATCATGTATAAACAGCAGCCTTGTTGTGAACAGTGTTTCTGAAAAAAACTTCTTTTTATGTATGGGAAACATTATAGGTTTTCACATTTTTAAAAGAACTTTTATGAAAAATATAATTTTGAATAGTACCACTTACTATTAGTTTACACTCCATAAAAGGAACGGAGGGAGTATAAAGTATTATTTATAAACAGTATCCATAAAAAATGGCTTCTTTTTTACGTACTGCATACCATCGTATGTCTTTACATTTTCAAAAGAAATCTTCATGTATATTTTATTGCCCTCTTACACGTAAAAGTGCTCTGATATTATTATTATTCTTGCTCAGTAAACTACGTATTGTATATCATCATATGTTTTTAAATTTTCAAAAGGAGATGTTCATGTATATTTTATTGCCCTCTTACATGTAAAATTACTCTGATATTATTATTATTCCTGCTCAGTAAAATGTTTACGGGTTACCATGCAAAAAAAAACTGTTTACGGGTTTCCTCAAATACAATTATATCATGCTATCTTTTATACTTACTTACAGATAATTAACTAAAGTGAAAGACACACGGATCTAACAGATTACTTAAATACACAGAGATAACAAATAAAACAAATAAGTATCAATTTAGTTTGATCTGATCTATATTCATATTATGTGATAATTAATTTTGCATATTGACATTACACTTAGTGTTAAAAATGGACCTAATAAATACCAACTTAGTTTGATGTAATACATATTCATTTATGTAATAATTAATTTACCTATTGGCACTGCTCTTTCGTAATAAAGTGATCGTTTTTCCACTCCAATTTTACTACGAAGCAAAAACCCGAGGAAAAGATCGCATCTTGGGTGCCAACCTTTTTTTTTTATTGTTTAAAAGGGTATTGCTCATTTTATTTTTCCTTAGATTCATTCTACGGACTGTTGCCCCAAGATTTTTTTTCCTCTACGGTTTGAGTGAAATTTTATTTTAAGAGAACAATAAACCTAACAAACCGGAATAGCTAACCCGAATAAACCAAAACACTATTTTGAAAACAGTAACTTCATATGCAACAGTGCTTCATGTGACGAGTGTTTCCATGCTCACTCAATAAACTAGAATATATCCATACCCACCCAATAAACTAAACAAAAACTTTGTACGAACAATAACAATACCTGAAATGTAAATCGGAATAGTACCAACACAGTGCATCCGCCTGAACAATATTACGAGAAAAGTACAAAAAGAAAAACCTAAGTTTTTCTATAAAAATGATTAACGATTATTTTCATCCTTTCTTATTTTTTTCGTATTGCCTACTATTGAGGTACAATCTATTAAAGTTCTATGGCCAGTTTGATCGTCGCTAACTCCACGATCCTTCGCTCACCATGTAAGATAAGAAAAATCTCACTCAATCGACAATACTCACACCTACAAAAAAACACCTTTGATGCTACTATTCTAACATTGTTCGCATACTGAAACTCCTAGATCAGTGCGATGAAGACATGATAGGCCACATACACATATTATACACAAAGGTCATGCAAGAAGAAGTCCGTGGCACCGATATACGATATAGTTAAGTAATAATATAGAACTGATTCTGCTTCTCTCATTGAATGTCACTAGGTTTCACATGTTGCAAAAATTCCGCATGGACAAAAAAGGCGAAACACTAACGATTTTCCCATAGTCAGACTAAAAAAGATTTTCAATTTGTTTCACCATATTTAGAATTATTTTTTCTGTAGCACACTTATATTATTTAACTCTTTGACATATGAATCACAATCCGTTCAAAACTTCAATCGCATGATTCCTTAAACACTTCCGTTCTATTAAAAACATGAAATGGACACCACCGACAACAGTATTTGTCATTCTATACAAAAATCAAGTCAAGCATCTCTACACGCAAGGACAAAAAGAGCAACTACGACGAATTTAAACGTGTTATAAATAATTTTATTGCACCAATGAACCATGCTAAAACGAATCTATACCTCCTTTCCGTCCTATAAAATCCAAACAAAAGAAAACAAATCCAACTAGCTAAACATAAAAAAAACTACATGCAATAAAAATAAAACTTGAAATACTTATTCGAGATATAAACGAGGCTTTCGACGGATGCAGGGTGCGCCACACATCTTTGCCGGTAGTATTTATTGCAAGTACACAACAATTATCGTTATGATGCACACACTACCGTTCCATCCTATAAAACCCAAACAAAAGAAAATAAATCCAAGCAGCTAAACATGAAAAAAAAACTCAAACAAAGTCTTCGGTGGTCTCGCGTGTGTGGCGTCGGTATGTGCCGAGCCTAGGAGAGCGAGAGGTGAGATAGTTCTCCGCGAGGACTGTGGTGTGCGTCCGGTTGGCAGGAGAGAGAGCTCCTCTAGATAGGCTACGGTTTGTTGTCGAGCCCGGATATGTGTTTAGTAAAGTGAGGCCATAAGTGCGGCTGAGGCGCCGTTCATGCCGCGGAGGCGTCTCCATCTTCCACCTTCGTTTGTGCGAGTGAGAGATAGAGAGAGAAATGGCCCAAGGTTTGTCCCAACATTTGGTATCATGAGCTTGGTTATCTTGGTATTTTTGCTGGAGGTGTGCCGGCGATGGAGGCGTTTGTCGGCGGCTGAGCGAAGCTCCAGGCCGTGTGTCGGCCTATGGAGGTGAGCGGTGGTGCGACTGTCATGGCGGACGCGGAGGCAGCGCGCGATGAGTCCTCCATGAGCACGTCGAACATGGACACGCGCGATGAGCGTGGTGGTGATCGGAGTCAGTGCGCCATGTCGAGTCCGCAGCTGCGACAACGACAACGATGGGAGTTGCATCATCTCCGACGATGGCAAGTCAAGATTAAGGGAAAAATGTTAGCAATAATCTTGACGTGTGTGTGGTTCACTTGGCAGATGAGTCCTATGACGGTCGTGCAGAGAGCTGGCCGTGGTGTGATGTGGAGTTGTTGTTGGCAATATGCCCTAGCGGCAATAATAAAGTGGTTATTATTATATTTCTTTGTTCATGATAATCGTTTATTATGCATGCTAGAATTGTATAGATCGAAAACTCAGATACATGTGTGGATGCCTGACACGAAGTCATCGGGCATGACTAGAGATCCAATCTAGGTGTCGTCAAAATCGGCGGATCTCGGGTAGGGGGTCCTGAGCTGTGGATCTAGAATCAATGGGTAACATGGGACGAAGGAGATGATGTTTACCCAGGTCTAGGCCCTCCTATGGAGGTAAAACCCTATGTCCTACTTGGTTATATCAATGTGTATGTAGATCACAGAGTCGATCTACCTCGAGATCAAGTTGCTAAACCCTAGATGAGTTCTTCTCCCTTATACCATCTAAACCCCCTGGTTTAAATAGACACCGGGGTACCTAGGGTTTACAAATGATAAGTCTCCAGCCAAAAGTAAAGACGCCGATCCCCTCATCTTGACTTGGAGTGCACGCCGCGTCTTCGGAGGTTTCCTTCTAGAATACGGGGTCGTCGCATATCCCGAACCTGTTAGGGAACGTTGCATGGGAAACAAAAAATTTCCTACGCACACGCAAGATCTATCCATGGTGATGAGCATCTACGAGAGGGAGAGTGGATCTACATACCCATGTAGATCGCTAAGCGGGAAGCGTTAAGAAACGCGGTTGATGTAGTCGAACGTCTTCGCGATCCAAATCGCCGAGCGTCCCGCGATCCCATCACGATCCGTCCCGCGATCCAATCACTAATCGTCTCGCGATCTTGATCACGGTCCTTCCGATCTAGCACCGAACAGACGACACCTCCGTGTTTAGCACACGTACATCTCGATGACGATCTCCGCCTTCTTGATCCAGGAAGAGGGAGCGTAGAGGTAGAAGAGTTCTGTGGCAGCTGATGGCGTTGCGGCGATGGTGGTGAAGCTATTTCGACAGGGCTTCGCCTAAGCACTGCAGAAAACCGATCTAGAGGAGAAACTATGCACTAGAGGAGAGGGTAGCACGTGGCTGAAAATCTAGTGCAAAACCCCTAAAACCTCTAGTATATATAAGAGGAAGAGAGGAGGAGGCTGGCACACAAGGGGCCAGCCCTTTGATCTTGGCGCACAAGGAGGAGAGGAGGAATCCTCCTCCAATCCTAGTAGAACTAGGACTCCTTCCTTATTTAGCCTTTTTGCCTTTTTCCACCTTTTTCTCTTTGGGCTTTTCTTCCCAGCCGCGTGGGCCCTTTGTGGGACTTCCACCAGCCCACTAAGGGCTGGTATTCATCCTCCCACAGCCCATGTAGCCTCTTGGGTCGAAATACCCCTCCTGTTGGTCCCCCGGTACACTACCGGCACTCCCGGTACACTACCGATGAGCCCGAAACTTTTCCGGTGACCAAAATAGGACTTCCTATATATATCAATTTTTACCCCGGGACCATTTCGAAGCTCCTCATGACGTCCGGGATCTCATCCGGGAATCCAAACAACCTTCGGTCACCACGATACATAACTCTATACTACCGAAACGTCACCGAACCTTAAGTGTGCAGACCCTACGGGTTCGAGAACTATGTAGACATGACCGAGACACCTCTACGGTCAATAACCAATAGCGGGACCTGGATGCCCATATTGGTTCCTACATATTCTACGAAGATCTTTATCGGTCGAACCTCTATGTCAAGGATTGAGTTAATCCCGTATGATGTTCCTTTTGTTCTTCGGTGTGTTACTTGCCCGAGATTCGATTGTCGGTATCTGTATACCTAGTTCAACCTCTTTATCGTCAAGTCTCTTTACTCGTTCCATAATACAAGATACTGTGGCTAACACTTAGTCACATTGCTTGCAAGGCTTATTGTGATGTTGTATTACCGAGTGGGCCCTAAGATACCTCTCCGTCATATGGAGTAACAAATCCCAGTCTTGATCCATGCCAACCAAACAGACACCCTCGGAGATACCTGTAGAGCACCTTTATAGTCACCCAGTTACGTTGCGACGTTTGATACACACAAGGCACTCCTACGGTGTTAGTGAGTTGCATGATCTCATGGTCATAGGAACATATACTTGACATGCAGAAAACTGTAGCAATAAACTGACACGATCATATGCTACGCTTATAGTTTGGGTCTTGTCCATCACATCATTCTCCTAGTGACATGATCCCGTCATCAAATGACATCTCATGTACATGGCTAGGAAACCTTAACCATCTTTGATCAACGAGCTTGTCTGTTAGAGGCATACTAGGGACATGGTGTTGTCTATGTATCCACACATGTATCTGAGTTTCCGATCAATACAATTATAGCACAGATAATAAACAATTATCATGAATAAGGAAATATGATAATAACCAATTTATTATTGCCTCTAGGGCATAATTCCAATAGGACCTTCCCGCGATAATTAGAGAGCGGCCCACCAAGCCGGCCTATGAGAAATAAGCTAGCGGCCCGAGGACCCCTTAGTCTAGGACTCCCTCAGTAGCCCCCGAACTAGTCCCCAATGCCAGGGGTCATGACACCAACATCTTCGTGTGATCAGAGTCTCCGGCTTGTGGGGTGAGTTCTTTTCCCCCTTTATGATTGTTTGGCTCTAGTCCAGCCGCTAATGACATGTAGTTATCCGAACGCCATAAGTCGCTTAACCTCGAAGGCCGAACGTCAAAGTGTGAACAGTATTTCCTTACAGCCTTTCTAACGAAGTGTCGTGGCCTATCACGATCGTTGAGCCGGTTACAAAAACTCGATTCGTGGTTCGAGGCCATTTATCCATTGGCATGTCTTATCAATATGTAGATTGTTTCCCGTTTCTCACGGGATATGATTAATGCACTGGGTTATCCCACATGCGCATAATGGCACGAATATTTCGGGAAGTGGCGAAGCCTGCGGCGCAGTAAAAGGGAGGCTCTAGGTATTATGGCACCCCATAAAAGGGAGAAAAGCCCCGAAGGCCTATTCATGCTCCAAATTCGCACCCTTTGCCTCCTCAACCTTCCCAAGCTCCGAGAGCCCAGATCCAGTTCTTCCTCAATCTTCCCTCCGAGTTCGTCCATGGCTGGTTCAGGCTCCATGGGCAAGTGGGAGGCCTCCTCCATCACCGACAATGACATTTGGAAGCTAAAGCATGCCGGCTACCTCCCAGCCAACATCGCCACCATGCTCCAAAGGCGAATCAGGTGATTCCCACACCGAAGTCGTCTGAGAGGGTGGCGTTCGTCCCCCATTTCATCCGAGGATTGGGCTTTCCGCTCCACCCCTTCGTCACGGGCCTCATGTTCTTTTACGGGTTAGATTTCCATGACCTCCCCCGAACTCCTTTATGCACATCTCGGTGTTCATCACCGTCTGCAAAGCCTTCCTACGGGTGCAGCCCCACTTCAGCCTATGGCTCAAAGTGTTCAACGTCAAGCCGAAGACAGTTGTGGGCGCGCATGCAGATTGTGGAGGGGCGGTAATCAGCAAGCTCTCCCGTATCGAGTGGACGGACGGCACCTTTATCGACACGGTCAAGATCTAGCAAAAGGAATGGTTCTACATCACCGAACCAAGGAGCGCGGACTGGGTGTCACATGTCGAGTTCAGATCCGGACCCCCTGATGTCTACTATGCAACCTTCTTCTTGTAGACTCATGTTGGGCCTCCAAGCACAGAGTTTTGTAGGACAGTAGCAAATTTCCCTCAAGTGGATGACCTAAGGTTTATCAATCCGTGGGAGGCGTAGGATGAAGATGTTCTCTCTCGAACAACCCTGCAACCAAATAACAAAGAGTCTCCAACACACCCAATACCATGGTAAATTGTATAGGTGCACTAGTTCGGCGAAGAGATGGTGATACAAGTGTAATATGGATAGTAGATATAGATTTTTGTAATCTGAAAATATAAAAACAGCAAGGTAACTAATGATAAAAGTGAGCACAAACGGTATTGCAATGCTTAGAAACAAGGCCTAGGGTTCATACTTTCACTAGTGCAAGTTCTCTCAACAATCTGACATAGTTGAATCATATGTAAATCCCTCACGTGCTACAAAGAGTTCACTACAAAGTCACCAATAGCGGAGAACAAACGAAGAAATTATTGTAGGGTACGAAACCACCTCAAAGTTATCTTTTCTGATCAATCATATGCGCTATCCATATAAGTGTCACGAACAGCCCTAGAGTTCGTACTAAAATAACACCTTAAGATACACATCAACCAAAACCCTAATGTCACCTAGATACTCCAATGTCAACACGAGTACCCATGGGCTTGATTATACGATATGCATCACACAATTTCGGATTCATCATGTTCAATCCAACAAAAAGAACTTCAAAGAGTGCCCCAAAGTTTCTACCGGAGAGTCAAGACGAAAATGTGTGCCAACCCCTATGCATAGATTCCCAAGGTCACGGAACCCGCAAGTTGATCACCAAAACATACATCAAGTGGATCAATAGAACATCCCATGTCACCACAGATATCCCATCGCAAGACATACATCAAGTGTTCTCAAATCCTTTAAAGACTCAATCTGATAAGGAAACTTCAAAGGGAAAACTCAATTCATCACAATAAGATAGTGAGGGGAAAACTCAATATGATTCATCTATATTAATAAAGCTCACGGTACATCAAGATCGTGTCATCTCAAGAACACGAGAGAGAGAGAGAGATCAAACACATAGCTACTAGTACACACCCTCAGCCTCGAGGGCGAACTAGTCCATCCTTGTCATGGAGACCACTGGGATGATGAAGATGGCCTCCGGTGATGGTTTCTCCCTGCGGGAGGGTGCCGGAACGGGCTCCCGATTGGTTTTTCGTGGCTATAGAGGCTTGCGGCGGCGGAACTCCCAGTCTAGGTTTCTTTCTGGAGGTTTGGGTATTTATAGGAATTTTTGGCATTGGTCTCACGTCAAGAGGACTCTCGAGGGGCCCACAAGCCACAGGGCGCGCCCTAGGGGGCGCCCACTAGTGTCAATGTCAAAACCGGCGGATCTTGGGTAGGCGGTCCAAACTATGAGACTAGGATCGACGATAACAGGAAATGAGGGGGACACAAGTTTACCCAGGTTCGGGCCCTTTTATGGAGGTAATACCCTATGTCCTGCTTGATTGTATTGATGGTGTAATGGGTTACAGAGTTGATCTACCTCGAGATCGTATGTCTAACCCTAGATGAGTTGTTCTGTCTATATCCTAAAACCCTCTGGCTTATATAGATGCCGAGGAGGTCTAGGGTTTACACATGGTCGGTTACATGCCGAAGAGATAAACATGCCTATTCACTACATCAAACGTGGAGTGCAAGTCGTGCTCCTATAAGCTTCCATCCTTGTAATTGTGCCTTCAGATCATACAGTGTTCGGCAAGTGGCCCATACAGTCCGGCCCGTATGCGACAGGTCAGCTATCCGAGGACCCCCTAACACAGGACTCCCTCAGTAGCCCCTGAACTTGCCTCCAATGCCAGGAGTCTTCAGCTTCAATTGCTTCACGAATAGAGTCTTCGGCTTGCGAGGTGAGTTCCTTCTGCTGAACTATAGTTCGGCCTCCGATAAGAAATAGTTTTCCGCACTGTAGCATGTCTGAATCTTGTGAGATAAGTTGGGTTTGAAGGACAAACGTCAGGGGAGAAAAGGATAATGTTTTCCTGATGACCTTTTTGACGAAAGGTCACAATCCACAACGACCGATAGGCCAGTTATAGGCACTCGATGCGCGGTTCGAGGCCGTTCCATCCACACGATCTATCAACATGTCAATCGTGTCTCGTTTTATGCGGGATACACTTAATCACGTGCCCGCAATGGCTCGCGAGTCTCGGGATGTGGAGGAATTCACGGCATGGCAAAGGGAACCCGAATCGACAAAACTCATAAAATAGGAAAGAAACCCCCACAGGCCCTCCATGCTCTCCATTCGACTTCTCCGCCTCCTACTCCACTGTGCCTCTAGAGCACATATCTAGGTCACTTCCACCTCTACTTCTGAGCTTAGCAATGGTGGGCTCCAAAAGCTAGTGGGAAATTTATACGGTCACCAACCAAGACATCGTCGACCTCAAGAAGTCCGGCTATCTCCCCGTCGATATCCCTCATCGCGCGGCGGAGAAGGGACAAGTAATCCCCACCCCAAGCCAGGTGAGCAGGTGGTGTTCATCCCCCACTTCATTAGGGGGTTGAGTTTTCCGCTGCACCACTTCGTCAGGGGCCTAATGTTCTTCTATGGCCTCGATTTCCATGACCTTCCGCCAAACTCCATCATGCATCTCTCCGCCTTCATCCTCCTCTGTGAGGCATTCCTGCACGTCGAGTCACACTTCGGGCTCTAACTGCAGGTTTTCAATATCAAACCGAAGTGTGTCGGCGACAAGAACGCCGACTGCAGTGGTGCTGTCATCGGCAAAATCACGCACATCGACTGGCCGGCGGGCACCCTCATCGACACCATCAAGGGGTGGCAAAAGGAGTGGTTCTACATCACCGAACCATAGGAACAAGGTCTGCACCCCTCTGCCGTATTTAGATACGGTCCTCCAACCAGACTAGCTTCATGGATCAAAAAGGGTCTCGTTTGGGGGTCGAGCAACGAGGTCACCGATCTGCAAAAGAGGATATGATCCTTGGTCGAGAACGACGTCAAGCTGGCCGATGTGGTTCAGGTAATGCTCCGAAGATGCATCCTCCCCTGCCAGCGCCGAGACACTCCCCTATGGTCTCGGGAAATCGATGTCGATCCCACAGTCCGGAAACTCTTCCGCACTACACGGGAGAAGCTGTGGAAGGCGTTCTTCAAATCCATGAAGAGCTGGCCAGCTGAGGAGGAGGACAAGCGCCTACACGCCGCCAAGCCGAACTCCGAGGTATGCCACATCCTAGCCTGATCGGTTTTATTACATAGAAGGTCCATAACCCTGTATCTGATATGCTTGTGGAGAGGTGCGTGAAGAAAGCAAACAACATCAACAGCCCGGCCCCTCAGCCCGAGGACGAGAGGACCAGGCTATTAGCCAAGATGCTCGTGGATAGTCCTTATAAGCCTCCCACGAAGAAGGAGAAGAAGAAGAAACCAGGTCAGGCTGGTATCCGCATCAGGGATCAGCCTGATGCTGCTTCCAAAGACACACCCGCCTCCTCAAATAAGGAGGATGCCAAAGAGGAAGAAGAAGAAGAGGAGGATGAGGAGGAGGTCGAGAGCGAGGGTGGAGGCGATTCCCCCCATACCAAGAAGAGAGCGGCGTCTTCGGACGCCCCGGGGCAGGCAACCTCTCCTGTCTCGAAGAAGGCGCGGCAGGTGCGGATGGTCCTGTCCGACAAAAGTTCGGATTCTAGCTCTGCATCCGAAGATGCCGAGGAGGTTCCCCGAAGGAGCCTCAGGGTCAAGCCCCCTACATCCAGGTTAGGATCCGAAGACCCTTCTTTCTGTCGCCAGTAGGCTCAGAGTTTGCTAACGCACAGGTTGTTGGTCCAATAGCCCTCCGTGTGTCATCCCCGCCGAGGTTATATCGGATGGGGAGACCTCGCCTACTGAACTGGCAGAGAGCGGGGACGCCTCGCACCCCCCCCACTCCAGGCGCTACGAAGGACGTCGTGGAGGTGTCGTCCCAGCACACTCCAATGGAGGCGGACACAAGGGGCATGGAGGATACCCTCATGGCCGAAGCTAACGCTTAGGCCACCGAAGAACAGGGGACGATCCCCTGCCCGGACATCGAGGAGATTGGACGCACGGGAAATCAGTCCCCTCCGAGAACGTCTCCGGAGCGCATGGTGCCTCTGGAGGCATCGGTCCAAACCCCGGTGGGTGATCGGGAAATCCGGTCATCCCCGGTACCGCCGACCAACGAGTGGTCGGCCATGGGGGAGGCTCTAATAAGTGCCTCCATCCCCGAGGACCACCGCGCCCTT
Organism: Hordeum marinum; assembly: GCA_022496015.1. Classification (NCBI taxonomy): domain Eukaryota; kingdom Viridiplantae; phylum Streptophyta; class Magnoliopsida; order Poales; family Poaceae; genus Hordeum; species Hordeum marinum. The sequence goes on from CM039673.1 coordinate 517,800,926, forward strand.
ATGGGTGCGGTATTACAAAGCGTCCAGTCCGTTGACAACGGACTAAAGGTGGCCATCAAAGGTCTCCTTGTAGGCTTTCAAGTAAGTTGCCCGTTGTTTTTGCTCAGATTTCATTTAGTCGTATTGTATACATGGTAGCCCCCGAGCCCTAGGTGAGTTGAACAGAAATCGCCTAGGGGTCATCTCTATAGTTCGGGAAGTAAGTGCCGATGTAATATATGCATTATGTGTGTTGTAGGCCTCTTCATCGGCGGCGACCAAAAACGGTGCCGAACTGGACGAGCTAAATCGGAAGCTCCACTGCGCCAAGGATGAGGTGGAATCCCTCAACAAGAGGTTCAATGAGGCACAGGGTAAGTTCGATTTGAATTTTACTATTCCCCCGAATTATGTCAATGCATATTCCTATTTATATAAGGTTTTAACCGTATTGTAGCCTCGTTGAAAGAGATCGAGAACCTCAAGGTCAAGCTTCAACGTGCCAAAGATGAAGCGGCCGTGGAGAGGGCGGCGACCAAAGTGGCGGCCACCGCTCTCTCCGCCCTACGAGCCACCAGTGATAAACACCAGGCTCGTGTTGCAGAGATACAGGATGAGCTCAAGGATGCTAGCAATAAGTGCGAGTCCTTGGAGCAAAAGAACAAGGTAGTCTCGTCCGAACTGTCCTCCCTGAGGTCCGATCTCCAGAAGGAGCGGATGGACAGACGGTTCTTCGAGGAGCAAGTTCGACAGGCCAAGGAGATAGACGATGCTAAGCCGTACTCCATAAAGTGCATATTCGGGAATAGCAAATTCGAATTGCTGATCGGGTGTGGCGATCCTCAGGCACGGCCGCCAATCTTCAGAAGAGCGTGGCAGACGCCAATCAGTTGCTTGCCTCACGGGGAGAGGAAGACGAAGCTCGGATCTTTTGGGCACAATTCGGAGCCCCCGAGCGTCCTCCTCTTCTGGTGGAGTAGCTGAAGCAGCTGATGGAGATGCACCGGATGGCGGAAGCGGCCATCAAGGACCTCTACATCCGTCTATGGCCCGGCGAGCCACTCCCAGGCAGCTACTTTGGCCTGGTGCAACGACTGATTGATGCGACGCCCCGCCTCGATGACATCAAGCGTTCCTCCTGCATTGAAGGAGTCCGGATGGCCCTTGCCAAGGCCAAAGTGCACTGGCCAGGGCTCAATCCAATGAAGGTCGCCACCAATCCACCGCCGCCTGGAAAGGAGCACCGATGTTCCGAGCTCTTCTATGATGGAGTAATGGAGAGTGCGCGGGTGATAGCATCGTAGTGTTCGGGCGAAAAATATTTGAATGAGATTGTAATGTGTCCGAAGACTTCTTTATAATTTTCATTGATATTAGTATCTGCTCTCATATGTTTTTGCCTTCCTTCATAACTCCTGTATGGTTGCTTAATACTGAAAGATGTGAGTCGTCGGCATGATCCCCCACATAGATACTACATGGAGTGTCTATACCAATGCACTATGTTCCTTAGCTGAAGTATAGGAACCAAAGGCGACTTAGTGTGGCAGACTAGGCAATCGGACTATTATGCTTTATTTCTTTCACTTAACCGAAGGGGCGCGAAAAGGACTGCAGCAACCGTATGATTAGCCACCGGAGCTTCAGCGATGTTCGGACAGTCCGAGGCCGAATCCGACATCGTAGTATTTGCACAAAGGGCAACTTCCTCGTACAATACGGAATGACTGCTTACGGGGGTTGAAGTGTAATACTTCCAACTTGGGTTTCACAGATCAGATTGCGCATACTATGACAGTCCTTTTTCGACTTTCTCCCCTGAGGTGCTTGACCGGACTATTCGGAAGCACAATCACAGGGGTGCTCCCTTTTCCCTTTTAGCCGAACGAGCGGAACGTAAAGGGGCAAACACAGGAGACGGGCAACCCAACTTAATGACCAAAGACATAGTTCGGAACTGATGCATATAGAGCGAATGCCAAGACGCTGAACACACAATGGTTAAGGCGATTTATGTTTGCAATCGAGCCCCGGGTCTATTAGCCGGTGACCTCGAGTCACGCCGAACAGATTCACGAGAAGAGGGAGGAAAGGAGAAATGTGCCGAAAACAGAACAAATAAGGCATACATGCGCCTAGCAATTTTGCGTTTCCTCAACAACTCTTATAACTCGGATTGCCGATGCAGCTATTTACAAGTATGTGACAAGAATAAAATTCCTGGAGGAGCTGTTGTACCAGGGGTCTTCGATTGGTGACCTGCCGCCTCCGATATGCCCTGTTGCTAGTTGACTCCTGCTTTCGATGTACCTTGATTGGTGTTGATGCGGGCAGATTTTGCGAACAAAATCTTGAAAGGCCGTTGTGTTTAAAGGTGAGCTTTACGCCATGGGCAGGCTCTTTTAGGAGCGCCTGCAGTTTGTCCGAAGATGTGTTGATGGCAACAATTCGGAATAACCGGATGCCTATCGTAAGTTCCCCACCGCTACCCATGGAATCTTAAGTGCGAAGTTGTGCCTCCGTGGGACATACTTTGCCGATCCTAAGGTTGTGTAGTGGGGGGTGAGTCCCTATTGAGGGTCGGAGTGTTCAGTCTGAATCCGAATTCGCTTCCCAACCTTTGGTGCCTTTACGGCGAATGCCGAAGCTTGTCAGTCGTCTATGTAGCTGAATCCGGCGGCCAGTGCCAATGCATGTTCCTCTGTTCTAAGGGACGCTCATTATTGACATTTATAGTAATGACCCCCTTGGGGCACGACATATTGAGGTATGCATAGTGCGGGACTGCGTTGAGCCCAGCAAACGTTGTTCGACCAAGCAACGCGTGATAGCCACTGTGGAAAGGCAGGATTTCGAAGATCAAATCCTCGATGCGGAACTTATCGAGCAAGCCGAACACAACTTCCAAGGTTATAGATGTTGGAAATATGCCCTAGAGGCAATAATAAAATGGTTATTATTGTATTTCCTTGTTCATGATAATTGTCTATTGTTCATGCTATAATTGTGTTAACCGGAAACCATAATACATGTGTGAATACATAGACCACAACATGTCCCTAGTGAGCCTCTAGTTGACTAGCTCGTTGATCAATAGATGGTCACGGTTTCATGGCCATGGACATTGGATGTCGTTGATAACGGGATCACATCATTAGGAGAATGATGTGATGGACAAGACCCAATCCTAAGCATAGCACAAAGATCGTGTAGTTCGTTTGCTAAAGCTTTTCAATGTCAAGTGTCATTTCCTTAGACCATGAGATTGTGTAACTCCCGGATACCGTAGGAATACTTTGGGTGTGCCAAACGTCACAACGTAACTGGGTGGCTATAAAGGTACGCTACGGGTATCTCCGAAAGTGTCTGTTGGGTTGACACGAATCGAGACTGGGATTTGTCACTCCGTGTGACGGAGAGGTATCTCTGGGCCCACTCGGTAAGACATCATCATTATGAGCTCAATGTGACTAAGGAGTTAGTCACGGGATGATGTATTACGGAACGAGTAAAGAGACTTGCCAGTAACGAGATTGAACAAGGTATGCGGATACCGACGATCGAATCTCGGGCAAGTACCATACCGATAGACAAAGGGAATTGTATACGGGATTAATTGAATCCCCGACATCGTGGTTCATCCGATGAGATCATCGTGGAGTACGTGGGAGCCAACATGGGTATCCAGATCCCGCTGTTGGTTATTGGCCGGAGAGGTGTCTCGGTCATGTCTACGTGTCTCCCGAACCCGTAGGGTCTACACACTTAAGGTTCGATGACGCTAGGGTTATAGGGAAATGGTATACGTGATTACCTAAGGTTGTTCGGAGTCCCGAATGAGATCCCGGACGTCACGAGGAGCTCCGGAATGGTCCGAAGGTAAAGATTGATATATAGGAAGTCCATTTTTGGTCACCGGAAAGTTTTCGGGCTCATCGGTAGTGTACCGAGAGTGCCGGGAGGGTGCCGGAGGACCCCCGGGAGGGGTGTGACGACCAGAGGACTTCATGGGCTGTTAGATAAAGTGTGTCAGCCCTTATTGGGCTGGGAAATACTTTTGCTAAAGGCCCATGTGGCTGGAGATAAGGAGATAAGGCAAAAAGGATTTAAAAGGAGGAGATCCACCTCCCTTGTGGGAGGTGGACTCTCCCTTTAATTCGGCCGGCCATCTCCTCTTTGGAGTAGAGGCCAAGCCAGCCCTCCACGTCCCTCCTCCTATATATACTTGAGGTTTTGGATGTTTTGAGACAGGATTTGATCTCTCTCTCTCACGGCAAAGCCCTACCTCTCTTCTTCCTCCTCCGCAGCGCTTAGGCGAAGCCCTGTCGGAATACCTTGCTACTCCACCACCACCACGCCGTCGTGCTGCTGTTGGAGCCCTTCCCCAACCTCTCCTTCATCCTTGCTGGATCAAGGTGTTGGAGACGTCACCGGGCTGCACGTGTGTTGAACGCGGAGGTGCCGTCCGTTCGGCACTTGATCGGATCTACCGCGATCTGAATCGCTGCGAGTACGACTCCATCAACCGCGTTCTTGTAACGCTTCCGCTTAGCGATCTTCAAAGGTATGAAGATCCACTCTCCCCTTGCTCGTTGCTGGTTTCTCCATAGATGGATCTTGGTGAACGCGTAGGAAAATTTTTGATTTACTACTACGTCTCCCAACAGTGGTATCAGAGCTAGGTCTATGCGTAGAATCTATGCACGAGTAGAACACAAAGCAGTTGTGGGCGTCGATTTTGTTAATATGCTTGCCGTTACTAGTCTTATCTTGATTCGACGGTATTGTGGGATGAAGCGGCCCGGACCAACCTTACACGTACGCTTACGTGAGACCGGTTCCACCGCCTGACATGCACCAGTTGCATAAGGTGGCTAGCGGGTGCCTGTCTCTCCCACCTTAGTCGGATTGGATTCGATGAAAAGGGTCCTTATGAAGGGTAAATAGCAATTGGCATATCACGTTGTGGTTTTGGCGTAGGTAAGAAACGTTCTTGCTAGAAACCTATAGCAACCACGTAAAAACTTGCAACTACAAATTAGAGAACGTCTAACTTGTTTTTGCAGCATATGCCTTGTGATGTGATATGGCCAGAAGGATGTGATGTGATGCATTGTGATGTATGAGATTGATCATGTTCTTGTAATAGGGTTCACGACTTGCATGTCGATGACTATGACAACCGGCAGGAGCCATAGGAGTTGTCTTATACTATTGTATGACCTGCGTGTCAATCATAAACGCCATGTAATTACTTTACTTTATTGCTAAACGTTAGCTGTAGTAGTAGAAGTAATATTTGGCGAGACAACTTCATGAAGACACAATGATGGAGATCATGATGATGGAGATCATGGTGTCGTGCCGGTGACAGTGATGATCACGGTGCCCCGAAGATGGAGATCAAAGGAGCAAGATGATATTGGCCATATCATGTCACTATATTGATTGCATGTGATGTTTATCAGTTTACATCTTATTTGCATAGAACGACGGTAGTAAATAAGATGATCTCTCAATAAAATTTCAAGAAAGGTGTTCACCCTAACTGTGCACCGTTGCTAAGGATCGTCGTTCCGAAGCACCACGTGATGATCGGGTGTGATAGGTTCTAACGTTCGCATACAACGGGTGTAAGCCAGATTTACACATGCGAAACACTTAGGTTGACTTGACGAGCCTAGCATGTACAGACATGGCCTCGGAACACGGAAGACCGAAAGGTCGAACATGAGACGTATAGAAGATACGATCAACATAGAGATGTTCACCATGGATGACTAGTCCGTCTCACGTGATGATCGGACACGGGCTAGTTGACATGGATCATGTATCACTTGGAAGACTAGAGAGATGTCTATCTAAGTGGGAGTTCATTAATAATTTGATTAAATGAACTTAATTATCATGAACTTAGTCTAAAATGTCCTTGCAAATTATGTCGTAGATAGCTCGCGCTGTAGCTCCACAGTTTTATTGATACAATCCTAGAGAAAAGTAAGTTGAAAGTTGATGGTAGCAATAATGCGGACTGGGTCCGTGATCTGAGGATTGTCCTCATTGCTGCACAGAAAGCTTATGTTTTTTATGTACCGCTAACTGCGTCACTCCCTCAAGCGTTGTCTGTAGATGTTGTGAACATATGACAGACACTTTTTGGTGACTACGTGATAGTTCAATGCATCATGCATTACGGCTTAGAATTGAGGCTCCAAAACGTTTTGAACGTCACGGAACATATGAGATGTTCTAGGAGCTGAGATTGTGATCTCAGGCTCGTGCCTATGTTGAGAGGTATGAGACCTCCAACAAGATTCTTTGTCTGCAAGATAAAGGAGAATAGCTCAATCGCTGAGCGTGTGCTCAGATTGTCTGGGTGCTACAATCACTTGAATCAAGTGGGAGTTAATCTTCCAGATGAGATAGTGATTAATGCAGTTCTCCAAGTCACTGCCACCAAGCTACTAGAGCTTCGTGATGGACTATAACATGCCAGGGATGGATAAGATGATCCCTGAGTTGTTCGTGATGTTTGACACCACGAAGGTAGAAATCAAGAAGGAGCATCAAGTGTTGATGGTTAAGTGAAACCACTAGTTTCAAAAGGGGCAAGGGCAAGAACGGAAAACTTCAGGAATGGCAAGCCAGTTGTTGCTCTAGTGAAGAAACCCAAGGTTGAGCCCGAACCCGAGACTAAGTGCTTCCGTTATGAGGAGAATGTTCGCTGAAGCGGAAAACCCCGAGATGCTTGGTAGATAAGAAGGCTGGTAATGTCAATGGAAGTATATTTGATATACGTGTTAGTGATGTGTACCTTGCTGGTACTCCTAGTAGCACCTGGGTATTGGATACCGGTTCGGTTACTAAGTGTTAGCAACTCGAAATAAAAGCTACGGAGTAAATGGAGACTAGCTAGGTGAAAGGTGACGATGTGTGTTGGAAGTATTTCCAAGATTGATGTGATCACCATCGCACGCTCTCTCTACCTTCAGGATTTGTGATAAACCTAAATAAATGTTATTTGGTGTTTGCGTTGAGCATGAAAGTGATTAGATCATGATTAGTGCGATACGGTTATTCATATAAGTTAGAGAATAATGGTTATTCTGTTTACATGGATAATGCCTTCAATGGTCATGCACCCACTCGAAATGGTTTATCGAATCATGATCGTAGTAGTACACATATTCATAACATTGGTACCAAAAGATACAAAGTTAATAATGATAGTACCACATGCTTGTGGCACTGCCACGTAATGTCATATTGGTATAAATCGCATGAAGAAACTCCATGATGATGGATTTTTTTGACTCACTCGATTTCGAATCGGTTGAGACATGCGAGCCATGCCTCTTGGGCAAGATGACTGAGACCCCGTCATCCAATATGATGGAGCGGGCAAGTGGCTTATTGGAATTAATACATGTTGATGTATGTGGTCCAATGAGTGTTAAAACACACAGTGGATATCGTTGTTTTTCTTTACCTTCACTGATGATTTGAGTAAATATGGGGATATTTACTTAATGAAACACGAATCTGAAATGTTTGAAAGGTTCAAGGAGTTTCAGAGTGAAGTTAAAGATCATCGTGACAAGAAGATAAATGTCTATGATACGATCATGGAGGTGAATATCTAAGTTACGAGTTTGGTATGCAATTTTAGACAATGTGGAAATTGTTTCACAGCTCACGCCTCCTGGAACACCATAGTGTGATGGTGTGTTCGAACGTCGTAGTCGTGCTCTATTGGATATAGTGAGTACTATGATGTCTCTTATCATTTTGCCACTATCGTTATGGGGTTATGCATTAAAGACAAATCCATTCACTTTAATAGGGCACCATCTAAGTCTGTTGAGATGACACCGTGAGAATTATGGTTTGACAGAAGCCTAAGCTGTCATTTCTTAATGTTTGGGGCTGCGACGCTTATGTGAAAATGGGTTTTTCACCTAGCGAGCTCGAACCCAAAGCAGACAAATGCATCTTCATAGAATACCCTAATGAGACATTGGGTATACCTTCTATCTCAGATCCAAGCGCAAAAAGTGTTTGTTGCTAAGAACGGGTCCTTTCTTGAGAAAGAGTTTCTCTCGAAAGAATTGAGTGGGAGGAAGATAGAACTTGATGAGGTTGTTGAACCTTTGTTTCAACAAGAGAATAGCGCAACATAGAAAGATGTTTCTGTAGAGCCTAATCAGTTGAAAAGGAAGTTAATGATGATGATCATGAAGCTTCGGATCAAGTCACTATCGAACCTCGTAGGTCGACAAGGACGCGTACTGCTCCTGAGTAGTACGACAACCCTGTCTTGGAAATCATGTTGTTGGACAACGATGAACCTACGAACTATGGAGAAGCGATGGTGGGCCCGGATTCCAACAAATGGCTAGGAGCCATGAAATCCGAGAAAGGATCCATGTATGAAAACCAAGTATGGACTTTGGTAGACTTGCCTGTTGAATGGCGGGTCATTGAGTACAAATGGACCTTTGAAATAAACATAGACGCTAATGGTGAAATGTCACCGTTTATAAAGCTCGACTTGTCGCAAAGAAGTTTCCGCCAAGTTCAAGGAGTTGACTGCGATGAGATTGTCTCATCTGTAGCGATGCTAAAAGTCTATTAAAATTTTGTTAGCAGTTGCTGCATTTTTCGATTATGAAATCTGGTAGATGGATGACAAAACAAGGTTTCCGTAATGGTTTCTGTGAGGAAGAGTTGTATGTGATACAACCAGAAGGTTTTGTCAATCCTAAGGATGCTAATAATATGCAAACTCCAGCGATCCTTCTATGGACTGGAGCAAGCATCTCGGAGTTGGAATATATGCTTTGATGAGGTGATCAAAGTGTTTAAGTTTATACAAAGTTTATGAGAAACTTGTATTTGCAAGAAAGTGAGTGGGAGCGCTATGGAATTTCTTATAAGAATATGTAGTTGACATATTATTGATCGGAAATGATGTAGAATTTCTGGAAGAGCATGAAGGGTTGTTTGAAAAGAGTTTTTTCAAAGGAAGACCCAGATAAAGCTACTATTTTATTGAGCATCAAGATCTATAGGGATAGATCTATTCGCTTGATAAGTTTTTTTTCGACGAAGACATACCTTGACAAGTTTTTGAAGGAGTTCAAAGTAGATGGGTCAAAGAAGGAGTTCTTGACTGTATTGTAAGGTGTGAAATTGAGTAAGACTCAATACCCGACCTCGGTAGAAGATAAAGAAGAGATGAGTGTCATCTCCTATGCTTTAGCCATAGGCTCTATATAGTATGCCGTGCTGTGTACCGCACCTGTGTGTGCCTTGCCCTGAGTCTGTCAAGGGGTACAAGAGTAATCCAAGAGTGGATCACTAGACAGCGGTCAAAGTTAGCCTTAGTAACTTGAGAACTAAGGAAATATTTCTCGATTATGGAGGTGATAAAGAGTTCATCGTAAAGTGTTACGATGATGCAAGCTTTAAAACCAATCCGGATGACTCTTAGTAGAAATCCAGCTACGTATAGTGGAGCAGCCATTTGGAATAGCTCCAAGTGGAGCGTGGGAGCAGTATCTACAAATATGAAATGGAAAGTTTGCAAAGGTACACACGGATCTGAATGTCGCAGACCCGCTGACTAAAAACCTCTTTCACGAGCAGAACATGAACAAACCCCAGAACTTATTGGGTGTTAATCACATGATGATATGATCACATGGTGATGTAAGTGTTAATCACATGGTGATGTGAACTAGATTATTGACTCTAGTGCAAGTGGGAGACTGTTGGAAATATGCCCTAGAGGCAATAATAAAATGGTTATTATTGTATTTCCTTGTTCATGATAATTGTCTATTGTTCATGCTATAATTGTGTTAACCGGAAACCATAATACATGTGTGAATACATAGACCACAACATGTCCCTAGTGAGCCTCTAGTTGACTAGCTCGTTGATCAATAGATGGTCACGGTTTCATGGCCATGGACATTGGATGTCGTTGATAACGGGATCACATCATTAGGAGAATGATGTGATGGACAAGACCCAATCCTAAGCATAGCACAAAGATCGTGTAGTTCGTTTGCTAAAGCTTTTCAATGTCAAGTGTCATTTCCTTAGACCATGAGATTGTGTAACTCCCGGATACCGTAGGAATACTTTGGGTGTGCCAAACGTCACAACGTAACTGGGTGGCTATAAAGGTACGCTACGGGTATCTCCGAAAGTGTCTGTTGGGTTGACACGAATCGAGACTGGGATTTGTCACTCCGTGTGACGGAGAGGTATCTCTGGGCCCACTCGGTAAGACATCATCATTATGAGCTCAATGTGACTAAGGAGTTAGTCACGGGATGATGTATTACGGAACGAGTAAAGAGACTTGCCAGTAACGAGATTGAACAAGGTATGCGGATACCGACGATCGAATCTCGGGCAAGTACCATACCGATAGACAAAGGGAATTGTATACGGGATTAATTGAATCCCCGACATCGTGGTTCATCCGATGAGATCATCGTGGAGTACGTGGGAGCCAACATGGGTATCCAGATCCCGCTGTTGGTTATTGGCCGGAGAGGTGTCTCGGTCATGTCTACGTGTCTCCCGAACCCGTAGGGTCTACACACTTAAGGTTCGATGACGCTAGGGTTATAGGGAAATGGTATACGTGATTACCGAAGGTTGTTCGGAGTCCCGGATGAGATCCCGGACGTCACGAGGAGCTCCGGAATGGTCCGGAGGTAAAGATTGATATATAGGAAGTCCATTTTTGGTCACCGGAAAGTTTTCGGGCTCATCGGTAGTGTACCGGGAGTGCCGGGAGGGTGCCGGAGGACCCCCGGGAGGGGTGTGACGACCAGAGGACTTCATGGGCTGTTAGATAAAGTGTGTCAGCCCTTATTGGGCTGGGAAATACTTTTGCTAAAGGCCCATGTGGCTGGAGATAAGGAGATAAGGCAAAAAGGATTTAAAAGGAGGAGATCCACCTCCCTTGTGGGAGGTGGACTCTCCCTTTAATTCGGCCGGCCATCTCCTCTTTGGAGTAGAGGCCAAGCCAGCCCTCCACGTCCCTCCTCCTATATATACTTGAGGTTTTGGATGTTTTGAGACAGGATTTGATCTCTCTCTCTCACGGCAAAGCCCTACCTCTCTTCTTCCTCCTCCGCAGCGCTTAGGCGAAGCCCTGTCGGAATACCTTGCTACTCCACCACCACCACGCCGTCGTGCTGCTGTTGGAGCCCTTCCCCAACCTCTCCTTCCTCCTTGCTGGATCAAGGTGTTGGAGACGTCACCAGGCTGCACGTGTGTTGAACGCGGAGGTGCCGTCCGTTCGGACCTTGATCGGATCTACCGCGATCTGAATCGCTGCGAGTACGACTCCATCAACCGCGTTCTTGTAACGCTTCCGCTTAGCGATCTTCAAAGGTATGAAGATCCACTCTCCCCTTGCTCGTTGCTGGTTTCTCCATAGATGGATCTTGGTGAACGCGTAGGAAATTTTTTGATTTACTACTACGTCTCCCAACAATAGAGCCCGTACATCGGGCCTCAACACCTGGGATCACCCCTTTGAAGGTAGTGCTACTGGGTTTGATCCGCGACGCAGCTATACCCATCTTTTTCACCGTGTCCGAGTAAATCAGATTGAGGCTACTTCCTCCGTCCATTAGGACTTTGGTGAGGTGATACCCATCTATAATGGGATCTAGAACGAGGGCAGTCGAGCCCCCATGACGGATACTGGTCGGATGGTCGCGCAGGTCAAAGGTGATCGGATATGCTGACCATGGGTTATACTTCGGAGCTACGGGCTCCACAGCATAGACCTCCCAGAGGGCCCGCTTCCTCTCTTTCTTAGGTATGTGGGTGGCGTATATCATATTCAGCGACTTGACTTTGGGAGGGAATTTCTTTTGACTGCCACCTATTGGACCCCGAGGCTCTTCTTCGTCGTCGCTGCGCGAGCTCTTGCCCTGGTCTTCGGGTTGTATTTTGCCGGCCTGTTTAAACACCCAACAGTTGTGGTGTGTGTGATTGGCTGGCTTCTCCGGAGTTCCATGGATTTGGAAAGTCATGTCCATGATCTTCTTGAGCTGAGTGGGTCCCTCACAAATGCCTTTAGGGGGCTTCTTCCGTTGCCTGGGTCGGGAGTTGCGGAATCAGGCGTTGACCACCGTGTCATCGGCGTCGTTACTATTGTGTCGGCATTTGTTCTTATTGCGCTTCGACTTTGAGTTGCCATCCTAGGCTTCAGGTGCCACAGGATCTTCCGAATTGTGGCTGCGTCTTGCCAGCCAGTTATCTTCGCCCGCGCAAAAGCGGGTCATGAGGGAGGTGAGGGCGGACATAGTCCGAGGTTTGTCCTAGCCTAGCTGGCGGGCTAGCCAGTTGTCCCAGATATTGTGCCGGAAGGAGGCTATAGCCTCCACATCCGGACAGTCGATGGTTTGGTCTTTTTAGTCAGGAACCGGTTCCAAAACTGCCGGGCAGACTCACCAGGCTTCTGCATGACGTTTCTGACGTTGGAAGAGTCCGACGGGCGAACATAGGTTCCCTGGAAGTTAGAGCGAAATGCGTCTTCCAAGTCTTCCCAGCATCCTATGGATTTTTTCGGGAGGCCATTTAACCAGTGCCTTGCTGGCCCCTTAAGCTTAAGAGGTAGGTATTTGATGGCATGGAGGTCGTCTCCTCGTGCCATATGGATATGGAGGAGGAAGTCCTCGATCCATACATTTGGGTCAGTGGTCTCATCATACTGTTCTATATTTATGGGTTTAAACCCTTCGGGGAATTGATGCCGCATTACTTCATCTGTAAAGCACAGTGGGTGAGCGGCGCCTCTGACCCGAGCTATGTCTCGCTTGTATTCGGCGTTTGTATGGGACCGGTTGCGTTCCAGGACTCTATGATGTTGGTCAAACCATGGTCTATATTCTCCCCTTCTGCCCGGTGAGTAATTTCTAGATCCATAGATGGATCTCGTATGGCCTGCTCTGTGATTTAAGTCGTCGCGTAGGTCGAACCAGTCGTTGGGCTCGAATGGCTCCTTGCCTTGTCTTTGAGGCTTCGCCAGTATATAACTGGTTTCTTTAGCCGCTCTATTGCCCCCACGAGGAGGGCAGTTCGGCTCGTCATATGTGGTACGGTGCGGAGAAGGAGTGTCAGCGAGCTCATCATCGAATTGTGGCAACAGCCGCCTCTGAGGGGTAGCTTTTGGGCTGGTTTGACAAACCAGTGTTGTATGCTTCTTCGGGTGAGAGACTTTCGCCCATCGATCAGTAAAATCGGCCTGTTCAGCTTTGAGTTGACGCTCTTTGGCCTTCAGGATGCAAGCCGTTGCTATGAGCCGCTGCCTAATTTCTTCCTGATCCTCGAGGTTATCAGGGATGTACAAGACATCGACTACTGGTAAGTCTTCCTCCTCAACGGGGGGAAGGTGAACACCGCCTTCGGGGTACTTGATGGTATCAGGGCCGTTTTGGTCCGCAGGTTCGTCTGGACCCGCGAACGGGTGCTCGGGCACATCGGGATGATCATGATCCATAGGGGTATTATCATCCTTGCTGCTGATAATAGTTCGTCTTCCCTTTTTTCTTTTGGACCGCTTATGCGATTTTCTGGCGCCTTGATGGCACGTCGCCCGATTCGTCACCGCCGTTGTGAGGCGTGTTGTCACTGTTGGTGGCAGGAGTATCCACCATGTAAATGTCGTACGTAGAAGTGGCAGTCCAACTCCCGGTGTTAACGGGGGTGGGAGCACGGTCCTCTTCATTCATGTATTCTGCCTCCTAGGAGGCATAGTCTAGCATGTCGGTTAAGTCTTCGATGGTGGCTATCAAGTGGGTGGTGGGTGGGTCGAAAACCCCGTCCCTGCCCGAACTATAACTATGCCGGACATACACCAGGGCTGGATCTTCGGCGATTTTCAACGATGAGAATTGCTCCAAGGCTTCGTCGACCGCTGAGGATCCGATTGGATCCAGCTATTCAGAACTCGTGGAGTCAACCCCCCTGAAGCCCATCCCTGGGGAGTGTTTGGTAGGAACATATGTCCGGCCATATGTCTTGATGGCCAGGCCGGGGTTAGAGATCGGACTGCCGCCATGGGTGACCCCATTGGCGTGTCCACCAGAGGGGTTCGAGGTTAAGGCCTCAGAGTCCTCGAGGGCTACGGGCGAAGCCGTGAGCCCGATTAGTGACAAGTCGCCACGAGGGTCGAACGAAAAACTCTTGGTTTCCAAATCTAACTTCCTGATCGGGGGCGAGGCTCTCAATGCGGTCTAAATGACCGGTGGAACCAGCATGCAACACAACGCTGCCGAAGGCGAAGATCTGCCCGGGGATGAAAACGTCCATGTTGTGGACCTCTTCGTTGATGAAAAGGCGAGGCGTCGATACCATCTCGCTCACAGAGGAACTCTCAATGAAAGGACCAATGTCAGTGTCAAAACCGGCGGATCTCGGGTAGGGGGTCCCGAACTGTGAGACTAGGATCGACGGTAACAGGAAACGAGGGGGACACAAGTTTACCCAGGTTCGGGACCTCCTATGGAGGTAATACCCTACGTCCTGCTTGATTGTATTGATGGTGTAATGGGTTACAGAGTTCATATACCTCGAGATCGTATGTCTAACCCTGGATGAGTTGTTCTGTCTATATCCTAAAACCCTCCGGCTTATATAGATGCCGAGGAGACCTAGGGTTTACACATGGTCGGTTACATGCCGAAGAGATAAACATGCCTATTCACTACATGAAACGTGGAGCGCAAGCTGTGCTCCTAGAATCTTCCATCCTGGTAATTGGGCTTTCAGATCATCCAGTGTTCGGCAAGTGGCCCATACAGTCCGGCCCGTACGCGACAGGCCAGCTATCCGAGGACCCACTAATACATGACTCCCTCACCTAGGCTTGTGGCTGCCTCGGGACTCCTCTCCGGTATCTTTTTGTTTTAGTATTTTTTATATTTTCCAAAAAATATTCTCCGTAAATTTTTATTCCGTTTAGACTCAGTTTGATATTCCTTTTCTGCGAAGCTCAAAAACAAGAAAAAAAACAGAAACTGGCACTGGGCTCTAGGTTAATAGGTTAGTCCCAAAAATAATACAAAATAGCATATACATGCATATAAAACATCCAAAACCGATAATAAAATAGCATGGAACAATCAAAAATTATATATAGATTGGAGACGTATCAAGAATCCCCAAACTTAATTCCTGCTCGTCCTCGAGTAGGTAAATGATAAAAACAGAATTTTTGATGTGGAATGCTACCTAACATATTTATCCATGTAATATTCTTTATTGTGGCATGAATGTTCAGATCCATAAGACTCAAAACAAAAGTTTAATGTTGACACAAAAACAATAATACTTCAAGCATACTAATAAAGCAATCATGTCTTCTCAAAATAACATGGCCAAAGAAAGTTATCCCTACAAAATCATAAGGTCTGGCTATGCTTCATCTTCCCCACACAAATTATTTAAATCATGCACAATCCCGATGACAAGTCAAGCAATTGTTTTCACACTTTTTATGTTCTCAAACTTTTCAACTTTCACGCAATACATGAGCGTGAGGCATGGATATAGCACTATAGGTGGAATAGAATATGGTGGAGGTTATGAGGAAAAGGAGAAGATAAACTCACATCAACTAGGCATATCAACGGGCTATGGAGATGCCCATCAATAGATATCAATGTGAGTGAGTAGGGATTGCCATGCAATGGATGCACTAGAGCTATAAGTGTATGAAGCTCAAAAAGAAACTAAGTGGGTGTGCATCCAACTCGCTTGCTCACGAAGACCTAGGGAAATTCAAGGAAGCCAATCATGGGAATATACAAGCCAAGTTATATAATGAAAATTCCCACTAGTATATGAAAGTGGCAAAATAGGAGACTCTCTATCATGAAGATCATGGTGCTACTTTGAAGCACAAGTCTGGAAAAAAAGATAGTAGCATTGTCCTTTCTATATTTTCTCTCATTTCTTTTCTCTCTTTTTTTGGTGGGTATCTTTGGGCTCTTTTTTTGTTAAGTCCAGAGTCTCATCCCAACTTCTTAGGGAATCATAGCTTCCATCCTTTCCTCACATCGGACAATGCTCTAATAATGATGATCACCACACTTTTATTTACTTACAACTCAAGAATTACAAGTCGATACTTAGAACAAAACATGACTCTATATGAATGCCTTCGGTGGTGTACCGGGATGTGCAAAGATCTAGCTTAGCAAATGACATTAATGAAAACATCACGCTAGCTATCTTACGATCATGCAAAGCAATATGACAATGATGGTGCGTGTCATGATAAACGGAACGGTGGAAGTTGCATGGCAATATATCTTAGAATGGCTATGGAAATGCCATAATAGGTAGGTATGATGGCTGTTTTGAGGAAGGTTATATGGTGGGTTTAATGCATCGATGAAAGTTGCGCGGTACTAGAAAGGCTAGCAAAATGGAAGGGTGAGAGTGTGTGTAACCCATGGACTCACATTAGTCATAAAGAACTCACATACTTATTGCAAAAGTGTATTAGTTATCGAAGCAAAGTATTAGACGCATGCTCCTAGGGGAGAGGTTGGTAGGAGTTAACCATCGCGCGCTCCCGACCCTCACACAAAGGATGACAATCAACAAACAAATCATGCTCCGACTTTGTTACAATTCACCATACGTGCATGCTACAGGAATCACAAAAATTTAACACAAGTATTTCTACTAATCCATAATTACTCACTAGCATGACTCTAATATCACCCTCTTTATATCTCAAAACTATATGCAATGAATCAAACTTCTCATAGTATTCAATGCACTTTATATGAAAATTGTATTATATCCCTCTTGGATGCCCATCATATTAGAACTAAATTAATAACCTAAGCAAATTACCATCCAGTTTAGAGACTCTCATAATAATATAAGTGAAGCATGAGATTTCAACAATTTCTATAAAATAAAACCACCACCGTGCTCTAAGAAGATATAAGTGAAGCACTAGAGCAAAAGACAAACTACTCCAAAAAGATATAAGTGAAGATCAATGAGTAGCCAACAATTAAATAACTATGTAAAGACTCTCTCATCTAAGAATTTCAGACCTGAGTACTTTATTCAAACATAAAAACAAAATAAAATGACATTCCAAGGATAGCACATATCATGTGGACGAATAAAAT
The DNA here is from genome assembly GCA_022496015.1 of Hordeum marinum. NCBI lineage: Eukaryota > Viridiplantae > Streptophyta > Magnoliopsida > Poales > Poaceae > Hordeum > Hordeum marinum. Next base: position 517,818,097 of record CM039673.1, read on the forward strand.
TTTAGGCTCAACATAGGCTAACAGATAATTGTTGATGAAGGGAGGTGAGATGCGTAGCATCCCAACCTTAGATGCTTGAGACTTCTTGAAATATTTACTTGGGGTGCCTTGGGAACCCCCAATCTTGAGCTTTTGTATCTCGTTCAATCCTCTCATACCACGGTTTCGCCCTCTCTCAAAAACTTCATCCACACAAAACTTGAAAAGAACTCGTCAGATAAGTTAGTGCACATAATAATAAATCAACTCTTTATGTACTTCAAGACAAGTTGCATGATAATTGCAAACATAATCAACTGTTTACTATAATTTTCACAATTTATATCTACCAATATAGACTATGAAAACTATAGGACAAGTAGATAACAAAATTATGACAGCAAACTGTCCAAACAGAACAGTCTGTAGCAATTTATGAAAATAGTGTATTTGTGTAACTCAAATAATTATGAAAATTTAGGAAACACTAAATAATTTGTATGACAATACTGTTAAAAAATTTTAAAAACTTTTCACGTTCCAGTAAAATATGAAAATTCAAACACTACAGCAAAAATTTCTGTTTTTTACACGTCACACATGAAACATGCAATGCAAGCATCCTAAGGCAATTTTTGGAACTTTTTATGGAAAAACAAGATTATAAATAATACCTAACATAGAACAAAAAATAAAATGATGCTCCAAGAAAGAAATCATATTATGTGACGAATAAAAATATAGCTCCAGATAAGATAAACCGATAGTGTTGAAGACGAAAGAGGGGATGCCTTATAGGGCAATCCCAAGCTTAGACGCTTCAGTATTGTTTGGATATTATCTTGGGGATGCATTGGGCATATCCAAGTTTAGGTTCTTGTCACTCCTTGTTCTCCTCATATCAATGTCTCACCTAAAACTTGAAAACTTTAATCATAGAAAATTAACGGAACTTCGTGAGATGGGTTAGTATAGTAAATATAGATCATTCACTTAGATACTGTCAAGACAAGATTGTTTTCACATAATACCTACTCCCTTCGTCTCGTAATTCTTGTTGCCGCATACATTTTGTAAAAAAGACCTCTACAATTTCCCGACGTAACCCGCAGTCCCCGTTCCACTCTACCACGCAGCTCGCCCACGCTCTGCTCGCCCACTCATCGGTGACGGCTCACAGCTGCCCCCTCCTCTTTGCCGCCGAGCCACACCTTTCCCGCGCCGCCGCGCAGCAGCTCTCCCGCGCAGTTCCCCACGACGACTCCTTACAAATCCAACTTCGGCCGCGCTGCAAATCCCTCGCGAAGCTAAAGGAATAGATTTTCGCCTTTCTTGAGTCCCTCGTCGGCGCCTTCCTCGAGTTCCTCGGCGTCGCCATGTCTTGCGGACGACCCTCCTTCCTTCTCCATGGCGAGCTCCTCACTGCTACCTTCATCCATGTGTGCCATCGAGCAGGCCAAGGTGGCGGCCAGATCCGCGCCTGCTCGTCAGGAGACGGGCGTCATGGAGCTACTCGTCAAGGTTCGCCCTTGGTGAGTGCCAACACGAAGCAGGGCAGCAACCCAAACCTGCTCGACAGCTTGCAACGCCAGCCCCAACCCTGCACTGGCCCAGATCAACCCCGTGCCAGCGCCGCAGGAGGCGGAGGCGGAGTCTCTGGGGCCCGTGTCGTCGTCTCCGGGCTGAGGCGAGCCGACTACCGCGCAGGTTGTGGTTTCCTCCCCTTCCCACGCTGGACTGTTCCCTGCTTGGAAATGGCCTTGGCTGCTCCCCTGCTTGATTCAGGTTCCCACGAATTCAGGTTCAGGTTCAGGTTCATTACTAGGAGTATGTTCCTGATGGTGGTCTAGTTATTGTCTGAAATTGTACTCTGAATTGCTCTGTTTACGAGTATTTTTTGTGTCTAGTTTGACAGTCTAGTTTTTGTTTGAAATTGTACTCTGAGTTGCTCTGTCTACGAGTAATTTTTGTGTCTAGTTTGACAGTCTAGTTTTTGTCTGAAATTGTACTCTGAATTGTTGTCTTTACGAGTAATTTTTGTGTCTAGTTTGACAGTCTAGTTTTTGTCTGAAATTGATCAGGCTTGATTCAGGTTCAGAGGTACCCCAAATTTTGTTTGAATTGATCAGACTTGATTCAGGTTCGGAGAGACTTGATGGAGTACAACTCATGTTTTTGTCTGAAATTGTTTATTGCATTTCTTCTATGATGGCGTGGTGCAAACTGGAGTACTGCGAACTGGAGTAATTCCACCAGTACCAAACTGATTTTCGTACTATAGCAAACTGAATTTTGTACTGCAAACTTTCATAATTTGTGGAGTATGCAATGATGACCACTCGACGACTATTCCAGGGTCCAGGCTGCACGCACCGATGACCAGACGGCGGCGCAAAGTGCTCCGGCTCGGCGAGGAGACCCGGCGCGGCCGCCAGACGTGACCAGCAGGTTCGGCCCCCTCCCGCTGTCTGGGACATGACTACTGATCATGTATGCAAAATGTTGCTGCTGAATGAGCACAAGATCTAGTCCAAAAAATTCAGTGTACCCAAGCTTTAACTGAATTGAAATAAATCCAAATAAAAGCTGCAGGTATATGTGCTCTAACTGAATTTGAATGATTTACATAACTGAATTTATATGTACTCCACTTTATACCCAAGCTTTCATCAGGTAGTTTATTTTTGCTTTTTTCTCGCTGCAGGAAATACTTTGGCATGACACAATTTGACCAGCCACAGGACTAGATCAGTTAACCTACTCCATTTAGTCTAAAATTGGAGGTACTTTGGCATGGTAAAATTTTAGAGGTACACTTGGCTATGGCATTTACAAAATCTAACTGATTTTTTCTCTAACTGAACCAGATCATATTCTCAAATTGGCAATTGCTGCTGGTTTTCATTTCTTGGGAGATTCAGGTTCAGATGCTATCTACTTGTTGTTGATGTAACATAACCCTGAACAGGCCACGAGTAGTCGACTCTCTTTTGGCACGACTCCAAAATCAATAAGACAACCCAAGAATGGTGAGATGCTCTTATCCGTGCATCGGTCACCTCTAGAATATACAAACAAGAAAACTTGGCAGCTATTACCGGTACTTGCTTGCCCATGACACCACAACCATCTCCTATTGCTGTTTCTCTTATCTCACCAATGAGAAAACATGTTGCAGAATCTGGAAACGGAAGTGGAGAGCCGCCTCATGATGTCAGTGTCCACCAATAGCAGTAGTAAGAATGCCACGCGCATAAGCTTCTCATCTTTTCCTTTACGCGTCGAGCTCACAATCAACCTTTCATGCCCATTGCAGGAGCTTAGAAAGGGTAGGAATTCGACGGTGCATCTTTTTTTGGTACTTGAACCTGGTGCATTTTGGAATACAACAATAATCTTCTTAAATTTTCAGAACCTGGTCATTTTTAGAAACTGAACATTTTCCTGGTGCATCCCTTGAACAACAAAACATGCAAAAGGCGGGGAAGGCTGGCAGGTCTGAACTCTAGCCTATCCCAGTTAACATATGTGCAATTCAACTGAAGGACCATAGATGATGATCAGATGAGAGTCCATAATCAATGCTGTAATAGTTCCTGTTGTCAAAATCTTGTTTGATTGATGTTTCAAAAATTAACATGGTTGAATGTTTCCAAAGTTAACATGATTGAATGTTTCCAAAATTATCAAAATCTTGCCATTTCCTGATTAAATGTTTCCAAAATGAAAAAAATATTGTCATTTCCTGATTGAATATATCCGTAATTACATTACCAATTTTGCAGGAGTACCTACCTAGAAGAACAACAAAGGCGGGGCAAATTCGTGTGGTTGCTGCAGGTGGTCGAAGCAGCAGCAACAACAGTAGCGTCGGCGGCGAGGACAGATGGCAGTAGTAGGCGTCAGCGGCGAGGAAGGAGCCGGCAGGGAAGGAATATCTTAGCAGCAGAGACGGCGGGGAAGGAGAAATTGGGTCGGCGATTGGAGTCTCCCAGCAGCAGATACAGGGAGCGGGGAAGGATCATGAAGATTGGAGGCGGTGCAGGTGAGCGATGCCGCAATGGCTGGTAGCACAGGTGGGCGGCGGCGCAGCTGGTTGGCAGAATCGCGCAGCTTGGCGCCAGTAGGTCCTGGCGGATCAAGGACCAGCTCGCCTCCGTGGTCGCGGCTGTTGGCGGCGGAATCGACGAGAATCTGGTGGCGGGTGGGTGGTTGCGGGTGGGCTGCGAGCGGCGGAATCTCCAGCACGGTGGCGTAATCCCACGGCGCCGGCCCCTGGCGACGTGCGGGCACCGGACGGAGGAAGCAGAAGGAGTCGACGACCTGTGTGCTACTCTTTTAAAGTTACGAGGTGTTTTTGCAAAACAAAAAGTGTATCGTGCTTGCGACAAGAATTACGATGGAGGGAGTACTATATTCCATCTTCCATCAGTCCCACAATTTATGTCACCAGATATAAGCTATGAAAACATTTAAAATAAGCAAACTATGCATGCAAAACCGAATCTGTCAAAAACGGTATAGTCTGTAAAGATCTGAATGATCATCACACCTCCTAACTTTCAAAGTTTTGAAAAATTAGGGCAACTCTAGGAATTTGCATATAATTGTTTTGTAAAAATTGCAGAATTTTTTGATGTTCCAGTAAAATCAGATAATTCATATACTGGACACAAAACTTTCTGTTTTTGCATAGAATCAAACAAGCAAGTATTCACACTAAGTCTGAGGAGACACGTGCCTCTTCCACTCACGAGGAAGAGCACGAGGACGAAGGGGAGTGCAAGTCCCCCCTCCAAAGGAAAAGGGCAGCGTCAGCGAACGCCGCAGAGGACCTACCCCCTCCTGCACCAAAGCGGACATGCCGGACAAAGGCGGTCCTGGCCGATTATAATTTGGACTTCGATAAGGAGTCTGAGGCTTTTGAGAGGGTTCCCCGAAGGAACCCAAGGTTTAAGCCACCCTCCCAGAGGTATGAATCCGAAGACCCTTCGAGTCACTTATATAGAGCTTTTAATGCTGAATAGGCAGACATCTTTCAATTTGCAGCCCACAATGCGGTCTCCCCACCGAGCAAATCTCAGACGGGGAGTCTCTGCCCATCGACCTGGCGGAAAGTGGGACTATGTAACACCCTACGCCTCCTGAGGTCTCAAAGGAGGCCGCGGAGGTGTTATCGCGCCAGGCTCCTTCTGAGTCGAACACCGACGGCGGGGGTGATGATGTTATGGCTGAGGTTAATACCTCGACCGCCGAAGTCCAGGAGGAGGAACATCTCCTGGCAACTAAAGAGGGGGACAAAGCCCGACCCATTCCCTTCTGAGGACATCTCCGGAGCATTATGTGCCTCCGGAGCTGCCAGTCCAATCCCCCATCGGAGAGAGGGTTGGCATGTCACCACCAGTGCCGCCCATGACTGGGTGGACAACCATGATGGAGGAAGTTTTATCCAGCTCCTCCATCGCCAAACATCACCATACCCTTATGGGTGCGGTTTTGTGAGGCGTTCAGTCCGTTGGTAGCGGATTGAAAGAGGCATTCAACGGTCTTTTTGACGGGCTTCAAGGTGAGCCACGTAATACTCTTTTTTCTAGAAAAAGTTAATTTACCAAGTTTCTGCCATCCTTATAAGTTTAGTAGCCCCCGAGCCCTGGGTGAGTTTGAAAAACCCACCGGGGGTCAAATGTTCGAAAATTAGTAATGATCCTCAAGGCACCCTTTGTCCCTCATTATTCTAAGAGCTCCATAGAGTACTTAGCAGAGGGTGTGAATCCAACAGCTCAGGAGTTTTAATGCACATAATTTGTTTTTGCAGGCCACGTCATCAGCGGCGGCCGCCAACGCGATGGAGCTTGCCGAGATAAACCGGAAGCTTAAGAGCTCCGATGAGGAGCTCAATCGCCTGAACAAGAGGCTTGACGATACGCAAGGTGAGTCCGAATTGTATCATTCGAGCTATTGTCTATCCTCATTGATTGAGATATCCAGATTGTCATCCCTATGTTTTATTTACTCATTGTTACCATAGTTGCGGCCGGCGGTGGTCGAGAACCTCAAGGTCGAGTTAAAAAAGGTGAGGCGGGAGGCCGCGGATGAGAAGGCGGCAGCCGAACAAGCAGCAGCCAAACTAACGGCGTTAAAATCCGCGAGCGACAAGCATGAGGCCCCGCTAGTGGAGGTGAAGCTGGAGATCAAGGATGCCAGCACGAAGTGCGAGGCCCTTGAGCAAAAGAACGAAGACCAGGCCACCAAACTATCCGCGCTGAAATCCAAGCTCAAAGTGGAGCGAGTTGAAAGGCGATTCTTTGAAGAAGGACTCCGCCAAGTCAAGGCGATCGCAGATGGTAAGTCATACTTACTGTAGTGTGCCCTTGGTGGTAACAGGTTTGCATTGCTCACCCGGGTGTGGCGTTCCTCATGCGCCTTCACGGACCTCCCGAGGAGTTCAACGAACGCGAACAAATACTTCGCCTCTCGGGATGGGGATGTTGAGTCTCGGCTATTCTGGGCGCAATTTCAAGCCCCCGAGCATCCTCCCCTCCTGAGCAATCAGATGAAACAATTGGTGGAGCTGCACAGGATGGTGGTGCTGGCCATGAAGGACCTCTACATCTGCCTGTGGCCTGCAGAGCCGTTGCCGAGCTATTACTTCGGCTTGGTGCAGAAACTATGCGACGTTGCGCCTCGGATTGACGCTCTAAAGCGTTCTACGTGCATCGAGGGAGCTCGGATGGCCTTTGCAAGGACCATGATGCATCGGCTGAGGCTCCAGCCGACCGAGATGGCCACCGCGCCTCCACCCCTTGGGAAGGAGCATAGGCGCCCCGAGCAATGCTTTTCCATCGTGATGGATGGTGCTCGGGCGATAGAAGCCTAATGCCCTAAGGATGTATTTTATGAATGAGCGTTTTCTCATGTGTCCGATGACTGTTTTGCTTTATAATGTGGTTGCATGGTTTATCATGTCTTTAAGCTTTGTATTATTTTGACTCCTATGTGGATGTTTTATCTGAAAGTTGCGAGTCGTCGGCTTTATCCCCCATGTAGATACTACGCGAGGTGTTTCTACCTCCACACTGTGACCCTTAGCCGACATATCGGTGCCCGAAGGTGGTAGTGCAAGGGGAACAAGGCAATCGGACCATGATGCTTTAGTGCTTTCACTTAGCCGTAGGAGCTTGACTGCGGGGGCTAATGACTAGCCCCCAGTGTTTTGTGATATTGGAATAAACCGAGGTTGAAACCAACATCACATGGTTTGTAATTGTACAAACCCCTTGTATAACATGGAATAAGCTCTATCGATTCTCAGTTTGACACTTATGCTCGAATTGTAGATCGGTTCTCGCTTATTATGACAGTCAATTTTCGGGTTTCTCCACTATGGTACTTGACCAGGCGAGCTGGAAGAACAATCGCAGTGGTTCTCCCTTTGCCCTTTTAGCCGAACGAGCAGAACGTAAGAGGGCAAACACAAGAGTCGGGCAACCCAACCATTGGCCCAAGACATAATTCGTGACTGATTCATATAACGCAATATCAGAGACGCCGAACACATAAATAACAGTGTCGGGGTGATGCTTGGGCGATTTTTATAGTTAAGCCCCCAGTTTCTTAGCCGGTCGCATCGTAATATGTACTGAACAGCTTTGCTATTGGCGTCGGTGAGTAGAGAACAGAGTATGTGACATAAGATATAGCGAGGAGGTCTTAAAGGATGATCTTTTTTATGATGAATTCTTATAACTCAAACTGCCGAAGCGACTGTTACACGTATTTTGAAATGAAAAATAGAGTTTACAAAGGAGAGGTTTTACCCGGGGTCTTCGATGGGTGGCTTGACGTCCTCAATGTGCCTCGTCGCATGTCTGCTCCTTTGCACCTGAGGGGAAGGCGTTCCTTTAAAGGTGATTGCTATCGGCAAATGGACCTTAGGAAGAAGATCTTGAGAAGTCACCGCAGTGTGGATGAGCTTTACGCTTGGAAGGTCCTAGATGGCACATGTCGTTTGTCCGAAGACATGTGTTGGCAGTAGTTCGGTCTAGCCAAACACTTTCCCTTTAATAGTGGGTCCCCACAGCTTCCCATGGTATTTTGAGCGCAAAGTTGTGCATTCTTGGCACATATTTTATGGGAACTAGGGCTGTGTTGTGGGGGCGTATCCCTATTTTTGTTGGGCGGAAGATGATTCCGGGAGTTCGAGCTGAGACCGAGCTCGTTTACTAACCTGAGGTGCCTTTATGGATGTTTTGGGCGTCGGCCTATCGTCGCCATACTGGAATTCGGCCGCCAGGGCCACTGTGTGGTCCTCCGTTCGGAGAGAGCGCTCTGTCTTGCCTTGACAGTAATGACCCCCTTTGGCCCGGGCATCTTGAGCTTCATGTACGTGTAGTGGGGGACGGTGTTAAAGCAAGCGAATGTTCTGCAACCGAGTAGGGCGTGATAACCGCTGCTAAAAGGGACAATGTTAAAGGTCAAGTCTTTGTTGCGGAAGTTGTCGGGCGAGCCGAACACTACTTCCAGATTCACGGTGCCCTTGCAGCGGGCTTCGACGCTCGGGATCACTCCTTTAAAGGTATTATTGCTAGGTTTGATCCTTGACGGATCTATACCCATCTTTTTCACCGTGTCTGAGTAAATCAGATTAAGGCTATTTCCTCCGTCCATTAGGACTCTATTGAGGTGATACCCATCAATAATGGGATCGAGGACGAGGGCTGCCAATCCTTCGTGATGGATACTGGTCGGATGGTACCGTCAATCGAAGGTGATCGGGCAAGTTGACCATGGGTTATACTTCGGGGCTACGGGCTCTACGGCGTAGACCTCCCAAAGGGCACGCTTCCTCTCCTTTTTTGGTATGTGAGTGGCATATATCATGTTCATAGTTTTTACCACTGGACGGAACTGCTTTTGTTCTCGATTGCTTGGACCGCAGGGCTCGTCGTCGTCCTCGTTGTGTGGGCCCTTGCCTTGCTCTTTGGCTGCGAGTTTGTGAGCTTGTTTGAATACGCAATAGTTATGGTTGGTGTGGGTAGCGGGCTTGTCTTGGGTGTCGTGGATCTGGTAGGGCCTATCCATGATTTTCTCCAGTGTGGTAGGTCCGTCTTGATTTCCTTTAGAAGGTTCCTTCCGCTCTCCGGATTTTGGGTTGCGGAAACCGGCATTAACGGCCGTGTCCTCTTCATCGCCGTCATTGTGCTGGCATTTGTTTTTGTTACGTCGTGTTTCCCATTTCCATCCCGGACTTTGGAGGTGCCGGGGTCTTCGGGATTATGGCCTCGTTGAGCTAGCCCATTATCCTCGCCCGCGCAAAAGTGGGTCATAAGTGAGGTAAGGGCGGACATTGTCCTCGGCTTGTCCTGGCCGAGATGACGAGCTAGCCACTCGTCATGGATATTATGTCTGAAATAGGCTATTGCCTCGGCATCCGGACAGTCAACGATTTGGTTTTTCTTGGTCACGAGCCGATTCCAGAATTGCCAAGCCGATTCACCTGCTTTCTGGACAACATTGATCAAGGTGGAGGAGTCCGGTGGCCGGACATAAGTGCCCTGGAAGTTAGATCGGAAGGCATCCTCGAGCTCTTCCCAGCTCCTGATGGAATTCTCGGGGAGACTGTTTAACCAATGTCGAGCTAGCCCCTTAAGTTTTAGGGGCAGATACTTGATGGCATGGAGATCTTCTCCTCGTGCCATATGAATGTGGAGGAGGAAGTCCTCAATCCACATGGTTGGCTCTTTTGTCCCGTCGTATTGCTCTATGTTAATGGGTTTAAAGCCTTCTGGGAACTGATGCTACACCACCTCGTCTGTGAAGTGCAGTGGGTGGGCAGCGCATCTGATTCGAGCTATGTCATGCCTACGATGAGCGATCGATCGAGCCCGGTTTTGTTCCCGGCCTCTATTGTTGCGGTCGAGCCAAGACTGGCACCCGTCCCATCTAGCGGGTGAGTACTCTCTAGATCCGTAGATGGATCTTGTGTGGCCTGCTCTATAATCCAGGTCCTGTCATAAGTCATACCTGTCCTCAGGCTCTGCTGGCTCCTTTCCTCTCCTACTGGGTACTGTAGATCTATAATCGGCCTTGCCGGCCTTCCTATCCCGTCCTCGGGGAGGGCGGTCCAGCTGGTCGTACGGAGTATGCCTGGAAGACGATGTTTCAAGGACCTCGTCATTGAACTGCGGCAGCAGCCGCTGGCGTGGGTAACTCTTGGGTTGGTGCGGTAGATTGGTACCATACCCTTCTTCGGCTGCCAGGACCCTCGTCCATTTATCATTGAGGGTGTCTTGTTCGACTTTGAGCTATTGTTCTTTTGCCTTTAGGCTTCGGGTGGTGGCTAAAAAGTGCCGCCTAAACCGTTCCTGATCCGTAGGGTTTTCGGGGACGGTGAAGTCTTCGGCTTCCAAAATGTCCTCCTTCTCGACAGGGGGAAGGTAGTAGTCGTCCTCGGAATCAATAGGATCATCAGCGTCGTGCCAATTTTCGGGCCTTTCCTGGTCCTCCAGTGGCTGTTGGGGGACTTCAAGGTCGCCGAGGTCTTCTGGGGTGTCATTTTCCCCGGTGCCCACAATGGCTTCCCTTCCCTTGTTTGCCTTAGATCGTTTGCGTTGTTTTCGGCGCCTTGACGACTCCTCACCGGATTTATCTCCATTCTTCTTAGGGGTGCGATCGCCCTTATCGTCGGGGGTGTCTACCATGTAGATGTCATAGGTGGAGGTGGCAGCCCATCGCCCAGTGTTAATAGGGGCGGGGACGCTGTCCTCTTCATCTATGTCTTCTTCCTCCTCGGAGGCGTAGTCTAGCATGTCGGTTAAGTCTTCGATAGTGGCTACCGATTGGGTGGTGGGTGGGTCAAAAAATTCCCTATGAGCCTTCAGACCGATCTGAGAATGGGTCAAGGTCGGGTCGTGTGTGATTTTTATTCATAGAATCCGATCCAACGCCTCGTTGATCGTCGAGAGCTCGACTGGGTTGATCTGCCTAGGACTTTCGGAGTTAACCTCCAAAGTGTCCGAACAAAGAGTGTGTTTGGCAGGGTCCGACCCCTGGCCCTCAGGCACTATAACCGGATTCGCACCAAGAGACAGATCATCTGCAGGGATAGACCCGAGGGCGGAGTCGAGAAGGAGATCCGAAGTTAAGGCTTCGGAGACTTTGGGATTGTCAGATGAGATCGTGAGCCCAACGAATTAAATATCACCATGGGAGTCTACGGAGAACTCTAGGTTCCCGGATCTGATCTCTTGATCGGGCGCGAGACTCCTGATCCGACCAGGGTGGCCGGTCGGGTCGGCGTGCAGCACGATGCTATCGAAAGCGAAAATCTGTCCGGGGGAGAAAGAGTCTCGGATACGGACTTCATCATTAATGATTAGATGAGCCATCAATTCCTCTTGCAATCACAGTGGAACTCTCAATGAAAGCACCAATGTCGGTGTCAAAACCGGCAAATCTCGGGTAGGGGGTCCCGAGCTGTGGATCTAGAATCGATGGGTAATAGGGGACGAAGGAGACGATGTCTAGCCAGGTTCAGGCCCTCCTATGGAGGTAAAACCCTACGTCCTTCTTGGTTATATTAATGTGTATGTAGATTACAGAGTCGATCTACCTCGAGATCAAGTTGCTAAATGCTACCTCTTGAGCTTGTGTTGGTTTTCCCTTGAAGAGGAAAGGGTGATGAAGCGAAGTAGATAAGTATTTCCCTTAGTTGTAGAGAACCAAGGTAACAATCCAGTAGGAGGAACAATCAAGTCACCAATGGATGCACCTACACAAACAATCAAACTCTTGCACCAAACGCTATAAAGGGGTTGTCAATCCCTTCACGGTTATTTGCAAGGATTAGATCTGATAGAGATAGATGTAAACAAGTAAAAGATAAATAAATTGCAGCAAGGTATTTTTGGTATTTTTGGTTTATAAATCTGAAAAGATATTATGGAAAGTAGACCCGGGGGCCATAGGTTTCACTAGAGGCTTCTCTCTTGAAGGAAAATATCATGGTGGGTAAAAAAATTACTGTCAAGCAATTGATAGAAAAGCGAATAATAATGTAGATACCCAAGGCAAAGATCTTGCATATAAGCATCACGTCCATGTCAAGTAGACCAAAATGATTCTGCATCTACTACTATTACTCCACACATCAACCGACTCCTGCCTCCATCTAGAGTATTAAGTTCATGAAGAACAGAGTAACGCATTAGGTAAGATGACATGATGTAGAGGGATAAACTCAAGCAATATGATGAAAACCCCATCTTTTTACCCTTGATGGCAATAATACAATACATGCCTCCTACCCCTACTTTGTCACTGGGTGAGGACACCACCAGATTGAACCCAAAACTAAGCACTTCTCCCATTGTAAGAATTACCAATCTAGTTGGCCAAACCAAATCAATAACTCGAAGAAACTTGCAAAGATATGAAATCATGCATATAATAATTCGGAGGAGATTCAAATAAGATTCATCGATAATCTGAACATAAACCCATAATTCAGCGGATCTTGACAAACACACTGCAAAAGAGTATTACATCTGATAAATATCCATGAAGATCATGGTCTTGAAGATCAAAGAGAGACAAGAAGCCATCTAGACACTAGCTATGGACCCATAGGTCTCTGGTGGACTACTCACGCATCATCGGAGGGGCAATGGAGTTGATTTAGATGCCCTCCGTGATCAAATCCCCCTCCAGCAGATTACCAGAAAAGGCTCCAAGATTGGATCTCTCGGGAACGAAGGCTTCTGGTGACAGAAAAGTATTTGCGTGGCTCCTTTTGGTGTTGGGGGAATATTTGGGTATTTATAGGATGAAGAATAGGGTTACAAGACCTGCCAGGAGGTGGCAAGCCTGCCAGGCGCGGCCAGGGGGGTGGTCGCGCCCCCAAGGCTTGTAATCTCCTAGTAGGTGCCCTGGCGTGGACTCCAATCCAGGTGGATTTGTTTCCTTCCAAAAAAATCATTCCGAAGATTTTATTCCGTTTGGACTCAGTTTAATATTCCTTATCTGCAGAACTCAAAAACAAGGAAAAACAGAAACTGGCACTGGGCTCTAGATTAATAGGTTAGTCCCAAAATAATATAAAATAGTATATTAATGCATATAAAACATCCAAAACAGATAATATTATAGCATGACCTCATCAAAAATTATAGATACGTTGGAGACATATCAGCATCCCCAAGCTTAATTCATGCTCGTCCTCAAGTAGGTAAATGATAAAAACAGAATTTTTGATGTGGAGTGCTACCTAACATATTTATCCATGTAATATTCTCTATTGTGGCATGAATATTCAGATCCACAAGACTCAAAACAAAAGCTCGATATTGGTATAAAACAATAACATTTCAAGCATACTAGCAAAGCATATGTATCTCTTCAAAATATAATGGCAAAAGAAAGTTATCCCTACAATATCATATGGTCTGGCTATGCTCCATCTTCCCCACACAAAGTATTCATATCATGCACAACCCCAATGACAAGTCAAGCAATTGTTTCACACTTATTATGTTCTCAAACTTTTTCAACTCTCACGCAATACATGAGCATGATCCATGTATATAGCACTATAGGTGGAATACAATATGGTGGAGGTTGTCAAGGAAAAGGAGTAGATAGTCTCACATCAACTAGGCGTATCAACGGGCTATGGAGATGCCCATCAATAGATATCAATGTGAGTGAGTAGGGATTGCCATGCAAAGGATGCACTTAGAGCTATAAGTGTATGAAAGCTCAAAAAGAAACTAAGTGGACGTGCATCACGAAGAAAAAATCCACTAGTTATATGAAAGTGACAAAATAGGAGACTCTCTACAATGAAGATCATGGTTCTACTTTGAAGCAGAAGTATGGAAAAAGATAGTAGAAATGTCCTTATATATTTTCTCTCATTTTTTCTTTGGTGGGCATCTAAGGCCTCTTTTATACATCATTTTTTTATTTGGGCTTCGCTGGCCTTTTTTATTTTTCATAAAGTCCGGAATCTCATCCCCACTTGTGAGGGAGTCATAGCTTCCATCATCCTTTCCTCACATGGGACATGCTCTAATAATGATAATCATCACACTTTTATTTACTTACAACTCAAAAGAAAATTACAACTCGATACCTAGAACAAAATATGACTCTATATGCAATATGACAGTGGTGGTGCAAGTCATGATAAAAGGAAACGGTGGGAGTTGCATGGCAATAAATCTTGGAATGGCTATGGAAATGCCATAATAGGTAGGTTTGGTGGCTGTTTTCAGGAAAGATATATGGTGGCTATTTTGAGGAAGGTATTTGGTGGCTGTTTTGACAAAGGTAGATTTGTTGTACCGGCAAAACTTGCGCCATACTAGAGAGGCTAGCAAAGGTGGAAGGGTGAGAGTGCGTATAATCCTGGACTCAACATTAGTCATAAAGACCTCACATACTTACAAAAGTCTATTAATCATCGAAGCAAAGTATTAGACGCATGCTCCTAGGGGAGAGGTTGGTAGGAGTTAACCATCGCGCGCTCCCGACCCTCACACTAAGGCCGGCAATCTATAAACAAGTCATGCTCCGGCTTCCTTACATAACGGTTCACCATACGTGCATGCTACGGGAATGACAAACCTTTACACAAGTTTTTTTACCAAATCACAATCACTTCCTAACATTACTCTTAACATTACCATCTTTATATCTCAAAACTTTATGCAAGGAATCAAACTTCTCAAAAAGTACTCAATGCACTTAATATGGAAGTTTTTATTATATCCCTCTTGGATGCCTATCATATTAGGACTAAATTCATAACCTAGACCAATTTACATGCTGTTTAAAGACTCTCAAAATAATATAAGTGAGGTACGAGAATTCACTTATTTATATAAAACGTAAATACCATCGTGCTCTAAAAAATATAAGAGAAGCATATAGAGCAAAATTGCATATCTCAAAAGATATAAGTGAAGCACATAGAGTATTCTAATAAATTCACGATTAACGCGTGTCTATCTCAAAACATGTGCGCACCAAGGATGATTGTGGCAAACTAAAAAAGCAAAGACTCATATCATAGAAGATGCTCCAAGCAAAACACATATCATGTGGTGAATAAAAATATATCCTCAAGTAAATTTATCGATGGATTGAAGACGAAAGAGGGGATGCTTTCTAGGGCATCCCCAAGCTTAGGATCTTTGGCATCCTTGAATATGACTTGGGTGCCTTGGACATATGCAAGCTTAGGCTTTTGCCACTCCTTATTCCATAGTCCATCAAATCTTTACCCAAAACTTGAAAACTTCACAACACAAAACTCAATAGAAAACTCATGAGATCCATTAGTATAAGAAAATAAATCACAACTTTAGGTACTGTTGTGAACTCATTCTTTATTTATATTTGTGTAATACCTAATGTATTCTAACTTCTCCATGGTTCATACCCCACGATACAACCCATAGATTCATCAAAATAGGTAAACAACTCAAATAAAACAAAATCTGTCAAAAATAGAACAGTCTGTAGCAATCTGAAAACTTCGTATACTTCTGTAACTCAAACAATTCTGAAACATTAGTAGAGCCTGGGAAATTTATATAATCTTGTGTAAAAATTTCAGGCTCATTCGATTCTCTGACAAATCTAGAAAAATCCTGGACTGAGTGCAAAAGTTTCTGTTTTTCAGCAACATCAAATCAACAACCATTAGAAATTACCCCAAAGGTTTTATGACTCAAACACTAATTGAAACACCAAAACACAATTACTACAGAAGTAATAATTTGGGAAACACTAAAAAACAGAATACAAAAATAAAATTGGGTTGTCTCCCAACAAGCGCTATTGTTTAACGCCCCTAGCTAGGCAAAACGCAATAGATCTAGGTATTGTCATCTTTGGTATGGGCAACTTTTGTGAGGACCTTCTCGAATCCAGGGGTTCTTTCCTCTTTGCCACATTTGTAGGGGAAGGATCCATCTTGATATCCAAAATGTCCAAAGGCTTATTGCAAAGGGTAATCAAAGTATTCAAGCGATTTAGGTTCCCATTGATATGTTTAAGGGGTTCGTAATATTGTTGTAACTCGACCAAGTGCTTATGTAAGTCACCCAATTTGTCGAGAACTTGAACTCCCTCTTGTGAGAAATCAAACCCCTTTTTTGGTGGAGAAACCCCTAAAATCCCTTCCAAAACTTCATAAGCGGCATTCACATCAAGCTCAATAAAATTTCCTTTTGAGGCGAAATCTAAAAGCTCTCTATGGTGCAAAGCTAAACCAATGTAAATTTTTCTAAGAAAAAGTTTTGCATCCCCTTTTAGATTGGAAATACGATAAGATTCCATTAGACTATACCAGGCATCTTTCAAATGTTCCCCTGGTTTTTGTTTGAAGTAAAGAACTTGAAAATTTGGCGACAAAAGGGACGTGGTAATGCTAGACATAGCAACCAGTAAGTGGTCCAACAAGAAAAAAAGCAAACAAAATAAGGAGAATAGAGAGGCAAATCTTTTTGGTATTTTCTGAAAATCGTTTTAGAAGTGGGGGAGAGGAAAACGAGAGGCAAATGGCAAATAACGTAAATGCAAGAGATGAGTTTGTGATGGGTACTTGGTAGGCTTGATGTAGATCTCCTTGGCAACGAAACCAGAAATTGGCAACTTGATGGGAGAGATCTTGTCTTGACTTGCTATGTATCCTCCCCGGCAATGGCACCAAAAATCCTTCTTGCTACCTCTTGAGCTTGCGTTGGTTTTCCCTTGAAGTGGAAAGGGTGATGCAGCAAAGTAGATAAGTATTCCCCTCAGTTGTTGAGAACCAAGGTATCAATCCAGTAGGAGGAACAAGCAAGTCACCAATGGATGCACCTACACAAACAATCAAACTCTTGCAAGCTGCGCGCCCCGGATTCCTCACCAAGCTATGCGCCCCGGAAGGTAGCACCTCCCAGTGCCATTCCGGTGGAGCCCAGTCCCGAACATGGCGCCTCTCAAACTGGTTGTCGGCACCGAGTCGACGACGAGGATGCATGATGGGCATCGTCAACGAGAAAGAATTGTGTCTATAAAAAATATCATTTTATTTAAGAACAATAACAACATTACCATATTTAATAACAAATCCACAAGAACACACTCAGACACAACGTATACGACTAGCCAGCATGAGAACTATCCTAGGAATATGAGGGAGATGCATAATGAATTAATGATGGCATCCCCTCGGTTTATCTTGTTGGACACCAAATTGACATGCTTCTGAAGCCTCATGATGTGTATGTGTGTGTGTGTGGCATGCGCCCAAGAGCATATATAACACTTAAAATCATGTAAGGTAGCAAACAAGCATCTTCCTCACAGATCAACAAATCAACTTAAAATGTCATCTTAATTTTTGTGGCAACAAGAGAGAGATTTCCATGTTTAACTACAAAAGTAACTAATTCCTAGAGTTGTAACGAGGAAGAATCTTGGGGACAATGTGGCACAACCGTGATGGTGAGAAATCATCTCACCGAACTAAAATTTAGTTAGGGTTTCACTCGATCTATTTGCCTAGGAACATTACTTGGAGCATCTTGATTCTATGGCGACGGATGCGGGCGTCGGCGACCAGAGGGGATAGGAGGAGGAGGGGAATGGCGGTGTGGCCGGAGGCTCCCCTAGGAGGAGGACGAGGGGAGCGGGGGTAGCGAGGCTCGGTGACGCGGCACGAGAAGGAGGTCCGGTGACGGCGGGCGTCGATGACGCGCGATGCTCGGGGAGGAGGGCGGCGACTCGGAGGCAATGGAGAAGTCCAGCAGCCTGGCAGTGTGTGCATGGGTTCGGCAGTGTCGAGGGAACAAGAGGAGTGGGGAGATTGGTGAAGAAGGAGGATCTGGTTGGTTTATATATCCAAGGACTTAGTCCCGGTTTGTGGCTCAAACCGGGACAAAAGGGGTACCTTTCGTCCCGATTGGAACCTCCAACTGGGAGTAAAGCGCATGAAGCTTAGACCTTTAGACCTGGTTGGAGGTTCCAATCGGGATGAAAGGTACCTCTTTTGCCCCGGTTTGAGCCACAAATCGGGAATGTATCTAACTTTTGGTTGTAGTTTTCTTTTAAACAGATTCAATAATAGTAGCATTATGAAAACTTTTTAAGAAGACATACCTAATGAAAAATTTCGTTGCATAAATTTTACTTTCTATTAACTTTACTTTAGATCAAAAACAATTTGTGTTATTAGTTGAATTTTTTATATTTAATTCTAAGTTAATATTATTTTGATCATAAATAGAGTTTTATAAAAGTATTTTAGTTGATTTGCTATTGAGGAATACTATAAAATACTTTTTGTTAACATAAATTTTATATAATTTTAAGTTAATATTATTTTTCATAAGTACCATACTCATGATGTGGGTTTGTACTCCTGATGTAAGATAATACAAAGATGCCTCGATGTTCATGAGATATGCCAAAACAATAGACTATTATCATAGGATTCTCTGATTTCCCGGTCCTCAACATATCATCAACTTCCCCTTTTGACCCTTTCATGGATCCACATATCTATCTATTATGTATATTTGTACAAGAAAAGAAACATAAATTTACAAAAAATTAAAACAGATGCCAACCTTGCCAGTTAATACGTCGCCTTCATGTAACTGCAGTGACCAACAAAATACTTGTGGGGGTAACTATGGCTTTCAACCCAGAATCAACGGTGCAAATTATTCGGTTAGTTATATATGCCGAATAGCTAGAATGATATTTTTGTCTAAACGGAGAACTTTTTAAGACTGAGAACTTTGTCCAGACTAAGGATTTCGTCCAGACTGAGAATTTTGTCTAGACTAAGGATTTTATCCAGACTCAAGTCTTCGGCTTCATTTGCATGGTAAAATATTCTTTTGACATGGTTGGATTCACAAACCAGCCCTAAAACTTTAGCACTGCAAACAAACTCTAAAAAGGTTGAAACTTGACATTGTATCATCATTTCACCCACATAGCATAAGCTAAAAAGCTGAGAGGATTACGGAAAAAACTGGATGCACTTCCTGTACAAGCTGAACCATCTCCTTCGAAGTATGAGGGTTTCGGACAAAAACTCATATGTTACAAAGGCAATTCATTTTTTAACTTATTTCAACTCCATACTTTTTTTTGCATTCAATATGCACCATTCAAAGCAACATCCTCAAATTTCAACCCTTTCTAACTTCATTTGCTATTTTTCATGGATTTAATAAAAAAATTGCGTTGAATGACCGTGAAATTTAAAAGTATTGCAAGTGAACTCTGAAAAAAGTTGAAACTTGGCATGGTATCATAATTTCACCCACATAGCATGTGCTAAAAAGTTGAGAGGGTTACGACAAAACTGGATGCACTTCGTGTACAAACTGAACCATCTCCTTCGAAGTATGAAGGTTTTGGACGAAACCTCATCTGTTACAAAGGCATTTCATTTTTTAACTTATTTCAACTCCATAGTTTTTGTGCATCCAATATGCACCATTCAAAGCCACATCCTCAAAATTCAACCCTTTCTAACTTCATTCGCTATTTTTCATGCATTCAATAAATTTTTGAGCTGAATGACCCTAAAATTGAAAGCACAACAAATGAACTCCGAAAAAGTTGAAACTTGGCATGGTATCATCATTTCACCCACATAGCATTTGCTAAAAATTTGAGAGGCTACGAAAAAACTGGATGCACTTCGTGTACAAACTAAACCATCTCCTTCGAAGTATGAGGGTTTTGGACGAAACCTCATCTGTTACAAAGGCATTTAATTTTTTAAACTTATTTAAACTCCATACTTTTTGTGCATTCAATATGCACCATTAAAAGCCACATCCTCAAATTTCAACCCTTTCTAACTTCCTTTGTATTTTTCATGCATTTAATAATTTTTTTGAGCCGAATGACCCTGAAATTGAAAAGCACTGCAAATGAACTCTAAAAAAGGTTGAAACTTGGCATGGTATCATCATTTCACCCACATGCATGTGCTAAAAAGTTGAGAGGGCTACGGAAAAAACTGGATGCACTTCGTGTACAAACTGGACCATCTCTGTCGAAGTATGAGGGTTTCGGACGAAAACTCGTATGTTACAAAGGCATTTCATTTTTTTAAAACTTAAGTCAACTCCATACTTTTTGTGCATTCAATATGCACCAGTCGAAGCCACATCCTCAAATTTCAACCCTTTCTAACTTCCTTTGCTATTTTTCATGCATTGAATGATTTTTTTGAGCTGAATGACCCCAAAATTGAAAAGAAGTACAAATGATTTCCTCTTCCAATACTCTAGCTCCCAAAATATAGATTTCTTCTTCCACATTGGTGCGTGCCCGTCAGCGTCATTCGGAACAGATTGACTGCCAAGACCCTTTCCAAACACTACTGCAAGATGGTCCAAACACGACACATCAATTAGAGAGCCTTCGAGGAAACTGTGTGTGATCCATCAATCGCAAACGGTATAGTTGAAGCTCTGCCACCAATCAAAAGAACCATACGCGATGAAGGAACGCGCAAATACGGTTCAAAAAAAGTTGCGTGTGTGATGCGTTGTAGACAGTTTGTTCTTATGAACTGTTTGTGATTATGGAAAGTAACATAAACTGTTAACAAACTATATACGTGTGCATACTGCGGCATACAATTCACTCGGACAAACTTTTTGCGCTGATCAAGCAGAACACAAACGAGTTAGCCTAAGAAGGCGTGTGTGATACCGGGCAAACAGTTCATTCATCAGAATTGTGTGTGAAGACCAATAGTAACCCAAACGATTCATCTCAACAACCGTGTGTCTTGTGGGTACCCGGCAAATAGTTCATTCATCAGACATGTGTGGGAGGACCAATAATAACCCAAACGATTCATCCTGACAACCTGTGTGTTGAGGACACACGGTTGCTGCTAATAATTGTATGAGATGTGATTTGCTCTGTTTACACAACATCTATATGCTCTGTCTATAGAACACCAACATTATTGTTGCATAACCAACTTGAACACAAAGTTCCATAAGTGACTACACAACACATGTACATTCCTCAATATAAATTTACAAGAAGTAGATGATCACCAAATCATATTGTTCTTCAGATAATGGTCGGCGACACTGCTCTGCTTGTGGCTACCCCTCGCCGTCTACAGGAAGGAGGCACTTCCTCATGTCAATGATCCTCCTGTACATCTCGTAGGTGGTGTACGCATCCTTGGCCGCGTACTTGATGTGTTCTTCATTCAGTTCGTTCACCCAGGCCACGTGCCAGGCAGTCTTGTCTTGTGGCACTCAGCCTTCATGCCCCTGTAGTAGGGGTAAATGCTGGCCGCGGCGAGGTCAACCAGGGAGTCTTTATGCTTCTTCTTCTTGCCGTCCCAGACCCTGTACTGACCTTGGATATTGACAAGCTTCTGGCAAGACAAGCCCGAAGTCTTGAGCGCCTTTAGATTGTTGGTGGTGTCCACTGTTGCGAACTTGTAGTCAGGGCTGTTGACAAACCTGGCGAAACGCTCGCCAGGCCTTGTGGCTAGGCAGTAGTGGTAGACGAGCACGTGATGGCGCACGCACAACTGGGCGGTGACAACCTTCTAATCATGCCCGGCATAACCGGTGGTGTACTCGAGGTCGAAGCCGACCACTTTGTACTTGTCATCTCAGCAAGCAGCTGCTCCAACGTGTTGATGGAGTTCACCACCACGACCAAGAGGTCCGTCTTCCTAATGTGCGTGTCCACTTTGACAATAGTGGCGAACTACTGCTCGGCGCCGGCAGGAACCATTGGATCCACACGGGAAGGTTGAAGCGATGAACATATGTGCATCCTCTCTATATTATTTGTCATTGTGGGTGTGCTTCTTGGGTTGTGTGACGCGATCGGAAGGTGGAAGAGACGAAGGTAAATGGCCGCATCAAACGCATGGCAGTTTTTGCAGCGCTTAACTGCATGGTGGCGTCGGCAGCGGCGCAACCGCTTGCGTATGACTCCCAGCAAAGCAGCCTGATCGTTCACGCGTGGACGCCAGCAAAGCGGCCGGGCAAGCACGGACGTGAGCATAGCATGCCGAGGCCGTATCAACCGCCTCATGCGTACATTCATTCGCGTCGGTGCATATAGTACAACTATTTGCTTTGTAATAAAATGCAAATGGTTGTTTATTATTAATCGTCAGCGTACCTCTCATTTCTCCCGCCTCCATCCGGTCTTGTCACCGCGTGGCCGCACGAGGATTCCAGTGCATGCTTCGGGAGCGCGCAAGTTTCTCGCCCGGCGCGCCGAAATGCCCCAAACACCAATGCTTGCACACCATTTTTTTGGGCTTCCCGTCCCCACGCAGCCATGTAGGAACGCGTGCAAGCTTACCGTTCTTGTGTAGGAACGCGCGCAAGCTTCCCGTTCCCACACATGAACGCGCGCAAGCTTCCCGCCCGGCTCGCTTGGCTGCCTACTTTATAAACCCTCATGACCGGCCTCTTCACATTGCATTCATCCCCTCCCTTCCCGCAACTTCCCAAGTTTGCTTCTCCCCCAATTGCCAATGGCACCTATCCATCCTCGTCGCTGCGCCACCCCGCCAAAGGGCAGCTCGAGCTGGAAGGCTGCACCACATCGGCGGCGCAGTACCCAGAAGCGTGTAGTGCTTGTGGCGTCCTTGTTAGTTGTGGGCACAGCACCCACCACACGCTCCTCCGTATTTTCCCAAAGGCGGCTACTGCCGGCGACCGCCGTCGCCCCCACCCCATCACCGACTGCTGTTTTTGCCACCCCACGGTCATCCGCCGGGTCCATCACCCGGTCCGCCAGCGCGGCCCGAAGGCGGGAGGAGGATGCCACCGAAGCATAGCCGCTCGACTTTTGCGACAGTGTTTTAGCACGCTACATCAACTTCCTACATGAGAAGGAGGAGCGTGAGGTAGAGCACGCACAGAGGCTCACCGCCGCCGTGGCCACAGTAGACGCCGCAACTATGGCACGGAATGAGGAGATCTGCGTCGAGTCCCGCCGCTTTGAGGCGTGTGAGGAGCGGTGGAGGGCAGCAGTGGCAGCCGACAAATTCGACTCCTCTAGCTCGTCGGTAGGCTTCTCCTTCTCTGCCTCTTACTGAATGCGCTCGGCAGAGGAGAAGGCTGCTGGCAGTAGCATGAAGCCCCTCCGGAGTAGTATTTTGGGGCTATTTTGTTTAGTTCATCTAACTATAGATATAGTTGAACTGTACCACGTACTTTAAATTAGCTAGTATATATAGTTGAACTAGCTATTTCAGTATGTGGTTGGCAACAAATGGGGAAAAGTTTGTTCGATTCAGCTGTCGAGTTGAACTATATTGTACAAAGACAATGCTTGATCTATGAATGAAATCTATGTTTACTGAATTTCGGTTGCAAAAGAGCACCATAATAGTGATTTTGTTCCTACAAAATTGGACAAATATCAGTGTTTCCAATTTGACAAATGAAAATTTACCCAGTACGACAGATTCCAATCTTACCTGACTCCTGCTGCCAATGCATCGATCGGTGCTTACATGGGGTGCTTAGTGTATTAAATGTCTTAGCAACTCAAGTCCACAATGCATTGTTGCTAAGGTCCCTTCAGTTAATGATTTAGCAACTAAACTCTTTCATGCATTGGTTAGTTTTCTTCATTTAAGTGCTTTGCCAAGGGTCTCGCGCATGGCATTATTCTTCATGTGGTTACCAAACTTATATCTCTCCTTAATTACCTTCCCACATCAGATTTTTTTTGCATACATGACGACCTCAACAGTTAGCAACAGTAGAAGTTTTAATATTGGCAAGAGCACACAAGTCATCATTCATAATCGTTTGCGATGACGCAATGAAAAAATTCCTCTGCGCCCGATTTTCGCTTGGCTTAGTAGGGAAGGAACAATTGCCCTGGGTTTGCATACGGGTATTCAGGTTTGCATACAGGTATTTAGTCTAAAACGTCTTTGACGACTTGCAAAGGACACGCCACCCCGATGAGCATGCGCAGGACACTGCTCGCACGCCACCCGTCTACTCAAACACCCGTCCGAACGCTACCTCCTTGCCAATACAGATAGCGACACGTCGCCCACACGTAAGGTCTGTAGAACGTCCACGAATTACAAATAATACGCCCGTTTGCGATGGTAACATAATAGATGTTTGTTCCAAAATGCATTTGTTGGCTATTAATAATGCTTTCTCTTTCTCCTAAAGTGGACACTAAAAATAGCACAACATATTTATGCTTTATATGATGAGGCCCTGCCCAATATAGACCTTGTGACAGTAGTTCATATTCGAATTATGTACATTAAATGCACATAAAACCCAATTAATGTATAAAAAAGCCATACAAATAGTTAATAATTTAATATGTTTGTAGTACACAACTATTGCTTTATGTTGTTTCTAGGAAAAAAATCAGAAAGAGAAGAGGCATCAGATGTCGTTTTTGACCCACAGATGCGGCATGCATATATATGTTCCCTAATGTAACCATTCGACGTAGCTTATTGTTGTATGAGAACCTCATGCTTGTAAAAGGCTTCTTACAGAACATGACCAACTTGGTATTTTTTTACCACGGCATATGTGTGCCTTCACATGACACCATTCCAAGTTTTATGAATTTCTGACAGAGTTTTGGATTTACGAGAATTTGGAAGCCATGTTTCTCGATAGTTGTGGCCGAGCCAATATGCTTAGATGTTTGAAATTCGTTTTCATTTCTTGCATGTGACCTAACACATGCATCCGAGGACGCATATATGATTTTCAACCCATTTTGCCGCCCCAGACCTAGTGATTGCAGATCAAATTTGAATTATTGACATTAAATAATGCGCCGAAAACTCAATTAGTGTATTTAAAAGCGAGATGATCTCTTAATTTAATCATATTTTTGCACTTCGCATGTACATATGTCTATGTTGTTTATATAAAGAAAATCAAGGAGGGAAGAGGCATAGATGTCTTTTTGCCCACATATGTAGCATGCATATATAATGTTCCCTATCAAAACCACAAAGCTTCTTGCGAGGAGCTCCGATTTGTAAGGGGATTGTGCAAGAACATGTCCAATTTGGATAGTTTTTTTACCATGGCATGTGTGTGCCCTTGTCACGACACCATGCCAAGTTTCATGAATTTCTGACGAGTTTTGGATTTATGAGAATTTGAAGACCAAGCATCTCAATGTTTTCGGCCGAGCAAATAGTTAATGAGATGTTACCAATACACTCCCATTTCTTGTGTGGGACCTAATTAAACATGCATCCATGGAAAGGCATATTTTTTCCAACCTATTTTTCATGTGTTGGACCTTGTGATTGTAGTTAAAATTTTAATTATGCACATTAAACAACTAGAAAACTCAATTAATGTGTTAAACAGGTCTCACGAACCCTGAAAAAACCACAGTTTAGCATGACTGTCAGAAAGTTGCTTTGTGGGTGACTCCAGAAATAAATGCAGGCCACAAGAGACAACGGATGTTGTTTCGTACATAAAATGTGAACCTTCCCTATCGGAACACACGACTTTCTTGTGAGAACCTTCAGTCTGTAAGAGGCTTTGTGCCAAAACTTGTCCAAAATTGGGCAATTTTTTACCACAACACACACAATAGGGCAATTGATGGCACCATGCCCATATTTCATGAATTTCTATCGAGGTTTGCATTTAAATGAATTTAAAAACTAAGTTTCCAAATGTTTGCGGTCGAGCCAAGACGATGATATGTTCAAAATTCATTCCCATTTATTATGTGAGACCTAAACATGCAGCCAGGGAAATGTATATGGGTTTTCGACATTTTTTCATGAGCTGGACCGTGCAGTGTCTGTAGTTCAAATTTTAATTATGCACATTGAATGCCTACAAAACTCAATTAATGTACTTAAAAGGCCAAACGAACTCTGTAAGATTCCATTGTTTCGCACGACACATTCGCGTTACTCTATGGAGACTCTGGAAATAAATTCAAGGCGAGAAGCGACATCGGAAGTTGTTTCACACATAAAATGTGAACTGTCCCTACCTGAACCACATGAGTTCTTGTGAGAATCTTCAGTTTGTAAGAGGTTTGTGCCAAAACTTGTCCTGAACTAGGCATTGTTTTTAGCACGACAGACATGCGCCATGGCATCACACCATGCCAAGTTTCATGAATTTCTCGCGAATTTTGGATTTACTGGAATTTGAAAACACGGCTTCTCAAAGTCTACGGGCGAGCCAAAATACCGTGAGGTTTGGAATTCATTTAATTCCCTTTTCTTGCATGGGACCAACACATGTACCCAGTACAAATAGTTGATTTTCAACCCATTCAGGTGCCCTCTGGCATGTGCTTAATAAAGTGCAGGTCAAAATTGAACTATGCACATGAAATGTCTAAAAAACTCTTTAAATGTTTAAAAGGGCCCAAACAACCCTGAATTATTCCATATTTAACACACAATCCTCTAGTTGCAAGTTCATTGCAGATAAATGTTATTGCCATCCAAACACCTTGAATTGCCAATGTAACTTGATTTTTCGTCTCAAAGCAGTTTGAAAATCAAATACATCGCAAACAGTTCTTGATCATGAAACGTGTGCGATGTGGTATCAAAATATCTTGGGCCAATCCTCATATGTGGCTTAGGCCAGAAGCTTCAGTCCAGCGTCGGCGCGTCAACCACACAGTCACACTTGTTCCCCAAGACCACTGTATTGTTCAAGCATCGCTGGTGAAAGATGGGGACGTGGATCCGCGTAGTGAGGGCAACTTCAGCGAGCCACTCCGGCCCGAGTGTGGTTGCATCAGCCATGAACTCGCTCACAACATCCTTGAGCGCGGCCCACTCTCCGACAGGGCAGCAGCGGCCGCCTAAACGGCAGCTGTTGCATCTAAGATGGCGGCAGTAACATCCCTGACCGGGATAGCAAATGGCAAGAATGACACATCAGCTGTCCGTTCCTTGGTGGCTGATGTAGCCATGATGGCGACTGCCCACGCCTATGCCGATGCCGTCCATGCCCATCTCATGTCGGACACTGCACAAATAGCAGTGGCCTTCTCCGACAACAATCGGCAACCTACGTCCAAAGAGTTGGCAATCGTCGAGAGCACTCAGGCAGTCGTCCGTTCGTCGGCAGCGTCCCTTCACAAGATGTAGGCCGTCAATGCCTGGACCGTGGCTGCCCATGCCAAACTCGTGGCAGCCTTTTCCAAAAAGATGGCGGACGCGCACGGCGAGATGCTTGCAGAGTATGTGGCGATGGATGCCATGGAGCCCCTTCCCCTGGAGGTCGTTGAACGTGCGCTGGTCATGGAGGATGCGGCGAAGATCGGCGAGTGTTAGGTGGAACATTAGTCGTTGTTTAGAGCGCTGGTCTTTTGTTAGAGTAATGTTTAGGTCAACTAGCTCTGTTTAATTGCTCGATTAAGTAAGTGCGGGTTGTGGTGTAGGCTCTTTTGTGCAGTACCCAAATTAGCAATTGATGTTAAATTATGCGACGACATGGATGACCACTATAACCAGGGAAATTCGAATCAAAAATTTGCCGCCATATCCCCATTCCATCTTCCAATTGAAAATGAAATTGAAGTTCATCACACACACTTTTTTTGGAATGAACCGTGTGCAATGTAGTACCCAATCTTACATCCGAAGCTTGGAGACAACAATGTGCACGTCCAAGTTCATCACACATGGGGTATATCACAGGCTTCGTTTGTGATGTGTTGATATCAAGAACTATTCTGAAAAAATTGCACGTTCAAGTTCATCACACACGGTGAGGCTTCGTTTGTGATGTTTTGATATCGCGTATGGTTCCGAATAAGGGACTGTGTCCGATGGTGCTTCCCGCGCCAGTTTTTCGCTGCACCGAATGAAAATTTTGGGCTGCCTTGGAAATATCTACCTCTCTCGCCCCCCGGTACCAATCAAAAGCCACATTTCCCCCTTTTCCTCTACCTTTCCTAGTTCAAACCTTCATTGCTTGCTTGCAGCGCCGCCTCCTCGCCGGTGATGCTCCTTCCTGCTGCCCGGCCTCGTCCATCTAGTCAGGTAATTGACACCTCCCCAATACCCCCTCACCCCTCCTCCTCCATCCCACATGGCCCGACCGTCAGTGTGACACCTTCCACCCAAATCACCACCCCATCCTTTAAATAATCGCCGCCGAAAGCCATGGTGCACGCAGTATAGCCAGAATCTCAACGAGCATTGGGCTAAGGAAAAGCAAATCGCAGCTGCACGCACAGATGAGGTAGATATGGCTTCCATGCGCCGAACCCCGGATCTTGGAGGAGCACCTCGCCGTCGAGGCCACTATCGATGCCTCGTGCACTGACGCCGCCATGCGGTTGGCTGCTATAAATGACAGCTCGTGGTCTTTTCTCGAGGGCACCACCGGTGCGTTCGAAAAAGACTTCGTTGTGTTTTCTCAGCGTGCCCGTCCTTACCTCAACTCTAGAGCCGGCATGTTGGTGCCGGGGCAGGATCAGGCCACTCACCACTACGAGGGGTGCACCCACGGTGTGGAGGCCTTTCCCTCTTCCAAGTTGACGGAGCCCATCATCATCGATGTCTCCGACGATGAGGAATAGCTTGTTTTTCTTAGCTTTATCACTTAGGACCTAGGTTCACCTAGCGACGCCGGTTAAGCATGTTTCGTTTAGCTGTTGCATGTGCCGCTACTGCCTTTCATTTAGAAATTCTAGTGAAATGTCCAATGTAATGCTACTGTTGTCAGTGTCAAAACTGGCGGATCTCGGGTAGGGGGTCCCGAACTGTGAGACTAGAATCAACGGTAATAGGAGACGAAGGGGACACATGTTTACCCAGGTTCGGGCCCTCCTATGGAGGTAATACCCTACGTCCTGATTGGTTGTATTGATAGTATGGGGATTACAGAGTTGATCTACCTCGAGATCGAATAGCTAACCCTAGATGACTTGTCCCCTCTACACCCCTAAACCCTCCGGCTTATATAGACGCCGAGGGTGCCCTAGGTTTACACATGGTCGATTACATGCCGAAGAGATAAACATGCCTAACTACATCTAATGACTTGGAGAATACATCATAGCTCCTCGAAGCTTCCATATGGTGTAGGTGATCTTCAATCGTTTGATGCTTGCCTTGCGGCCCATACAGTCCGGACCATAAACAATAGGTCAGCTATCTGAGGACCCCCTAATCTAGGACTCCCTCAGTAGTCCCCGGACTAGCCTTCAACGCCGATATGTATCCGGTCGATCTCCTCATGTCGTCATCTTCGGCTTGCGAGGCGAGTCCCTCATCCTTCTTTGTTCGGCAACCGATCAGTCTTCGGTAAGATCCCAGGCATCACGGGCGCGGGTTCATTATAATAACCGCACGCGTTCCTCGATTTTCACGCGTCGTGGGGTGGCGAGTGGTCAGTGATTTTTACAATCTTACCCCTCCGTGACAGAGGCACCAACCCTAATAATCATACAAAATTGTGGCTCAGACCACATCCTGTTCCCTCTCGTCGAAAGAAACTCCTAGCGGAAGCTCCACGCAAAACATGGTTAACGTCCCTAGCTCCTCCGCACGTCCCTAAGGCTCGTGCCCAGGTGACTGGACTAGCTGTTCTATCACACTCCTGCGGTTTCGTAATCTGGAGACCCAGGGGTATCTTCCATCATCAGATCTGGCGGCAATCCGCGCAGGTCTGCTCTCTTATGACGACGAGGTTTTCGATGAGCGTTTCCCCAATCCTAACAAGGGGGAGAGTGTATGCTTCGTCCCCTTCCTCCTACGGGGCCTTGGGTTTCCAATCCATCCATTCCTGAGGGGGTTGCTGGAGTTCTACGGGATCCAACTCCACCATCTTACTCCAGGGTCCATTTTACACATCTCGGGCTTCGTCGCTCTCCGCGAGATGTTCTTGGGGTGCAAAGCACACTTCGATTTGTGGAGGAAATATTTTTATCTCGTCCCCCGAACTCGGGACAAGACAATTTTGAAGGTCGGCGGAGCCGAAGTGTGCCACATAGCGGGGACGGGGTATCCGGCAGGCACACCGAAGAAGTCCGAAGAATGGACCTCGGAGTGGTTTTATATTGAAGATGTACCCCTATTCGAACCAACTCGGACAAGTCTTCCCGAATACTCTGACATCCTTCAGAAGAAGAGGTACAACTAGCGGCGGACGAGCTCATCCCAGGAGGAAAGCGTCGAAGTGCGGTGTCTGGCGGCACAGGTGCGGATGCTTGTCCACCACCAACTGACCATGATTGATGTCATGGCCGCTGCCATTCCCAGTGTGTGCAGCCCCTCCAACAGAAGGTACACCCCTTGTGGGGTACAATGGGACAAACGACACCACGTGTTGTCGAAAGCAAGGGCCCGTCAATCTAACGTCGTTGGCCACAACACTTGCCGACCTATACAAAGAAGAGAAAGATGAATTTATTCGGCGGGCAACCAAGGAAGGATACTTGGACCACAATCCCATCAAATGGGTAAGCCTTTCTCTTTTAAATACGAAAGTAGTTTAGGGTTTCCATTCTGCACTCCATTTGATAGAGGCCTGACGTGAACAGGAATGGAGGAGCTTCATCGAGACAGTCAATTGTCCAGCTCCTCAGCCCGAGAACCATTCACGCGACAACAATCCGGGTTTCAACGAGGACCTAGATCTTCTACTTGACTTTGAAAATGGAGTCTATTTCCAGGACAGTATTGTCCTAACCCCGGTGGCTATCATAGTTGATTACCCCGGGTCATTCTCCATCCCTGCTACAGGCAAGAAGAAAATCTCCTCTCGCAAGAGGCCAACCACCAAGAGCGCCCGGACGTGTCATCCTGACTCCCAAACGCCACTAATCCGTGTGCCATACACCAATAGCCGAAGATGCGAGCGAGTCGGAGGCCCCCATGGATCCTGCTACGGAGCCGGTCATAGGGACGAATCCACCTGCCTGCTCCTCCCGAAGGTACAATGTTCAGTTATCCGCTTATTGTTGCGATCAATAGAGTCTTACAGAAGTTTGCTTTATTAAAATACTTAGGAAAATGCCCAATCCTCTCCTACCGAAGGGGTTACCCGGGTGTCTGGAGATGCACGAAGTTCCCGAGCCACGATCCATGCGGCTTTTGCTACAGAAGCCCCCATGGCCAGTCCAGCACCTGTCAATTCTGGTGATGGTGTATCCATCACAAAAATGGAGGTGGAG
Source organism: Hordeum marinum (assembly GCA_022496015.1). Lineage (NCBI taxonomy): Eukaryota > Viridiplantae > Streptophyta > Magnoliopsida > Poales > Poaceae > Hordeum > Hordeum marinum. The sequence continues at coordinate 517,849,276 of CM039673.1, forward strand.
AGTGCCAAGCATCATCGACAACGATGGGAAGCCATGCGGCATCCAATTTTCTCTGATTAGGAGTTCGGCGCCCTACGCTCGGAGGATGCGCACCTTGGCGCCGCCCGAGCTGGGTTCGGCGAAGTTATGAAGTTGATAACAACCAGCATACAAGTAAGTGATCGAGTTTTATAGAATCTGAATATTTGTCTAAGTCTAGTAGCCCCCAAGCCTTAATTTGTTTTGGAACAAACGAATTAAGGATCTTCGCACTGTTTGACTGCTGACGCAGGCTTCAAAGCAACAGTCTGAGCAATTGGCCAAGGAGCTCGAGGAGAGCCGCACGGAAGTACAATCCATGAAGGCCGAACTAGCACAAGTAAAGAGTTTCACGCGAGAGGCCCATGATGAGTATGCATTTACTGCTAATCTTTATATATCATCGTGCCTGACATACGAATTCCATGTAGCAGCTGAATCAATAGGGCACATGGAAAGGCGGCTAGAAGAAGCCCGGGACTCTCAGAGGTATGCAGAGTCCTAGCACCAGGTTGGCTGCCTTGTTATACAGAAGCAGGCCGAAGAAATAAAGAGTTTGAAGATTCAACTGGCCCAAGCTCAAGAAGAGAACGAAAGCTTCAGAGGGGCATGTTCGGTAAGCACACTTCCATTATCAGCAAATATTTGTGATGTAGGAAATAATGGTAAGCGCACTGTTGCCTTATGTACAGGCCTCCTATCCGGGCATCCTGAAGAGGAGATTGAATCATACCGGGGGGGCTTGCTGAAGGAGCTGACCTCTCTCCATAAGCACGTGCAGAAAGAAATGAAAGGAATGGCGAAGGCACTATGGCCTGCCGAACGGCCACCTGAAGGGCTGGCCGCACTCGTGGATCGATTCAAGGGGACTCGAAATAGGTTCGAGCTGTGCAAGACTTCGGCTTGCCGTGAGGGAGCATGAGAAGCATGGGCAATGATCAAGACCCATTTCACCGGACTTAACCCCAAGCATATGGCGCGGGTTGGTCCTGTGGGATCGGATGGAAAAGAAATGTCGATCCACCTGGTGTATGACCAGTTGATGCCTGCCGCCCGTCTTTCGCAAGCGGACTGCCCCCTTGACACAATAATTGATAATCTCGATCAGTAGCCGGACATGTAATTTATATGTACGTGTTGTAAAACAATCTGTGTTATAAACTTTGTCTTAACCAGCCATTGGCTTCTCCCTCCCATGCGAAGAGCTCGGGACTGTTCCTTCTTATTTGTCCCTCACTACAGGAATCAGGCACTTTGCCGTCAGCCATCCCGGGACCAACCCGCTAGCTGACGGCAAACCTCCTTTGTCGTCCGCTAGCAGACGGCAAAGAAGTGGCTGATGGAAAAGCCACCCTTTGCCGTCTGCTAGCTCTTTGCCATCCGTTTTTGGCTAGCTGATGGCAAAGCCACTCTTTGCCATCCGCTAGCAGACGACAAAGATGTGGCAGATGGCAAATCTTCTGATTGCAGTAGTGCCTCCAAAAGAGCGAACTGTATTCGGGGAACCAGGCAATCCGGCCATGTGGTGCGAACAGACAGAAAGCACACAGAAAGATATGTTATATTACTAATTAGCGTAAGAAACATCTTCCGAGGAAAATAGTACCTCTATCGATACCTTTTAGCGGGGCTCTATGAAGATCGTAGATAGAAGGCCGCATACTTGCAGTATGCGGCTAATTGTTCTTTGGGAAGAAAAGACCCAAAGCAAGGTGATAACGACCAGAGCGGTGTAAGGTGTTTCCGTCAGAGCCGACCAATTGTCTACATAAGATAGCTAGCTTTCGGCTTCACCCGTCTTAAGTACGTGTCCGCATTACCCGGTCGTAACAATCGCAGAGGTGCTCCCTTTACTTTCTAGCCGAACAATCGAGAACATAGAGAGTAATCACAGGAGCGAGGCAACCCAGCTTGGCAAAGTCTTAGTTCGAATTGGTGCATATGATGGCTAAAAACATGACAAAAGAAACATGTACGCCCAGTAAGTATGAGCGGATACTTGTAATAAAAAGTTTGGCTACTAGAAGAAGCCCCCACGTGCTGTGTTCGGATTTAACACTTGATGGTGTATGCCAATAATCTTTAGTACAAGATTGGTTCAGCCAAACATAGGGTTAAGAAAGAAATTGGCCCTGTCAAACAGTAAAAATGGGAATAGAAAAGGCAAAAAATAACAAGAGGAAAAAGGAAAAAATGTGAGGGAGTTTACACGACACCGGTTAATCCATAGAAGTGCCGAAGACACGCTGCTTTCCAAGGGTTCGGTTCAAGGCGATTATCGAATGGACTCTGCAGACGGTAGGCACCTCCCGCGAGTACTTCATCGATGATGAAAGGGCCCTCCCATTTTGGGTTGAGCTTATGCTTCTGTTTCTCTAGGAGTCGTAGGACGAGTTCGCCTACGTTGTATGCTTTTGCCTTGACCTCCCTACTTTGGTAACGTCGAGCTTGCTGTTGGAAAAGAGTAGAACGAGCTAGAGCTATGTCACACTCTCCCTCCAAGGCGTCTAAGTCGTCCCGCCGATCCAGCTCGGCCTCCTTCTTCTTGTACATGCGCAATCTTGGAGTGTCGTGGATAATATCGCAAGGGAGGACTGCTTCTGCCCCATAGACCATAAAGAACGGTGTGTAACCCGTCGATCTGTTTGGGGTGGTACGTAGGGCCCATAGAACAGAGTCAAGTTCCTCCATCCAATGACAGTCAGACTTGTGAAGAGATCGGACCAAACGTGGCTTGATGCCGCTCATAATGAGACCGTTTGCTCGCTCGACCTGTCCATTGGTCTCCGGATGATAGACCGATGCATAATCAAGCTTTATGCCCATTTTTGCGCACCAGTCCTTGACCTCTTGGGCCGTGAAGTTGGATCCATTATCCGTTATTATACTATGCGAGACATTTTAACGGTGTACGACGCTAGATAAAGTCAATCATTGGTCCGAATTTAGCCGACTTAACAGGTTTTGCTTCTATTCATTCGGTGAACTTGTCAACCATGACCAGTAGATATTTATTTTTCTTGGTTCCCCCTTTAAGGGGTCCGACCATGTCTAGCCCCCAGACCGCGAAAGGCCAGGTGATCGGAATAGTCCGAAGAGTTGCTGAGGGCATGTGACTTTGATTTGCGAAGAGTTGACACCATACGCAATGCTGAACAAGTGACTGAGCGTCCGTCCGAGCCGTGGGCCAAAAGAAACCAGCTCAGAAGGCCTTGGTGACAAGGGATCTTGCAGTGGCTGATGCCCGCCCATGCCTGCGTGGATTTCAGTGAGGAGCTCCCGTCCTTCTTCCTCGGATATACACCACTGTAATACTTCGGTTGTGCTTTTCTTATACAACTCACCCTCGTGTACTTTGTAGGCCTTGGATTGCTGAACTATGCGTTGTGCCTTGGTTTGATCGTCGGGGAGTTCATTGTGAAGAAGGTAAGCGAGGAAGGGCTCTGTCCATGGCGTTATTACTGCCATTACCTCATGAACCGAGGGCGTTTCATTCATCGTGGAGCCGCCGATAATGCCATCGTCTGGCTCGTTTATGGGGGGAACAACTTCGTCCGCCGTATTCGGACTAGCGCTATTGTCATTGTCATGCCACACTACGGAGGACTTAAAGAGATGCTCCAGGAAGGTGTTTCTTGGGACGGGATCGCGCTTGGATCCCATACGGCTAGTATGTCGGCGGCTTGGTTGTTGTCACGAGCGACGTGGTGGAATTCCAACCCCTCGAATCGAGCAGATATCTTGAGGATGGCGTTTCTATACGTCACCATCTTCGGATTTTTGGCGTCGAACTCACCGTTAATTTGGGAGATGGCCAGGTTTGAGTCTTCCCGTACCTCTAGTTGTCATATGCCCATTAATACCGCCATCCGAAGACCATGAAGGAAGGCTTCATATTCGGCTGCGTTGTTGGAGTCAGCATACATGATTTGCAACATGTATCGCACGTTGTAGCCTGTGGGGAATGTGAGGATAACTCCAGCCCCTAGTCCAGCCAAGGTCTTAGATCCATCAAAATACATTGTCCAATGGGAGTATGCATTGTATTCCTTGGGGAGTTCGGCCTCTGTCCATTCAGCCAAGAAGTCCGCCAATACCTGAGAATTAATGGTGCAGCATGGCTTGTAGGTTATTTCAAAGGGAAGGAGCTCAATGGCCCATTTGGCTATGCGGACGGTGGCGTTCCTGTTGTTGATTATATCATTCAGGGGGACTTTCGATGCCACTGTTACCGCACACTCCTGGAAGTAGTGTATGAGTTTCCTCGACGCCATGAATATTGTATAAGCTATTTTTGGTAATGTGGGTATCTAGACTTGCACTGTGTTAGCACTTCTGACACATAATATACTGGTTTCTGAGTCCGGAATTTATGTCCCTCCTCATCTCGTTCGACGACGAGCACCGCACTAACGACTTTGTTGGTGGACAATATGTATAATAACATGGGCTCACCGGCGCCCGATGCCATGAGTATGGGATTGGTTGCCAGTAGTGTTTTGGTTTCTTCCAACGTAGCCGCTACCTCATCGGTCCATTCGAACTTGTTGGTCCGTTTCAGCAGCTTATAGAGCGGCAAATCCTTTTCGCCGAGGCGGGAGATAAAGTGGCTTAACGCCGCTATGCACCCAGCTAGCCTCTGGACATGCTTCAGCTCTGTGGGAATTGCAAGTTCTGATAGAGCACAGATTTTAGCTGGATTTGCCTCTATTCCTCTATGGGAGACAATGAATCCAAGCATCTTACCAGAGGGAACTCCGAATACACATTTTTACGGATCGAGCCGTATATCATATTCGTGTAGACTAGCGAAGTTTTGATGTAAGTCGTCGATCAACTGGCTGACGTGTTTGGTTTTGATTAACACATCATCCACGTACGCCTCGATGGTCTTACCGACCTGTGTCGGGAGGCAGGTTTGGATCATGCGCTGGTATGTGGCCCGGCATTTTTTAGCCCGAAAGGCATCATGTTGAAGCAGAATGGCATGTAGGGGGTGATGAATGCAGTAGCCGCTTGATTGGATTCCTTCATTTTAATTTGATGGTATCCAGAGTAAGCGTCGAGAAAACACAACAAATTGTGTCCGGCTATGGCATCGATGATTTGGTCTATGCATGGTAAGGGGAAAGGGTCCTTGGGGCAGGCTTTGTTGAGGTCTTTGAAATCGACACACAGCCGCCAGGACTTGTCTTTCTTAGGTACCATCACCAGGTTTGCTAGCCACTCGGGGTGTTTAATATCCCGAATAAATTCGGCCTCGAGTAGTTTAGCTAATTCTTCACCCATGGCTTGACGTTTGGGCTCGGAGAAGCGGCGCAGAGTCTGTTTCACGGGCTTAAAGCCTAGAATAATGTTTAAGCTGTGTTCGGTGAGCCGACGTGGGATTCCAGGCATATCAAAGGATGCCAGGCAAAAATGTCCCAATTCTCGCGGAGGAAATTCCGCAGCGCTTCATCCATAAGGGGATCGAGTTGGGCTCCGATGGACGCTGTCTTATTGGAATCCGTTGGATGTACCTGAAATTTAACGATTTCCTCTGCGGGTTTAAAGGACGTGTACTTTGGCCTTTTGCTAAGTGAGGGAGTCCTGGATTAGGGGTCCTCGGATAGCCGACCTATTGTTATGGGCCGGACTATGAGGACTACTTACCGAACACCGAAGGATTTGAAGGCCCAGTCTCCAGGATGGAAGCTTCGGGAAGCACGGCTTGCGCTCCACGTCTGATGTATTAGTTAGGCATATTTATCTCTTCAGCATGTAACCGACCATGTGTAAACCCTAGGCATCCTCGACATCTATATAAGCCGGAGGGTTTTAGGGCATAGGCACAAAACAACTCATCTAGGGTTAGCTATAAGATCTCGAGGTAGATCAACTCTGTAACCCCTTACACTATCAATACAACCAAGCAGGACATAGGGTATTACCTCCATAGGAGGGACCGAACCTGGGTAAACTCGTGTCCCCTTCGTCTCCTGTTACCGTCGATCCTAGTCTCATAGTTCGGGACCACCTACCCGAGATCCGCCGGTTTTGACACCGACATTGGTGCTTTCATTGGGAGTTCCTCCGTGAGCGAGATGGAATCGACGCCTCACCTTGTCATCAATGAAGAGGTCCGCAACATGGACGTCTTCATCCCCGGAGAGATCTTCGCCTTCGGCAGCGTTGTATTGCACGCTGATTCCGCTGGCCATCTAGGCCATGTTGAGAACTTCACCCCTGATCGAGAGGTCAGATTTGGAAACCTAGAGTTCTCCGTCGACTCTCGGGGTGAATTGACATTAATCGGGCTCGCAGCTTCGCCTGTAGCCTCCGAGGACTCTGAGGCCTTAACCTCGAGCCCCTTCTTCGGACATGCCGATGGGGTCACCCATGGCGATGAACCGATCTCTTATCCCGGTTCGGCCGTTAAGCCAGATGACCGGACACGTGTTCTTTCTGAACACTCCCCATGTCTGGACGTCATGGAGGTAAACTCCACGAATTCCGAACAGCTCGATCCGATCGGGCCCACAACATTCTGCGAGGCCCTAGAGCGATTTTCATCGATGAAGATCACTAACGATCGAGCCCCGATCCATGCTCGGTTCGGTTATGATGTGGGCAGGGACGAATTTTTCAACCCACCCACCACCCACTTGATAGCCATCGTCAAAGATTTAACCGACGTGCTGGACTATGCCTCCGAGGAGGCAGAATACATGGATGAAGAGGACGGTGCTCCCACCCCCGTTAACACCAGGAGTTGGGCCGCCACTTCTACATATGACGTCTACATGGTGGATACTCCTGCCACCAACGGCGACAACATGCCTCACAACGACGGCGACAAATCGGGCGATGCGCCATCAAGGCACCGGAAATCGCATAAGAGGTCCAAAAGCAAAAAGGGAAGAAGAGCTATTTATCAGCAATGGGGACGGTAATGCCCCCGCTGATCATAACAACCTCGATATCCCCGAGCACCCGTTTGAGGGTCCATAGGGGCCTCGAGGAGCCATGACGTACACCCGTTTGAAGGAAGGCCTCGCAGACGAGGATGAACGCCGAGATGTGCATGATGGAGTCCAGCCCATAAACAATAATTTAGCTATTCGAGGACCCCCTAATCCAGGACTCCCTCAAATGTAGCCTGACCTTCTAGTATGTTCTATAGGGCAATGTGGTGCTTAGTTTACTGTTTCCTTCATTTGTTGTGGTGATCATTTAACTATTTAATTCAATTCTAAAATGTGATGTAAGATTTTTGTTGGTACAATTTTTGTATTGTTACTAAATCGAATATAGAAGTACTAAATACATGTGCAACATATAGAATTGCTACATTTCCTAGTTCTTAGCACGCTTGGTTTAGATAACTGGATTTTCAATGTGGATCGAACTAATCAGTTGGATCCACAATGTGTTTATTTTCTATTAACATATTTTAGTGATACTATGCCAAATATCAATTGTAACCTGATCAATATTTATCTTAAATATGTTACAGGGGAAACAATGGGGGAGACTGAAGTTTACCATCGAGGTTTGCACATCCATGGTTGTTTGGCTAATAGCACATTATTGTGCAATTACAGGAACCATTGTAATATGAATGTTTTTATTAATAATTTGTTCTTGCACATGTAGGTCCTGCTGTAAGAGGTTTAGACCCACTGTTCGACCCTTTTTGCATGTGGGGAAATGATGTGTCCTTGAATATCAGTCAAATCAAGAAACTCAGAAAGATTGTCAAGATAAACAACAAGATGTTTGTCTGCACAATGAAAAAGACATCAGTCAACTATAGGATGGTACCATCTCTTTCACCTTGTCCTTTTTCCTTTGCACCATTTCAAATTTTAGAAAATATATTTCTGTGTATGCTTGTTTTCAGTCCTTCTCAAGGAAGTTCATTGATGATTACGTCTCAAACCACCTGTATGATCAAGAGGCGATGAAGGTATCCATACATCACCCACGGTATAATCTTAAAGTCTTCCTTAAGATGATGAAGGATGGGTGGGCAATCATCCACATGCACTGGCCTAAAGTTGCCAGGACGTTCAACGTCATTCAAGGCTGAGTATTCACCTTCCGCTTTAACAATTTTCTAGATGAGATTCATATGTCTATTTACCTTCTATGATGATACTTAATTTCCAAATGTTTTAGATGTTGCATTCGAAACTTTATCTTGTTGTGCAATTGGGTAGCTAGGCAATATATGCATATATGAGGTTGTACCCTGATGTAATTCAATTATGAAATCCTGGTTGCCGTACTACGAATAATAAATATATTCTATGGTTGATATGAAATATTAATTTGGATTACTAAATGGAATATAAATAATTGATCAATCAGGCTGATTATTTAGGTTCCCATTGCAGACGGTTTCTAAGACAGGACCGTGGGCAATTACGTGAACAAACCCACACGGTTTCTAGAAAGTTGGCGTGTTGGATCGTTGAGCAATCACACACGAATTCTGGTCGACAAATGTGTGCGTTAGGACACCCAATCACAAACGTTTTCACATAGCTAGTGTGTGTGATGGGCAGCCCAATGCCAAACAGTTTCTTCTAGACACTGTGAGTGATGTTTTGAGTAACGCAAACAACAGAATTATAACTATCGTGTGTGATGAACACACCTATCACACACGGTGTTATATAGAAAATTGTGTGTGATCTGCAATACGAACAGAAACGTACCCTTGGGATTCCTTGTGTGGGATGCTAAGCCATCTCACACGTCTTCCAAAATATGTTTGTTTCTGATGGTCCTTCCAATCGCAAACGATATATTTTTGTCCATCGTGTGCGACCAGGTGGAGGCATCACCGACGGTTTTGCCTGTCGTGTGGGATAGCCCCCCTATTTCCCACAGATGCAAGGCGGCGGTTTAAGACTACACCCCAGAAAGGGGTTAAAAACTGTTTGTATAGCTCGCAGCTGCACTAGTGAAAGATTACTTTTAAATCCTTGACCATATCAAGTATATTATCACCAGTATGGTGGTTAGGCTTCTTTCGGTTATCTGCCTAAAAAACAATCATACAATTAATAAAATTATACAAGTAACTATCTAGATAAGATTTTTTTTACAAAAAGGATAAGAACAAGAGGCTCACCGAGGTGGTGCCGACGACGGGACGACGCGGGGGATCGACGGCAGTGAGGACGAGGACGGGGACGGGAAGGCACTAAGTAAAGCACACCTACACATGCAAACTAAGAAGAGGATTTGAACTCAAATTTCATGCATATAAATCAAATTTTATTAACTTGTAATTAAGGTGGTGTTCCCAGCAATAACATAGACACGTGTCCAAATAGACCTAATTAAACATGGCATGGCTTTCGGTCTGTCGAGGTTTTCCTTAGAAAAACTCATGCCTCATGGAGTGTATGGTGCGCACCCTCTCACACTTATATGATGGTGTATGTTGGTGGACACTACCTCACACTAATATTTCGATCATCAGTGCTGGTCGTTTCCCCTTCTTCTCGCGCAATATATCAAGGTATATATCACGAGAAGAAGAAGAGGGAAACGACCCCCACGATAACAGTCGTAATTCCTCCATGAAGAAGAGACATGAAAGTCACACAAGGAGCTCTGACAGACCGAAAGCACGTAATTGTTTTACTAAAAATTTCTAGACCTTTTTTAGAAGGCACTAAGTAAACCACACATACACGTTGCCGGAGGATCTAAGATATACATCTATACCTACTAATAAAGTACAGAGCGTTTCTACCCGTACGTCATACATTTTATAAAAAAGCCTCTAAGTTTTTCTTTAAATAACCCGCAGTCTAACATTAAGTGTCTTTGGGCTTCGTTCCAACTGGAATGACCACTATCTCACGCGCTTGGGCACTGGTTAGTATACCGCATTCAGCTGCAGTGCACTAGGCCCAGTTTGTCCTGTTTTCAGCCCATTTAGTTCCCTGGCTTTTATTATTTACTGATAATATGTTAAACATGGTCATGCTATAACTTTGCAACCATAACTCGGATTAAAATAATTTCTATACGTAATTTGATAAGAAAATGTGTACTTTCCATCCGTGCTATTATTTGTTCTTGTGAACCACTTTAAAATTCCGTTTAGGACATAACCTTAATTAACCTAATTAGCTGTTATGGTTTATTTCGAAAATTACTAACACACAATATAATAGTTATATATATGACAAATGTTAGGAGGGTCTACACATATGGATCTGAGGGAGTATAAAGTATAATTTTCAATGGGCATATAGGAGTAAAAAAGAAAGAAGAAAATAAAGGGCGTGAGATTTTTTATTAATCTTCAAGCGCATGCAAACATGGCCTAAAACACATTTAATAAAATCATTTTATCGAGATTTTTCTCATAACTTGGTGCAAATTCCAAACACTGCTTCAACTTACAAATAATACATGGGTGTGCTTTTTTTAAATAAGACTCTTTAAGATCAGATTAGTATTACAAACCATAGCAAAAGTAATGTATGCATTCTTCTTCATGTACTACTGATATGAATTTTTGCTAGAGCTGTGTGTGCCTCTCTGTCGTGGCCAGGCACAATTCGAATGTTGTTGGGTTGTGACGGGAAGTGGACATGTCAACTGTATCTCTCGTTGCAACGCACGGACTTATTTCCTAGTTGAAACTAACACAACTATGTAAAACATTTAAATGCAACAGCAAATGCGATCAAAATCGCAACTAAGGTAACAATTGATCTAACAACATAACGATAGCAAGCCTCATTATCAATGGCATATTTTCTAATCTTTCTAATCTTCAAGCGCATTGCATCCTTCTGGATCTTGTGTAAATCGACGACATCGGTAACATGCAACTCCAATTTCATCTTCTCTTCTTCAACTCTTTTCATTTTTTCTTTCAAATAATTTTTTCCTTTTTCAACTAAATTTAACCTGTCGACAATTGGGTCGGTTGGAATTTCCAGTTCACATACCTCCTAGATAAAGACATCTATGTCAAGTTGGTCGGCATAATTTTCATAAACACTGAATGAAACAAATAGTAATAAAAGATAATATACCACATCCGAATCATAGACCGGATGAGAGACGATGGGGGCGATACCAAAACCATGACACTATATAATAACAAACAATAATACAAGTAAGAAGTTAATTTGAGCTCTACATAATAGCAAACACTGAATGAAATAATGAAGTTGATAACCTTTGACCTAGACAAATCTTGGAAAAAATGGAGCTTAGAGGTCGAGTTTGGAGGAAGAACATAGATGATAACTTAAGTGTGGCTCGGGCATTCCATCGAACACCTCATGTGCATATATAGGCAAAAAACAGAGTAGCCCACGTCCACCCTTCCATGGCCAAAACACAGAGAAAATGGGGGGGGGGCGTGGATATATATAGGCAGAAGATTTAGTCTTGGTTTGTGTCTAAAACCGGGACTAATGGCCACACCTTTAGTGCCGGTTCTAGACACCAACCGGGACTAATGTGCAGCAACCATTTTAGTCCCGATTGAAGGCTAGAATCAGACTAAAGATGCCAGCCAAACCAGGACTGATGCCTGCCGAGGCCCCGCCTGCATCCTAGCCTCTCGAACCGATACTGATGCTTTCATTAGTCCCGGTTCGTAACTTGACCGGGACTAATGCTCTGATATGACCAGGATCAAAGCCCTGCTTTCTACTAGTGCCAATTGAAAATACAAAAAACCATGAGTGTCCTCGGTAGGCTGGAGATCATGGCCGGATGTACCAGAGACGTCTAGAAAATGCACACTTGCAACCGAGTCGATCACTTGATACATAGCTAATGGATCCTTAGAGCATTCCTTGTTCAGGAGATGATAGTCAACACATGTGTAACAAGTGTGGTTCTTCTTGGAATACAGAACGAATAAGAAGGTTGAAAACTGAGAATCCGAGACAACAAAAGAGAAAAGAGGAGCGGTGCTGACAGAGGTAAGGCAGGGGGTGGCCAACACGGCGAAATCGCTAATTGAGGAGTATCCCTTTCAAAGATCACTCCCACCTCTCAGGTCACGACAAGTGGCACACTGCATGCGTGCCACTTGTCGCAACCTGGAAGTTTTCGCTTTTTTCATAGACCTGTATTTTCAAAATGTTTTATCTCTTAAACCGCGCGTCCAAATCTCGAAATGTTTTCACCGTTGGGTTCCTCATGTCAAGATCTTTAAAACTAGATCCCATGTTGATAGGTTTGGACAAACTTCTTTTTTCATGAAAAAACCAGTTAAAAACCGGACGGAAAAACCGTGCATCTCGTGATAAAAAAATAGAAAATCCGTTTTTTTGTTTCCGAGGGGCATGGTCGTGCCTCTCGCGGAAGCAAAACCATGCCTCTCTCGAAAAAACAGAAAACACGTTTTTCCCGTTTTCGAGAGGTACGACCGTGTTTCTCACGAAAGCACAACTGTGCCTCTCGCGAAAACATAACTGTGCCTCTCGCGAAAGCAAAACCGTGCCTCTCACGGAAGAAAACAGAAACCATGTTTTTTTTTCGTTTCTGAGAAGCCCGCCGTGCCTCTTGCGAAAAAACAACAGAAAACATGTTTTTTTTGCGATTGTTTTTGAATTTTTTTCATCCGTAAGCTAAGAAAGACCGATGAAAAAACGAAACATGAAAAAACCCAGAAAAAATCAATGTGAAAAGCCAAAAATGCGTACGAAAAAATAAAAAGATAAAATTCGAAAGAAACTATTAGAACGCGTGACACATGACGGCGGCTGAAAACGCTCTAAGTAAGTAGAGGTGCGTGGACTGATCGTTGAGAGGGTCCGGAAAGAACACTCCCTAGTTAGTTGCTTTTTTTTTTTTTGAGAAACAGTTAGTTGCTCCCCCAGCACGGACCAATACGACACACAACCAAATGGGCCAGTCTTCGTGTGCGGGCCCGAGGCCCGCAAGTATGAAACCGCCTTTGCCTCGAGGCACCCAAACCCAATCCCAGTCTGAGGCTCACAACGGGAATATCTCTCCGCGCCGCGCCGCGCCGCGTTGCCGACCGACCTCTCTCATCTCCTCTCCTGCCCCCACCCGCTCCGGATCCAGCCCGAACCCACCAGCTCCACCTTCCTCCGATTTCCGCCGCCTTGCCACCGCCAGCTCGGCGAATCCGTCTCCGGCAAGGACCGAGCCTCCGCCTCCGCCACCGCCACCGCCTCTTCCTCTCCTCGGCTATAAAGGGCGGCCCGCGGCCAGGCGCGCCCTTCCCTCCCTCCCCGCGCTCTGGCGGTGGCCGGTCTGCTCCTCCTCTCCTCGTCCGGGGCCCCGGGTCGTGCCTCTCGCCTCCTAGCGTTTGGTTTGAACATTGGCTCGTCCGTTTAGAATCGCGCCTGGTCCTCGATTCGTTTGATTTTGCTCACTCATGCTCGATTCGTCAGCTCAGAAATCACGCGCTTTGCTCGTCCTCGCCGTCGCCGTTTGGAGTGACACCCGATTCGAGTTTGCTTGTCCTCGCCGTCGTCTGTTTGGGGTCGCGTCCGATTCGATCTTGCTTGTCCTCGCCGTCGTCTGTTTGGAGTCGCGTCCGATTCGATCTTGCTTGTCCTCGCCGTCGTCTGTTTGGAGTCGCGTCCGATTCGATCTTGCTTGTCCTCGCCGTCACCCTGATACGCTGGCGTTCTTGGGCCGTTTCGTCTCGTCGGGGTCTCGGTCTGGTTTGCGAACTAGTAATGCTGTCTGCGTGCGCTTCTGTTATCCGAGAGACGCTCCAGATCCTGGGTTTCGTGTTCGCCTCGGTTGCTAGTTGATCAGTTCGCGTTGGCTCCTCCTCACCTGCGTTGCTCTATTGTGATACTCTGTTACTTCTTGACTTTGTCAGTTCTTGTTGGCCCTCTGTCGATTCTTGCAGAGATGTGTTGATTGTTATGTTTGTTCTGATGGTGTCTGCTTCTGTTCTTTCCTATTGCTTTCTTATTATCATGCTTTGCTTATGGGTTCATTAGGGGTGCAAACCATGTAGGCCGTGGGTGCCATTTCGAGAAGACAGGCAGGCAGAGTAGAAAAGTTTTACAAGATCGCAAACCATGTGGCCTGCTGCTTGACTAATTGAACACCTGCTGTTGCTACTTTTGGACAAGGTCTCCTTCATTCTTCGTGATGTTGCTATTTCCATTTAGCTACTGATACGAGTACTAGATGAGGTGCTGCCAGTTACTTCCCCTTAGACTTCGTTCTAGATTGCATAGCATAACTCCAGAATTTAGGCATCTAATTCTGTTGTGAGCATAACTCCAGAATTTATTTATCCGTGGAAGCACGTTCATCACTTGTTTTTTTAATCAATGCTGCTCACTTTTGTCAATTCCATTTTCTTTGGATAATAATTTCAATGAACCTATAATGAGGACATGTGCTGGTACTGTTTGTCTTCTTGTGATCCAATTGACTAGCCCAACTCTCATGTGCTGACATTTGTTAATCCCCAGTTTGTGTGCCTGAAAAGTTATTGTTTGTCCTGTTAAATTTTATGGCATGAACTAGGTATTGTGATTAATGACTTGCTAAGAAACAAATGGTTGTTCACTGATTACTGATAGATAAAAAGGATTTATCAATTCAAGCAACTCCTGTACTTACTGGTTAACATATCATGCATGCTAACTTATGTATTTGTGGCTATATAGGGCATGCACTTGGGAAACCTGGGTGTGAATAGGATTTGGATTGCATATACATTTTATGATATGTTTGTTTATAACCTGGTTGTGACCTAATAGTGTAAATCTACTAATTTTTATTTAGTTGATGTTCAACGCAAGTAGGTTTTGTTCGTAAGTGGTATTTCTTTTGTGTCTGTATGAACATTCATGCTGTCATTTTTTTAATCACAATCATTTACCATGGTGTTCGACAATACCTTTTTACTGTTCTTTGTTCCCTTTTGAAGTTCACTGATTCAAATTTGCATGAGATATCTGATGTGGAATATAGAATTAATTGTGTTAGTATATACTATCTATGGTGTGTTTTATTCGAGTTACTGACTAAATATCTTACAGATTTGCCTTGAGATGATACAATGTTTATATGACACGAGTGATTTATGTTTGTTGAATGTGAAATTGTATCTTGACGAATAATCATTTATGCTAACTTGGTATTGGTAGTTCCTGATTCATAGGTAACAGACCTAGTTCTTGTTTAGTGTAGACACCCGACTATTCTTTTTCTTCAATTTTTGGTGGTATGTGTGCTCTGTTATGTCTTATGTGGATATCATTTTTTTTTGTATTACTGCTGTCCAGTCACTGGAATAATGCTTTTCTTCCTTTGCCTAGACTTTGTGACAATTAATTTATAGTGCAATCATTTATCATTGAGCTTCTGACATTGCGTAAAATTATGCGTAATGTTTGTTTGATCATTGAGTAGTTAATATTTATTCCGAGTTTCTACTTTATGGTACCATTAGTGTCTATTAGAACTTGTGAGCCATGGGGTGCATTTTGTTGGGTGCTTGCTTTGCATCATAGTTCTCATTACTGAATAATATGTATATTTTGTATGCAGACATGTGGATCTGAACATGTCACATTGGCTCTTTATTGTGTTGCTAATGACACAAATGGGTTGGGTTTGCATACAGCGCATGTATATTTACATTTTTTACACTTTGCGATGTTGATGTGTGTAGTCCCAAAATGTTATTTTAGCCAAACTTTGCTACTTCTGGAAGTTTGGTTTTGGTGTTGTATGCATAACTGCCTATTGGCACCTGATATTTGCATGTATCTTTCTATATAAGGTCATGGACATGTCATTTTGTTATCTATATATACACCTCTGTAGTTGGAAGTATCTTTACCCTTTGATTCTGCTCATCCTCGCTGTGGTCAGTTTGGATATCGCTTCGGATTTGATTTTGCTCGTCCTCGCCATTGTCCGTTTAAAATCACGTCTGGTTTGATTTTGCTCATCCACGCCATCGTCCGTTTAGGATTGCGTTTGATATGATTTTGCTCCTCCTCGCCGTCGTCAGTTTAGTTGTGTCTGATTTGATTTTGATCGTCCTCGCCATCGTCTGTTTGGAATCACGTTTGATTTGATTTTTATTGTCCTCGCCGTCTCGCCGAGGGTCTCCGTTTGGTTTGCGAACTAACAATTCTCATTGAGAAATTCCTGCGTCTGTTTCTGTTATCCTGAGAGACGCCCCGGATGCTGTGTTTCGTGTTCGCGTCGGCCTGACGGTTGCATGAACGATCGGTTCTGGTATTCAAATCGGATTAGGGCCGGAGACGGAAAGACGGGGAGCAATGTCAGTTTATCGTGCTAGTTCATGTCGGTTCCTAGGCTATGTCACCTGCGTTGTTCGTCGGCGATTTTCAGACCTCAAACGCTTGTGCCCTTGTGATACTCTGGTTTTAGGTCTGTTAATGCAAGGTGGATTATTGGCTTTCTGTGAATTCTTATTGTACCGGCTAGCTGGTCTCGCTTTCCGTAGGCATGTGTGCTCTCATCCTAGACGTAGAGATGGGGTGATACCTTACGGTTGTTCTGATGGTGTTACTGCTTATGTTCTTTCCAATTAGTTTCTTCTTGTGATGCTTTGATTTTGTTCCAATATCTGCCTTTCCATATACGGGGATGTGTTCAGGGGTGAAAACCGTGTAGGATGTGTTGTGTTTTATACTAGCTATGGTGTGTTCTATACTTTGTGATGTGGAAGGTAGAAATATCATATCTCTTCTCTGTTAGTACAGAAGATATGGTGTGTTTTATTCAAGTTATTAACCACATCTCTTACCAATTTGCCTCGAGATGGTACATTTTTATATGATATGAGTGATTGATGTTTGTTGAATGTGAAATTGTATCTTGACGAATAATAATTTATGCTAACTTGGTATTGGTGGTTCCTGATCATAGGTAACAGACCTAGTACTTGTTTTGTGTAGACAGCGAACTATTCTTTTTTCTTAACTTCTTTGTGACGTGTGTTCCATTATGTCTTGTGGATATCATATTCTTCTTTGTATTAATGTTGTCCAGTCACTGGAATAACGCTTTTCTAAGTATTTAAGGTACAAATATGTGGATTTTGACATGTCGCATTTGCTCTTTATTTATTGTGTTGCTAAGGACACTGATGGGTTGAGTTTGTATACAACACAGGTATATTTACGTTCTTTACACTCTGCGATGCTGATGCCTATAGTCCCAAAATGTTTATTTAGCCAAATTTTGCTACTTCTGGGAATTTCTGTTTATACATGTGCTTTATCCATAACTACTTATTAGCACCTGATATTTGCATGGCTGTTTTCATGATGGCTAATTTGATTCGCTATGGTTGTTCTCATGGTGTGCTTCAAGTGTTTGAACTGAAGCCATGGATTGCTCATCAAATTGGTATGTTTTTGGATGATAACCCCTCTCGAATTTAACTCCTTCCAATATTTTACATAGCGTTTATCTCACGGCTGGTAATGGTAACCTTATGAATGCACATCCCACATTTTAGCTAGTTGTATAGTAACGCCATACTTATTTGGACGTTGTTCTGTATATGCAAGTGTTGACCTCACATATTGTGTTGGTATCTGCCTACGCAGCTGAGCTCTTTCCGGATAGGACAGAGGTACAATGTTTACATCCATGGCAGAAGGTTCTTAACCTTGAAATCATCAAAAGTCCTTGGACTCAAGAGGGTTGTCACTGCACTCCTGACTTTGTTCGACAAAAAAAGGCTTTTGCACATTTAATAGTTATATTTATGATATTTTTTCTACAGGAAGATGATAAAATTAGTGATGTTGTAAACACGTATGGACCAACAACATGATTGCAAGGTCACTACCTGGACGTATAGGCAAGCAATGCCGAGAGAGGTATTCTTTTGATTGTTTTATTTTTATGGATTGTTGAAATGCTTTTCCTCCTTTGTGCAACACAACATAAAGAACTGATTGGTAAATATGAAGCTGATTTTGAATTTCATATAAAACATCTCAGGTGGCATAATCTTCTGAATCCAGACATACAGATAGATTCTTGGACTACTGTGGAGGAACAGGCACTAATTAATGCCCATCGGGTATTATGATATTAAGTGGGAAGAAATAGCAAAAGTTCTTCCTAGAAGGTAATGCCAACAACTTACATCCTGTTGGAATGATGTATAGTCTAGCCTTGGTCCTCTTTGTTACCATATTCCTAACATGAATGATGTAGCCCTTGCCAGTTCCTTGCTCTTTCCTGAACATTGCAGGAATGGGGTACTTCCATTTGTGTAACTTCTATTTGTTCTCAGTTCTTCTCTCCTATAGCTAAAGTCAAAGATGACAAACCAGGTGAATTATTGGAGTTGCAAGATACACAGAATCATCGGTATGTTTTGATCAGTTTGTCTGACTTGTTTTATACTGAATCCTTGATTCCATGATAACTTTGATACACACACGAGTAGTTACTTATGCTATTATGATCATAAACTGATTTCCAAGTATTTCCGACTCATATATGATGCTTATTTCATCACAGGTCATATGAATCTTCTTTTGTAAATATATGACTGCTGGTGCTGCTGATGACGTAAGCTACTTTTCTTGCTTCAAGAATAATAGAAACATCATTTACATTGTGGTACTCACATCTTAAGCTGCTCATGTCATTTCAGGCAAGCAATTGGCTTGGAACTGATGAGAGGCAACCACTGTTGCCAACTTGAAACCTATAGTTTTTAGGTATGAATGGCTTACCTTAGCCAGAATTTCTGTAAGAATGTTGCTCATGTTACATGCCTTGCTTTCTCTAGTAAATAAAACAAGAATACATTTGACATTTCTTTTCTGTCCATATGTATGCGTATGCTCATGATATTTGAATTACGAACCAAATTCTAAATAAACAAGCATACGTCTATGAGCCTATAAACTTGTGGGTAGTGATGAAGATAATTACTTAATCAGCCTCTAACAAACTTCCTATTTTCAGGAACAAAGATCTGAATCACCCTCACGCCTCTACAGAAATCAATTTACTCATTCAGGTTCTGGAATTTCTTTATTCTGAGTTTACTTGGGTCTTGCATGTTTTACCTGTCTGTTTTTGCCCCTATCTATGTATGTTTCTTGTGTGCAAGCGATCCATTCTGTGTGTGTGACTGTCTGGCTTGATGGTGTGCGTGTGTGTCTGGCTTCACTCTGTGTGTGACTGTGTGTGTGTGTCTGGCTTGGCGGTGTGTATGTGTGGCTTGACTGTGTGTGTGTGTGTGTGTGAGATTGTGTGGCTTGACTGTGTGTGGCTTGACTGTGTGTGTGTGTGTGTGTGTGAGATTGTGTGGCTTGACTGTGTGTGTGTATGTGTGGCTTGACTGTGTGTGAGAGACTTGTCTGTGTGTGTGTGTGTGGCTTGACTGTGTGCCTGTGAATATTGCATTTGCTTGATGGTGTGGCTTGTATGCTTTGCTGAATGATTGGTTGTGGCCTAACACTGCCTTTGCCGGTCCCAAGCCCCGATGTAAAAATGTGGAGGGAGCTGCAGTTGCCTCCTTTGTATTTTTTTCACTACGAGTGTTGATAGAAGTTACATAGTTTAGGTTATGTCCTAATCGAATAGTGAAATCTTCACATAATATAGCTTTGAAATGCATCCTTCCTTGCTATGAACTTACAGATTCCTTTCTGAAGTTGTACGAGGTCAATGCTTTTCTTACATAACGCCAAAGGGAAGCGAGTGTATGCTATACAGGAAGCTTTGTATTATTTTATTTAGGCGCACTGGCCGTCAAGGTTTCCACGCAATGTGTAACATCCGATGTTCGGAATGTTGAAGCTAAAAAGTGGGGCAAGAAATTTTGTTTGTTTAATCAATTAGTTTTTATAATCTGGTAGTTTTAATTTGAATCTGTGCAAAACTTCATGTTCAAGATTTGTTCGATTAACAAGTTAACTTGTCGATTAATCCCTACTTACAGGGTTAGTGAGTAGTCGATAAATCGTCTGATTAATGAATTTAACTTGTTGAATAACCTATTAACCCCTTACTCGCCAGCCAACCTAGCAGCTACCAGTTAACGATTTCCTCAATGATGTGCAAACCTAAACCGAAATTTGACTTTTATTTTGCTTTTTAGGTCTGTTTATTTCTCTCAGTTCAGTGTTTAAATATGTGAGTCTGAATTTCTTTTGATTATCTGAAGTTCGTTTGATATTTGTCTGAGTGTTTGGTCGTTTTCTATATTTCATCAAAAGGAAAGACGGCAATAACCATCGTACGTCCTAAGACCACAGATTGACCATGTCACTGTATGCATGCACAAGTGATGATGTATGATGTCAGTAGGAATCTTTCGTCTTTTCTATTTTCATTACAGATTAAAAAATTGTTTTCACCATTAAATCCGTCATGATCAGATCTTCGAAACTAGATCTCGTATCAATATGTTTTGATGACATTCTTTTGGGTAGAAGTTGCCATGTTTATTGCGCATAAATTGTCATCATGATTACACTCAAGTTGACATGAGTAAATTTTGCAAATACTTTTTTTAGGTTTAAAGTAAATTTTGACATGTTAAATAAAAGAATTAAGAAACCAAACTTGTCATGATGAATTACTAAAATTTGTTATGATACATGAAATAATTTTGATATGGTTCATTGTAAAAACGTCAATTACTTTAAAAATGAATGGTCAACGGATCAAATTTGCCATGAACCATGAACTAAAATCGTCGTGATGAATTACTTAATTTGCAATGATACATGCACTAAAATTTGCCATGGTTCATATAAAAAATATTTTCCATGTTCAAAATACTAGAATTGCCATCGTCAAAATACTAAAATTTTCATGATCTATAAACTGAATTTGCCATGAGGAATTACTAAAAAATGTCATGATCCATGAATTAAATTTGTCATGTTTAATTACTAAAATTTACCATCATCAATTAACAGAACTTGACATAAAAAGTGGTTGAAATACAAAGGTAACTTTAAATCTAGAAGAAAAAACTAGTTGAACCATGTCGTGCCAATTTTATTGTAAATACTATGACAACTTCAATGTAAGTATCATGGCAATGTTTGACCAAAAAAAAGATCGTCGATACATATCAATATGGGACCTAGTCTTGAAGATCTCATCGGTACAGATTTAATGATAAATACGGATTTTTAAATGAATTTTTATTTAAGAGATAAAAAAATTCTAAGTTCAAAAAACCAAAAAGATTTTGTTGATGTCATATGTTTGATGTTTATAAAATGAATGATCATGGGGGCGTATGGATTATGTTGCCTCATCCACACGTGTGGGCTTTATCATTTAAAAAGAAGTCATTTCTTTTGATTTTATCTTTGCTGGGCGTAGCCTGTAGTTTTACCTCCTCCCAAACCGAATGGGCCTAACCAATTCTGCATCCATCCTTCTTTATTTTCTTTTTTATTTTCCCAACCGAATGGGCCTAGCCAATCCGAATGGTAAAGTAAAGCCCACCCTCTCTGTATCTCTCTCTCTCTTAATTCTTTTTCTCTTTCCCAGGCCGCAGCCCAACCACTTCCTCTTCTTATTTTTCTTCTGCTCCTCTTCCTTCCTGATAGGCCTGCATGCCCACCACCCAGGTGAGCGAGCACATGTTTCCTGGAAAACCCTAGGGGAGCAACTAGTTAGCGAGCATTCCCTCACAAGCGTACCAGCGATCGCTCACACGCATCGTCATTTGACGCGTTTCCCGTCGCCATCACGTGTCATGCTCTGAGCGTTTTTTTCGGATTTTTTTTTATTTTTTCGCGCGTGTTTTTGCCTTTTTCGAGTGGTTTTTTTGGTTTTTTGGTTTTTTTTGGTGTTCCGGTTTTCCACCGGTCTTTCCTAGCTTTTGGACGATTTTTTTTTAATTTTTTTTGCATGGAAAAACACGTTTTCTATTTTTTACGTGAAAAAAAAATGTTTTCTGTTTTTTCGCGAGAGGCACGGTTTTGCTTCCGTGAGAGGCACGGTTTTGCCTTTGCGAGAGGCACGGTCGTGCCTCTCGTAAAGGATAAAAAATGCGTTTTCTGTCTTTTTTTTGTGAGAGGTACGGTTTTGCTTCCGCTAAAGGCATGACCGTGCCTCTCGGAAAGGGAAAAAACGCGTTTTCTGCTTTTTTTTCCGCTAGAGGCACGGTTTTGCTTCTGCGAGAGGCACGGTTTTGCTTCTGCGAGAGGCACGGTTTTGCTATCGCGAGAGGAACGTCGTGCCTTTCCGAAAGAAAAAAAAAGCGCGTTTTCTGTTTTTTTTCTACGAGAGGCACGGCTCGTGCCTCTCGGAAAAGAAAAAAACGCGTTTTTTGTTTTTCTTTCTATCGTGTGAGGCATGGTTTTTTTCGTCCGGTTTTTCCTGGAAAAAGAG
Source organism: Hordeum marinum (assembly GCA_022496015.1). Classification (NCBI taxonomy): domain Eukaryota; kingdom Viridiplantae; phylum Streptophyta; class Magnoliopsida; order Poales; family Poaceae; genus Hordeum; species Hordeum marinum. The sequence continues at coordinate 517,871,644 of CM039673.1, forward strand.
GTTCCTCAAAACCTATCAGGATCTAGTTTTGAAGATCTTGATACGAGAAAGCCAACGGTAAAAATGGTTCAAGATTTGGACGCACGGTTTAGGAGATAAAACGTCTCGAAAATAGGGATCTACGAAAAAAACTCCTAGGTTGCGACAAGTGACACGCATGTAGTGTGCCACTTATCGCAACTTGGGGAGGTGGGAGTAATCGTTGGAAGGTGTACTCGCTAACTAGTAATTTCACCCTATTTGACACCATTTGACACCTTTTGTGTCAAATTATCGAGCCGCCACACGCACTATCAAAGCGATCAACATCCGGCCCGCTTAAAAGCAAGATGTGCGCTCCAACCATCCTGGTTTTCGAAACCTTCTGGAAGGTTCCAGCCAACTTTTCCGGTTTTGGGAACCTTCTAAAAGGTCCCTGAACTGGTTTTTTCTGTTTCTTTTTTTTCATTTTCATTTTTTCATTTTTTCCTTTTCTCTTTTTCTTTATTTTTTCGTTTTTCAATTATCTTTCCTTTTTCCTTGTTCTATTTCTCCTTTTCTTTTCTTTCCTTTTTCAAGTTTCTTTTATGTTTTAGGAAATGTTCACATTTTCGAAATTTTGTTCACAAATTTTAAAAATGTTCGCTTATTCAAAATATTGTTTGTGTTTTTGCAAAAACAATACGGAATCTTTCTGCTCCGAAATTTCACAACTTTTCAAAAAATGTTCCCGTTTTCATTTTTTTGAAGTTCAAAAAATGTCCCCATTTCAGAAAATATCAGAAATTTAAAAAATGTTGATGTTTTCAATTTTTGTTCGTAAATTAAAAAAATGTCCGCTTATTCAAAAAATGGTTTGTGTTTTTGCAAAAAAAGTTCGGAATGTTTCTGCTCTGAAATTTCACAACTTTTCAAAAACTGTTCATGTTTTCAAAAAATGTGCCCATTTCAAAAGATATTCACGTCTTCATATTTTTGAAGTTTCAAAAAATTGTTCCTATTGCAAAAAAAATCAGAAATTCAAACAATGTTCAAGTTTTCAAATTTTAGTTGGGAGTTTAAAAATATTCGCATCTGCCCAGTTTTGTTTCAGTATTTCAGAAAATGTTCTTGTTTAATTTATTTTTTCTTGATTTTGAAAAATGTTCATGCTTTTCTAAAATATTTCAATTATTAGAAAACCATTCTCAATTTTTAGAAGTGTTTGCGTTTCACAAAACACTCAGTTTAAAAAAGTGCATCCAAAATTTTGAAAATAATTCAGATCTGCCCCATGGGTTGGTTCTTAAATATTGATGCTGCTAATTAATCAGGAACATTCGTTAGCTCAGCTGGTTGTAGTGCGTGGTCAATACAACAGCAGAAACAGTGAAACGCGCGTGGCGCGACCCAGAAAGGCCGCTAATCAGCTGCTCTGTGCGAAGCCACACTAGTTGACGTAGAACGCGTCATATAGGATGTCCCCTCTTTTCAGTCCTCTTCCTCTGCACGCTCCCATCCTGAAGAAACCCCTCCACTTAATCCTTCAATTCTCAACCGTTCCCAAATTCAAGAGTACTTAAACTGCGTCCCAATATCCTCTCTAATGCCCTCCTGGCTTCTCCCATTCTCTGTTCTCCGAAGAGGACAAAATTTGTGTTATGACCTTTTGTGCAAAAAAAATCCAAAAGTGACCTCGTTTTCATTTTTTCTTTCTAAAATAACCTGTTTTGGTCACGCCAACATCCCTGGTATCTAGGTTACACGGGAGACGCCACGGTCTCCGGCGTCTACCCCGTGGCCCGCATGACCGGCTGACCCGTTGCCCAACTGACGTGGTAAAATGCATGGCGTCTGGTCCTAGTAAGTGACTAAACGCCAGTGATCTTGGCGTCTGGCCTCAGCAGATCACACAATCAATTTTTCAATAATATGTGCCACATCATCCAGACGCCAAGGTCCTTGGCGTTTGGTTGCCCAACTGACGTGGTAAAATGCACGGCGTCTGGTCCTAGTAAGTGACTAAACGCCAGTGATCTTGGCGTCTGGCCCCAGCAGATCACACAAACAATTTTTCAATAATATGTGCCACATCATCCAGACGCCAAGGTCCTTGACGTTTGGTCACTTACCAGGACCAGACGTGAAGGTCCTTGGCGTCTGGTCCCTTGCCACATCAGCAAGTCAACAGGCTAGCCGGTTGTGCGGGACACAGACCAGACGCGAGGGACCAGGACCATGACGTCTTTCGTGCAATCCAGATGGCAAGGATGTTGGCATGACCAAAACAGGTCAAAATTGATTTGTTTTTAAAAAAGCAAGGTCAATTCTGGATTTTGTTAGTATAAAAGGTTAAAACACAAAAAATGTCCCTCCTAAGATTACTCCACGAAAGTGCTGCTGCTTTATGGACTTCGCCACACGTTTGCTACTCTAGCCACCCTAAACAAGTTGTTGCGTCACAAGGACTGTACGTTCAGGGTTGATGAAGTTTGTTCTGTTGTACACATGAAGCAATCTGCATCTCCTTTGACTCCAATCGGCGTCTTCTTGCAGCCCCGCTTGGTTAGCCGTTATCCAATCCCTCACACATGTGTGCGCAATCGTATGTAACCTACACCCTAGACAATTCCTTGCAGCTTATGGTGTTAGTTAGCCATGCCGATGCCGCCACCGGCATGGACCAAATGTTTTTCAATGGCATTGACACGTTTGCATCGTTTTTTTCACCGGCTGATCTCGAGCACAATAGATGAAATGTTTTGTATGATCCCATGAATATGCTGGTAGTTTCAAATTTTGAGTAAGCTTTGCTTAAGTTATTTATTAGGTATCTGCCCAGGAATCTTCTTGTTGCTTATTTTAATTTTTGTTTAGCATGATGATAAGATGTGGTACATATATCTTTGTCAACCATATTGCATGCATGTTTAATAGATTGATGATGTCATGCCATTCTCTAGGTCGTCTTTATTTTAATCATGTGTGTTATCTATCTAGTTCTCTTTATACTAGTTTCCATGAATCAGTTTGTTATCTTAGAACGTAGTCATGGTTGTGATGAATTGCTTGTGTAAGCCTATATATCATGGCTTGAGATCATTACTTATGTGTGGTATGAGACTAGCACATTATTGTGTAGTGTTCGTATTGTTTTGTGGATGTTTGCTATCCAAGATTACATGGTTAGATGTTTTACATCATAGGTTAGTGTTGAGTTGCTACTATCAAATTTATGCTTTTTGTGTATAACTTTATCATATTGATGTTTGGGTAATTATCTGATGTGTTTTGTTTACCAACAACAATAGCCATGCATGCTTAGTTGGCCGAATGTATGTTTTGATCGTATGCCTACTATGTGCTATATCATTGCTGGCTTGTACTTTATGGTCGCACATATGGTTCTCCTTTGCTTGGTAGAGATACATCTTAGCATATCAATGCTAGTAGTTTTTGAGTTCATATATTTTAAATACGTAGGATTCCTTCTTGCTTGATCATGTGCCAATCCATGTAATTAGATTGTATACATAGTGTATGTGTGTACCAATCCTTCTTGCTTGATATTTATGTTAGATGATATAACCTAAGTTATGTTATAGATATGAATTGTATTGTATTGGTAGAATAATGCAGTATCTCATGTAATGATCCACCATGATTTCTCGCTATATATAGTCGTTGCATTGTTGTATGTCTAGCCATTATTCATGCAAGTGATCATGTTTTGTTCTATTACATGTGTTATAGTTGCGCTTGTGTAGCTTAATTGGTCTCATGTTAGTATATATATAGGGTCGCGCTATTCGTCACCCAGCCCATCTCTCACGGCTACACCTCCAAAGACGTAAGAAAGAAAACAGAAGGACTTGAGGTAAAATTACAGCCTAAACTAGGAACCGGTCTCTGTTCCATAAAGCAAAAGGGATCAACGTAATATTACCTCATGCATGCCAGTAATTTACATCGTGCATGTAAGCAATGTATGGTGCCCTTTATTAGGAACCCATTTGTTTAGGGTGCAATGCATATTACCTTGTGAATTATGTTGTCAATAAAATCGAGCTTATTAAATCTGTGTGTTTGCAGAATATTGTGCTAGGCTGGTAATAACTGTGATGTTAAATGTATCTGAGAAAAGTCATGTTGACTTCTTGGTTTTGGATTTCTTCTCTGCATTTTACTCCAACGTATTGCACAGTAATTGTCTACTAGATTATCTTGACGTGTGTTCACCTCATTAGCTCTAGATCACCCACAAAAAGATTCCTGGGCATTGTCGCAACTTGCAAGAGACAAGAATTACTGAATGGTTCATTACACCATGATAGAACTACTCAAAAAGCACTTGGATTTCCTGAAAAAATTAAATATGAATTTTTACAATGAACGAAAGCGATGTGAGTTCATCACACATAAATCATAAAAACAATAAAACTCAGTACAGTGCTTGACAAAGTAGCATCTTAAAAAAATCAATATCTATTGAGAAAACTATCTTTCTGTAGCAGAACTATCTCCTGTCAATCTTGAGATGGGCACTGGTCTTCTTTTGGCCAAACTCAGACATATTCATTTCAAATAAGAGGTTGCACAGTCCCCATCTGGATGAACCTACAATTTCTTCAAAGATGTGTTTCCATTTAGCCTATGTGCCATCCTCATCTGAATGACCCTATAGTTTCTGTAACGATTACTGAAAAAGTTCCAGTGCTTGGAAAATTGTTACATGCGCCATGTAGTCATATCATTGCAGCTCCTCCTTAGGTGCAAAATGTAAACAAGGAAAACTGTAAGCTGAAAAGACGAACATTAGTTTCAAAGGCACTCTCCATAATCCATCAGCCACATATTACAAGGAACTACATAAATATGACAAGGAACTAAAAGAGCACTTGTCCATGGCAATACTAAAAAAGCCCCAAGGAAGAATAAATTAATCATATTTGAATAGATAGCTCCGAAACCTAAAACAACGGGTTAAAGATGAGCAAAACCAGCACTTATAACAGTATATAAAGAATCTGAAGCAAAGCCCAAGAGAACATTTATTTGTTGCAAAAAAGAAGTAAATATTAAATCTGCAAATCCAATATAAAATAGAAATTGGACAACTAGGAATCTTCTTTCAGAAATAGATGGCTGATTTATGCCTTACCGCACCAAACGCATCTTCAGGTGGTGTGGTTCAGGAGGCAGATCATTTTGTAGATTGCTATTCATGCTCCACACACTTATTTTAGGAGCTATGTATTTGAGGATATTGTTGAACAAAAGTAGAAGGTAATGTCGAGTTTTTAGTTTGAAATTGCGGAATTTCTGCCATCTCATTCAGGGGTGAAAGAAACACAAACCGAAAACCAAAACCTTGAGCACTGTACACCATCAGCAGACTACCACAAGCCGCTTTGCCCAATACTGAGGCCACACCCCGCACACCTCGCAGACATTGCCGCCAAGCACCACGTCGTTATATCGCCACCATGGTCAGCCGCCGCTGCCCAACCTGCCCAGCCTTTCATCCGACCACCATGCCATCGCGCCCACCTGCTGCTCACTTAGATGCCGACCACCATTGAAAATCACATGCCATGATGATTATTTTATGGAACCAGACACCACAGTTAGAATAGAAAACAATGAGCCGGAGAAAGGGGGCTATAGGTACCACGAACAGAAATATATTTTTTGCAAACGTAAACTTACATCGACGCCTAAAATATTTTACCTCACGCATCGAGTTAAGGTGGAACATCAGAGGCACAACACGTTGGTTGGATTAGACCCAAGAGAAATCCGACACGGTCGATCAAATTACTTATTCTTCATCCTGCATAATTACTTATTAATAGAGTTACTACACATATAAATGGCTAAATGACCGTCATCTGCACAATCACAAAGATGAAGTACATGCACCCCTAATTGATGCCGCTGGATTATGATTTGAGTTGAAAATATCAAGGCCAAGAATCATGGCATGATGGCAAGAAAGGTAAAATAAACATCAAGTCATCCATCATGAAGAATTCCAGGGGTTCCTTAAACCAAGGTTACACCATTTCTTAAAATCGCAACCTAAAGAAGAGAAGGTTATTGTTTTGTATGACATGAAAAGCAGATCAATCGGCGATTAAATTCACCTAACAATTGTGTTCCTATGCTCTGACAGAAATGCATCATCAAGCCAACAAAAATGAAGAAACTGAATTCACGTATGCAGATTTAGACCAAGATATGTCTATCAACCTATACGAAAAATTACATGGCATTTTAAAAATAAAAAAATCTAGGCTTGCAACCATCAAATCAACAATTCTTGTATGATGATTCTCCAATTATGTCATAAATGAAGCGATTAATAAAATGGGATTTCTAAAATATTTGAGAATTAGAATGACAACAATGCTATTCTCATACTCTAGCTGATTCCTGAATGAGAATAAACTTATACACCGAGCAAATCTAAATCATAAATCTAGCTAGGAAGGAAAGATCTAAGATGGTAAGATAAGATGTAAATTGACTCATGTCTTTATCACTTTACTAATGCAGTAATGCTGCTTCCTGCACAATACCTGTCCTGCATAATATGCTAATTAATCTAATCGGCAGTAGCAAAATGACTAATAAGAACACACACGCATGCATGATAACACCTACAGAGGGAGAGAGAGAGAGAGAAAGAGAGAGAGAGAGGAAGAGAGAAAACGAGAAAACCTGGGAATGGCTTGATGCCACGTAGGAGACGGAGCCATGGAGCCTGGGCATCTTAAGCGGACCTCACTGGAGGATTGACAACGACGACAACCTCGTCAGCGCTATGGACCACTCGTAGGAAGGGGGTCGCTTCTCGCAAGCCTCACTCCAATCGGAGCCATCCTGTTGTCGTGCATGTCAAAAAGGAAGGAAGAGCGAAGTCCGGTATAATGTGTGTCATATTATTTAATTGTTTAATTAGTTTTCGCCATAGTGTTAGTTTCGTTTTTGTTGTAGGAATGCTTGCTATTATATGTTCGGTGATTGTATATCATTTCGATATTGTTTGACCATTATAACTATTTAGAGTTATCCAAATATTTATTTGTGGTTGATTAACACTCTTAATCATATCATGTCTAGGAAGGTTGTTTATTAATCTGTGCGGTATAGTTTATTGTTATTTGGTTGTTATAATGGAGTTGAGCCTAATTTTTAATACTACTTTAGGGTTGAACCAAGATCTAGCTCAGTTCATGTTGTTGCTTGATTCTTAAATAATATGATTTATAATGTTGGTTTAGTTTTCATATGAAACACTTGCTTTAAAATCAGTATATACAATTATTATATATGTTTGGTTGTTGTTACAACAACAACAACAACAACAACAACAACAACAACAACAACAACAACAACAACAACAACAACAATAGCAACATCATCAACAACACCAAAGCCTTTATTCCCAAATAAGTTGGGGTAGGCTAGAGATGAAACCCATAAGAGCATCTCCATCTGTTTGCCCCCCAGCGTACCCGGCAAAGGGCTTTGTGCGTTTGCGTCGGCGTTTTTTTCGGCCTGGGGTGATTCAACTTTCTAGTCGTGCCCCCAGGTTTCAGCCCCAAACGCACAAAAATTCAATGTTCTCTTTCCAGCTAGCAAAAAATGAGACAAGTTCGGCGATCATCATGCCACAAGTCGGCGATCATCATGCCACATGTCGGCGATCGAACATAGCCGAAGTCTGGCGATCAAAAGGGTAGGAACCATAGACATGGTGTTGGGGAACGTTGCATAGGAAAAAAAATTCCTTCGCACACGCAAGATCTATCCATGGAGATGTATAACTACGAGAGGGGGAGTGCATCTACATACCCTTGTAGATCGTTAAACGGAAGTGTCTTCACGATTCAATCGCATCCGTCCCGATCTAGCGCTGAACAGCCGACACCTCAACATTCAGCACATGTGCAGCTCGATGACGTATCCGCCTCCTCGATCTAGCGAGCGAGGGCGGAGTAGTAGATGTGTTCTCTGGCAGCACGACGACATGGTGTAGGTGGTGATGGAGCAATCTCAGCAGGGCTTTCCCAAACACTGCCGGGATGCAATATGAGGAGAAAACTATCTATGGAGAAGGGAGGGCTGCACCAAGACTTGAGGTGCGATTGCCCTCCCTCTCACCACGAATATATAGGGGCAGGGGGAGGGATGCGCCGGCCCTAGGGTTCCTTCCAAGGGAGTTACGGCGGGTTAGAGCGATGGCTTCGCCCCCAAATTAGGGTGGCGCCCCCCTAGGGTTTGCCCTCCACTAGCCCTAGCCGCATGGGCCTAGGTGGGGAGGGGCTCCCAGCCCACCAGGGGCTGGTGTGCACCCCACTTAGCCCATGTCCCCCCTGGGGCAGGTGGACCCCTTTTGGTGGACCCTCGGAACCCCTTCTGACATTCCCGATACACTATCGGTGATACCCGGATTCTTTCTGGTGACCAGAACGGAACTTCCCATATATAATTCTTTACCTCCGGACCATTTCGGAGCTCCTCGTCATGTACGGGATCTCATCCGGACTCCGAACAACATTCGGTCACCAATACATATAACTCATTAATACCATATCGTCATCGAACGTTAAGCGTGCAGACCCTACTGGTTCGAGAATCATGTAGACATGACCGAGACACATGTCCAGTCAATAACCAATAGTGGGACCTGGATGCCCATATTGGTTCCTACATATTCCAAGAAGATCATTATCGGGTCGAACCATGATGTTAAGGATTTAATTAATCCCGTATGAAGTTTCCTTTGTCCATCGGTATGTAACTTGCGTGAGATTCGATCGTCGGTGTCGGTGTCAAAACCGGCGGATCTCGGGTAGGGGGTCCCGAACTGTGAGACTAGGATCGATGGTAACAAGAGACGAAGGGGACACGAGTTTACCCAGGTTCGGGCCCTCCAATAGAGGTAATGCCCTACGTCCTTCTTGATTGTATTGATGGTAAAGGGGTTACAGAGTTGATCTACCTTGAGATCGTATGTCTAACCCTAGATGAGTTGTTTTGTCTCTATACCCTAAAACCCTCTGGCTTATATAGATGCCGAGGAGGCCTAGGGTTGCCTGGTCAGTTACATGCCGAAGAGATAAACATGCCTATTTACTACATCAAATGTGGAGCGCAAGCCGTGCTCCTCGAAGCTTCCATCGTGGAAACCGGGCCTTCAAATCATCCAGTGTTCGGCAAGTAGCCCATATAGTCCGGCCCATAAACAACAGGTCAGCTATCCGAGGAACCCCTAATCCAGGACTCCCTCAGTAGCTGTCGAACTTGCCTCCAACGCCAAGGGTCTTCAGCTCCAATTGCTTCGCGAACAGAGTCTTTGGCTTGCGAGGTGAGTTCCTTCCCGCCGAACCACAGTTCGACCTCCGATGATAAGCAGTTTTCCGCATAGTGGCACGTCCGAATTCTGTGAAATAAGTTGGCTTTGAAGGCCACGACCTTTCTGAAGAAAGGTCACACCACTCTACGATCAATAGGCCAGTTACAGGCACTCGGTGCACGGTTTGAGGCCGTTCCATCCACACGATCTATCAACATGTCAACCGTGTCCCGTTTTATATGGGATATACTTAATCACGCGCTCACAATGGCTCACCCGTCTCGGGAAGTGGAGGGATTCACGGCGTAGCAAGGGGAGGCCGAATCGGCAGACCTCATAAAAGGAGAAAGAAAACCCCAAAGGCCTTTCACGCTCTCCATTCGACTTCTTCGCCTCCTATTCCCTTGCGCCTCTAGAGCACAGATCTATGTTTCTTCACCCTCGCTCCCGAGCTCAGCAATGGCGGGCTCCAATGGCCAATGGGAAGCTTCCACGGTCACCAATCAAGACATAATCGACCTCAAGAAGGCCAGTTACCTGCCCACCAACATCCCTCATCGCGCGACGGAGGAGGGCCAAGTGATCCCCACCCCCAGCCAGGCGAGCGGGTGGTGTTCATCCCCCACTTCATCAGGGGGTTGAGCTTCCCCCTCCACCCCTTCGTCAGGGGGTTAATGTTATTCTATGGCCTTGACTTCCACGATCTCCCGCCGAACTCCATCATGCACCTCTCAGCCTTCATCCTCGTCTACGAGGCTTTCCTGCACGTTGAGCCGCATTTTCGGCTCTGGCTGCAGGTATTCAACATCAAGCTGAAGTGCGTCGGCGGCAAGCACGCCAGCTGCAGCGGGGCTGTTATCGACAAAATCACCCGCGTCGGGTTGCCGTCGGGCACCCTCATTGACACCATCAAGGGGTGGCAAAAGGAGTGGTTCTATGTCACCGAACCACAAGAAGGAGGTCGAGCATTCAGATCCGGTCCCCTGACCCGCTTGGCTTCCTGGCTCGAAAAGGGCCTCGCCTGGGGGTCGAGCAAGGAGGTGACCAATCTGTAGAAGCACATCCATTCCTTGGTCAAGGACGGCACCATGCTACCCGATGTGGTCCAGGTGATGCTTCGAAGATGCATCCTCCCCTACCAGTGTCGGGACATTCCCCTGTGGACTTGGAAACTCAAAGCTGAGCCCACAGTCCGGAACCTCTTCCGCACTACGCGGGAGAAGCTGTGGAAGGCGTTCTTCAAATGAATGAAGAGCTGGCCAGCCAATGAGAAGGACAAGGGCCTGCACGCCACCAAGACGGATTCCGAGGTATGATACACCCTAGCTTGGTCGGCCTTATTACGTAGAAGATATATAACCCTGTGCCCGATCTGTTTATGCAGAGATGGCTAAAGAAAGCCATCAACATCAGCAGTCTAGCTCCTCAGACCGAAGACGAGAGGACCGGGCAATCCAGGATGCTCGTGGAGAAGCCTGACGAGTCCCACGAAGAAGGAGAAGAAGAAGAAACCAGGTCAGGCTGGCCTTCGCATCAAGGACCAGCCTGATGCTGCATCCGAAGACACCCCCGCCTCCTCAAATCAGGAGGAGGCCGAAGAGGAGGAAGAAGAGGAGGAGGAGGTCGAGAGCGAGGGGGAGGCAACTTCCCCCGCGCCAAGAAGAGAGTGATGTCTTCAGACCCCCTGGGGCAGGCAACATCTCCTGCCTCGAAGAGGGCACGGCAAGTGTGGATGATCCTGTCCGACGACAGCTCGAACTCGAGCTCTGCGTCCGAAGACCCCAAAAAGGTTCAAGGAGCCTAAGGGTCAAGCCCCCTCCATCCAGGTTAGGATCCGAAGACCCTCCTTCCTATAACTAGTAAATTCAGAGTTTGCTAAGATGCAAGTTATTGGTCCTACAACCCCCCCCCCCCCGCGCGTCATCCCCATTGAGGTGGTGTCGGATGGGGAGACCCCGCCCGCCGAACTAGCAAAGAGCGGGGACGCCTCGCACCCCACCACTCGAGGCACTACAAAGGATGCCGTGGAGGTGTCGTCCCAGCCTACTCCAATGAAGGCAGACAGAGGGGGCGAGGGAGATATCACCGTGGCCGAGGCTAACGCTTCGGCCACCGAATACCAAGGGACAATCCCCCGCCCGGACACCGAGGAGGCCGGACGGACGGACAATTAGTCCCTTTCGAGGACATCTCCAAAGAGCATTGTGCCTCCGGAGGCACCAGTCCAATCCCCGATGGGTGATCGGGAAATTCGATCATCCCCGGCACCGCCGACCAACAGGTGGTCGGCCATGGAGGAGGCTCTATTGTGCGCCTCCATCCCCGAGGATCACTTGCGGTACTACAAAGCATCCAGTCCATTGACAACGGACTGAAGGAGGCCTTCAAAAGTCTCCTTGCGGGCTTTCAAGTAAGTCGCCGATGTTTTTGCTAAGATTTTTATTTATTTGTATTGTATACATGGCAGCCCCTGAGCCCTAGGTGAGATGAACAAGCTCGCCTAGGGGTCATATCTATGATTCGGGAAGTGAGTGCCGATGTAATGTATGCATTGTGTGTGTGTAATGTAGGCTTTGTCATCAACGACGGCCAAAAACGGTGCCGAGCTGGACGAGCTGCATCGGAAGCTCAAGCGCTCCGAGGATGAGATGGAAGCCCTCAACAAGAGGTTCGACGAGGCGCAGGGTAAGTCTGAACTAAATCTAGATACTTTCCCCCGAATACTGTCAATGCAGATTCCTTTTAAATAAAGTTGCATCGTGTTGCAGCTTCATCGAAAGAGATAAAAATCTCAAGGCCGAGCTTCAACGTGCCAAAGATGAAGCGGCCGTGGAGAAGGCGGCGGCCAAAGAAGTGGCCACCACACTCTCCGCCTTACGAGCCACTAGTGATAAACACCAGGCTCGTGTGGCGGAGATACAGGATGAGCTCAAGGACGCTAGCAACAAGTGCGAGGCCTTGCAGCAAGAGAATAAGGCGATCTTGGCCGAACTTTCCACCATAAAGTCCGATCTCTAGAAGGAGCAGGTGGACAGACGGTTCTTCGAGGAACCAGTTCGCCAAGCCAAGGAGATAGCCGATGGTAAGCCATACTCCCTAAAGTGTGTATTCGAGGATAGCAGATTCGAATTGCTAACCTGGGTGTGGTGATCCTCAGGCGCATCCGCCGATCTCCAAAAGAGCGTGGCGGATGCCAATCAGCTTCTCGCCTCGCGGGGAGAGGAAGACGAAGCTCGGACAATCTGGGCATAGTTCGAAGCCCCCGAGCGTCCGCCTCTTCTGGTGGAGCAGCTAAAACAGCTCATGGAGATGCACCAGATGGCGGAGCCGGCCATCAAGGACCTCTGCATCCGCTTATGGCCCGGCGAGCCACTTCCAGGCAGCTACTTCGGCTTGGTGCAACGACTGATTGCTGCCATGCCCCGCCTCGACGCCGTCAAGCGCTCCTCCTGCATCGAAGGAGTCTGGATGGCCCTTTCCAAGGCCAAAGTGCCCTGGCCGGGGCTCAATCCAATGAAGGTCGCCACCGACTCACCGCCGCCCGAAAAGGAGCACCAACGCCCCGAGCTTTACTGTGATGGATTGATGGAGAGTGCGCGGATGATAGCGTCGCAGTGTTCGGGCAAAAAATATATTTGAATGAGCTTCTAATGTGTCCGAAGACTTGTTATAACTTTCAATGATATTAGTATCCGCTCTTATATGGTTTTGCATCCCTTTATAACTCCTATATGGTTGTTTAATACTAAAAGATGCGAGTCGTGGGCTTCAGCCCCCACGTAGATACTACATGGGGTGTCTATGCCAATGCACTGTGTCCCTTAGCCGAATTATAGGAACCCGAAGGCGGTTTAGTGCGGCAGACTAGGCAATCAGACTATTGTGCTTTATTTCTTTCACTTAACCAAAGGGGCATGAAAAGGATTGCGGGAAGCGTACGATTAGCCACTGGAGTATTTGCGATGTTCGGACGAACCGAGGCCGAAGCCGACATCATAGTATTTGCGCAAAGGGTGAATTTCTCGTATAACACAGAATAACCGCTTACGAGGGTTGAAGTATAATACTTCTAACTTGGGGTTCACAGATCGGATCGCGCATACATTGACAGTACGTTTTCGGCTTTCTCCCCTGAGGTGCTTGACCAGACTATCCGGAAGCACAATCGCAGGGGTGCTCCCTTTGCCCTTTTAGCCGAACGAGCGGAACATAAAGGGGCAAACACAGGAGCCGGGCAACCCAACTTAATGACCAAAGACATAGTTCGGAACCGATGCATATAAAGCGAACGCCAAGACGCCAAACACACAATGGTTAAGGCGATTTGTGTTTGAAATCGAGCCCCCGGTCTATTAGCCGGTGACCTCGAGTCATATCGAACAGGTTCATGAGAAGAGGGAGGGAAGAAAAAAGTATGTGCTAAAAACAGGACAAATGAGGCGTACTTGCGCCACGCAATTTCGCATTTCCTCAAAAACTCTTATAACTTGGATTGCCAAAGCAACTGTTTACAAGTATGCGAAAGAAAATAAGAAATGAAGTCCTACAGGAGCTGTTGTACCAGGGTCTTCAATTGGTGACCAGATATCTTCGATATGCCCTATTGCTAGTTGACTCCTGCTTTTATATGCACCTTGATGGGTGTTAGTGCGGGCGGATCTTGCGAACAAAATCTTGAGGGGCCGCAATGTTAAAGGCGAGCTATACACCGTGGGCATGTTCTTTTAGGAGCGCCTACGTCTTGTCCAAAGACGTGTTGACGGTAAAAGTTCGGGGCAACCGAACGCCCATCATTAGTTCCCCACCGCTACCCATGGAATCTTAAGTGCAAAGTTGTGCCTTCTTGGCATGTACTTCACTGGTCCTGAGGTTGTGCGGTGGGGGGCGAGTCCCTATTGAGGGGAGGAGGGAGGGTCGGAGTTTTCGGTTAAAATACGAACTCGCTTCCCAACCTTTCGTGCCTTTACGGCGAATGCCGAAGCTTGCCGGTCGTCTTTGTAGCTGAATTCGGCCGCTAGTGCCAATGCATGCTCCTCTGTTCTAAGGGACCACTCTGTATTGCCATTGATAGTAATGACCCCCTTGGGGCCCAGCATCTTGAGCTTGAAATATGCGTAATGTGGGACTGCGTTGAAGTGAGCAAACACCGTCCGGCCGAGCAGCGCGTGATAGCCGCTGTGGAAGGGAACAATGTCGAAGATCAAGTCCTCGCTGTAGAAGTTATCGGGCAAGCCGAACACAACCTCCAGGGTTACAGAGCCCATACATCGGGCCTCAACACCTGGGATCACTCCCTTGAAGGTAGTGCTATTGGGTTTGATCCTTGACGGATCTATACCCATCTTTTTCACCGTGTCTGAGTAAATCAGATTGAGGCTACTTCCTCCGTCCATTAAGACTTTAGTGAGGTGATACCCATCTATAATAGGATCTAGGACGAGGGCAACTGAGCCCCCATGATGGATACTGGTTGGGTGGTCGCGCCAATCAAAGGTGATCGGGTATGCTAACCATGGGTTATATTTCGGAGCTACAGACTCCACAACATAGACCTCCTGAAGGGCCCGCTTCCTCTCCTTCTTAGGTATGTGGGATCCACAGCATAGACCTCCCAAAGGGCCCACTTCCTCCTAGCTGGCGGGCCAGCCATTCGTCCCAAATATTGTGACGGAAGGAGGCTATGGCCTCAGCATCCGGACAGTCGACGATTTTGCTCTTCTTAGTCAAGAACCGATTACAGAACTGCCAGGCAGACTCGCTAGGCTTCTAGACGACGTTGCTAAGATCGGAAGAGTCCGGCGGGTGGACATAGGTCCCCTGGAAGTTAGAGCGAAACACTTCTTCCAAGTCTTCCCAGCATCATATGGAGTTTTCGGGGAGGCTGTTTAACCAGTGCCAAGCTAGCCCCTGAAGCTTAAGAGGTAGGTATTTGATGGCATGGAGATCATCTCCTCGTGCCATGTGGATATGGGGGAGGAAGTCCTCGATCCATACAGTTGGGTTAGCGGTCCCGTCATACTGTTCTATATTCACAGGTTTAAACCCTTCAGGGAACTGATGCCACATTACTTCATCCGTGAAGCACAGTGGGTGAGCGGCGCCTCTGACCCGAGCTATGTCCTACCTGTATTTAGCGTCTTATGGGGCCGGTTGCGTTCTTAGACTCTGTGGTTTTTCTGGAACCATGGTCTATACTCTCCCCATCTATCCGGTGAGTAATCTCTGGATCCGTAGATGGATCTTGTATGGCCTGCTCTGTGATCTAGCTCATCGCGCAGGTCGAACCTGTCATTGGGTTCGAATGGCTCCTTACCCCGTCTTCAGGGCATCGCTGGTACGTAGCCGGTGTCATTGGCCGCTCTATCATGCCCACGAGGAGGACGGTCCGGCCTATCATATGGGGTATGATGCGGAGATGGAGTGTTAGTGAGCTCATCGTCGAATCATGGCAGCAACCTTCTTTGAGGGTAGCTTTTGGGCTGGTTTGACAGACCAGTGTCGTATACTTCCTTGGCCGAGAGGACTTTCGTCCATCGATCAGTGAGGTTGGCCTGTTTGGCTTTGAGTTGCTGCTCTTTGGCCTTTAGGCTGCGAGCCGTTGCTATGAGCCGCTTCCTGATTTCTTCCCGATCCTCGAGGTTATCAGGGATGTACACATCATCGGCTTCTGATATGTATTCCTCCTCGACAGGGGGAAGATAATCATCGCCTTCGGGGTTATTGATGGTATCAGGGTCGTTTTGGTCCTCAGGTTCATCCGGACCCTCAAACGGGTGCTCGGGGACATCGGGATTTTCATGATCGGCAGGGGCATTACCGTCCCCATTGCTGATAATAGCTCTTCTTCCCTTTTTTTGGACCTCTTATGCAATTTCGGTGCCTTGATGGCGCATCGCCCGATTTGTCACCATCGTTGTGAGGCATATTGTCACCGTGGTGGCAGGAGTATCCACCATGTAGACGTCATATGTAGAAGTGACGGTCCAATTCCCGGTATTAACGGGAGTGGGATAACAGTCCTCTTCATCCATGTATTCTGCCTCTTCGGAGGCATAGTCTAGCATGTCGGTTAAGTCTTCGATGATGGCTATCAAGTGGGTGTTGGGTCGGTCGAAAAATCCATCCCTGCCCGAACTGTAACCGGGCCGGACATAGATCGGGGATGGATCATCGGTGATCCTCATCAACGAGAGTTGCTCAAAGGCCTCGCCAACCGTTGAGGGCCCGGTCTGATCCAGCTATTCGGAACTCGTGGGGTTCACCCCCATGAAGTCCATCCATGGAGACTGTTCAGAAGGAACGTATGTCCGGTCGTATGGTTTGATAGCCAGACCGGGATGAGAGATCGGATTATCACCATGGGTGACTCCATCGATGTGTCCAAAGAAGGGGCTCGAGGTTAAAGCCTCAGAGTCCTCGGCGGCTACGGGTGAAGCCGTGAGCCCAGTTTGTGACAAGTCGCCCCGAGAGTCGACGGAAAACTCTAGGTTTCCGAATCTGACCTCTTGATCGGGGGCAAAGTTCTCCACGCAGCCTAGATGGACATCACAATCAGCATGCAGCACAACGCTGCCGAAGGCGAAGATCTTCCCGGGGACGAAAACGTCCATGTTGCGGGCCTCTTTGTTGATGACAAGGCAAGGTGTCCATTCCATCTCGCTCACAGCAGAACTCTCAATGAAAGCACCAATGTCGGTGTCAAAACCAGCGGATCTCGGGTAGGGGGTCCGAACTGTGAGACTAGGATCGATGGTAACAGGAGATGAAGGGGACACAAGTTTACCCAGGTTCGGGCCCTCCAATGGAGGTAATACCTCACGTCCTGCTTGATTGTATTGATGGTAAAGGGGTTACAAAGTTGATCTACCTCGAGATCGTATGTTTAACCCTAGATGAGTTGTTCTGTCTCTATACCCTAAAACCCTCCGGCTTATATAGATGTCGAGGAGTAGTTTACACATGGTCGGTTACATGCCGAAGAGATAAAAATGCCTATTTACTACATCAAACGTGGAGCGCAAGCCGTGCTCCTCTAAGCTTCCATCATGGAAATTGGACCTTCAAATCATCCAGTGTTCGGCAAGTAGCCCATATAGTCTGGCCCATAAACAACAGGTCGGCTATCCGAGGACCCCCTAATCCAGGACTCCCATAGTCGGTATCTCCATACCTAGTTCAGTCTTGTTATCGGCAAGTCTCTTTACTGGTTCCACAATACAAGGTCCCATGATTAACTCCTTAGTCAAATTGCAAGCTTCTTGTGATGTTGTATTACCTAGAGGGCCCAAAGATACCTCTCTGTCAAACAAAGTGACAAATCCTAGTCTTGATCCATGCCAACCCAATAGACACCCTTGGAGATACCTGTAGAGCATCTTTATGATTACCCAGTTAAGAAGTGATGTTTGATACACAAGGCATCCTCCGATGTCAGGGAGTTGCATGATCTCATGGTCTTAGGAACAGATACTTGACATGAAGAAAGCAGTAGCAATAAACTTAGTGATACGATCAAATGTCGTCACTAGTAGAAAACATGTCGGGACTAATGTATAGAGATTAAAGGGTTCAAGCCTTTAGTCCCGGTTGGCTATGAACCGGGACTAAACCCTGGCCACGTGGTCGGTAGCGTGCGCCAGGGCATGGGGACCTTTGGTCCCGATTGGTAACACCAACCGGGACTAAAGGTTTAGAGGTTTAGCGGTTTAGGGTTTATTGTTTATTTTTCCTTTTCATTTTGTGTTTCCCATTTAATTATTTTTTATTTGAAACATATTTTACGCTACTACATACTGTATGTGTTATGCATATATAATAGAATTTCTAGTAGAACCGGTCATATATCATAGAATTTCTCGTACAAGCAATCCTGTATCATAGAATTTCTCGTACGATCACATGCATACACACACACATATAAAATTTGGTATATACAATTTCTCCTACAATTTGCAGATCATTACATGCAGGCATTAGGTGAAATGGTATTCTCCGTTAGGAGATATGACCTGCTCAAGCAAAAATCCCGATATTTCCTCTTGAATTGCTCGTATGCGGTCCGTTGGTAGCGGCTGACCCCTGATCTGCGTCATCTATATATAAAGAAGGAGATCAATATGAATATGCATGTTAGTTGTGTGTATATGCATTAGATCATGATAAAAAAATTATGAATGGTGTTTACGTACCCAAAGATCTCTTGTAGTTTTGCTGCTTTCGGTCATAAAGCGAATGTTCTCACAAACGTAATATGCACATAGATTAGTCCCCTGTGCCTGCCTCATGCACTTTACAAGAATAGAATTCAATTAGATAAATAATGCAGCATGACAAGGGTATTAAAACTAGAATTAAAGAGATGAGTGGACGTAGCTAGTACTACTTAATTACCCTGGGCTTTCGCCATCTTAGCTCTGGTTTCCATTCACCGGTGACCTCTTTGATGAAACGTTTCGAAATCTTGCCCGGCAAACAAAATGAATAAATGAGTTATTAATTACTTGACATCAGGAAATGAACTAATAAAGAAGCCGACATAGTGCATCAATGATTGAAATTACCTTCCGAGCAACGAATGCAAGCTTATGTATTCTTTAGGGTCTTTACTTAGCGAGTCCAGTACTTCAACAGTTCCATCGTTAACTCTAATGATTAGAAGGATCCAGTGGAAGCTGCGCACTCGATTTGTATAAGCGGACATGCATAACTCATCAACTACACTAAACATCGAGTATATATATAAAAGAAAAAATAGAATTTGTAGTACAAGACAGTAACACTCGCTGGAAGTTCCAAGGTAAAAGTATTTCTGGTTTGGTATTTATGGCCTTCAAAAACCTTAGAAGCATTTTCTCCGTGTCTTTAGGGTTCCTTCTCAACACTTCTTCATTAATGGTATTTGGGCCAATGAACTCAATCAATGCCATAGACTCCATCTCTTTTCAATTCAAAAATCTTCATTCTGCATAATACCACACAAAATAATATTGTGAGTATAATTACAGGCAATGAACGAGCTGAGCTAGAGACATAAAATCACTTACAGATAATAGCAACCGACGATAGATTTGTCGAGTGCTTTTTGATTGAATAACTGAAAAAAATCTTCATTTTCAATCTGCAAATCCTTTTCATGGATTTAGTGCTCTTTCTTGACTTTCACCACGAGGCTTTGTCTCCCGACCTTTACTTCTCTCATGTACCAGTCATGCAAGTTGTGCATTTGCGTTATTAGAAGCTTCTCGTTGTTAGGACTGACCAGAGGGCTCCCGGGGACATATTGCCATGCTAGTTCCTTCAGATCCATCGGTGGAAATTTCTTGATATCCAGGAGTTGTTCAACGGTGATACCGAGCAATCTAGAATTCTCTGTATCAGCGTCGGTTATTACCACATTATTGGCTCTCACCTTGAGCGGGCTGATCGATTGGACTGCCTATTCTCCAAGATGGGGAACAGTTTTCCCGCATTTACTACTACCACTCGACATCTGTCTTTTTAGGGATTGATAGGACTTGGTAATTGTCGAGGATATTACCCCGCGGTATAACCCGTCCTCAAGTATGACCCGACCGGGGCTTGGCGACTCACTGCTGCGCCAACCGAGCTTGTCGACTAATCTGTCTATCTCTAATGACTTGAACTTCTCCACCCCTTAGTCGACAATTATTATGAGGGCGATCTCTCGGTTGATGATGAGGGCGATATATTATCATTGAATAGTATCACTAATATATCATCGAATATTATCACTAATACATCTCGAATATTATTATATAATATCGCTAATACAGATCTAGTTGACATCTCGCGGCGCAGGCGGTGAACACCCAAAGAGAAGAAACTATGACAGGATCATAGCTCGGGTGAGATCGTTGAGAACCTGTCAGGCATTGGAGAACCTGGCGTCCAACGCAGCCATGCAGCATCGGACGTGCTCATCCTTCTCCCTGACACGACAACGTACCACCTCCACGGGGGTCGGCTCCCTCTGCATCGATAGTGGTTGATACGTCTCCAATGTATCTATAATTTTTGATATGGCATGCTATTATATTATTTGTTTTGGATGTTTTATATGCATTAATATGCTATTTTACTTATTAATCTAGAGCCAAGTGCCAGTTTCTGTTTTTTCCTTTCTTTTGAGTTTTATAGATATGGAATATTAAATGGAGTCCAAACGGAATAAAACCTTCGGAATGATTATTCTGGAAGGAAAAAAGTCATCCAAGCTTGGAATGCATGTCACGGGAGGAGCCAAGGCGCCATAAGCCTGCTAGGCGCGGGCCCCGTGGCCGCGCCTAGCAGGCTTGTCGCCTCCTGGAAGGTCTCCTAACCCTAATTATTGGCATATAAATACCCAAATATTCCCCCAACATCAAAACGAGCCACACAAATACTTTTCCGCCGCCGGAAGCCTCCGTTCCCGAGAGATCCAATCTTGGAGCCTTTTCCGGTAATCTGCCAGAGGGGGTTTCGATCACGGAGGGCATCTACATCAACTCCATTTCCCCTCCGATGATGCGTGAGTAGTCCACCATAGACCTACGGGTCCATAGCTAGTATCTAGATGGCTTCTTATCTCTCTTTGATCTTCAATACCATGTTCTTCATGATCCTCATGGAGATCTATCAGATGTAATCCTCTTTTGTGGTGTGTTTGTGAAGATCCGATGAATTGTGAGTTTATGTTTAGATTATCCATGAATCTTATTTGAATCTCCTTTGATTTCTTATATGCATGATTTCATATCCTTGCAAGTCTCTTCGAGTTATTGGTTTGGTTTGGCCAACTAGATTGGTAATTCTTGCAATGGGAGAAGTGCTTGGTTTTGGATTCAATCTTGTGGCGTCCTCACTCAGTGACCTAGTAGGGGTAGCGAGGGACGTATTGTATTGTTGCCATCAAGGGTAACAAGATGGGGTTTTCATCATATTGCTTGAGTTTACCCCTCTACATCATGTCATCTTTCTTAATGCGTTACTCTGTTCTTCATGAACTTAATACTCTAGATGCAGGCAGGAGTCGGTCGATGTGTGGAGTAATAGTAGTAGATGCAGAATCGTTTCGTTCTACTTGTCACGGACGTGATGCCTATATGCATGATCATTGCCTTGGATAACTACATGATTATTCACTTTTCTATCAATTGCTTGACAATAATTTGTTTACCCACCATGATATTTGCCTTCAAGAGAGAAGCCTCTAGTGAAACCTATGGCCCCCGTGTCTATTTTCCATCATATATTTTCAGATCTATACTTTGCTGCAATTTATTTATCTTTTACTTTCCGCACTCGTTTACATCTATCTCTTTCAGATCTAATCCTTGCAAATAACCGTGAAGGGATTGACAACCCCTTTATAGCATTGGGTGCAAGAGTTTAATTGTTTGTGTAGGTGCAACCATTGGTGACTTGCTTGTTCCTCCTACTGGATTGATACCTTGGTTCTCAACAACCGAGGGAAATACTTATCTACTTCCCTGCATCACCCTTTCCTCTTCAAGGGAAAACCAACGCATGCTCAAGAGGTAGTAGTGGTCCGCATGACCGCCACCAAAGAACCTCCGGGTCGACGACGGGACCCTGATTCCTCACCAAGCTGCACGTCCTAGAAGGCAGCACCTCCCAGTGCCAGCCCAGTGGAGCCCAGTCCCGGACATGGTGCCTCTCAAGCAGGTTGTTGTCACCGAGTCAACGACGAGGATGCTGGCCGGGCATCGTCGACTCAACGGCTACCATACAACTAAACATTTAAACATCTAAAGATCATATATCTTCCTAATATAAAATCATCGATATCGTCGAGGACTCTCCCTCACCGACGATCGTCTGGGACTCTCCCTCACCGACGATTGTCGGGGACTCCTCGATATCGCGTCAGCGACAACCGACGATACTACATTATTTCCAATTAAAACAACTAAAACATAAAAAAACTAAACAACTAAAACAACTAAAACATTAAACAACAAAATTAACTAAAACAATATGAACACTTAATTAACTAAAACAACTAAAACGTAAAAAAACCTAAACAACTAAAGCAACTAAAACATAAAACATCTAACAAAAACATCTAACAAAATGAACACCTGACAAAATCATCTAATAACATAAAACATCTAACAAAATCATCTAAAAAATTCTAACAAAATCATCTAATAACTAACACATCTAGCAAAATCATCTAATATGAACACCTAACAAAATCATCTAATAACTAAAACATCTAATAAAATCAGCTAATAACAAAATCTAACAGGATTTGGGGAGCTCACCGGGGGGCTGACGAGGAGCGCGGCGCGTTGGCGACGAGTGGCAGCCTGGCGGTGTCGGGGTAGGGCGATAGTGACGAGCAACGACGGCGGCGAGAGGGAGCCTAGCGACGAGCGGCGAAGGCGATGAGCGGCGTCGGGGCGGGGCGACGGTGACGAGCGGGGACGACGACGAGCATCAGCCTGGTGGCGATGGGGCACGATGAGGAGGCATGCGGGCAGCCTGGCGGCATTAGGGGCGTCGGAGCCGGGGGAAATGAGGAAGGAAAAATTGAAATGGCTAAGTCCCTCCTATGTAGAGACCCCCTTTAGTCCCGACTGGTGGCTCCAACCGGGACTAAAGACCTCCTTTTTGGCTCCCGCGCAGGAAGATACCTTTAGTCCCGGTTGAAGCCACCAACCGAGAGTAAAGGTCTATTTTGTTTTTTGTTTTGTTTTTCTAAACAGCAAAGTTCTATTTTTAGATTTGGAATAACTGTTAGAGTATTCATAATTTTTGAATGAACCTTTTTGATTTATGTCAAAAAGATATAAACTCTCTGTTAGTGCTAGTAGTTTTCAAATTTAAATAGTTTAAATTTGAATTCTTTTGAAATTTGTGTGAATCACTAGTTAGTGAATAACTTTAGTTTAAAAATTATATTTTTGAGTGATTGTTTTTCCCATTGTTTAATATTAGTATGTTTATCATTATATTCAATCTGGGAATTTTTAGGATATTTTAAATAGGTGTTTTAATCAAATCCAATTTCTGTTTAACTCTTTTAGTTTTATACCTTGAACTGTTACAAAGGTATTTCATTTTTTAACTTATTTCAACTCCAGACTTTTTGTGCATTCAATGTGCACCATTCTAAGCCACATCTTCAAATTTCAACCCTTTCTAACTTTGTTTGCTATTTTTCATCCATTTAATGAATTGTTTTGAGCTAAATGACCCTGAAATTAAATAGCGGTACAAATGAACTTTGCAAAGTTTGAAACTTGGCACGGTATCATCATTTCACCCACATAGCATGTGGTACAAAGTTGAGAGGGTTACGGAAAAAACTGGATGCACTTCGTGTACAAACTAGACAATGTACTTCAATATATGAGTGCTTCGCACGAAAACTCATCTGTTACAAAGGCATTTTATTTTTTAAACTTATTTCAACTCCAGGATTTTGTGCATTCAATATGAAACATTCTAAGACACATCCCCAAATTTCAACCCTTTCTAACTTCAATAGTTATTTTTCATCCATTTAATGAATTGTTTTGAGCTAAATGACCCTGAAATTAAAAGGCACTACAAATGAACTCTGAAAAGGTTGAAACTTGGCATGGTATCATCATTTCACCCACATAGCAAGTGCTAAATGTTTTAGAGGGTTACGACAAAAACTAGATGCACTTCATGTACAAACTGGATATTTACTTCGAAGTATGTGGCTTTCGGACGAAAACTCATCTGTTACAAAGGCGTTTCATTTTTTCAACTTATTTCAATTCCAAACTTTTTGTGCATTCATTATGAACCATTCTAATCCACATCCTCAAATTTCAACCCTTTGTAACTTCATTTTCTATTTTTCATCCATTTAATGAATTGTTTTGAGCTAAATGACACTGAAATTAAAAAGCACTACAAATGAACTCTTGAAAGGTTGAAACTTTGCGTGTGTCCATTGATTATCATGCCGTAACCATGGAAAATGTTCATCATTTAACCGGATGCTTGGGTCAGTCTTCACTGCGAAGCAAGGAATTTTATCAAACTTCTTTTGACATGTCTGTCTTGTCCTCCACTCCCACGATGTTTCTTTCCCCAGAAAGAACTATGTGGCGCTTTGGCTCATCGTATGATGTATCCGCTTTCTTATCTTTTCTTTTTCTCGGTTTGGTAGACATGTCCTTCACATAGAAAACTTGCGCCACATCATTGGTTAGAACGAATTGTTCGGTTGTGTACCCAAGATTGTTGAGATCCACTATTGCCATTCCGTAGTGCGTGTCTATCATTACCCCTCTCCAGTCAGATTGACCCATTTGCACTGGAACAAAGGGACCTTCAAATCACCTCCATAGTCAAGTTCCCATATCTACTCTATGTAACCATAATATGTTTCCTTTTCCTTGGTGTTTGCCACATTGTCAAAGCGGACACCACTATTTTGGTTGGTGCTCTTTTTATTTTTGGTGATCGTGTAAAATATATTCCCATCTATCTCGCACCCTTGGAAAGTCAATATAGTCGAAGATGGTCTCTTGGCCAACAAGTACAAGTCATCTTAAACATTGTCGTCATTCATGAAATGTGTTCGCAACCAACTGCCGAAATCCTCAATGTGTCTACGTTTAATCTAGGGGTCAGACTGCTTCGGGTTCTTGGAGCATATAATATCCATGTGTTCTTCGATATACGGGGCCAACAAGGTAGAATTGTGTAGAACCGCATAGTGTGCTTGCGCCCAAGAATGCCTGTCCCTACATATTATTTATTTTGGTCCAAGAGTGCCTTTTCCATGTAGTCTCCCCTCATGTTGCGATTGAGGAACACCATTCGGCTTAATGTCAGGAATAAAGTCAACACAAAACTCAATAACGTCCTCTGTTTCATGGCCCTTGGAGATGCTTCCTTATGGACTAGCACGATTATAAACATATTTCTTTAAGACTCCCATGAACCTCTCAAAGGGGAACATATTGTGTAGAAATACAAGACCCAGAATGGCAATCTCTTTGACTAGGTGAACTAGGGCGTGTGTCATATTATTGAAGAAGGATGGTGAGAACACCAACTCGAAAGTAGCAAGACATTGCACCAAATCATTCTTTAAGCTTGGTAGGATTTCCGGATCGATTACCTTTTGAGAAATTGCATTGAGGAATGAACATAGCTTCACAATAGCTAATCGATCATTTTCTGGTAGCAGCCCCCTCAACGCAACCGGAAGCAATTGCGTCATGATCATGTGGCAGTCATGAGACTTTAGGTTCTGGAATTATTTCTCTGCCATATTTATTATTCCCTTTATATTCGACGAGAAGCCAGACGGGACCTTCATACTAAGCAGGCATTCAAAGAAGATATCCTTCTCTGCTTTGGTAAGAGCATAGCTGGCAGGACCCTGATACCGCTTCGGAGGCATGCCGTCATTTTTGTGCACACATTGCTGGTCCTCCAGTGCCTTCGGTGTATCTTTTGTCTTCCCATACACACCCAGGAAGCTTAGAAGGTTCACACAAAGATTCTTCATCATGTGCATCACGTCGATTATAGAGCGGACCTCTAGGACTTTCCAATATTCTAGCTCCCAAAATATAGATTTCTTCTTCTACATGGGTGCGCGTCCCTCAGAGTCAGTCGGAATAGATTGTCTGCCAGGACCCTTTCCAAATATTACTTGTAAATCCTTGACTATATCAAGTTTGTCATCACTAGTACAGAGGACGGGATTCTTCCGGTGATCTGCCTCAACTTTGAAATGCTTGCCTTTCTTTCTTAAGGCATGCTTGGTCGGAAGAAATTGGCGATGTCCCAGGTACACATTCTTCTTGCATTTGTCCAAATATATACATTGAGTCCTATTTAAACAGTGCGTGCATGTTGGTATCCCTTGTTTGTCTGTCCTGAAAGGTTACTAAGAGCAGGCCAACCATTGATGGTTACAAACAACAACGCCCGCAAGTCAAATTCACGCTGTTTGTGCTCATCCCACATACATACACCTTTTTTTATTCCACGGTTGTAAAAGTTCATCAACTAACGGCCTTAGGTTCACATCTATGTCGTTGCCGGGTTTCTTAGGGCCTGTGATGAGTACTGGCATCATAATGAATTTCCGCTTCATGCACAACCAAGGAGGAAGCTTATAGATACATATAATCATGGGCATGTGCTATGCTTGCTACTCTGCTCCCCAAATGGATTAATACCATCTGCACTTAAACCAAGCCATAAGTTCCTTGGGTCATCTACAAAGTCTGGACACTCTCTCTCGATTTTCCTCCACTGCGACCCATCAGCGGGTACTCTCAACTTCCCGTCTTTCTTACGTTCTTCTTTGTGCCATCGCAATGACTTGGCATGCTCTTTGCTTTGGAACAAACATTTCAACCGTGTTATTATAGGAGCATACCACTGTTGGGGAACATTGCATGGGAAACAAAACTTTTCCTACGCACACGCAAGATCTATCCATGGTGATGAGAATCTACGAGAGGGCGAGTGGATCTACATACCCTTGTAGATCGCTAAGAGGGAAGCATTAAGAAACACGATTGGTTTAGTCGAACGTCTTCACGATCCGAATCGCCGAGCATCCCGCGATCCAATCACGATCCGTCCCGATCAAGCACCGAACGGTCGGCACCTCTGCGTTCAGCACACGTGGAGCTTAATGACGATCTCCACCTTCTTGATCCAGCAAGAGGGAGCGGAGAGTTAGATGAGTTCTCCGGTAGCGTGACGGCTCCGCGGCGATGGTGGTGGAGCCATTCCGGCAGGGCTTCGCCTAAGCACTGCAGAAAACCGATCTAGAGGAGAAACTATGCACTAGAGGAACGGGTAGCACGTGGCTGAAAATCAAGTGCAAAACCCCTAAAACCTCTAGTATATATAAGAGGAAGAGAGGAGGATTGGCGTAAGGAAAAAGCCCTCTAGGAGGCTTCAGCCGAAGCTAGGGAGGAGAGGAGGACTCCTCCTCCAATCCTAGTAGGACTAGGACTCCTTCCTTTTTTGCCTTTTTGCCTTTTTCCACCTTTTCTCTTTGGGCTTTTCTTTCCCAGCCGCATGGGCCTTGTGTGGGACTTACACCAGCCCACTAAGGGCTGGTATTCACTCTCCCACAGCCCATGTAGCCTCTTAGGTCGAAATACCCCTCCCGATGGTCTCCCGGTACACTACCGGCACTCCCGGTACACTACCGAGGAGCCCAAAACTTTTCCGGCGACCAAAATAGGACTTCCTATATATCAATCTTTACCTCTGGACCATTTCGGAGCTCCTCGTGACATCTGGATCTCATCCGGGACTCCGAAGAACCTTCGGTCACCACCATACATAACTCTATACTACCGAAACGTTACCGAACCTTAAGTGTGCAGACCCTGCGGGTTCGAGAACTATGTAGACATGACCGAGACACCTCTACGGTCAATAACCAATAGCGGGACCTGGACGCCCATATTGGTTCCTACATATTCTATGAAGATCTTTATCGGTCGAACCTCTATGTCAAGGATTCAGTTAATCCCGTATGATGTTCCCTTTGTTCTTCGGTATGTTACTTGCCCGAGATTCGATCATCGGTATCTCCATACCTAGTTCAACCTCGTTACCGGCAAGTCTCTTTACTCGTTTCCGTAATACAAGATCCCATGACTAACACTTATTCACATTGCTTGCAAGGCTTATTGTGATGTTGTATTACCGAGTGGGCCCTAAGATACCTCTCCTTCGCACGGAGTAACAAATCCCAGTCTTGATCCATGCCAACTCAACAGACACCTTCGAAGATACCTGTAGAGTACCTTTATAGTCACCCAGTTATGTTGCGACGTTTGATACACACAAGGCACTCTTCCGGTGTCCGTGAGTTACATGATCTCATGGTCATAGGAACACATACTTGACATGCAAAAAACAGTAGCAATAAACTGACACGATCATATGCTACGTTTGTAGTTTGGGTCTTGTCCATCACATCATTCTCCTAATGATGTGATCCCGTTATCAAATGACATCACATGTCAATGGCTAGGAAACTTGACCATGTTTGATCAACGAGCTAGTTCACTAGAGGCATACTAGGGACAAAGTGTTGTCTATTTACCCACACATGTAATGTGTTTCCAATCAATACAATTATAGCATGGATAATAAACGATTATCATGAACAAGGAAATATAATAATAAACACTTTATTTATTGCCTCTAGGACATATTTCCAACAGTATCCCACTTGCACTAGAGTTAATAATCTAGTTCACATCACTATGTGATTTACATTGTAATGAATCGAACACCCATGCAGTTCTGGTGTTGATCATGTTTAGCCCTTGGAAGAGGTTTAGTCAACGGGTCTACAACATTCAGATCCGTGTGCACTTTGCAAATATTTATGTCCTTCTCCTCGATGTAATCGCGGATGGAGTTGAAGCGTCGCTTTATGTGTCTGATCCTCTTGTGGAACCTTGGTTCCTTGGCCAGAGCAATGGCACCAGTGTTGTCATAGAACATGTTCATTGGATTCAGTGCACTAGGCCCGACTCCAAGATCTGTCATGAACTGCTTCGTCCAGACACCTTCCTTCGCCGCCTCCGAGGCTGCGATGTACTCCGCTTCGCATGTAGAATCGGCTACCATGCTTTGCTTGGAACTGCACCAGCTTACCGCTCCCCCGTTGAGAATAAATACGTATCCGGTTTGTGACTTAGAGTCATCCGGATCAGTGTCAAAGCTTGCATTGACGTAACCCTTTACGACAAGCTCTTCATCACCTCCATAAAGGAGAAACATTTCCTTAGTCCTTTTTAGGTACTTCAGGATATTCTTGACCGCCGCCCAGTGCTCCATTCCAGGATCACTTTGAAACCTTCCGACCATACTTATGGCAAGGCTAACATCGGGTCTTGTGCACAACACTGCATACATGATAGAGCCTATGGCTGAAGCATAGGGGATGACACTCATCTTTTCTCTATGTTCTGCAGTTACTGGGCATTGAGTCTTACTCAACTTCACACCTTGTAACTCAAGCAAGAACCCCTTCTTGGACTGATCCATTTTGAACTTCTTCAAAAGTTTATAAAGGTATGTGCTCTGTGAAAGTGCTATTAAGTGTCTCGATCTATCTCTATAGATCTTAATGCCTAATATGAAAGCAGCTTCTCCTAAGTCCTTCATTGAAAACTCTTGTTCAAATATTCCTTCACGCTTTCCAGCATTTCTATATTGTTTCCAATCAGCAATATGTCATCCACATATAATATTAGAAACGCTATAGAGCTCCCACTCACATTCTTGTAAATACAAGCTTCTCCATAAACTTGTATAAACGAAAACGCTTTGATCAGCTCATCAAAGCGCTTATTCCAACTCCGAGATGCTTGCACCAGTCCATAAATGGATCGCTGGAGTTTGCAAACTTTATCAGCATTCTCTGGATCGACAAAACCTTTCGGTTGCATCATATGCAACTCTTCCTCAAGGAAACCGTTGAGGAACGCTGTTTTGACATCCATCTGCCAAATTTCATAGTC
Organism: Hordeum marinum; assembly: GCA_022496015.1. Lineage (NCBI taxonomy): Eukaryota > Viridiplantae > Streptophyta > Magnoliopsida > Poales > Poaceae > Hordeum > Hordeum marinum. The sequence continues at coordinate 517,901,497 of CM039673.1, forward strand.
GAAATATGCAGCTATTGCTAACATGGTTCTGACGGACTTAAGCATCGCTACGGGTGAGAAGGTCTCATCGTAGTCAACTCCTTGAACTTGTGAAAAAACCTTTGCCACAAGTCGAGCTTTATAGACAGTGACATTACCGTCCGCGTCCGTCTTCTTCTTAAAGATCCATTTGTTCTCAATGGCATTTCGCCCTTCAGGTAATACTTCCAAAGACCATACTTTGTTGTCATACATGGATCCCATCTCGGATTTCATGGCCTCTAACCATTTCTCGGAATCCGGGCCCATCATTGCTCCTCCATAGCTCGTAGGTTCATTGTTGTCCAACAACATGACCTCCAAGACAGGGTTGCCCTACCACTCAAGAGCAGTACGTGCCCTTGTCGACCTATGAGGTTCAATAGTAACTTGATCCGAAGCTTCATGATCATCATCATCATTAACTTCCTCTTCAACTATCGTAGGCTCCACAGAAACATCTTTCTGTGCTGCGCTACTCTCTAGTTGAAGTAAAGGTTCAATAACCTCATCAAGTTCTATTTTCCACCCACTCAATTCTTTCGAGAGAAACTCTTTCTCAAGAAATATTCCGTTCTTAGCGACAAACACTTTGCCTTCGGATTTGAGATAGAAGGTATACCCAACTGTCTCTTTCGGGTATCCTATGAAGATGCATTTCTCCGCTTTGGGTTCCAGCTTTTCAGGCTGAAGCTTTCTGACATAAGCATCACATCCCCAAACTTTAAGAAACGACAACTTTGGCCTCTTGCCAAACCATAGCTCATATGACATTGTCTCAACGGATTTTGATGGTGCCCTATTTAAAGTGAATGCAGCTGTCTCTAATGCATAACCCCAAAACGATAGTGGCAAATCAGCAAGAGACATCATAGAACGCACCATATCTAATAAGGTTCGATTACGACGTTCGGACACACCATTACGCCGTGGTGTTCCAGGCGGTGTCAACTGTGAAACCATTCCACACTGTCTTAAGTGACTGCCAAACTCATAACTCAGATATTCACCTCCTCGATCAGATCGCATGAGTTTAATCTTCTTGTTACGATGATTCTCAACTTCACTCTGAAATTGCTTGAACTTTTCAAACGTTCCAGACTTGTGTTTCATTAAGTAAATATACCCATATCTACTTAAGTCATCAGTGAAGGTGAGAAAATAACGATATCCACCGCGCGCTGTAACATTCATTGGACCGCACACATCAGTATGTATGATTTCCAATAAGTCACTTGCCCGTTCCATTGTTCCAGAGAACGGCATTTTAGTCATCTTTCCCATGAGGCATGGTTCACATGTGTCAAGTGATTCAAAATCAAGTGACTCCAAAAGTCCATCAGCATGGAGCTTCCTCATGTGTTTTACACCAATATGACCTAAACGACAGTGCCACAAGAAAGTGGTACTATCATTATCAACTCTACATCTTTTGGCATCAATGTTATGAACATGTGTATCATTACTATCAAGATTCAATATGAATAAACCCCTCACATTGGGTGCATGACCATAAAATATATTACTCATATAAATAGAACAACCATTATTCTCTGATTTAAATGAGTAACCGTCTCGCAATAAACAAGATCCAGATATAATGTTCATGCTTAACGCATGCATTAAATAACAATTATTCAGGTTCATCACTAATCCCGATGGTAATCGAAGAGAGATCGTGCCGACGGCGATCACATCAACCTTGGAACCATTTCCCACGCGCATTGTCACTTCGTCCTTTGCCAGCCTTCGTCTATTCCGTAGTTCCTGTTTTGAGTTGCAAATGTGAGCAACCGAACCAGTATAAAATACACAGGCACTACACCGAGAGCTAGTAAGGTACACATTAATAACATGTATATCATATATACCTTGTTTGTCGTTGGCCGCCTTCTTGTCAGCCATGTACTTGGGGCAGTTCCGCTTCCAGTGACCAGTTCCCTTGCAATGAAAGCACTTAGTTTCTGGCTTGGGTCCAGCCTTGGGCTTCTTTACAGGAGCAGCAACTGCTTTGCCATCCTTCTTGGTTTTACCCTTCTTGCCCTTGCCCTTGCCATTCTTCTTGAAACTAGTGGTTTTATTGACCATCAACACTTGATGTTCTTTCTGGATTTCAGACTCAGCGACTTTTAGCATCGCAAATAGCTCGGCGACTGACTTGTTCACCCCATGCATGTTATAGTTCATCACAAAGCTCTTGTAACTAGGTGGTAGTGATTGAAGAACTCTGTCAGTGACCACCTCTGGCAGAAGGGAAATTCCCAACTCCGCCAGACGAGTCGAATACCCAGACATTCTGAGTATATGTTCACTGATAGACCCGTTCTCCTCCATTTTGCAAGCATACCTCTCGATCCGGCCATTCTTCTGAAAGATAAACTTCAACTCCTGGAACATCTCATATGCTCCATGACGTTCAAAACATCTTTGAACTCCCGGTTCTAAGCCATATAATATTGCACACTGAACTACTGAGTAATCTCCAGAACGTGCCTCCCAAGCATTCTTAACGTCTTCGGATGACAGGTCTTCTGGTTGGTCACCAAGCGATGCATCAAGGACATATGATTTCTGGGAAGCCGTGAGGATAATCCTCAGATTACGGGCCCAGTCAACAAAGTTACTTCCATCATCTTTCAACTTAGCTTTCTCTAGGAACACATTAAAATTCAGGGGTGCTACTGCGCGAGCCATTGATCTACAACATAAATATGCAAAGGTTACTTAGATTATTGTTCAAGATAATGAGTTTAGTTAATCAAATTACTAAAGCTCCCACTCAAATTGACATCCCTCAAGTTATATGAGTGTCACATGATCCAAATTCACCAACTAAAGTCCGATCATCACGTGAGTTGAGGTGGTTTCAATGGTGAACATCATCATGTTGATCATATCTACTATATGACTCATTTTCGACCTTTCGGTCTCTTGTGTTCCGAGTCCATGTTTGTACATGCTTGGCTCGTCAAGTTTAACCCGAGTGTTCTGCATGTGCAACACTGGCTTGCGCCCGTTGTATGTGAACGTAGAGTCTATCACACCCGATCATCATGTGGTGTCTCGACACGATGAACTTTCGCAACGGTGCACACTCGGGGAGAACACAATTCATCTTGAAATTTAAGTGAGGGATCACCTTATAATGCTACTGCCGTCCTAAGCAAAACAAGGTGCATAAAAGGTTTAGCATCGCATGCAAATCATAAGTGACATGATATGGCCATGAACTTGTGCTTTTGATCTCCATCTTGAAAGCACCGGCATGATCTCCATCGTCACTGGCATGACACCATGATCTCCATCAACGTGTCGCCATCGGGGTTGTCGCGCCCACCATGCTTCTACTACTATTGCTACCGTTTAGCGATAAAGTAAAGCATTACATGGCGCTTAATGATTGACACGCAGGTCATACAATAATTAAAGACAACCCTATGGCTCCTGCCGGTTGCCGTACTCATCGACATGAAAGTCGTGATATTCTATACAAAACATGATCATGTCATACATCACATATATCTCATCATGTAATTGGCCATATCACATCACAACATACCCTGCAAAAATAAGTTAGACGTCCTCTAATTGTTGTTGCATGTTTTACGTGGTTGCTACGAGTATCTAACAAGAACAATTCTCACCTACGCATAAACCACAACGATGATACATAAGTTTCTTTTCAACCTTCTCAAGGACCGCCTTTGTCGAATCCAATTCAACTAAAGTAGGAGAAACAAACACCCGCCAGCCATCTATGCAACAAGTTGCAGTTGAGGGAACCGGTCTCTCGTAAGCGTACGAGTAATGTTGGTCCGGGCCGCTTCATCCTACAACACCGCTGAACCAAAACACGACCAAGGGAGGAAGCAATCTAAGCATCAACGCCCACAAACACTTTGTGTTCTACTCGAGATCTCATCTACACATAGACCTAGCTCATGATGCCACTGTTGGGGAATGTTGCATGGGAAACAAAAAATTTCCTACGCACACGCAAGATCTATCCATGGTGATGAGAATCTATGAGAGGGTGAGTGGATCTACATACCCTTGTAGATCGCTAAGCGGGAAGCGTTAAGAAAAGTGGTTGGTGTAGTCGAACGTCTTCGCGATCCGAATCGCCGAGCATCCCACGATCCAATCACGATCCGTCTCGATCAAGCACCGAACGGACGACACCTCCGCGTTCACCACACGTGTAGCTTGATGACGATCTCCGCCTTCTTGATCCAGCAAGAGTGAGCGGAGAGGTAGATGAGTTCTCCGGCAGCGTGACGGCGCCGCGGCGATGGTGGTGGAGAAATTCCGACAGGGCTTCGCCTAAGTACTGCAGAAAACCGATCTAGAGGAGAAACTATGCACTAGAGGAATGGGTAGCACGTGGCTGAAAATCAAGTGCAAAAACCCTAAAACCTCTAGTATATATAAGAGGAAGATAGGATGCTTGGCACAAGGGCAAAGCCCTCTAGGAGGCTTCGGCCGATGCTAGGGAGGAGAGGAGGACTCCTCCTCCAATCCTAGTAGGACTAGGACTCCTTCCTTTTTTGCCTTTTTGCCTTTTTCCAACTTTTCTCTTTGGGATTTTCTTTCCCAGACACATGGGACTTGTGTGGGACTTCCACCAGCCCACTAAGGGCTGGTATTAACTCTCCCACAGCCCATGTAGCCTCTTGGGTCGAAATACCCCTCCCGATGGTCTCCCGATACACTACCGACACTCCCGGTAGACTACCGATGAGCCCAAAACTTGTCCGGCAATCAAAATAGGACTTCCTATATATCAATATTTACCTCTGGACCATTCTGGAGCTCCTCTTGACATCCAGGATCTCATTCGGGACTACGAACAACCTTCAGTCACCACCATACATAACTCTATACTACCGAAACGTTACCGAACCTTAAGTGTGCAGACCCTGCGGGTTCGAGAACTATGTAGACATGACCGAGACACCTCATTGGTCAATAACCAATATCGGGACCTGGATGCCCATATTGGTTCCTACATATTCTACGAAGTTCTTTATCGGTCGAACCTCTATGTCAAGGATTTAGTTAATCCCGTATGATGTCCCTTTGTTCTTTGGTATGTTACTTGCCCGAGATTCGATCGTCGGTATCTCCATACCTAGTTCAACCTCGTTACCGGCAAGTTTCTTTACTCGTTTCCATAATACAAGATCCCATGACTAACACTTAGTCACATTGCTTGCAAGGCTTATTGTGATGTTGTATTACCGAGTGGGCCCTGAGATACCTCTCCGTCGCACGGAGTAACAAATCCCAGTCTTGATCCATGCCAACTCAACAGACACCTTCGAAGATACCTGTAGAGTACCTTTATAGTCACCCAGTTACATTGCGACGTTTGATACACACAAGGCACTCCTCTGGTGTCCGTGAGTTACATGATATCATGATCATAGGAACACATACTTGACATGCAGAAAATAGTAGCAATAAACTGACATGATCATATGCTACGTTTGTAGTTTGGGTCTTGTCCATCACATCTCCTAATGATGTGATCCCGTTATCAACTGACATCACATGCCAATGGCTAGGAAACCTTGACCATCTTTGATCAACGAGCTAGTTCACTAGAAGCATACTAGGGACAAAGTGTTGTCTATTTACCCACACATGTAATGTGTTTCCAATCAATACAATTATAGCATGGATAATAAACGATTATCATGAACAAGGAAATATCATAATAAACACTTTATTTATCGCCTCTAGGGCATATTTCCAACAACCACATCACCTTTGCAGGAATTCCTCTTCCTAGGGCGCTTGCCCTGAACATCATCACCAGGGTCATCTCGACCGATCTTATATCATAATGCACTGCATACCAGGCATGCATTCAAATTCTCGTACTCACCGCGGTAGAGGATGCAGTCATTAGGGCATGCATGTATCTTATGCACCTCTAATCCTAGAGGGCAGACAACCTTCTTTGCTTCGTATGTATTGTCGGGCAATTCATTGTCGTTTGGAAGCTTATTCTTCATTATTTTAGCAACTTTTCAAATCCCTTGTCAGCTACACCATTCTTTGCCTTCCATTGCAGCAAGTCCAGTGTGGTATCGAGCTTTGTGTGGTCATATTCGCAATTTGGATACAACCCTTTTTTGTGATCCTCTAACATGCGCTGCAACTTGAACTTCTCCTTTTCACTTTCGTAGTTTCTCTTTGTATCAGCAATGCCCGACCAAGATCATCAGCGGGCTCATCTGATGCCTCAGCTTCTTCTTCTTCATTCTCTTCCCCCATTGTAGTACCATCATATTCAGGACACCCAGGACAGTTGTCATCATCCTCTTCTTCATTCTCTTCCATTAGAACCCCTCTTTCTCTGCGCTTGGTCCAACAAATATAGCCGTACATGAAACCAGACGTAAACAGGTGGACGTGAATCTGTTTTGAGCTAGAGTAAGTTTTATCATTATTACACACACCACATAGACAACACATAAAACCATCCCACTTGTTTGCCTCACCCGCACGCAAAAAACTCTGCATGCCATTAATGAACTGGGGAGAGCGTCAGTCATCGTACATCCATTTGCAGGTTCATCTTCATTACACAACACCAAAAAGACAAATTAATACAAGTTCATACACACTTATTCTCATAAAACAACATACAAATATCTAGCTAAAACATTTAAATGCAACAACAAACGCGATCAAAATCGCACTAAGGTAACAACTGATCCAACAACATAATGATACCAAGCCTCTTTATTAATGGCATATTTTGTAATCTTTCTAATCTTCAAGCACATTGCATCCATCTTGATCTTGTGATCATCAACGATATCGGCAACGTACAACTCCAATCCCATCTTCTCTTCTTCAACACTTTTCAATTTTCCTTTCAAATCCCCGTTTTCTTTTTCAACTAAATTTAACTTCTCGACAATAGGGTCGGTTGGCATATCCGGTTCAACTACCTCCTAGATAAAAATATCTATGTCAACTTGATCTACATAATTTTCATTAACACAAAATGCAACAAATAGTTATAAAAGAGAATATACCACATCCGAATCGTAAATCAGATGAGGGCCGACGGGCACAGATATCATAACCGTGGCACTATATATAACAACAACCATACAAGTAAGAAAATTATGCAAGTAACTATCTAAATCATACAAATACAATTTTTTTATAAAAAGGACAAGAACACAAGAAGAGGCTCACCAAGGTGGTGCTGGCGATGGGATGGTGCGAGCGATCTATGATGGTTAGGACGGGGACGGGAAGGCACACTAAGTAAACCACACCTACACATATACAAACTAAGGAGTTAATTTGAGCTCATATTGCATATAAATTAAAAAACTACCACATAGTTACACCCAAACTAAAACCCACAAATCACTATACTTATGAAGCATTGCACGAGCTGATCTAGCAATAAGAGATGAAAGGACAAAGTTGCTAACCTTTGTGGACACTTGGATCGATTGGCATGCCTCAAATCTTTGCAAAAATGGAGGAATGAGCTCGAGCTAAGGGGAAGAACAGAGGGGGGAATTCGAATGGAGAAAATAGAGAAATGGGCTCGGGCTGGACGAAGGGTTTATATAGGGAAAGCTTTAGTCCTGGTTGGTTATACAAACCGGGACTAAAGGTCTACCTATAGTACCAGTTTGTGATACAAATCGGGACTAAAAGAGCTCATGGGGGCCCGAGGCTACCACTAGCCTGCCACCACCCCTTTAGTCCCGGTTTGTGATACAAATCGGGACTATAGGTCCCAAATGAACCGGGGCTAATGGTGCCCGTGCCCCCCGACCTCTCCTATCCGCTGGAACCGGGACTAATGGTCACATTAGTCCCGGGCCAACGCCAAACCAGGACTAAAGGGTCAAACGGAAGGCCTATTTTCTACTAGTGCATGCTTACGATTTGGGTCTTGTCCATCACATCATTCTCCCAATGATGTGATATCGTTATCAAATGACAACTCATGTCTATGGTTAGGAAACCTTAACCATCTTTGATCAACGAGGTAGTCCAGTAGAGGCTCACTAGGAACACGGTGTTGTTTATATATCCACACATGTATCTTAGTTTCCAATCAATACAATTCTCGTATGGATAATAAAAAATTATCATGAACAAGAATATAATAATGACCACTTTATTATTTCCTCTAGGGCATATTTCGACAGTCTCTCACTTGCATTAGAGTCAATAATCTAGCTTTACATTGTAATGAATCTAACACCCATAGAGTTCTGGTGTTGATCATGTTTTTCCCGTGGAAGAGGCTTAGTCAACGGGTTTTCAACATTTAGATATGGATGTACTTTGCAAATGTTTATGTCCTCCTCCTTGATATCATGAATGGAATTAAAGCGACGCTTTATGTGTCTGGTCCTCTTGTGAAAGTCGGGCTCCTTGGCTAGAGCAATAGCACCAGTGTTTTCACAAAAGAGAGTCATTGGATCCAGTGCATTGGGAACAACTCCAAGATCTGTCATGAACTGCTCATCCAAACACCTTCCTTGGCTGCTTCCAAAGCATTTATGTACCCCACTTCACATTTAGAATCTTCTACCACGCTTTGCTTGGAACTGCACCAGTTGACTGCTCCACCATTCAAAATAAATATGTATCCGATTTGAGACTTAAAATCAACCGGATCAGTGTCAAAGCTAGCATCGAAGTAACCCTTTACGATGATTTCTTGATCACCTCCATAAATTATAAATATATTCTTAGTACTCTTCAGGTACTTAAGGATATTTTTGACCACTGTCCAGTGTTCCACTCCTATATCACTTTGAAACCTTCCAGCCATACTTATGGCAAGGCTGACATCTAGTCTTGTGCACATCATCACATACATGATAGAGCCTATGGCTAAGGCATAGGGGATGGCACTCATCTTTTCTCTATCCTCTGTAGTTGCAGGGCATTGAGTCTTACTCAACTTCACACCTTGGAGGACATGCAAGAAACCTTTCTTTGACTGATCCATTTTGAACTTCTTCAAAACCTTATCGAGGTATGTGCTTTGTGAAAGCCCTATTAAGCGTCTTCATCTATCTCTATAGTTCTTGATGCCTTGTTAGCAGGTTCTCCGAGGTCTTTCATTGAAAAAATCTTGTTCAAATATATATTCATGCTTTCCAAAAGTTCTATATTGTTTTTAATCAACAATATGTCATCCACATATAATACTAGAAATGCTATAGAGATCCCACTCACTTGCTTGTAAATACAAGCTTCTCCATAAACTTGTATGAACCCAAACACTTTGATCACCTCATCAAACTAAAGATTCCAACTCTGAGATGCTTGCACTAGTCCATAGATGGATCACTGGAGATTGCATAATTTGTCAGCATTTTCGGGATTGACAAAACCTTCTGGTTACACCATATACAACTCTTTCTTAAGGAAACCATTAAGGAACTCTTCCTTAAGGAAACCATCATATACAACTCTTCCTTAAGGTCTTGACATCCATCTGCTAAATTTCATAATCGAAAAATATAACTATTGCTAACATAATCCTGGCGGACTTAAGCATCGCTACAGGAGATAAAGTCTCATAATAGTCAACTCCTTGAACTTGTGAAATCCCTTTTGCAACAAGTCGTGCTTTATAGACAGTGAAATTACCGTCTGCCTCCGTCTTTTTCTTAAAGATCTATTTATTCTGTATGTCCTTACGATCATATGATAAGTCCTACAAATTCCACACTTTGTTCTTATACATGGATCCTATCTCGGATTTCATGGCCTCTAGCTATTTGTCGGAATCCGGACCCACCATCGCTTCTTCATAGGTCATAGGTTCATTGTTGACTAACAACATGACCTTGAAGACATGATTGCCGTACCACTCAGGGGCGATATGAGTCCTTGTCGACCTACGAGGCTCGGTAGTGACTTGATCTTAAGTTTCATGATCATCATCATTAGCTTCCTCTTCACTTGGTGTAGGCACCACAGAAACATCCTTCTGCATGGTGCTACTCTCCAACTGAAGTGATGGTTCAACAACCTCATCAAGTTCTATCTACCTCCCACTCAATTCTTTCGAGAGAAACTCCTTCTCTAGGAAGGATCCATTCTTGGCAAAAAAGACTTTGCCTTCGGATCTGAGACAGAAGGTGTACCCAATTGTTTTCTTAGGTTATCCTATGAAGACGCACTTCTCCGCTTCCGGTTCGAGCTTATTAGGCTGAAGCCTTTTCACATAAGCGTCGCAGCCCCAAACCTTAAGAAATGACAACTTAGGTTTCTTGCCAAACCATAATTCATACGGTGTTGTCTCAACGGATTTAGATGGTGCCCTATTTAAAGTGAATGCGGATGGCTCTAATGCATAACTCCAAAACAATAGTGGCAGATCAGTAAGTGACATCATAGATCACATCATGTGTAATAGAGTACAATTACGATGCTATGCTGTGGTGTTCCGGTGGAGTGAGCTGTGAAACAATTTCACACTGTCTTATATGCATGCCAAACTCATAACTCAGATATTCTTCACCACGATCAGATCGTAGAAACTTTATCTTGTTGTTATGATGATTCTCTACTACACTCTAAAATTGCTTCAACTTTTCAAACGTTTCAAACTTGTGTTTAATTAAGTAAATATACCCATATCTAGTCAAATCATCAGTGAATGTAAGAAAATAATGATATCCACCACGCGCCTCAACACTCATTGGACTACAGACATCAGTATCTATGATTTCCAACAAGTCACTTGCAAGAAGAAATGAAGAAGTTACACAACCATCACCTGTTAAGGATTCTTTGTTTCAAAGTTTCCTTCATAGTCTTGTGATCATTTGATTAGGGAAAGAGATGTTAGCTATTTATATCATGCTCTAAGTAGACTTAGAAAGACTTTGTGTAGTAAGTTCGTCTCTTGTATTTTTTGTTTTCTATGGTATCTGTTCTAACTTCTACGAAGCTACTAATAATTGTGTACATTCTGTGCGATCTCGGTTTGCCTTGCATGGTAAATTTTGGTGTCCAAGTGGTAATTGTAATAGCAAATGGTAGCAGTGGCTATTTACTAATATAATCCTAGCTACAATTATTTATTCCAGGTACAATTGATGAAATGATGGAAGAATGCTCATCAAGTTGAGCTCACACTGCCTCCGCAATGGTGGAGAGAGCACCGGATTCCCATGGAGTCGCCGCTACAATAAGCAACATGTCTCGTCACTACCGGCCTCGGGGCACAGCGTCGGCCATGGTGAATCCAATGCAGATCCGCTGGTTTCAGGAATCAAACAGAGGCAGGAGGGCACAACAACGGGTAATGACCGCCCTTTGCCCCCCTCTTCCTTAGCCAACACCACCAGGTCACGCACTCCCTCTTCCACCTTGGTGTCATCTCATGCATTGTCACTGTTGCCTCGCCGTCCAACACATCTCGCTTGTTAATTTGTATAGGGTCCCAATAATCACCACACGTATGGTGAAACTAACATCCGACCACACGCCCCATCATTACAAATTGGGACATGCCATCGCATGCATGCACAAGTGACAAAACTAATGATGTCAGCAGGATTCTTTTGTCTTTTCAGATTTTAAAATGCTTAATCTCTTAAATACAAAATACGGTTAAAAAATTGTGTTCACCAATTAATTATTTGCGACAAGATCATTGAAACTAGATCTCATATTGATATGTTTCGACAACTTTTTTTTGGGGGAGGGGGGGTTATGATGAGGACATCCTTGCTAATGCTACACCCACAACTCCGACTGCTATACATACATGACCAATTACTAGAGCTCGCGCACGTCAATTGAATTACCAGGTACTTTCGTTTCTTGCAAATCCTTCTAATGTTCATGAACATATGATGCTGCCTAAATTAGATACTTTTGTTTTACTTATGAATGAAGGACCTGGCATGGACAAGAAGGATGACCATGGGAGCGGGATCAAGCATGGTGAAGAAGGTGCGCGCGCGGGAAAGAACAATGGAGCTTCCAGTGATGATTTTCGCACTTTGAAGCCACCATAATGGGAGCAAGAAGCCTTGGACGAAATATGCATGATGCTACTTTATAAAATTTGTCCCTAGGCTAATATAGGTGCTGCGCCATCTTATTGTTGGGCCAGGCCCATGTAATTTCGAAATACCATATTATAGGTTGTTTCTAGAGTCCGTATGTATGGGGAAACTGAGTTAAGGTCGGTTTCGGACCCCTCCTCCAAGGGGCCACGAAATTCCCCTCTATTCCCCATATATACAGCCCTTAGGGCGTCATTTTAGGGTTGTGTTTTGTTTAGATTACAAGTTCGCCATAGCTGCAACTTCGCGTTCTTCGTTTGTGTTCCACGACCAGAAAAAGGTGTCACAGAACCCCACTTCATCAATAAAGCTTTCCTCTTATATTCGCAATATCCAGATTGCAATCTTAGTTTCTTGCTTGTTCTTCGTTTGCATGCAGGAAACATACCCTCGTGGTCAGGTTGATCATGCTCCGGTGTGGTCAATAACCTCTCGGAGTTGGTTTAGTGATTGCTAAGGCGCGGCGTCATCACACGTTCGTAGTCGGATCGTCAAAGTCTACTCCACAAAAAACGAGAGCCACCATCTCATCGAAAGACAGGGACAACTTCGCCTCTATCAAGTGGTATCAGATTTCCAGGTTGCTCGGTGAGATTTTACTAGTTTTCGTAGTTTAGATCGCATCTGTTCTTCATACCTTTAGTCCACGAAAAAGCCACAAAAGAATTAGGGTTAGATCATCATATCCGAACCAATCTGAGCCTTTGCATAGTCTTTTTAGTATTGTGCTTTGTTGAATTTGCGGTTACATCGTCGTGTCGAGTTACTGGTCTTAGTGTCTAGTCCTTTAGAGTTTCGAGTTATTTTCACAGGTTGTCACGTCGCCACCGCATCGTCTTCATAGTTGCCATATACCACCACCATCATCACCGCTGCCATATATCACCATCCATCATCACTATCCATTGGTGTCCATATATACCACCACAAATCCTCCACCAATCCAAGTCTAGCTCGTTTTAGGTTTAGTTTCGAGATCCTTTTGATTTCGGATTCGTGTTTTGCTACCTGCGTAGGTGTCGAAAAACAAAGAGTCTGGCACGCTTTGCAGAGCACGTTTTGGCCCAAAAAAAATTCGGCTGAAAATATTTTTTCCCTATCTTGGTTTTAGGTTCTTCGGAGCGTTTTGGGACACTTGCCATCATACTGATTTTTGTCGAAATTTTTGGTCATCGCAGCCCCCGAATTGCTCCTCAAAAAGAAAAAAAATAGTCCAACAAATTGCGTGCCCATCTTGCTTATACGACGTGGGAAGAGTTTTGAGACACTCGCCATTGTAGTGATTTTTTGAGCAAAAAAAAGAGCGCAAAAAAAAGAGGCACCAAAAAAATGAAAAAAAATATTCAGAGTGTGCTTTTCCCTTGATTACGTGTAGTGTCGTGATTTTGTTGGTGTTTTAGGCTCGCGTCTCTAGTACGGTCTAGCCTAGGACCAGCACAGTACCGTCGTTGAGCGTTTATTCAAGCATCTTTGAATTGATTATTGCTAACCCTTTTTGCTACCATACTATAAGCCATCCCAGCTCCACATACATCTACGTCGTGTGTTTGACACCACCTGGCAATCGCTCTATCCAAGCTTTGAGAGTTTGACTACAACGGTTGCCGATCACCGCCTGCTGCTGGGTAAGAACTGGTAAGAATTTGAGATTCTCTTAAAGGATTTGTGACACACCACCACCATCACCACCACGTCCCAGTAGTCTGTAGGTTTCATATTCTTGTGTGTTTCCTATTTCTGCTAACCATGTCAGGATCACACGACGATGGGAGCGACTGGGAGAGCATGACCAACAAAGCGCTCTATGATAAATTTCAGCAAATGAGGCTGACCAGGTACAAGACTTCGTGACCAACTTTGGAGAGGTCAAGGAGAAGCTCGATGGTATGAAGAAGACATTCGACACCAAGATGGATGCCAAGTTCAATGAGGTGCTTGCCCGTCTACCACCACCAGCTGCAGCTCCTATCGCTTTCGAACGACGAGCGCGACGTGTGCCTCTCGGCCAAGGCCAACATACTGGTACTGTTGATACTGCTGCTACTTCTGTGTCTCCTGCTGCTATTGTCGTTGAGCAGGTTGAAGATTATGATGGTGATTACGATGATGAGGGAGAGGTTGCTCCGGATCAGCCTCAGGGGCAACCACCACGATACGCACCAGGTCGACCACATGGCTACAACCGTAACAGTAGGGCTGCACCACCCCCTTAGGTACAGGATCATGACTATCTCCCTAAACTTAAATTGAATATTCCAACGTTTGAGGGTAGATATGTTCCTGGTATATATCTTACATGGGAGTTAGAAATAGAACAACGTTTTACATTCTTACAATTTCCTAAGGATAGACGTGTTGCTGCTGTTGTTTGTTCTTTCACTAGTTTTGCTTGTGTTTGGTGGTCAGAACATTGTAGAATACACCATGCTAATATTCCAACTACTTGGGCTGCTTTGAAAACTGCTATGCGTAATCGTTGGGTGCCACCTTATTATCAACGTGAATTGCTTCAAAATTTGCAGCGTTTAAGACAAGGGAAAAATTCTGTAGAAGAATATTATCAGGAATTACAAACTGGCATGATTAGGTGTGGTATTGTTGAGGAGAATGAAGCTATGCTTGCACGTTTTATGGGTGGATTAAATAGAGAGATTCAGACTATTCTAGAGTATAAGGAGTATAACACTATCACTCGTCTATTTCATCTTGCTTGCAAAGCTGAACGTGAAGTGCAGGATCGACAGGCAATGGCGAGACCTACTTTTTCTACAGGACACACTTCATCATGGATGCCACGTACCTCCTCTACTTCCGCACATCCTACTGCAACACCACCTACTTCCACTTCCAACTCCAACCGCGATACCAGGAAACAGGCTCCTACTCCACCCTCTGCGAAGAGCACATCTTCTGGGCCTGCACAGAGCTCTTCTTCATCTATTGCATCCATAGGGCAAACACATGAGGTTATATTTCGTCGTTGCAAGGGTGGAGGTCACTTTTCGAGAGAATGCCCTTCCAAGCGTGTAATGATTGTTACTGAGGATGGTGGATATGCGTCCGCTAGTGATTATGATGAGGAGACTTTGGCTCTCATTGCAAGTGAAGAACAGGGTGGCGAGGATGCAGAACCAGAGGCACACCACATGGCTGCTGATTACGCTGACAGTTATGAAAGTTCAGTTTCTCAACGTGTTCTCAGTGTGCAGGTTACATAGGCTGAGCAAAATCAGAGGCACAACTTGTTCCACACAAAGGGAGTTGTCAAGGAGCGTTCTGTTCGCGTCATCATCGATGGAGGGAGTTGCAATAACTTGGCTAGCATGGAGATGGTGGTGTCTCTAATCACCAGACCACATCCTCATCCTTATTACATACAATGGTTCAACAATAGTGGCAAGGTTAAGGTAACACGTACTGTTCGTGTGCATTTTAGCATTGCTACATATTCTGATTATGTGGATTGTGATGTGGTACCCATGCAAGCATGTTCTGTTCTACTTGGTAGGCCATGGCAGTTGATAAAAATTCTGTACACCATGGTAGGACAAATCAGTATACTCTTGTTCATAAGGATCAAAATATCACTTTGCTTCCTATGTCTCCAGAACATATTATGAAAGATGACATTGCTAGAGCTAGTAAAGCAAAACAGGAGAAAAATAAGAGTGAAAATCAGATTGTAGCACAAGAATTTAAGCAACACCATAAGCATAATAAACCATCATCTAATGTTGCATCCGAAATAAAATTGAAGAGTGAATGTTTACTTGCTACTAAATCTGATATTAATGATTTGGTTGTTGCTACATCTGTTTGCTATGCTTTTGTATGCAAAGAGGTATTATTTTCATTCGAGGACATGCCTCCCTCTTTGCCTCCTGCTGTCATTAACATTTTGCAAGAGTTCGCTGACGTCTTCCCACAAGACGTGCCACCAGGTTTACCACCTATTCGCGGGATTGAGCATCAGATTGACTTAATTCCCGGTGCATCCCTACCCAACCGTGCGCCATACCGTACCAATCCAGAGGAGACAAAGGAGATTATGCGTCAAGTACAGGAGCTGCTTGACAAAGGTTATATACGTGAATCCCTTAGTCCTTGTGTTGTTCCTATTATTCTAGTGCCTAAAAAGGATGGTACATCGCGCATGTGTGTGGATTGTAGAGGCATTAATATTATTACTATTCGTTATCGTCATCCTATTCCTAGACTAGATGATATGCTTGATGAATTAAGTGGTTCTACAATTTTCTCCAAAGTTAATTTGCGTAGTGGATACCATCAAATTCGTATGAAATTGGGAGATGAATGGAAAACAGCATTTAAAACTAAGTTTGGATTATATGAGTGGTTAGTCATGCCTTTTGGGTTAACTAATGCACCTAGCACTTTCATGAGATTAATGAACGAGGTTTTACGTGCTTTCATTGGACGGTTTGTGGTAGTCTATTTTGATGATATATTGATTTTTAGTAGATCTTTGGAGGAGCATTTGGAACATCTAAGTGTTGTTTTTATTGCTCTACGTGATGCATGTTTGTTTGGTAACCTTGGGAAGTATACCTTTTGCACCGACCGAGTATCTTTTCTTGGCTATGTTGTTACTCCACAGGGAATTGAAGTTGATAAAGCCAAGATGGAAGCTATTGAGAGTTGGCTGCAGCCCAAACGGTCACACAAGTGAGGAGTTTTCTTGGCCTTGCTAGTTTCTATAGGCGTTTTGTGAGAGATTTCAGCACCATTGCCGCACCTCTCAATGAGCTTACAAAGAAGGACGTGCCTTTTTCTTGGGGTACCGCACAGGAAGAAGCCTTCACGTTCTTGAAACATAAGTTAACACATGCTCCTTTACTCCAACTTCCTAATTTTAACAAGACTTTTGAGCTTGAATGTGATGCTAATGGAATTGGGTTAGGAGGTGTGTTATTACAAGATGGTAAACCTGTTGCGTACTTTTCTAAAAAACTGAGTGAGCCTAGTCTGAATTATTCTACTTATGATAAGGAATTATATGCTCTTGTTCGGACTTTGGAAACATGGCAACATTATTTATGGCCCAAAGAATTTGTTATACATTCTGATCATGAATCTTTGAAACATATTAAAAGTCAAGCAAAACTGAACCGTAGACATGCTAAATGGGTTGAATTCATTAAGACTTTCCCTTATGTCATTAAACACAAGAAGGGTAAAGAAAATATTATTGCTGATGCTTTGTCTCGTCGTTATACTATGCTTTCACAACTTGACTTTAAAATATTTGGTTTGGAGACCATCAAAGATCAATATGTGCATGATGCTGAATTTAGAGATGTGTTGCAGCATGGTAAAGAAGGGAGAACATGGAACAAGTTCGTTATTAATGATGGATTTGTGTTCTGCGCTAACAAGCTATGCATTCCAGCTAGCTCCGTTCGTCTGTTGTTGTTACAGGAGGCACACGGAGGAGGATTAATGGGACACTTTGGCGTGAAGAAAATGGAGGACATACTTTCTACACATTTCTTTTGGACAAAGATGAGATGGGATGTTGAGCGTTTTATTGCTCGCTGCACTACATGTCAAAAAGCTAAGTCACGACTCAATCGTCATGGTTTATATATGCCTTTGCCTGTACCTAGTGTTCCTTGGGAGGATATATCTATGGAATTTGTTTTAGGTTTACCTCGAACTAAGAAGGGAAGGGATAGCATATTTGTTGTCATGGATAGATTTTCCAAAATGGCACACTTTATACCTTGTCATAAAAGTGATGATGCTACTCATGTTGCTGATTTTTTCTTTCGTGAAATTATTCGGTTGCATGGTGTGCCAAATACAATTGTTTCAGATCGTGATGATAAATTTCTTAGCCACTTTTGGAGATGTTTATGGGTAAGTTGGGGACTAAGCTACTTTTTAGTACTACATGTCATCCCCAAACTCATGGCCAAACTGAAGTAGTCAATAGATCTTTGTCTACTATGCTTAGGGCTATTTTGAAGAATAACCTGAAAATGTGGGAAGAATGCTTGCCTCATATTGAATTTACTTATAATCGTTCGCTACATTCTACCACTAAGATGTGCCCTTTTGAAGTTGTGTATGGTTTCTTACCTCATGCACCTATTGATTTGTTGCCTCTTCCATCTTCGGAGAAGGTTAATTTTGATGCTAAAGAACGTGTTGAATTGATATTAAAGATGCATGAGTTAACGAAGGAAAACATTGAGTGTATGAATGCTAAATACAAAATTGCTGGAGATAAGGGTAGAAAACATGTTGTCTTTGCACCTGGAGATCTTGTTTGGTTACATTTGCATAAGGATAGATTTCCTGATTTACGTAAGTCAAAGCTAATGCCACGTGTTGATGGTCCTTTTAAGGTGTTAGAGAAAATAAATGATAATGCATATAAACTTGAGCTGCCTGTAGAATTTGGGGTTAGCACCACTTTTAACATTGCAGATTTGAAGCCTTATTTGGGTGAGGAAGATGAGCTTCCATCGAGGACGAAGTTCACGAAGGGGAGGATGATGAGGACATCCCTGCTAATGCTACACCCACAACTCCGACTGCTATACATACAAGACCAATTACTAGAGGTTGCGCACGTCAATTGAATTACCAAGTACTTTCGTTTTTTGCAAATCTTTCTAATGTTCATGAACATATGATGTTGCCTAAATTAGATACTTTTGTTTTACTTATGAATAAAGGACCTGGCATGGACAAGAAGGATGACCATGGGAGCGGGATCAAGCATGGAGAAGAAGGTGCGCGCGCGGGAAAGAACAATGGAGCTTCCAGTGATGATTTTCGCACTTTGAAGCCACCATAATGGGAGCAAGAACCCTTGGACGAAATATGCATGATGCTACTTTATAAAATTCGTCCCTAGGCTAATATAGGTGTTGCCTCACCTTATTGTTGGGCCAGGCCCATGTACTTTCGAAATACCATATTATAGGCTGTTTCTAGAGTCCGTATGTATGGGGAAACTGAGTTAAGGTCTGTTTCGGACCCCTCCTCCAAGGGGCCACAAAATTCCCCTCTAGTCCCTCATATATACAACCCTTAGGGCGTCGTTTTAGGGTTGAGTTTTGTTTAGATTACAAGTTCGTCATAGCTGCAACTTCGCGTTCTTCGTTTGTGTTCCATGACCAGACAAAGACGTCACAGAACCCCACTTCATCAATAAAGCTTTCCTCTTATAATCGCAATATCCAGATTGCAATCTTACTTTCTTGCTTGTTCTTCGTTTGCGTGCAGGAAACAGACCCTCATGGTCAGGTTGATCGTGCTCCGGCGTGGTCAATAACCTCTCAGAGTTGGTTTAGCGATTGCTAAGTCGCGGCATCATCACACGTTCGTAGTCGGATCGTCAAAGTCTACTCCACCAAAAACGATAGCCACCATCTCATCGAAAGACAGGGACAACTTCGCCTCTATGAGGTTAAAAATTGCCATGTTTATTGCATATAAATTGCCATCATGATTACACTAAAGTTACCATGATATGTTTTAACTACTATTTTTTCTACGTTTAAAGTAAATTTTGACATGTTATGAAAAGGGAGTTGCGAAACTAAACTTGCCATGATGAATTATATACTAAAGTTTGCCATGATTTATGAAATAATTTTGACATGGTTCATAGCTAAAAAATAAATATGTATTAAATTACTTTAAAAGCGCATGGTCAATGTATCAAATTTGCCATGAACCTTAAATTAGATTTGCCATGGTGAATTACCTAAATTTGCCATGATACATGCAATAAATTTTTTCATGGTTCATACAAAAAAACATTTTCCATGTTTAAAATACTAGAATTGCCATAGTAATAATACTAAAGTTGCCATGATCTATAAAATCTATTTTTCATGAAGAATTACTAAAAAATGTCATGATCCATGAATTAAATTTTTCATCGTTAATTACTAAAATTTGTTATGGTTAATTAATAAAAAATTCTGTGGAAAGTAGTTGAAATACAATGGTAGCTTAAATCTAAAAGAAAAAATTAGATGAAACATGTTGTGGCAACTTTATTGTAAACACTATGGCAACTTCAGTGTAAACAACATAACAACTTTTGGTCCCAAAAAAAAAGATCGTCGAAACATATCAATATGAGATCTAGTTTTGAAGATCTCGTCGGGACAAATTTAATGGTGAAAACGGATTTTGAATTGGATTTTTATTTAATATATAAAACATTTTTAAATCTAAAATACCAAAAAAAATTCGCTGATGTCATATATTTAATATGGCAAGATAAATAGTTATGAAGATGTGTGAACCATGTTGTCTCATGCTACACGTATGAACGTTATCATCTCGGTTCTTTAAGAAGATCCACTTAAGGGCTAGACCGAGTGCACCTTGCCTCAACATGATTAATTTTCGCTTGATCAAGAGTCATGCCCGGACTCGGTTAAAAAATATTCGTCTCATTCTCTCGACTATACGATTTACTAATCACACGACGTTCTCTAAATACGTTTATACTATTGTTGTATATGATGTTTGCTAGTGTCGTAGCATGTCTGACGTGATCACCAACGAATATCCACCACTCACTATGTTGTTTTTCATTACAACAACAATGTTGTTGTCAACGCGGTCCTAATTTTCTCTACTACGAGGCATGATCTGTTAATGTGACTTTTACTGATTCATGCACTTACGGTACTAGTTATATCCGTAGATATGCATGTTTTTTTCTAGTAGGCACTCACATGCTCTTACTCATCATGTTTTTCATTTCTATTAAATTATTCAACAAATTGCTAATATCACTGTCTCCTCTCCGACCACCGTCGCCAGAAGCACGCGGAACTCTCATGACGGCGGTCGTAGGGTATTACCTCCATAGGAGGGCCCGAACCTGAGTAAAACCTTGTTCCCTTCGCCTCCTGTTACCATCGCTTCTATTCTCACAGCTCGGGACCCCCTACCTAAGATCCGCCGTTTTTGACACCGACATAGATGCTTTCATTGAGAGTTCCGCTATGAGCACCCAAGGAATCGATGTCTCGCCTTGTCATCAACAAAGAGGTCCGCAACATGGACACTTTTGTCCCCGGACAAATCTTCGCCTTCGGCAATGTTGTGTTGCATGCCGACCCGATCGGCCATCTAGGCCGTCTCGAGAGCTTCGCCCCTGATCGAGAGGTCAGATTCGGAAACCTAGAGTTCTCCGCGGATTCTCGGGGCGACCTGCCACTAACCGGGCTTGCTGCTTCACTTGCCACATCCGAAGACTTTGAGGCTTTAACCTCGAGTTCCTCCTTCGGTCACGCCAATGCGGTGAACCACGGTGGTGTCCCAATTCCTAGTCCGGATCCGGCCATAGTGTCAGAAGGCCGGACATGCGTTCTTACCGATCATCCCTCTTGTTCGGACACATCGGAGGTCAACTCCGAAAGTTCCGGACAATGTGATCTGATCGAGCTCCCGGCGTTTGACGAAGCCCTAGATCGGATCTCGTCGATGAAAATTTCCAACGATTCAACTCCGATCTATGCTCGGATTAGGTACAAAGCGGGTCGGGATGAATTTTTCGGCCCACCACCACCCACTTGATAGCCACAGTCGAAGATCTAACCGACATGCTAGACTATGCCTCCGAGGAGGTAGAATACATGGACGAAGAGGATTGTGTTCCCACCCCTGTTAGCACCAGGCGATGGGCCACCACTTGTACATACGACATCTACATGGTGGACACTCCTGCCACTAATGGCGACAAAATGCCTAATAATGATGGCGACAAGTCGGGCGACACACCGTCACGGCGCCGGAAACCGCATAAGCGGTCCAAAGGCAAAAAAGGGAAGGAAATCTATCATCGGCACTGGGAACAGAGATATCCCTGAGGACCGTGGCGATCCCGATATCCCCGAACACCTGTTAGAGGATCAGGAAGGGCTTGAGGACTAGAGCAACCCCGATGACTTCAACGACTCCGAGGATGACAATTACCTACCTCCCGTCGAGGAGGAGGACATCCTGGAAGCCGATGAGCTAGACATTCCCGATAACTCTGAAGATCAGGAATTGTTCAGACAACAGATCATAGCAACGGCCCGCATCCTGAAAGCGAAAGAACGACAACTTAAAGTCGAACAAGACAACCTCAACGATCGATGGACTAGAGTCCTCTCAGCCGAGGAAGGATACGGTACCGATCTGTCGGACCATCCCAAGAGTTATCCATGCAGAAGCCTGCTGCCACAATTTGACGACGAGCTCACCGATACCCCATCTCCCAAACATACCCTGTACAACAAGTCGGACCCCCCCCCCCCCCCGCGGGCGTGATAGGACAGCTGACGATACCGGTTACAGACCGGCTATGCCCCGAAGACGGGGAAAGGAGTCCCTAGAGCCCAATGACAGGTTCGACATGCGAGACGACCTAGACCACACAGCAGGTCGCACAAGATCAATCTATGGATCGAGAGGCTACTCACCCGATAGATGGGATGGGTACCGACCATGGCTCGACCGAAGCAATAAGAGAGATCGGGAACACAACCGGGCTAGAACAGACGCCAAATATAGGCGTGATATAGTCCGGGTTCAAGGCATCGCTCACCCTATGTGCTTCACTGATGAGGTAATGCGGCATCAGTTCCCAGAGGGGTTTAAACACGTGAATATCGAATAGTACGATGGGACAAATGACCCAACCATATGGATTGAGGATTTCCTCCTCCACATACACATGGCACGAGGAGATGATCTCCATGCCATCAAATATCTCCCCCTCAAACTTAAGGGGCCAGCTCGACACTTGCTAAACAACCTCCCCGAAAACTCCATCGGATGTTGGGAAGACCTGGGGGATGCATTCCGCTCTAACTTCCGGGGAACCTATGTTCCACCGCCGGATTCCTCCGACCTAAGCAACGTCCTTAAGAAGCCCGGAGAGTCTGTTCGACAATTCTGGAATATGTTTTTGACCAAGAAGAACCAGATTGTCGACTGCTCGGATGCTGAGGAAATAGCCTCCTTCCGACACAATATTCGGGATGAATGGCTGGCCCGCCGGCTCGGCCAGGATAAACCTCGAACCATGTCCATCCACAACTCTGAAGATCCCGGAACCTCCGAAGTTCGGGACGGCAACGGGAAACCCAAGCGCAACAAGAACAAACGCCGACACAATAACAGGGATGTCGATGACATGGCCGTTAACGCCGGCTTCTGCAATTCCCGACCCGGGCAGTGGAAGAATCCTCCTAAAGGCAATCACGACGGACCAACCCCAGTGGAAAAGATCATGGAAAGGCCGTGCCAAATCCATGGGACTCAAGAGAAGCCTGCCAATCACACACACCGTAAATGTTGGGTGTTTAAACAGGTCGGCTAGCTCCCACACAAGGATGAAGGCAAGAGCCCCCGGAGCGAGGATGAGGATGAATCTCGGGGCTCGATGGGTGGCGATCAAAAGAAATTTCCTCCGGAAGTCAAAACGGTAAACATGATATACACCACCCATATACCTAAGGAGAGGAAGCATGCCCTTCGAGAGGTTTACGTTGTAGAGTCCGTAGCCCCGAAGTATAACCCACGATCGGCATATCCGATCACTTTTGATCGACGCGATCACCCGACCAGTATCCGTCACGGGGGTTCGGCTGCACTCATCCTCGACCCCATTATATATGGGTATCACCTCACAAAGGTCCTAATGGACGGAGGAAGTAGCCTTAACCTGATTTACTCAGGCACGGTGAAAAAGATGGGCTTAGATCCGTTAAGGATCAAACCTAGTAACATTACCTTTAAAGGAGTGATCGCAGGTGTCGAGGCCCGATGCACGGGCTCCGTAACCCTGGAAGTTGTGTTCAGCTCGCCCGATAACTTTCGCAGCAAAGGCTTGATCCTCGACATTGTACCCTTCCGCAGCGCTTATCATGCCCTGCTCGGCCGTACATCGTTCGCTCGCTTCAACGCCATGTGATGCTGGCCTTAGCCGCGGTTCATCCGAACATCACAACACTCCGGGGGCTAGTCTTTAGCCCCCAGTAGTCCTTTTCGCGCCCCTACAACTAAGTGGAAGAAATAAAGCATTATAGTCTGATTGCCTAGTCCGCCGCACTCTACCGCCTTCGGGTTCCGATCACTCGGCTAAGGGACATAGTGCATTGGCAGAGACACCCAATGTTGTATCTACATGGGGGCTGAAGCCGACGACTCGCATCTTTCAGTTTCAAACGGCCACACAGGAGTTATAAAGGAATGCAAAAACATTAAATGCATAATAACTTATAACATTAAAACTTTGAAATGTCTTCGGACGCTTTACAACTTATTCAAACATATTATCGCCCGAATACTGTGATATTATCGCCCGAGCACCTTCCATTACACCGGCAAAGTACATCTCGGGGCGTCTATGTTCCTTCCCGGGGGGGCGGCGGGGTGGTGGCTATCTTCATTGGATCCAGCATCGGCCAGTGCACCTTGGCCTTGGCAAGGGCCATCCGGAATCCCTCGATGCAGGAGGAGTGCTTAACAGTGTCGAGGCGGGGCGAAGCGGCAATTAACTTCTGCACTAGGCCAAAGTAGCTGCCTGGCAGCAGCTCGTTGGGACCTAAGCGGATGCAGAGGTCCTTCATGGCCGGCTCCGCCATCTGGTGTAGCTCCACCAGCTGCTTCAGTTGCTCCACAAGAAGAGGAGAGCTCTCGGGGGCTCCGAACTGCGCCCAGAACAGACGAGCCTCGTTTCCTTCTTCCCTCGACGTGAACAGTTGATTGGCGTTCGCTACGCTTTTCTGGAGATCGGAGGAGGCGCCTGAGGAACACCACACCTGGGTAAGCAATTTGAACTTGCTATCCCCGAAGACACACTTTAGAAAGTATGGCTTACTATCCGTTATATCCTTTGCTTGGCGGACCCGCTCCTCAAAGAACCGCCTGTCCACCCGCTCCTTCTAGAGATCGGCCTTCAAGGTGGACAGTTCGACTGCACTCTCCTTGCCCTTCTGCTCAAGGACCTCACACTTCTGGCTAGCGTCCTTGAGCTCCTGCTAGATCTCCGCCACACGAGCCTCATGCTTGTCGCTGGTGGCTCGTAAGGCGGAGAGGGCGGTAGCCGCTCCTTTGGCTGCCGCCCTCTCGACGGCCGCTGCATCCTTCGCCTGTTGAAGCTCGGCCTTGAGCCTCTCCACCTCTTTCACCGAGGCTGTGTCATCATTAACAATATGATGACCTGCATTGACAACATTCTGGCAAAGGTGTTCGGATTTTGTGTAGACTTACCTTGTGCCTCGTCCAATCTCTTGTTGAGGGCATCAACTTCATCCTCGGAGCGTTTTAGCTTCCGATTCAGCTCATCCAGCTCGGCGCCATTTACGGCCGCCGTCGATGACGAAGCCTGTAAAATAAAAATCCTTGTCAGGATACATGGGATCAACACTTCCGAACTATCGTCAGTCCGATCACATGTCCGGCCCTCTTAGGGGTTATTCGAACGTTTCGAACCCATGTTTGTTTATGAAGTTCAGAAACGGATCCGTGATTGAACACTAGGTAAGTTTTTTCAAACTTACCTAGGGCTTGAGGGCTGCCATGTATATAATCATAAAAATATATAAACATTTTTACAGATAAGAGTGTCGCGTGACTTACTTGAAAGCCCGTTAGAAGACCCTTGAAAGCCTCCTTCAGTCCGTTGTCGACGGACTGAATGCTCTGCAATACCGCACCCATAAGGGTGCGGTGCTCTTTGGTGATGGAGGCGCTTGATAAAGCCTCCTCCATGACCGGCCACCCATTGGTCGGTGGCACCGGTGGTGATCAAACAACCCGAAGGCATGGTGCGCTCCGGGGACTGAGCGGCCGCTCGTCCGGCCTCCTTAGTATCCGGGTGGGATACCTCCCCCAGTCTTCAGTGACCGAGGTGTTAGCCTCGGCCATGATGTTGTCTCCCCCGCCGCCAGTGCCCGGCTCCGGAGCATGCTGGGATGACACCTCCGCGGTGTCCTTCCCAGTGCCCGGAGTGGCGGGATGTGATGCATTCCCACTCTCCGCTAGTTCGGTGGGCTGGGTCTCCCCGTCCGATACTTGATCGGTGGGAAGGACGCACGAGGGGATGCGAAGTCAATAAGTACTCGTGTGTTAATAAACATTAAACCTGTTAATGATGAACAAGGGGATATTAAGATCCTAACCTTTGAGCAGGGGGCTTGACCCTGAGGTTCCTTTGTGGAACCGGCTTGACGTCATCAGACTCAGTGTTTGAGTCCGAGCTGTCGTCGAGCATAATCACCTGTGCCCGACATGTTTTCTTCTGGGGAGGAGGGGGTACCTCCTCCGGGGTGCTTGATGACGCCGTCCTTTTTCTTGCGAGGGGGGAATCACCTTCCCCCTTGACTTTGTCCTCCTCCTCTTCCTCCTACTCCTCCTCTTCCTCTTCCTCCTCATGCTCCTCTTGATTCGAGGAGGCATAAGTTTCCCCGGACGCAGTCTCTGACTGGTTCCTGATGCGAAGGCCACCCCGTCCTGGTTTCTTCTTCCTCGTTCCAGATTGTGGGCATGTTGTCGAGCTGACGAGCTCACAAGGGAGTATCCAGGCGCTGACAGGGGAGGATGCGTCTCCGGAGCATGACCTGGACCACATTGGTCAGCTTGATGTCCTTCTCGATCATGGAGCCAATGCGCTTCTGCAGGTCGCTCACCTCTTTGCTCGGTACCCAGCTAAAGGCCCTTTTTGAGCCATGAAGCTAATCTGGTGAGGGGACCGGATCTGAATTCGGCAGGGGGAATATGACCTTCTTCCTGTGGCTCAATGATGTAGAACCACTCCCTCTGCCACACCTTGATGGTGTCAATGAAGGTACTTGATGGCCATGCGATGCGGGTGAGCTTGCCGATGACAGTCCCGCCGTAGTCTGCGTGCTTTCCTCTGACGCACTTCGGCTTGGCGTTGAATACTTTGAGCCAAAGTCCGAAGTGCGTCTCGACCCGCAGAAAAGCCTCGCACACGAGGATGAGTGTCGATATATGCATGAAAGAGTTTGGCGGGAGGTCATGGAAGTCGATGCCGTAGAAAAACATCAGCCCCCTGACGAAGGGGTGGAGCGAGAAGCTCAACCCCCAGATGAAGTGAGGGAGAAAGACCACCATTTCACCCGGCCTGGGAGTGGGGATCACTTGGCCCTCCTCTGGCGTGCGGTGAGGGATGTCGGCGGAGAGGTAGCCGGCCTTCTTGAGGTCTAGGATATCCCGGTCGGCAACCGTGGAAACCTCCCACTGACCGTTGGAGCCGGAGCCCGCCATGGGTGAGCTCTGTGGTGGGGGTGGAAAACCTAGATCTGTGCGTTGGAGGTTCAAAGGAATGGAAATCAGAGAAGGCGAATGGGGAGCGTGAATAGGCTTTGAGGCTCCCCCCCTTTTATGGGACTTATTGTTTGGACCCCCTTCGCTGCACCGTGAATTCCTTCGCTTCCCGAAACGTGCGTGTCGTTGCACGCGCATGATTAAACATATCCTGTGTAAAACGGGACACGATCTGCACATTGATAGATCGTGTTGATTAAAACGGCCTCGAACCGTGAATCAAGGTTTTCCAATTGGCCTAGCGGTCATGGTGGGCCGTGACCTTTCGTCAGAAAGGTCGCCAGGGGACATTATTTTACCCCTTGACGTTTGGCCTTCAGGGACGACCTATTCACAGTGTCCGGACGCGCCACTATTTGGAAAGCTACTTGTCATCGGAGGCCGATCTGAATTCGGCGGGAAGAACTCACCTCGCAAGCCAAAAACTTTGATCGAGCGAAGCAATTGAAGCAAAAGACCCTTGACGTTGGAGGTAAGTTCGAGGGATACTGAGGGGGTTCTGGATTAAGGGGTCCTCGGGAGTCCTAGATTATGGACTTGGATGGCATACTTAATTTCAGGAAGCGAGGTGTTAGTTTCCGAAATTTGAGGGCTTGCTATTAATGCCTATAACATGGGGTTTATAAAACATAAGCGACCAACTAAAGGTGAGGTCAATGAGAAATGAAATGAAATCTGAGCTACTCGCTCTTCTCCCTATTCTTCCCCTTCTCCAAGTCTTTTCTTCTCTTTCCTGCAATTCCTCTTTTGTATCATGCTGCATGCTTAGGTCTGGATATCATAGTTGGTATTGGAGGCTAGGTTCGATCTTGTGTGCCTCAATATTCCCTTGATCGTATGCGTAAATCCTGAGGATGGTAGATGGTCGCCTGTAGATGGTCGCCTCCCGACTTGATCGGGCGTAACCGCGTAAATCCTAATTAAACCGGGTCAGTTAATTTGGGGTAGGCGCGACAGCTCCAATGTAGCCTCCGTATAGAAGCGGCTGGCGCTCGAATCCATGGAAAAGTTCTACTATCTCTTTTCTGGTTACAAGTTATATATCATAAAAAATATATCATTGAAAACTTCAAATCGTTTATTTTTTAATGATACAATTTTTAGACTATACAACTCATCTTATCTTGATCAAATTATAAATCTAGAAATACATGCAAGCCTTATAATCTGGCAAGGATGCGGTAGAATAAGGTCATGAAGTAGCTACAGACATTCACATCAGTGCGCGAGAAGTTCAGGAAAATAGACGAGCTCCTCGCACAGATGGTTGGATTAGATAAAATTTAAACACATAAGTGGAGTGGACTGACGTGGTGGAGAGCAACGTCAACCTCGCCATAAAATCTGTTTGGCAAGTGCAACAGGAACAAGTGGCGGCGGCACGGGAACTGAGAACAAGCAGTCGCGCTCGCTCCTTCCTCGGTCGAGGAAAACATACATAGGTCTAACGTCTCTCGTACGTATCTATAATTTTTCTTAGGTTTACACTATATCTATGACAACTCAGATCCTTGCCAGTACGACCACCGGCTTCTGCGGGGCGTGGGAATTCCCCAGCGAGCGCAAGCGAGTCGCCCGCCTCTTGTCTACCACATCGTGGTAAGTAGTGTAGCTCGAGCCTCATGCCACAGTGAAATAAACATTGCAGGGAAAAAACCTACTTCATTTTGATCATTTTGTTATAGTTATAACTTTCCCATGAAGGTTTAGGTTTATGACCGTATGGTTACAACTTTCCCCAAAAAAGACCCAAAACTGAAATTTCACAGTTGATCAAAAAAACTGAAATTTAACACTAGCTCCACCCGTCGTAATTGCTAATGTGATTTTTGCCATCCTTCAATATTTGCAGGTATCTTACGATAAAGGCCGTGATATTATTCATGCTGGGCACCATGATAGCATTGGGGCCGGTGGCCGGAAAATACAGGATCAGTGTAGGCCACAACTGTGTTGCTGTAGGGTTTTTTCGAAACTATGACGTATTTTATAGCAAATTTAAAAACTATAGGACCGAACGCAAAGAATCAAGAAATATGATCCCGTCGGCCTGCGATGGGCCGAAGAGTGGCCCGTCGGCCTGCAGTAGGGCGAAGAGGGGCCTGTCGGCCTCCAAGCGACCGAAGAGCACCAGTCGGCCTCCCGATGGCTGAAGAGTGTTAGGGGCATAAAACGTAATTAAGATGGTCTCTAATAAAAAAATTATCAACAAGAAAAATCTTCGCCTCGTTGAAATGGTTGATTTTGATATAAAAATCGTTTTAATTCAAGATCGTATGCAACCTGTAGAGTCAAAACAAGGTCTTATGAAAATATGTTATACAAAAAAAATGCCATTACCTATCAAAAAACAAAACATTATTACCACTCAATAAAAAGATCCTTTTAAAAAAAATTATTTAAAAATTTATCTTTTACAAGAAATTTCAAAATTTCATAAAAATGATAACTATTATAAAAAAATCATCCATTTTTATGTAAACATTACGTTATATTTTAAAAGAAAACATTTAACATTATTATTCACATTTATTTCAATTAATGTCGCATAATGACACAACAAGAAGGTCCTATATTTTTTTCTCACCCGGTGCAACGCACGAGCATTTGTAATTTTGATGGCCTTGATTTTAGCCGAGCATATTGTGTTTTATCACATGTACGTGCATAGACGGACAAACACATGTAACACATGTATGCTTCTGCCCCTGATCTTGTTTTGATTGTACAGGTTGCATACGACCTCGGATTAAGATAATTTTTATATTAAAATCAACCGTTTCGACGAGACAAGGATCTTTCATGTTAATAACTTTATCATTTGAGGCCATATTTCTGAATTTTTGTGTTCGGCACTATAGTTTTCAAATTTGCTATAAAACACGTCATAGTTTTGAAAAAAAAAAGTTATTGTAGGCGTTGGAGCCTTCGGAGCAGCAACAATCTTGTTTCTCATCGTCTCTGGCCTTCAGATCACCTTATATTATATCTTGCTTCAGACCGCTGCTGCTGCTGCAGAACCTACGAAGCCGTCAAATGCTAACAAGTCACACACTACCACTGCCGATCCTCCCCCTCCGGTTCCCAAAAGCCGGTGCTTGCCCTGTTCATGTGAGCGACGCCAGGTTTCAACTTTGAAGCTCCTGCCACTACAATATGTCCGTCTCGTAGCGACACTTATATGTGCCAAGTGTCATCAAATAAGTTTGTAAGTTGATTATTTCTACATAGAAAATTCACTTAATTTGGTCGAGTGCCCCTGCATACGTGTCAACAAACTCAAATCAACGAGATGCAAGCCTATAGAAGAAAATTTAAGAAACTTCGCTTTGCACTGATAGTTTTTTTTAGCAGAGTACAATCGAAGTCGCTCACATATATGAGCATACAATTCACCCCTATAAACACACACACATACCCTATCCTCTATGAGCACCTTCAAGCATTGTCAATGAAAACGTCTCCTCTCACTGAAAGCACATCGCCGAAAGACCTGTAATAAATCTAAAGAAATGCAAACACCAACGTTAAGTCTGGGACTTGAACTCTGATGGACAGGAGATACCACAGCCCTCATAACCATCCAATCACAGATTGGTTTGCTCTTTGCACTGATAGTTGGCGTAATGATTTGGCTCATACTACCTGGATCAACGAAATTTAATTGGTTTATTTTAGTGGGATCCATTGCACTATTGATGTTCTTAGATTAGGGGACGATGATTAGAGCTATATAGTATGTACTTTTTATATGTTTTGTATCTCGATGCTAAAAAATTAGTTCTGTAAAAATGGGTATAAGGAAATAGGATATAAGAGACATAAGGAAGCAATATCGCATGGGCTTAAAAGATACTCTACCAAGGAAAAAAAATGTTGATGGGCCATCAGAAATTGAACCTGCGAACGAACTCATTGGGCCAGCCCAGTAGGAAAATAGCTGCACGAGCACCCACTCTCTGTCCACTCTTCTTATTTCTCTTTTTTGTTACAAAACTGCCTACCCTTCTTGGACTGGTTGGTGGAGGCGTAGCACGCGCGGGAGGCCGACCAAACCAGTCGTCCGTTCGTCGCCGTCCGCCGTCAGCGGCACAGTCGCGTGCTCCTTCTGCGACGACGGCGACGATCTTCCTCCCGCTCGCACAGCGTTTTCAATCGGCAGCATATATATTTTGATTCTCGATTTTGGCGCCATGTCAAAAAGCATCTCAAACTCATAGTCGGCCGTCTGCCGAGCAAATCACGGCACTATGTGTCAAGTGGTTGTCACACACATGTACTAGCAAGTTTGGCGACATCATCAATGCCTCTTCTGCCTCGTGTCTCGCTGTTCCTTTCTCATCCCGACGTCTGTCGAGTCCTGCGCCGTCCAGCTTCGTATTTTTGCGTGCGAGCGGAATTGCTATGTTTTGTTCCTTCGCCATTCCCAGTGTTTTATGATGAACAGAGATGCTAAGCATGTCACATAAACAAAAAATGACATGATATAGCAATTAAGGAGAAAAGAGAGTACTTTGGTGACCCCAGAAAAATCAATGACATGCATGTGAACCTAGACAAACCACTTAAATGAAAAAAGATGACCAATGCATGAAAAAGTTTAGATGCTAAATCATTAAATAGAATGAGCTTAGCAATAATAATTTAGACACCTATGCATTGTGAAGTTGAGTTGCTAAGCTATTTAATGCTCTTAGCATCGTATCTTAGCATTTTTGCATTGAAAGCAGCTTAAGAACACCTCGTGGTGCTTCCCATGTGAAAGGCATATATTACATATGAGTTTGTAAGTTTTGTCCTGACAGCACTCTCACTCCTATTCACCTGACTGAGACGGCGGTTTCAGTTTGACTGTTTGGTGGAACACGCGAGGCTGGGGCGGCAGCCGCAGAGCGCGCGCCGCGCGGCCAGCTTCCCCGCCGCACACAGATAGCAGCGCCGAGTGCGGACGAAGCCAGACGAGGCAGCATTTTCCACCTGTACTGTTCGTCGGGTGCTGAGTTCGCCGCCGTGTCAAACCCCGGATCACCGGACGGCCGATCGAGTCCTGGCGGTTTGTGCAGTGCACGGCCGATCAAGGGAACGTGTGTGTGACGCGCGTGCGTCCAAGGCGTGGTGGCGTACGCGATGACCCGGGCGAGACCGGCGGATTCTGCTTGGACCGGTTGGTGGAACACACAGGCGCGCGTGAGAGAGAGAGGGAGAGGACGGCCGACCTCCCCCGAGAAGGGAGAGGGGAGCACCGGCCGGCGCGGGCCCACCGACCACCACCGACCGTTCCACGCACCAAACCCCTCGTTGCTCCACACACACGCACGCACACCGCGCACGCGAAGCGGACGGAAAGCGGCTCGCGGCGCAACGCAAGCCGGGCAGAGGGCACCGCCGTGGCTGCGGCCGATCGGCTCCCGGTGTCGGGTCTCGCGGGCCGTACCACGTGGCTCGCTTCTCTCCCGGCCATCCCGATCGGTCGAATGCGGCTGAGTAATAGCGATGCGAGCTTCCAGCTTCGACGGCGACCATCTTTGTTTGTCTATCTGTGTAGTAGTGCGACCGATCGAAGCGCGCAGTTCACTGCATTCTCACTTTACAAAACTACCAAACTACTTCAGTCCCGCTCTTCCCTCAAAAAAAATAAAAATTTACTCCCGTCCCGCTCCCGCTCCGGCGATGTTGTTTGGTATCAGTGGCGTGCGTATGAACAACAACGCTTCGTCATTTTCGTTTCAATCATTGCATGCGGCCATTTAATACTCCTCATGTGATGAAAAGAAGTAAAAGCAGAATAAAAAATGGAAGAAAATAAGATAGGCCATCAAACCGAAAAGTTTTTTTGTGTGTGTATCATTCCGTTGATTGAAGAAAGAGAATTAGTACAAGTAAAGATACAACACGTGACATCAACACAAATATGAACACGTTATTTGGAATCGTGGCTTAATGGAATGGACGCTTCCATAGCTAGACACATTCGAATAGGAATATGTGTCATGCTTTGGGCTATATGGAATTGTAGAAATGATATGGTTTTTGACAGGAAGAATTTCACCAATTTTTTGCAGGTCATCTATAGAGCTACAGCTTGGATCCGTACATGGTCTTTACTCACCCCTGCGGAGTCCGGCGAGCTTATGGTTACTGGTACAGCCGGTGAAAGATGGCAGCGCGGCTATCTTCAACCGATATGGATGGCGACACACTAATAGGCTAGGTATTTAGTCATCATAGCCTATTTTTATCTTGCCAGATGTGGCATGTAATCTTTGTTTATATTATGAGTTCTTTTGAACTCTTGTTCGATACTGCACTTGCTTGGAACCTTTTATTTTAATAAAATGATTTGCATGCATCATCAGAATGCAGAGGCGGGGATGATCCTCCATTTCAAAAAAATGAACACAAAAAGACATGAACATAGTATCTAGAGCTGATAGAATGGAATGCTCGGCCCAAACAAGAAAATAACACAACTAAACTACCCTAGTCGAGCCTCGAGCCATGGAAGGCGAGGAGGCAGTTATATTCCTTAAAAAAAGGTTTACAACAAGGACTTTGAGCCTTCTTGTGAAGGCCCATTTTCGAACAATTTGTAAATTGTGATAAAAAAAAAATTCGTTTTTTCGAACTGGCAGATACTAAAGACTAAAGTCAATGGCATTCGGTTGGATAATCTACTTCGACTTGAAAAACTCAAATTTTCAAAAAATTTAGGAAACCACTCTCACGAGTGGAACTACTCTTTACCGAACAAGAACAACGGTCGGTCGGTTTGGAAACCTCACCTTGATGTGGTATTCACACAATGGGGCCGAAGTGCAAAGCCCCGGGGTTGGCGGAGTTGGTAGAAAGCACGGTTGGCGCCCATGCTTGCTCAGCTCCAGGATCAGGCTCCTAAACCTATTTTCAATAAATAAGTCATCTGGTCTATGTTGTTGGAGTTCCGCTGGGGGGAAAATTGATCGAAACGAATAACAACTAGTCACGATTAGGGACAATGCTCAGCTAGTATACGTAATGTGTTGGTGGGACACAGGAAACCCAGACTGTGTCATGACCTAGCAAGAATTTCCCCGCGCGTCCACTATACCAAACTCGACAACAGCAATGTACCCCCACCAAGTGTGTCAGGAGGTCGATAAGTGACTAGCAGGACACGACAAAGTCGGAGGCAGAAGACATGAACGAAGCACCATGGAAGTCGTTGATGAATGATATTTTTACTCAATTCACCCTTGTTTAAACCTAGAAATTTCACTAAAATAGAGATATTCATTTCGATATTACCACTAATAACTAATGAATGCAAAAGATTCAACAAATCATCTCTTTAATGTTTTCCCACAGGGAAATGGGCTAAAAATGAGAGAAATCATGTGGGGAAATGGAAAGGAAGGAAAATGAAGGAAGAAACACTCATGCAACTCTATACAAACCGTTTTAACCTCTTTCAACGATAAAGCTTGAAACTGTCGCCTTGCATGTGTGTCCGATAGGGGGGAGGTATCCCACACGACACAGAAAAATCATCGGCGATGCTAGCTGATGAACACAAACGTTTGTCAAAACTAAGCGTATGGGATATCTGCATCTATCACAAGCGAGAGTCATGGATCAACCGTTTGATATATCTCATGTTTCTCAAACGGACCATCATTGTTACTCGTGTGGGATCGCGTAACCATTGCAGTCGTTTTTTTGTGGTGCAACGTTTCCATTGCCTGCCACATCACAAGAAATTCATAATTATAAAGCATGTATGATAACCAGACTATCACGTATATTTCCTCCTACCACATCATTTGCAATATATCAAGTTTCCTAACCACTCCAACTCTCGACTCGTGTCTGACGTGTACGACATAAAAAAGTTCACCATTATACAGCGTGTATGATAAGAAGACTATCACAAACATTTAGGCAAGTCCCATCGTTTCTGATATTGTCTGGTATCACAAAAGGTTTTCAGATGGCAATTGTGAGCACGGCCGCACACGGTATCTCTCTATGAAATGTGACAGATCATGAGGTGTATTACACACGTTGTGCTATACAAACCGTGTGCGTTGTAATGACATGCAATAATTTAATCACTGCAATTTAAAATTCTATAGAAATTGAATTTGAAAGTTGGCAATAACATTTTTCATATCCATCATATATAGATATAACTTCACGAACCAATGAATTATTATTCACAGGTACATATGTGCAAGAATTACATCAAAATAATAATTACATAAAGACCAAATAAAGAATGATGAACCACGGTTGCATACTTGGAGATGCAGTCTGGTGGCTGGTACCGGTGAGGATCCCATGGGAGAGGATGGTGAGTAGCCAGGGGTGGTGAGTAGCCAGGGGTGGAAGGGATGGGGTCCAGGCAAGCGACTAGAGTGGCGGAGTAGCTGGATCGTGGAGATGCAGTCTGGTGGCTGGTACCGGTGAGGATGTGGCTAGCCACCAGCCAGGTTAGGAGAGGATGAAAAGAGTATGAGGGAGCGGGAGGAGGGCCAAAACCTAGGTATTTAGTAACTAGAGGGCGTGGGAGGGTTATGCGCCAAAATTTTGATATTCGTTTGCCCACCAGTTAATGGGCTAGTAGGATTAATCGGTTTGGCAACTGATTAATCGGTAGAATACTGATTAATTGGTCTAACTGGCCAATTAATCGAACTAGCAAGTTAACGCGATGAATAGGTGCTATTCGATTCGGTCACCCTACGAGTAGCGATTAACTTGCAAGTTAACTGGTTAATCGAACAAATTCCTAAACAGTGTTTGTATTAAAGACAATTAAGAAAGAGGCAAAGGACATTGTGGCCTCCTTCATGCAGATGCACGCACGACTCTAGACCAACCCCTTGTAATGGCGGACCATCCATCCTTCACTGTCTCGATAAGGACATCTAAATATTCATCTTAGCCTGATAGAAATACTTTAACCTTTGCATGTCCACAAATCATGTAGTTTGAGAGCTAATCTTGAGTAAATTGCTCTAGGAACCACTATAAACAAAAAATATTCAGACATTGTAATCTAACAACTCATTATGGGCAGTAAAAATAAGTATACATAGTTCTTAGTTACCATCCTGCAGTTCATGGTTGTCTTGGATAAGGTGTAAAGAAATAGTTTAGGTACCATATTGTGTCCCATTTTATGAACAATCTTTATTAGTTCCTCACTTGGTGTTGATTCATCAATATCTCATTGCCCCATACACAAAAAGGTCGATGCGTGGATATTTACTAGTGACATATGTACCTACAAACAACAAGTTACTATTAGAAGCTAAACTGAAATTGCATAATGGCTTATTACAGTACTCCCTCTGTCCCAGTATATATGATCTTATTACATCCAAAATACTCACATATTGGATGTATTAACATCTTATATTATGGGGCGAAGGGATTATATACAAACGATGTGATGAAACTAACCTCGATGAAATACAACAGCCATTCCCGATATTGTCCTGGGTAAGTACATTGAAAGGTATGTTACGTACAACAGGCTAAACATGAATCAAATATATGCATGGTAAACAACATGATCTCAAAATGATAGCATGAGTGTGCTGGTTTTTAAGCACGCTAGCTAAGCAAATAAGAAGTGAAAAGGTGTGTTAACTGCAATATGCTCAACATTAACAACAACATAGTATAGTCATTCAAACTAGTATTGTACAGGTTTAGACTAATGATAAGTCTCTGTCGTATCTATAATTTTTGATTGTTTCATGCTAATAGTATACAATTTTCATATATTTTTGTCAATATTTTATATTATTTATTGATCTAACTTACTTATCCAGTGTCCAGTGCCAGTTCCTATTAATTGTGTGTTTTTTGTTTTGTAGAAAATTCATATCAAATAAAGTCCAAACGCGATAAAAATTTATAGAGATTCCTTTTGTAATATATGTGAATTTTGAGAAGAAGAATCAACGCAAGGCGATGCCCGAGGGCCCCACAAGCTAACCGGGTGCGGCGAGGGAGGTAGTTGCAAGTCTCTACAAACCTACTAAGTACTTCTAGTTTTATTCTCGCAAAATAGTTTCATACTTGTTCTAGGTAAAGTAAGCGTAAGCGTGCGTAAAGGTATATCGGTGGTCGATAGAACTTGATACAATAGTTATTCTATCTTTATCTCCTCGTTGGATTCAACACTCATATTTATCAAAAAAATGCTACAAACGATCCCCTAAATTTGTGGGTTATCAAGACCTTTTTCTAACACTGTTGCCGGAGAGCAATAGTGTACCGGTTGATATTCTCGTGCGTGCTTGTTTTATTTATCACTAGGTAGTTTTATTTTCTGTTCTAAGTTGTTTTCTATATTTAGTTATGGGTAGGAAACGAAAAATACCAAAAAATAGTTGTACTTGCTAACACATTGGTTGAGGAACAATCTAAAATTCTACTAAAATAAACAGTGGACGTTTTTAACTACAACAGGTTTGACAGGAACCACATATGTTCGTTGGAACATGTATTAATGAAATTGAACTGCACAGTCCATACATTTTGCATGGGTGAAATAATTAGACACGACGTGGGTTTACTCACTCCTTACAGATGGGCTCCGTCACATTGGAAAAGCACGGATTCTGGGTGTGCTCCTGATTGTCACAGATGGGCTCCTTCCCCGTGGAAGAGCTCAACTGTTGGGTGCCCTCCCTGATGTCACGGATGGCCTCCTTTCCTTGGAAGAGCATGACTGCAGGGTGCCCTCCCCGATGTCACAGATGAGCTCTTCCCCTTGGAAGAGATGGATAGGGTGCCCTTGTCGTCGACGTCATCGATGATGTCAGACATGGCAGATGACGATGTCGAGCCAATGCCAAAGAACGTGTCCTTCGGAAATGACAAAAGGGGCTCGATGGCGATGAAGGAAGGCAAATTCTTCATAGTGAAGAAGAGAAGATCAGCGACGGAGCCATTCATGAGGTCGACGGGGGTTGAACCCAAGGGGTTGGGGGTGATCCACTTAACCCGTGACAAAGCCCACATCAAGCCGTCGTTGTCGACGAGCTCGATGTAGTAGCCGGCTGCTGATACGTCCATTTTGCATCATGCTTTTATATTGATATTTATTGCATTATGGGCTGTTATTACACATTATGGTACAATACTTATGCCTTTTCTCCCTTATTTTACAAGGTTTATATGAAGAGGGAGAATGTCGACAGCTGGAATTCTGGACTAGAAAAGGAGCAAATATGAGAAACCTATTCTGCACAACTCCAAAATTCCTGAAAAGTTATGGAGAATTATTTTGGAATATATAAAAATTATTGGGCGAAACAAATACCAGAGGGGACCCACCAGGGGGTCACAAGCCTGCGAGGCGTGACCTACCCCCTGGTCGCACCTTGATGCCTTGTGGGCCCCTTGCAGGCCTCTGGTGCCCATCTTCTGCTATATGAAGGGTTTTGACCTGGAAAAAATCAAGAGAGAGCTTTCGGGACGAAGCACCACTGTCTCGAGGCGGAACTTGGGCAGGACCAATATACAGCTCTGACGGAGCTGTTCTGCCGGGGAAACTTCCCTCCCGAAGGGGGAAATCGAAGCCATCATCATCACCAACGATCCTCTCATCGAGAGGGGGTCAATCTCCATCAACATATTCACCAGCACCATCCTCCTCTCCAAACCCTAGTTCATCTCTTCTATCCGATCTTTGTCTCAAACCTCAGATTGGTACCTGTGGGTTGCTAGTAGTGTTGATTACTCCTCGTAGTTGATGCTAGTTGGTTTACTTGGTGGAAGATCATATGTTCAGATCCTTTATGATAATTAATACTCCTATGATTATGAACCTGAACATGTTTTGTGAGTAGTTACATTTTTTCCTGAGGACATGGGATAAGTCTTGTTATAAGTAATCATGTGAATTTGGTATTCGTTTGATATTTTGATGAGATGTATGTTGTCTTTCCTCTAGTGGTGTTATGTGAACGTCAACTACATAACACTTCACCATTATTTGGGCCTAGGGGAAGGCATTGGGAAGTAATAAGTAGATGATGGGTTGCTAGAGTGACAGAAGCTTAAACCCTAGTTTATGTGTTGCTTCGTAAGGGGCTGAATTGGATCCATATGTTTCATGCTATGGTTAGATTTATCTTAATTCTTCTTTCGTAGTTGCGGATGCTTGCAAGAGAGGTTAATCATAAGTGGGAGGTTTGTCCAAGTAAGGGCAGCACCCAAGCGCCGGTCCACCCACATATCAAATTATCAAAATAACGAACGTGAATCAAATGAGCATGATGAAAACTAGCTTGACAGAAATTCCCATGTGCCCTCGGGAGCGCCTTGCTTTATATAAGAGTTTGTCCAGGCTTATCCTTTGATATAAAAAGGATTGGGCCACCTTGATGCACCTTTGTTACAATTGTTACTTGCTACCCGTTACGAAATACCTTATCACAAAACTATCTGTTACCGATAATTCCAGTGCTTGCAGAGAATACCTTACTGAAAACCGCTTGTCATTTCCTTCTGCGCCTCATTGGGTTCGACACTCTTACTTATCTAAAGGACTACGATAGATCCCCTATACTTGTGGGTCATGAATATTCTTTTCCGGCGCCATTGCCGGGGAGCGAAGCGCCTTTGGTAAGTGGAATCTGGTAAGGAAAACAATATATAGTGTGCTGAAATTTATTCTCACTTGTTACTATGGAAAGGAATCATTTGAGGGGCTTGTTCGGGGTATCTTCGCCTCGCCGTAAGCACAAAGAGTTGCTCCTCAACCCACTGAACCTACTGAAAATATTTATTATGAAATTCCTTCAGTATGATACAGAAACTGCTAGCTAATCCTGATGCAGGAGATGGAACACTACATCCTGATCTGCATCTAATCTATGTGGATGAAGTTTGTGGATTATTTAAGCTTGCAGGTCTGCCCGAGGATCATGCCAAGAAGAAGGTCTTTCCTTTATCTTTGAAGGAGAAGGCATTGACATGGTATAGGCTATGCGATAATATTGGATCATGGAGCTACAACCCATTGAAATGGAATTTCATTAGAAGTTTTATCCTATGCATCTAGTTCATCGTGATCGGAATTATATTTATAATTTTTGGCCTCATGAGGGATAAAGTATATCTCAAGCTTGGGGGAGGCTTAAGTCAATGTTATGTTCTTGCCCCAATCATGAGTTGTCGAAAGAAATTATTATTCAGAATTTTTATGCTCGGCTTTCTCGTAATAATCAATCCATGCTCGTTACTTCTTGTACTGGTTCCTATATGAAGAAAGATATTGACTTCAAATGGGATTTATTGGAAAGAATTAAACGCAACTCTGAAGATTGGGAACTCGATGAAGGTAAGGAGTCAGGTATAAAGCTTAAGTTTGATTTTGTTAAATCCTTTGTAGACACCGATGCTTTTCGTGAATTTAGCACTAAATATGGAGTTGACTCTGAGATAGTAGATTCTTTCTATGAATCTTTTGCTGCTCATGTTGATCTCCCCAAGGATAAGAGGTTTAAATATCATCCTCCCATTTAAGTGAAAGTAGTTGAACCTATGGAAGTTGAAGAAGAAACTATTTCTTATAATGTTGATCCTGTTATTCATGCTGCTTATATTGAGAAACCACCTTTCCCTGTTAGAATAAAGGAACATACTAATGCTTAAACTGTGTTTTGTAAGAGCTATGTTAGAACACCTACACCTCCTGAACAAATTAAAGTTGAACCTAGTATTGCTATGGTTAAAGATCTCTTGGTTGATAATATTGATGGGCATGTTATTCATTTCTGTGATGAAGCTGCTAGAATTGCTAGACCTGATGCTAATGATAAACATAGACCTATTGTTGGCATGCCTGTTGTTTCTGTTAAAATAGGAGAGCATTGTTATCATGGCTTATGTGACGTGGGTGCTAGTGTGAGTGCAATTCCCTATACCTTGTATCAATAAATTATGAATGATATTGCACCAACTGAATTGGAAGAAATGGATGTTACCATTAAGCTTGCTAATAGAGACACTATAGCACCAGTTGGGATTATTAGAGATGTTGAAGTCTTGTGTGGGGAAATAAAATATCCTACTGATTTTTTGTCCTTGGTTCCCCACAAGATGATTTTGTCCCATTATATTTGGTAGACCTTTCTTGAATACTGTCAATGCTAAGATAGATTGTGAGAAAGAAATTGTTACTCTAAGTTTTGGGGATGGGTCCCATGAGTTTAATTTGTCTAAATTTCGTAGACAATCCCATGCTAAATAATTGCCTAGTAAGGATGAAATTATTGGTCTTGCTTCTATTGTTGTGCCTCCTACCGATCCCTTAGAACAATATTTGCTAGACTATGAAAACGATATGCATATGAATGAATGGAATGAAATAGGTAAGATTTTGTATGATCAACATCCTATTTTGAAACACAACTTGCATGTTGAAATACTTGGGGATCCTCCTCCCCCCAAGGGTGATCCCGTGTTTGAGCTTAAACAATTCCCGGATACTCTGAAATATGATTATCTTAATGAAAAGAAGATATATTTTGTTATTATTAGTGCTAAACTTTCAAAGCATGAAGAAAAGAGATTATTGAAAAATCTGAGGAAGCGCCATGCTGCTATTGGATATACTCTTGATGATCTTAAGGGCATTAGTCCCACTCTATACCAGCATAAAATTAATATGGAGCCCAATGCTAAACCAATTGTTGATCACCAACGACGGTTAATCCTAAAATAAAAGAAGTGGTAAGAAATGAAATATTAAAGCTTCTAGAGGCACGTATAATTTATCCTATTGCTGGTAGTAGATGGGCTAGTCCCGTTCATTGTATCCCTAAGAAAGGAGGTATTATCGTAGTTCCTAATGATAAAATTGAATTGACCCCGCAAAGAATTGTTACATGTTATAGAATGGTAATTGATTTTAGGAAATTAAATAAAGCTACTAGGAAAGATCATTACCAGATGGTAATTGATTTTAGGAAATTAAATAAAGCTACCGTTTATTGGTCAAATGCTAGAAAGACTATCTAAACACACACTTTTTTTGCTTCCTAGATGGTTATTCTGGCTTCTCACAAATACATGTGTCAAAAGAGGACCAAGAGAAGACCAATTTTACCAATTTTACCTGCCCTTTTGGTACCTTTGCTTATAGACATATGTCTTTTGGTTTATGCAATGCACCTGCTACCTTTCAAAGATGTATGACTGCTATATTCTCTGATTTTTATGAAAAGATTGTTGAGGTTTTCGTGGATGATTTTTTGTTTACAGAATTTCTTTTGACGATTTCTTAAGCAACCTTGATCGAGTTTTGTAGAGATGCGAAGAAACTAACCTTGTCTTGAATTGGGATAAGTGCCACTTTA
Source organism: Hordeum marinum (assembly GCA_022496015.1). Classification (NCBI taxonomy): domain Eukaryota; kingdom Viridiplantae; phylum Streptophyta; class Magnoliopsida; order Poales; family Poaceae; genus Hordeum; species Hordeum marinum. Next base: position 517,944,308 of record CM039673.1, read on the forward strand.
TGGTTAATGAAGGTATTGTCTTGGGACACAAAATCTCCGAAACAGGTATTGAAGTTGATAAAGCTAAAGTTGATGCTATTGAAAAAATGCCATGTCCTATGGATATCAGAGGTATAAGAAGTTTCCTTGGTCATGCTGATTTCTATAGGAGGTTTATTAAAGACTTTTCTAAGATTTCTAGGCCTCTCACTAATCTTTTGCAAAAAGATGTTCCTTTCGTTTTTGATGATGATTGTGTAGAAGCATTTGAAATTCTTAAGAAAGCCTTGATCACTGCACCTATTGTTCAGCCACCTAATTGGAACCTACCCTTTGAAATTATGTGTGATGCTAGTGATTATCACATTGGCGTTGTTCTAGGACAAAGAGTTTATAAGATATTAAATGTTATCCATTATGCTAGTAAAACTCTAGACAATTCTCAAAGAAACTATGCTACCATTAAAAAGGAATTTTTAGTAGTGGTGTTTGCTTGTGACAAGTTCAGACCTTATATTGTTGATTCCAAAGCTATTGTTCACACCGATCATGCTGCTATTAAATATCTTATGGAAAAGAAAGAGGCTAAACCTAGACTTATTAGATGGGTTCTTCTGCTACAAGAATTTGATTTGCATATTATTGATAGAAAGGGTGCTGAGAACCCCATAGCGGACAACTTGTCAAGGTTAGAAAATGTTCTTGATCACCCACTACCTATTGATGGTATCTTTCCTGATGAATAATTAGTTGTCATAAATGCTTCACGTAATGCTCCATGGTATGCTGATTATGCTAATTACATTGTTGCTAAATTTATATCGCCTAGTTTCACATACCAACAAAAGAAAAATTTCTTCCATGATTTAAGACATTACTTTTGGGATGATCCACACCTTTATAAAGAAGGAGCGGATGGTGTTATTACACGTTGTGTACCTGAGCATGAATGGGAACAGATCCTACACAAGTGTCATTCCGAGGCCTACGGAGGACACCGCGCTGGAGATAGAACTGGACATAAGGTATTACAATCTGGTTTTTATTGGCCTACTCTCTTCAAGGATGCTCGTAAGTTTGTCTTGTCTTGTGATGAATGTTAAAGAATTGGCAATATTAGTAGACGTCAGGAAATGCCTATGAATTACTCTATTGTTATTGAACCATTTAATGTTTGGGTTTTTTATTATATGGGACCTTTTCCAAAGTCCAATGGGTATACTCATATACTCGTTGCTTTTGATTATGTTACTAAGTGAGTAGAAGCTATTCCAACTAGTAGTGCTGATCATAACACTTCTATTAAAATGGTGAAAGAAGTTATTTTCCCTAGATGTGGAGTCCCTAGATATTTAATGACGGATGGTGGTTCACATTTTATTCATGGTGCTTTGCGTAAATTGTTTGCTAAGTATGTCATTAATCATAGAATTGCATCTCCTTATCACCCTCAGTCTAGTGGTAAAGTAGAATTAAGCAATAGAGAAATTAAATTGATCTTGCAATAGACTGTTAATCGATCTAGAAAGAATTGGTCTAAGAAACTTGATGATGCATTATGGGCTTATACAACTGCTTACAAAAACCCTATGGGTATGTCTCCTTATAAAATGGTTTATGGTAAAGCATGTCACTTACCTCTAGAACTAGAGCATAAAGCTTATTGGGCAATCAAAGAGCTCAACTAAGATTTCAAACTTGCTGGTGAGAAGAGGTTATTTGACATTAGCTCACTTGATGAATGGAGAACCCAGACCTATGAGAATGCCAAGTTGTTTAAAGAAAAGGTTAAGAGACGGAATGATAAAAGGATACATAAGCGTGAATTCAATATAGGTGACCATGTCTTGCTATACAATTCTTGTTTAAGATTTTTTTGCAGGAAAACTTCCCTCTAAATGGAAGGGCCTTACATTGTCGAGGAAGTATATCGTTCCGATGCCATCAAGATCAACAACACCGACGGCACAAATCCAAAGGTGGTAAACGGGCAAAGAATCAAACATTATATCTTAGGTACTCCCATAAATGTTGAAATCAATATTATCAATACCATAACTCCGGAGGAGTACATTAGGGAGACCTACCAAACGTTTCAGACTCCGAAAAGGAATACGTATGTGGTACGATAAGCAAACAGACTCCAAAACTTTCCCAATAGCATTTTTGTCAGTTTTAGAATATTTAATAAATTAGAAAAATTCAAAGTATTCCGAAATGTGCACGAGGAGGCGACAAGCCTGCAGGGTGCGGCCTACCCCCTGGTCGTGCCCCTATATCTTGTGTCCACCCTGTGCACCCTCCGGACTCCGTTTTCTTGTGGTACTGTCACGCCAAGATGCGGTCCTATCCTTGTTTTGGCACGAGGGCCTCGTCAGGGATAGAAGCGCATCTCGTCGTGTTGCAAGAATGGATATCATTACAAGTACATGTACAGAAGAGATGGGTATATGGAATTGGCTTACACTCGCCACAAGCTACAACAAGTTCACATCAATACAACAACATACTCAAACATCATACAGAAGAGCAGGGTCCAACTACGGACGAAAACAAACAACAAAATTATATCCATCCTTGCTATCCCAGGCTGCCACCTGGAACCCATCCTAGATCGATGAAGAAGAAGAACTCCAACAAACAAGCAACGCTCTCATGTTCAAGCATCACATTACCTGTACCTGCAACTATTATTGTAGTAATCTGTGAGCCACAGGGACTCAGCAATCTCATTTCCGAGGGTATCAAGACTATTAAAGCTTAATGGGTGAGGTATGGTTAAGTGGTGAGGCTGCAGCAAGCGACTAAGCATTTATTTGAGTGGCTAACTTACGAGTACAGAAAATAAAGTATGGTGGTCAACACATAACGGACGAGAACTAGTAATGATCACTAACTAATCCTGAACACCTACTTACGTCAATCATAACCCCATCATGTTCTCTTTCGGGTAAGGACTCCCGAGAAGAGACAGTCACGGTTACGCACATAGTTGGTCTATTTTATTTGAGTGTACTTCAAGTTTACTATGACCGGGTGTTAAACAAAGTATCCAAGTTTGCCACGTAACCGCGGGAACGGCTTTCCGAAATATTTAACCCTGCAGGGGTGCTCCAACTCGTCCATCACAAATTAACCACACGCAGCGGGAATAACCTCGACCACGGATCTCGTGACCATCCTAGGAAATTCCAAAGGAAATCCGACACCTTGAGATAGTCCGAAGAAGATCAAAGTTCCTCACTCAAGATGTCCGAGAAAGGTAAAACAAGTCCAGCAAGACCGCCAGACGTGTCGACGAACCTGATAGGAGCCGCGTATCTCGTTCTCAGGACACGACCGGATAAGCACAACGTACAGTGGCCTGATAGAAATCTCCCAAGTTGCCCCGGGTAGGCCCCGCACACAGCTCTGTTTTGGACCAACACTAGCAGCACTGGGCCCCTTGTATTATGTTAAATTAATCCACGAGGGGGCGACCCTCTATGCTTTAATAAGGTGATCAATATTATTATGATGGGAAAATGTAGTACCAAAGTTGGGCCTTGCCAGACAAGTTTTATCCTAAAACGAAAATCAAGGGGGGCCCCATAACAACCCTGAGCATGTTAGGAGCGCTCAATTATGGAACATAACACCGGTTCACAAGTAATTAGGGCGGCAAGATTGGAACAAAACACCAAGCAAAAGACCAAGCCTTCCATCCTTTACCAAGTATATATGTGCATTAAATTAAATAGCAATAATACAGTGATATAACAAAAGAATGTCCATGTTGACACATGGAAGCAATTACACCTGCAGCTAGAAACGATATAAGAAGGTCTGAGCAGTGGTAACATAGCCAAACAATGGTTTGTTGGGATGTGGAGGGGTTAGAGGCTTTTCATGGCAATGTTAGGAGGCTTGTCAAACAAGTTGTAGGTAGCATGACATAGCGAATGAAAACGAGACATCTAGCATGGCAATCAATGTAGTGGTATCCAGGGAAATGTGTCATCTTGCCTGAGATCCCGCATGGAAGAAGAACGAGTCCATGAAGAAGACGATTTAACGTAGTCGAAAGAATCCTCGCACTCCGAATGCTTTCGGAACTCTATCGAGAAGAAGCAATCCGAAACAAACAATCAACACAAGATACACTACAACATATGCATGACATGATACGCAAACTATTATGATGCATGTCCGGTAAAAATATGCAACGCATGGCATGGCATGGCAAGCACAACAAACAATAACTACATATTAACTAAAGTTCAATATGCAACGAGTTGCACATTGACAAAACTCTACAATTGAATTATTTGGTTGACTCTCATTAGGTACTCATCACATTAAATGTTGTTAAACATGGCAAGAGGTGAAGCAATAACAACTATATCATCTAGGCATTTTAAATGAGGCCAGAAGCAATATATACCATTTCCAAACAACCCCATATGCATATTATGAATTAGGTCCAGATCTGTACTAAACATATTTTAGAGTTTTAAAACAGAAAAATAAATGTCACCATGTGATTCTACACGTTTTCTAGGCAAGTTACATATGTGGAACATTTTCATCGGAGCTACGTTTAGTAGTTATGAAATAAATCATTTTAGCATGTAATTCACGCAAATCAATGCCAACAGAAAGTATAAGTATTTTAAACATGTGTGAAAGTTGGATATTTTGAATCTTCACGAAATTCTAGTCAAGTTTCATATATAAAGTTTTTACATGTGATGCACGGTTAATTATATATGAGCATTTTTAAATAGGGGGTTTTCTGTAATTCTGAAAATCACCGGTTAATTGGATAAATTCGTAGGATAAAAAAATCAGCACGGGCCGAATTTTTTGGGAGACGTAGTAGTAAATCAAAAAATTTCCTACGTGTCACCAAGATCTATCTATGGAGAAACCAGTAAATGAGTGGGGAGAGATTGGATCTTCATACCTTTGAAGATCGCTAAGCGGAAGCGTTACAAGAACGCGGTTGATGGAGTCGTACTCGCAGCGATTCAGATCGCGGTAGATCCGATCAAGTGCCGAACGGACGGCACCTCCGCGTTCAACACACGTGCAGCCCGGTGACGTCTCCAACACCTTGATCCAGCAAGGAGGAAGGAGAGGTTGGGGAAGGGCTCCAACAGCAGCACGACGGCGTGGTGGTGGTGGAGTAGCAAGGTATTCCGACAGGGCTTCGCCTAAGCGCTGTGGAGGAGGAAGAAGAGAGGTAGGGCTTTGCCGTGAGAGAGAGAGATCAAATCTTCCATCAAAACATCCAAAACCTCAAGTATATATAGGAGGAGGGACGTGGAGGGCTGGCTTGGCCTCTACTCCAAAGAGGAGAGGGCCGGCCGAATTAAAGGGAGAGTCCACCTCCCACAAGGGAGGTGGATCTCCTCCTTTTAAATCCCTTTTGCCTTATCTCCTTATCTCCAGCCACATGGGCCCACATAGATGGTCTTGGCCGACCCAATATGGGCTGGCACACCTCCTCTAAGGGCCCATGAGGTCCTTTGGTCGTCACACCCCTCTCGGGGGTCCTCCGGCACCCTCCCGGCACTCCCGATACACTACCGATGAGCCCGAAAACTTTCCGGTGACCAAAACTGGACTTCCTATATATCAATATTTACCTCCGGACCATTCCGGAGCTCCTCGTGACGTCCGGGATCTCATCCGGGACTCCGAACAACCTTCGGTAATCACGTATACCATTTCCCTATAACCCTAGCGTCATCGAACCTTAAGTGTGTAGACCCTACGGGTTCGGGAGACACGTAGACATGACCGAGACACTTCTCCGGCCAATAACCAACAGCGGGATCTGGATACCCATGTTGGCTCCCACGTACTCCACGATGATCTCATCGGATGAACCACGATGTCGGGGATTCAATTAATCCCGTATACAATTCCCTTTGTCTATCGGTATGGTACTTGCCCGAGATTCGATCGTCGGTATCCCTATACCTTGTTCAATCTCGTTACTGGCAAGTCTCTTTACTCGTTCCGTAATACATCATCCCGTGGCTAACTCCTTAGTCACATTGAGCTCATTATGATGATGTCTTACCGAGTGGGCCCAGAGATACCTCTCCGTCACACGGAGTGACAAATCCCAGTCTCGATTCGTGCCAACCCAACAGATACTTTCGGAGATACCCGTAGTGCACCTTTATAGCCACCCAGTTACGTTGTGACGTTTGGCACACCCAAAGCATTCCTACGGTATCCGGGAGTTGCACAATCTCATGGTCTAAGGAAACGATACTTGACATTGAAAAGCTTTAGCAAATGAACTACACGATCTAGTGCTATGCTTAGGATTGGGTCTTGTCCATCACATCATTCTCCTAATGATGTGATCCCGTTATCAACGACATCCAATGTCCATGGCCATGAAACCGTGACCATCTATTGATCAACGAGCTAGTCAACTAGAGGCTCACTAGGGACATGTTGTGGTCTATGTATTCACACATGTATTATGGTTTCCGGTTAACACAATTATAGCATGAACAATAGACAATTATCATGAACAAGGAAATACAATAATAACCATTTTATTATTGCCTCTAGGGCATATTTCCAACAGTCTCCCACTTGCACTAGAGTCAATAATCTAGTTCACATCACCATGTGATTAACACTTACATCACCATATGATCATATGATCATGTGATTAACACCCAATAAGTTCTGGGGTTTGTTCATGTTCTGCTCGTGAAAGAGGTTTTTAGTCAACGGGTCTGCGACATTTAGATCCGTGTGTACCTTGCAAACTTTCCATGTCATATTTGTAGATACTACTCCCATGATCCACTTGGAGCTATTCCAAATGGCTGCTCCACTATACGTAGCTGGATTTCTACTAAGAGTCATCCGGATTGGTTTTAAAGCTTGCATCATCGTAACACTTTACGATGAACTCTTTATCACCTCCATAATCGAGAAATATTTCCTTAGTTCTCAAGTTACTAAGGCTAACTTTGACCGCTGTCCAGTGATCCACTCTTGGATTACTCTTGTACCCCTTGACAGACTCATGGCAAGGCACACACAGGTGCGGTACACAGCATGGCATACTATATAGAGCCTATGGCTAAAGCATAGGAGATGACACTCATCTCTTCTTTATCTTCTGCCGTGGTCGGGTATTGAGTCTTACTCAATTTCACACCTTACAATACAGTTAAGAACTCCTTCTTTGACCCATCTATTTTGAACTCCTTCAAAAACTTGTCAAGGTATGTCTTCGTCGAAAAAACTTATCAAGCGAATAGATCTATCCCTATAGATCTTGATGCTCAATAAAATAGTAGCTTTATCTGGGTCTTCCTTTGAAAAAAACTTTTCAAACAACCCTTCATGCTCTTCCAGAAATTCTACATCATTTCTGATCAATAATATGTCAACTACATATTCTTATAAGAAATTCCATAGTGCTCCCACTCACTTTCTTGCAAATACAAGTTTCTCATAAACTTTGTATAAACTTAAACACTTTGATCACCTCATCAAAGCATATATTCCAACTCCGAGATTCTTGCTCCAGTCCATAGAAGGATCGTTGGAGTTTGCATATTATTAGCATCCTTAGAATTGACAAAACCGTCGGGTTGTATCACATACAACTCTTCCTCACAGAAACCATTACGGAAACCTTGTTTTGTCATCCATCTGCCAGATTTCATAATCGAAAAATGCAGCAACTGCTAACAAAATTTTAATAGACTTTTAGCATCGCTACAGATGAGACAATCTCATTGCAGTCAACTCCTTGAACTTGGCGGAAACTTCTTTGCGACAAGTCGAGCTTTATAAACGGTGACATTTCACCATTAGCGTCTATGTTCATCTCAAAAGTCCATTTGTACTCAACAACCTGCCTTTCAAGAGGCAAGTCTACCAAAGTCAATACTTAGTTTTCATACATGGATCCTTTCTCGGATTTCATGGCTCCTAGCCATTTGTTGGAATCTAGGCCCACCATCGCTTCTCCATAGTTCGTAGGTTCATCGTTGTCCAACAACATGATTTCCAAGACAAGGTTGTCATACTACTCAGGAGCAGTACGCGTCCTTGTCGACCTACGAGGTTCGATAGTGACTTGATCCGAAGCTTCATGATCATCATCATTAACTTCCTTTTCAACTGAGTAGGCTCTACAGAAACATCTTTCTGTGTTGCGCTATTCTCTGGTTGAAACAAAGGTTCAACAACCTCATCAAGTTCTATCTTCCTCCCACTCAATTCTTTCGAGAGAAACTCTTTCTCAAGAAAGGACCCGTTCTTAGCAACAAACACCTTTTGCGCTTGGATCTGAGATAGAAGGTATACCCAATGTCTCATTAGGGTATTCTATGAAGATGCATTTGTCTGCTTTGGGTTCGAGCTCGCTAGGTGAAAAACCCATTTTCACATAAGCGTCGCAGCCCCAAACATTAAGAAATGACAGCTTAGGCTTCTGTCAAACCATAATTCTCACGGTGTCATCTCAACAGACTTAGATGGTGCCCTATTAAAGTGAATGGATTTGTCTTTAATGCATAACCCCATAACGATAGTGGTAAAACGATAAGAGACATCATAGTACTCACTATATCCAATAGAGCACGACTACGACGTTCGAACACACCATCACACTATGGTGTTCCAGGAGGCGTGAGCTGTGAAACAATTTCCACATTGTCTAAAATTGCATACCAAACTCGTAACTTAGATATTCACCTCCATGATCATATCATAGACATTTATCTTCTTGTCACGATGATCTTTAACTTCACTCTGAAACTCCTTGAACCTTTCAAACATTTCAGATTCGTGTTTCATTAAGTAAATATCCCCATATTTACTCAAATCATCAGTGAAGGTAAAGAAAAACAACGATATCCACTGTGTGTTTCAACACTCATTGGACCACATACATCAACATGTATTAATTCCAATAAGCCACTTGCCCGCTCCATCATATTGGATGACAGGGTCTCAGTCATCTTGCCCAAGAGGCATGGCTCGCATGTCTCAACCGATTCGAAATCGAGTGAGTCAAAAAATCCATCATCATGGAGTTTCTTCATGCGATTTATACCAATATGACATTACGTGGCAGTGCCACAAGCATGTGGTACTATCATTATTAACTTTGTATCTTTTGGTACCAACGTTATGAACATGTGTACTACTACGATCATGATTCGATAAACCATTCCGAGTGGGTGCATGACCATTGAAGGCATTATCCATGTAAACAGAATAACCATTATTCTCTAACTTATATGAATAACCGTATCGCACTAATCATGATCTAATCACGTTCATGCTCAACGTAAACACCAAATAACATTTATTTAGGTTTATCACAAATCCCGAAGGTAGAGAGAGCGTGCGATGGTGATCACATCAATCTTGGAAATACTTCCAACACACATCGTCACCTTTCACCTAGCTAGTCTCCATTTATTCTGTAGCTTTTATTTCGAGTTGCTAACACTTAGCAACCGAACCGTTATCCAATACCCAGGTGCTACTAGGAGTACCAGCAAGGTACACATCACTAACACGTATATCAAATATACTTCCATCGACATTACCAGCCTTCTTATCTACCAAGCATCTAGGGTTTTTCCGCTTCAGCGAACATTCTCCTCATAACAGAAGCACTTAGTCTCGGGTTCGGGCTCAACCTTGGATTTCTTCACTAGAGCAACAACTGGCTTGCCATTCCTGAAGTTTTCCCTTCTTGCCCTTGCCCCTTTTGAAACTAGTGGTTTCACTTAACCATCAACACTTGATGCTCCTTCTTGATTTCTACCTTCGTGGTGTCAAACATCACGAACAACTCAGGAATCATCTTATCCATCCCTGGCATGTTATAGTTCATCACGAAGCTCTAGTAGCTTGGTGGCAGTGACTTGGAGAACTGCATTAATCACTATCTCATCTGGAAGATTAACTCCCACTTGATTCAAGTGATTGTTGCACCCAGACAATCTGAGCACACGCTCACCGATTAAGCTATTCTCCTTTATCTTGTAGACAAAGAATCTTGTTGGAGGTCTCATACCTCTCAACATAGGCACGAGCCTGAGATCACAATCTCAGCTCCTAGAACATCTCATATGTTCCGTGACGTTCAAAACGTTTTGGAGCCTCAATTCTAAGCCGCAATGCATGACGCATTGAACTATCATGTAGTCACCAAAAAGTGCCTGTCATATGTTCACAACATCTACAGACAACACTTGAGGGAGTGGTGCAATTAGCGGTACATCAAAAAACATAAGCTTTCTGTGCAGCAATGAGGACAATCCTCAGATCACGGACCCAGTCCGCATTATTGCTACCATCAACTTTCAACTTACTTTTCTCTAGGATTGTATCAATAAAACTGTGGAGCTACAGCGCGAGCTATCTACGACATAATTTGCAAGGACATTTTTAGACTAAGTTCATGATAATTAAGTTCACTTAATCAAATTATTAATGAACTCCCACTTAGATAGACATCTCTCTAGTCTTCCAAGTGATACATGATCCATGTCAACTAGCCCGTGTCCGATCATCACGTGAGACGGACTAGTCATCCATGGTGAACATCTCTATGTTGATCGTATCTTCTATACGACTCATGTTCGACCTTTCGGTCTTCCGTGTTCCGAGGCCATGTCTGTACATGCTAGGCTCGTCAAGTCAACCTAAGTGTTTCGCATGTGTAAATCTGGCTTACACCCGTTGTATGCGAACGTTAGAACCTATCACACCCGATCATCACGTGGTGCTTCGGAACGACGATCCTTAGCAACGGTGCACAGTTAGGGTGAACACCTTTCTTGAAATTTTATTGAGAGATCATCTTATTTACTACCGTCGTTCTATGCAAATAAGATGTAAACATGATAAACATCACATGCAATCAATATAGTGACATGATATGGCCAATATCATCTTGCTCCTTTGATCTCCATCTTCGGGGCACCATGATCATCACTGTCACCGGCACGACACCATGATCTCCATCATCATGATCTCCATCATTGTGTCTTCATGAAGTTGTCTCGCCAAATATTACTTCTACTACTACAGCTAACGTTTAGCAATAAAGTAAAGTAATTACACGGCGTTTATGATTGACACGCAGGTCATACAATAATATAAGACAACTCCTATGGCTCCTGCCAGTTGTCATAGTCATCGACATGCAAGTCGTGAACCCTATTACAAGAACATGATCAATCTCATACATCACAATGCATCACATCACATCCTTTTGGCCATATCACATCACACGGCATATGCTGCAAAAACAAGTTAGACGTCCTCTAATTTGTAGTTGCAAGTTTTTACGTGGTTGCTATAGGTTTCTAGCAAGAACGTTTCTTACCTACGTCAAAACCACAACGTGATATGCCAATTGCTATTTACCCTTCATAAGGACCCTTTTCATCAAATCCAATCCGACTAAGGTGGGAGAGACAGACACCCGCTAGCCACCTTATGCAACTAGTGCATGTCAGGCGGTGGAACCGGTCTCACGTAAGTGTACGTGTAAGGTTGGTCCGGGCCGCTTCATCCCACAATACCGTCGAATCAAGATAAGACTAGTAACGGCAAGCATATTAACAAAATCGACGCCCACAACTACTTTGTGTTCTACTCGTGCATAGATTCTACGCATAGACCTAGCTCATGATGCCACTGTTGGGAGACGTAGTAGTAAATCAAAAAATTTCCTACGTGTCACCAAGATCTATCTATGGAGAAACCAGCAAACGAGTGGGGAGAGATTGTATCTTCATACCTTTGAAGATCGCTAAGCGGAAGCGTTACAAGAACGCGGTTGATGGAGTCGTACTCGCAGCGATTCAGATCGCGGTAGATCCGATCAAGTGCCGAACGGACGGCACCTCCGCGTTCAACACACGTGCAGCCCGGTGACGTCTCCAACACCTTGATCCAGCAAGGAGGAAGGAGAGGTTGGGGAAGGGCTCCAACAGCAGCACGACGGCGTGGTGGTGGTGGAGTAGCAAGGTATTCCGACAGGGCTTCGCCTAAGCGCTGCGGAGGAGGAAGAAGAGAGGTAGGGCTTTGCCGTGAGAGAGAGAGATCAAATCTTCCATCAAAACATCCAAAACCTCAAGTATATATAGGAGGAGGGACGTGGAGGGCTGGCTTGGCCTCTACTCCAAAGAGGAGAGGGCCGGCCGAATTAAAGGGAGAGTCCACCTCCCACAAGGGAGGTGGATCTCCTCCTTTTAAATCCCTTTTGCCTTATCTCCTTATCTCCAGCCACATGGGCCCACATAGATGGTCTTGGCCGACCCAATATGGGCTGGCACACCTCCTCTAAGGGCCCATGAGGTCCTTTGGTCGTCACACCCCTCTCGGGGGTCCTCCGGCACCCTCCCGGCACTCCCGATACACTACCGATGAGCCCGAAAACTTTCCGGTGACCAAAACTGGACTTCCTATATATCAATCTTTACCTCCGGACCATTCCGGAGCTCCTCGTGACGTCCGGGATCTCATCCGGGACTCCGAACAACCTTCGGTAATCACGTATACCATTTCCCTATAACCCTAGCGTCATCGAACCTTAAGTGTGTAGACCCTACGGGTTCGGGAGACACGTAGACATGACCGAGACACTTCTCCGGCCAATAACCAACAGCGGGATCTGGATACCCATGTTGGCTCCCACGTACTCCACGATGATCTCATCGGATGAACCACGATGTCGGGGATTCAATTAATCCCGTATACAATTCCCTTTGTCTATCGGTATGGTACTTGCCCGAGATTCGATCGTCGGTATCCCTATACCTTGTTCAATCTCGTTACTGGCAAGTCTCTTTACTCGTTCCGTAATACATCATCCCGTGGCTAACTCCTTAGTCACATTGAGCTCATTATGATGATGTCTTACCGAGTGGGCCCAGAGATACCTCTCCGTCACACGGAGTGACAAATCCCAGTCTCGATTCGTGCCAACCCAACAGATACTTTCGGAGATACCCGTAGTGCACCTTTATAGCCACCCAGTTACGTTGTGACGTTTGGCACACCCAAAGCATTCCTACGGTATCCGGGAGTTGCACAATCTCATGGTCTAAGGAAACGATACTTGACATTGAAAAGCTTTAGCAAATGAACTACACGATCTAGTGCTATGCTTAGGATTGGGTCTTGTCCATCACATCATTCTCCTAATGATGTGATCCCGTTATCAACGACATCCAATGTCCATGGCCATGAAACCGTGACCATCTATTGATCAACGAGCTAGTCAACTAGAGGCTCACTAGGGACATGTTGTGGTCTATGTATTCACACATGTATTATGGTTTCCGGTTAACACAATTATAGCATGAACAATAGACAATTATCATGAACAAGGAAATACAATAATAACCATCTTATTATTGCCTCTAGGGCATATTTCCAACAGAATTCACAGCACACTGGGCCAACAGAGCAGGCACAACATAACAGGGCATTGCCGAGGGCAGAGAATAGGCGTGGGGGCGGCTCACCCATGGGCCATCATTGGCCGGCGGATCTGGAGAGCTGGGCCTCGCCTTGGCAGGCGGCCCATGAGCGAGCGAGCGCTGGCCAGGCGGTCGTCATTCTCCTCCTTGCTCGGGAGGCCATGGCGGTAGGGTCACAACACCGGCGGCAGGAGGGGCTTCGGTGGCTTGGAGCGGGCGGTGAGCGGGGCGAGGCCGGATCTTGCCGGCGGGCCTCGATCCCGGTCAGACCTGGGGGCGAGGCGGCGGAGCTCCGACGGTCACCGGTGGGCTGCACCTGTGGCACAGAAGCAGAGAGGCCGGGGGGATTAGAGAGAGGGAGAGGTAGAGGAAGGAAGAAGAGGGGAAGAAGGGAGAGGGAGAGGGGAGGCGAGGCCCGGCCTCGGGGTTCCTCCGGCGAGCTCCGGCGAGGGCCGACCGGCGGGGATTTCCCGAGAGGCGGTGCGCTCGGGAGCGAGCTGCAGTCAGGGCAACGGGGCACTGTGGTCACCGAACATTGTCCGGGTTGGCCATCGGACATGTCTGGTAGGTGGGAATTTGGATGAATCTCAGCCTCTAGATCGCGATCCGAGGGCCGAAAACAGGCAGATGGTTGGGGCTGCGGGATCTATAGGAGGAGGGCTAGCAGGTGGGATATTTGGAGCGGGTGGCTGCAAAAATGGCAAGGGGAAACCCTAGTGGAGTGGTAAGCTCTCTCCACAAGGTGGTTTATATAGGGAATGGCACTAGGGGCTGGTTGGGTCTCGTCCGTCCGATCGCGATCCGATGACCACGAACAAAGGGGGGGCTAAGTGGGCTGCAGTGGCCGTGTAGATGGGCTAGGTGGGGATGAGAGGGAAGTTGCGGCCCGTGACACGAGGCTTTAAAACACCAACAAACATCCGATAAATAACCGATGACCCCACTGCTACGGTTGACCGACGGGGTATCAAAAGAACTCGGAACGCGACGAAAATTTGGCAGGCGGCCTACCTACAATATAACAAGACCGCACGCCAAGTTTCGACCCAATCCGAGAATATTTTTCACGTGCTTTAAAAACGGTTTTTTTAAACGATGTCACGGGTGCATGCGTGTGTGGTTGGTCTCGAAACAGGCAACAACAAGAACGGAGAGAACCGGCAACTACCAACGGATGCAAGTTTTCAAAAACGAGTTATGATGCCATGCAGATGATGCAAATGATGCGATGATGAATGTAACAACCAAATGAAACGTAGACGAGAATGGAAATAAAAGGGGAATCTTCTGGAGCGTCGGTCCCGAGCTGTTACAACTCTCCTCCACTACAAGAGGATCTCGTCCCGAGATCTAGAATGTGAAGGGGAAGAGAAAAAGCAAGAGATAAACTTAGTTGCTTCTCTGACAAACGAGTGAATCAATGATCATTGAAGGTTGGAAAGATGAAGAATGACACAAGGAGCAAGGAAGAATTCATAAGAAATTTTGGCAGCACTTCGGTAGGACATAGAGGAAAAATTGATATGATGGAAAGAATTGAAAGAGAGACACCAAACTTCGGTTGGATAAGAATCAAAACTTCATAAGATGGAAGGATCATGAAAACATTGCACATCACTCTGGTTAAATGAATAAGCAAAGAAAGAACATGATATTGATTAAACAACATGATGGTTGAAAGAGAGCAACATGACAACGCCTCCGGAAGAAAAGAATAGAACTAGATCCTTGGAAGGAATAGAACGGAGAAGAAAATGACAACTCCTACTACAAACGGATTTGAAAGCACATTTAGGAAGAAGAGATTGAGTGGCGTTGTTGGAACACTAACAACGAAAAGAACAAGCTTGTTGTTGACTTATGGAAAACATCTCAAAATTATGAGGTGACAACCTACCACAACAGAAACAATTGATTGATTTGGAGCAACAAGATATGCAAAACTTCTTTCACCAAGAAGAGGAGGAGAAAACTTGGATCATTTATAACACCATGATAGCAACAATTCTTAGGAAATGCTTTAGGTGAAAACCAACCCAAGATAACTCCGAGAATACAAAATGGGTTTACTTATCTTATTCTTGACAATTTTCCTTCGAGACTCCTCATAATCAAGAATTAATAACACCATCTCAAAAGACAATGGAGAAGGAATTGAACTTAGACATCCAAGATAAAGAACACTTGAGCACCTCCAACAAGAATCTTGAAGAACACTTCAATAAAAAATTAACTCCTTGACGAACCAGCATGAAGAAGCATCAGGATGAACTCTAGAATAAAGGATGATAGAAAATAATTGAAGGTAGAAAAAGAACAAGATTGAGGCCTTCCAATGAATTAGATGTAGCTTCGCGACGAGATACTTGAGAAAACATGGAACCCCAGAAAGAAAAGATGAGAACACTTGAAACCCAGAATTGAACAACTCCGGAAGAAGGATTGTGATCACCTTGTCCAACAAGAATAAGAATTATGTTATGCTTATCCTTCATGAAGTTAAATTGATGACAAGCAACGGATTTCACACACCACTTATTCTTCTTGCAAGGAATTGAAGAGAGAGAGATAGATCACAAACTTGAAGAAGTCTTGAATGAGAACACCGGTAAGAATTAGAAACTAAAGAGGATAATACAAACGAATGATATAACATGAGAACGAAGAGAGCATGATCCACCTAATGGAAAACTTCACAAGGCACCGGAATAATTGAGAGACGAACGAAGAGACAACAACTAAGAAGAATTTGAGAACGAAAGATGAAAGCTGAGAACGAAGAAATCTTCTGAAATGATGGCCTTTGGGAGGATCGAGAAATGAAAAACAACTCTGAATGCACCAGATAGACATGGGACAAATTTCTCATGAATGGAAACAACTTGAGATGATAGCAACTAGATGAAACCATGAATCTTTAAGAGAATGAGCAAAGATTAAGAGAAACTCTCCTTCGGTCTTCAATACCAAGAATAATGACAAGGAGCAACACCATGAATTGTTGAGACACTCTGGAACAACCAATAAAGAACTGTTGAGACACTAATGAAATTCAATATGAAGCAATCATCGGGAAGGCACATGACTGATGAAATTCATTCTTACGTCATATTGAGAAGAACTTGAGGACCTCTACGGAAAGATTAGAAGAGCCAGGTAGGATCCTAGGAAAAAACCTGTGGGTTATGGTCCCACTCAAAAGAAACCACCGTTGAACATTGCTTAGAATGAGAGATTGCACCGTAACAAATGAAAACTTGATGAGGTGAGAACCTTGAAATAAGTTGGAAGGATTGAAAGAAAACATGGATCTTCTAAGATATCTTTAGCACTTTGGAAGAATAGAGATATGAATAAGCAAGAGAGGCTTAGATAAGAATTCTAACATGGGAGAGAAATTAGAGAATGAAAATGATATGATGAACAGCAAGAACTAGAATTGAATCCACCGGAGATTAAAACAAAGATGAATACTAATAAATGATAACTTGAGCACTGAGCATCTTCATAAAGAATCATCGGAGAAGAATAACAACGAGAACAATGAATATGAGGATAGATCTTGAAATTGCAACTCCTGAGAATATTCACAAAGAATCACCATAAACAAGATAGAAGAAAAGATAGCGGAAACATTACATGAATAGAAAAGACACTTGGATGAGAATTTAATCATTGAAGAAAAAGGGCAGGAGGGTGGGAAAAACAAAGAAAACTTGGGATGGATGAATAGAACTCTGGAAATAAATTAGAGGATTGATCTTGCAATATTGAAAAGGATAGAATTATCTTGAAGAGAGCACATCGGTAGGAAAAGAATTGATATGATAACTTGATTGGGCAAAAGAATTATCATTCCCACAGAAATATGAGAACACTTCTTAGGAAAGATATGAGATCACCACTTGACATCGAAGCAACTTGAATTACCATATTCGAAAACCAAACAAAGGATGAGGCTTACGAAACAAGCCAGAAACAAATGCATAACCACTATGCACTTGTTGGAAAGATAATCCTAGGTACCTACTTGAATTCCCACCTAAGAACTTCCGAAAACTTTCTGGTAATGCAATCCGGTGTGGGGGTTACAGGGAGGAAATATCTCACACAACTAGCAAACCTACACCCCAACTGTATCCATCCTTCAACACATAACTAGAGGCTTCCGCAAGTCCATCTAACTCAAATCCTCAAAAGCAGAATGATACTGACCATGGTGGTACTCCGGACGCCTCCCCAGTACTGGGTGACTCCAACCTTATCTCACCACGACAAGTATGGAAGCAATTCCGAACACCCTCCGTCCTGAGATACTAAGGAAGCTGAATGATAACGATGTGCCAACAATTCCCTAGAGCTCAACTCCCCGGAAGAAATCAAGTCAGACAGGAGGCACCAAAGACAAAACTCCGTCACATCGGTATCATATAGTTTCCAAAATACCCGCGTGATCCTCAAAAAAATTGAGCAATAAGAGGAGTAGAATCAAATTCCTAAGTCGTAATCCCTCACCAGAGCATAGAAGAGGGTTAAAAAGAATCCTACTCTCCGATATAACTAGACTCAAAATATTTTTTTCTCTAGACTCGACTCGGCCAAGTTCGATCAATAAAGGGGGCTCCTGGGTCGGTACAGGCTCTGATACCAACTTGTCACGCCCAAGATGCGGTCCTATCCTTGTTTTGGCACAAGGGCCTCGATAGGGATAGAAGCGCATCTCGTCGTGTTGCAAGAATGGATATCATTACAAGTACATGTACAGAAGAGATGAATATATGGAATTGGCTTACACTCGCCACAAGCTACAACAAGTTCACATCAATACAACAACATACTCAAACATCATACAGAAGAGCAGGGTTCGACTACGGACGAAAACAAACAAAAAATTGACATCCATCCTTGCTATCCCAGGCTGCCGCCTAGAACCCATCCTAGATCGATGAAGAAGAAGAACTCCAACAAACAAGCAATGCTCTCACGTTCAAGCATCACATTACATGTACCTGGAACTGTTGTTGTAGTAATCTATGAGCCACAGGGACTCGGCAATCTCATTTCCAAGGGTATCGAGACTATTAAAGCTTAATGGATGAGGTATGGTTAAGTGGTGCGGCTGAAGCAAGCGACTAAGCATTTATTTGAGTGGCTAACTTATGAGTACAGAAAATAAAGTATGGTGGTCTACGCATAACGGACGAGAAATAGTAATGATCACTAACTGATCCTGAACACCTACTTACGTCAATCATAACCCCACAGTGTTCTTTTTAGGATAAGGACTCACGAGAAGAGACAGTCACGGTTACGCACACAGTTGGTGTATTTTATTTGAGTTAACTTCAAGTTTACTATGACCGGGTGTTAAACAAAGTATCCAAGTTTGCCACATAACCGCGGGCACGGCTTTCCAAAAGATTTAACTCTGCAAGGGTGCTCCAACTCGTCCATCACAAATTAACCACAAATAGAGGGAATAACCTCGACCACGGATCTCTTGATCATCCTAGGTAATTCCAAAGGGAATCTAACACCTCGAGATAGCCCGTAGAAGATCAAAGTTCCTCACTCAAGACGTTCGAGAAAGGTAAAACAAGACCAGCAAGACCGCCCGACGTGTCGACAAACCCGATAGGAGCCGCGTATCTTGTTATGAGGACACGGCCGGATAAGCACAACGTACAGTGGCCTGATAGAAATCTCCCGAGTTGCCCCGGGTTGGCCCCGCACACAGCTCTGTTTTGGACCAACACTAGCAGCATTGGGCCCCTTGTATTATGTTAAATTAATCCACAAGGGGGCGACCCTCTATGCTTTAATAAGGTGATCAATATTATTATGTTGGGCAAATGTAGTACCAAAGTTGGGCCTTGCCAGACAAGTTTTATCCTAAAACGAAAATCAAGGGGGGCCCCATAACAACCCTGAGCATGTTAGGAGCGCTCAATTATGGAACATAACACCGGTTCACAAGTAATTAGGGAGGCAAGATTGGAACAAAACACCAAGCAAAAGACCAAGCCTTCCACCCTTTACCAAGTATATATGTGCATTAAATTAAATAGCAATAATACAGTGATATAACAAAAGAATGTCCATGTTGACACATGGAAGCAATTACACCTGCAGCTAGAAACGCTATAAGAAGGGCTGAGC
This sequence comes from Hordeum marinum, assembly GCA_022496015.1. Lineage (NCBI taxonomy): Eukaryota > Viridiplantae > Streptophyta > Magnoliopsida > Poales > Poaceae > Hordeum > Hordeum marinum. The sequence continues at coordinate 517,963,930 of CM039673.1, forward strand.
AGTGGTAACATAGCCAAACAATGGTTTGCTAGGATGTGGAGGGGTTAGAGGCTTTTCATGGCAATGTTGGGAGGCTTGTCAAACAAGTTGTAGGTAGCATGACATAGCGAATGAAAACGAGACATCTAGCATGGCAATGATAGTGGTGGTATCCAGGGGAATGTGTCATCTTGCCTGAGATCCCGCATGGAAGAAGAACGAGTCCATGAAGAAGACGATCCAACGTAGTCGAATGAATCCTCGCACTCCGAACGCTTTCGGAACTCTATCAAGAAGAAGCAATCTGAAACAAACAATCAACACAAGATACACTACAACATATGCATGACATGATGCGCAAACTATTATGATGCATGTTCGGTAAAAATATGCAACGCATGGCATGGCATGGCAAGCACAACAAACAACTACTACATATTAAGTGAAGTTCAATATGCAACGCGTTGCACATTGACGAAACTCCACGATTGAATTATTTAGTTGACTCTCATTAGGTACTCATTAACATTAAATGTTGTTAAACATGGCAATAGGTGAAGCAATAACAACTATATCATCTAGGCATCTTAAATGAGGCCGGAAGCAATATATACCATTTCCGAAACAACCCCATATGCATATTATGAATTAGGTCCAGATCTGTACTAAACATATTTTAGAGTTGTAAAACAGCAAAATAAAGGTCACCATGTGATTCTACACGTTTTTCTAGCCAAGTTACATATGTGGAACATTTTTATCGGAGCTACGGTTTAGTAGTTATGAAATAAATCATTTTAGCATGTAATTCACGCAAATCAATGCCAACAGAAAGTATAAGTATTTTAAACATGTGTGAAAGTTGGATATTATGAATCTACACGAAATTCTAGTCAAGTTTCATATATGAAGTTTTTACATGTGATGCACGGTTAATTATATATGAGCATTTTTAAAATAGGGGGTTTTCTGTAATTCTGAAAATCACCGGTTAATTGGATAAATTCGCAGGAAAAAATCAGCACGGGCCGAATTCACATCACACTGGGCCAACAGAGCAGGAGCAACATAACATTTCATGGCCCAGGGCGGAGGATAGACGCGGGGGCGGCTCACCCATGGGCCATCATGGGCCGGCGGATCTAGAGAGCTGGGCCTTGCCTTGGCAAGCGGCCCATGAGCAAGCGAGCACTGGCTAGGCGGTCGTCATTTTCCTCCTTGCTCGGGAGGCCATGGCGGCGGGGTCACGACGCCGGCGGCAGGAGGGGCTTCGACGGCTTGGAGGAGGCGGTGAGCAGGGCGAGGCCGGATATGGCCGACGGGCCTCGATCCCGGTCGGACCTGGGGCGAGGCAACGGAGCTCCGACGGTCACCGGCGGGCTGCACCTGTGGCACAGAAGCAGAGAGGCCGGGGGATTAGAGAGAGGGAGAGGGATAGGAAGGAAGAAGAGGGGAAGAAGGGAGAGGGAGAGGGGAGGCGAGGCCCTGCCTCGGGGTTCCTCCGGCGAGCTCCGGCGAGGGCCGGCCGGCGGGGATCTCCCGAGAGGCAGCACCCTCGGGAGAGAGCTACAGTCGGGGCTGCGAGGCGCTGTGGTCGCCGGACATTGTCCGTGTTGGCCGCCGGACATGTCTGGTAGGTGGGAATTTGGACGAATCTCAACCTCTAGATCGCGATCCGAGGGCCGAAAACAGGCAGATGGTTAGGGCCGCGGGATCTAGAGGAGGAGGGCTAGCAGGTGAGATATTTGGAGGGGGTGGCTGCAAAAATGGCAAGGGGAAACCCTAGTGGAGTGGTAGGCTCTCTCCACGAGGTGGTTTATATAGGGAATGGCACTAGGGGCTGGTTGGGTCGTCCGTCCGATCGCAATCCGATGACCACAAACGAAGGGGGGGCTAAGTGGGCTGTGGTGGCCGTGTAGATGGGCTAGGTGGGGATGAGAGGGAAGTTGCGGCCCGTGACATGAGGCTTTAAAACACCGACAAACGTCCGATAAATAACCGATGACCCCACTATTATGGTTGACCGACGGGGTATCAAACAAACTCAAAACGCGACGAAATTTTGCAGGCGGCCCATCTACAATATAACAAGACCGCACGCCAAGTTTCGACCCAATCCAAAAATATTTTTTGCGCGCTTTAAAAACGGGTTTTTTAAACGATGTCGCGGGCGCGTGCGTGTATGGTTGGTCTCGAAACAGGCAACGGCAAGAACAGAGAGAACCGACAACTACCAACGGATGCAAGTTTTCGAAAACGAGTGATGATGCCATGCAGATGATGCGAATGATGCGATGGTGAATGCAACAATTAAACGAAACACAGACGAGAATGGAAATAAAAGGGGAATCTTCTGGAGCGTCGGTCCCAGGCTGTTACAGGTACACTCCTTTAGGTCGGTAAATTTTTTTATTATATAAGCTCTTGAAGATTTGGACCTTCGTATCACGACAATACCTCATGTTTTCGTTTTGAGTTGTTTCTGTAGTAGATTTAGAGTAAGATGTCTTCGCAAGAGTCGATCGGGGAGAGCCGTGTCTCTCACCCGACACCTGGGCCGAAGCATGTAGCAAAGCCAATCACTTTGGGAAGGCCACAGATGAAGAGATAGAGGCCAACTTGAAAAGGGTGGATGCCATGGAGGAAGACCAAGAAGTTGCCTCTCGTCTACATCCTGGAGTCAAGTTAGAGGAACTTCAGAGCTCAGCAATTCCGAATTCGGTCATCCCTCCCAATGCTAGATTTCTTATTTACGACAATATGAAAAGGAGTAATGTTGCTTCTTCTCCTACAACAATGAAACATCCATGGGTGATGGGAGCCCTAACCATCACCGGAAAGCTTCGCAAGGAGATAATGGATCTTAGATGACAAAATAACAAGCCTGAGGAGGAGAACCGCATTTTGAGGAGCATCATTGCCAAGAATATAACATCACCACCTCCGAAGAAGGACATCTAAGACCTGGGTATGGGCACTCCCCTTGGCTTGTGCCAACCTTGAGGGAGGTGCCCCGGTATCGTATCACCATCACATCTTTTACTTTTCTCGTTTTTCTTAGTTCGATCCTTTTGGTTATATCTTGATCTAGTAGAATAAAGTTTTAGTATGGTCTAGCTTTGAGTTTTTCTTTATGTTCCCCTTATGTAAGTGAGTCCGAGAGTTATATAATAAAAAGTAGTTTTGATGTGAAGGCTTTGCTTGCTTGTTATGATCTTGAGAAAAATAAAGAAGAAATAGAAAGAATAATAGAGTAAAAGATAATAGTATATATGATGATCTTATGGGGAGTGATGACTTCACATATAAGAAGTATGTCGATTGAAATTTGTTGGGAGTTGACAAACATAGCGATTGGTCATTGGTGCAATTAAAAGGAAGTAATAAATAAAGAGAGGTTCACATATAAGTATATTGGACATCTTTTATAATTGTGAGCACTCATTAAAATATTATATGCTAAGAAGTTGATGTTGGACAAGGAAGACAACATAATGGGTTATGTTTGCTTATTTCCGAATAGAAGTTATATGGTAATAGATCCTCCAACATGTAGTGCTTGCTTCCACCTCATACTAGACAAAACTTCCGCACCAAGTAGAGATACTACTTGTGCATCCAAACACCCTCAACCCAGTTTTGCCATGAGAGTCCACCATACCTACCTATGGATTGAGTAAGAACCTGCAAGTAAGTTGTCATCGGTGCAAAAATCAATAAGAATTGCTCCTAAATATGTATGATCTTTTATTGTAAGGGAAAATAAGTGTTGTACAAACTTTGTGATGGTAAAGAAATAAAAGCGACAGACTGCATAATAATGGTTGCTATCACAAAGGGCAATACAACGCGGAGTTCCTTTGCATTAAGGGTTTCCACATACAAAAACAAAAGGAGCATGACAATCTCTGCTTCCCTCTGCGAAGAGCCTATCTGTTACTTTTACTTTATAAGCACTTACCTTTATGCAAGAGTCATGGTGATCTTCACCACTTCCTATATTTCGCCTTTGTCTCTTGGCAAGCATTATGTGTTGGGGAATGATCTAGACACATATATCCACTTGGATGTGGGTGATCATGAGTTTTTTCTGTTGACCTTACCCTGGAAGTAAATAGTTGGGAGGCAAAATTATAAGCCCATATCTTACTCTGTGTCCAATTGAAGCTTTGACCTCATGAGTACCGCGTGAGTGTTAGAAATTATGAAAGACTAAAAGATGATTGAGTATGTGGATTTGCCTTACAAGCTCTTATATTGACTCTTTCCGATGTTGTGATAAATTGCAATTGCTTCAATGACTGAGAGCATAGTTTGTTGGTTCCCAATAGAGTTCTTGGATCATACTTTATCCTGTGAATGAATTGTTACTATAGTATAAGAAATTATATATCAATAAGTATTGATGTTCTAAAGATGATTATGATGCCCTCATGTACGTATTTCATTTTATCGACACCTCTATCTCTAAACTTGTGGACATATTTATCAATTTCGGCTTTCGCTAGAGGACAAACGAGGTCTAAGCTTGGGGGAATTGATACATCCATTTTTCATCATGCTTTTATATTGATATTTATTGCATTATGGGCTGTTATTACACGTTATGGTAAAATACTTATGCATTTTCTCTCTTATTTTACAAGGTTTACATGAAGAGAGAGAATGCCGACAACTGAAATTCTGGACTAGAAAAGGAGCAAATATGAGAGACCTATTCTGCACAACTCCAAAAGTACTAAAAAGTTGCGGAGAATTATTTTGGAATATACAAAAATTATTGGGCAAAACAAATACCAGAGGGGACCCACCAGGAGGTCACAAGCCTGCGAGGCACGGCCTACCCCCTGGCCGCGCCTTAGTGGCTTGTGGGCCCCCTGGTAGGCCTCCGGTGCCCATCTTCTGCTATATGAAGGATTTTGACCTGGAATAAAATCAAGAGAGATATTTCGGGATGAAGCATTGTCGTCTCGAGGCGGAACTTGGGCAGAACCAATCTAGAGCTCTAGCGGGGCTGTTCTGCTAGGGAAACTTCCCTCCCGGAGGGGAAAATCGAATCCATTGTCATCACCAACGATCCTATCATCGAGAGGGGGTCAATGTCCATCAACATCTTCACCAGCACCATATCCTCTCCAAACCCTAGTTCATCTCTTGTATCCGATCTTTGTCTCAAACCTCAAATTCGTACCTGTGGGTTGCTAGTAGTGTTGATTACTCCTTGTAGTTGATGCTAGTTGGTTTACTTGGTGGAAGATCATATGTTCAGGTCGTTTATGATAATTAGTACTCCCCTGATTATGAACATGAACATGTTTTTTGAGTATTTATGTTTGTTCCCGAGGACGTGGGATAAGTCTTGTTATAAGTAATCATGTGAATTTGTTATTTGTTCGATATTTTGATGAGATGTATGTTGTCTCTCCTCTAGTGGTGTTTTTTGAACGTCGACTACATAAAACTTCACCATTCTTTGGGCCTAGGGGAAGGCATTGGGAAGTAATAAGTAGATGATGGGTTGCTAGAGTGACAGAAGCTTAAACCCTAGTTTATGTGTTGCTTCGTAAGGAGCTGATTTGGATCCATAAGTTCATGCTATGGTTTGATTTATCTTAATTCTTCTTTCTTAGTTGCGGATGCTTGCGAGAGAGGTTAATCATAAGTGGGAGGTTTGTCCAAGTAAGGGCAGCACCCAAGCACCGTTCCACCCACATATCAAATTATCAAAATAACGAACGCGAATAAAATGAGCATGATGAAAACTAGCTTGAAAGAAATTCACATGTGTCCTCGGGAGCGCTTCACTTTATATAAGAGTTTGTCCAGGCCTGTCCTTTGCTACAAAAAGGATTGGGCTACCTTTCTGCACCTTTGCTACACTTGCTACTTGTTACCCGTTACAAATTACCTTATCACAAAACTATCTATTACCGATAATTTTAGTGCTTGAAGAGAATACCTTACTGAATATCGCTTGTCATTTCCTTCTGCTCCTCATTGGGTTCGACACTCTTACTTATCGAAAGGACTATGATAGATCTCCTATACTTGTGGGTCATCAGCTACTTAGATATACATCCATACGTGAGCCCGTTGTTCTGAATCCTCATCGGCGTCATATTCCCGGGAGGTCACCTCATAATCGGAGTCAGCTTCCCTGGTGGTCTCCGCAATCACCTCGTCTTCGTGGTCAACTTCCCCGGCGGCCTCGGCGGCCACCTCGCCATCGTCCAGCGGACAGGCCACGATATACCTCCTTATGGACATGCGCTCCTTGAGATCCCCAGGAAGCGTAACTTCGATTAGTCTATGTCGGTCTGCAATGGGGGATGGGGATCTGTGGGAAAAGAGGTGTTTAGCACGTGTCAGGGATATGACCCTGCGGTGTAACCTGCCATTTGGGTCGGATTAGATCGTGGGCGCATTATAAGAGCATCTACTTGATGGGTCGTGGAGATGACAGAAGGACAAGCGGGAAGACTTGCCAAGTGAGCCGCCTAGCGGCCCAGTACATGAAGACGGCGACTCAAGGCCCGTGAAGACAAAAGAAGCCAGAAGCCTTCCAATCTTGGGAGGCAAGATAAATTAGAATTGTAATAGGCCACGAGACACAATATGACTCAGACTCTTGTAAACCCAGGGGCCCCGACCTATATATAAAGGTGAGCCCCTGAGGTACATGACTTAGGTTAGAAACTCTCGAAAGCTAGATTAGCGAATCCGCACCCTTGTAATCGATATTATCATCAACATACACAAAAGCATGGCGTAAGCTTTTTCCTCCACTGGAGGGGCTGAACCTGGGTAAATCCGTCTCTTGTTCCCAATCAACCCCTTCGAGTTGCCACATAGAGATGATGACCTCACACCTAAGTTCTCCTATGAGAATATTGCCGTGACAAAACCACAACAGCAGGCGTCATCTAAGAAATTCAGGGTGGCGAGGGTATGGAGACAAGTGGGTAACCTGCACGGGTAGAGCAGCAGGTGTTGACACTGGAAGTGGGGCGGCGGCGGTGGTGAGCTAGCTAGGGTTTGAGCATGGGAGAAGTGTTCTGTGTGGGTGCCGGGTGTGGAGGGGGTCCAAGTTGGTGATTCAGGAAATACCGTGTCTACTAAAATTTTTTACTAGGTGGGAGTGAAATGCATGTGCTAGTGAAATTTTTCCGAAGGGATTGAAGTGGCCCGGAGCAACAAACGTCGCACACATCCCAAACATAATAAATGTGTGCTATCAAAGAAAAAACCCGTGAAACCACCAAAATTTAAATTGATCAAGTTGGGTTGATATTTTTAAGATTTCTCAAGGTGGGTTGCTGCAAACGTAGAAATATGAGATGTGCGCCACACATTATGGTTAATCACACATGGTGCACTGTGCGTGTGTGTGTGTGTGCGCACACGCGCGTCCACTCGATCTAAAGGAACTGAGAGCCGCCATGGTGTCTTGCACGTCGGATTGGAGTTTTCACTATATCCATGGCCCGTTTATAGTGGCTGATGCTTGCGAGGGATGCCTCATGTTATCCTAGTCCATGGTGGCCAACCGGCACCAGTGGACTGTGATGATGTGACACGCACGTGTGTGGTAGATGGTTAGTCTACGGGAATCGTGTGCACTACGTCGACAGTCGCAGACCGTTGTCTCATCCGACACGTTTGCAATTTATATAACAACATAGGAAAAAACGCGACAACGGGTCAGAACACAAACACACCTACATGTGGACCAAATATACGTATGAAAAGGGTGTTGTGATGTTCGAATACGGAATGCGCAACTTTCATGTGGCACACACATGTCTCGCGAAGCGCACGGTACTGCTGGTATGTCCCCCCCCCCCCCACACACACACACTCCGAGTCGACGACGGAGAAAATGCATGCGCTCGGACTAGGTTTCTAATCTCCCTATCGTAACGCCAAAACAATTGAAATCCAGCATACGTTCAAGCTCCCCTCGGCCCATCATGTTTTAATTATGTCAAAGGGGTAGACCATGTGGGCCCATGGATGGGCGTGTCTTGAAAACTTCAAGATATGGGTCAGCCCTAAATGTGGCCCAACTATATGTATATGAAAAGGTGGTGTGATATTTGGATACCATATGCATAACTTTTTGATATGGCACATGCCTCTCACAACCCGGATATTACCTGAACACACGAAGGTGTCGTGTATATGCAATACTATGTTGCACCCCCCACCGCACACACACTTTGAGCCATCGGGAGGGCAAATCAGCACGACATACCGCAACACATACCAATAACCAACCGCTTTGTCAAATTAACTTGCCCATCCACTTCAAGCCATAGGGAGGGCATATGTATATATAGTACTCTCTCGCGGATGGGTGTATCACGTGGGTCCACGGATGGGTGTATCACCCATACGAGGGAGTGTACTCTCGAGACAACCATCTCATGCATGCGCTATATGTATATATGAAGTGGTGTGTGATTTTAAAACACCAAATACACAACTTTAGCGTGACACATGCATGCACAACGCCCTTGCAAACCTAGAAGTATCGTAAAGGGGTTCACGACACATGATATGTTCGTATGTTTAAGTGGGAGGGTCGATGATTCATGTATGCGCTCGACCTTCAGTCTGGAATTTCACCGGGAACTATATGTAACAAATACCAAGAAGAAGAATCACCTAGCTTTGTAAAATTAGCATATGTTGCCGATGGTTTAAGTGACATGCCATGCGGGTCCACATTTTGGATGATCGTCCATAACCATGCGAGGGGCTGTCCGAAGACAACACTGCCCAACGCATGCATATGTGGCCCAAACACATATGCATGCAAGCATTTGTGATGTATTCAAATACCAAATGCACAACTTTCAAGTGCCACATCTGTCTCACACACCAGAGAGTCATTCGTCCGGAGGTTCATGGCCCACAGTATATATATGCCCCCACCCTTCACTTCGAGTCGGTGGGAGGGATTCATGTATGTACGCATGCACTCAAATTTTGGTTAGAAATCTCATTATGAACTACATATAGTAACATATACCAATAAGAATCCACAAATTGTCAAATTATCCTCTGTACTGCCGACGATGAAAGTGATGGAGCACATGGGCCCATGGATGGGTGTGACGTTGATAACTACGCGAGGGATTGTTTGACAATTAACCAATGATTGCATGAGCCAAGACACATATGTATATATATGTAAGTTTTTGTTTAGTACCCAATGGACAACTTTAATGTCACCTGCGTCGGAAACTGAAAGTCCCCAAACGAAGGATCACAATGCGTATACTATATGCCCCCTTATTTGAGATGGTGGGATGATGGTATGCATGAGGACAAAATATTTGTCTAGATATCTCACCATGCATGGCCTATATATCTTAACACAGACTGAAAATGATCCACCTAGTAGGTCAAACCCCTCTCATAACAGGTCAAAGTGATGGATCACACGGGTCCCATAGATGCACGTGTCACCGATAACTACTTAAGGGAGCCATCGAGGACAAACCAACATCCACATGTGTCCCAAACATATGTACGGGGGTGTTTTGATGTCAAAATGCTCAATGCACGACTTTGACATGGTGCCTAGTTCGCAAACCGGAAAGTCTCCATAGTGAATATAACTAGGTACGTATGTGTAGTATGCCTCCTCCCACCTCCGCCTCCCTCAACTTTGAGCCAGTGTCAGGGATTCATGTGTATGCACTTGTTCAAACTTTTGTGTGGAATCTCGCCATGGTCTACCGTAACACAAACCAAGATGAATCCACCTTGGTGAAATCCCTCTCGCTGGCGGTCAAAGTGCTAGACCACATGGGCCGACGAATGGGCGCATCACTGATAACGCATGAGGGATTGTCCGAGGGACAGCCACCATCGCATACATGTGTCATAAACATATGTATGATACTGTTGTGTCTTGTTTTAAATATCCAATGCACAACTTTGATACTTTGGTGTGGCAAGTGCCTCGCAAAATGGACAATACCACATGGAGGCCTGGGGCAACAAGTGTGCCAGAAGCCCCCGACCTCCACCCAACACCACCACTTCGAGGTGCATGCATCAAACTATTTATGTAGTGAACATGGAACATGTGAGTTCCTGTTAAGATTAGAAAATTTTCATAGATCACTTGACATTTTTATAAATTATTTGATTTCTAGGAATTTAATGGGGAAAATCATATTCGCCCTTGGGTTCAAGTTTAGTACCCATGCAAATAATGGCAAGAAATCTCAAACATCTTGGCATTGTGGCAAAACTTGAAAACCTTGGTTATTAAAAAGCTAGGCCGCAAACATTGAAAATATTTGTTATAAAATTCAAGTAAATCCAAAACTCAGCTGAAATTCATGAAACTTGGCATGTTATTTCATGATATATGAGACAATAGGTTGTGATACTTTTTGGACAGATTCGGGACAAGTTTTGATACACTCTTCTCACAAACGTGAGATTATCAAAGGTTGGTACACATAATTGTCACATTATCATCGCAAACGATTAAATTATAAAAATAATCTCTGTTAGCCTAACAATATATTATGCGTGCCGTACCAGCGGATGTGAGTTGACGGGTCGCATGCGAGCAGTCCACTACTTAGGCTAATGGGGAGGCATGAGAGTAGTACGCTGCTTAGGCTCACCGGGAGACGTCTGAGCATGTGTGTGAATTGACGGGACCCGTGCGAACAGTCCATTGTGTAGGCTCACTGGGAGACGTGCGAGTAGGGGTGTGAAATGACAGGAGGCATCCGAGAAGTCCATCGCGCGTGCTCACCAGGAGGTGAGCCCTTTTACGCCTCCCGCCTAGCCCCCAACAACTTCATATTAATCACGCATGTGCCGTTGGTTATAACAGTCAATCGCACTCCCCACTCTCGCTACGTATTGCCTGCATCCTCGCCGTTGTTCCTAGTCATTAATGCTCTCGGAAGTGCATCTGATGGCAATGAAAAATTGCACCATGGGAGGGAGTGGCAACACGGGGTTCGAAGCTGGGGCCAGCGAGCACCTAAGCATCTCTTGATGCTGGGCAACGAGGTTGCCCTCGCCGTCGCTGACGTCTCGTGTGGACAGAAGCACGACCCTAATGTTTTGGTTGCCGTCATGCCTCCCTGGCGGGAGGCAATAGTGCATAGAGACTATTATGACTTCTCCGACGACTCCGATGACGATAGAGAACCGGTTAGACCCCTATTTTTGTAAATATATTCTAGAGTGTCTATAATTAGTTCTATATCCTTCTTTTTGCAATAGAAAGCCAGGGGTTTATGTTATATTAATCCATGAAATTAGAGTGCATCTCGATAGATCCGTGTAGTGTACTTATTGATTGTTCGATAGGTAAATGATGAGTGATGTGGATAAGTGAGATCTGTAAGAATTATTGTATTAATAACCTGACTAGGGTTATAGTGATTTAATGCTTGATCTGCACGAATGATCATTGTACTAATAATCTGTCTAGGATTAGTGATTGTGCTAATAATCCGTAGCCAAATTTTAGAATTTATTTGAATAGTCTACATAGATGATTATACATGTATCCTCCTCTTTATATAAATATCAGAGCATTTAGATCACTACTTAATTTAGTGTTGTAGGGAGTAGTATTTACTTGAAAGTTCCTAGTTTATTTACAATTATCAGTTCATGCATTTATAGTCACGAGTTAATAAGTTTGTTGCACTATGCTGCATGTGTTCTCATTTTATGCATTTCATTCATTAATATCACATTTTTATTATATGTATAGGTGCTATCTAACGATGTCGACAGCTATATATATGGTCAGAGGACGTACAAGAAACAAAAGCTTAGGGAGCTCTATACGGGACAACATGACCATTGTATCAGCACCTAGAATAGGGGCTTTTGATGCCCGTTTTTCAACCAAAGGCTTAACACTGTGCTTGCAAGTTTTCTAGCGCATAGAAGAGGTCTATTTGTTGGCTCTTTCAGGTAGAAATATTCTCGCAGGGTGGCGCCCGCCGCGTACGTGGAGTACCTGGAGAATTTTTTTGTTGTTCGTGGGTTCGATCGGGATTGAGTTACATATATATATATATATATATATATATATATATATATATATATATATATATATATGTCCAACACTACACTAGCTATCTAGTTTGTGCATCTTATATCTATGCTTGTGTATGTTTATTATGTGTTGATCTAGTTGTTGGTGAGACTTTGTGTTATGAACTATGTAGTGCAATGTAAATGGAGTCTTGAGTTGCTATCAGTTTGGTTGATGAAATATTTATACTTATCTTAGACTTCCCACACAATTTAATTACTACTACCAAGCGTGTGCTCGCAGGACGCATAGCTACGTGTGAGTCTTGGCAAAAAAATTAACACTGTGCATATTACTAAAAAATATGCTAGACTTAGCTTGAAACTTGTTGGACGTGGTAACAAATTCAGGTGTCACGCGAAAAAGTAAATGTGGACCCCACCTACAAACTAGGTTATTTTGCCAGATTGGAACCGTGTGAGTTAACTAACATTGTGACATGACATGCGTGTCCTGATTGGCCAGAACACATTGCCGCATATCGGACATCTGCAACCATATGATTTACGTAGATCTAACGGTAGTCCATATCCCTCACACCGGAGTGACATCTACCACACATGGTTGTGTCTACTGAACCGTCGCCTGCAAAGCGCATAATTAATCTATCCGAGAAAACCCTCACTACCCCCACGTCACAAAACCCTCAACCCCCTCCGCAGTCGCACTCACATCTCCACTCCTCCCCAACTCTGCTTGTCACTGCCTATTGCCGAGGCGACCAACTAGCTCGACGCCTTTCGCTGCCACCGGCTGCAGCCAAACCCCACCGCATTTCGCTATAGCCGCTTGCTGTCGCCAATTAGCATGACTTTCTCGATGCTGCTCGCCGTTGACCCAGCTCAGCCCGATTAGGGAATCTACGGTATTAGGGGCTTCTCTCATGGAGAACCAGGTAAATAATTTGCTGAAATATTCGATCATCTCTTATCCCAGTTCGTCTATCGATGTTAATCACCTGGCTGAAATCACGGTGAATCAATTTTTCTTCAGGCTGATTCGAGGGTTTTCATTCGGAGGTTGCGTAGTTTAAAGACACATCAGGTCTATGCGGCCACGGGCAGATAGCCTAGAAGTTCCATCTAAGCATACCAGATGACTTCACAAAGTGCACAGTATACTCAATCTCACCCTACTACGGTTGGCCTGGCCTACTTTTCTAAACATTTACTAAATATTGCTACAGTTGAGCACAAGAAGTCACATGCAACATCGACATCAAAGGGGATGTTTCCCTTTTATATTAGGCAAAATAAAGTTGCATCGTTCTTTCGACAACTCTCACATTTGCATGACATCATGGATTCATGGTTACATTATCTATTATTTATATATTTTTTCCCTTTCTAGCTTTGATTTCAACTGTTGTATTGTTCTTTCAATTACTCACACAAAATCATGTAACCTTGTTCTTTAACAATCGTATTGTTTCGTGTAGTACATCCCTTGCTTTGCAACAAAATGTGTAGTACAAAATATTGGCCTTGTCATAACTGAAGACTCCAGGGATATCATATTGGCCACTAACCATGCATTTACAATCATTGTTCGTGTACAACTTGATCGAGATGGTCACTCCTATTTTCATGCCGGCTTTTCACGAGACATTTCTTAGTTTTATGTACTGAAAGCTGAAACTGAAATTATACTGCACCTAAAGGAGCCTGGTCATACCACAGATGCTATGTTCCCTGAGAACATCATCCGTCCAGACATTGTTCGAAGTAAGTGTTCTATCGAGGATTTACATGTTGATTTACGTAGCAATGTAGAACTAATTGTGTAGTATTTAAGCAACCAATTGTAATTTCATTTCCTAAATCTGTTAAGTCTGTTCCTACCTAGTAACTTCTAATTTAAAATACACTATTCTTCTGCCTTGTTCTAACTAAATAATCGCTCTCCTCTCACTCCTCCACTCCTATAAGAGAGCACCATTGCCGCGGAGACTGCAGAGTTTCCCTTGTCGCCACCTGCAGAGCTGGAGGATGGGGCTGCCAGCAAGCGGAGGCGGGTTGAACCGGAACCGCAAGAGGCTCTGGTGGGCCTAGACATCATCAGTAGCCTCCCCAACGATATGTTGATAATCATCATCTCCTTCCTCCCAATAAAAAGTGGTGCACTGACAACGGTCCTATCCTAGCGATGGCGCCCCTATGGAGCACCTCCGCCTAGACACCATCGATGAACAGAAGCTTAGCAGTAACTATCACATTCACATTGGCATATTGTCCCACATCCTTCACACACACCTTGGCCCAATCAGAGGCATTAAAATCAGCAGGTGTCGTTGCACTGACGAGGTCGAAGCCAAGCTTGACGAGTGCTTCCTATCCCCCACCCTAGATCAACTCGAGTATCTCAGGTTAAATTATACATGTGCTTGCTTCCAAGGTCCGCTCTCCGTGTTGCGCCCCCGCTATGTCGTGCCTGTTTCATGAGCTGCATTTTCCACCAAATTAACAACAAACCCGTTGTTGTTCTCCCTCGACTGAAGATGCTCATATTCTTTGGTGTATGCATCTTCAAGGAGGACATGGAGTGCCTGTCTGTGGATTTACTACGCTCGAGAACCTTTGTCTTGATGTTGTCAATCGGTTGAGTAGCCTCACTATCGCCTCCATGACTCTCCAGGCAATTTATGTGTCTTGCTAGGGATCCAACACGAGATCAGTTAAGGTGTGTCATTATATGGTCCCTGAGGATGTGCTTTTATTTGAGAGATTGGTTGTAGTTGATCAATAAGGTACAACAAGAATCAATGTCATTTATGCGCCAAAATTGACAGTGTTGGGCTACTCGTCTCCCACATTCTCTGAACTTGTTATTGGATACATCACCATTCAGGTACACCGATCTTCTTCTCCCTCTTCTTTTTCAAATCAATGTTTCCTAAATTTAAACACGTATGTTCATCTGTCATCCAGAAAATAATTCTGACAAGCTTGACCCCGGCTCTCCGCTCATTGAAGTTCTTGGCACTAGAATCTATCAGCCCCGACCTGGATCTAGTTTCTAGATTCCTGAAATGCTTTTCGCGCGTGGAGAAGCTATATTTTGCTAGCGTCTTTAGTACGGTGCATTGCCATTCTCACCTCGAGATTTGGCACATACTTCACCGGTGCAACCAAACCCCGTGATATGATACGCTCTATCACACATAAGCCTTATTATTCCATCCTTAAAATAGACACCATACCTACCTATCATGGCATTTCATAGACATTCTGAAGTATATTTTCATGCAACTTTCACAATTAGTACTCCCTTGACTTGAGAATTCATTGTGATTTTTCTTTGCATGATCATACTGATGATACTATATATATGGCAAATCCACCATTCATCATTGTTATACATGTTACACTAGTATCATTACACATCCTGGTACACTACTAGAGGCATTCATATGTAGTCATACCATTTTGTTTTATCGATTTATAGGTAAATAGAAGTGTGATGATCATCATCATAAGAGTGTTTCCCCTACCTATGAGGATATAAAAAGGCCAAAAAGAGCACAAAAATGAGAGAAAAAGAGAGAGAAGACAACATACTATCCTTTACTACAGTTGTGCTTCAAAGTAGCACCATGTTCTTCATATAGTGAGTCTCCATGATGCTTCACTTTCATATACTAGTGGGAAATTTTACATTATTACTTGACTTGCATATTTCAATGAAGGGCTTCCTCAAATGTCTGAGGTCTTCACAAGCAAGTAAGTCGGAAGCACACCCACTTAGTTTCAGTACAGAGCTTTCATACACTTATAGCTTTAGTGCATATATTACATGGTAAGTCCTACGCCTCACATCGATATCGATTGAAAGGCATCTCCATGGTCTAACGATCCACCGAGTTGATCGATACGTCTCCAATGTATCTGTAATTTTTTATTATCTCATGATATTATTTTCTCGGTCTTATATGCCTTGTAAACCATTTTATATCATTTTTGGGAACTAATCTCACTAATGCAGAACCGGCCTATAGTCGCGGTTGCTAAGGGCCTTTAGTGTCGGTTCTCGAACCGGCACTAAAGGGTGGGAACTAAAGCCTACCCTCCTTTAGTCTAGGTTCAACACGGCCCGGCACCAAAGGCTCTCCACGTGGCATCCGCCGGCACCGTGGGCTGGGGAACCTTTAGTCCCGGTTGGTAACACCAACCGGGACTAAAAGTATTTAGTTTTTTTTATTTTTTCTTTTTTCTTTTAATTCTTTAGGGGTTTATGAATTAATTATGGTTTAATTTTCCTTTTAATTTTGTGTTTTCCATTTAATTAATTTTCATTTCAAACATATACTACGTTACTACATATTGTACACACGTTGTGCATATATATAAATATAAATAGAATTTCTTGTAGAACCGATCATATATACATATATATATATATATATATATATCATCGAATTGCTAGTACGACAACCATTCACACACACATATATATATATATACAATTTCTCCTTCAGTTTGAGGATCATTACATATATATGCAGGCATTACTGCTTCTTGTTCTTGATCTTGTAATGGTATTCTCCTTTGGGATCTATGACCTGGTCGACCAGAAATCCAGCTAATTCCGCTTGAATTGCTCGTACCCGAGTCCCTGGTATGAGCTGGCCCCGCATCTCCGTCAGTTACAAGATGGAGATCAACATGAATATATTAGTTGTGTGTATATATATTAGCTAGATCATGATAAAAATTATGGATAGTGTTCTGGCAAACGTACCCAAATATTTCTTTCGTTTCTGGTCCTTTCAGACATGATCATGCGAATGTTCTCGCAAACGTAGTATGCGCATAAACTAGTCGCCTTCTCCTGCCTCATCCCGTTTTACGAGAACAAAATTCAATCAGGTAATAATTAATTAATCAAGCATCATAATGGTATTGAAACTAGAATTAAAGAGATGCACGGACGTAGCTAGCTAGCTAGTAGTACTTAATTACCTTGGGTCGCACTCATTTTAGTTGTTGTGCCCAGTCGCCTAGGACCTGTTCGATGAACTTGGCCCAAGTCCTGCCCGCCGGCAACGCAAATGAATAAATGAGTTATTAACTAGTTGATATCAGGAATGAAGTAATTAAAGAGGCTGACATAGTGCGATAATGATTGAAATTACCTGTCAAGCAGCCCCCTCACGATTGCGTATTCGGATGGATCCTTTAATACCGAGTCGAATACTTCAACGTTTCTCTTGTCAACTTCAATGATTAACAAGATACAGTGGTAACTACATAACTCATCAACAATACTTATTAACATCTAGTAAGCAAAAAATAGAATTTATAGTACAAGATATATATATATAGTAACACTCACCCGAAGTTGTAAGGAATTAGTATTTCTGGTTGGGTGTTTAGATGCTTCAAAAAATCTAGAATGGCTTTCTCTGTGTCTTTTCTTGAATATGCAGTTTCCCATATATTTTGATTAACCGTATTTGGGTCAATGAACCCAATGCCATAGCATCCAGCTTCTTTCATTTCATACATCTTCATTCTGCATAATACCACAGAAACGAATATAGTGAGGATAATTACAAGTAATGAACGAGAGCACAGCTAGCTAGAGACTTCAATTATAGAAAGAAAAATCACTTACAGACAATAGCAACTGACTAAAGATTTATCGAGTGTGTCTTGATTGAATAACTGAAACAACTCTGCATAATGAATCCACAGATCTTTTTTATGGAAGTAATGCCTCCCTTTGACTCTCACCATGAGGGGCTCTTGATTGGTATTTGTTGTTATTTGCATGTACCATGTATGCAAATCGTACATTCTCATTGGTAGAAGCTTGACATCTTCAGGCTTGACCAGAGGTTTTCCGCGGGCATATTGATATTTTACTTCTAACTCTTTAAGCCTGGGGATTTCCTCAAGGCCTAGGAGTTGTTCCACACTAACACCGGCCTCTTTAGCCATCCTAATATGTTCTTCGGTTACTTCTGGCCGACCGACGGTACTCACAGGTGTTTGTACAATGAGCGGGGGGGGGGGATCGATTGCACTGCCTGTTCTCCCAGCTAGGGGATAGTTTTCCTCTTTTTCTCTAACTCCTTGGCACGAGCTCGAGCTCGACTCCTTTTGTCCTGCAAGATATGACTTCTTGATAGACTGCACATAGTCACTGTCCTTCTGAGCCGGTCGAGCCATATCAATGAAGTGTTGTGAGACATGCTCAGGTACTTTCTCCTTTGGCGGCTGGGGCGGTTTCGGTCCAAAATGGGCCTTCAATTGGGCATCCACTATGCTGTCGAGTTCCTCCTCGGTCAGGTGGTAAGGCAACTTCGGAAGAGGCTTGAGGCTTGGACTATATTTGTATTTCTTGCCTATGGTACCGCTAGTCGTCGTAGCTGCGGCCTCTCTCTTCCATTGTTGCATAGGTGATGGAGCACGCTGAGTCGACAGAGCACGCTGAGTCGATGGAGCATGATGATGCCGTGCCGGACTTGGAGGAGGAGGAGGCTAATGCGGTGCCGTACTTGGAGGAGGAGGAGTTGGCTGACATCGTGCCGGACTTGGAGGAGGAGTCGGATGACGTGGTGTCGGACTTGGAGGAGGAGGAGTCGACTGACGCGGTGGCGGACTTGGAGGACGAGGAGTCGGTGGCCTTGGAAAGACGATGTAATCCTTTTTCCATAGACTGATATGATGTATGGCCTCTCCCAGTGTTCTCTCCTCGTCACCTCCAGGAATGTCAAGTTGTAGCTCGTGATATGCTGACATCACTTCATCAACCCCGACACAAGCATAGCCAGCTGGAATGGGATTGCAAGGGAAGGTTGCTTCTGGGGGATTTGCTAAAGCATAGCCATCCGCCACCTTCATGGATAAGTTCTTCACTTTCATGTGTAGCTCACAGTTAGTCATGTCTTTGATATCATCCACAGGGTAGCTAGCTAGCAGTGCATCATCATCGATATCGGCCGAGGCGGAACCCATGCTGCTTCTCAACATAGATGGGACAGTGGTATCCAATGCTGGATCGATCTGCTCATGCTGCCGCTGAGACGCTCTTTCCTGGATGAGTGAGTCAATCTTCTCCTGCTACCGCCTGACTCTGGATTCCAACTCCAGGTGCTTTGATTCGAGGCCTACAAGGCGGAGTGCTTCCTCCTTCTTCTTCCGCTTCTCCTACATCTTCTTTCTCGCACGGCTTCTGTAGTCATCGTTCCAACCAGCAAACCCCTCAAATCACGGAACAACGCCTTTCCCTCATGTTCTTCCCGGGTGTTCAGGATTCTTCAGGGCATGCGTAAGCTCTTCGTCCTCTCTGTTGGGCGTGAACACCCCCGTTCGAGCTTCTTCGATTTTCATCAAAATTTCGTCTATCACTTTTTTAAGACTTGCCTTCACCATAATAGCCCCTGTCTTTGGGTCCAACTTCCCCCCATGCACATAAAACCATGTCCTGCACCTCGGGGACCAAGTCACTATAACTGGAGTGACCCCTGCACTAATCATATCTTTTTCGGATTGATTCCACTTAGGCAGGGCCGTCTGGTAGCCACCTGGCCCCAAAGTATGGTGCCGCTACTTTTTCGCAGCATTAATCTTGTTCTTTCTCGACCGTTCCTTAGCTAGTTCTAATTCCTTGAACTTCACGAAATCGTCCCAGTGATCTTTTGCCTTCACCAATGCTCCCTCGAATTTTGGAGTCGTCTTGTTTGCTTTGATGTACGCAGCCCATGCATTTTTCTTGAAGGTGTTGAATGTGATCGCGATCTTTTTAAGAGCATAGTTTTTGACTTTCTTCAGATCTGCATCTGTCAAGTTATCTGATAGTGTGAAATGTGACATCAGTTCGGTCCAAAGCACATCTTTTGCTCTTTCATCGACAAAAGTAACTCCTTCTCGATCTCCCTTTGCTGGCTTTTTCCATTCTTGTGTGGAGACCGGGATTTGGTCCCTGACAATAACTCCGCATTGATTCTTGAACGTGGTCGCATTTTTCTTAGGTTCAAGCGGTTCGCCAGTTGATGTATTGATGGAATCGATGTTGAACTTTATGCCAGTGTCTAACTTTTTGGCCGGGCCTCGAACTACCATGTCGCTTGTAGAAGATTTGCTCGATCCGAAGGCCTAAAACAAGAAAGATCGATTCGTTAATACATATACAACTCAATTAAGTCATGTAATAATCACGGGATGGCTTATATTATAAATATACCTCACCGGTCTTTGTTATTTGAAGAACATTTTCTTCATCGTTGTCGAATTCATCTATTCTTTTATCTTCATCAAACATACAACCCTCATCAGAATTGTTCAGATATTGCGAGCCGTCATCATGTTCATGTTCATGCTCTGGGCTTGTGGAGCGTATGATGTTGAACAAAGCCTCTTCTCCTTGTCTATCAGTATTGTCCATAGCTTTTATTTAACTATCCTAGAAGAAAGTTAAAACAACTTAGTATTCAAATTAGAATGCATGCAATCAATAAGGAAACGTGAATCATAGTACATAATATGCATCATCGAATATAATCTCGAATAAATCGTCTCGAACATTATCGAATATAATCTCGAATATTATCGAATATAATCTCGAATACATCTCGAATATTATTACTAATACATCTTGAATATTATTGATTATATAATATCACTACTACAGATCTAGTTGACGTCTCGCGCGGTAGGCGGTGGACACCTAAAGAGAAGGAACTATGACAGGATCATAGCTCGGGTGAGATCCCTAAAGAACCTGCCAGGTATTGGAGAACCAGACGTCCAATGCATCCATGTTCCGACGGGCATGCTCTTCCTCCTCCCTGACACGGTGACGTACCACCTCCGACGGGGCCGACTGCCTCCGCACCGAAAGTGGCCCACGTGAACGCCACCAAAGAAGCTCCCGATCCACGACGGGACCCGGGTTCCTCACCAAGCTACGCGCCCCTGAAGGTAGCACCTCCCAGTGCCAGCCCGGCGGGGCCCAATCCCGAACGTTGTCCCTCTGAAGCAAGACGTCGTTGCGAACGAGTCGACGACAAGGATGGGTCCAGGCATCGTTGACTCCGAGAAGAAATTCTATGCAAATTAAACATTTTTTAAATGCTTGATTGTGATTTCTTATATACGAGGAACCTTCAGAATCCTAACGAAATCTCTTAACCTTACGACCCGTGACTTTTCCAAATACATAACTAATACTACTGGCAAATTAATACATAACCAACTTTTGCAAATATAACATTAAAATATGCAACTTTTGCAAATACTAATTGCTATACATTGGATCAAATGTCAAAATTCATCAACGTTTTTCTATACATTGTATTCATACATATATATATACTAATTTCTATACATATATTGGATCAAAATGTAAAAATTCCATATATTAATTTCTCTCTATATATACTAATTTCTATATATATATATACTAATGTCATATATTTCTATACTAATTTTTATATATATAGTAATTAGTGTGTGTTCATCAAAATTAGTGTGTGTTCATCAAAATTGGGGGGGTTCGGGGAGGGGCCAGCGGCCACCTGGCGGCACAGGGGGCGAGGGAGAGGGGGAGCTCACAGTGGGGCGACGGGGCGATGGTGAGGTTAGGCGAGGCGAGTCGGGGCGGCGACGGTGAGGAGCTCGATCGGGGCAGAGGAGCAGGCGCGGGCGACGCCAGGCCGGGCTCGGGGAGTAACGGGCGCGCGCGGCGTCAGAGATCGGCGTGAGGAGGCGCGGGTGGCCGGTGTCGGGGGCGGCCACGAGCTCCGGCGTCAGGAAGATGAGACGGTGACGGTGCAGAGATGTCGCGAAGAGGTCGAAGAGCAGAGTAACTGAATTTTTTTGAAGTGTAGTATATATAAGGAGACCTTTAGTCGCGGTTGTTGGCTCCAACCGCCACTATAGACCCCCCCCCCCGTTTAGTCGCGGTTGGAGCCACCAACCGTGACTAAAGGTGAATTTCAGCGGGCGTGGGTGGCGGGAAACGAAACCCTTTAGTCGCGGTTGGTGGCTCCAACCGCGACTAAGGGGGGGTCTTTAGTCGCGGTTGGAGCCATCAACCGCGACTAAAGGCGGTGCTTGCGCAGGAGCGGTGCAGGGAAACTTTAGTCCCACCTCGCCAAGCGAGGGGTAGCCGCACTGGTTTATAAGCCCCGCTGCGGCTGCTCCCTCGAGCTCCTCTCTAAGCAGGCCTATGTGGGCCTATTGAACTTGTGCGGCCCTGTTGGGCCTACTGGGCCTTGCGGGCCTGCATCCTGGCCCAGGTTGGGTTTCTAGTCATATGCACGCCGTGGCGGCCCAGTAGGCGGCCTATTTTTTATTTATTTTTCATTTTTTCATTTTTTTTGTTTATTTATTTTATTTTGTTTCTAAGTTTTTTTGTGCTTTATTGAGAGTTAATGAGTGAATCTTTTTGCGTTAGGTCATAAAAATTATAAACTTTCTGTTTTCAAATTCGAATAGTTTAAATTTGAATTATTTGAAATTTGTGTGAATCACTAGTTTGTGAATAACTTTACTTTAAAAATAGTTTTCCAGTGATTCTTTTTTATATTGTTTAATATTATCGTGTTTTATCATTATATCAAATTTGGTAATTCTTAGGTTATTTAAAAAAAGAAATGCCTTTGTAACAGGCGAGTTTTCGTTTGAAACCCTGATACTTCGAAAGACACTGTCCATTTTGTACAAGAAGTGCATCCAGTGTTTGTCCTAACCCTCTCAACTTTTTAGCACATGCTATGTGGTTGAAATGATGATACTATGCCAACTTTCAACCTTTTCAAAGTTCATTTATAGTGCTTATCAATTTCAGGGTCATTTAGCTCAAAAAAATCAGTAAATGCATGAAAAATAGCAAATGAAGTCGGAATGGGTTAAAAATTGATGGTCTCCCTTCGAATGGTGCATACTGAACACAAAGAAAGTCTAGAGTTGAAAGAAGTTAAAAAAATGAAATGCCTTTGTAACAGGCGAGTTTTCGTCTGAAACCCTGATACTTCGAAAGAGATTGTCCATTTTGTACACGAAGTGCATCCAGTTTTTGTCGTAACCCTCTCAACTTTTTAGCACATGCTATGTGGGTGAAATGATGATACCATGCCAACTTTCAACCTTTTCAGAGTTCATTTGTAGTGCTTATCAATTTCAGGGCCATTTAGCTCAAAAAAATCAGTAAATGCATGAAAAATAGCAAATGAAGTCAGAAAGGGTTGAAAATTGATGGCATCCCTTAGAATGGTGCATACTAAACGCACAAAAATTCTGGAGTTGAAAGAAGTTAGAAAAACTGAAATGCCTTTGTAACAGGCGTGTTTTCGTCTGAAACCCTGATACTTCGAAAGAGATTGTCCATTTTGTACACGAAGTGCATCCAGTTTTTGCCGTGACCCTCTCAACTTTTTAGCACATGCTATGTGGGTGAAATTATGAAACCATGCCAACTTTCAACCTTTTCAGAGTTCATTTGTAGTGCTTATCAATTTCAGGGTCATTTAGCTCAAAAAACTTAGTAAATGCATGAAAATAGCAAATGAAGTCACAAGGGGTTGAAAATTGATGGCCTCCTTTCGAATGGTGCATAATGAACGCACAAAACACATAAGTACACTACTATTACAAAGATTCCCTTCGGTTTGTCCGAAGTGGGACTTTCTAGATATAAGTCCGGAAACTAACTAGAGAAGCCGGTCACATCCCAGAGTGGGATATTTGGGTGTAAAACCTTTTCTTCGTGTGTGTCCCTTTGCGTCGTAACCATGGACAATCTTCAACATTTAACTTGATACTCAGGTCAACATTCACTATGAAGGGAGCAATTTCATGAAACTTTTCATAATCTTCTGACATATTTGTCTTGTCCTCCACTCCCACGATGTTTCTTTTCCCTGAAAGAACTATGTGGCGCTTTGGCTCATCGCGTGATGTATTCGCTTCCTTATCTTTTATTTTTCTCGTCTTGGTAGACATGTCCTTCACATAGAAAACCTGCGCCACATCATTGGCTAGGACGAATGGTTCGTCTACGTACCCAAGATTGTTGAGATCCACTGTTGTCATTCTGTACTACGGGTCTTCCTTTACTCTACCTCCTGTTAGATTGACCCGTTTGCACCTAAACAAAGGGACCTTCAAATCAAGTCCATAGTCAAGTTCCCATATCTCCTCTATGTAACCATAGTATGTGTCCTTTGGCCCATTGTTGTTTGCTGCATCAAAGCGGACACCACTCTTTTGGTTGGCGCTCTTTTCATCTTGGGTGATCGTGTAAAATGTATTCCCATTTATCTTGTACCCTTTTAAAGTCAATATAGTCGAAGATGGTTACTTGGACAGCAAGTACAGGTCATCTTCAATAGTGTCGTCATGCATGAGACGTGTCTGTAACCAACCGGTGAAAGTCACCGTTTGTTCATGTGTAATGCAGTCGTCAAGCTTCTCCGGGTGTTTGGAGCATAGAATATTCTTGTGTTGCTCGATATATGAAGCCACCAAGGCGGAACTTTGTAAAACTGTGTAGTGTGCTTGCACCAAAGAATGCCCGTCACGGCATATTACCGAATTCTTTCCTAGCATGATTTTTCCATCCAGTCTGCCCTCATGTCGCGATTCAGGAAGACCTATCGGCTTAATGTCAGGAATAAAGTCAACACAAAACTCAATGGCCTCTTGTATTTCATGGCCCTTGGAGATGCTTCCTTCTGGCCTAGCACGATTATGAACATATTTCTTGAAGACTCTCATGAACCTCTCAAAGGGAAACATATTGTGTAGAATTACACGACCCAGAATGGCAATCTCCTCGACTAGGTGAACTAGGACATGCGTCATCATATTGAAGAAGGATGGTGGGAACACCAACTCGAAACTGACAAGACATTGCACCAAATAATTATCTAATCTTGGTAGGATTTCTAGATCGATTACCTTCTCAGAGATTGCATTCAGGAATGCACATAGCTTCACAATGGCTAATCAAACATTTTCCGGTAGAAGCCCCCTCAATGTAACCGGAAGCAGTTGCATCATAATCACGTGGCAGTCATGAGACTTTAGGTTCTGGAACTTTTTCTCTACCATATTTACTATTCCCTTTATATTCGACGAGAAGCCAGACGGGACCTTAATACTGAGCAGGCATTTGAAGAACATTTCCTTCTCTTCTTTGGTAAGAGCATAGCTGGCATGACCCTGAAACTGCATTGCATGCATGCCGTCTTTTCCGTGCATACATTGCTGTTCCTCCCTGCCTCCGGCGTATCTTTTCTCTTCCCATACACGCCCAAGAAGCCTAGCAGGTTCACGCAAAGATTCTTTGTCACGTGCATCACATCGATTGTCGAGCGGACCTCGAGGTCTTTCCAATACAGTAGGTCCCAAAATATAGATTTCTTCTTCCACATGGGTGCACGTTTATCAGCGTCATTCGGAACAGATTGTGCACCAGGACCCTTTCAAAGATTACTTTTAAATCCTTGACCATATCAAGTATGTCATCACCCGTATGGTGGCGAGTCTTCTTCCGGTGATCTGCCTCACCTTTGAAATGCTTGCCTTTCTTTATTATGGGATGCCTCCTCTGAAGAAATCGACGATGCCCTAGATACACATTCTTCTTACATTTATCCAAATATATATTGTCGATATCATCTAAATAGTGTGTGCATGCATGGTATCCCTTGTTTGTCTGACTTGAAAGGTTATTGAGAGCAGGCCAATCATTGATGGTTACAAACAGCAATGCATGTAGGTCAAATTCCTCCTGATCTTTCACATCCCATGCACGTACACCTTTTCCATTCCACAACTGTAAAAGTTCTTCAACCAATGTCCTTTGGTACACATCAATGTCGTTGCCGGGTTGCTTGGGGCCTTGTATGAGCACTGGCATCATAATGAACTTCCGCTTCATGCACAACCAAGGAGGAAGGTTATAGATACATAGAGTCACAGGCCATGTGCTATGATTTTTGTTCTGCTCCCCAAAAGGATTAATGACATCTGCACTTAAACCAAACCATACATTCCTTGCATCCTTTGCAAAGTCCTTCCACTTTCTCTTGATTTTTCTCCACTGCGACCCTATAGCGGGCACTCTCACCTTTCCGTCTTTCTTACGGTCTTCGTTGTGCCATCGCATCAACTTCGCATGCTCTTTGTTTTGGAACAAACGTTTCAATCGTGGTATTATAGGAGCATACCACATCACCTTGGCAGGAATCTTCTTCCTGGGGCGCTCGCCCTTAACATCACCAAGGTCATCATGGCCGATCTTATAGCGCAATGCACAGCATACCGGCCATGCATTCAAATCCTCATACTCACTGCGCTAGAGGATGTAGTCATTAGGGCATGCATGTATCTTCTCGACCTCTAATCCTAGAGGGCAGACAACCTTCTTTGCTTCGTACATACTCTCTGGCAATTCGTTGTCCTTTGGTAGCTTGTTCTTTAACATTATCAGCAACTTTTGAAATGCCTTGTCAGATACACCATTCTCTACCTTCCATTGCAGCAATTCCAGTGTGGTACCCAGCTTTTTATTGGCATCTTTGCAATTTGGGTACAACCCTTTTTTGTGATCCTCTAACATGCATTGTAACTTCAGCTTCTCCTTTTCACTTTCGCAGTTTCTCTTTGCATCGGCAATGGCCTGACCAAGATCATCAACGGGCTCATCTGATGCCTCTTCTTCAGCTCCTTCCCGCATTGTCGGCTCAGCTTCTTCTCCCCATTGTTGTACCATCGTATTCATGGAACCCATTGCCAGGATTGCTATTGTCATCCTCTTCTTCTTCATTGTCTTCCATTAGGACCCCTCTTTCTCCATGCTGGTCCAACAGTTATAGCCGGACATGAAACTGGACTCAAACAGGTGGACGTGAATGGTTCTTGAGTTAGAGTAATTTCGATCATTCTTATAGCCAGCACATGGACAATACATAAAACCATCCGGGCGCTTGTTTGCCTCAGACGCAACCAGAAAAGTATGCATGCCATTAATGAACTCGGGAGAGCATCAGTCGTCGTACATCCATTGTCGGCTCATCTTCATTACACAACACCGAAAAGACCAAATTAATACAAGTTCGTACATAAAGTTCATACACACTTGTTCTCATAAAACAACATACAAACTCTCTAGATAAAGAATTTAAATGCAACAACAAATTTGATCAACATCGCAACTAAGGTAACAATTGATCCAACAGCATAGTGATACCAAGCCTCACTATCGATGGCATATCTTTTGAATTTTCTAATCTTCAAGCGCATTGCACCCATCTTGATCTTGTGATCATCGACGACAACGGCAACATACAACTCCAGTTTCATCTTCTCTTCTTCAACTCTTTTAAATTTTTCTTTCAAATACTCATTTTCTTTTTCAACTAAATTTAACTTCTTGACAAGAATATATATGTCGGTTGGAATCTCCGGTTCACATACCTCCTAGATAAAAACATCTATGTCAACTTGATTGGCATAATTGTCATGAACACGAAATGCAACAAAGAGTTATAAAAGAGAGTATATACCACATCCGCATCATAAACCGGACGAGGGACAACGTGGATGGATTTCAAAACCATGCCACTATGTATAACAAACAACCATATAGGTAAGAAAACTATACAAGTAACTAACTAAATCTTACAAACATGGTTTTTTATTATAAAAAGGATAAGAACAAGAGGCTCACCAAGGTGGTGCTGGCGACGAGACGGTGCGAGCGATCGACGGTGGTTAGGACGGTGACGGGAAGGCACTAAGTAAACCACACCTACAAATGCAAAGTAAGAAGTTAATTTGAGCTCAAATTGCATAAATCAAATAAACTACCACATACAAACTAAACCCCACAAAATACTATACTTATGGAGCATTGCAAGAGCTAATCTAGCAATGATAGATGAAAGGACAAAGTTGCTAACATTTGTGAACACTTGGATGGACGGGATGCCTCCAAATCTTGACAAATTTTGGCAAAAATGGAGGATGAGCTCGAGGAAGAGAGGAAGAATAGAGAGGAGAGGAAAGGGGAAGAACAGAGAGGACTCTGCTCGAGATGGCGCCGAAGGGTTTCAATATAGGGGAACCTTTAGTCCCGGTTGGTGGCTCCAACCGCGACTAAAGGTTAGCCTATAGTCGCGGTTGGAGCCACCAATCGGGACTAAAGGTTCCCATGGGGCCCCAGGCTGACGCTAGCTTGCCACCACACTTTTACGGCCAGTTCATGGCACGAACTAGGACTAAAGGTCCGGAACGAACGGACACTAATGATGCCCGTAACGAACCGGGACTAATGGTCACATTAGTGTCGGTTCAAAACCCAATCGGGACTAATGATGCACATGAAAGGTCTGCTTTCTACTAGTGCCTATTAACCCGGTGCTCCGTGCCAGTTGTTGTTTCTGCTTGTTTTTTTTAGAAAACAAGTACAAATAGAGTCTGAATGCGATGAAACTTTTTGACGTTTTTTCTGGACTAAAAAAGTCTATGGAAGCTTTGGAGGGAGTCCATATGATGCACGAAGGAGAGACAAAGGCAGGAGCGTGCCCTCCACCCTTGTGGCCCCATGTGGCTCTTTTCCATTTCCTCTCGGGCCTATAAATTCACATGCATTACACAAACCCTAGAGGAGAACCCGAAACATTTTTCCGCTGCCACAACTCTTTGTTCATTCGCAATCCAATCTGGAGGCCTTCTCTAGTACTCTACTGGAGGGGGAATCCATCACGGAGGTCAACTTCATCAACCTTGTTGCCTCCCACATGATGTGTGAGTAGTTCCTATAGGACCTACATTTCCATAGATGTAGATAGATGGCTCTCTTTCTCTCTCGTTTGATCTTCAATACAATGATCTCTTCGGAGACCTGTTTGATGTAATCTTTGAAGTGTGTTTGTTGGGCACCGATGAATTGTGAGTTTATGTTCAAATTATTCATTGAAAGTAATTGATCCAATATAAGATTTATTATGTGTGATTTCATATAGGTATGTATGCTTTTCAATCTAGCTATAAGTTTTCTTTGGCCAAGTAGATCAGTAGATCATCAGAGCGAGTGGTGCTTAGTAGTAGGTTCAGTTTTGCGGTATCCTCACAATGTGACAGGAGGAGTAGAGAGGCACATATTTGTGTTATTGCTACTAAGGATAAAAAGACGGGGTTTGAACATATTATTTGATGTTAATTTTTCTATATATGTCATCTTGCTTAAAGCATCACTCTGTTTGTCATGAACTTAATACCATAGATGCATGCTGGATAGCGGTCGATTGGTAGAGTAATTGTAGTACGCATTTGTACGTTTAATAGTCTACTTATAACAAACATAATGCCTATGTATTAATAATTTCATGAATAACAACATAATTATTCACTTTCCTATCAATTGCCAACAGTAATTTATGCACCCATCGCTACTATGCTAATGAGAGAGATGCCTCTAGTGAAGCTATGCCCCCGGGTCCATCTTCCTATTTTATTTATCGAAAACGTAAAAATTTATTTATTTTTATTTAATTTAATTTTATTTGTAATTATCTATCCTAAAATATATTATTTAATATTTGCAATTAACAATTACAAGGGGCTTCACAACCCTCCAGCCCGCGATGGGTACAAATATTTGCTCTTGTGTGTGCAGGAACAATTGATCATTTAGTTGGATATCTTCCTGTTGGTCCAATAACCTTGGTAACTGAGGGCAATAATTTTTGCAACTTTACTATATCATGCCCCTTCCTCTTCGGGGAAAATCCCAATGCATTCACAAGTAGCAGGAAGAATTTCTAGTGCCTTTGTCGGGGAAGCTATCAAACTAATTGGAGGTACCTACACACACACTTTATTTGCTTGGTTTATTTTTCTATCTTTCATGTTGAAACAATAAAATAAAAATAAATCCATATGGATTCTCATCCACTTGCTAATATTTTAAAATTTGTTGCTTCCCGTAAAGCAATAGCTAGTAATGCAGAAGTAATCAAAGTAAATACTATTGGGATACATTTATTGAATGGAAATCATGATTGCAATGATGTAAATATGAATTCCATGAAAGTTAGTTGTGCTAATGATCATAATTGGGGCGATGATGTTTTTTCTTAATCTTAAAAAATAATTTTGAGCCTCATAATGAATATACTATTGATAAGGAAGTTTTTAATAGTATTGAAAGTGGGTCTAGAAGAGTGTCAAATTAAGGTAAAACGAATGTTCAATCTTATGGTTTTTTGATAAAAGTGAGTTTGGAGTGGTCATGACTTTAGTTGATGTTAATCCCACTATCTTGGAAGATATTAAAACTTTTGTGCATGTGGATCATGGAGAGAATATTTTATATGATACATATATTGTTGAATTTTATTATGATACTACATGTAATTATTATGAGATAACCAAATATGGTTATAAAAATTTCCATGCTGCTAAATTACCTCTCTTTGTGTTAAAACTATTAATTCTTCTTTCTTCCTATCTGCATATTCTAGATATTTCTTGTACCAATAATTTGTTTTCCTATAAAATTTCTATGCATAGGAGGAGGGTAAGACTTAAACTCGGTTATTACATGTTATATGATGCTCCCTTTGTGCTTGAATTTTTATCCTTTATGTGGGCATCGTTAAAATATCAAGCCTATCTTAATGGCTATAAAGAAAGAGCTTGTTGGAACACAAACCAATCGTTATCTTAATTTTCATTTCCCGTTCTTGTGTGTTAACATGATTATTGATATTTTAATGATATGTTTGTATCTTTTATTTTGAGTTTTGTGCCAAGTAAACCCTTTAGGATGATATGGATGATAGTTGAATTGATATGGTGGAAAAAATAAACTTTTTCTCATAGTATCTGAATTTACATTTTTTACTAGGTCATGATAAATTGCTTAAATTTTTACAAAGTATTGAGATAAAAAAATCCCACGCATTCCTAATGTTTTCGAATTTTCAGAGTTATAGAAATATCATTTTACTACGTATCATTACGTACTATTCTGTTTTAGACAAATTCTGTTTTTATTGCATAATGTGCTTGTTTTCATGATTTTATATTGAATCAGGGGATATAAGTATTGGAGGAGTTAGAATAAAGTAGGTATTATGGCATAACAATTATGTATCTATTTATGATAGTATCTAAGGTGTTTGATCGCTTTATTATACTAACGGATCCTGTGAAGTTTCTATTGAGTTTTGTGTGTTGAAGTTTTACGTTTTCGGTGATATCATGATGGATGAAGGAATAAGGAGCGGCAATACCCTAAGGTTGGGGATTCCCAGGGAACCCCAAGGTAACATTCAAGGAATACCCAAGCATCTAAGCTTCGCGATTCCCCGTTTGTCATCCCCTCTTTCGTCTATTATCCATCGATAATTTTACTTGGAGCTATATTTTTATTCATCACATGATATGTGTTTTTCTTAGAGTGTCGTGTGTTATATTTTTTTCTTGTTTTCTTTTTAATTTGTCAAAATCATTGTTTGTTGTAGACACCTCTTATGAGAAACACACATTCATTGGAATTTATTAGAATGCTCATTATGTTTCACTTATATTATTTGAGATGCAATTTATGCTCATGTATTTTACTTATATATTTAGAGCACGACAGAAATTATATTTTGTAGAAATCATATGCACTCTGATACTTCACTTATATCTTTTTGAGAGTTTGAATAGTAAGTGGTAATTTGCATGAATTATATGTTTAGTTGGGAAATGATAGGCATACAAGAGGGATATAATAAAAACTTTCATGTAGATCACTAAATGTGAAAAGTATAGTCAACGGTATTGAGGTATAATTTGGAGGATTATTAGTTGGTGAACATTTATTAGTACGAATAATGATATTAAGGTTTTTGATTCACTATTAATTAAGGTGTCGGTCGAGCATGACAAGCAAGTTGAAGTGTTTTGTATCCTTGAGTGAAAACCTTGTGTGTTGTCTGGCCGAGGGCATGCGGTGGTTAACTCCTCCCAATGCCCTCCCTTGGGAATGCGTTAAGTACTTTTCTTTGAGAGATCTAATAGAGGATGGAATAAGTATCTTAGTTTCTTGTGACTAATGTGAGTTTGTGGACCGTAAGCACTTCCATATTTTTTGTATTTTGCTAGCCTCTTCGGTACCGTGCATTGCTCGTTCTCACGTCATGATTTGGCGCATACTTTGTCGATGCATCCAAATACCATTATATGATACACTCTATCACACATGAGCCTCATTATATGTTCCTCAAAACAACCACCATACCTACCTATCATGGCATTTCCATATCCATTCGGAGATATATTGCCATGCAACTTTCACTGCTACCATTCATATGAGTTGAGAATTCATTGTCATTTTGCTTTACATGATCATAGAGCTGACATGGTATTTGTGGAAAAGCCACCATTCATCATTGTATACATGTCACACTAGTATCATTGCACATCCTGGTACACTGTCAGAGACATTCATATGCAGTCATGCTGCTTTTCAGTTTTATCATCATTATTAGAGCGTTGTCCCTACATGTGAAGATAAAAAATAAGAGGCCAAAAGGAGCCCAACAAAAGAGGACAAAAGGAGTGCCCAAAAATGAGAGATAAATAGAGAGGGGCAGCATTACTATCCTTTACCACACTTATGCTTCAAAGTAGCACCATGTTTTCCATATAGAGAGTCCTCATGGTTTGTCACTTTCATATACTAGTGGGATTCAATATAGAACTTATCTTGCGTATTCCATTCACGGGCTCAAATGCCTAAGTTCTTCATGAGCAAGTTACATGCACGCCCACTTAGTTAGAGTAGAGAGCTTTCATACAATTATAGCTCTAGTGCATCAAAAGTTACATGGCAATCCCTACTCCTGGCATCAATATCGATTGGAAGACGTCTCCATGGCATAACGATATGTCGGGTTTAATGCAAGACTACCCTTATTTTTGTCTTCCCTTATCAACCCTGCCATCATTCTATTCCACCCAAAGTGCTGAAAGTCCATGGCTCATGCTCAAGAATTGAGTGAAGTTGAAAAAGCTGAAGTGCATGAAAAAGCTCGAGTCACGTGCTTGGTTAAGCACCGGTGTGATCATGATTTATGCTTTACTATACAAAGACCGAGTTGTGCCATTGCTTACATGATTAAATGTGCAGGCATAACAACTGTTACTGTTATAAGTTTGAAAGGCAATGATTATTTGTTGGTATTCATTTCTGTTTTTGTTTCAATATTTAGTAAGTCATTGTTTCTCAACATTTCTACCTAAAGATAACATCATAGATGATACGTCTCCAATGTATCAATAATTTATGAAGTATTCATGCCATATTCACCTATGATTACAATACTTTTATATGGTTGTGATACACTTTATATGATTTATTTAGAACTAACCCGGACTGGCGCTATTTTCAGCAGAATTACCATGGTGTTGTATTTTGTGCAGAAAATGAAAGTTCCCGGAATCGCCCAAAACTTTTTGATGATTTTTTTGGAACAAAAGAGGCACTAGACGCTTCGTAGGAGGTCCAGAGGAGCCAGGAGGTGCGCATCGCCTACCAGGGCGTGCCAGACTCCCTACCCATGCCCTAGTGGGTGCTCCTCACCTTGTGGCCCATCTCCGCGTGTAACCGACGCCAAAATTCCTATAAATATAGAAACCATCAGAAATAATCATAGAATCCTTGTTCCACTACTGCAAGGCCTCTGTATCAATGAAAAACAAATTGGGATAGAAAATAGTACCCTACCGGAGAGGGTAGATCATCTCCGGTAGCCATGTTCATCATCCCGAAGGAGTCCATGGTGAGGAGGGAGTAGTCGACCCTCGGGCCTGACTGTTTGTACCAGTAGCTATGTGTTCAATCTCTCTCTCATGTTCTTGAGATGTCATGATCTTGATGTATCACGGGCTTTGTTAATATAGTTGGATAATATGATGTTATTCCCTTGCTATCATGTTGTGATGGATTGAATATTTCCCTTTGAGGTCTTGTTATGTTGGATTGAATATTTGATTTGAGAAGACTTGATCTATGTCTTGGTACTCAACTTGTGGATTCCCGCGGTGACATTGGGGTAATCTATGCATAGGGGTTGATACACGTTGTTGTCCTACTTTCTCGGGTAGAAATCTTGGGGCACTCTTTGAGGTTCTTTGTGTTGGATTGAGTATTATGAATCTGAAATTGTACGATGTGTGTCGTATAATTAACTCATGGATACTTGTGGTGACATTGGAGTATCTAGGTGACATTAGAGTTGGTTGATGTGTATCATATGGTGTTATTTCAGTACAAACTTTTGAATAGATCAATCGAAAAGGACAACTCGGTATTCTTTTAGTACAAACTCTTGGATAGATTGATTGGAGTGGACAGCTTTAAGGTGGTTTCGTACCCTACAAACAATTTCTTCTTTTGTTCTCTGCTAGATAAGAACTTTTGAGTGATTCTTCGTTGCACGTTGAGGGATGGTTATGTGATCCAATTATATTAGCATTGTTGAGAGATTGCACTAGCGAAAGTACGGACCCTAGGCCTTGTTTACAAGCATTGCAATACCGTTTGTGCTCACTTTTGTCACTTGCTACCTTGCTGTTTTTGTATTTTCAGATTAAAAAAATCAATAACTACTATTATTGCTACACTTGTATCACCATCTCTTCGTCGAACTAGTGCACCTATATAATTTGCCATTGTATTGGGTGTGTTGGGGACACAAGAGATTTCTTGTATTTGATTGCAGGGTTGTTTGAGAGAGACCATCTTCATCCTACACCTCCCACGGATTGATAAATCTTAGGTCATTCACTTGAGGGAAAATTGCTACTGTCCTACAAAACTCTGCGCTTGGAGGCCCAACACGAGTCTACACGAATAAAGTTGCATAGTAGAAATCAAGCTCTTTTTTGGTGTCGTTGCCGGGGAGGTGAGTGCTTGAAGGTATATCTTTAGATGTTGCAACCAAATCTGTTAGTTTCTTGGTTTTCACTAGTTTGGCTTTATAAAATGAAATTACAAAAAATGGTGTTTAGGTTGCATCAATTGTTTCGTCTCTTTAATGTATTTCGTGAAAATGATGGTTCAAAAAATTATGCTCATTTGGTATAGGAAGAATTTATGAAAATACTTGATGAGAATTACTTGAATGATGAGCATGATAGAAATATTGTTAGTATGAATTCTCTGAATATTCATGATGCTAATGATATGCAAAGCCACAAGCTTGGGGATGCTATGTTTGATGAAGATGCTATTTTTAGTGCCCCAAGTTTTTATGAGAAAAACTATTATGATGATAGCATGCCTCCTATGTATGATGATTACTATGATGACATGTATGCTATAATCATTAATGACAACCATGAAACTTGTCATCATGATTTTAATATTCAAAGTGGTTATGTCAATCAAGTACCTCATGATAGTTATTTCGTTGAGTTTGCTCCCACTATTATGAATGAGAAGTTTGCTTATGTGGAGAGTGATGTATTTTGTATGCTTGTGGATCATGAAAAGAATGATGTAGGTGATGGTTATATTTTTGAATTCCTTCATGATGTGACTTAAAACTATTATGAGGGAGGAACATATGCTTGTAGGAATTGCAATAATATCAAGTTTCCTCTCTATGTGTTCAATTTTTTGAAGATATGCTTGTTTTGCCTTCCTATGATAGTTGATTATTGCTCCCATAAATTTTTTGCTCACAAAATCCCTATGCATAGGAAGTGGGTTAGACTTAAATGTTCTTCTCATATGCTTCATGATGCTCCCATTGTGTTTCAATTCTTTACTTTTATGTGAGCATCATTGAAATCATCATGCCTAGCCAAAAGGCATTAAAGAAAAACAGTTCTTGGCAGACAACCCAACAATTTTACTTTATGTTTTTGTGTGTTCACATGATTAATACACTGTATTAATCATGTTTTGTGTCTTTTATTTCAATAAAGTACCAAGTAAAGCCTTTGGGATAGTGTGGATACTTGCGTGTTTGATTCTGTGCAAAAACAGACACTTTTGCGTCCAGTATATGAATTATCTGTTTTTACTGGAGAATAAAACAATTCTGAAATTTTTACACAAAGTTTCTATGAAAATTTTAAGAGTTATTATAATTTTTCAGAATTTATAGAGTCAGGGAATTATGGTGATCACTTAGATCTTTACAGACTATTCAGTTCTTGACAGATTCTGTTTTGCATGCATAGTTTGCTTGTTTTAGTGTTCCCATGGCTTATATTGAGTAATATGAATTATGAGAATTATATAATACAGTAGATATCATGTGGAAATAATTATGAATCTTTTCTTAACAATACCTAAGTGAATGATCTATATTTACTATACTAACCCATCTCACGAAGTTCCATTAAGTTTTGTGTGTTTGAAATTTTCAAGTTTTGGGTGAGATACCCATATGAGGTGAATAAGGAGAATAAAGGACCTAAGCTTGGGGATTACCAAGGAACGACCAAGGTAATATCCAAGGAATACTCAAGCACCTAATCTTGGGGATGACCCGGAAGGCATCCCCTCTTTCGTCTCCAACATTATCAGTATATCTTACTTGGAGCTATATTGTTATTCGTCACATGATATGTGTTTTGCTTGGATCATCATTATATTTTGTTTTTATCGGTTATATGTTATTTATAATCTTGTTTTTCAATAAAACATTCCAAGAATTGCATTAGGATGCTTGCATTGCATGTTTTGCTATGTGTTGTATAAAAACAGAAACTTTTTCTGTAGTGTTTGAATTTTCATATTTTACTGAAACATGGAAATTTTCTGAAACTTTTACATAGTGTTTTCATATAAATTACTTAGTATTTCCTAAATTTTCAGAATTGTTTGAGTTACATAGGTACACTGGTTTGATAGATTGCTATAGACTGTTCTGTTTGGATAGATTGTTGTCATAGTTTTGTTAGCTACTTTTCCTATAGTTTCCATAGCCTATATTCGTAGGTATAAATTGTGCAAATGATAGCAAAAAATGTATGATGTTTCAAATTATTATGCGACTTGTCTTGGCAGTACATGAAATGTCTATTTGTTCTTATGTGTACTAACCTATCTCACGAGTTCTTTTCGAGTTTTGTGTGGATGAAGTTTTTGAGAATAGGTGAAACCGTAATATGAGAGGAATGAACTAGATACAAAATATCAAGCTTGGGGATTCCCAAGGCACCCCAATTAAATATTTCAATAAGTCTCAAGCATCTAAGCTTGGGGATGCTACGCATCCCGCCTCTCTTCATCAACAACTATCGGTTAGCCTATGTTGAGCCTAAATTTTTATTTGTCCACATGATTTGTGTTATTCTTGGAGTGATATTTTTGTTTAGTTTGCTGTTTGAATAAAATACTCAGATCTGAAAATATTTATTGATAGAGAGAGAGTCCTTACATAGCTACTTAATTGTTTGTCTACTCATTGATCTTCACTTATATCTTTTGAGAGTAGTTTGATGTTTACTCTTGTGCTTCACTTATATCCTATAAGTAAATTGTTGAATGAATTGAATGCTATGAAGTTGAAATTATGTGTTCATATCATTCTTAGTGGTAGCTTCACACATCTGGTTAATAAAGTAAAATCTATTGAAGTTTGACAATCACAATATTGGTCATACAAGCAATTCATGAATGATTTAGTATAAGGAAGAGAACTTTCACATACGAATATATTATCTTAGTAATATTTTATGATTGTGAATACCCATTAATAAGTACATAATTACTCATTTTTGTATCAATTGCCCAATAGTAATTTGTGCACCCACAGCTACTATGCTCACGAGAGAGATGCGTCTAGTGAACGCTATGGCCCTTGGATCCATCTTCCTATTTTACTTATCAAAAACATACAAAAATGTTTGTTCTTATTTATTTTATTTTTATTTATCATTATCTATCCTAATCAGATTTAAACCTTGTAATGAACGAGTACAAGGGCTTGGCCACCCTCTTGCCCACGTTGGGTGCAAGTATTTGCTCTTGTTTGTGCAGGAACTATTGATGATTTGTTTGGATATCTTCCTATTGGTTCACCTTAGTTATGGAAAAATGTGAGAGAGAAGGCTGAAGGATTTCGTGAAGATGACGGTCGAATCATATTGTACGAGAATCGAGTTTGTCTGCCCAATGACCTCGAAGTGAGGAAACTGATCATGCAACAAGCTCATGACCCCCCTATTCCATTCACCCCAGAAACACCAAGATGTACATGGATTTGAAGGAAAGATTTTGGTGGTCTGGAATGAAGGGGGATATGATACATCTCCAACATATTGCTAATTTATGAAGTATTCATGCCATATTCACCTATGTTTACCTTACTTTTATATGGTGTTGAGGCACTTTTTCTGATTTAATTAGAATTAACCCGGATTGACGCTGTATTCAACAGAATTACCGTGGTATCGGATTTTGTGAAGAAAATGAAAGTTCTCAAAATCGCCCGACACTTTTTGGTGATTTTTACTGGAATATATGAGCAACAATGGAGCGAAGAACCACCGGAGGGGGGTCCCCTATTGGCCACCATGCAAAAGGGCGCGTCTAGGGGGGTCAAAGGGGGATGTTAGCTGGTGGGCCCTCGTAATTCCGTTTTGCGTGATTCCAATGCCAAAAAATCATATATAAAGATAAAAACTCATAAATTAGTAGAGACTTTCCACCTTGCTGCCGCAACTCTCTATATCAATGAAAAACCAATCTGGAGAGAAAACTATAGCGAAAACATGCGAGAAAGAGAGAGAGAGAGGGGGGGGAGGGAGGGAGGGAGAGAGAGAGATCCAATCTCGGAGGAGCTATCGCCCCTCTGGGAGCCATGCAGGCCAAGGACCAGATGGGATAACCTCTCCCCATCTAGGGAGAGTACATGGAGGAAGCCTAAGGGGGAGACTCTCTCCCCCTCTCTCTCGGTGGCGCCGGAGTGCCATTGGGGGAACCATCGCCGCGGTGATCGTCTTCATCAACATCACCGTCTTCATCACCTTCATCATCTCTTTTTAGTGATTCACTCTCATGCACCCTGCTATATCCCTACTTGAACATGGTGTTTCATGCCACATATTATTAATCAATGATGCGTTGCCATCCTATGATGTTCGAGTAGATTTATGTTATCCTTTGGGTTGATTGATGATCTTGATTGGTTTGAGTGTATGTTTTATTTTTGTGTTGTCCTATGGTGCCCTCCAAGCCCCGCACGCGTGAGGTAATTCTTGTTGTAGGGTGTTGCAATACATTCATGATTCACTTACAGTGGAGGGCTAGAGTGACAGAAGCTTACAACCGAGTGAGGGAATTGTTGCATATGGGAGTAAAGGGGACTTGATGTTTAATGCTATGGTTGGGTTTACCTTAATGATTTCTAGTAGTTGCAGATGCTTGCTAGAGGTCCAATCATAAGTTCATATGATCCAAGTACGAAAAGTATGTTAGCTCATCTCTCTCTCATATAAAAATGCTAGAAGGATTACCGATCTTGTTATCAATTTCCTAGGATGATTCTGTATACCATACCATCATTATTCCACGCTCTCTTTTTGTAATATATAGTAATATATTCTAACTTTGTTTAGGCAGAGCTATTTTCATATTTTTATTCTGCAATATCATGCAAATCTATCCTCTTTATACCCACAACAGTTACTAGATAGACGCAAATGTTCGGTGTACGTATGTGATGCCCTCATTTTGATCGTGTGCTAATCATACATGCAGATGCACATGATCAAGATTAGGGACTCACAAGAAGGTATCACAACACAACTCTAGACACAAATTAAAGTCATACAAGCTTCATATTACAAGCCAGGGCCTCGAGGGCTCGAATACAAACGAGTCAACGAAGGCAACAATATCTGAGTACAGACATAAGTAAACAAGTTTGCCTTAAGAAGGCTAGCACAAACATCAACATCGGATCAAAGAGGCAAGGCCTCCTGCCTGGGAGCCTCATAACTACTCGGCAACCTCCACGTAGTAGCACGCTTTGTCATTCTAGTAGTAGTTGTCGGCAGGATCAACCATCTCCTTGGCTCCGTCATCTGGTCGCGGCAATTGTATCAAGAGGAAAAGGGGGGAGAAGCAACGATGAGTATTCATCCAAAGTACTCACAAGACTGACATCAAATCTTGTCCAGCACCGGCAGCCACTCTGGCCTCAGCTACGGAGACGATGATGAGCTAGCGTTCTGTATCGCACTGGAGCCCGTGGGTACGAGCGACGGCTCCTGTTCAAACGTCGTCTATCGCCCAGTGACCTAGCACCAGCGTAGGCGCCGCCCCTTCTCGCCCCACGCTCGGATCTATGTCGATCGCTCAATCGGCGCAACGTCTCCGATGACCTCCGCCACCTCCGGTCACTTCTCCGCGCAGGCAGCGGTGGGTTCGAGTGCCTGGTCCGCCGGCATGGGCGATGCGTACTTCGAAATCAAAGGCGTGTGCCACCCGCCACGAGAGGTTGAGGGCAAGGGAGATGGGGGCTGTGTCGAATGCGGCTACGCAGTCCTCCCACCATCACCATGTGCTGCCACTCGATGAGGGTGAGTGTCTCCTCCTGTGGGTGTACCGTCGGTCACTTACGACGGCTGAGAGGGACGACCGACGTCTCTGGGGATCATCGTCAAGCAGCTTTGGGTCGACATTGAGCAGTCCGAGCGGGAGGCGACGAGGGTGGCCAAGCTCAAGTGGAAGCAGGAGCGCGTCATCCGGCGCTTGAAGGGCTACATAGTCATTTCCGATTCCTCCCCCGACGACAGGTCCATCTCTAATGGCTCCAGCGTCGACCCACCTCCTGCCGTAGACGCCTAGAGCAATGCCGACGATTGGAAGGGCAAAGTGCTAACGAGGAAGTGGTGAAGCTTCGCTCTCTCATATCTAGCACTTAGTATCTAGCTCCTAGTATGTAGTTACAATTTGCTAGATGTTTGAACTCTGTGAACTATGCCTGTCTCGACGATCTTTTGATGATGTTTATATGTGAATATGCCCATTTGCTATCGGTTTACAGTCTGTTTCATGTCAATTTTGCCCGTCTAGTGATCTACGTACTACGTAGCATGAGTTTATATGTATATAGGGTGCCAGATATGAGATAAGTGGTTATGGACACGCTGGTTTTGGGGCTGCCCGGTCACTATCCACGAACGTGTCCGGACTCGTCTGCTGGCGTATAGGATGCCGGATTTGATAAGTCCGGCTGTATGCTCATAGATAAAACTTTGGAAGCGATCTTGTAAAGCACGTTGTACAAGCTAATTAGACGAAACTGTGTGAGGTGTGTGGGATTTTTTACCTTTGGAATTAGGACTGAGACTGTTTCACTGATCACCTCCGGACACTCCTCACCGCAAAGAATCCTTAGGATTGCACTAGTCACCTCCGGGCCACAAATGTCCCATTGATGCAGAAAAAAATGTGCAGGGTACCCATCCGAAAGATTTGGAATAGTGCGGTCTTAACATCTTACCCCGAAATGGCCGCTGTGCATGCACGATATGTATCGATCAGTACGCACGGCTAGATGGGTGGATGCGGCCCAGTTAGTTGCGCACCTAACACGAGTGCCCGAGAGCGACTTCCTTGGTTAGTTGCATGCGCGCGCGCGACTTGCAGGTCGCGTCTGCCCTCACCTTCCAACGTATACACAACGCCCTATCTCCCCGTATATATCCGCGTGCGTACAACGCCCAGGAAACCACAACCCAACCGACCGAGCCCTTCAAGAAACAAACCATCATACGAGACAGACCAGACGCCGGCCGCGACACAAGGGCACGATCCCCGGCGTACGGATCGATGGCGCCGGTGAGCAACGAGACGTTCCTCCCGACGGAGGCGTGGGGGGAGGCGACGCTGCGCCCCTCCTTTGTGCGGGACGAGGACGAGCGGCCCAAGGTGGCGCACGACCGCTTCAGCGCCGCTGTGCCGGTGATCTCGCTCCATGGCATCGACGGCGCGCGCCGGGCCGAGATCCGGGACCGCGTGGCGGCCGCCTGCGAGGACTGGGGCATCTTCCAGGTGATCGACCACGGTGTGGATGCGGACCTCATCGCCGACATGACGCGCCTGTCTCGCGAGTTCTTCGCGCTGCCCGCCGAGGACAAGCTCCGGTACGACATGTCCGGTGGCAAGAAGGGCGGCTTCATCGTCTCCAGCCACCTACAGGTACATACACATGCACGCCATGCCACGTAAAAAGCTCATCGGTCAATACTACTGTACTATCTATGAGCAAGAAAATAATTAAGATGAAATTGACCCATGCATCGATGAGGAAAAAAACTGACGAGAATTTCATCTCGCCATGCAGGGTGAGGCGGTGCAGGACTGGAGGGAGATAGTGACCTACTTCTCGTACCCGGTGAAGGCGCGGGACTACGGGCGGTGGCCGGAGAAGCCAGCGGGGTGGCGCGCGGTGGTGGAGCGGTACAGCGAGCGGCTCATGGGGCTGTCGTGCAATCTGATGGGCGTGCTGTCGGAGGCCATGGGCCTCGAGACGGAGGCGCTGGCCAAGGCGTGCGTCGACATGGACCAGAAAGTGGTGGTCAACTTCTACCCGCGGTGCCCGCAGCCCGACCTCACCCTGGGCCTCAAGCGCCATACCGACCCCGGCACCATAACGCTCCTCCTGCAGGACCTCGTCGGCGGCCTCCAGGCCACCCG
This sequence comes from Hordeum marinum, assembly GCA_022496015.1. Lineage (NCBI taxonomy): Eukaryota > Viridiplantae > Streptophyta > Magnoliopsida > Poales > Poaceae > Hordeum > Hordeum marinum. The sequence goes on from CM039673.1 coordinate 518,006,678, forward strand.
TGACGGCGGCAAGAACTGGATCACCGTCCAGCCCATCTCCGGCGCATTCGTCGTCAACCTCGGCGACCACGGCCACGTCAGTACCCCCTTCTTCTTCCACGCCATGCATAATATAATCGATCGACCGAACACCAATTGAACACTGTTGTAACTGTGCTCTGTGCATGCAGTTCATGAGCAACGGCAGGTTCAAGAACGCGGACCACCAGGCGGTGGTGAACGGGGAGAGCAGCAGGCTGTCGGTCGCGACGTTCCAGAACCCGGCGCCGGACGCGAAGGTGTGGCCGCTGGCGGTGAGGGAGGGGGAGGAGCCCATACTGGAAGAGCCCATCACCTTCGCCGAGATGTACCGCCGCAAGATGGAGCGCGACCTCGACCTCGCCAAGCGCAAGAAGAAGGCCAAGGACCAGCTGATGCAGCAGCAGCTGCAGCTCCAGCAGCAGCAGGCGGTCGCCGCGGCGCCCATGCCCACCGCCACAAAGTCCCTCAACGAAATTCTTGCCTAGATCCTTACGAGGGGCGCGCGATTAAATATTTTCAAGTGATTGATGCGTGGGATTGATTCTCCTAAGTACGAGATAAATTATTGCATATATCCGTACGTGTGTAGCATGGAGGAGCTCGGCCTGTAATAACGTCGTGCGTGGAACTGAACCGAGCTAAGCAAGGATCTATCATGAGTTTGGCGTGTAAAGAAATATAGCGTATTTCGTACTGATTTCTGTTATAACCCAGCCGTGTGGTTGGGCTACATTCTTTTCGTGTGCACATGAGTTGTCGATTGTAGATATAGAGCCGCGCGCTCATACCAAGTGGTGTGTGCACAGGAGTTGTTCACGTGAAACAAATGCTCAAACAAGGGGAGACTGATGGTGGTAAGCAAATGTGAGGATTTAAACTTTCTGGGAACAGGGGCAGTGATCATTGTTAAAAGTTGGGCATTTGATTCTCTAGTAATTGGGAAATTACACACTGTGTGGGTGAAGTTTGACAAGGTTTTTGAATGCTTCGCGCACTTTTTCGGGATGTGATCAGAAGTAGATGCAACACTGTGACCTGTGTTAGAAATTGACATAAACACTGTTACTTCAGAGAAAATCAGAGCTAAGGTCAGGTGGGAGTCAGAGATTTGATGATTTATAGAATCATGACAGAATTGGAAAGTATGGCTGAGATAGATTGGTATGGTGAACATAGAAGACAGAATTTGGACGATGGTGAACTTAAGGATGATGGAGAAGAGATGAGCAAAAGAATGAAAAGCAGTGAGGCACAAGGTGAGACTGGGAAAGAAGTAATTTCTTTAGGAAGTCTGAATTAGCACAGTTTGAGGAGATCAAAAAAAGAAGTGAGGAAATCTCTAGTGCTCAAAAGGAATAGCTGATAGATACGGAGGCCAGAAAGAGAGTAGAATATGATTTAGATACTGTTATGAAAAAGATACATGGTATGGAAGAAGAAAAGGCTAGACAATTGGCCCTTAAAGCCAGAGAGGAAATGAGGATTTTGGAGCTGAAAAAGAAGAGGAAAAATCTCCTAGAGATTGTGAGCAAACAAGAAGTGACGCTTGTCAGATGTGTGGATAAGATTGAAATGTGGGAAGCTAGAGGCAAGGAGTTGGAAGAGCATGTTGAAGCCGATTTGAAAGAGATGAGTAATGAAAAAAGGAAGAGGAGATCGATGCTTATGTGGAACCTGTAGATTACACCGCTAACCAAGATTCAGTGGAGTCCTTTGAAAACAAAGTGGGTATTAAAACCAAGAAAGATGAGAGTGGTAAAGATCAGGATAATACAGCTGATGAGGCCATGAGGAGATGCAATAGGATAGTGGACAAACAAGATGTTAAGATTGAGGAATTGGCCAAGGAGAGAGCTGCTGCTAAAGATGATTATGCTATGATTTCTAAGCTTGATAACAAAAATTCCTCTTTGTCCTTTATGGCTGATAAAATAGGAATTAAGTTGGGTTGATCTATAAGCATAATAAACCAAAATTTGGATGTCATTACCAAAATGGAGCAAACTAGAAAAGATCTCTACATGTAAAATATTGCAAATAAAAATAAAATGTCAGAAAATATCTCTCCTAGTCCTACTGATACTGGAGATGTAGATATACAAGAGCTATGCTCTGATGCTGATCATTATGATGTTGAGCTTGAAATGGACTATTTTTCTCATCTTAAAAATATATTCACTAGTGCAAAAAAGTTAATATTGTCCCTCCAGGATCACCTGTGTGAAGCCCACTGTTCATATTGGGGGGACCAAAAAAGAGGAAGAAAAAGAACACAATGATAGGCATGTTTTGGATTGTGAGAGGGATTGGACCTGATAGTAAAAGAAATTTTATTAAAGGTATTATCTGAAAAAGAAAGTTGGACTTCACTAGAAATGAATTACACAATTTATGTGGGCGGAGGGGGGGGGGACTTTAATTGGAAATGGTCTCACCCAAGAGGGAGGTCTGGGGGCATTCTGGTAGGTATCAACAATGATTGTTTTGATGTGTTATACACAGTGAAATAGGGATTTACTTTGTAAGAGTTTCGATATTTGATAACAAAAAGCTAAATTTCATTGGAATCTTATTACTCAGTAAGGAGATGCACAAAGAGCTAGTAAGGCTGCTTTTTTAGCAGAATTGTCTAGAGTATACCCGGATAATGGTTGGGGTGACTTCAACATAATTAGAAATGGCTATGAGAAAAACAAACCTACTGGATCTGACCATTGTTTTTTTCAATGCTATAATTGAACATGCAGGTCTGAGAGAGCTCCCTTTGAATGGGAGAAAATTAACTCAGGCTAATAATTAATCTGACCCGACTTATGAAAAGCTTGATAGGGTCTTGATTTTTGCCCACATTAGGAGGGACATTACCCCCTAGCTGTGGTCCATGCTCTAGAAAGATAATTGTTGGACCACACTCCATTAATTTTAGATACTGGAGTAAAAAATAATCAGTCACCTATTTTAGATTTGAAAATTCTTGGATGTTGAGGGAAGGGTTTAGCGACTTTGTTACCAAGATCTCGTCAACCCAATATGAGGAGAGCAATGATACGTCTCCCACGTATCTATAATTTTTTATTATTTCATGCTATTATTTTATCAATCATGTATGCTTTATATATCATTTCTGGGAACTAACCTACTAACTCGGTGCCCAATGTCAGTTGTTGTTTTGTGCATGTTTTTGGTTTTTCAAAAAATCTGTACCAAACGGAGTCCAAACGCGATGAAACTTTTTGATCATTTTTTCTGAACCAAAAGAAGACCTGGAAGCCTCGGAGGGATACCAAACGCTGCACGACGAAGAGACAAGGGCAGCGGGAGTGCCCCCACCCTTGTGGCACCCTTGTGGGTCCTTTCCACTCCCTCTCGGTCCTATAAATTCTCATATATCCCAAAAACCCTAGGGGGAATCCGAAACATTTTCTTTGCCACCGTGAGTCTTCATTCCTCGTGGTCCCATCTGGAGGTCTTTTTCGATACTCTGCCGTAGGGGAATCCATCACGGTGGTTGTCTTCATCAACCTTGATGCATCCCACGTGATGTGTGAGTAGTTCCTACATGATCTACGAATCCATAGATGTACCTAGATCTCTCTCTCTCTCTCTCTTGATCTTTAATACAATGATCTCTTTGAGGACCTATTTGATGTAATCTTTGTGGTGTGTTTGTTGAGATCCGATGAATTGTCAGTTTATATTTAGATTATTCATTGCAACTAATTGATCGAATCTTAGATTTATTTTGTGTGATTTCTAGCTATGTATTCATGTTGATCTATAAGTTTTCTTTGGCCAAGTAGATCAGAAGATCATCAGAGGGAGTGGTGCATAGTAGTAGGTTCAATCTTGCGGTGTCCTCACTCTATGACAGGAGGAGTATCGAGGCACGTATTTGTAATATTGCTACTAAGGATAAAACGACGGGGTCTAAAAATATTATTTGGTCTTTGTAGGATCGAAAGTAGGTCTAGAGGGGGGTGATTAGACTACTTGACAAATTTAAAAATCTAGCCTTTTCTCAGTTTTAAGTGTTGGCAAGTGTTAGCAATTGTAATAAGTCAAGTACACCCTACACATGCAAGTCTAAGAGTAGAGCAACGGAAATTAAAGACAAGCACATGTAAATAGAGGGTAAGGATAGTAAGATCAAACACAAGGTTGGCACAGAGATTTTTGACGTGGTTCCTATAGGTGGTGCTATCGTATGTCCACATTGTTGGAGACTTCAACCCAAGGAGGGTAGCGGTAGCGAGAGTCCACGAAGGGATCCACCCGTTAGGGTCCACAAAGTATCAACCTCGTCTAATCCATCACAAATTTCGTCCACGAAGGACTAGCCTCACTATGGGTAGATCTTCACGAAGGAGGCGATCTCCTTGCCCGTCCAAACTTCTTGGTTCAACTCCACAACAAGAAGTAGGAGGCTCCCAGGCGATACCTAACCCATCTAGGAGGCACCACCCTCCAAAAGGTAATAGATGTGGTAAGTATGATAAACTCCTTGCTCTTGTGCTTCAAAAGATAGTGTCCTCATAACTCAATCACTCTCTCGCGGATTTGGCATGAGTAGAAGAGATTGATTGGGTGGAAAGCAACTTGGGGAGGCTAGAAATCAAGATCCATATGGTTGAAGTGCATGATCTTGATCTCAACACATGACTAGGTTTCTCTCTCAAAAAATGGATGGGGCAAGTGTTTGTATGTTCTGAGTACTTCCTCTACGAGTGAGAGTTGGTGGAGGGGTATATATAAGCATCTCCAAAAATCCAACCGTTAGAATATTATTGCCCAACTTGGTGAAACCGAAGTGAATACTCGGTTGCACTGACTAATGCAAAATGTGGCAACTTTTCGCGTTTTGGTGAGACCAACATATAAATCTCGATGGCACCGAATTGGCTAACCTAGGCAGTTTTCCAAACGTCGGTGTCATCGATTCCTAAAACTAAGAAATTTCGATTTTTAGAAATGGGACGACAGAAAGTTGGTCACTTTTTCGGTTTCACCGAAAGTGAAATTGGTGTCACCGAGACCTTAGGGTTTTGGCATAGGTTATGTCTCGAGGGAAAATATGTATGACCAAATGTAAAAACTTGGTGGCACCGATTTTGTACTTTGGGCTTTGGACTTGTAGGAGAATGGGTGAGTATTTTTGGTGGCTAACCTCTAAGCACTTGAGCAACCAGATCATCATAATTCCTCAACCCCTTTTAATAGTATTGGCTCCTATGGACTCAAAAGTGATTTATCACAAAATATAAAATGTAGAGTCTTCAAGCTTGTTGCCAATGGTATTCCTTGCATCTAGGGAATCTCCTCACAATCCTTTAGCCAACCAATCATTGAACTTTTCCTGAAATACACCTATTGAAAACATTATTCCAATGAAATATATGTTGTTATTAATTGCCAAAAACACCTAGGTAGAAGTTGTGCTTTCAGTCTTACTTTGTCTACATTATGTCATCTTGCTTAAAGAATTACTCTGTTTTGTCATGAACTTAATACCATAGATGCATACTGGATAGCGGTCGGTCGGTGGAGTAATAGTAGTAGAGCAGAATCATTTCGGTCTACTTATCACACAAGAAATACCTATATATTTATAATGCCATTAGTAATGACATAATTATTTTATTTTCTATCAATTTTCCAACAGTAATTTATGCACCCACCACTACTATGGTCATGATAGAGATGCCTCAAGTGAACGCTATGGCCCTCGGGTCCATCTTCCTATTTTATATATCGAAAACTTACAAAAACACTTGTTTTTATTTATTTAATTTTTATTTGTAATTATCAATTCTACATTATCAGGTTTAATCCTTGCAATTAACGAGTACAAGGGGCTTGCAACCCTCTTGCTCACGTTGGGTGAAAGTATTTGCTCTTGTGTGTGCAGGAACTGCTCACCATCTGTTTGGATATCTTCCTATTGGTTCTATAAACCTTGGTTCTCAACTGAGGGAAATACTTTTTGCTACTTTACTACTTCACCCTTCCTCTTCGAGGAAAAACCCAACGCATTTGACAAGTAGAAAGCACCATTGAACAATGGCAACAAAGGATGAGGATATTAAGGTAAAAAGTTATGGCATGGATTTTGAATTTAGATGCTTGGCACAGAAAATACAAGAAATATATTCTTTCAAAACTAGATTATATTTCTTAAAATGTTGAGATTTTTGGACTTTCAACACATGATATAAATGAACAAAAAAGAACTTGGAGCTCAACTAACAAGACTCCTTAAACAGGAGGAATTAAAGTGGCTCCAGAGATATAAAGATAAGGAAATTAAAGATGAAGATAGCAATACAAGATACCACCATGCCAAAGCTAATGGAAGGAAAAGGAAGAATAATTATTATTTTTCTCTCATTCAAGATGAGGGGGTGATTGAGAGAGAGGAAATTGTAGTTAAATATGTCACTAATTTTTACCAAAACTTGTTTCGTCATGATGATCCTTCCATGGTAATATTTAAATATTCAAAATGCTCATGGAATATCAAGACAATATTCAGCCAGACTTGTAGAACCATCCACTATGGAAGAACTACATATAGTGGTTTCAATATGAAGAAAACATAAGTCCAAGGCCATACGGAATACTTGTTGATTTTTATCAACACTTTCTGGGAGCTGGTGAGGTGGGACCTCTAGAGACTTCTTGATCATTTCCACTCTAGGAGTTTAGATTTATCTAGACTCAATTATGGCATTATTACTTTAATTCCAAAAGTAAATGATGGCAAACAAATACAAAAATCTAGGAAATTTTGTCAACAATATGTGAGCTTTAAAATCATTACCAAAGTCTTAATGAACAGGCTGAGTAGGCCCATCATTTCTCCCACTCAAACAACGATTATAAAAGGGAGATATATAATGGAGGGGTGGTGGTGCTACATGAGGCTCTCAATACAATACATCATAAAAAACAAAGTGCACTTCTCTTTAAGTGGACTTTGAGAAGGCTTATGAAAAAATTAAACACCCTTTTTTATAAAATGATGAAACTAAAAAACACCCTTGTTAGTGGTGTGACTTGGTCATGCACACTATGATTGGGGGCATGTGGAGGTAAAAGTTAATGAAGTCATTGGTCCTTATTTTAAAAATCATAAAGGTTTGAGACAAGGATATGCTTTGTCTACTCTATTGTTTGATGTAGATGCAAATGCTTTGGCTATCATCATGGATAAAGCTAAAAACTCCGGTTTTGTTGAAGGGGTGTTATCTAAATATGGCAATAATGGGGTAAATATGATTCGGTATGCGGATGACACAATATTCCTGTTACAAGATGTTGAGGAAAGTGCAAGAAAATTAAAGTTCATTCTTAATGCTTTTGAGCAAATGTCTAGGCTAACTATCAACATTCATAAAAGTGAGATTTTCATGTTTGGTGATGCTGCTACAAAAGCACGCATTTATCAAGAAATCTTCACTTGTGAACTGGGTAAAGTACCTTTGAAGTATTTAGGTTTACCAGTCTCTGATGTTAGGCCAAATAATAAGTTTTTGAAAAGTAGTTACTGAAAAAATTAAGAAGATGTGTGCTTGCTAGAAGGGAAGACTTTTAATTATGGCAAGAAGAGTGACTCTGGTTCAATCATGTCTCACAAACATGCCATTTTTTATGATGTCATTTTACCCCCTTCCTTTGGCAGCTAGGAAAAAATTGCTTTTTTCATGGTCGGGTTAGTTTGGCAAGAGGATGAGGATAAAAAGAAATGTCATTCGTTAACTGGAAATCTAGTTGGTTACCAAAAAAACAAGGTGGTTTGGGGATCCTAAATTTGGATCTCATAAACAAAGCCCTCTTAGATAAATGGTTTGGAAATTAGAAACTAAAGAAGGACATTGAATTAATCTTCTTCTTAACAAATATGTGACAAATAAATGTATTTCTAGGATAAAAAATAAGGTGGGTGACTCCCAATTTGGGATAGTCTCCTCAAAGTGAAAAACTTATATTATCAACATGTTAAAAAAACTAGGGGTGAAAGAAACACCAGATTCTGGGCAGACTGGTGGGTGGGATCCAAACCATTGCACGATGGCTACCCCAGACTTTACAATATTAATTTTTTATCATGAGATTTTTGTTGTAGAGGCCATTGATGGAGGGTGGCCTTTTTTAAGAAAAAATAGATGTGAATAGGTTAGAATGTATGGGGGAGATAAACTTCCGATGGATGTTAACCAATGATTGAATTATCAATGTTAAATCTCTGAATATGTTTCTTTCTAGAGTTTGTTAAAGTGTGATTTTCCTCTGAGATCAACTCCAGTAAATTTGGAGGGATGCTTGACTATCTGGCTTAAAACATTTTAGGAAACTGACAAAAGAATTCTTCTGGTTGGAATTTCTGCTATGTTTTGGGTTGTGTGGAAATGTGGAAATGATATTATTTTCAGGAAAAAGATTCATGATCCCATGATCTTAGTGAGATTATTGTGTAACTAGATTATGGATTGGTCTATTTTGCAGAACAAAAACCAGAGCAAAAATTACTGATGCTAGGGGCAAAGCTCATCGAGCAAGCGGTAAATGAAGTTTACTGCGTGGCGCGAGGCTACAGACCAGGAGTTCTTACGTTGGGGATTGATTAAAATGTTGAAGTGTGCTACTGGAGTCTTCCTCCAACCTTCTGGCCTCGATCTGGATGATGGTGTTGTTGCCCTCTGCTTGCTTGTTTTGTGCCCCCCCCCCTCCCCCCTCCCCTCCGTCTTTTTAGCTTTATGTATGTCTAGTAAGCTTTAGCGTGATGGGTTGGATCCTGTCGGGTGATGCTTGTAATAAGTAGAACTTTTAGGCCTTTGTTAACTGTTTGTGTTCATCTATAGGTTTTGGAGAAATTGCTAGTTTTTCAGACTTATGGTTTAGTTAATGAAATTGGAAGGGGGATTATTCTGCTTAAAAAATAAGAGTTGCCCACGTACATTTGCAAAAGACAACGCCTCACCAACGTGGGCTAGAATGGTAAAATATGCTTGTCATAACACAACATATGTGATGCATAACTTAGCATTTAAAAGGCGGTTTTGCTATTTCTAGACATAACTATTCAGTGTCAAGGAATAGAACCATCTAACCTAAACATAATATGCAAAAGTAACGGATATTGTGACTGTTACTCCAAGAATCTTTTGGTTACTCCCTCTATCCATATATATAGGGCCTAATGCTTTTTAGAGGCTAATTTTTATTGTGTATTAGATAAAAAACATATTACATGCAAGTTACGCAAATCACAACGTCAAATTCATACGAGTTTAGCTTCCAATGATATAATTTTTGCATTATACATCTCACATACTATTAATCTTATCAATATAGTCAAAGACAGTCTCCAAAATGCACATATATATGGATAGAGGGAGTAACTTTGTTGAAAATATTTTATATTTCGGAATAAATAGTAATTAAAAATAAAAATACATGCAAACAATGCTGAAAAGGGTTTTTATGTAGGAAACTGGATCAGGTTCATAGGTTCACCAACAGTAACTTTCCACAAGAAAAAAAAAGCACGGCAAAGGTAGCATAGTTATGTGAATTAAAATATTTCATAATTACAATAGAATATGAATGATGTGATGGGATTACATAGACAATATTTTCATAAATACATAAGACGGATGATATCTGCATCTAGCTAACTCATCAACCAAAGACCGCCAAAAAAGCATACATCTTCAATAAATGGATAATAAAATGGAGTGTTGCCTCAAGTAAAGTGACATATTGTTGATAGTACCCCGTAAGCCTTCAACTCGTTGTTGTGAGAAACAAATTTACTATCTTTTATCATGCAGTCAGTTTCCTTCTACCAACGTAGATTACTTGCAAGATTAAAATAAATTAAGGCACATAATATAGATATATTACCAGTGATAAGTTAACAATAAAATAGTTGTAGAGGCACTTTTCTCCTAGAGATTGAGTATCACAACCACCTAAACAAAAGGATAGCTTACAACTTGGAAGCACTCTAACAGACTTGACTACACCATGTAAGTTAACTTTCTACAGGCATGAAAGCGCACCGTACCCAAGTCCATTGACTCTACACCTGATGAACCAACTTGATGGCAAGTATTCATATCGGTTTCCACCGATGGATATGAGTGAGTTCCTTATAACAATATGATCGCCTTGATGAAGGTGGTTTTGTCCCAGACAATCACCATGGTGCCGAAGCCAAAGGGGGGCATGCACCACCACCATTTCATGTAGTAGAACCATTTTTCTATGATAAGTCATGATGATCTCAAACAGGGCTTGTTTATAGTGGTCTCGTTAGCATGGCTTTCTCTCTGTCCAAATAAAATGGAAAATCATTGGATTCAATTGATATTGTCATCTTGTCCCCCACAAGAGGGGCTAACCCCATGATAGTCAAGGCGTGGGTGCCTTGGCTCCCCTGGTATGTATGGGGAAGGTGCCTAGTGCATTGTAGCACTTGGACACCCTCGCACCCCTTGTTGTCATGTGTTGTAAGTTGATCCCCAGCGCAGGCAGCTTCCAGGAAGTAGCATCATGCGGGCAAGCCTGCTACGTGTGGATCACCTTCGGGAGAGCGTACATTCCTCGTAATACAACCTCATGTAGAGAATATGCAGGTGGCGGCTCATGCGCTCGAAACTTGCGCCTTCACGTATTGACAGTAGGTCCCCCGAGCATGCCGCTTCGAGGAAGCAACGAGGCTTTTTTTACAAAATGGCCCTTGGGGAACTTAATTCCCCAACCCCACGGCTTTTTACAAATGACTACCTCAACCCTTTTTTACTACGACCACAACTCATGTTGTTATATTAAAGCCTTTTACTTCATCACAAAGTCGGAGTAATGCACGAGAAGAACTATCTATGCATGGGCTATCAAACTAGGTGTGACTTTGATGGTGAGTATTCATATGCCATGGTTTCGACGGATGGATACGAGCGTGTTCCTTCTAACAATATGGTCACATTGATGAAGGTGATTTTAGCCCATACAATCACGTGGAGCCAGAGCCAAGGGGGGCCACCCCCCCCCTAATAGCACCACTTTCTGTAGTTGAATTTTTTTTTCCTATTATAAGTCACGATGATCCCAAACCAAACTGGTTTATAGTGGGGAACTTAATTCTCCCCTACCCTCGACACCACCCCAAAAAAACTTGCTTCTAGTGTATGGCCCGTTGTCACATCCGAGATTTTTCCCAATTTTGGTATGTTAAAATTTTCATAGTGAATTAAACAAAACTAGGAAAATATATGATTGTTTTATAGTCGATTAAAAATGCCTAGAAATATGCTTAATGTTTGACTTTGTTGGTTGAGTGATCACCCTAGAGGGTTAAAGGCCATGTGCAAGTAGTTTCAACTTGGTTATGTTTCGGTTAAAACAACAAAAAAACTACAAAACCCCTAAAGGGGTTAAAGTAAAATATATGTCGACTAGAAAAAATAAACAAATACTCAAATTGAAGTGAAGATGGGTCAAGAGAAAACCAAGTTAAACAAAAATGGAAGAAAACTATTTTGAAAAATAAAAACATTCAAATAAATATTTTAAATAGACCTGGAAATAAAGTGAAGAAAATATTGGACAGAGATGCTCAAATAAAATGTTGACATGTTCACAAATATTTAGAAGTGAATTCAAATTCAAAATCAAATGGAAGTAGCAGAAGAAAACAGAAATGGCAAAGAGAGAAAAATAAAATAAAAAGAAGAGGCACGGCCGGCCAGGTAACGGTCCATCTAGCCAGCCGCGCGCCCTCTCTCTCTCTCCTCTCTCTCCCACTAACCAGCGGGCCTCGCCCATTAGCTTCACCCCCCACCCCACCCCACCCACCCACACACACACACCTCAGGCAAATACCCATGCCCACGTTCGCCACAACCAAACGCGCCCACATGGCATGTCTGCAAGCTATCTGTGAGAGAATGGCCTCACCACCATGCCCATTAAATAACCCGGACCTCCTCTTCATTTCTCCCCAACCAATCGAGGCCGAGTGTCGCTAGGCCGTTGCCACAGACCCCAATCTCCGCCTCGGTCGTCGCACTGAGAACCCCCTGGACATCTACGTCGAGCCCGTAGCCTATTAGAGGACCATGCCCACTGGAGACCGAAGCTCTTCGTCACGTCGTCGTCCTCTCTGACGAGGTAAGCACGCATTCGACCCTACCATCGTGTCCTTTGGCATCGCCATGCTCAACCGCGTCTCTGACCTTTTAGCTTGTACAGAGTTGCACCAAAGCGACCCTCGCGTCGACACCCGAAGCAACATCACCGCGGGCGAGCTCGTGCCACTCGTTTCATCGAGTAGTCCCAATTAAATATTATTGGATTTGATTTGACTTTACGGAATTCAAATATTGAATTAGTTCAAATTAAATTTGGTATGACTTAAATAACCATATGTTTAATTTGAATAGACTTTTGCGTTATGCCTTAAAAAGTAAACCTATTAAACAATTTGAATTTATATTTGACTTTAGTTTAAACTGCAATTTAAGTGAATAAAATTTAGTAATTATAATTCATAATTATTTTTAATTTGGTAAGCTCAAACTTAGTGGAAATACATCAAATTGTGAACTCAATTTAATGTGAATTCAAATAAGGTGAACCCTAAGTCAAATTCAAATTGAATTGTAAGACAAACCAAGTTGATGAACTGGGAATGAAACCTAGACAACTTAGTGTGTGTTCATACTCATGAAAGGTTAAGAATTTTGAATTTTCATTCAAACTTGAACATGAACTTGGTTACCGAAGATTCATAGACCCTAACTTCCGTTGCAAGATTCTTTGATTGAGTCTAGAAATGCACAACCTTGCATCACATACTCATTATGTGATGAACCCTAGTTTTTTTAAACTTGCATATGAACACTTATGTCACATGTATTCCAAGTGACAACCACCATGTTGTTTTTTGAACTCTTATGAGTTAACGCCGACACATGATCTTGCAGCCCAATGACACTAACACCATGCAACTTGTTGTATGTTTGTTTGTATTGTATGGTTGTTTATGATTTCTCTTCACTTACGTTAGATTGTATGGAGAGCGAAGAGTAACTTGATCAAGATTGTGAGTTTGAATAATCGTTAATACCAGGCAATTGGAACATTTGATCATAACCTATGTTTTCATGCATTGTAGTTGTTTTCAACTAGGAATCCCCTGTAGAATTATACTTTATGCTTGACAAACCTAGTAGGAGAAATTGATGTCCATTGTACCCTAATCTTTTAATCATCAAGTAGTTGCTTAGCTGCTATAACGTGGATTGGTAAACATCAAGTATTATTTTAAGAAAACAACCTCACGGTTGACTACTTAACTCAACTTAACTAATGAATCATCTGGACGGTGCTTTGATATTGCTTGGTGGTCGAGAGTTGTGTGGGTGGCTGCCCAGGTTCAAAGGGGTTGTATGGTTTTAAAGTTGGGTAGTTTCTATGTGTAACCGTGAGACAACATGGACTCTGTCTTGACCACTTAAGTTGTGGGAACCCTCACCGGCATGACCAACAGTAGTTTTGCATGTAGAGAAACTAGAGTGCGTCTGCCGTTTGGAGAGGGCTACTACTTCCCAAAAGTATCATCTTGATCTACCTAGCTACTTCACGTGTGAAGTTTAGTAGCCGGTAGGTATGATTCGGAATCACGGGTAAAGTACACATTGCGCAAAGTGTGTAAAACTGATGTGAGTAGTCGTGTCCTTGGTTACGGATAACTTTTGAGCAACTCATCGAAGAATTATTAGCTTGGTATCATCACCTCTTCTTAAAATTGATAGATTTAACCAAGGGAATAGGGACACCAAGGAAGATGGACCTCTGTGCCCAAGGTTAAGGCCAGAGATGGATCAGGAGTGTCCTAATGCTATTAGAGTATACCACTATTACAGAGGTAGGGAAAAACTATTTTGCGCAAAAGGGAAAACTAGTCACACCAAATTGCATGTTTATTTTTTCCAGCAAGCCAATCATGATGAAGCTTGCCAATACATTCATTGTATTGACCCTTTTGGTTGTGACATATCATGTTGCAAATTTACCGTATCGAAGGAAAGGTATGAATTACTCAATCTTGGTATTTCATCGCTGACTTTCCGTGTCAGCTATTGATCCACGGACTGGTATAGAAAAAGTAGAGATTTGGGGGCCCTCTCGGGACCAGGTCGTGACACCCCCTGCATTCGCACCTAACAGTCAAGTGCCTAAATTATACATTAAGGTGCCTTTCTAGAAGACGCCTTTGACCGACCATGGTCGTCAGTCGTGCCACCGGTCTGACACCTTCCTGCGCGCCAGACAGAATGGCATGATAGTACCCAGAACCCCTGGGTTTTAGATTATCGACCATTGCTAGTGTCTTCAACATATCAGACTTGAACCCCCTGATGAGCTGATTTACAAATAAAATGTCGTATCAGTAGGTGACATGTTTTAAGGTTGCTTCATTTTTTTTCCTTTGAGGATGTGCAACGGTGCCGTTGTGGTGTTCAGAGGACTGTGCGACGAAAGCCCAAAACATTATGCACCACGTCAATTTTAAACATGAACAAAGCATGTTCTAAACCTTGAATTGGTACAGTTCATCGGAAATGAACCCTGGCCTCTCAATTCTAAAATTGACACCCTTTTGTTCACTTATCCTGGTCAATCCTAACCTTGCCACGGTAAAATCTTGTTTGTAGTATCAAGAAACGAAGAATCCCGTTCATGGTCGATCTCTACTCTCATTGACTACATCCCATGTATATTATTCATCTCCTTCCCCTGTCTCTCTCAGACACAAATTTACTTTAGATTACCTCCCCTCTCTCTTCACGCGCTAGCCTACCCCGCCTCGTTGAGTAGCTCGTTGAAGGAACCGGCTCGCAAAGTCATTCCTACCAGAACCGGTACCTACCGGTGATCATCCCACCAATGAGGTGTTGCCATATGTAAAGTTGTGGGACCATGTGCATGTGTATATGAAAATATTCATTGCAAAGAATCTCTCATATTTCTGATTTTAGTCTAATCAATGTCAAAATAATGTAATACTTTTTAGCACGAGCGGTACGCATGCATGCATGCAGAATCTCTCCTATCTCTCTCAAACAAATCCATTCATTATATATATACTTTTAGGTGGACAATATCTCTAACTGTAATTTTCTATTATTGATTTTTATTTATATTCAAATTCCTGAACATGTGATTGTAGAACAAGATCAGTTTTGAGTGTATTTAAACTAGTTTATTTTTTGTTGTTTCAATCATATCAAAATTAAATTTCACTTATTTCAAATTTACTTCTTTGAAATAACTGGAATCGGTTTTGAAACTAGTGAAATTGTTTTTCGAAATAAGTGAAATCAGTTTTCTAAAATTAGTTTGTTCGAACATGTGAAACTGATTGTTTCAAAACATTTTGGTAATGAATCAAATAAGTTTTATGAAATAAGTGAGGTCGGTCTTTTGAAATGAGTGAAATCAGTTTTATATGAATTAGTTTTTTTAAATATATGAAACATATTTCAATGTGTTTTGTCAAGTTTCATATTACAGTGGTGAAAATAGTCAAAATTGGTTATTTACCAAATGTGGAACTTATATTTGTCAAAAGATAGTATTTCAATTAAGTGAGTGTGTTTAGTTTTTTTAGATGAGTGAAATATATCTTATGTAATTGAGTGTAATGTGTTTCCTAAAATGAGTGAAATATATCTTTTATAAATGAGTATCTTGTTTTGAAACTAGTGAACAAGTGAAATCCATCTTTTGCAAGTGAGTGAAATATGCTTTCTGAAATGAGTGAAATCGCTGACATACGCTTTCTGAAATGAGAGAAATCAGTTTATTTAAAATGCGTGAACCGGTTGTTTTTGTAATGAGTGGTTTTTTTAAACACATGAAAATAGTTTTCGCAAATGAGTGAAATGTGCACTTTCAAATTAGTGAAACACTGATTGTGGAACGAGTGAAATTATATTCTTTGAAATGAGTGCAACAGTAAAATTAAAACTAGTTCAAATGTACCCTTGATTGGTCTTAATCTAAAGATATTCTCGCTGCGAATTATAATATATAAAACAATTCAAAAACGGAGTTTCTATTCAAAAGATATCTATCATCCAAATTTTTACTATCAAATTAAACAGAAGTTTTAGCATGGGAAGGAGAGAATATTTTAGAGCAAATGTGACGCTGCACACCCACGGTCACCCTGTAAAAAGCTGCACGCCAATAAGATCCACGTCTATATTTGTACATTCTGTCAGTGTTTTATCAATTGTATTCTGTAGGTATAAGAATTTACATGTTATACCGTGTCAGACGGCATCAATCTTGACGAGATGCATGGATAATAGATTCCTCGCCGATAGCTACCGGAACCGGTAAAAGAACTATTTGGGAACCGGCTACACAGACGAGATGCTTGGGGCGGCTTCCTTGTCCCAATCCCTACAGGAGCGGGCACGACCCAGCCATCGAAGCGCGAGAGCAAGAGTTCGGACCTCCCCTTTTCATCTCTGATGTGTTGCTGCACAACGACCTGCTCCTGTTGGTTCTGCTGCTTGCTGGCGCTGGGGAGCCGACCTTGTCGATGTCGTTGCATCTGTGCATGCCACACGAAGGCTCGCCCCCTCTTAATCATCGCAATTTCCTCTCTGTCTCTTCTCACCTTGCTTACCCTTGTCTACCTGACGACGACAAAGCAACGATGCAGGCCCATCCCGGACTAGAGGATAATGTGGGCAAGCTGATGCGACGCGGCGAATTCTTTCCGAGGATCACACATGTACAAATCTTAACGCAATTAGAGCATTTACACTTGGACTTAGCAAATCCGGTCCCTCAAACACACATGGACGCGTCCGGACGCACCCGCGGGTACTGATCGGACACCCCTCAAATGTTGCGTCGTACATCCACGTATAGCAAAATCGGAACCTCAAATCCATGCGATCCATGGACGTTGATCATACGAAATAAACTATCTAAATGCCAAAGTTCGAAAGAAAGCAAAGCAAAGCAAAGCAAATCATAGTTCAACAAACCCGACATGGCAAAATCAAATCAATGTCCGAGCATGACTGATGGCCTCCGATCACTCGATGTGCGGCTACTGCGAGAAGAGGACTGCATCCTGCTCCTCCTGAATCATTGTTGTCAGCTCTGCTTGCATCCGGGCATGTTGCTCCGTCTGAATTCTTGTTGCCTCCTCCGTCTACATCTGGGTTGCCTCATCCGTCGCAGCCGCCCTTCGGGCGTTGATCTCCTTCTTTTTGTCCGCAAGCTACTTCTTTGCATGCTCATCCAAGCCGATCTCGTCCGTCAACAATATATTCGCATCTTCCGCGTCCCGTGTGAGTTGCAACCTCTCCTTCTCGAAATCCATGTCGGCAAATGTCTTGGCCTTCTCGAGCTCTCATTTGATCATCGCTTCGCGCTTCTCCAACTCGATCTTTTCCCTCTCAATCGCAAGCTTCTTCTCCACCCTAGTTCTGTTCCACTCCATCCTTTCCTTTTTCACTTCCATGAGGAGCTTGTAACTCTCCTCCTTCTTGCTCTCCCTAGCCGAAAAAATTCCCGTCCATGTTGACAACATTTTGTTAGCCACGGCATCACGGACGATATGTGCCTTCTCCCATTTGTTTCCCATGACTTGGCGGTTGTCCTTTGGCACGGTGGCTTTTTCCTTCTCGTTCACGACAACATCGTCCTCTTCATCGTCCAACCCAATTGATTGGTTGGAGCTTGAGCCATCATTCCTCTTCTTGTCGAACTTGATGTCGCCACAACTTGGGTCCACTTCGGCTTGCCATTCAACAGGAGAAAAAAATGGCTAAAAGCAAATGGCTTCTTCTCCTCCACGTGATACAAAGTTGACGTCATCGCCGTCTAGGGAACAACATTTGTATGAGCACGAGAATGCAAACACATGAAGCATATGCAACGGACGAGAAGATGAGGCAATCGAGCTTACTTGAGTTGCGATTCCGAACCCACTTTGAGGGCGTTTGGTCACTTGTGTATAGTAGCCAACGTACTTGTTCACTTCCCCTTGAATGATCCCCCAACGATGTTGAAGAGATGTTACATTGCGAGTGCTCACGATAGGATGCGGCTCCACATACCCCTTTAGCTCGTGATACTCCTTCCAAATCTCCGTCCAATAGGTGCCCCCCTTTTGCTCTGTGCCGCATATTGAATCTATCATTGTGGCCAACCAAGCTCTGACCAACAAGATGTCCTCGTGTCTTGAGAATGTCGGACCTCTTGTCTTCGCCTCTTCTCCTTCTTATTCTTCTTCCTCAGATTGGGATCGGATGTGTCCCAACTTCAAAAGTGGTGGGGCCCTCCAATTCATACTCCAATTGGGTCGGATCTTCATTATCATTGATCATCGTCGACATGAATGCCGCCCATATGATTAAGATTTGCAAGTATTCATCACGAGCGAAAGAAACTAGAGGGCTATGCTTAAATATGATCGGACAAGAACAAAGAAAACGCATCGACTCATGTTCGGTCATTCCGTCAAACAGGTTGAGGTCAGCCCGGGCAGTGCCGGAGCCCATGCTCGTTCGCGCCCGAACGAGCTCCGGCGAGTCACACACGTCCACCGTCGGCATCTACGTCGGTGGAAAGTTGTCCGGAATGGCCCAGCCACCGCTCGGATCGTCGTTGGGGCCGGTGACCGTAATAGGGGTGCGGGGATCTGGCCGCGGCGAAGGAGACATCTGCTCCTGCGTGTCCGAACCTCCCTGCGACGCTAAAGCCCCCGCCTCCCTCTCTCGCTGCCGGCATCGCCACAACTTGCGGGCGACGTTCTCCGCCTTGCAAGTCGTCGCGGACGAATTCACGCCGCCGACAGACGAAGCGGACTGCGTCTCCGTCGCGGCGGTCTGGGTCGGGCTGGACGACATCTTCGGCGATGGATCGGGACCGGAGGTAAGGATTGGGAGCAAGGATGGAGGCAGGCGAGGGTCCGGGCGCGGGAATTGTTCTAGAGCGGCGGGGGAGGAGGAAGGGTTTGAGAAGATTTGGTGCAATTTGCGGTGGGGACGGACTATCGGGCCCGACGTAGCGGGTGTGCCCGGACGCATCCGGGCGCTCCCATACCCGCCTCATATTTGGGCTGGATATGGTGAGTGTCGGTCAACCCGGGCGTTTGAGAGCCGTTTGAGAGGTTCGTCTGGATCAAAATTTTGTGACCGGACATTGACCGGACGGCCTCTCCGGGTGTTTGAGACGAGTTTAAGAAGTTCGGTTATAGATGCTCTTGGTTTGCGAACTGACGGGACACCGCAAGATGGGCAAGTGCTCGTGTGGTAAAAATAATGTATGGGACATCCCGCAAAAAAAAATGTATGGGCCATGTACGGTGAGACTGGAACAAACCCAACTGGACGTCGATGCAGCGATCAGAGCTAGTGGACTGATGGACATCTATCCTTCCCGCTCAGAGAGTGAGGAAGTAAATCTGGACGGTCATTGCGTTGGTGGTATGGACTTTGCGAAAGCATAGGAATGACGTCGTCTTCATTGGGGTCTCGTCCGTCGCGGATACTATGCTCAAGCGGGTGGACGATCAGAGCTGGAGGGCCACGGGACTGCTGCGGGATGTAGGTCGTTGCCGATGAGGGTAGATACGGCAGGCATTAGTGAATACTCCTTCAGACCGGGTTTATTAGACCCCTTTTATTTTAAACTGAAATTTGACCATCAAATTTAACTAACAAATGTAAACTATATGGCACGGAAATTACATTGTTGTAAAGCTCTTTTAAATATAAATCTAACAGTGTATTTTTTTTCTAGCATATATTTTATATTTTATTAGTCATATGGATAGTCAAAATTTAGTTCAAAATATTAGTGGGCCTAATAAACTCGAACGTGGTTGTAGTCCGTTAATGATGCCTTGACTATTGTAGCTGTGAGTATGTTCTTGATTTCAATACGTCACTCTTGACGTATCCCTTGAGAAAATGTGCAGCGAGACTAGCTAGCAACCGAAGTACCACTCAAAAAAAAAGCTAGCAACCAAAACTAGTTGATTGATTTCTCACATACACCAGCCATTGACAATACATGTGGTCATGAGCAATCCGGCCCGACCACACAGCCTGAACCAGGCCCAAAAAACCCTGGCCAGGTCGGGCTTTGCGTTCAGGTTAGGCTCGGGCTTCATTTTTTACCCGTCATGTATTTCGGACATAGCTCTAACTTGGGATATTAGGTTGTTTACATGGAACCTCGACCAGGCCAAGCACGGAGCTGCTCTTTTTAGTCCCTTCGTGTCGAGCATGGGCGTGCATTTTCGTTTTTTCGCTCGGGCTCGGTGTTGGAGAAGCGTTTGAGTTAGGATACACTCTCCAAAACCCTGGTTCGAACTCTGGGGTTTTTTGTTCAGCTGCCTCACGGCGTGACGATGACCTTGGCAAGGCCATGACGACGACAAAGCAACGACGCACAGGTCCGTCCCGGACAAGAGAATGTGGGCAAGCTGATGCGACGCGGCAAATTCTTTCCAAGGATCACGCATGTATAATTCTTAACGCAATTAGTTTGCGAACTGACTGGATGCCGCAAGATGTGCAAGTGATCGTATGGTAAAAATAATGTATGGGGCATCCCGCAAAAAAAGAATGTATGGGCCATGTACGGCGAGATTGGAACAAACCCGACTCGACGCCGACACACCAATCAGAGCTAGTGGGCTGATGGACAAGCGAGGAAGGAAATATGGACGGTCATTCCGGTGGCACGAGATCACTAGTTAGCGAATACATCTTTTAATGATCACTTCTATCTTTCCAGGTTGCGACAAGTGGCGTACTGCATGCGTGTCATTTGTCGCAACCTAGGAGTCTTCTCTTTTTTCGTAGATCCATATTTTCAAAATGTTTTATCTCCTAAACCGTGTATCGGAATCCCGAACCATTTTTACCGTTGGCTTTCTCGCGTCGAGGTCTTCAAAACTAGATCTCGTGTTGATAGGTTTTGACAAACTTTTTTTTCACGAAAAAAAACGGACAAAAAAACCAGACGAAAAAATCATGCCTCACGTGATAGAAAAAAAACAGAAATCGCGTTTTTTTTCTTTTCGAGAGGCATGGCCCATGCCTCTCGCGAAGGCAAAATCGTGCCTCTTCGCGGAAGCAAAATCGTGCCTCTCACGAAAAAAAAGTGAGCAGAAAAGGCGTTTTTTCCTTTTCGAGAGACACGGCCATGCCTCTCGTGCAGGTAAAATCGTGCCTCTCATGGAAGCAAAACCGTGCCTCTTCACAGAAGCAAAACCATGTCTCTCGCGGAAAAAAAGAAAGAGCAGAAAACGTGTTTTTTTTCCTTTTCGAGAGGCATGACCGTGCCTCCCGCGAAGGCAAAACCGTGCCTCTCGCAGAAGCAAAACCGTGCCTCTCGCGGAAAAAACAGAAAAAAAGAATGCGCAAGCACGGAGCTGCTCTTTTTAATCCCTTCGTGTCGAGCATGGGCCTACATTTTCATTTTTTCGCTCGGGCTCGGTGTTGGAGAAGCGTTTGAGTTAGGGTACACTCTCCAAAACCCTGGTTGGAACTCTGGATTTTTTTGTTCAGCTGCCTCACAGCCTCACGGTGACCTTGGCGATTCAAAAAAGATTCGTGTTTCGTAAAATGTTCAAGTATTTCAAAATATTTGCAGTTTCAAAAATTTTGTTCGCAATTTGATGAAGTATTCCATATTGATTTTGTATTCACCAATTGAAAAAATGTTATGTTTCAAATTTTTGTTCGTAATATCATGAAATATTCCATTTTCAAATATTTTTCACAAGTTCAGAAAATGTTCAGAGTTTCTAATTTGTTCCGAATTTCATAATTTGTTCACAAATTCAAAAAATGGTTCAACTTTTTCAAAAACAATTCTGCTTTTCACAATATTTTTTGTTCACATATTCAAAAAATGTTCTCTGAAAATTTGTTCAAAAATTTAAAAGTCATTTGCAGTTTTTCAAAATAGACACTTTTATAAAAGTGTTCACTAGATCGACTATATCAGGTTCACTGCAATATTCCTATTCGCGACAATAGTCCAGACTTATTTTGTTCTTAAAGTTTGCAATGCTTTTGTCGGTTTATTCCTTTTTAGAGAAAACATTGCTGGTTGCAACTTCACATGGATTTAGGATGCCAAAATTCCTTTGAAAATCCAAATTTTCTTATGGCAGTTATTTCAAGATGTTTTCTTGACTAGGGATCTTATGAAATGTCGAGGATGGAAAGGGAATCATAAATGCTCATTCTGCAATGGGCACGAGACGTCACACCACCTTTTCTTTACATGTCCACTTGTCAGGGTGGTGTGGAGAACTGTTGCGAGTATGTTGGGCACTGATTTTGTGTCCTAATAATGTGTGGCAAACGTACTCTTGGTGCTTTGCTTTCTTCCCTGGAGGGAACTTTATATATTGTTGGTCTGGCAGCTATATGTTGGGCGATCTGAACATGTCATAACTGTTGGGGAATGTTGCATGGGAAACAAAAAATTTCCTACGCACATGCAAGATCTATCCATGATGATGAGCATCTACGAGAGGGAGAATGGATCTACATATCCTTGTAGATCACTAAGCGGGAAGTGTTAAGAAACGCGGTTGATGTAGTCGAACGTCTTTGCGATCCAAATCGCCGAGCATCCCATGATCCCATCACGATCCGTCCCGCGATCCAATCATGATCCGTCCCGCGATCTCATCACGATCCGTCCCGCGATCCAATCACGAATCGTCTCGCGACCTTGATCACGGTCCTTCCGATCTAGTGCCGAACGGACGACACCTCCACGTTCAGCACACGTACAGCTCGATGACGATCTCCACCTTATTAGTCCAGCAAGAGGGGGCGGATAGGTAGACAAGTTCTGCGGCAGCGCAATGATGTTGCGGCAATGGTGGTGAAGCAATTCCAGCAGGGCTTCGCCTAAGCATCACTGAAACCGATCTAGAGGAGAAACTACGAACTAGAAGAGAGGCAGCACGTGGCTTAGGGTTTCTTGATGTGTTCCAAGTGCTAGCCCCACCCCTTTATTTATATGCTGAGTCTTGGGGTCGAAACTTGGAGAAAAATCCTCCTCAAGGTCGGTTTGCCCGCAAGGCAAGAGTCCTTCTCTAACTCCAGGACCCGACGCCAAGGTTCTCGGCGTCTGGCCCCAGACGCCAGGGTCCCTGGCTTCTCGCCCCTGGCCTCCGCAAAACATCTTCTGCACCTACCTAAAGCCTCATGGGCTTTACCCCTTGGCCCAAATAAAGTGTCCTTGTACCCCCGAACATTTCGGGAAACATCCGAAACTATTTCCTGTGAATTCTGGAAGCCTTTCGGAGACCAAACACTATTATCCCATATATCAATCTTTACCTCCGGACCATTCCGGAGCTCCTCGTGACATCCGGGATCTCATACGGGACTCCGAACAACCTTCGGTCACCACCATACATAACTCTATACTACCGAAACGTCACCGAACCTTAAGTGTGCAGACCCTGCGGGTTCGAGAACTATGTAGACATGACCGAGACACCTCTACGGTCAATAACCAATAGCGGGACCTGGATGCCCATATTGGTTCCTACATATTCTACGAAGATCTTTATCGGTCGAACCTCTATGTCAAGGATTCAGTTAATCTCGTATGATGTTGCCATTGTTCTTCGGTATGTTACTTGCCCGAGATTCGATCGTCGTTATGTGTATACCTAGTTCAACCTCGTTACCGGCAAGTCTCTTTACTCATTCCGTAATACAAGATCCCATGGCTAACACTTTAGTCACATTGCTTGCAAGGCTTGTTGTGATGTTGTATTACCGAGTGGGCCCTGAGATACCTCTCCGTCACACGGAGTAACAAATCCTAGTCTTGATCCATGCCAACCCAACAGACACCCTTGGAGATACCTGTAGAGCAACTTTATAGTCACCCAGTTACGTTGCGAAGTTTGATACACACAAGGTACTCCTCCGGTGTTAGTGAGTTACATGATCTCATGGTCATAGGAACAGATACTTGACATGCTGAAAACTATAGCAATAAACTGACACGATCATATGCTACATTTATAGTTTGGGTCTTGTCCATCACATCATTCTCCTAATGATGTGATCCTGTTATCAAATGACATCTCATGTCAATGGCTAGGAAACATTGACCATCTTTGATCAACGAGCTAGTTTACTAGAGGCATACTACGGACACGGTGTTGTCTATATACCCACACATGTATTTAGTTTCCAATCAATACAATTATGGCATGGATAATAAACGATTATCATGAACAAGGAAATATGATAATAACTAATTTATTATTGCCCCTAGGGCATATTCCAACAGTCTTCCACTTGCACTAGAGTCAATAATCTAGTTCACATCACCATGTGATTCGCATTGTTACGAATCTAACACCCAATGAGTTCTAGGGCTCGATCATGCTTTGCATGTGAGAGAGGTCTTTTAGTCAACGGGCATGCGTCATTCAGATTCGTGTGTACTTTGCAAATCTCTATGTCATACTGTAGACACTGCTACCACACTCCACTTGGAGCTATTCCAAATGGCTGCTCCATTATATGTATCCGTATTGCTACTAAGAGTCATCCGGATTGGTGTTAAAGCTTGCATCGATGTAACTCTTTACGACAAACTCTTTATCACCTCCATAATCGAGAAACATTTCCATAGTCTTTTAGTTACTAAGGATAATCTTGACCGCTGTCCAATGATGCACTCCTGGATCACTCTTGTACCCCTTGACGGACTCATGGCAAGGCACACACAGGTGCGGTACACAACATGGCATACTATATAGAGCTTATGGCTAAAGTATAGCGGACGACCTTCGTCCTTTCTCTTTCTTCTGTTGTGGTCGAGCTTTGAGTCTTACTCAACTTCACACCTTACAAATCAGGCAAGAACTCTTTCTCTGACTAATCCATTTTGAACTCTTTCAAAATCTTGTCAAGGTATGTACTCATTGAAAGTCTCATCAAGCATCTTGATCTATCTCTATAGATCTTGATGCTCAACAATTAGGTAGCTTTATCCAGGTCTTCCTTTGAAAAACACTTTTCAAACAACCATTTATGCTTTCCAGAAATTCTACATCATTTTCGATCAATAATATGTCAACCACATATGCTTATCAAAAACTCTATAGTGCTCCCACTCACTTTATTGTAAATACAAGTTTCTCATAAACTTTGTATAGACTCAAAAACTTTGATCACCTCATCAAAGTGTATATTCCAACTCCGAGATGCTTGCTTCAGTTCATAGAAGGATCACTAAAGCTTGCACACCTTTTAGCATCCTTAGGACTGACAAAACCTTCTGTTGTATCTCATACAACCTTTCCTTAAGGAAGGAAACAATGTTTTGACATCCATCTGCCAGATTTCATAATTGAAAAATGCAGCAACTGCTAACATAATTCCAACAGACTTTAGCATCGCTACGAGTGAGAAAGTCTTATCGCATTCAAATCCTAGAACTTGTCGGAAATTTCTTTGCGACAAGTCGAGCTCTATAAATGGTGACATTTACCACCAGCGTCTGTCTTCATCTTAAAGGTCCATTTGTACTCGACAGCCTGCCGTCCAACGAGCAAGTCTACCAAAGTCTATACTTTGTTTTCATACATGGATCCTTTCTCGGATTTCATGGCCTCTAACCATTTGTCGGAATCCGGGCCCATCATCGCTTCTCCATAGCTCATAGGCTCATCGTTGTCCAACAACATGACCTCTAAGACAGGGTTGCCGTACCACTCAGGAGCAGTACGCGTCCTTGTCAACCTACGAGGTTTGATAGTAACTTGATCCGAAGCTTCATGATCATCATCATTGAATTCCTCTTCAACTAACGTATGCTCCACAGAAACCATTTTCTGCGCTGCGCTACTCTCTGGTTGAAACAAAGGTTCAACAACCTCATTAAGTTCTATCTTCCTCCCACTCAATTCTTTTGAGAGAAACTCTTTCTTGAGAAAGGACCCGTTTTTAGCAACAAACACTTTGCACTTGGATCTGAGATAGAAGGTATACCCAACTGTTCTTAGGGTATTCTATGAAGATGCATTTGTCCGCTTTGGGTTCGAGCTCATTAGGTGAAAACCCTTTTCACATAAGTGTCGCAGCCACAAACATTAAGAAATGACAGCTTAGGTTTCTGCCAAACCATATGGTGTCATCTCAACGTATTTAGATGGTGCCCTATTTAAAGTGAATGTAATTGTCTCTAATGCATAACCCCAAAACGATAGTGGTACAACAATAAGAGACATCATAATTCGCACGATATCCAATAGAGCACGACTATGACGTTCGGACACACCATCACACTACGGTGTTCCAGGTGGCGTGAGTTGTGAAACAACTTTCACATTGTCTTAAGTTGTATACCAAACTCGTAACTCAGATATTCACCTCCACGATCATATCATAGATATCTTATCTTCTCGTCACGATGATCTTAAACTTCACTCTGAATTTGCTTGAACTTTTCAAACGATTCAGACTTGTGTTTCATTAAGTAAATATACACTATTATCTACTCAAATCATCAGTGAAGGTAAGAAAATAACGATATCCACCGCACGCTATAAGACTCATTGGATTGCATACATCAACATGTATCATTTCCAATAAGTCACTTGCCCGCTCCATCAAACTAGAAAACGGGGTCCTTAGTCATCTTGACCGAGAGGCATGGTTCGCATGTCTCAACCAATTCGAAATCGAATGAGTCCAAAGATCCATCAGCATGGAGTTTCTTCATGCGTTTTATACCAATATGACATTTAGCGGCAGTGCCACAAGTATGTGGTACTATTATTATTAACTTTGTATCTTTTGGCATCAATGTTATGAACATGTGTATTACCACGATCAAGATTCAACAAACCATTCTCACTGGGTGCTTGACCATTGAAGGTATTATTCATGTAAACAGAATAACCATTATTCTCTAACTTAAATGAATAACCGTGTTGCAATAAACACGATCCAATCACGTTCATGCTCAACGCAAAACACCAAAAAACATTTATTTAGGTTTGTCACTAATCCCGACGGTAGAGAGAGCGTGCGATGTTGATCACATCAACCTTGGAAACATTTCCAACACACATCATCACCTCACCCTTAGCTAGTTTTCCGTTTATTCCGTAGCTTTTATTTCGAGTTACTAACATTTAGCAACTGAACTGATATCCAATACCTAGGTGCTACTAGGAGTACTAGCAAGGTACACATCAATAACATGTATATCAAATATACTTCTGTCAACGTTACCAGCCTTCTTATCTACCAAGTATCTAGGGTTGTTCCGCTTCAGCGACCGCTCTCCTCATAATCGAAGCACTTAGTCTCAGGTTTGGGTTCAACTTTGGGTTGCTTCACTGGAGCAGCAACTGACTTGCCATCCATGAAGTTTCCCTCCTTGCCCTTGCCCTTCTCTAAACTAGTGGTTTTACTAACCATCAACACTTGACGCTCCTTCTTGATTTATACCTTCGTGGTGTCAAACATCGCGAACAGCTCAGGGACCATTATTTATATCCCTGGCATTTTATAGTTCATCACCAAGTTCTAGTAGCTTAGTGACAGTGACTTGAAGAACTATATCAATCGCTATCTTATCTGGAAGATCAACTCCCACTCGATTCAAGCGATTGTAGCACCCAGAAAATCTGAGCACATGTTCAACGATTGAGCTCTTCTCTTTCATCTTGCACGCAAAGAATCTTGTTGGAGATATCATATCTCGCAACACGGGCACGAGCCTGAGATCCTAATTTCATCTCTTAGAACATCTCATATGTTCCGTGACGTTCAAAATGTTTCGGAGCCTCAATTCTAAGCCGTAATGCATGACGCACTAAACTATCAAGTAGTCATCAGAACATGCATGTCAGATGTTCACAACATCTATAGACGACGCTAGAGGGGTTGGCGCACCGAGCGGTGCATTAAGGACATAAGCCTTCTATGCAGCAATGAGGACAATCCTCAGATCATGGACCCAGTCCGCAATATTGCTACCATCATCTTCCAACTCTATTTCTCTAGGAACATATAAAAAATTCAAGGGAGCGACAGCGTGAGCTAGTAATCTACAACATAATTTGCAAAGACACTACTGACTAAGTTCATGATAATGAGTTCAATTAATCATATTACTTAAGAACTCCCACTCAAATTGACATCCCTCCGGTCATTCGAGTGATACATGATCCAAATTCACCAACTCAAGTCCGATCATCACGTGAGTTGAGGTGGTTTCAATGGTGAACATCATCATGTTGATCATATCTACTATATGACTCATGTTTGACCTTTCGTTCTCTTGTGTTCCGAGGCCATGTCCGTACATGCTAGGCTCGTCAAGTTTAACCTGAGTGTTCCGCATGTGCAACACTGGCTTGCACTCGTTGTATGTGAACGTAGATCCTATCACACCCGATCATCACGTGGTGTCTCAACACGACAAACTTTCGCAACGGTGCACACTCGGGGAGAAAACAATTTATCTTGAAATTAAGTGAGGGATCACCTTATAATGCTACCGTCGTCCTAAGCAAAACAAGGTGCATAAAAGGATTAACATCACATGCAAATCATAATTGACATGATATGGCCATGAACTTGTACTTTTGATCTCCATCTTGAAAGCACCGGCATGATCTCCATCGTCACCGGCATAACACCATGATCTCCATCATCATGATCTCCATCATTGTGTCGCCATCGGGGTTGTCACGCCCACCATGCGCATACTAGTATTGCTACCGTTTAGCGATAAAGTAAAGCATTACATAGTGCTTAATGATTGACATGAAGGTCATACAATAATTAAAGACAACCATATGGCTCCTGCCGGTTGCAGTACTCATCGACATGCAAGTCGTGATATTCTATACAAAACATGATCATCTCATTCATCACATATATCTCATCACGTAATTGGCCATATCACATCACAACATATCCTGCAAAAACAAGTTAGACGTCCTCTAACTATTGTTGCATGTTTTACGTGGATGATATGGGTATCTAGCAAGAACAATTCTCACCTACGCATAAACCACAACGATGATACATAAGTTGCTTTCCAACCTTCTCAAGGACCGCCTTAATCAAATTCGATCCAACTAAAGTAGGAGAAACAGACACACGCCAGCCATCTTTGTGCAACGAAGTTACACGTCAGTCGATGGAACCGATCTCTCGTAAGCGTACGAGCAAGGTTGGTCCGGGCCACTTCATTCCACAATACCGCTGAACCAAAACACAACCAAGGGAGGAAGCAATCTAAGCATCAACGCCCACAAACTCTTTGTGTTCTACTCGAGATCTCATCTACACATAGACCTAGCTCATGATGCCACTATTGGGGAAAGTTGCATGGGAAACAAAAAATTTCCTACGCACACGCAAGATCTATCCATGGTGATGAGCATCTACGAGAGGGAGTCTACATACCCTTGTATATCGCTAAGCGGGAAGCGTTAAGAAACGCGGTTGATGTAGTCGAACGTCTTCGCGATCCAAATCGCCGAGCGTCCCGCGATCCCATCACGATCCGTCCCACGATCCAATCACGATTCGTCCCGTGATCCAATCACGAATCGTCTCACGATCCTGATCACGGTCCTTCCGATCTAGTGTTGAACGGACGGCACCTTCACGTTCAGCACACGTACAGCTCGATGACGATCTCCACCTTCTTGATCCAGCAAGAGGGAGCGGAGAGGTAGACAATTTCTCTGGCAGCGCGACGGCATTGTGGTGATGGTGGTGGAGCAATTCCAGCAGCGCTTCGCCTAAGCATCGCTGAAATTGATCTAGAGGAGAAACTACGAACTAGAGGAGAGGCAGCACGTGGCTTAGTGTTTCTTGATGTGTTCCAAGTGCTAGCCCCGCCCCTTTATTTATATGCTAAGCCTTGGGGTAGAAACTTGGAGAAAAATCCTCCTCAAGGTCGGTTTGCCCGCAAGGCAAGAGTCCTTCTCGGACTCCAGGACCAGACGCCAAGGTCCTCGGCGTCTGGCCCCTGGCCTCCGCAAAACATCATTTGCACCTTCCCAAAGCCTCATGGGCTTTACCCCTTGGCGCAAATAAAGTGTCCTTGTACCCCGAACATTTTGGGAAACATCCGAAACTATTTACGGTGAATTCCTGAACCCTTTCGGAGACCAAACACTATTATCCCATATATCAATCTTTACCTTCGGACCATTCCGAAGCTCCTCGTGACGTCCGCGATCTCATCCAGGACTCTGAAAAACCTTCGGTCACCACCATACATAACTCTATACTACCAAAACGTCACTGAACCTTAAGTGTGCAGACCCTATGGGTTCGAGAACTATGTAGACATAAACAAGACACCTCTACGGTCAATAACCAATAGCGGGACCTAGATGCCCATATTGGTTCCTACATATTCTACGAAGATCTTTATCATTTGATTCGATCGTCGGTATCTGTATACCTAGTTCAACCTCGTTACTGGGAAGTCTCTTTACTCATTCCGTAATACAAGATCTCGTGGATAACACTTTAGTCACATTGCTTGCAAGGCTTGTTGTGATGTTGTATTACCGAGTGGGCCTTGAGATACCTCTCTGTCACACGGAGTAACAAATCCCAGTCTTGATCCATGCCAACCCAACAGACACCCTCGGAGATACCTGTAGAGAACCTTTATAGTCACCTAGTTACGTTGCGACGTTTGATACACACAAGGTACTCCTCCGGTGTTAGTGAGTTGCATGATATCATGGTCATAGGAATAGATACTTGACATGCAGAAAACTGTAGCAATAAACTGACACGGTCATATGCTACGTTTATAGTTTGGGTCTTGTCCATCACATCATTCTCCTAATTATGTTATCCCGTTATCAAATGACATCTCATGTCAATGGCTAGGAAACCTTGACCATATTTGATCAACGAGCTAGTTACTAGAGGCATACTAGGGACACGGTGTTGTCTATATACCCACACATGTATTTAGTTTCCAATCAATACAATTATGGCATGGATAATAAACGATTATCATGAACAAGGAAATATGATAATAACTAATTTATTATTGCCTCTAGGGCATATTTCCAACAGTAACAGGGCTATGTTTGAGTTTAAGATCCTAAAAACTTTGCTTGAGTGTGTTTTCTCTCCATGTGCTTTACTTTCTTACTGGGCAGGTTTGTTGAAACCAGAAGACGCTAATGACCTAAGGTGTTAGATAAAACGAGATAAACAAGACACGAGAGACACAGATTTTTACGTGGAAACCTTTGCGGGAGAAAACCACGGACACATGAAGACGTAATCACTATGAGGAGAAGTATTACAAGTACGATATGAAAAAAAAACGTCTTTAGGTGCAACTACATGGAGTATATATGAGGGGCAATACAGGAGAGTCCTTGGTGGACAAGTAAACGAGTTGTACTCATACACGTCGGTACCAACGCAAAGGCCCATACCATTTGTACTACGTCTAGTCCAACATGGTAGAATTTGGATCACAATTTAACAATCTCCACCTCGAGCCAAATTCCCTCCAGTAGTCGAAGAAAGTAAATAACTCCATCCAAATCAGCATAAACACCTTGTGCGCCGAAGTCCATAAGACTAGTGAGAAATACCAACTAAGCATGAGCAAAGCTCAAACTTATTGGTAGGAACTGGCTTTGTCATCATATCAGCAAGATTATCATGAGTACTTATCTTGCATACCTTCAAATCACCTTCAGCAATGACATCTCGAATATAGTGATATCTCACATCAATGTGCTTT
Organism: Hordeum marinum; assembly: GCA_022496015.1. Classification (NCBI taxonomy): domain Eukaryota; kingdom Viridiplantae; phylum Streptophyta; class Magnoliopsida; order Poales; family Poaceae; genus Hordeum; species Hordeum marinum. The sequence continues at coordinate 518,038,559 of CM039673.1, forward strand.
GTTCTCTTATGATACATTGGATTCTTTGTAAGATATATATCACTTTGACTGTCCGAAAATACGGTAGAGCAAGATGAATCTCCACAAAGCTTGGTGTATAAACCTCTCAACCAGATAGCTTCCTTGCATGCCTTGGAAATAGCCATATACTCGGCATCGGTAGTGGAACAAGCCACAATAGACTGCAAAGTTGCTCTCCAAGTCACAGCACAACCACCAATGGTGAAAACATAACCTGTGAGTGATCTTCTCTTATCCAAATCACCAGCAAAATCAGAATCAACAAAACAAACTAGTCCATCTCCAGTTTTCCCAAACTATAAATAAGCATTAGAAGTACCTCGTAGGTATCTGAAAATCCAATGAACTGCTTTCCAATGCTCTTTTCCAGGATTAGCCATGTATCTACTCACAACACTCAATGCATATGATAAATCCGGACGAGAACAAACCATGGCATACATAGTGAACCAACTGCACTTGAATAGGGAACTCTAGACATGTACTCAATATCTGCATCTCACTCAGGACATAAGGCTGATGATAATTTGAAGTGTACAGCTAACTGAGTACTTACTGGCTTGGCATTATGCATATTAAAACGACGAAGAACTTTATCAATATATCCCTTCTGACCGATATAATTTTCCAGATGGTCTATCTCTAGATATTTCCATGCCAAGTATTTTCTTTGTTGCACCCAAATCCTTCATCTCAAATTCATTACTCAATTGCTTCTTTAGTTCATTAACCTCTGACATGCTCTTTGCAGCAATTAACATATCATCAACATAAAGGAGCAAATAAATAGTTGAACCATTGACAGTTTTCAAATAAACACAGCTATCATAATTAGACCGTTTAAAACCTTGAGAGAGCATAAAGGTGTCAAATCTCTTGTACCACTGTCGAGGAGATTGCTTCAATCCATAAAGAGATTTCTTTAACTTACAAACAAGCTTTTCTTTTCCAGGAATAACAAACCCTTCAGGTTGTTCCATATAAATATCCTCTTCTAATTCTCCATGTAAGAATACAGTTTTAACATCCAATTGTTCAAGCTCAAAATCATTCATGGCAACAAAACTAAGTAAAGTACGAATAGAGCTATGCTTCACAACAGGAGAAAAGACTTCGTTATAGTCAATACCTGGAATTTGGCTATAACCTTTAGCAACTAACCTTGCTTTATATCTTGCCTCATCATTAAGAGGAACACCTACCTTTCTTTTAAATACCCACTTGCAATGAATAGGTTTCTTGTCTCTTGGTAATTTTACTAAATCCCAAGTGCCATTCTTTTCAAGTGATTCCATCTCATCATGCATTGCGGTCATCCACTTATTACTATCACCAGAAATAATAGCCTCGGAATATGAAGAAGGCTCAGCATTACCTTCAGTTTCTTCTGCAACAGATAAAGCAAAAGAAACAATATTGCACTCCTCAATTAACCTTTCAGGTGCATTAATACCCCACCTAACTCTATCACATGCAAGATTCCAACTGGGTGGAACAATAGGCTGATTTGGAGTGACGTGCTCATCATCAACGACGGGTTTGTCATGTGCATCAAAATTTTCCTTATCAGAAGTATCACCTGAAATAACATGCTCCACCTGAACAGTAGACTGCTGAATAGTAGGCTGTTGTTCACTCTCAACAGGAACATTAGTAGATGGGACATCATGTAACATAGCAGATTCATTAAAGATAGCATTTTTGCTAATAACAACCTTCTGTGTTTCAGGATTCCACAATTTAAAACCTTTAACACCAGATTTATAACCAAGAAAGATGCACTTAACAGCCCTAGGCTCCAACTTTCCATTATCAACATGAGCATAAGCAGTGCAACCAAAAACTCTCAACTGTGAATAATCAGCAGGTGAACCAGACCATACCTCAATTGGAGTTTTCTTATCAAGAGCAATAGATGTTGAACGGTTAATGAGATAACAAGCAGTGGAAGTGGCCTCAGCCCAAAAACGCCTATGCAAACCTGCATTGGACAACATGCAACGGGCTCTGGAAATAATGGTCCTGTTCATACGCTCAGCAACACCGTTTTATTGAGGAGTATAAGGAACAGTGTAGTGTCTGACAATGCCTTCAGACTTACAATAATTCTTAAATTGCTTAGAACAGAATTCCATACCATTATGTGCGAAGTAATTTTACCTTCTTTTCAGTCTGTCTCTCAATCATAATCTTCCACTCCTTAAAAGCTGAGAAAGCTTGCCATTTATGCTTCAAGAAATAAGGCCAAACTTTTCTTGAATAAACATTAATAATAGTCAACATGTAACTAGCACCACCTAGTGACTTTCTGCGAGATGGTCCCCATAAATCAGAATGCACACAATCAAGAATACCTTCAGTTGTATGAGTTGGAGTGTTGAACTTCACCCTCTTGTGCTTGCCAAAGATACAATGCTCACAAAATTTTAATTTACCAGTTTCATATACTTTAAGGAGACCTCTCTTATGTAACTCTGTCAAACCAAGTTCACTCATATGTCCAAGACACATATGCCAAAGGTTAGCAGCATCACAATCAGAATTCTTTGAAATAACTGGAGTAGCATTACCTAAAACGGTAGAACCTCAAAGGTAATAAAGACCATTGGTCGAACTTAAGTCACCTTTCATCACAATAAGAGAACCTTTGCTGACCTTCAAAACGCTATCTCCACCTGAATACTTGTAGCCCTTTGCATCAAGGACACTCACAGAGATAAGATTTCTCTACATCTACGGAATATACCGAACATTTGTCAAAGTTCTGATTGTGCCATCAAACATCTTGATTCGAACGGAACCTATGCCTTCAATCTTGCATGGTGAATTATCAAAACCCAAAACAGAACCAGCAGCAGTAGTAGAATCAAAAGTAGTAAACCAATCTCTATGCGGGCACATATGAAAAGTACACGCAGTGTCAAGTACCCACTCATCATTGGTCTCAGCACATCCAGCAATAACAACAAGAGCGTCATCGGAACTATCATCACGAGCAACATTAGCAGAATTTTCACCTTGTTTGTTACCTTTCGGTTTATATGTGACATTCCTCTTTTCCTTGTTCTATAACTTGAAATAGTCTGAGATGTCATGCCCGTCTCTCTTGCAATATCTACAAGATTGCTTCTTGTCTCTAGATTGCGACCGACCCCTTTGGCCGTTCTTACTTTTGCCATGGTTTCCATTATGTGAGTTATTCTCCTTTGTCCTGCCACGAACAGATAATCCCTCGGCTTGGGATGAACTTGAACCATCATGAGGCACCATTAATTTCATCTTCTCCTTAGAGTTCAAAGCTTCATAAACTTCATTAAGCGTGAGAGTATCACGGCTATACAATATGGTGTCTCGAAAATTGGTATAAGAACTTGGTAGTGAACAAAGTAACATTAAAGCAGTATCTTCCTCGTCATACTTAACCTCCATTGCAGCTAGATCAGATATGATCTGTTTAAATTCTGAAATATGATTCAAAACATTACCTCCCTCGGGTAACCTGTGCATGAATAATTTTTACTTCAGATGCATCTTGCTGGTGAGATCTTTCGTCATGCAAATCTCTTTCAGCTTTAGCCACAGAGCGGCGGCAGTTTTCTCGCTCAAAACTTCCTGCAAAATATTATTATGCAAATGGAGTTGAATTTGTGACAAAGCCTTACGACCCCTTTTTTCTCCTCGGTGGTCCAATCCTCAATTCTATTATTCCCAAAACTATCCAATGCATTATCGTAGTCGGCCTGCGCCAACAACGCCCGCATCTTGACTTGCCATAGGGTAAACCTTGTGTCACAATCTAGCAGCGGAAGATCGTACCTCATGGATGCCATGAGTAGATAAATCTGTGTACACAAAGTAGTACAAGGCGGTAGAGAAAATTCCTGACAGAATTAATACGCGAAGCAACGAAACTGAAAAATATAGCACCTGATAGCTCTCGGGTAGATGTAGCAGCCGGAGTTGGGATGAAATAAAAAAATCTGATCTATAATGTTATCTTTAATGAATCTACTATGTTACATGATGTCCCATCTACTGATATTCCTGTTGAGAGTGAACATCAGACTACTATTCAGCAGCCTACTGTTCAGGTGGAGCATGTTATTTCAGGTGATACTTCTGATAAGGAAAATTTTGATGCACATGATGAACCCGTCGTTGATGATGAGCATGTCACTCCAAATCAGCCTATTGTTCCACCCAGTTGGAATCTTGCGCGTGACAGAGTTAGGCGGGGTACAGGACGCCGAACCCTAATTCCCTCGATCTCAAATCTTGTATCTACGAACCTCGGCTCTCATACCACTTGTTAGATAAAAGGAGACAAACGAGACACGAGAGACACAGATTTTTACGTGAAAACCCTTGCGGGAGAAAAGCACGGACGCACGAAGGCGCAATCACTATGAGGAGAAGTATTACAAGCACGATACGACAAAACCGTCTTTAGGTGCGACTACATGGAATATATATGAGGGGCAATACAGGAGAGTCCTTGGTGGACAAGTAAACGAGTTGTACTCATACGCGTCGGTACCAACGCAAAGGCCCACACCGTTTGTACTACGTCTAGTCCAACACGGTAGAATTTGGATCATAATTTAACATAAGGACCGGAACTAGACTGCTTAAGGAAAATGCATCAAAGGTTATGCGGATTTGTGTTGCGGCTCAGGAGGGAATGGCGCGTTGATGATCTTCTGAGGTTTAGTGATCTGTTGGGTGCTCTTAGTCAAACTGATGGTTTCGTAGTCTCATTTTCCTCCTGCGTGAGGTGTTTCAACTGCTGGTGCTCGTTTTGTGAGCGTTTTGCTTTAGAATTTGGTCTGTTGTGCCCCCTGAATTTGTATAACAGTGTCGCCGGGTTTTCGCCCTGCATTGAGTTATCTCGATGGCGAGTGCTCGTAGTGGGTTTCCCGGTGATGCTTGAACCCACTTCTCCTTTCCCGTCTCCTTTACTGAACTGATGTATTTCTATTATGTCAGAGCAATGGAAAGGGGCTATGCCCGGTTCAAAGAGAAAACAAGCCGTGCTTACAACCATCCGCTGACGCAGCCAATGCTACTCCCATCTACTAGTTTTGGGAGCTCTGGTAGATGCAACCAATACGAAAATGCTTTTTAGAGCTCGGGCTCCATGGAGTCCGAGTTTGACTTCAACAAAATTCAAATTTTCACATTTCAAAAAAAAATTGAAAAAAAATACACACATACTTAGAGACATAAAGCACATGTGTGTAAATTTTCAGGACGAAACACATTAAAATGAGTGCTACACAAAAAGAACAAATCTGAGGCTTTTTAGTAGATGTACTATTCATCCTCAAAGTCCATGAGTTTGTCTTTTTTACACAGATCGCATTTTAGGGTATTTCATCCTCAAATTTTACATACACACACATAACATCCTTGTTTACTTGTATGATTTTTTTCAGATTTTTTTGAAACTGAAAAGTATGAATTTTAAAGTTTAAAAAAAATCTGGACTCCATGGAGCCCGTGCTCCAAAACGCCCTACTCCAACCAATAGGCCAAGTAAAGTGTTGTTCGCTTCAATGTCTTGGCAATATAGGACGAAAATACACTTGGCACATCCTCATGCGTAGGGGAGAAAAATAAAATAGTACTCAATAGTACATGCAGAAAAGCAAAACTGGAAAACATATTAGAATCAATGACTGATGATACTACTAATGCAGATTGAGAAATTCTGCTGTTATTGAGCATTGCTACGCAATTGATTGACAATACATACATGAAAGCTGACTAAAGACCGTTGAAAATAGATGGTTCATAAAAAAGGTTCCAGTAGCTTGAAGCAAACATACATACACACACACACTCTGATAACTGATTGTTAGCCTGACAACAACTATAACAAAGTAAAAATTTCATGCGGCGAACAAATTATACTTTAGAAAATAAAACATCCTCGCCCTCCTGACTAAACTCAAGCAAGTCACTTGTTGATGATCATTATATTTTCAAACTCCACGAATGCAAGGCCATAAATGTATGTAGAGCATTGCCAACCCTTAGGTCCTTCCCCATCAGAAACTCCTTCACCCCTTCATAAATTTGATTCGACCGTCCTTCAAAGTTTTGTACATGACAATGGTAATGCTCCCTGTTCCCGTGCGTTTTCCAGCCAGACCGCTCCCCGTGATATGCAGACTGGAAACTACCTTAAATGTTAATTTATGTGATGCCCCGTGGGTTACATAAATCAGAAAAAAAAAGAGAAAAGGAAAAAGAAGGTGTCAGCCCGGACTGTTGTTAAAAAATGAAACTAGTTATGAATAGGCGTAGCAGATACAAAAATACTGAGAACTCACAGCAACATGAGACACACAAATGCCAATCCTTAGGGTTACTGAAGACTAATAACTGAAAGGGATTGATCCTTAGAAGAGTACTGAAAACTAACTCTGAAGACTAAAAAATGATAAGTGAGACTAAGAACAAAAGAAACTAATGAAGAATGAAACTAACTAACGAAACTGAAGAAAATGACACCTAGCTCTGAAACTACTTACAAAAATAAATACAGCATTAAAAACTGAAACAGGACTGAAAACCTATTAACACTAAGCAAATGATGCCACTCTCTGTTTAAAGACTAAAACCTAACTGATGACTTATACTCCATACATATATATATAGGGCCTAATACGTACTAAAGATTGTGTGTGACCATTGGTAAAAAAATATAAGATGTAAGATATAAAATAATATCATTAATTAATGTATATATGAATTGAGGGAGTACTAAACTGAAAAGTGGAAACTCATACTAAGAACTAAACCAAAATATCAAAACTGATGACTGAGAATACCGAAGAAAGCTGGAAACAGACAAAGGATAAAACTTGAAAAAATAACACTGAAGAAAGAAGAAATAAAGAATGAACGAAACATTGAGGAAAGAAAATAATTAACACTATGATGATGGAACGCTAGTAACTGAAAGAAGAAGAAAGATCTCAAATTACGAATTATGATGTTGTGAAACTGAAGAAGATGAAGCCTACAAATGAAAGGAAGAGAAAAGCAATGACAAAATGATGGAAATGACTAAACATTGAACAATGATGGACTGACACAATGAACCTGGCATCTGAGTGAAACAATGAAAAGGCTGAAAATACATCTCTTAGCTATGAATGATAAACAGAAATGTACGACTAAACAAAATAGAAAGAATATGACCGAGGAAACTGAATACTGACAGACAACTAATAAGAATTACAAATGAGTAAGAATACCAATAAAGTGGAAACAGTCGCAAAAATGAAGAAACCCCATGGAAAATGAAACTAAGAACAGAACACTCACAAAAATGATTGATTAAATAAACTCTATGTGCTAACTCAGAAAAACTAAGACCTGAAACCTGAAGATCAACAAACAGGCAGAAAACTAAACCTTTGCCTGAACTATAAAACACATCAACACCCAACTCTACTTACATCACCAGCAAAAGAAGACTGACGCTAGCTAGCAACTTTAATGGGACTATCTATTCATCGCAATGGTTACTACTTTTGTGTTAAGTTTTCCTATATTAATGACTGAATACTACAGGTGCATGGCAATGGGGATGATGAAATCAAGCATCAGTACGTTGGAATCCAGGAGGCTTTATTCATGCAGGTAAAAGGCCTTCACTGAAAAATGAAAATCGAATGAAGACTTGTGTGCATATATCCAAAAGAATAATACTCCCTCCATTCGGAAATACTTGTCATAGAAATTGATGTATCTAGACTTATTTTAGTTATACATATATCAATTTTATTCATTTCTAAGACAAGTATTTCCGGACGGAGGGAGTACTTGTGCTAGAAATGTACTCCCTCCGTCCGAAAATATTTGTCCTAGAAATGGATGTATCTAGACTTATTTTAGTTATAGATACATTCATTTTATTCATTTTTAGGACAAGTATTTCTGGACGGAGGGAGTATTTCTTTTGGACACATAGATGATCACCCTAAATTTCTTCAGGTATGTTCAGGGAGAACAAAAAGTATGATCGCCGGTCTCCCTGGTAGCTATAAATTTCTTCAGGTATGTTCAGGGAGAACAAAAAGTTCAGAGAACTCTGGATTTCACTGTTCAGATGATCCTGAAAATATGAGCCTGATCCAAAAGCGCTGGCCTAAGGAACAAATTGTGCACAGCCAAAAAAACATAGTGAAGATATAAGGGGGAGTGCTAGGCATCAGACTATAGATGGAATGCATCCATCAGCCCACCTGTGGACCATAGGATTGGAGGAAGTAGGGACGTTCGATTTGCCTTCCAAAACCTGCCCGAGAGGATGTGATGGGCGCTAAGTAAGGAAGCTTCCCATTAATGACGAGGTTTTTGCATTAATCACGTCTAATTAGCTTCCTAACTACTAGTGATTTGCTTCCAATGAAAAAAAAATTACTTTTGCAGATGCATTTGTGCAAGGAAACATTTTTTAGATGCGATGTGCTTCCGATAAAAATATCAAAAATAGTTCTTTCCGTAGATGCAATTTTTTCATCAGATGTTTGCAAGGAAGCATTACTTTTTGTTAATTGAAGCACACTTTCACGTTGCAAACACATTATTCAATCATAGAAGCATTACTTTTATCGATGGAAGCACCCTTTCATGCAATGCATACATATTATTCAATCATGTGATAGAAATCATTTCAGTTTTTATCCATGGAAGCATTATTTCTATGATACAAAAGCATTTTTTTAGTTGCTTTAGAAAAATTATTTGGCGTACCCAAAATAATATTCACATTTGATAGAAACATCTGTTTCGCCAAAGGAATCATCTGAAACACAAAACAAGAATAGACAACACCTCAAATTCATTGGATACAAATAATATACAATTCTTCTACAACAACATCAACACCACTAATTTCACTGATGCATAGACAACAACAGAAGCACACATTGGCAATGCTTGAAGCCGGGATTCACTACCATGGACACATTTATAAGTAGATTTTAGAAGCATCTTGTATGTTTTTCATGGAAACATAAATGGGATTCAATGAAGCATACATTGGTAGTCATTCAAACAAAAAAATGTTGCAAGAAAAAAATGTATGAACAATAATTTTATTATAAGAAGCAACGTTACCGTGGCCGTAGCACAAACTAATATTGGTTGAAGCAGTTGAGGTGTGATTCGCAAGCATAATTTGCAGGAACCTTGAAAATATGTTGTATACATACGATTCTTCTGTAATGGAAGCATAGAGCATTGAAAATGAAAACAAATTTTCTTGCCCAAAGATACATAGCCCAATGAAAAATAAGAATGAAAGGATAGTTCAAGTAACATAATAAGTGTTATCTAGAAGCATGGAATTTTGTAATTCCAAGAAATCAATATGAAGCATGAAAAGAGTGCTCCGGCTGAGGAATTATTATAGGATGAATGTGCTATGTCAACAATAGCCAATTTAACTAGAAGATAAAGTTGAAATGAAAATTAGACAAGGTAGACACCAACATGCAGATGCATCTTTCTGCCAACTATACTGGAAATTCAACAATAATTATTGAAGCATTTCCAGGAGAAAAATATATATACATTTGTAGTATAGTTTGGAAGCTCCATACATAGGAAGCATGTAAAGGTTAATATCTCAATAATTCTCAACTTCATTAAAATCATTAAACTTCGACACTAGAAAATTAAAATGACTGTCGTCAACATAGCTATGGAAGTTTGCGTGATCAGAAAACCAAAAACAACTAAATTGCTTGATGATTTAATGACGTAATACATGGATAGAACAATTTAATGCTAACAATAGTCAATGTTTGGCGCACATTGAGCATTGTGTACCTATGAATATTCGACACCCAACACTAGAAACCTATTACAATGTTGAAATTAAAGATCATCACACGGAGAACAATAGGAACCAAGGAAAAAACAATGATCGAACTGGAGGAGATTGATGCACAGCCAATACCTTCTATTCTGAGAGGGAGGGATTCAAAGAGGGGAAAAGGGCCGGATGCTTCCGCTTGTTCCTCGACGGACGCACCAAACACATAGGAGATGGCAGGTACGTTCAGAATGGCTCACCGGCGAGGTCTCCCTGGGGGGGCCATCATGTGAGAGATGAAGCGGAGATGGGGTTTCCTTGCCGATCCAGGAATCGCAGTTGAGATGGTGGCCTGGACCCCCTAATGCCAGGATGACGCACCATCGATCTCGCCCGGGGCATGCATCGATGGAGTAGAGGATGGGGATGTCGGGCTGCTCGACGGCGAGGAGAAAAGGAGGAGGCAGGGGGTGCAGTTGTCCGATGAGCTGGCTCTGTTGCTGGTTGAAGAGGGGAGAACGAGGAGTAGTGACGACGCCATAGGGAAAAGGGATCTGACGAGGCGAGGTAGTTGTGCTGCGTTCGGGGTCGAGGATGAGCTCCAGAAAGGAAACTAGAGATTAGGGGAGAAGATACCGGGCGGAGGTTGCGGGGTGATTTTTTTAATTTCCTTAATTACAAAATTTGGAATAGTTTTGAACGTAGGATTAGCAGTAGATCGACGATGCTTAAGTGGTCTGATGCTTGAGTCTTGCCAAACTACAGATACAAAGCGTTTCCCAAGATATAATATGATAACGATTTTGCTAACGCACATCTAGATGTGACATAAGTAATACATTCCTATATCATTGATCTTACGTGAAGATCCGTATAAGCATTCTCTTTCTCTTTTCCTTTTTTCCTTTTATGCTTATCCGTGTGGGCATTTTCTTTTTCTTTTTCTGCTTTCCGTTTATGCTATATTTAGTAATTTTGATACACGATAACTATGTGATGTGTCTTAGACACATCCATTTGATAAAATCGGGAGCAGAACAAACATCCATCTACAGAGGATGTGGACACACAACAAATTCAGGGGCGTTTCCGTTGAACTACTCAAAGCGCCGACAAGGATCTACGACAAGTTACCATACAATAAACCAAAGCGACTTGCAAAGGATTTCATACATGGTAAAACAAAAGAGTCAAACCCGCATATGGAAAAGCACACCACCTCACTTGAACCAATAATAATGCCATTATTTCTGGGCAAAAGCAAACGCCGCCTCTCCCAGCCCTCACAAGGCTCAAAACATAACCATAGTAACAAATCCTCCGCCTAAGAGACAGCATGTAAGATAATGGAAGGGAAACAGGATAGTTGATAGGCCGCCGTGGCAGAGTTCCCGTTGGTGCCGCTGCTCAGACTCAGGCTCAGCCCAGCCGCTAGTCGTGCTGGACACACTTAGTACCGGTAGGCCGCAGGCTTGTAAGGACCCTCAACTGGGATGCTAATGTAGTCAGACTGAGACTTGGTGAGCTTGGTCAGCCTGGCGCCGAGCTTGCCCAAGTGGAGGGCGGCGACCTTCTCGTCGAGGTGCTTGGGGAGAACGTACACCTTCTTCTCGTACTTGCCGCTGGCCTTCTCGTTCCACAACTCAAGCTGGGCAATAACCTGAAACAAGCACAAAAATGGGCGTTAGATCATAGTTGTATCAGCTGTTAACTGATGGTTGACAGTAGACTGCACAGATCATACCTGGTTAGTGAATGAGCAGGACATGACAAAGCTGGGGTGGCCAGTGGCACATCCCAGGTTCATCAGACGACCCTCGGCAAGAACAATGATGCCGGATTTGGTCTCGGGGAAGACCCAACGGTCAGTCTGGGGCTTGATGGTGATGCGCTTGACACCAGGGTAGGTCTCAAGGCCGTTCATGTCGATCTCGTTGTCAAAGTGACCAATGTTGCAGACAATGGCGTTGTTCTTCATCTTCCTCATGTGGTCAACCATGATGATGTCCTTGTTTCCGGTGGTGGTCACAAAGATGTCGGCCTCAGAGACAACATCCTCCAAGGTGAGGATCTGGATGCCCTCCATCAGGGCCTGAAGGGCGCAGATGGGGTCAATCTCTGTCACGATCACACGGGCACCAGCCTGCTTGAGTGCGGCGGCACAGCCCTTGCCAACATCACCATAACCGCAGACCACGGCAACCTTGCCGGCGATCATAACATCAGTGGCCCTCATGAGACCGTCAGGGAGCGAGTGACGGCAACCGTAAAGGTTGTCAAACTGTTGAGAAGAAACATAAATTAGTGTTTGCTATTTTACAAGAACATAGATTAGTATAGTTGTTAGCAAGATGAAAATGTCACTGAATTCTACCTTACGATTAAAACATAACAAGAGTAAATTTTAAAAAAAGAAAGTACACAGGACAACATAATTCAGTGCATGGCATAGTAGTGATTCATGCTCAAATGAGTGCAGTGAAATAATAAAAATTGGGAAGCAGGTTATTCTATATTTAGACCACCCTGGTCGTCAGATCCAAGAGACATGTGACTAAAGTTATCATTAGTTAGTTAGTCAACAACCAGCGTAACAAACAATAAACCCGAAGACAAAGATACAGATCCAGGTCTAGTGCTCCACCGCTACTTCACCATGAAGCAGCATCTAAACTAAGAGCAACGAGATCTAAATATTAAAAAATGAGATCTACAACATAAAAATGTACTGCAACAATACTACTACGCTCAAACAAGCAGAAACTCGCTGACACAGAGCATCAGATCTGAAATGGAAAATGGGAATCAGGGAAGGAGGTATACCTTGCTCTTGGTGACGGAGTCGTTGACGTTGATGGCGGGGAAGAGGAGGGTGCCGGACTCCTGCATCTGGTAGAGCCTCTTGACGCCGGTGGTGGTCTCCTCGGAGACACCGACGAGCCTCTCCTTCATCTTGCGGTACTTGTTGGCGTCGGTCTTGAGGCCGTCGCGGATGATGGTGAGGACGATCTTGAACTCGGGGTTGTCGGTGGACTCCGGGTCGGGGACCTTGCCGGACTTCTCGAACTCCTCCTCGGCCTTGACGCCCTCGTGGATGAGCAGCGTGGCGTCACCGCCGTCGTCGACGATGAGGTCGGGGCCGCCGCCGACGCCCCAGTCGAGGCACCGCTCGGTGCACCACCAGTACTCCTCGAGGGTCTCGCCCTTCCAGGCGAAGACGGCCGCGGAGTCGCGGGCGATGGCGGCGGCGGCGTGGTCCTGGGTGGAGAAGATGTTGCAGGAGCACCAGCGGACCTCGGCGCCGAGGGCGGTGAGGGTCTCGATGAGCACGGCGGTCTGGATGGTCATGTGGAGGGAGCCGGAGATCCGGGCGCCCTTGAAGGGCTGCGAGGGGCCGAACTCGGTGCGGCAGGCCATGAGGCCGGGCATCTCGACCTCGGCGAGCTCGAGCTCGAGGCGGCCGAAGTCGGCCTGGGAGAGGTCCTTGACCTTGTACTCCCGGCCGGAGGAGGTCTTCTCCACGGAGAGCGCCATGGAGAAGGTTGGTGGATCGGATCTGGCAGAGGAGGAAGAAGAGTGATTGGGAGGGAGGAGAGGAGGCGGCGATGGTAGAGGGTGGGGGTGAGGAGGGTTTTATGGGGAACGGCTCCGGCGGAAATGGACCAACTACATTCTGCAATTCCGCAAATTCTCCAATCCAGGCCGTTCGATTGCACATCAACGGTCGCAGGCGCGCCTCACCAAACCACCACGAGATTTGTCAGGAAAACCCTACCGGATGAGATATATTTTTGCAAAACTCACCTCGTAGTATGTTCGGTTTTATCTCCAGGTCCAGCCAGATATTACTAATTTTGGAAAGAGCCAGGGCTCAAATTAGACAACCCCGGCATTACAACAAAGTCCATGAGAAAAAGAAAATACAATTTCACATGTGTCGATGTCACCGATGAAGTTCCGTCATCGGTAGAACAAGAAAGTAATACCCTCTCGAGATGTTTTTTTTTTTTGCAATTCACCATGTGGTTGGTTCGGTTCTCTCCAGGACCCACCTGATATTTACTATTTCACAAGAAAAGCAAGGGCTCAGATTAGACAACATGTGTAATAAGAGAGACCTTGGAAACAAAAACACAAACTAGTTCTCAAAACTTCCGTCATCATCTCCGGAACAAGAAAGTGATGTCAACGCATGTAAAAATGACACAACAACATGGATCCACGAGTCGCATGAGAAGTTGAAAGTTGGGTTGAAGAGCGTGCCCATGTAACCTTTGTTGTCTCTGCCATCACGGAAGGGAGGTAGAGGATGATGACCGCCCTTGACCTGAGAGCTGACGCCGACATCAAAATCGCAATGCATCGTCGACCTCATCACGTACGAGACTAAACACGCACCCAAGGTTGTGATTCTACCATATGTTCTTTTTAGAAAAAAAGCATCAACCAATACATTAAATAACACTTGGGATCGCAATATAATCAGTGTGGAGGATAACTCTTAGTATGGGAGGAACATCGTGAATCGGTACTTGATCACCAAACTTCCTGGCATGTGCAACTAGTTCATAAGCCATCTTATTCCTTTCTCTCTTCACTACGTTGATTGAGACATCTTGGAATGTAGCCATCACAGCTCCCCCGATCCAAACTAACCTCTCTCGTTCAACGATCTTGGTTAGTGGAATCTACATTGCTATGATTCTGATAATTAAGATTCTATGATTTACGATCTTAGCATCACAACTTCGTTATGATTCATAATCACGATTCTGATGATGATAATCCCCCTCTCAACCCCTCCCCGCCTCGTGGAGCATGGTTAAATGTTTTTCGCTAGGATTTAGCTTTATGGCGATGGTCGCTCGGCTAGTAGTAGTGGTGTTGACTGAGTAAAAGACCTTCGGCTCCTATCGTATCTCAAGGCGCTCTATGGAGCGTTGCCAATGAGCTTCTGAAAACTTGACCATGTTGTTCTTCACGGACGACGAGTTTGGTGTCTCTACTCTCTATCTATGTGGCTCCATGTGTATCGACCACGACAACATCACCTTTTTCAACAACTCGTTCTTCTAAGCCTATGCGAGCAAGGTATGCGGCTTGGCTTAGCGATACCAACAGATCTATCTGTCAAGATCGGGTGATGCCCCGGCTCGATATGCTTGGCGCCATAAACTAGGTTCAATCCTTCACAAGTCTTTGTAGGTACTTCATTGACTGGTATTCTTGATCTTGTCCACACCAACAAGAGGTATCGGCCGCAACAACGATGAGCTTGGATGTGTGATGTATTCTTTTACTTAGTATCAATTTTGTGTTTGTGAGGTCAATTACATTGTTGTATGTATCCAACAATCGCTTAATCTACTATATATTATTTGGTTGTGAGGTCAATTATATGGTTGTGTCAAATATCCTGTTGATATTTTTTATAAAGAATACTCTCTTGATCTAGTAGTATACTATCTGGTTGTATTTCAAAGAAGATATATTGATTGTGCATGCGTACGTAGGAGCAAAGAAATTTGCCCTGTCTACCACCTACCACTCCATACGAAATTAAATTGATAATGATTGTGCGTCGTGGAAGACGGGTGCCCTTCCACAATCTCGATCGGTAGGTGCAACCGCACATGTGGTTGGTGAGGAGAGATCTGAGCTTTTTATTTACGGGCAGAGAGATCTGAGCTTTTTGGTTGGCCACAACACATTGACTGCAACAACCGTGAAGGTGACAGACACGGTAGGCGTCCACAGAAAATCCTGGTGTGGGCTGGGCACCCGACCCACCCCACCAGTCCACTCCGCACCAACCCCCAAAGCGCCACGTACCCCCTCTCTTTCGGCAGTACGCTAGTGTACCCATCATGCCAGCTAACGTAAATTAGGGTCGATCGTTGCCGGTGTCGACATGCTTTCTACGCATGATCTCATCGGTCTGCCCCTGCTCCATCAGTGGAAGGCAGCAATGTTCGGCGTAATTTTGTGCTCGTGGACCAGAAATATTTGGCCAGAGGCCAGAGCAAATATCTGATCGGCCGGTCACCTTTTCTTGGTCCAAAAGCTATATGGCATGTAGACGTATTTATTCTTCTGCAGTTTTTTTTTTAAAGGTCTTCTTCTGCAACATGGCAAGTGAATGTTTATTCAGAAACATTCGACATCCAAATCCCTATGTAACAGAACCCAAGGTCCAAAGACAACATGTTGTAACTGAGAGGTCATATATGTTGCCATGTTGGGTCCCCGCAAGAGAGTTAAATATTCAGAGGCGGCGCTGCCTTTCCCCGTGCAAATGGAAACAGTTCAGGCTGTGTAAGAGCAAGTAGAGCATGGTTAATACTTCTCGGTCCTTTTACTCCCATGGAACCAGCTCTAGCACGTGCTTCTACGCACTTTGTAAGAGTGAAAGATGTGTCATATAATAAAAAAATACATTCTTATAATTAATTATTGTAAATGTTGACTATAAAATAAGTTATAGATGACATAACAATAACTTATAGTCAAAGTTGATTATAATATTAACCATGCTCTAAAGCCACTGATCACGATGGCATCTTTGATTAACTAATGCAAGTCGCGCCAGCTATGCTGGTGGAGCGCGTGATGGATCGATCGTGTGGTTGGTGGGTTTGCATTAGTAGGCGACGATGTGTTTACGTGAGCTACTGGGATAGCACGGCCAACATGTGGCTCTAGCCAGTGTGGTGGTTCTACGTTGCCATCAAGGTGCTCTACGAGAGTAGAAAATGGGGAGGGAGGCTGGAAAATGAGTACTACTCCGTGGAGGTGGAATCTTGCCGGATGGTGACATCTTCGCATGTGATGACTTCATTTGGTCATTTGCCACCATGTCACCAAATGTTTGGTTAAGGTAGGTCTCGGATAAGCCATTTTTGACCGAGGGTTGGATATACACACACGATAGAGTCTCGGAGCAACTTCAACCGTGCGACACGTTTTGTGCGTGCTCGTCTGTTTGGATTGCCGCGAATACAAAAGTCGGCCTAACGCGTCGACCTAAATGGACGTGTGTCCGATTTTTGTCCGTCCGCAATCCATTTTAGACTCAAATTTAAGCGGCATTTACGTCGGTGCGGACACGAAGCGGACACGTGCCTCAGCCACATAGTCCTTCCCCGGGCCCGCCCGTCGATGGCACAATCTCCCTCTTTTTATCCCTTTTTCCACCCTTCGCTGGCAAGTGCACAAACCCTAGGTCGGCGTCCATTTTTCCCGGCCACCTTGCTCTCCATCCCCTCTCTCCTTCACCCAACAACACATTCACCGGCAGGGTGCCTCCCTCGTGCCGGTAAGGGCGGACGAGTGGTGGATCTGCGACGGCGGTGGCGAGATTTGGCGCATCCTGCCGGCGGGATTTGGCGAATCCGACCGTTGACGGACTGCGCTTACCATGGATTTGCCGGAACCAATCCACCCGGTCTGGGCAATGCCTCGGTGCCGCATGCAGGCACTCAATCCGCCTCTAGCCGCCCGAATCTGTATCATCGATGGTCCGCCGGCAAAGCCACGGACGACCGTCGCCCTGGCTCGGCGTAGGCATAGAGGCTTGCCGGCTCACCATTGTAGTTCATAAAGTGCGACGATGAAAGCACAATATGCTACCTTGTTGGTTTTCATAATTCATGACAACATACATTGTCTCTTGGACTAATACCTTCATCTAGTGTATTTCAGATAAAGTCTATAGAGAGAGATGAGTTGGCAAAAAGGAGTGTGGAGAGTATCCCATGAAGAAGAAGGAGAAGGAATAGCATTGGCAGAGCTTCAAGCAAAGAGGACTCTACATTTTACTTTGTGAGAAATCACTTTGAGTCCATAGAAAAGCCAATACTATTAAAAGGGGGGTATGGTACTGTTGGTGAACAAAATGCTCATATGTGCACAAGTGATAGTCACCACATACACCCACAAGCTCTTCCACAAAAGTCTTTCCAAAGCCAAATATCCAAAATCGGTGCAACCAACACTTTCCACTCGGTGCCACCGATTCGCAGCCTCAGACAGACTCGGCCAAACCCTAGCCATTCGATGCAACCGATTCTGCTTCGGTGCCACCGAGTTTGTGTTGCCAACTTCCTGTTACGCAAAATCGCAAAATCGGTACCACCGGGTTTGTTGAATCGGCGTCACCGAGTCTAGCAATCTGATCGTTGGTCATCTTATCGGTGCAACCGAGTTTTATGTGTCGGTCTCACCGAGATTCAAAAGTTGCTACCTTTGAGGCAACTCGGTACCACCGAGATTAACACATTGGTGTCACCGAGTCTGGCTTATTAGGTGTAACGGTTGGATTTTTGGAGATGGTTATATATATATATATCCCTCCACCACCACTTACTCGCAAGAGAAGCACTCAGAACAGATCCCTACCTATCCTATCAGATTTTCTGAGAGAGAGCCACCTACTCATGTGTTGAGATCATGCCATTCCATTCCAACCATATGAATCTTGATCTCTAGCCTCCCCAAGTTGCTTTCCACCCAATCAACCTCTTCCACCATAACCAAATCTGTGAGAGAGTGATTATGTGCTGAGGAGTCTATCATCTTGAAGTGCAAGAGCAAGGAGTTCATCGACATTATCGAGCCTATTACCTTTTGGAGGGTGGTGCCTCTTAGATTGGTTAGGTGTCGCTTGGGAGCCTCCTACTTCGTGTTGTGAAGTGAACCAAGAAGTTTGTAAGGGCAAGGAGATCGCCTACTTCGTGAAGATCTACCCATAGTGAGGCTAGTCCTTCGTGGACGGAAGCCGTTATGGAATAGTCAAGGTTGCTACTTCGTGGACCCTTATGGGTGGAGCCCTCCGTGGACTCTCGCGATTGTTACCCTTCGTGGGTTGAAGACTCCATAAACGTGGACGTACGATAGCACCACCTATCGGAACCATGGGAAAAATCTTCGTGTCCTTCATGCGTTTGATCTTCCTATCTCTACTCTTTACTTCCATGTGCAATGTCTTTTATTTCCGCTGCTATACTTGATGACCTGCATGTGTAGGGTGTTGGAAATATGCCCTAGAGGCAATAATAAACTAGTTATTATCATTTTTCCTTGTTCATGATAATCGTTTATTATCCATGCTATAATTGTATTGATCGGAGACTTAGATGCATGTGTGGATACATAGACAAAACCATGTCCCTAGTATGCCTCTAATAGACTAGCTCGTTGATCAAAGATGGTTAAGGTTTCCTAGCCATGGACATGAGATGTCATTTGATAAACGGGATCACATCATTCGGAGAATGGTATGATGGACAAGACCCAAACTACAAACGTAACATATGATCGTGTCAGTTTATTGCTACTGTTTTTTGCATGTCAAGTATATGTTCCTATGACCATGAGATCATGCAACTCACGGATACCGGAGGAGTGCCTTGTGTGTATCAAACGTCACAATGTAACTAGGTGACTATAAAGGTGCTCTACAGGTATCTCCGAGGGTGTCTGTTGAGTTGGCATGGATCAAGACTGGGATTTGTTACTCCGTGTGACGGAGAGGTATCTCAGGGCCCACTCGGTAATACAACATCACAATAAGCCTTGCAAGCAATGTGACTAAGTGTTAGTCATGGGATCTTGTATTACGGAACGAGTAAAGAGACTTACCGGTAATGAGGTTGAACTAGGTATGGAGATACCGACGATCGAATCTCGGGCAAGTAACATACCGAAGAACAAAGGAAACATCATACGGGATTAACTGGATCCTTGACATAGACGTTCGACCGATAAAGATCTTCATAGAATATGTAGGAACCAATATGGGCATCCAGGTCCCGCTATTGGTTATTAACCGTAAAGGTATCTCGGTCATGTCTACATAGTTCTCGAACCCGCAGGGTCTGCACACTTAAGGTTCGATGATGTTTCGATAGTATAGAATTATGCATGGTGGTGACCGGAGGTTGTTCGGAGTCCCGGATGAGATCCTGGACGTCACGAGGAGCTCCGGAATGGTCCGGAGGTAAGGATTGATATATAGGAAGTCCTATTTTGGTCGCCAGAAAAGTTTCGGGCTCATCGGTAGTGTACCGGGAGTGCCGGTAGTGTACCGGGAGACCATCGGGAGGGGGATTTCGACCCAAGAGGCTTCATGGGCTGTGGGAGAGTGAATATCACCCCTTAGTGGGTGATGGAAACTCCCACACAAGGCCCATGTGTCTGGAGAAGAAAACCCAATAGGAAAAGGTGGAAAAAGGCAAAAAAAAGGAGCAATCCTAGTCCTACTAGGATTGGAGGAGGAGTCCTCCTCTCCTAGTAGGTTCGGCCGAACCATAGGAGCCTTGGACCTTGCGACAAGGCTCTCCTCCTCTCCTCCTATATATACTGGTAGGTTTTAGGGTTTTGCACTAGAATTTTTAGCCACGTGCTGCCCGTTCCTCCAGTGCACAGTTTCTCCTCTAGATCGGATTCCTGCAGTGCTTAGGCGAAGCCCTGTCGGAATAGCTCCACCACCGTCTCCGGAGCACCGTCACGCTGCCGGAGAACTCTTCTACCTCTCCGCTCCCTCTTGTTGGATCAAGAAGGCGGAGATCGTCATCGAGTTGTACATGCGCTGAACGCGGAGGTGCCGTCCGTTCGGCGCTAGATCGAAAGGATCGTGATCAAGATCACGAGACGGATCGTGATGAGTTCGCGAGACGGATCGTGATGAGTTCGCGGAACGGATCGTGATTGGATCGCGGGACGGATCGTGATGAGTTTGCGAGACGGATCGTGATGAGTTCGCGGTACGGATCGTGATGAGTTCGCGGGACGGATCGTGATTGGATCGCGGGACAGATCGTGATGAGATCACGGGACGCTCGGCGATTTGGATCGCGAAGATGTTCGACTACACCAACCGCGTTTCTTAACGCTTCCCGCTTAGCGATCTACAAGGGTACGTAGATCCACTCTTCCTCTCGTAGATGCTCATCACCATGGATAGATCTTGCGTGTGAGTAGGAATTTTTTTGTTTCCCATGCGACGTTCCCCAACAGTGGCATCATGAGCTAGGTCTATGTGTAGATGAGATCTCAAGTAGAACACAAAAGGTTTGTGGGCGTTGATGCTTAGATTGCTTCCTCCCTTGGTCGGATTTTGGTTCAGCGGTATTGTGAGATGAAGCGGCCCGGACCAACATTACTCATACGCTTACGAGAGACCGGTTCCCTCGACCGCAACTTGTTGCATAGATGGCTTGCGGGTGCTAGTTTCTCTTACTTTAGTTGGATCGGATTCAACAAAGGCGGTCCTTGAGAAGGTTGAAAAGCAACTAATGTATCACCATTGTGGTTTTTGCGTAGATGAGAATTGTTCTTGCTTGATACCCATAGCAGCCACGTAAAACATGCAACAACAATTAGAGGACGTCTAACTTGTTTTTGCAGGGTATGTTGTGATGTGATATGGCCAATTACATGATGTGATATATGTGATGTATGAGATGATCATGTGATGTATAGATTATCACGACTTGCATGTCGATGAGTACGGCAATCGGCAGGAGCCATAGGGTTGTCTTTAATTATTGTATGACCTACGTGTCAATCATTAAGCGCTATGTAATGCTTTACTTTATCGCTAAGCGGTAGCAATAGTAGTAGAAGCTTGGTAGGCGCGACAACCCCGATGGCGACATGTTGATGGAGATCAAGATGATGGAGATCATGGTGTCGTGCCGGTGACGATGGAGATCATGCCGGTGCTTTCAAGATGGAGATCAAAAGCACAAGTTCATGGCCATATCATGTCACTTATGATTTGCATGTGATGTTAATCCTTTTATGCACCTTGTTTTGCTTAGGACGACGGTAGCATTATAAGGTGATCCCTCACTTAAATTTCAAGATGAATTGTGTTCTCCCCGAGTGTGCACCGTTGCGAAAGTTCGTCGTGTTGAGACACCACGTGATGATCGGGTGTGATAGACTCTACGTTCACATACAACGGGTGCAAGCCAGTGTTGCACATGCAGAACACTCGGGTTAAACTTGATGAGCCTACCATGTACAGACATGGCCTCGGAACACAAGAGACCGAAAGGTCAAACATGAGTCATATAGTAGATATGATCAACATGATGATGTTCACCATTGAAACCACCTCAACTCACGTGATGATCGGACTTGAGTTGGTGAATTTGGATCATCTATCACTCCAATGACTGGAGGGATGTCAATTTGAGTGGAAGTTCTTAAGTAATATGATTAATTGAACTCATTATCATGAACATAGTCAGTAGTGTCTTTGCAAACTGTGTTGTAGATTACTAGCTCACGCTGTAGCTCCCTTGAATTTTATATGTTCCTAGAGAAATAGAGTTGAAAGATGATGGTAGCAATATTGCGTACTGGCTCCGTGATCTGAGGATTGTCCTCATTGCTGCACAGAAGGCTTATGTCCATAATGCACCGCTCGGTGCGCCAACCCCTCTAGCGTTGTTTGTAGATGTTGTGAACATCTGACAGGCACGTTCTGATAACTACTTGATAGTTTAGTGCGTCATGCATTACATCTTAGAATTGAGGCTCCGAAACGTTTTGAATGTCATGGAACATATGAGATGTTCTAAGAGCTGAAATTAGGATCTCAGGCTCGTGCCCGTGTTGCGAGATATGAGATCTCCAACAAGATTCTTTGCCTGTAAGATGAAGGAGAATACCTCAGTCGTTGAGCATGTGCTCAGATTGTCTGGGTGCTACAATCGCTTGAATCGAGTGGGAGTTGATCTTCCAGAGATAGTGATTGATATTGTTCTCCAAGTCACTGTCACTAAGCTACTAGAACTTGGTGATGAACTATAAACGCCAGGGATAGAAATAATGATCCCTGAGCTGTTCGCGATGTTTGACACCGCGAAGGTAGAAATCAAGAAGGAGCATCAAGTGTTGATGTTTAGAAAAACCACTAGTTTAGAGAAGGGCAAGGGAAAGGAGGGAAACTTCATGGATAGCAAGTCAGTTGCTGCTCCGGTGAAGCAACTCAAAGTTGAACCCAAACCCGAGACTAAGTGCTTCGATTATGAGGAGAGCGGTCGCTGAAACGGAACAACCCTAGATACTTGGTAGATAAGAAGGCTGGCAACGTCGACAGAAGTATATTTGATACACGTGTTATTGATGTGTACTTTGCTAGTACTCCTAGTAGCACCTGGGTATTGGATACCGGTTCGGTTGCTAAATGTTAGTAACTCGAAATAAAAGCTACGGAATAAACGGAGAACTAGCTAAGGGTGAGGTGACGATGTGTGTTGGAAATGTTTCCAAGGTTGATGTGATCAACATCGCACGCTCTCTCTACCGTCGGGATTAGTGACAAACCTAAATAAATGTTTTTTGGTGTTTTGCGTTGAGCATGAACGTGATTGGATCGTGTTTATTGCAACACGGTTATTCATTTAAGTTAGAGAATAATGGTTATTCTGTTTACATGAATAATACCTTCAATGGTCAAGCACCCAGTGAGAATGGTTTGTTGAATCTTGATCGTGGTAATACACATGTTCATAACATTGATGCCAAAAGATACAAAGTTAATAATAATAGTACCACATACTTGTGGCACTGCCGCTAAATGTCATATTGGTATAAAATGCATGAAGAAACTCCATGCTGATGGATCTTTGGACTCATTCGATTTCGAATTGGTTGAGACATGCGAACCATGCCTCTCGGTCAAGATGACTAAGGACCCCGTTTTCTAGTTTGATGGAGCGGGCAAGTGACTTATTGGAAATGATACATGTTGATGTATGCAATCCAATGAGTCTTATAGCGTGCGGTGGATATCGTTATTTTCTTACGTTCACTGATGATTTGATTAGATATAGTGTATATTTGCTTAATGAAACACAAGTCTGAATCGTTTGAAAGGTTCAAGCAAATTCAGAGTGAAGTTTAAGATCATCGTGACAAGAAGATAAAAATGTCTACGATATGATCGTCGAGATGAATATCTCAGTTGCGAGTTTGGCATACAACTTTAGACAATGTGAAAATTGTTTCACAACTCACGCCACCTGGAACACCATAGTGTGATGGTGTGTCCGAATGTCATAGTCATGCTCTATTGGATATGGTGCATGCTATGATGTCTCTTATCGTTTTGTTACTATAATTTTGGGGTTATGCATTAGAGACAAGTACATTCACTTTAAATAGGGCACCATCTAAATCCGTTGAGATGACACCGTGTGAATTATGGTTTGATAGAAACCTAAGCTATCATTTCTTAATGTTTGGGGCTGCGACGCTTGTGTGGAAAATGTTTTCACCTAATGAGCTCGAACCCAAAATGGACAAATGCATCTTCATAGAATACCCTAAGAACAGTTGGGTGAACCTTCTATCTCAGATCCAAGCATAAAATGTTTGTTGCTAAAACTGGGTCCTTTCTCGAGAAAAAGTTTCTCTTGAAAGAATTGAGTGGGAGGAAGATAGAACTTGATGAGGTTATTGAACCTCTATTTCAACCAGAGAGTAGCGCAACGCATGAAGTTGTTTCTGTGAAGCCTACGTTAGTTGAAGAGGAAGTTAATGATGATGATCATGAAGCTTCGGATCAAGTTACTATCGAACCTCGTAGGTCGACAAGGACGTGTACTGCTCCTGAGTGGTGCGGCAACCCTGTCTTAGAGGTCAAGTTGTTGGACAAAGATGAACCTACGAACTATGGAGAAGCGATGATGGGCCCGGAAACCAACAAATGGTTAGAGGCCATGAAATTCGAGAAAGGATCCATGTATGAAAACCAAGTATAGACTTTGGTGGACTTGCTCATTGGACGGCAGGTCGTTCAGTACAAATGGATCTTTGAAATGAAGACAGACGCTGATGGTAAATGTCACCATTTGTAAAGCTCGACTTGTTGCAAAGAAGTTTACGAGTTCAGGGAGTTGACTGCGATGAGACTTTCTCACTTGTACTGATGCTAAAGTCTGTTGAAATTATGTTAGCAGTTGCTGCACTTTCAATTATGAAATCTGGCAGATGGATGTCAAAACATCGTTTCCTTAACGGTTTACTTGAGGAAAGGTTGTATGTGATACAACCAGAAGGTTTTGTTAGTCCTAAGGATGCTAAAAGGTGTGCAAGCTTCAGTGATCCTTTTATAGACTGAAGCAAGCATCTCGAAGTTGGAATGTACACTTTGATGAGGTGATCAAAGTTTTTGAGTCTATACAAAGTTTATGAGAAACTTGTATTTGCAATAAAGTGAGTGGGAGCAGTATAGAGTTTCTGATAAGTATATGTGGATGACATATTGCTATTCGGAAATAATGTGGAATTTCTGGAAAGCATAAACGGTTGTTTGAAAAGTGATTTTCAAAGGAAGACCTAAATAAAGCTACCTAATTGTTGAGCATCAAGATCTATAAAGATAGATCAAGATGTTTGATAAGACTTTCAATGAGTACATACCTTGACAAGATTTTGAAAGGATTCAAAATGGATTAGTCAGAGAGAAGTGTTCTCGCCTGCTTTGTAAGGTGTGAAGTTGAGTGAGACTCAAAGTTCGACCACGGCAGAACAAAGAGAAAGGACGAATGTCGTTCCCTATGCCTTAGCCATAGGCTCTGTATAGTATGCCATGCTGTGTACCGCACCTGTGTGTGCCTTGCCATGAGTCCGTCAAGGGGTACAAGAGTGATCCAGGAGTGGATCACTGGACAGTGGTCAAGATTATCCTTAGTAACTAAAAGACTGGGGAGATGTTTCTCGATTATGGAGGTGATAAAGAGTTCGTCGTAAAGAGTTAATGGTGTGATGGACAAGTCCCAAACTACAAATGTAGCATATGATCGTGTCAGTTTATTGCTACTATTTTCTGCATGTCAGTTATATGTTTCTATGACCATGAGATCATGCAACTCACGGATACCGAAGGAGTGCCTTGTGTGTATCAAACGTCGCAACGTAACTGGGTGTCTATAAAGGTGCTCTACAGGTATCTCCGAGGGTGTCTGTTGAGGTGGCATGGACCAAGACTAGGATTTGTTACTCCGTGTGACGGAGAGGTATCTCAGGGCCCACTCGGTAATACAACATCACAATAAGCCTTGCAAGCAATGTGACTAAATGTTAGTCACGTGATCTTGTATTACATAACGAGTAAAGAGACTTACCGGTAACGAGGTTGAACTAGGTATGGAGATACCGACGATCGAATCTCGGGCAAGTAACATACCGAAGAACAAAGGGAACATCATACTGGATTAACTGAATCCTTGACATAAAGGTTCGACCGATAAATATCTTCGTAGAATACGTAGGAACCAATATGGGCATCCAGGTCCTGCTATTGGTTATTGACAGTAAAGGTGTCTCGGTCATGTCTACATAGTTCTCGAACCCGCAGGGTCTGCACACTTAAGGTTCGGTGACGTTTTGGCAGTATAGAGTTATGCATGGTGGTGACCAAAGGTTGTTCAGAGTCCCGAATGAGACCCCATACGTCACGAGGAGCTCCGGAATGGTCCGGAGGTAAAGATTTATATATAGGAAGTCCTATTTTGGTCGCCGAAAAAGTTTCGGGCTCATCGGTAGTGTACCGGGAGTGTCGGTAGTGTACCGGGAGACCATCGGGAGGGGGGTTTCGACCCAAGAGGCTTCATGGGCTGTGGGAGAGTGAATATCAGCCCTTAGTGGGCTGGTGGAAACTCCCAGACAAGGCCCATGTGGCTGGAGAAGAAAACCCAATAGGAAAAGGTGGAAAAAGGCAAAAAAATGAGCAATCCTAGTCCTACTAGGATTGGAGGAGTCCTCCTCCTCTCCTAGTAGGTTCGGCCGAACCATAGGAGCCTTGGACCTTGCGCCAAGGCTCTCCTCCTATATATACTGGTGGGTTTTAGGGTTTTGCACTAGAATTTTTAGCCACGTGTTGCCCGTTCCTCCAGTGCACAGTTTCTCCTCTAGATCGGATTTCTGCAGTGCTTAAGCGAAGGCCTGCCGGAATAGCTCTACCACCATCTCCGGAGCGCCATCATGCTGCCAGAGAACTCTTCTACCTCTTTGCTCCCTCTTGCTGGATCAAGAAGGCGGAGATCGTCATCGAGTTGTACTTGTGCTGAACGCGGAGGTGCCGTCCGTTCGGCGCTAGATCGGAAGGATCGGGATCAAGATCGCGAGACGGATCGTGATGAGTTCGCGGGACGGATCGTGATGAGTCCGCGGGACGGATCATGATTGGATCGTGGGACGGATCGTGATGAGTTTGCGAGACGGATCGTGATGAGTTTGCGGGACGGATCGCGATGAGTTTGCGGGACGGATCGTGATTGGATCGCGGGACAGATCGTGATGAGATCGCGGGACAGATCGTGATGAGATCGCGGGACGCTCGGCAATTTGTATCGCGAAGATGTTCGACTACACCAACCGCGTTTCTTAACGCTTCCCGCTTAGCGATCTACAAGGGTACGTAGATCCACTCTCCCTCTCGTAGATGCTCATCACCAGGGATAGATCTTGTGTGTGCATAGGAATTTTTTTGTTTCACATGCGACGTTCCCCAACATAGGGTGTGCTAGACTTGTTATAATTTCTAAAATATTCCAACACATAACTTTGCACCTTGTGTAGATTTTAAATTCCTGCTAGTAGTCTATTCACCCCCGTCTAGACATACTCTTCTAGTGATCCCGCAGACGACTGCCCGTTGCAGGTCGTTAGGCGCGTTTCTTGGACGCTGGAACATCCCGGTTGGGTGTTCGTCAAGTGCATAAATTATAGGGGTATGATTTTAGGGCGTCCTTTTGCTCTTTAATTCAATGAAATTTCGGTAGCTTATAACTGCTCACTTTTGTGTGTAGGTCAGATTCCACTTTTGGTTTTGAGAAGAAGAATACATCGGTCTATTGATCTCACGAAATTTGCTAGGTGTTTGTGCACTTCTAAATAGAATTGAAGGTGTAGATGAGAGTAAAGAAGATACCAAAGGAGAAGCAACGTCTAATTCTTTGGAACCGAAGAACAAAGACGTTGTTAAGCTCAAGAGTCCGCAAATCAAACAATGAAGACATAGAAAAGATCTTAGTCCAACTAGTAGTAGCAGTTATGAAAGTTGGATATCTTTTAAAATGTCTAATTGTGGTTCTTTTCTTCTTTGGTCTTGTACTCATAACGAAGAATTTGTAAAAAAGCATGTATGAATGCATTTGATGAAATAAAAATAGCGTGCAAATTCCCCATGATTGTCGGGAATATAATGTTTGGTGGATGTATATTTTCCCCATGATTGTCGAAACTTGTATGTTTCTAAGCAACGGAAAACAAATTCACACACGAGAAAAGTAATTAGGTTCTAATTATCTCAAAAGTAGTTTGGTCACTTACATCCCTCTTGTACTAGCGCAAAACCCTAGCTGTTGTTGCCAGGTCGGTGGTGTGATTCATCTTCTTTGACAGTGGGTGTGGTGGTCTCAATGAAGGATCTCCCATTTGGGGGTTTGGATTTGTATATGATGCCTCAAGGATGTGGCGATAGATCTTGGTGATCACATGTCATCGTCGAGCTCAAGTTGATCGTTCGGCTAGATCAATGCCACTAGCGCCAGCTCCTGGTATTTCCTTGGCGCTTGCCAACATCCATGGATGCAACTATTAGGAGGTCATTATGCAAGTGGTAACCTTCAACTATTGGTTGGAGTAGTTGATTGGATTGGCTACACATGTGTTGGCATTGTATCAACGCCGGTCTCGCCATCTCTTTGGTGCAAACTAGCACTATCATATTATCATGGCAAAGATCCTGATAGTTTAACAACTATGGCTAGTAGTGATGATGTAGAGTTGTTTGGGTATGTGGTTGTTGATCCTTCTCCGTTGTGCGGCTATCTAGCTTGACACATTTTCAAGTGTTGTGGATACCCTCTTAGGCATAACCCTTCTTAGACAAAAACAATGTGTGCCTTGACTACTGCAACGGCTACCCTTCCACAATTTCCTTGTCCTATGCAATGGCAACTGACTCAATTTGTTGTCACTAGTAGAAAACAGAACTTTTGTCCATAGCATTAGTCCCGATGAGGTTTTGAACCGGCACTAATGAGAGCATTAGTCCCGGTTTAGGACGGGCATCATTAGTCCCGGTTCGTTCTGGACCTTTAGTCCCGGTTCGTGCCACGAACCAGGACTAGGGTGATGGTAGGTTGGTGTCATCCTGGGGCCCCACGATAAGCTTTAGTCCCGGTTCATGGCACGAACCGGGACTATAGGATCTCATTGCTTGATTAGCTCTTGCAATGCTCTATAAGTATAGTGATTTGTGGGTTTTAGTTTGGGAGTATTTATATGTGGTAGTTTATTTGATTTATATGCGATTTGAGCTCAAATTAATTTCTTACTTTGCATGTGTAGATGTGGTTTACTTAGTGCCTTCCCGTCCCCGTCCTAACCACCGTCGATCGCCCGCACCATCCCGTTGTCGGCACCACCTTGGCGAGCCTCTTGTTCTTATCCTTTTTATAAAAAAAATCATGTTTGTAAGATTTAGATAGTTACTTGTATAGTTTTCTTACCTATATGGTTGTTTGTTATACATAGTGACATGGTTTTGATATCCGTCCCCGTCGGCCCTCGTCGGGTTTATGATTCGGATGTGGTATATACTCTATTTTATAACTATTTATTGCATTTCGTGTTTATGACAATTATGCCCATCAAGTTGACATAGATATTTCTATCTAGGAGGTATGTGAACCGGAAATTCCAACCAACATAGATATTCTTGTCAAGAAGTTAAATTTAGTTGAAAAAGAAAACGAGTATTTGAAAGAAAAATTGAAAAGAGTTGAAGAAGAGAAGATGAAACTCGAGTTGTATGTTGCCGATGTCGTCGATGATCACAAGATCAAGATGGATGCAATGCGCTTGTTCATTAGTTTTGTTCGATGGTTGCGTTCAACATTAATGCTGAATTTTTGCAAACATATATTGTAGAAAGTCTATTGTAGAAAGTGATTGCTTTAGTGATGTATTTGCGAACATATATTAAGAAACTTCTTTAGTGATGCCACACAAACATATATTAAGAATGCTGAATGTTTGCATAGAATAAATTTGCATAGAAAAAAGTTGCATAGAAAAAAGCTGACCATGTATTAAAAATATTTTGATGTTTTATCTTAAAATTTGTAATGGGTTGACTTTCAGTCTGCCGACACTCCTTGAGTGACTGTCGGTCTGTTCAAGAAGGAAGGATGCCGACTGTTGTTGTGTGGGTCGCTTCCTTTCCTTCTTCTCACGATATGCCTTGGTAATGCACGATCGTGATATGCCTTGGTAATGCACGAGAGAAGGAGGGGAAGCGACCATCACCGACGGTCGAAATATCTGTGAGGGAGTTATTGGGTAACGTTGCATGGGAAACAAAAATTTTCCTACGCACACGAAGATCTATCCATGGTGATGAGCATCTACGAGAGGGAGAGTGGATCTACATACCCTTGTAGATCGCTAAGCGGGAAGCGTTAAGAAATGCGGTTGGTGTAGTCGAACGTCTTCGCGATCCAAATCACCGTGCGTCCCGCGATCCAATCACGGTCCGTCCTGCGATCCAATCACGATCCGTCCTGTGATCCGATCGTGATCCGTCCCATGAACTTGATCACGATACGTCTCACGAACTTGATCACGATCCTTCCGATCTAGCACCGAACGGACGGCACCTCCGCGTTCAGCACACGTACAGCTTGATGACGATCTCCACCATCTTGATCCAGCAAGAAGGAGTGGAGAGGAATAAGAGTTCTTCGGTAGCCTGACGGTGCTCCGGCGATGGTGGTGGAGCAATTCTGGCAGGGCTTCGCCTAAGCACTGTAGAAAACCGATCTAGAGGAGAAACTATGCACTGGAGGAACGGGTAGCACGTGGCTGAAAATCTAGTGCAAAAACCTCAATACCACCAGTATATATAGGAGGATAGGAGGAGAGGAGGCAGCTTGGCCTCCAAGCCTCTTAGGCTTTGGCCGA
Source organism: Hordeum marinum (assembly GCA_022496015.1). NCBI lineage: Eukaryota > Viridiplantae > Streptophyta > Magnoliopsida > Poales > Poaceae > Hordeum > Hordeum marinum. The sequence continues at coordinate 518,069,403 of CM039673.1, forward strand.
ACTAGGAGAGGAGGAGTCCACCTCCTCCACTCCTAGTAGGATTAGGATTCATCCTTTTTTTTCCTTTTTGCCTTTTTCCACCTTTTTCCTTTTGGGTTTTCTTCTCCAGACACATGGGCCTTGTCTGTGAGTTTCCACCAGCCCACTAAGGACTGATATTCACTCTCCCACAGCCCATGAAGCCTCTTGGGTCGAAATACCCCTCCCGAAGGTCTCCCGGTACACTCCCGGTACACTACCGATAAGCCCGGAACTTTTCCGGCGACCAAAACAGGACTTCCTATATATGAATCTTTACCTCCGGACCATTTCGGAGCTCCTCGTGATGTCCAGGATCTCATACGGGACTCCGAACAAACTTCGGTCACCACCATACATAACTCTATACTACCGAAACGTCACCAAACCTTAAGTGTGCAGACCCTGCGGGTTCGAGAACTATGTAGACATGACCGAGACACCTCTACGGTCAATAACCAATGGCGGGACCTGGATGTCCACATTGGTTCCTACATATTCTACGAAGATCTTTATCGGTCGAACCTCTATGTCAAGGATTCAGTTAATCCCGTATGATGTTCCCTTTGTTCTTCGGTATGTTACTTGCCCGAGATTCGATCGTCGGTATCTCCATACCTAGTTCAACCTCGTTACTGGCAAGTCTCTTTACTCGTTCCGTAATACAAGATCCCGTGACCAACACTTAGTCACATTGCTTGCAAGGCTTATTGTGATGTTGTATTTCCGAGTGGGCCCTGAGATACCTCTCCGTCACACGGAGTAACAAATCCCAGTCTTGATCCATGCCAACTCAACAGACACCCTCGGAGACACCTGTAGATCACCTTTATAGTCACCCAGTTACGTTGCGACGTTTGATACACACAAGGTACTCCTCCGATATCTGTGAGTTGCATGATCTCATGGTCATAGGAACATATACTTGACATGCAGAAAACAGTAGCAATAAACTTACACGATCATAAGCTACGTTTGTAGTTTGGGTCTTGTCCATCACATCATTCTCCTAATGATGCGATCCCGTTATCAAATGACATCTCATGTCCATGGCTAGGAAACCTTAACCATCTTTCAATCAACAAGCTAGTTCACTAGAGGCATACTAGGGACATTGTGTTTGTCTATGTATCCACATATGTATCCATGTTTCCAATTAATACAATTATAGCATGGATAATAAACGATTATCATGAACAAAGAAATACAATAATAAACACTTTATTTATTGCCTCTAGGGCATAGTTCCAACAGGAGTTGTCTACCATATATCAGAGAGGGAGTGCGCACCATATATACACCACGGGAGATGAGAGTGTAGCAAGGAAGACTCCATGGACCGAAAGTCAACCCGTGCTTAATAGTGATCTATGTGTTTAGTTTCTTGCTTAATAGTGCATACCCTGCTATGCAAGACGATATGTCCTTGACATGCTAGCTTTCGAAGAGATGTACAAGGTGGACACGAAGATATCTCACCTGAAAACGAAACATGGTTTCGATTTCGAGGTTAAGATCTTAAATGAAGTAGGTCACACTCATTTTGGATGTTCAGATTGGGAAATATTATGCAAGGCATATGGATTTGGGGAGGATATGAAGATAACACTCCATCTTGGCAATCCCGAAGATGAAAACATTTGGCTTGATCCGAACATGATTCTGATTCTGCCTCCGTGTGAGTTTGTTAAACAAATTTGTTAAATGATCTATATTTCTTATCTAAAAAATATTTGTTATTCATACCTACTGAACTTTTTTTTATAATTGACAGCTTATTTTCTCTCTTCCAAAGAAACACAAAAGATAATAGACGACACCTACTACAGTCATGGCTGAGAGCTAACTTGGGAGGAGAAGAATTATCTTATCTCCTTTGTCAATGATGTTCTGAACTTTAAGGTCATCTTTGCACTTGGCCAAAATTTAAGTAGATACGTGCCACTAGTCCACGAGTTATGCGCTACTAACATTCGTGCAAGTATCATGGTAAGATTTTTACTATTGTGTCACTAGTAATTAGTCCATCTTTTTCATACATTCTTCTGAAGTAAACTACACTGCTAACTATATATGTTACTATTATGTTCTTCAACAGAAGCTCCCGGATGTGGTTGTGCCTCCGTTTATGGTTGACGCGGGTGAGATGACAGTTGTTTGCGCGCGACCATGGTCGGAGGGTGTCAAATATGCATACTCAACTTCTAAAACAGATGGAGGCCTCAAAATCAAGGCTTGGAGAAAAATAGTGGCTGACCGAAGGCCACAAAATGGAGATAGATGGATCTCTATGCTCCATAACGGAGAAGGAGTTTTTTTTTCTGTTTTATGCCATGCTACCGGAGAGAGGGTAGGTGCTTGAGGATGGATAAAATTTACCTAGTAGTGGTTAACTTATTATGATGATCATAATGGTGATTGTTAAATCACTAGCACTTACTTAGTAGTAGTTAACTTATGATGATCATAATGGTGAGATTGTTATGTGACTAGAACTTACCTAGTAGTGGTTAACTATGATGATCTATAGAATTAATGGTGAGATTGTACATATATATGTGTGTGTGCACGTGTGTATGCATGGTCATACAAGAAATTCTATAATATATGATTGGTTCTACGAGAAACTCTATTATATATATGCATAACGTGTATAGTATGTAGTAGTGTAAAATATGTTTGAAATGAGAAATAATTAAATAGAAAACACAAAATAAAAAGAAAAAATAAACAATATATAAACCCTAAACCCCTAAATCCCTTTTAGTCCTGGTTGGTGTTACCAACCGGGACTAAAGGTCCCCCAGCCCCCGGCGCCGGCTCGTGCCACGTGGTGGTCCTTTGGTCCCGGTCCGTGTTGAACCGGGACTAAAGGGGGAGAGGGCTTTAGTCCCCACCCTTTAGTGCCGGTTGTTGAATCGGGACTAAAGGCCCTTACGAATCGGGACTAAAGGCTGATTCTACACTAGTGTGTTGCTCATGGTGAGGCGGGTCAGTGAAGGCGAGGTGCGACTAGAATTTTGTGATTGTATCAAAACATTGTCATTAAATGAATGTGTGGATGGAGGCATGGAGTTCTGGACTAGTCACTTTGGTTAGCTTCGGTGTGAATATGTCGACATCATCACCTACTATGCGGAGTGAAAATTCTAAGCCTTGCACTCGCTACTTGGCCCTGGTGATGATTACAACATTTCCATGACCTTTTCTTCTTAAAGGCACCGTTCTAGAAAATTGAAACTTAGTCCATAGGTGAAAATTTGCTCCTTGCGTATTATATTTTTGGCGAGTTTTTCATTCTTTTGGTTGTATTGTATCTGATATTCTTTGCAAGGAATGTGCATCTCTATTTGGTATTGAGGTCGGAATTAATTAATTATTTGTTTAACTAAATAAGAAAGTAATTCCACCATAGTTTATAGTTATATACTACATAACAAATTCCTTTCAAAATTAAATAGGGATACAACCCTCCGAAAAATAAGCCAATCACAAACTTGTATGCCCTGCTCAATATGAACCTCAACATATAGTATGCGGTCGCTTACTAGCTGACAATGTGTAACCCGTCATCGCTTTAAGAACTGTGTAAATAAAACTTTATATGCATGCGTATCCTTTTGGCCATTTGTATGGGACGATTCTTCGGATGAAGTTGTTTTCAGCAAAAGCAATATAACAGATAGAAGTGCACGCGGCACCTCGTGGATGGTCGCTTTTGGGAAAAGCTGCCGACGGTACCGAGGCGTTGCTCTCACTCTGGCCAAAGGCCATTGTTCGTTGCAGCATCCATAGTGGGATGACCCTTGTGTAACAAAAGTTCATTGTGTGTAATGGGAGTTGAGTTGACTCACAGTGAGACTGATCCGATTTTAGTAGGAATTAAGTATTTAATTATTTGAAAATTAAGTAATTCCACCATACCGTACAATCCTCTCAAAATTACACCGGCGATTAAAATTCCATGCAAAGTTAGGCCAGCCACAAGTTTAATGCATATTTTTTGTGTGAAAAGGAGGATGTAAAGTTTAATGCATATGGTTAATATTAACCTCAACGTATGTATGATAGCGAAATGGTTTGCAAACAGACAATGTGTCACCCATCATCCCTTAGAAAACGGTGAGAATATAACTTCATATGTCTTGATGGCTTCATATCCTGTTGGAGTTTTGTATGGAGATGATTCTTCAGACGAAGGCGTTTTCAGCGAAAGAAACGGAGTGATCTGTATGCGGCACCCCGTGGCCGATCGCGCTCGTGAAAAGCTGCCGACGCTTGCTACCGTCCATGTCGTGGGCTATTGCAAATCTGACAAATGAATGAGCACCAACCACCTGGGGCGAGTCACTGTTTGCTTTCAAGCAGATGTCGGGAAAGCAGCCAACGCAGCACTGCGTTTTCTAGGGCCCCGACGCGATATTTCCTGTAGGTCTTGAGGATCTCGATGAGAAGGGACTGCTCACTCCATTATTGTAGAAACAAGTAGTACTACCACAAGATGATGTACACCGGACTGTAAGGGCATTACAATCATAACATGTAAATCCAATCCCTCAAACACAGAAACACAGCGGACGTTGACCTGACGTGTCTAAAATAATTACTGCCACACTTACGTCTCTCATATACAAACCTTTAAACCCATACGTATCCATGCAATACCATGTAAAGGTCGATCATCACACACATTTCATCGGATCACCATTTCAACGTCAAAAATAAGCACAGTTCGTCATAGTTTAACGGCGGACAGTGCAAATTAATTTAAACATAGGTAAAATATAAACACAAGGGCGAAGGGCGGAGGAAATCATCATTTCCTCACCGGCCCCTTCCCTTTCCGGTCGTCCAAGCGGTCGTGCCCCTCCTCCGTGTAGGCGTCGGCGTGCGGTGGAACGTCGTCGTCGTCATCATCAGAGCCGGAGGTGGAGGCGTCGTTGTCGTCCTCGTCGGAGCTGCACCGCATGTCGGACAGCTTGCGGAGCAGGCGGTCCTGCTCCTTCGTGTGGCGGGCCGCTTTTGCCTTCGTCGCCGCCTCTTTCGCTGCCTCGCGCCCCGATAACTGGATGGCCAGTCGGAGCGCGTCAGCGTTCTTGCGGCGGAGGCGGTGGGCATCCGTCTCCGTCGCAGTCAGCGAGCGACGCAGGATGCCCCCGAGGAGCATGCCCTCGGGGTCGACCGAGCCGCTCGAGGTCGAACGCCGCACGACCAGTGCCTCCCTCTCCCTCGCTCGCTGTCGCTCGCGCCGGGCTGCATGCGCCTTGGACTCCGACATCCTCGTGCGCCTCATCCCCGACGTGGGCACGAGGACCCAACGGTGGCCGGGTACCGAGCAGAAGGTGGTGGCGTACGTAAACTGGAGCGGACCGGCCGGAGCCTGAGCTGCGCGCCTCGTGGAAAGGGCCTGCGACGTTGTCGGCGCTCTGTCGGCGTGCGACGGGCCCGGAGGATGCTGATCCACCACCGCATGGGACGCCTTGGTCCGGCAGCGAACGACACAACACGATGCGGAGGGCCACCTCCTCCACATCGATGTTCGACCTGTCTGAGCTGCTTCCGTCGTCGGCCATCAGACTGGAGTGCGGGGGATTGGAAGTGGAGTGGACGGAGACTGAACTGTCGGATGTCTAGGGATTCCGGATTGGGGGTATTTAGTGGGGTCCGTGGTGGGCTGGGTTGACGTGGTGGTGGGGTCGATGGTGGGCCAGGCCTGTCAGGCAGGCGTGCCTGGGCGCGCCCGGGCTCCCCATATCCGCCCCATATTTTGGCTGGATATGAGGGGTGTCGGTTAGCTCGGGCATTTGAGGCCCTCTTAGGGCGTCCGTTTGGGTCGCTTTTTCCTGACCGGGCACTGACCGGACGGGCTGTCCGGACGTTTGAGACGGATATAAGGGGTCTGACTGTAGGCGGATACAAGAGCATCTACACTCGGCCGTGTCAAATCCTCCTCGAAGGCCCGGATAGGCCGTCCGCTCATCGGTCACTAAATTTTGACCGTGTTGGACGTCTCAAACGGATCTTAAACGCTTGGGCTAATCGACATCCTTCATATCCAGTCCAAATATGGGACGAATATGGGGCGTCCGGGCACGTCCGGGAACGCCCGCCACGTTGGTCTGGCCTGCGCTGACCCGCATCGACCCCACATATATTCATCCCATCCACTCGCTCGACCAAACCCTAGCCACTTCACTCCACTCCCCTTCACTCCCATCCGCCACTCAAGCTCACCTCCGACCTTCTCTGACATGGCGCGCAGCGGATCTGAGTCCTTCACGTCCAGATCCATCGACCACGAGCTCATCCCACGCGGCCCCGAGGAGGAGATGGTCGTCCTGCTTGCGCTCCGCCGCTCCCGAGAGGTGGCCGCCCGACGATAGTGGGAATCTATTGCGTCTGCACAACTAGTGCATGGATCCGACATCGCTGCCTCACTGGAGGTGGTGCGGGCGGTCTGGTGTCCGAACGTCGTAGCGGACGCGCAACCCTCTGTTAGTGCGTTGAGGACACACCATGGGCGTCTGCGGACGCAATCATGGCACATCATTCTCACTGTCTGAGGCAGCGTGTGCGGGAGGCGGGGAGGCACTCGCGGCGATGGACGTTGGAGAGGTGGAGTCGCACTCTCCGTCGCCCCGTATGGTGAACCACCACGGGCACGTCAACCGCGTCGTGGTGGATGTCGGCTCCTCCCAGGAGGGATACGTCATCAACCTCATGTGCACTGGCACCGTTTGGGTTATGGGCTCCGAGGAGGAAGAGTAGGGCATGGGAGACGGCGGGCGCTCGACTCCTGTGAGCCGGCTGGTGTCCCATGTCCTACTCTACCTCATCAGTAACCAAACTGACACCACAAGGGGGCACAGACATCCGCCGTACATGGGCACGACGGAGCCGGACGAGCTCCGCTTAAAGATTGCTTTACATTGCATGTAAGAGTGGATTTGAGGTTTCTAATTTGAGGTATCCGGTTGTGAAATGCATTATTTGAGGCGTGACCGGCCAGTGTCCGCGAACACGCCCGAGGGTGTCTGCGGAGGCGCCCGAGGGTGTCCGCGGGCGTTTGAGGGGTCGGATTGGCCAACTCCGTCTATAGATGCTCCAAGGCTTTAAGTATTATAATTTTTGTTTAACTGAAAGAGAGAAAAGGGAAGAGAAAAGAAGCGGGCTACTAGTTCAGCCGGTTGCAGAGCTTGCTCCTAGATATTTCGTGAGAGAGTGAAGTAGGCCATTTATTAACAAAGTACCGGTACATATTTATATCTAATTATCTTACTGCCAAGCTGTAAGCTTGGCTATAGATGACGTACTGACATCATATAGCAAGCAATTGACTATATTATTAACCATACCCTAGAGAATATAGATTATGAATATCTTAAGATAAGATTTCGAAGGATATTTATGTTTGTAATATCTGGTTTATTTACTATTCCCTCCACTCCGTAATTGTTGTCTTTGCTTAATTTTGATGCTTCACAACTCTGATTTTCAATTGGTGTAAATGGTTGTGTGCCTGTGGTGATGTGCTTACACTTATGTGTCTATATTGTACTCGACGTTTGTAAGATAATAATAGTGTATTAATGTAATACATAAAATAGTTAGCTACATTTGATTTTTAAACCGTATTTGAATCAAGTAATAGTCCGTATGTCTTGAAAAATCAAAATGTATGTTACATCTTGAGACAGATAGAACAATTTCTTTTTCAAAACTATGATGTATGTTATAGCAAATTTTAAAACTATAGGGCTGAACGCAAAACATTTACAAATATGACCCCGTCGGCCTGCGGTGGGCCGAAGAGTGGCCCGTCGGCCTGCGGTGGGACAAAGAGAGGCCCGTCGGCCTGCAGTAGGCCGAAGATGGGCCCGTCGGCCTCTAGGTGACCGAAGAGCGCCCGTCGGCTTCCAGGCGACCGAAGAGCACTCTTCGGCTTCCCGTTGGTCGAAGAGTGTTAGGGGCACAAAACGTAATTAATATGGCCTCAATTGAAAAAGTTATCAACATGAAAAATCTTCGTCTCATCGAAACAATTTATTTTGATATAAAAATCGTCTTAATCGGAGGTTGTATGCAAACTATACAACCAAAACAAGGTCCGGGGCAGAAGCTGCAGAGTTACTTTGGACAAACCGAATGGATGTGAGAAAATTTGTCACGGGACACCCGGTGCACTTGGTGAGACCGTATGGAATATAGAAGAGTACACAAGTTTGGTCACGTTCACTCGGTGAGACTGAACCAAACCACTCGGAGTCCCCGCCTGGATCCGAAAAATTGCCAAAGATTCCTGTCCAAGTTAAAGTTAGGATTTTTGATCCGAAAAATTGTTCGTCTGCACCAGGAAGACTGCTTGCATACCGCGCTTCCGGCCGGGTCTCCTTCGACGTGAGCTACGATGCATCACCCCCACCGTCGAGGGTACACGGTGACGTTCTTGTGTGCATCACCCCCGGCGCCGAGGCTACACGGTGACGGGCCCGAGAGGTGACCATTGACTCTACTTTGCATGGTGGATGACGCCACCACCGAAAGTTTTGGTCTCAATTCCTGCCATCGCAACAGAGACATTTCTTCAATGCCCGCATGTGTCTTCCCGGTGCAGACGAACAATACCCACATCGATTTATGAGGCGGCTGGACTTCCCATACAATAAAAGGACTAAAAATTCTATCCAAAAATCTTTGGCAATTTTTCGGATCCATTCGGAGCCTCTAAGTTGTTTGGTTCGGTCTCACCGAGTGAACGTGACAAAACTTGTATACTCTTCTGTATTCCACACGGTCTCACCGAGTGCACCGGGTGCCTCATGACAAATTTTCTGACATCCATTCGGTCTGTCCAAAGTAACTCTGCAGCTTCTGCCTCTGACCTTGTTTTGCCTCTACAGGTTGCATAGGACCTTGGATTAAGACGATTTTTATATCAAAAGCAACCGTTTCAACGAGACAAAGATTTTTCATGTTGATAACTTTTTCATTTGAGGCCATCTTAATTATGTTTTGTGCCCCTGACACTCTTTGGTCAACGGGAAGCCGAAGAGTACTCTTCGGTCGCCTGGAGGCGGACGGGCCCCTCTTCAGCCCACCGTAGGCCGACGGGCCTCTCTTCGGCCCATCGCGGGCCAACGGGCCACTCTTCGGCCCATCGCAGGCCGACGGGGTCATATTTCTGAATATTTTGTGTTCGGCCCTATAGTTTTCAAATTTGCTATAAAATATGTCATAGTTTTGAAAAAAAATCGAGAAGACAGTAGCAAATGCTTCCCTCGTTAGGTCGTACCAACTCAAACAACGGTGGCGCTAGTCTCTTAGACCATCTACAACCGCATTTGGCAAGTCCTGGTCCTAGACACACCTGCAAACACTGGCTGTACATTTCCTCAATTCATGTCTTTGCATCTGCGTATCTCATATTCCGATCCCTATATCCATACAAATTCGTGCCACGTCCTACCTGGATTAACAAAATGATCAGACAGGAAACTGACATATAAGCTAATACCAAATGGGCATAATTCACATAAACAACACCAAAAGATTATCAAACGGTAATAAGTCACACAGTCCAACGATCCGACACATCGAAACCACATACTAGAACTAGATTATAAACAGGAGAGGGCGAGCTTCACCACTTCGTTGCCGGCCCTTTGCCCTTTCTATCACCGGCACACCTGTAGGAGTCCGCGGCACGAGTGTTGGAAATATGCCCTAGAGGCAATAATAAATTGGTTATTATCATATTTTCTTGTTCATCATAATCTTTTATTATCCATGCTATAATTGTATTGATCGAAAACTCAGATACATGTGTGGATACATAGACAACACCATGTCCCTAGTATGCCTCTAATAGACTAGCTCGTTGATCAAAGATGGTCAAGTTTTCCTAGCCATGGACATGAGATGTCATTTGATAATGGGATCACATCATTAGGATAATGATGTGATGGACAAGAACCAAACTATAAACATAGCACATGATCGTGTCAGTTTATTGCTACAAATTTTTGCATGTCAAGTATCTGTTCCTATGACCATGAGATCATGCAACTCACTGACACCGGAGGAGTAGCTTGTGTGTATCAAAGGTCACAACGTAACTGGGTGACTATAAAGGTTCTCTACAGGTATCTCTGAGGGTTTCTGTTGGGTTGGCATGGATCAAGACTGGGATTTGTTACTCCGTGTGTCGGAGAGGTATCTTAGGGCCCACTCGGTAATACAACATCACTATAAGCCTTGCAAGCAATGTGACTAAAGAGTTAGCCACGGGATCTTGTATTATGGAACGAGTAAAGAGACTTGCCGGTAACGATATTGAACTAGGTATGGAGATACCGACGATCGAATCTCGGACAAGTAACATACCGAAGAACAAAGGGAACAACATACGGGATTAACTGAATCCTTGACATAGAGGTTCAACCGATAAAGATCTTCGAAGAACATGTAGGAAGCAATTGGGCATCCAGGTCCCTCTATTGGTTATTGACCGTAGAGGTGTCTCGTTCATGTCTACATAGTTCTCAAACCCGCAGGCTCTGCACACTTAAGGTTCGGCGACGTTTCTGTAGTATTGAGTTATGTATGTTGGTGATCGAAGGTTGTTAGGAGTCCTGGATGAGATCTCAGACGTCACGAGGAGCTCCGGAATGGTCCGGAGGTAAAGATTGATATATAGGAAAGTGGTGTTCGAACTCCGGAAAAGTTTCGGGCATTTCCGGTAGTGTATCGGGAGTGACAAATGGGTTCCAGGGGACCACCAAGTGGGGCCATCACACCCCAAGGGTCCACATGGTCCTTAGTGGTGGCACACCATCCCCTGGTGGGCTGGGAGGCCAGCCCAAGAAGGCCTATGCGCAGGAGGAAGGAGTAGGGGCCAAGTAGGAGAGAGTCTCCTTCCCTCTGGTTCGGTTGAAGCCCTCCTTGTAGGATGGGCTAGGCTGCCTCCTCTCCTATCCCTCCTATATATACTAAAGATTTTTGAGGGCAGCCCCAATCCTAATTGCCACGTGCTGCCCTCTTCTTCCTCTAGATCTATTTCTCCTCTAGATTAGTTCTGCGGTGCTTAGGCGAAGCCCTGCAGGATTAGTTCACCACCACCACCACCACGCCGTTGTGTTGCCGGATAACACATCTACCTCTCCACCCTCGCTTGCTGGATCAAGGAGGTGGAAATCGTCATCGAGCTGTACGTGTGCTGAACACGAAGGTGCCGTCCATTCGGTGCTAGATCGGAAGGACCGTGATCAAGATCGCGGGACGGATCGTGATGGGATCGTAGGATGGATCGTGATTGGATCGCAAGATGATCGTGATGGGATCGCGGGACGCTCGGTGATTTGGATCGCGAAGATGTTTGACTACATCAACCGCGTTTCTTAATGCTTCCCGCTTAGTGATCTACAAGGGTATGTAGATCCAGTCTCCCTCTCGTAGATGCTCATCACCATGGATAGATCTTGCGTGCACGTAGGAAATTTTTTGTTTCCCATGCAACATTTCCCAATAGTGGCATCATGAGCTAGGTCTATGTGTAGATGAGATCTCGAATAGAACACAAAGGAGTTTGTGGGCGTTGATGCTTAGATTGCTTCCTCCCTTGGTCATGTTTTGGTTCAGCGGTATTGTGGGATGAAGCGGCCTGGACCAACCTTACTCGTACGCTTATGAGAGACCAGTTCCATCGACTGACGTGTAATTTCATTGCACAAAGATGGCTGGCGGGTGCTATTTCTCCTACTTTAGTTGGATCGGATTCGACAAAGGCGGTCCTTGAGAAGGTTGAAAAGCAACGTATGCATCACCGTTGTGGTTTTTGCGTAGGTGAGAATTGTTCTTGCTAGATACCCGTAGTAGCCACGTAAAACTTGCAACAATAATTAGAGGTCGTCTAACTTGTTATTGCAGGGTATGTTGTGATGTGATACGGCCAATTACATGATGAGATATATGTGATGTATGAGATGATCATGTATTGTATAGAATATCACGACTTGCATGTCGATGAGTACGACAACTGGCAGGAGCCATAGGGTTGTCTTTAATTATTGTATGACCTACGTGTCAATCATTAAGCGCTATGTAATGCTTTACTTTATCGCTAAGCGGTAGCAATAGTAGTAGAAGCTTGGTAGGCGCGACAACCCCGATGGCGACACATTGATGGAGATCAAGATGATGGAGATCATGGTGTCATGCTGGTGACGATGGAGATCATGTCGGTGCTTTAAGGATGGAGATCAAAAGCAAAAGTTCATGGCCATATCATGTCACTTATGATTTGCATGTGATGTTAATACTTTTATGCACCTTGTTTTGCTTAGGACGACGGTAGCATTATAAGGTGATCCCTCACTAAAATTTCAAGATAAATTGTGTTCTCCCCGAGTGTGCACCACTGCGAAAGTTCATCGTGTCGAGACACCACGTGATGATCGGGTGTGATAGACTCTACGTTCACATACAACGGGTGCAAGCCAGTGTTGCACATGCGGAACACTCGGGTTAAACTTGACAAGCCTAGCATGTACAGACATGGCCTCGGAACACAAGACACCGAAAGGTCGAACATGAGTCATATAGTAGATATGATCAACATGATGATGTTCACCATTGAAACCACCTCAACTCACGTGATGATCGGGCTTGAGTTGGTAAATTTGGATCATGTATCACTCGAATGACTGGAGAGATGTCAATTTGAGTGGTTTTCTTAAGTAATATGATTAATTGAACTCATTATCATGAACATAGTCAGTAGTGTCTTTGCAAATTATGTTGTAGATTACTAGCTCACACTATAGCTCCCTTGAATTTTTATATGTTCCTAGAGAAATAGAGTTGAAAGATGATGGTAGCAATATTGCGGACTGGGTCCGTGATCTGAGGATTGTCCTCATTGCTGCACAAAAGGCTTATGTCCTTATTGCACCGCTCAGTGCGCCACCCCCTCAAGCATCGTCTGTGGATGTTGTGGACATCTGACATGCACGCTCTGATGACTATTTGATAGTTTAGTGCATCATGCATTATGTCTTAGAACTGAGGCTCCAAAACGTTTTGAACGTCACGGAACATATGAGATGTTATAAGAGCTGAAATTGGGATCTCAGGGTCGTGCCCGTGTTGAGAGGTATGAGACCTCCAACAAGATTCTTTGCCTGCAAGATGAAGGAGAATAGCTCAATCGTTGAGCATGTGCTCAGATTGTCTGGGTGCTACAATTGCTTGAATCGAGTGGGAGTTGATCTTCCAGATAAGAAAGTGATTGATATAGTTTCCAAGTCATTGTCACTAAGCTACTAGAGCTTTGTGATGAACTATAAAATTCCAGGGATGGAAATAATGATCCCTAAGCTGTTCATGATATTTGACACCACGATGGTAGAAATCAAGAAGGAGCATCAAGTGTTGATGGTTAGTAAAATCACTAGTTTCGAGAAGGGCAAGGGCAAGGAGGGAAACTTCACGGATGGCAAGTCAGTTGCTGCTCTAGTGAAGCAACCCAAAGTTGAACCCAAACCCGAGACTAAGTGCTTCTATTATGAGGAGAGCGGTCGCTGAAGCGGAACAACCCTAGATACTTGGTAGATAAGAAGGCTGGCAACGTCGGCAGAAGTATATTTTAATATACGTGGTATTCATGTGTACCTTGCTAGTACTCCTAGTAGCACCTAGGTATAGGATACCGGTTCAGTTGCTAAATGTTAGTAACTCGAAATAAAAGCTACGGAATAAATGGAGACTAGCTAAGTGTGAGGTGACGGTGTGTGTTGGAAATCTTTCCAAGGTTGATGTGATCAACATCGCACGCGCTCTCTACCTTCAGGATTAGTGACGAACCTAAACAAATGTTATTTGGTGTGTGTGTTGAGCATGAACGTGATTAGATCGTGTTTATTGCAACACGGTTATTCATTTAAGTTAGAGAATAATGGTTATTCTGTTTACATGAATAATACCTTCAATGGTCATGCACCCAATGAATGGTTTGTTGAATCTTGATCATAGTAGTACACATGTTCATAACATAGATGCCAAAAGATACAAAGTTAATAATAATAGTACCACATACTTGTGGCACTGCCGCTGAATGTCATATTGGTGTAAAGCGCATGAAGAAACTCCATGTTGATGGATCTTTGGACTCTTTCGATTTTGAATCGGTTGAGACATGCAGACCATGCATCATGGGCAAGATGACTAAAACCCCGTTTTGTGGCTTGATGGAACGGGCAAGTGACTTATTGGAAATGATATATGTTGATATATGCAATCCAATGAGTGTTGTAGCGTGCAGTGGATATTGTTATTTTCTTACCTTCACTGATGATTTGAGTATATATATGAGTATATTTACTTAATGAAACACAAGTCTGAAATGTTTGAAAAGTTCAAACAAATTCAAAGTGAAGTTTAAGATCATCATGACAAGAAGATAAGGATGTCTATGATATGACCGTGGAGGTGAATATCTGAGTTACGAGTTTGGCATACAACTTTAGACAATGTGAAAGTTGTTTCACAACTCACGCCATCTGGAACACCATAGTGTGATGGTGTGTCCGAACATCATAGTCGTGCTCTATTAGATATGGTGCGTACTATGATGTCTCTTATCGTTTTTGCCACTATCGTTTTGGGGTTATGCATTAGAGACAACTACATTCACTTTAAATATGGCACCATCTAAATCCGTTGAGATGACACCGTATGAATTATGGTTTGTTAGAAACCTAAGCTGTCATTTCTCAGAGTTTGGGAATGCGACACTTATGTCTGATAAGCTCGAGCCCAAAGCGGAAAAGTGCAACTTGATAGGATACCCAAAGAATAGTTGGGTATACCTTCTATCTCAGATCCGAGTGCATAGTGTTTGTTGCTAAAAATGTGTCCTTTCTCGAGAAAGAGTTTCTCTCGAAAGAATTGTGTGGGAGGAAGATAGAACTTGATGAGGTTGTTGAACCTTTGTTTCAACCAGAGAGTAGCGCAGCGCAGAAAGATGTTTCTGTGGAGCCTACGTTAGTAGAAGGGGAAGCTAATGATGATGATCATGAAGCTTCAGATCAAGTTACTACCAAATCTGGTAGGTCGACAAGGACGCGTACTGCTCCTGAGTGGTATGACAACCCTATCTTAGAGGTCATGTTGTTAGACAACGATGAACCTACAAGCTATGGGGAAGCGATGATGGGCCTGGATTCTGACAAATGGTTAGAGGCCATGAAATCCGAGAAAGGATCCATGTATGAAAATCAAGTATAGACTTTGGTGGACTTGCCCGTTGGACGGCAGGTCGTTGAGTAAAAATGCACCTTTAAGACAAAGACAAACGCCGATGGTAAATGTCACCATTTATAAAGCTTGACTTGTCGCAATTTTTTTTCCGACAAGTTCAAGGAGTTGACTGCGATGAGACTTTCTCACTCGTAGCGATGCTAAAGTCTGTTGGAACTATGTTAGTAGTTGCTGCGGTTTTTCAATTATGAAATATGGCAGATGGATGTCAAAACATAGTTTCCTTAACGGTTTCCGTGAGGAAAGGTTGTATGTGATACAACCAGAAGGTTCTGTCACTCCTAAGGATGCTAAAAGGTATGCAAGCTCCAGCAATCCATCTAAGGGCTGGAGCAAGCATCTCGGAGTTGGAATATACACTTTGATGAGGTGATCAAAGTTTATGAGTTTATACAAAGTTTATGAGAAACTTGTATTTACAATAAAGTGAGTGGGAGCACTATAGAATTTCTGATAAGTATATGTGGATGACATATTGTTGATCGGAAATAATGTAGGATTTCTGGAAAGCATAAAACGGTTGTTTGAAAAGTGATTTTCAAAGGAAGACCTGGATAAAGCTACTTGAACATTGAGCATCGAGATCTATAGAGATAGATCAAGACGCCTGATGAGATTTTTCAATGATTACATGCCTTGACAAGATTTTGAAAGAGTTCAAAATGGATCTGTCAAAGAAGGAGTTCTTGCCTGTTTTGCAAGGCGTGGAGTTGAGTGGGACTGAAAGCTCAACTAAGGCAGAAGAAAGGGAAAGGACGAAGGTCGTCCCCTATGCTTACCCATAGACTCTATATATAGTATGCCATGTTGTGTACCGCACCTGTGTGTCCCTTGCCATGAGTCCGTCAAGGGGTACAAAAGTGATCCAGGAGTGGATCACTAGACATCGGTCAAAATTATCCTTAGTAACTAAAGGACTAAGGAAATGTTTCTAGATTATGGAGGTGATAAAGAGTTCGTCATAAAGAGTTACGTCGATGCAAGCTTTAACACCAATCTGGATGACTCTTAGTAGCAATCCAGATACGTATAATGGACTAGCCATTTAGAATAGCTCCAAGTGGAGCGTGGTAGCAGTATCTACAGTAAGACATAGAGATTTGCAAAGTACACACGGATCTGAATGTTGCAGACCCGTTGACTAGGGACCTCTCTCACATGCAAAGCATGATCGAACCACAGAACTCATTGGGTGTTAGATTCATAACAATGTAAATCACATGGTGATATGAGCTAGATTATTGACTATAGTGCAAGTGGGAGACTGTTCGAAATATGCCATAGAGGCAATAATAAATTGGTTATTATCACATTTTCTTGTTCATGATAATCGTTTATTATCCATGCTATAATTGTATTAATCGGAAACTCACATACATGTGTGGATACATAGACAACACCATGTCCCTAGTATGCCTCTAATAGACTAGCTCGTTGATCAAAGATGGTCAAGGTTTCCTAGCCATGGACATGAGATGTCATTTGATAACGGGATCACATCATTAGGAGAATGATGTGATGGACAAGACCCAAACTATAAACATAGCACATGATCGTGTAAGTTTATTGCTACAGTTTTATGCATGTCAAGTATCTGTTCCTATGACCATGAGATCATGCAACTCACTGACACCGGAGGAGTACCTTGTGTGTATCAAACGTCACAACGTAACTGGGTGACTATAAAGGTGCTCTACAGGTATCGCCAAGGGTTTCTGTTGGGTTGGCATGGATCAAGACTGGTATTTGTTACTCCGTGTGACGGAGAGGTATCTCAGGGCCCACTCGGTAATACAACATCACTATAAGCCTTGCAAGCAATGTGACTAAAGAGTTAGCCACAGGATCTTGTATTACGGAACGAGTAAAGAGACTTGCCGGTAAAGAGATTGAACTAGGTATAGAGATACCGACGATTGAATCTTGGACAAGTAACTTACCGAAGAACAAAGGGAACATCATACGGGATTAACTAAATCCTTGACATAGAGGTTCAACCGATAAAGATCTTTGTAGAATATGTAGGAACCAATATGGGCATCCATGTCCCGCTATTCGTTATTGACCGTAGAGGTGTCTTGGTCATGTCTACATATTTCGCGAACCCACTAGGTCTGCACACTTAAGGTTCGATGTCGTTTCGCTAGTATTGAGTTATGTATGTTGGTGATCGAAGGTTGTTTGGAGTCCCGGATGAGATCCGAGACATCACGAGGAGCTCCGGAATGGTCTGGAGTTTAAGATTGATATATAGGAAAGTGGTGTTTGAACTCGAGAAAAGTTTCGGGCATCTCCGGCAGTGTACCAGGAGTGACGAATGGGTTCCTGGGGACTTCCAAGTGGGTCCATCACACCCCAAGGGGCCACATGGGCCTTAGTGGTGGCGCACCAGCCCCTGGTGGGCTGGGAGGCCAGCCCAAGTAGGCCTATGCGTAGGAGGAAGGAGTAGGGGGCAAGTAGGAGAGAGTCCTACTAGGAGTCCATCTCCCTTGTGGGAGGTGGACTCCTCCCCTCTGGTTCGGCCGAAGCCCTCCTTGTAGGAGGGGCTAAGCTGCCCCCTCTCCTCTCCTTCCTATATATACTGAAGGTTTTTGAGGGCAGCCCCAACCCTAATTGCCACGTGCTGCCCTCTTCTTCCTCTAGATATGTTTCTCCTCTAGATTAGTTCTGTGGTGCTTAGGCGAAGCCTTGCAGGATTAGTTCACCACCACCGCCACCATGCTGTGATGCTGCCGGAGAACTCATCTACCTCTCCACCCTCGCTTGCCGGATCAAGGAGGTGGAGATCCTCATCGAGCTGTACGTGTGCTGAACGCGAAGGTGCCGTCTGTTCGGCGTTAGATCAGAAGGACCGTGATCAAGATCACGGGACGGATCGTGATGGGATCGCGAGATGGATCGTGATTGGATCACGAGATGGATCATGATGGGATCGCGGGACGCTCGGCGATTTGGCTCGCAAAGATGTTCGACTACATCAACCGCTTTTCTTAACGCTTCCCGCTTAGCGATTTACAAGGGTATGTAGATCCACTCTCCCTCTCGTAGATGCTCATCACCATGGATAGATCTTGTGTGCGCATAGGAAGTTTTTTTGTATCCCATGCAACGTTTCCCAACAAGGAGGTGGGTCGACATTGGAGGCGGCAGACCCGTCGTCGTCGGAGGAATCAGAGATGACAATGTAGCCTTGCAAGCGTCGGGCGATGCGGTCTTGCTTGCGCTTGAGCTTGTCTATCCTTGCCGCCTCTGCCGCTGCCTCCACCACCTCCTACTCGGATTGCTCAATGTCAAGCCAGAGTTGCTTGGCATTGATCCTCTAGAGATGTCGGGCCTTCGTCCCCGCCTCAGTAATTGACTGACGACACACCCACTCGAGGAGACGCTCCTCATCGTTGGGCACCGGCATCACGCGACGGCAGTGGGCGGACTGCACAACCGCATTGGACCCGCCCCCATCCTCCTTGCCGCGTGCCTCTCACGGTGGTCGGACCGTGCCTCCGACTCCGGAGTCCTCATTCGTGGCGTCGGCGGAGCGAGTACTAGAACCCATCGCTGCCCGCACGGAGCAATGACCAGAGGTAGAGGAGGCTGTCGGACGGGGGGGAGTAGATCGGGCAGGCCTCGTAGATCCTCGCATGGGACAGGAAGGTCCGGCGCCAGCATCGTTGCTGTGGTGACGGGCGACGAGCGGCGTTGCATCGGACCGGGAGCTGCCGCCCATATCGACCTGCGAGCACTCGAGTGTGATATGGAGCGCCAGCTCCTCCTCATCTCCGGAGCCGCCGACAGCGTGGCTACCTATGCTGGACATGCTCCCTGGCGCTAGGGATTGAACGAATTAGGGACATGGGAGCGGGGCAGAGCGGAATGGAGTGAGCTAGGGTTTCTTCCGGAATGACATGGAAGACGTGTCCGGGCCGCCTCACATTCGCCCTACATTTGGGATGGATATGTGGGGTGCCGGTGAGCATCGGTGTTTGAGGCCCGTTTGGGACGTCCGTCTGGATCGATTTTTTGTGATCGGTCAGTGACCGGACGGCCTGCCCAGGCATTTGAGACGATTATAGAACACCTCAGCGGTAGATGTTTTTAGAGAATATTGTTATGTACGATCGTATGTTTATTTTGTAACAATATTGTGAAGCAACACACATCAGTTAGATTATCCTAGTCACTTCTCGATACACATCGGCACGAAAACACCACATCAAGTTTGTCAGTCGATATGAGTCAAGTCGTATTTTGTAGTAAAAATGGTCTCACATAGTACATTCTGATAGTTACATTGGAAACCCATTTGAGTTGTATTTCAATGGGGTTTATCAGTGCAATAAAGGGAGATCAGGGCATCTCAAAGCGGACTCTCAAACATTCATTGTCAGGATCGCAATATTCGGATCACTTTGTTATTCGATGGGGAATTTTTATGTGTTCGTTTAGCAGTCGTGACGTATGGATTCGTGTATCCTAGCAACAAATGTTGAGAGGTTTTGCGAGAGTCCAAACATAAACTTGACCAACAAAAAGCCTCCGTATGGTCCTCTCCTATTTTATCTCTCTTCACAAGCATAACTCACTCTCCTTTATCTGCTCCCAACCGGACACCACACCACAATATCCCATCACATGCATGACCCCCCCTCTACTCTTTCTCCTTCCAACCGGAATAACTTGTGCATAGCGGTGGAAGGCTCACTTCAACATCATAATCATGGACCATGTTCAGACATAAAAACAGACATTTATGATATCCATTTACGGGTCAGGGTTAAAGATGCCCCAAGGGATATATCTTCGAACTTTTTTTGTTATGAGCTTCTGGGACAGTCCAACCTCTCTTTACATCCAGTCTAGGTAACTGGTGCATTCTTGGTACTAGTTTTCCTCAAAATTGGTTGTGGTATCAAGGGAAGTAATTTTTGTAGTCAGGATACCACTAAAGAAATGTTATGTAGTGTCCATGAAACTATCCAGTGTTAAATGAAATGTTTTTGTAGCTTTTGAGAAATTATTATTCATTAAGAAAAATAACTACCACATTATTCAGAAACAAGGAAATTCCAATATTTCTTCATGATGAAAAGTCCCACAACATGACGAAATAAACTCTTACTTCGTGAATATTGCTCCAGAGTTGTAAATTAAGAAGAGGACCATCACATTGAAAGTCCTCTTCTGCTCCCAAGCTCAAATGAGCTCAGGATCAACAGTAAAACCAAGAAAATGAATTCAAAACACTCTGAATTTTCTTGCGGTAAAAGTTTGAAAAATGTTTTGTGTGCTTGACAAATTCCAGAGTCTTTTTTTGCCATGACTTGCACGGATGTCATTTCATGACAAAGTTTTGCAAGCAAACAAAAGATTTGTCAAAGTTTACCACAAAAAGAATTCAGTTTATTTTTATTTCTGAACTAATGTTTCGGTTTCACTGTTCATCAGAAAGTATTTGAGCTCGGAAGCAGGTACTCCAGGTTCACCATCACATCTCATATTTTTAGGTCGTACAATAAGAAATAATCACCACCGATACGAATAATAGTTACTAGCGGTATAGAGAACAATATAATTAGATACAACTAGGAGCGAATAAAATGGAAGTAACAAAAAAATACAAGTCAATCCAGATTCGGATGAGCTACATGCGCTCGTTTTTGGATATTGACACTATATGGTAAATGTTGAAGACGTAAAGTACATCTTAACGAAAATTTATTGCAGTAAATATATGTTATGAAAGCAAAAATTGCTTTCTGATCCTAGGCTCTAGTGAGCATTGCTTCCTTGAAGGGAAAAACGAAATAAATATTTGAGGTGTAAGAAATTCTGAAAGAATTGCATATATATATAAATGTGATCTATCTGTTTGTATATTTTCATGTAATAGATACTCTTATATATACAAAAATGTATTCATTTTGTAAATGAATATAAAGTGTTTAGATCACTATCTCAATGATTTAAACGCTCTTATATTTCTTTATGGAGGGAGTACATATTAGAAAAGTACTCACTCTCTAACTTTTTCTAAGACCTTTTTTTAGAGTCCATGGCAGTATCAAAGAAGGTTACAAAGGGAGTAGAAAAACTGTACATGCACCTTTTTATCACTAATGTTTACAATTACAAATCTGTGCATTTGTCTTTTTCTGTGTATAGCTATATGGTCAAAATATCTCTTAATAAAAATGTACACGTACTTAATTTTTTTTATGTACACACGTGGAATTATTTGTATTTTTAGAAACTTATAAATACAAAATTTCCTTTTTCTTTTTAAATATTTTGCTCACTTTTTTGAAAAGGAGGAATACCTCGGGCCTCTGCATTCGTGCGATGCATCATTAGTAGAAAATAGGGCTTTGGTCGAGGCAGGGCCAGCCCATTAGTCTCGGTTCAGCCACGAACCGGGACCAATGGGGCAACGGTCCCGGTTCGTGAGGCCAGGGGGCCGGCCGGGCCACATGGGGCATTGGTCCCGGTTCGTCGGACCCCTTTGGTCCCGGTTCCAGACACGAACTGGGACCAATGTGCCTCGCTACTGGCTCACAATCATTGGTCCCGGTTCGTGTCTGGAACCGGTACCAAAGGGGGTCATTTAGTCCCGGTTCCAGCCACGAACCGGGACCAATGAAATGCCTATATATACGCCCTCGCCGGCGAGGCAAAGCACTCCACACTACTCTGTTTTCTTGGCCGACGAGGAAAGAGCTTTGTGGTGCTCTAGCTCACCTCCTATGCACATGAGGCGTTCGATGAAATGCCCAAGCCATATTTAAGCTTTCTCCTCTCAAAGCTCCTTGTCCAAGCTCCATTTCCCTCAAGATTTGTCTAGGTTTGGCGGTTCGTCCTGTCCTGTCCGGTCCTCACCGCCGTTGATCGCCCGCGCCCATCTCGGTGCCGGCACCACCGTGGTTAGCCTCTTCTTCTTATCTTCTTTCTAAAAGAAAAAGTTTTGACTTGTATGATTTAGATAGATACTTGTGTAATTTTCTTACTTTTATTATTGTTTGTTATTATATAGTGCGATGGTTTTCGTATCCGCCTCCGTCGGCCCTCGTCCTATCTATGATTCAGATGTGGTATATATATTATCTTTTATAACTATTTGTTTTATTTAGTGTTTATGACAATTATGCTGACCAACGTGACATAGATTTTTTAATCTAGGAGAAGGTAGTTGAACCGGAAATTCCAACCCACACAACAACTCTTGTCGAGAAGTTATATTTGGTTGAAAAAGAAAACAATGTCTTGAAAGAAAAATTACAAAGAGTTGAAGAGGAGAAGATGAAGTTGGAGTTGCATGTTGCCGATGTCGTCGACGATCACAAGACCATGATGGATGCAGTGCGCTTGAGGATTAGAAAGATTAGAAAATATGCCATTCATACTGAGGCTTGGTATCATTATGCCGTTGGATCAATTGGTACCTTAGTAGCGGTTATGATCGCATTTGCTGTTGCATTTTTTTACATAGTTTCGATGTATGTTTTAATTAGATGCTCTAGAGAGCTATATGTTGTTCAATAATGAGAACTATGTATGAACTGTATGTATTTATTTTGGTCACTATTGTACTTTGGCTTTCATGCGATGATGAATTTCTATTAATTTGGTCACTTCTGTATTCATGATATGTTGTAATGGTTTTTAATACACTTTATTATGTTAGCACGCAGATGAACTGCCAATGGATGTACGGTGACCGGCGCACCTCCGAGTATATTAAGGGCGTGCATAATTTTCTCGAAGCGGCTGAGGCAAACAAGGAGAATGGTTTTATTCATTGTTCATGTACTGTCTGTGAGAATACGAAGGCTTTCTCCAACACTAAAACCCTTCACTTCCATCTGCTTGAGAAGGGTTTTATGTCACACTATAATGTTTGGACCAAGCACGGAGAAAGAGGGGTTATGATGGAAGACAACGAAGAAGAAGAGGATGATGACAACTATGTGCCTCCTGAATACGGTGATGCCAGGGGAAGATGAAGATCAAGAGGAACCAGACGATGTGCCCGATGATGATCTTTGCCGGGTCATTGTTGATGCAAAGAGACAATGCGAAAGTGAAAAGGAGAAGTTGAAGTTCGATCGCATGCTAGAGGATCACAAAAAGGGTTGTACCCCAATTGCGAAGATGGCAACACAAAGCTCGTTACCACACTGGAATTGCTGCAGTGGAAGGTAGAGAATGGTGTACCTAACAAAGGATTTGAGAAGCTATTGAAAATATTGAAGAACAAGATAACAAATTGCCCGACAGTACGTACGCAGCAAAGAAGGTTGTATGCCCTCTAGGATTGGAGGTGCAGAAGATACATGCATGCCCTAATGACTGCATCCTCTACCGCGGTGCGTACGAGGATTTGAACGCATGCTCGGTATGCAGTGCATTGCGGTATAAGATCAGACGAGATGACTCTAGTGATGTTGACGGCGAGCGTCCCAGGAAGAGGGTTCCTGCCAAAGTGATGTGGTATGCTCCTATAATACCACGGTTGAAACGTCTGTTCAGAAACAAAGAGCATGCCAAGTCGTTGCGATGGCACAAAGAGGACCATAAGAAAGACGGGAAGTTGAGAGCACTTGCTGACGGGTTGCAGTGGAGAAAGATCGAGAGAAAGTGGAGTGACTTTACAGGTGACCCAAGGAACATATGGTTTAGTTTAAGTGAAGATGGCATTAATCCTTTTGGGGATCAGAGCAGCAAGCATAGCACATGGCCTGTGACTCTATGTATGTATAACCTTCCTCCTTGGTTGTGCATGGAGTGGAAGTTCATTATGATGCCAGTGCTCATCCAAGGCCCTAAGCAACCCGACAATGACATTGATGTGTACCTAAGGCCATTAGTTGATGAACTTTTACAGCTATGGAATGGAAGAGGCGTACGTGTGTGGGATGAGAAGAAACGGGAGGAATTTGACCTACATGCATTGCTGTTTGTAACCATCAATGATTGGCCTGCTCTCAGCAACCTTTCAGACAGACAAACAAGGGATACCACGCATGCACACACTGTTTAGATGACACCGACAATATATATTTGGACAAATGCAGGAAGAATGTGTACCTGGGGCATCGCCGATTTCTTCCGACCAACCATCAATGTCGAAAGAAAGGAAAGCATTTCAAAGGTGAGGCAGATCACCGGAAGAAGCCCGCCCTCCGTACTGGTGATCACATACTTGCTATGGTCAA
Source organism: Hordeum marinum (assembly GCA_022496015.1). NCBI lineage: Eukaryota > Viridiplantae > Streptophyta > Magnoliopsida > Poales > Poaceae > Hordeum > Hordeum marinum. The sequence continues at coordinate 518,093,942 of CM039673.1, forward strand.
TGATTTACAAGTAATCTTTGGAAAGGGTCCCGACGGACTATCTGTTCCGAATGACGCTGAGGGATGCGCACCCATGTGCAAGAAGAAATCTATATTTTGGGACCTACCCTATTGGAAAGACCTAGAGGTCCGCTCTGCGATCGACGTGATGCACGTGATGAAGAATCTTTGCGTGAACCTGCTAGGCTTCTTGGGAGTGTATGGGAAGACAAAAGTTACACCAAAGGCACGTGAGGAACATCAACGTGTGCATGAAAAAGACGGCACGCATCCAGAGCAGTATGAAGGTCCTGCCAGCTACGCTCTTACCAAAGAAGAGAAGGAAATCTTCTTTGAATGCCTGCTCAGTATGAAGGTCCTGTCTAGCTTCTCGTCGAGTATAAAGGGAATAATAAATATGGCAGAGAAAAAGTTCCAGAACCTAAAGTCTCATGAATGCCACGTGATTATGATGCAACTTCTTCAAGTTGCATTGAGGGGGCTTCTACCGAAAAATGTTCGATTAGCCATTGTGAAGGTATGTGCATTCCTCAATGCAATCTCTCAGAAGGTGATGGATCCAGAAATTCTGCCAAGGTTAAGGAGTGATTTGGTGCAATGTCTTGTTAGTTTCGAGCTGGTGTTCCCACCATTCTTCTTCAATATCATGGCGCACGTCCTAGTTCATCTAGTCGACGAGATTGTCGTTCTGGGCCCTGTATTTCTACACAATATTTTCCCCTTTGAGAGGTTCATGGGAGTCTTAAAGAAATATGTTCGTAACTGCGCTAGGCCAGAAGGAAGCATCTCCATGGGCCATCAAACAGAGGATGTCATTGGTTTTGTGTTGACTTCATTCCTGACCTTAAGGAGATTGGTCTCCCTCAATCGCGGTATGAGGGGAGACTGACTGGAAAAGGCACGCTAGGAGCGGACTCAATAATATGTAGGGATGGGCATTCTTGGTCTCAAGAACACTACACAGTTCTATAGAATTCTACCTTGGTGACCCCGTATGTCGATGAACACAAGAATATTCTGCGCTCCAAACACCCGGAGCAGTGTGACGACTGGATTATATGTGAACACATCAGGACTTTCGGCAGTTGGTTGCAAACACGTCTCATGTGTGACAACACTGTTTCTGATGAGCTGTACTCGTTGGCCAGGGACCATCTGTTGGGGAACGTTGCATGGGAAACAAAAAAATTCCTACGCACACGCAAGATCTATCCATGGTGATGAGCATTTACGAGAGGGAGAGTAGATCTACGTACCCTTGTAGATCGCTAAGCGGGAAGCGTTAAGAAATGCGGGTGATGTAGTCGAACATCTTCGCGATCCAAATCGCCGATCGTCCCGCAATCCCATCATGATCCGTCCCGCGATCCAATCACGATCCATCCCGTGATCTCATCACGATCCGTCCCGCGATCCAATCACGAATCTTCTCACGATCTTGATCACGATCCTTCCGATCTAGCGCCGAACGGACGACACCTCCGCGTTCAGCACACGTACAGCTCGATGACGATCTCCGCCTTCTTGATCAAGCAAGAGGGAGTGAAGAGTTAGAAAAGTTCTCTGGCAGCGTGACGGCATTGCGGCGATGGTGGTGGAGCAATTCCAGCAGGGCTTCGCCTAAGCACTGCTGAAACAGATCTAGAGGAGAAATTATGAACTAGAGGAGAGGGTAGCACGTGGCTGAAAATCTATGTGCAAAAACCCTAAACCCTCTAGTATATATAGGAGGAGGAGAGGAGGAGGCTTGGCTCAAGGGCCAGCCCTTGGTGGCTTCGGCCAAAGTGGAGGGAGTCCTCCTCCTCCTCCACTCCTAGTAGGATTAGGACTCCTTCCTTATTTCCACCTTTTCCACTTTGGACTTTCTTCCCAGCCGCCTGGGCCTTCTGTGGGACTTCGGCCAGCCCACTAAGGGATGGTATTCATCCTCCCACAGCCCATGTTGCCTCTTGGGTCGAAATACTCCTCTCGATGGTCCCCTAGTACCCTCCCGGCACTCCCGATACACTACCGATGAGCCCGGAACTTTTCCGGTGACCAAAACAGGACTTCCTATATATCAATATTTACCTCCGGACCATTCGGGAGCTCCTCGTGACGTTTGAGATCTCATCTGGGACTTATAACAACCTTCGTTCACCACCATGCATAACTCTATACTACCGAAATGTCACCAAACCTTAAGTGTGCAGACCCTGCGGGTTCGAGAACTATGTAGACATTACCGAGACACCTCTACGGTCAATAACGAATAGCGGGACCTGGATGCCCATATTGATTCCTACATATTCTATGAAGATCTTTATCAGTTGAACCTCTATGTCAAGGATTCAGTTAATCCTGTATGATGTTCCCTTTGTTCTTCGGTATGTTACTTGCCCAAGATTCGATCGTCGGTATCTCCATACCTAGGTCAACCTCGTTACCGGCAAGTCTCTTTACTCGTTTCCGTAATACAAGATCCCGTGACTAACACTTAGTCACATTGCTTGCAAGGCTTGTTGTGATTTTGTATTACCAAGTGGGCCTTGAGATAACTCTCCGTCACACGAAGTAACAAATCCCAGTGTTGATCCATGCCAACCCAACAGACACCCTCGGAGATACCTGTAGAGTACCTTTATAGTCACCCAATTACGTTGCGTTGTTTTATACACACAAGGCACTCCTCCGGTGTCAGTGAGTTGCATGATCTCATGGTCATAGGAACAGATACTTGACATGCAGAAAACAGTAGCAATAAGCTGACACGATCATATGCTATGTTTGTAGTTTGGGTATTGTCCATCACACCATTCTCCTAATCATGTGATCCCGTTATCAAGTGACATCTCATGTCCATGACTAGGAAACCATAGCCATCTTTGATCAACGAGCTAGTCTATTAGAGGCATACTAGGGACATGGTGTTGTCTATGTATCCACACATGTATCTGAGTTTCCGATCAACACAATTATTGCATGGATAATAAACGATTAGCATGAACAAGGAAATATGGCAATAACCAATTTATTATTGCCTCTAGGGCATATTTCCAACAGTCTCGCACTTGCACTAGAGTTAATAATATAGTTCACATCACCATGTGATTCACATTGTTATGAATCTAACACCCAATGAGTTCTGGGGCTCGATCATGTTTTGCATGTGAGAGAGATCTTATAGTTAACGGGTCTGCGACATTCAGATTCGTGTGTACTTTGCAAATCTCTATGTCAAACTATAAACACTGCTACCACACTCCACTTGGAGCTATTCCAAATGGCTGCTCTACTATATGTATCCGGATTGCTACTAAGAGTCATCCAGATTGGTGTCAAAGCTTGCATCGACGTAACTCTTTACGACGAACTCTTTCTCACCTCCATAATCGAGAAAAATTTCCTTAGTCTTTTAGTTACTAAGGATAATCTTGACCGCTGTACTCCTGGATCACTCTTGTACCCCTTGACGGACTCAGGGCAAGGCACAGACAGGTGCAGTACACAACATGGCATACTATATAGAGCCTATGGCTAAAGCATAGGGTACGATCTTCGTTCCTTACTCTTTCTTTTGCTGTTGTTGAGCTTTGAGTCTCACTCAACTTCACACCTTACAAATCAGGCAAGAACTCTTTCTTTGACTGATCCATTTTGAACTCTTTCAAAATCTTGTCAAGCTATGTACTCATTGAAAGTCTCATCAGGTGTCTTGATCTATCTCTATAGATCTCGATGCCTAACAATTAAGTAGCTTTAACCAGGTCTTCCTTTGAAAAAATCTTTTCAAACAACCCTTTAAGCTTTCCAGAAATTCTACATCATTTCCGATCAACAATATGTCATCCACATATGCTTATCAGAAACTCTATAGTGCTCCCACTCACTTTATTGTAAATACAAGTTTCTAATAAACTTTGTATAGAATCAAAAACTTTGATCACCTCATCAAAGCGTATATTCCAACTCCGAGATGCTTGCTCCGGCCCATAGAAGGATTGTTGCAGCTTGCACACCCTTTAGCATCCTTAGGACTGACAAAACCTTCTGGTTGTATCACATACAACCTTTCCTCAAGTAAATCGTTAAGGAAGCGATGTTTTGACATTCATCTGCCAGATTTCGTAATTGAAAAATGCAGCAACTGCTAGCATAATTCCAACAGACTTTAACATCGCTACAGGTGAGAAAGTCTCATCGTAGTCATCTCCTTGGTAGAAACTTCTTTCCGACAAGTCGAGCTTTATAAATGGTGACATTTACCATCAGCGTCTGTCTTCATCTTAAAGGTCCATTTGTACTTGACGGCCTGCCTTCCAACGAGCAAGTCTACCAAAGTCTAAACTTGGTTTTCATACATGGATCCTTTCTCGGATTTCATGGCCTCTAAACATTTGTCGGAATCCGGGCCCATCACCGCTTCTCCATAGCTCATAGGCTCATCGTTGTCCAACAACATGACCTCTAAGACAAGGTTGCCATACCACTCAGGAGCAGTACGCGTCCTTGTCGACCTACGAGGTTTGATAGTAACTTGATCCGAAGCTTCATGATCTTCATCATTAACTTCCTCTTCAACTAACGTAGGCTCCACAAACACAATTTTCTGTGCTGCACTACTCTCTGGTTGAAACAAAGGTTCAACAACCTCATCAAGTTCTATAGTGGATACTAGGGATACTAGGGATCAATCTCAGAACATAGTGGATACTAGGGATCAAACCCTAACCAAACTGACTCGATTACATGATATCTCTTCCAACCCATCACCGTCCAGCAAGCCTACGATGAGATTACTCACGAACGATGGGGAGCATCATGGAATTGGTCATGAAGGATGGTTGGTGATGACGAAGGCGTCAATTTCCCTTCTCTGGAGCCCAAAACGGACTCTTGATCTGGTCTCCCGAGGAAGAACTAGCGATGACGGCAGCTCCATATTGTGAAACTCGATGAACTCTTCTTTCTGATTTTTTTCTCGACAAATAGGGTTATATGGAGCTGGAGAGGAGGTCGGAGGAGCCACGGGGGCCCCACAAGCTCGCTCGGCACGGCAGCGACTAGCAGGCTTGTGGCCTGCTCGTGGCCCCCCTCTGGTTAGTTCTTGCGCCAATATTTTTTATTAATTCCAAAAATATTCTCCATAAATTTTCAGGATGATCCGAGAACTTTTATTTCTGCACAAATATAACACCAAGGCAATTCTGTTGAGAACAGTGTCAGTCCGGGTTAGTTCCATTCAAATCATGCAAGAGTGCAAAACAAGGGCAAAAGAGTTTGGAAAATTAGATACGTTTGGATACGTATCAATTCCCCCAAGCTTAAACCTTTGCTTGTCCTCAAGCAATTTAGTTGATAAACTGAAAGTGATAAAGAAAATCTTTTACAACTCTGTTTGATCTCGCTGTTGTAAATATGTCTAACTTATGTTCAGATTTTCAGCAAAGATTATAAACTAACCACATTCACAATGCCATTTAGGTGTCACATTTACTCATGTCAATGGAATAACCAACTAGCGAGCAATAATAACAAGTCTCGGATGACAACAATTTATCAAAACAATCATGATACAATATAACATAATGGTATCTCGGTAGCCCTTTCTGAGACCGCAAAACATAAATGCAGAGCACCTCTGGAGAACAAGGAGTGACTAAACATTGTAATTCACGCTGAGAGAGATCCGGTCATTCTCACACTCAATATCAATTAATAGCAAGGCATACAAATGACAATGGTGCTCTCTAACTGGTGCCTTTTATAAGAGGATGATGAGTTAACAATAAAGTAAATAGATAAGCGCTTTGCATAGGGAAGCATTGATTTGCAGAGGTGCCAGAGCTCAAGCTTTTAAAACATAGATAGGTAATGATTTTGGAGTGGTATGCTTTCGTTGCTCACATAACGACCAAGAGGTTTTCAATATCTTCCATGCTAGATACATTATAGGCGGTTCGCAAAAAGAATGGTATAGTTTTTACTCCCCCTCCACCAATCAATCACACTCCATGACGGGCCGAATTCATGGGTACCGTCCATACAAACATATTCCTAGGGGAGTTTTGTTTAATTATATTTGTTTTTTAATTCGAGTATGGAACTGGGCATCCCGATTACCAACCACTTTCTCGTGAATGATAGTGAATCATCACATATCGTGAGAATAACCCACCTAGCATGGAAGATACTGGCAGCCCCCAGTCGCCACATGAGCGATTTGGGCATACAAAACAAAAAGTTTATTTGAAGGTTTAAAGTCTAGCACATGCAAATTTACTTTGAACAGCAGGTAAATACCATAGATAGGTAGATATGCTGGACTCATATGGAACAACTTTGGGTTTATTGAGATGGATGCACAAGCAGTATTCCCGCTTAGTACAAGTGAAGGCTAGCAAAGGACTAGGGAGCGACCAACTAGAGAGCGACACAGTCATCAACATGCTTTGAGATTAACCAACATTGAATGCAAGCATGAGTAGGATATAATTCACTATGAACATAAATATCGTGGAGGCTATGTTGATTTGTTTCAACTACATGCGTAAGCATGTGCCAAGTCAAGCCACTTGAATCATCCTGAGGAGGATACCATTCTATCATACTATACCACAACCATTTTAATGCACATGTTGGCACTCAAGACGAACCATTATCCACTCTTAGCAAATTAAGCATGGCATGAATAACTATAATCTCTAATTGTTATTGCAAACATGTTCAACCCATAATGTGTTGAATTCCGAATGATGAGCTAATCATATTCACAAAAACAAGATAGGTTGAGTTCATACCAGCTTTTTTTCATCTCAATATTTTCATAAAATATCGTCATTATTGCTTTTCACTTGCATGACCGAATGATCTGAATAATAATAAGAGTGCACATGCATTGGACTAAGCTGGAATCTGCAAACAATAAACCAAAGGACAAGACAAGGCAATATGGGCTCTTTGTAAGATAAACAATAGTGCATATGAGAGCCACTCAACACGTCATCATCGTCTTCTCCTTACGGACCAAATAAAATAAAGGAAAATTATTTACATGGGAAAGCTCCCAACAAGCAAAAAGAAGAACGAGAAATCTTTTTGGGTTTTCTCTTTAATGCTACAACTAAGCAACTAGGAAATAAAGCTAGAACTATTTTTTTGTATTTTTCTCAAAGTTTATGAAACACACAAGAAGAAAGCGTAAAGAAGAAAATAGACTACCATGGATAGTACAATGAAAAAGTATGAACACCGACAACTGAAATAAGTGTGTAAACATGAATGTAATGTCGGTGAGAAATACGTACTCCTCCAAGCTTAGGCTTTTGGCCTAAGTTGGTCAAGGGACATGGCTGGCCTGGATAATATCCGAAATCAAAGTTGGGGTTGTGCTGGGCTGCGGCGGCTACCGCCTGTACCACTGCAGCGTGAAAGTTGAAGAAGGCAGGAGCAGGAAGGCTAACATGGACAACACGTTGCCTGTCAAAAATTAGTTGGTACTAGAGGGATTGTTCATTTCTTTCAAGAAACTGATGGCGCACCAAAGCCTTATAATCAAGGAAAGCAGGGGGTAACTCAATGTTATTCCCTCTTATGGGTACCCCAAGATACTTAGCTACACGGGTGGCATAAATTCCACCAAAGAAATCTCCATCCTTAGCATTATGATGTAACCTCCTGGCAATAATAGCCCCCAAGTTATACCGTCTATCTACCATTACCACACTCTTAAGAATACTCAGATCAGGCGCGCAAAGGTGACTATGCTCAAGTTTACCGTTAATACATCTACCTATGAAGAGAGCAAAATAGTGTATAGCCGGAAAGTGAATGCACCCCAAAGTAGCTTGTGTAATGATTCTAGTTTCTCCCACTATGATGCTAGCAAGAAAATCATTATATTCATTTTTATGAGGATCGCTACGACTACCCCACCGCATAATTTTGCATGCATCATTAAAATCTTCTAGGTCCATGGTATAGGTCTTATCATAAAGATCAAATAGAACAGAATGAGAATTACGCTTAGATGAAAATTCAAACCTCCGCACGAAAGAGTCTGTGAGTTGATAATATTGCTTGCATCGATCTGAAATGAAATCCTCAAGGCCGACATTCCTTATGTACGCATAAAACTCTTACTTAAATCCGGTGTTTTCCATGAGTTGATCCGACGGCCATTCACAAGGCAGTACTCGAGCTTCCCTGGGTAGTTCAAAATTGGGATCACGTAGCGCGAGTGTCGGGGCTTTCTTGCTCAAGGAACCACCTTGGTACATTCTCCTCAACATTTTTCTTTCTCTGAAAAATTTCTGAAAATTTTAGTGAGTGAAAATAAAGGTGCAAAAAACTCAACAAAACTCATAGCAACTACTCCCTCAAGTGCCAAGAGACCATATCATGCATTAAAACTACTTGGGACCATACAAAATTGACATGCAAGCTCAAGAACAAGGTCACCACACCAGCAAAAATTTGCAATATATAAGGCACTAGAACAAAAATTAATTGGACCATCTGAGGAGTCACATGGCGGTGAGCAATCCCCTAAAATAGTTTTGCAAATGGAGCTTTGAGCAAGGGGATCGAAAATGGAAGCAAGATGAGCTAGAACACGGGTTTGAGCAATGGTGGGATTTTTTCTGGGGGAACATGAAGTGAATGGGTGCTGGAATAAGGGGAGGAGGGCCACGTGGGACCCACAAGCTTGCTAGGCCTGACCAGGGGGGTGGCCGCACCCTGGAGGCTTGTGGCCCACTGGTGTAGCCCCTGATGCACTCTCAGTGCCAAAAATCGTACTAAATTTTTAGGGCATTGTGAGAACTTTTATTTTCAGGTCATTTTTCAATTGTGCGGAAAACTCAGAAAACAGAAAAATAATAGCATTTTTACTTAATTTCATCTAGGTAACAGAAAGTAAAAGTTAGGTGCAGGAAGTTTTGCTTTCTAAATTCATCCATCTCATGCTCCTCAAAAGGAATCCATCAATAAGGCTGATCAAGTCTTATTAACGAACTTCTTTCGAATGACATGAGACCGAAGAATTTTCGAATAACACTAAGTTACCTCAATGGGATATGCATTTCCCCAACAATAAGTATATCATATTTCCTCTTGGCAGCAGGAAGAGGGAACTCAAAGTCTCCAATGATAATTGTTGGAATTTTTTCAATAGAGTTGATACTATGAACTTGAGGTTGTTTCTTCGGAAAGTGTACCGTATGCTCATTACCATTAATATGAAAAGTGACATTGCCCTTGTTGCGATCAATAACAGCCCCTGCAGTATTCAAGAAGGGTCTACCAAGGATGATCGGCATACTGTCGTCCTCGGGAATATCAAGAACAAGAAAGCCCGTCAAGATAGTAGCATTTGCAACTACGACAGGTACATCCTCACAAATACCAATAGGTAGAGCAGTTGATTTATCATCCATTTGCAAAGAGATTTCAGTAGGTGTCAACTTATTCAAATCAAGTCTACGGTATAAAGAGAAAGGTATAACAGTAACACCAGCTCCAAGATCACATAAAGCAGTTTTAACATAATTTGCTTTAATAGAGCATGGTATAGTAGGTATTCCGGGTTCTCCTAGTTTCTTAGGTATTCCACCTTTAAAAGTATAGTTAGCAAGCATGGTGGAAATCTCAGCTTCCGGTATCTCTCTTTTATTTGTGACAATATCTTTCATATACTTAGCATAAGGAGACATTTTCAAAATATTAGTGAAACACATACGTAAAAAGACAGGTCTAAGCATTTCAGAAAAGCGCTCAAAGTCCTCATCATCCTTTTTCTTGGATGGTTTAGGAGTAAAGAGCATGGGTTTCTGAACCCATGGTTCTCTTTCTCTACCATGTTTCCTAGCAATGAAGTAACTTTTATCGTATCTTTTATTCTTAGGTTGTGGGTTATCAAGATCATCAGCAGGTTCAATCTCCACATCATTATTACTAGGTTGAGCATCAACATGAACATCATTATTAATGTTATCACCAGGCTCATGTTCATCACCATATTGTGTCTCAGCATTAGAAATAGAAATATCATTTGGCTTCTTAGATGTATCTATAACAGGTTCACTAGCAGCATGCAAAGTACTATCATCATTATTTTTCCTACTCTTATTCGAAGGAATAGGTGCATCAGTATTAACTCTCTGAGAATCTTGTTCAATTATCCTAGGATGGCCCTCGGGATACAAAGGTTCCTGAGTCATTCTACCACCTCTAGTCACAAATTTAACAGGATGATCATTGTCTTTACTATTCATCTCATTAAGCAAATCATTTTGAGCCTTAAGTACTTGCTCTACTTGAGTGGTTACCATGGAAGCATGTTCACTAATAAGCTTAAGAACATTGACAGTTCTACTCAAATAATCACCCAAGCGATCAAGCATATAAGCATTATGTTTTAATCGTCTACTAACATAGGCATTGAAATTTTCTTGCTTCATAATAAAATTATCGAATTCATCCAAGCATTGGCTAGCAGGCTTATTATAAGGAATATCTCCTTCATAAAATCTTCTGAGAGAATTTACCTCTACTACCCGTGTCGGGTTATCAGGACCATGTATTTCTTCAATAGGTGGTAGATTCTTAACATCTTCAGCTTTAATACCTTTTCTTTCATAGGTTTCTTTGCCTCTTGCATATCTTCAGGACTGAGGAATAGAATACCTCTTTTCTTCGGAGTTGGCTTTGGAGGTGGTTCAGGAGTAGTCCAATCATTATCATTGCTCAATATATTATTCAATAGTAATTCAGCTTGTTCAACAGTTCGTTCCCCCAAAACACAGCCAACACAACTATCTAGGTAGTCCCTAGAAGCATCGGTTAGTCCATTATAAAAGCTATCAAGTATTTCATTTTTCTTGAGAGGATGATTAGGCAAAGCATTAAGTAATTGGAGAAGCCTCACCCAAGCTTGTGGGAGACTCTCTTCTTAAATTTGCACAAAGGCCTGCAAGGCAGCTTGTTTCTTATGGGCAGGAAAATATTTTTCAGATAAGTAATAAACCATATCCCGGGGACTACACACACAACCAGGAGCAAGAGAATTAAACCATTTCTTAGCATCACCCTTTAATGAGAAAGGAAACAACTTAAGAATATAGTAATAGATTTTTTCCCTCATGAGTAAATAGGGTGGCTATATCAATCAATTTGGTAAGATGTGCCACAACGGTTTCAGATTCATAACCATGGAAAGGATCAGATTCAACCAAAGTAATTAACTCAGGATCGACAGAGAATTCATAATCCTTATCAGTAACAAAGATGGGTGAAGTAGCAAACTTAGGATCATATTGCATTCTAGCATTCAGAGGTTTTTCCTTCCACTTGCGAAGCAATTTCTTAAGATCGTCTCCATCCTGACAAGCAAGAAAGTCCCTAGCTACCTCTCCTTCCATAACATAACCCTCAGGTATATCAGGTAATTCATATCTAGGAGAGCTAGGTCTAGCAGGTGAATCATAGTGTTCAGTTTCAATAATTTCATCAGGTTCAGAAATATTATCAGTTTCAGCATTAGCTCTAGCAATTTGTTCATCAAGAAATTCACCCAGTGGCACAGTATCATCAAGCAAATTATCATAAGCATCATGCATAGCAGAAGTAGCATCATCAATTACTTGCGACATATCAGAATTACTAGCAGGTGGTGGTGTCAGAAACTTACTCATAACAGAAGGCGAATCAAGTGTGGAGCTACATGGCAGTTCCTTACCTCCCCTCGTAGTAGAGGGATAGATCTTGGTTTTTGGATCTTTCAAATTCTTCATAGTGATCAATAGATATATATCCCAAGTGACTCAGAGAATAAAGCTATGCTCCCTGGCAACGGCGCCAGAAAAAGGTCTTGATAACCCACAAGTATAGGGGATCGCAATAGTTTTCGAGGGTAGAGTATTCAACCCAAATTTATTGATTCGACACAAGGGGAGCCAAAGAATATTCTCGAGTATTAGCAGCTGAGTTGTCAATTCAACCACACCTGAAAGACTTAATACCTGCAGCAAAGTATTCAGTAGCAAAGTGATATGGTAGTAACGATAACAGTGGCAAAGTGATAGCAACAGTTTGTAGTGATTGTAACAGTAGCAATGGAAAAGTAACTGAGCGAAGATTAATATATGGAAAGCTCATAGTCAATGGATCAGTGATGGATAATTATGTCGTATGGCATTCATCATGCAACAGTTATAACATAGGGTGACACAGAACTATCTCCAATTCATGAATGTAATGTAGGCATGTATTCCATATATAGCCATACGTGCTTATGGAAAAGAACTTGCATGACATCTTTTGTCCTACCCTCCCGTGGCAGCGGGGTCCTTTTGGAAACTAAGGGATATTAAGGCCTCCTTTTAATAGAGAACCGGACCAAAGCATTAGCACTTAATGAATACATGAACTCCTCAAACTACGGTAATCACCGGAAAGTATCCCAGTTATTGTCACCCTGGGGGATGCGGATCATAACTCATAATAGGTGTCTACAACTTGCAAGATAGGATCAAGAACAGACATATATTCATGAAAACATAATAGGTTCAGGTCTGAAATCATTGCACTCGGGCCCTAGTGACAAGCATTAAGCATAGCAAAGTCATAGCAATATCAATCTCAAAACATAGTGGATACTAGTGATCAAACCGTCACCAAACTAACTCGATTACATGATAAATCTCATCCAACCCATCACCGTCCAGCAAGCCTATGATAAGATTACTCATGAACGGTGGGGAGCATCATGGAATTGGTGATGAAGGATGGTTGGTGATGACGTGTCACGCCCAAGATGCGGTCCTATCCTTATTTCGGCATGAGGGCCTCGACAGGGATAGAAGCGCATCTCGATGCGTTCGCAAGAATGGATATCATTACAAGTACATGTAGAGAAGAGATGAGTATATGGAATTGTCTTACACTTGCCACAAGCTACATCAGAGTCACATCAATACAATACATACTCAAACATCATACATAAGAGCAGGGTCCGACTACGGACGAAATCAAACGATAAAATGACATCCACCCTTGCTATCCCAGGCTACCGCCTGGAACCCATCCAAGATTGAAGAAGAAGAAGAAGAACTCCAAGTACAATCAAGCAACGCGCTCACGTCAATCATCGCATTACCTGTACCTGCAACTATTGTTGTAGTAATCTGTGAGCCATAGGGACTCAGCAATCTCATTTCCAAGGGTATCAAGACTATTAAAGCTTAATAGGTAAGGTATGGTAAGTGGTGAGGCTGCAGCAAGCGACTAAGCATTTATTTGAGTGCCTAACATACGAGCACAGAAATTAAAGTATGGTGGTCTACGCACAACGGCCGTAAAATAGTAATGATCACTAACTGATCCTGAGCACCTACTTACGTCAAACATAACCCCACCGTGTTCTCTTTCGGATAAGAACTCACGAAAAGAGACAGTCACGGTTACGCACACAGTTGGTGTATTTTATTAGAGTTTACTTCAAGTTTTCTATGACCGGGTGTTAAACAAATTATCCAAGTTTGCCACATAACCGCGGGCACGGCTTCTCAAAAAGATTTAACCCTGCAGAGGTGCTCCAACTCATCCATTACAAATTAACCACACGCAGTGGGAATAACCTCAACCACGGATCTCGTGATCTTCCTAGGCAATTCCAAAGGAAATCCCCCACCTCGAGATAGCCCGAAGAATAATCGGAATTCCTCACTCAAGACGTTCGAGAAAGGTAAAACAAATCCAGCAAGGCCGCCCGGCGTGTCGACGAACCCGATAGGAGCCGCATATCTCGTTCTCAGGACACGACCAGATAAACGAAGCGTACGGTAACTGATGTCCCGAGTTGCCCCAGGTAGCCCGCACGGTGCTCTAGTTTGGACCAACACTCATGAGGAGCACTGGCCCGGGGGTTGATTAAATTATCCACGGGTGCCGGCGGGTCCCTATGCAATTTTATTAGTTATTAGGCAAATGTAGTACCAACGTTGGGCCTTGCCAGACAAGTTTTATTCTAACCCGAAAATCAAGGGGGTCCCCATACCAACCCCAAGCATGTTAGGAGCGCTCAGTTATGGGACATAACACCGGTTCACAAGCAACTAAGGGCGGCAAGAGTGGGACAAAACACCAAGCAAAAGGCCAAGCCTTCCACCTTTACCAAGTATATCTGTGCATTAAATTAAATAGCAGCAATATTGTGATATAACAAAAGAAGTTCCATGTTGACACATGGAAGCAATTGCACCTACAGCTAGAAATGCTATAAGAAGGGCTGAGCAAGCGGTAACATAGCCAAACAAAGGTTTGCTGGGATGTGGAGGGGTTAGAGGCCTTTCATGGCAATGTTGGGAGGCTTGTCAAACAAGTGGTAGGTAGTGAGACATAACGATAAAAGACGAGACAACTAGCATGGCAATGATAGTAATGGTATCCAAGGAAATGTGTCATCTTGCCTGAGATCCCGCTCGGAAGAAGAACGAGTCCATGAAGAAGACGAACCAACGTAGTCGACGAATCCACACACTCGGAACGCTTTCGGAACTCTATCGAGAAGAAGCAATCCGAAACAAACAATCAACACAAGATAGACCACAACATATGCATGACACGATGCACAAACAAATATGATGGATGTCCAGTTAAATATGCAAGGCATGACAATTCACCACAATCAAATACTACACATTAAGTGATGCTCAATATGCAACTCGTTGGATATTGACGAAACTATACATACGAATTATTTAGTTCACTCCCGTTAGGTACACAGCAATATTAAATGTTGTTAAACATGTCAAGAGATGAAGCATAAGTAAATTAACTATCTAGGCAACTTAAATGAGGTCGGAAACAACTTATAGTATTTCCGAAATGACCCCATATGTTAATTTCGAAATTGGTCCAGATCTGATCTAAACATATTTAATATTTGTTAAACAGCAGAATAAAGCATACCATCTCATTCTACATGTCATTTTAGTCAATTTACATATATAGAACATCGCAAACAGGGCTACGGTCTAAAAGATATAAGCAACACAAAATGCACATGCCATGAATGCAAATGCATGGGAAAACCACCACAAACATTTCAAATCATGAATGCAGCAAGTTATTATGAATCTACATGAGATTCTAAGCAAGTTTCATATGCAACATGTTCAAATCGGAGCTACGGTTCAACCACAATCAACAAAACAAGTTTTAGTTGAAATCTGCCAAAAACAGCGAGATAGCATTTTGCACACATGAAAACAACAGGTTACAATATTCCCAAATGCACAAACTAAGCATGGAGCAATAGCATACAACATCCACTTCATTTCATCTTCACACATCATATTCAAAACATGCATGGATCACATGGTAGGAAGCTCACAAGAAGGCTACTTGATAACAGTTTCAGACTTAGTGAAAATAGCAGTTTTTGCCAGTGCAGTTTTTATCACGAAGGCATATTGACAGCAGTGAAACTATATGCTACAGATCATGAAATGGCATGAAAGTTAATAGCATAATAAAGGACAATATCAACTACAAATAACTCCATTACACCCACCACAAAAGAGTTCTAGATCACTAGCAAATCACATGGCAAGACAACAACAAAATATAACAGATTCCAGGCTTAGAAATATTTTGGGCCCTCAAAATAAAAGATTTTCATAGCAAGTTGACAAAAACAAAATAACACCTAAACATGAATTTCTATGACAAGCAAAATGTCCATGGGCTAGGACACATATCCAAGGGCATTTTTCATGTGGAAAATTAATTCATATCATGCACGGATGAAATCACACGAAAATGACAAACGGGCATCACGGCATAAATGACATTCACACAAACATGCTCAAATGGAAAAACTAAATGCACAGATAAATCACATGGATTTTTCTACCCCAAAAACATATATAGTATGCTTAGGTTCATGTGGAAAATTAATCACAATTAAATAGGCAAGTATTAGGCCTAACCACGTTATATCAATGCATTGATGCAAACTAAATGCAAACAACATGCCACGTTTTATCATGCATGAAAATGCGGTGCCGATGATGTGAAAATTTTAATATGTGAATTTATTAATTTTGATGCATGGTTAATAGCTATGAATTAAACCATATTAAATAGGTCATCAGGCAGATCGATGCAAACAGCTGGTTTAAATATTTTAAACATGCATGAAAATTGGTCATTGTGAAACTAGATGAAATTCTACACATTTAACATGTTCAAAATATTTTCATACGGTGTAGGGTTGATTTTATAATGGCATTATTAATTATGCAATGGTCTAAAATAAAAAAAACAAAAGAGAAAAAAAACAGGAGGGGGGAGCTGCTCACCAGGCCACATGGGCCGGCTGGCAGGTGCGGCTGGGCCGCGCTGGGGCAGCAGGGGCAGCTGGGCCGGCTGGGCGCTGGGGAGGCCGAGGCCCACGCGGGAGGCGCTCGGGTCAACGGGCTCGTCCCCTTCCTCCCGAGCGAGCGGAAGCAGGAGGCGACCATGGCGGGGCTCGGGCGGCGGCATGGCGACCCTCCGGCGACCGGAATGGCGCAGAGGCGAGGGGAACTGCCGGATCCAGGGCGGCACGATCTGTTCCCGGTGGCGGGGAGGCACGCGGCGGCGGCAACGCGGAGATCGGGGGCGGCGGACCTGTGAAGAAGAGAGAGGCTGCGGGGTGAGAAGGGAGAGGAAAGGAGAGGGAAGGAGAGGGAGAGGGGCTGGTCCGGCGGCGGCTCCGGCGAGCTGTGGCGGCCTGTGGCCGACTGGAGGAAGCTATGGGGACGAGAGGAGCTGCGGCACCATGGGAGCTCGGGGAGCTTGGGCCCGGATGGGCTCGAACGGTCCCAGATGGGCTTTGGCGGGCCGGCGGCTGGAGGTGGGAGACAGGAGGCTGGTTGGCACGAGGAACGAGGAGATTAGGGCTAGGGGTCCTATATATAGGTTTCGGGGCTAGGGTTAGCTGACGCTGTCCGTTTTCGGACTGCCGGATGACGATTCGACGTCCGGAAGCGGAGTGGGGGCTACGGTGGATGTGCAGAGGGGCTAAGTGGGGAAGAGAGAGAATGGTGACCCGTGGCGCGGAGGTTTTAAAATACCGAAAAACGTCCGACGATAACCGATGACCGCACTGCTACGACTGACCGACGAGGCATCAAACAAACTCAGAACGCGACGAAATTCGACGGGCGGTCTACCTAGACTATAACAAGACCGCACGCCAAGTTTCGACCCAATCCAAGGATATTTTTAGCACGCTCTTAAAAACGGTTTTATTTTAAATGGTGCCGCGGGCGCGTGCGTGTGTGGCTGGTCTCGAAACGGGCAACGGCGAGAACGCAGAGAACCGGCGACTACGAACAGATGCAAGTTTTCGAAAATGAGTGATGATGCAATGCATATGATGCGATGATGAATGCGACAACTAGACAAACACATGACGAGAACGGAAATAAAAGGGGAATCTTCTGGAATCTTGTGGAACATCGGTCCCGGCTGTCACAACTCTCCTCCACTAAATGAGGATCTCATCCCGAGATCTAGAATGAAAAAGGGGAAGAGAAAGAGCAAAAGGTAAACTTAGTTGCTTCTTTGACAAACGAATGAAACCAATGAAATATGAAGGAAGCAAAGAGATGAAGAATGAAGAACAAGCAAGAATTCACAAGAAATTTCGGCAACACTTCGGTAGGAAAGAGAGGCAAAATCTGATATGATGGAAAGAAATTGAAAGAGATACACCAAACTTCAGTTGGATTAGAATCAAAACTTTATAAGATGGAAGGAACAAGAAAACATTGCACAACACTCCGGTTAAATGAATAAGCAAAGAAGAATATGAACTAGATAAACAAGGCGATGGATTGAAAGAGAGCAACATCACAAGGCTTTCGGAACAAAAGAATAGAAGTTAGATCTCTGAAGAGAAGAGAACTGAGAAGAAAATGAAAACTCCTACTACAAATGGATTTGAAAGCATAGGTTCAAAGGAGTTGATGAAGAATCAACAATGAAAGGAATAGCTTGTTATGGGCTTATGGAAAACATCTCAACATTATGAGGTGACAACCTGCCACAACAGAAACAATTGATTGCTTGAGAGCAACAAGATAAGAAAGACTTCTTTCACCAAGAAGAGGAGGAGAAAACTTGAATCATTTATAACACCATGATAGCAACAATCCTTAGGAAAAGCTTAAGGTGAAAGACAACCCAAGATAACTCCGAGAAATGAATGATGCGTTTACTTATCTTATTCTTGACAATTTCCTTCGAGACTCCTCATAACCAAGAATTTAATAACACCATCTCAAAAGACAATGGAGAAAGAATTTAGCTTAGAAATCCAAGATAAGAACACTTGAGCACCTCCAACAAGAATCTTGATGAACACTAGAAAAAGAAAGAATCTTAATGAACCACCATGAAGAACGTACGAAAATGAGAGGATGATAGAAAAGAACTGATGGATGCAAAAGAACAAGATTGGGCCTTCCAATGAATTAGATGATGCTTCGAAAAGAGATATTTGAGCAACCTGAACTCCGAAAAAAGATAAGAATACTTGAAATCAAGAATTGATATCATGAACAACTTCGAAAGAAGGATTGAAATCACTTGATGAAACAAGAATAAGAATTATGATATGACTGTCCTTCATCAAGTTAAATTGATGACAAACAACGGATTTCGCACACCACTTATTCTTCTTGCAAAGATTGAAGAGAGATAGATAGATCACACACTTGAAGAAATCTTGCATGAGAACACCGGTTAGAATTCACAAATGAATGAGGTTGAAACAAACGAATGAAATAACATGAGAACGAAGAGAACATGATCCACCTAATGGAAAACTTGAACGAAGCACCGGAAAGAATTAGAAACTAAAGAGGACACATGAGAATGAAGAGATCAAGATTTGCCTAATAGAAACTGAAAAGGCACCGGAATAATTGAGAGACGAACAAAGAGACACCAATTTAGAAGAATTTGAGAATGAAGCTAAAAGCTGAGAACGAAGAAATCTTCTGGAATGATGGCCTTCGGAGGATCGAGAAATGATAACCAGTCTGAATGCACCGGATAGATATGGAAGGAATAACTCATGATCAAAACAATTTGAGATGAAAGCAACAGCCTGAAACCATGAATCTTTGGAAGAACGAACAACGATTTAAGAGAAACACTCCTTCGGTCTTCAACGCAGAGAAAGATGACGAGAGCAACACCATGAATTACTAAGATACTCTGGAAGAATGAATAAGGAAAGGTAGATCCAACATGAAAATGATTCGAAGCGATCTTCGAGAAGGCATATGACTGATGAAATCATTCTTATGTCATATTAAAATAACTTGAGAACACCTCCGGAAAGATTAGAAGAGTCAGGTATGATCCTGGGGAAAGACGTGTGGGTTATGGGCCCACTAAAAGGAAGCACCGTTGAAACAATTGATTAAAAGAGAGATTGCACCGGTATAAATTAAGAACTTGATGATATGAGACCCTTGAAATAATTTAAGAGGACAAGAATGAAAATGAATGTCTTCTGAGATATCTTCAACACTCCGGATAGAACAGAGAGCAATGAATAAACAAGAGAGGCTTGATAAAGAATTTCAACATGGGAGAGAAAATAGAGAATGGAAATGATGATGAACACCAAGAACTTGAATTGAATTCACCGGAAAAGAAAACAAAGATGAATACTAAGAAATGATAACTTGAGCACTGAGCATCTTCATAAAGAATCACCGGAGAAGAAAAACAACGATAACAAGGAATATGATGATAGATCTTGAAATGAAACACTCGAGAATCTCCACAACAAATCACCGGAAACAAGATGGAAGAAAAGATAGCGGAAGCATTACATGAATAGAAAAGGCACTTGGATGAGAATTTAATCACTGAAGAAAAAGGGCGGGAGGGTGGGAAAAACAAAGAAAACTTGGAACAAATGGAATGAACTCCGGGAAAGAACAAGAGGATTGAACTTGCAATATTGGAGATGATAGAATTATCTTGAAGAGAAGCATACCGGTTGAAAAGAATTGATATGATAACTTGATTGGGCAAAAGAATTAGCAATCCCACAGAAATATGAGAACACTACTGATAAGATATGAATTCACCACTTGACATCAAAGCAACTCGAATTACCATATTCAAAACAAAACGAAGGATACGGCTTATGAAACAAGCCAGAAACAAATACATAACCACTATGCACTTGTTGGAAAGATAATTCTAGGTAACTACCTGAATTCCCACCTAAGAACTTCCGAAAACTTTCTTGTTTATGCGATTCGGGTTGCGGACCCAAGAACCTACCCTAGGTAATCAGCTACAACTGCACCCGCAACCTTCCACACCATAATTCAAGAAACTCCGCAAACTCGTCTACCTCACGCGCTCGTAATCACAACGATACTAAACCATGGTGGTACCCCGGACGCCTCCCCAGTACTGGGTGACTCCGACCTTATCTCACCACGATAAGTATTGAAGCAATTCTGAACACCCTCCGTCCTGAGATACTAAGGAAGCTGAATGATGACGACGTGCCAACATTCCCTGGAGCTCGACTCCCCGGAAGAAATCAAGTCAGACAGGAGGCACCAAGACAGAACCCTGTCACATTGGCATCATATAGACTCCAAAATACCCGCGTGATCCTAATTTTTTTTGAGCGAGAAGAGGAGTAGAATCAAAAATCCTAAGTCGAATACCTCACCAGAGCATAGAAGAGGAGTAAAAAGGAAACCTACCCTCTGATATAACTAGACTTAAAACAGTTTTTCTCTAGACTCGACTCGGCCAAGTTTGATCAATCAAGAGGGGCTCCTAGGTCGGTACAGGCTCTGATACCAACTTGTCACGCCCAAGATGCGGTCCTATCCTTATGTCGGCACGAGGGCCTCAACAGGGATAGAAGCACATCTCGATGCGTTTACAAGAATGGATATCATTACAAGTACATATACAGAAGAGATGAGTATATGGAATTGGCTTACACTCGCCACAAGCTACATCAGAGTCACATCAATACAATACATACTCAAACATCATACAGAATAGCAGGGTCCGACTACGGACGAAATCAAACGATAAAATGACATCCACCCTTGCTATCCTAGGCTGCCGCCTGGAACCCATCCAAGATTGAAGAAGAAGAAGAAGAACTCCAAGTCAAATCAAGCAACGCGCTCATGTCAATCATCGCATTACCTGTACCTACAACTGTTGTTGTAGTAATCTGCGAGCCACAGGGACTCAGCAATCTCATTTCCAAGGGTATCAAGACTATTAAAGCTTAATAGGTCAGGTATGGTAAGTGGTGAGGCTGCAACAAGCGACTAAGCATTTATTTGAGTGGCTAACTTACGAGCACAGAAATTAAAGTATGGTGGTCTACGCACAACGGACGTAAACTAGTAATGATCACTAACTGATCCTGAACACCTACTTACGTCAAACATAACCCCACCATGTTCTCTTTCGGATAAGAACTCACGAAAAGAGACAGTCATGGTTACGCACATAGTTGGTGTATTTTATTAGAGTTTACTTCAAGTTTGCTATGACCGGGTGTTAAACAAATTATCCAAGTTTGCCACATAACCGCGGGCACGGCTTCTCAAAAAGATTTAACCCTGCAGGGGTGCTCCAACTCATCCATCACAAATTAACCACACGCAGTGGGAATAACCTCAACCATGGATCTCGTGATCTTCCTAGGCAATTTCAAAGGAAATCCGCCACCTCATGGTAGCCCGAAGAATAATCGGAATTCCTCACTCAAGACATTCGGGAAAGGTAAAACAAATCCAGCAAGGCCGCCCGGCGTGTCGACGAACCCGATAGGAGCCGCGTATCTCGTTCTCAGGACACGACCAGATAAGCAAAGCGTACGGTAACTGACATCCCGAGTTGCCCTAGGTAGCCCGCACGGTGCTCTAGTTTGGACCAACACTCATGAGGAGCACTGGCCCGGGGGTTGATTAAATTATCCACGGGTGCCGACGGGTCCCTATGCAATTTTATTAGTTATTAGGCAAATGTAGTACCAATGTTGGGCCTTGCCAGACAAGTTTTATTCTAACCCGAAAATCAAGGGGGTCCCCATAACAACCCCGAGCATGTTAGGAGTGCTCAATTGTGGAACATAACACCAGTTCACAAGCAACTAAGGGCGGCAAGAGTGGAACAAAACACCAAGCAAAAGGCCAAGCCTTCCACCTTTACCAAGTATATATGTGCATTAAATTAAATAGCAGCAATATTGTGATATAACAAAAGAAGTTCCTTGTTGACACATGGAAGCAATTGCACCTGCAGCTAGAAACGTATAAGAAGGGCGGAGCAAGCGGTAACATAGCCAAACAATGATTTGCTGGGACGTGGAGGGGTTAGAGGCCTTTCATGGCAATGTTTGGAGGCTTGTCAAACAAGTGGTAGGCAGCGAGACATAACGATAAAAGACGAGACAACTAGCATGTCAATGATAGTAATGGTATCCAGGGAAATGTGTCATGTTGCCTGAGATCCCGCTCGGAAGAAGAACGAGTCCATGAAGAAGACGAACCAACGTAGTCGACGAATCCACACACTCCGAATGCTTTCGGAACTCTATCGAGAAGAAGCAATCCAAACAAACAATCAACACAAGATACACCACAACATATTCATGACATGATGCACAAACAAATATGATGCATGTCCGGTTAAATATGCAAGGCATGAAAATTCACCACAATCAAATACTACACATTAAGTGATGCTCAATATGCAACTCATTGCATATTGACGAAACTCCGCATACGAATTATTTAGTTCACTTCCGATAGGTATACAACAATATTAAATGTTGTTAAACATGGCAAGAGGTGAAGCATAAGTAAACTAACTATCTAGGCAACTTAAATGAGGTCGGAAACAACTTATAGTATTTCCGAAATGACCCCATATATTAATTTCGAAATTGGTCCAGATCTGATCTAAACATATTTTATATTTGTTAAACAGCAGAATAAATCATACCATGTCATTCTATACGTCATTCTAGCCGATTTACATATATAGAACATCGCAAACGGGGCTACGGTCTAAAAGATATGAGCAACACAAGATGCACATGCCATGAATGCAAATGGATGGGAAAACCACCACAAACATTTCAAATCATGAATTCAGCAAGTTATTATGAATCTACATGAGATTCTAAGCAAGTTTCATATGCAACATGTTCAAATCAGAGCTACGGTTCAACCACAATCAACAAAACAAGTTTTAGTTGAAATCTGCCAAATACAGCGAGATAGCATTTTGCACACACGAAAACAACAGGTTACAATATTCCCAAATGCACAAACTAAGCATGGAGCAATAGCATACAACATCCACTTCATTTCATCTTCACACATCATATTCAAAACATGCATGGATCACATGGTAGGAAGCTCACAAGAAGGCTACTTGATAACAGTTTCAGACTTAGTGAAAATAGCAGTTTTTGGCAGTGCAGTTTTTATCACGAAGGCATATTGAAAGCAGTGAAACTATATGCTACAGATCATGAAATGGCATGAAACTTAACAGCATACTAAAAGACAATATCAACTACAAATAACTCCATGACACCTACCACAAAAGAGTTCTAGATCACTAGCAAATCACATGGCAAGACATCAACAAAAGATAATAGATTCCAGGCTTAGAAATATTTTGGACCCTCAAAACAATAGATTTTCATAGCAAGCTGACAACAACAAAATAACACCTAAACATGCATTTCTATGACAAGCAAAATGTCCATGGGCTAGGACACATATCCAAGGGCATTTTTCATGTTGAAAATTAATTCATATCATGTACGGATTAAATCACATGAAAATGACAAACGGGCCACGGCATAAATGACATTTACATAAACATGCTCAAATGGCAAAACTAAATGCACAGATAAATCACATGGATTTTTCTACCCCGAAAACATATATAACATGCTTAGGTTCATGTGGAAAATTAATCACAATTAAATAGACAAGTATTAGACCTAACCACGTTATATCAATGCATTGATGCAAACTAAATGCAAACAACATGCCACGTTTTATCATGCATGAAAATGCGGTGCCGATGATGTGAAAATTTTAATATGTGAATTTATTAATTTCGATGCACGGTTAATAGCTATGAATTAAACCATATTAAATAGGTCATCACGCAAATCGATGCAAACAACAAGTTTAAATATTTTAACATGCATGAAAATTGGTTATTGTGAAACTAGATGAAATTCTACACATTTAACATGTTCAAAATATTTTCATACGGTGTAGGGTTGATTTTACAATGGCATTATTAATTATGCAATGGTCTAAAATAAATAAATAAAAGAGAAAAAAACAGGAGGGGGGAGCTGCTCACCAGGCCACATGGTCCGGCTGGCAGGTGCGGCTGGGCCGCGCTAGGGTAGCTGGGCCGGCTGGGCGCTGGGGAGGCCGAGGCCCATGCGGGAGGCGCTCGGGTCAACGGGCTCGTCCCCTTCCTCCCGAGCGAGCGGAAGCAGGAGGCGGCCATGGCAGGGCTCGGGCGGCGGCATGGCGACCCTCCGGTGACCGGAACGGCGCAGAGGCAAGGTGAACTGCCAGATCCAGGGCGGCAGGATCCGTTCCCGACGGCGGGGAGGCAGGCGGCGGCGGCACGGAGATCGGGGGCGGCGGACCTGCGAAGAAGAAAGAGGCCGCGGGGTGAGAAGGGAGAGGAAAGGAGAGGGAGAGGGGCTGGTCCGGCGGCGGTGAGGCGACGACCTGTGGTGCCTCCGACGAGCTGCGGCGGCCTGTGGCCGCCTGGAGGAAGCTGCGGGGACGGGAGGAGCTGCGCCACCTTGGGAGCTCGGGGGAGCTCGGGGAGCTCGGGCCCGGATGTGCTCGAACAGGCCCAGATGGGCTTCGGCGGGCCGGCGGCTAGAGGTGGGAGACAGGGGGCTGACTGGCACGGGGAACGAGGAGATTAGGGCTAGGGGTCCTATATATAGGTTTCGGGGCTAGGGTTAGCTGACACTGTCCGTTTTCGGACTGCCGGATGACGATTCGACGTCCGGAAGCGGAGCGGGGGCTATGGTGGCTGTGCAGAGGGGCTAAGTGGGGGAAGAGAGAGAGAATGGTGACCCGTGGCGCGGAGGTTTTAAAATACCGAAAAACGTCCGACGATAACCGATGACTGCACTGCTACGACTGACCGACGGGGCATCAAACATACTCAAAACGCGACGAAATTCGACGGGCGGTCTACCTAGACTATAACAAGACCGCACGCCAAGTTTTGACCCAATCTAAGGATATTTTTAGCGCACTCTTAAAAAGGGATTTATTTTAAATGGTGCCGCGGGCGCATGCGTGTGTGGTTGGTCTCGAAACGGGCAACGACAAGAACGCAGAGAACCGGCGACTACGAACGGATGCAAGTTTTCGAAAATGAGTGATGATGCAATGCATATGATGCGATGATGAATGCGACAACCAGACGAACACATGACGAGAACGGAAATAAAAGGGGAATCTTCTGGAACGTCGGTCCCGGCTGTCACATGACGAAGGCGTCAATTTCTCCTCTCTGGAGCCCAAAACGGACTCCAGATCTGGTCTCCCAAGGAAGAATTAGCAATGGCGGCGGCTCCGTATCGTGAAACACGATGAAATCTTCTCTCTGATTTTTTCTCGACAAATAGAGTTATATGAAGCTAGAGAGGAGGTCGGAGGAGCCACGGGCGCCCCACAAGCCTGCTCGCCATAGCCAGGAGGGTGGCCGCGGCTAGCAGGCTTGTGTCCTGCTGGTAGACCCCCTTTGGTTAATTCTTGGGCCAGTATTTTTTTATTAATTCCAAAAATATTCTTCGTAAATTTTCAGGATGATCCGAGAACTTTTATTTCTGCACAAAAATAACACCAAGGCAATTCTGCTGAAAACAACGTCAATCCGAGTTAGTTCCATTCAAATCATGCAAATTAGAGTCCAAAACAAGGGCAAAAGAGTTTGGAAAAGTAGATACGTTGGAGACGTATCAATCCCCAGTGCATTAATATCAGAGTCATACATGTGCTTCACCGCCGCAATCTTTCTTACCATCTCCATGGCCCTCTCAGCCTCTAAGTCTAAAAGATCGTTCACAGATTTTGAAATTTCCTTCCCATTACTACCCAGATATACCCCGAGTTTTCTTGCACTTAAAGTAATATCTTCATCAGAGAAATGCAAAATAGAACAGCTCGTATCAAAAGCCATACCTGTAGTGGTCTCGATGTCCCAAAGCTTAGCCGCCCGCATGGCATGGCCCATCTGTAGCTCGTCAACATCCGTCTGAGCATATAGACGGCCACTCGTCTTCCTGGCCCCGCCCGCCGGGTGTAGAATGCCTTCAAACTTGATGACCTCCTCGGTAGTGGGCCTTGTCGGACTATGACCGCCTGCCACATGTATGCCCTGACCAGTCTGTGCGCTGCTAGCGAAAGCGCGACCACCTTTCGCGGTCCCAGGATGCTAGCATGTCCTCCCACGTCACTGAATGCAGATATGTCCATTGTTGGGTTATGGTCGCCTGCAACATCGCCAGCGGAACACATCGTTGTCGAGACAGTCCCGACCATAGCTAGGTTGTGATCACCAACCACACCGCCAGCCGAACGCGCCGTCGCCAAAACAATTGGGGCATGGCCATCTGCCAGCGTCCCAACTGCATCCGACCCTCCTTGTCTGGCTGATGCCATAGGAGATGTCAACTGTCGAACCAGAGGCCGGCCCTTAGACCATGGTGTAAAGCTCACGTAAGTCCTTGGTGAGGCGTCACCCGACACAGGACCTGCATCCGTCGGCGTCTTTCTTGACGCCCTCGGTGTCACCGGAGGGGATATTGGTGGCAACTCGTGCTCCACCGGATCATGCATCTACGCCCTGACACCCCATAATCTGCTAGGGGCCGAAGAAGACCCAAATGATCCAAACCTCAACTAATGTGTCATGGAAGAACTGTGTGTCTGCTCCCTAGTAGAGCCATTCTCCGCTGGCTTGTCCGATTGTGCCGAACCTCTGTCAGTGGTGTCCCTCTGAACCGAACCCTTGTCTAGGTTCCCATCACCTCCATGCCCATCATCAGTGTCCATATCAACCGGCTTAGCAAACTCCTAAAAGTCAGCATTCTGCTCTATCTCAATATCCAGGTCAAAGCTCCTGCCATCATACGTCCATCTGACGGTGTCAAGAATATGCTCAACACTGATAATGCTAACGAGCAGGCGAGCGACTCCCCGCGCACGCATGAAAGGAATGTCCTCCTTCTTTGTCTTACCAATCAGAGAACCAAGACTCCAGGTCACCATGAAATCATCTAATGCCACCCGTGGAGCTCCTAGGAACCTGACCCAAACCTGAGATAGAGGAGTTCCCTCAGGTTCCTTGTGAGTCCAGACATCAAACTCAAGAACACAGGTGCTATTTGAACTCTGATCGTCCCAAACTTAAGAAGCCTGGCAAGATCCTCCCTAGTAGGAAAGTCGACCCTGAATACATGCTCATCTAGCCTGACCGGGTGAGGCGGTCTTGGTTAATGGGGTCCTTGGGTGACCGACCTGTCTCTCATTGCCCGGACTATATGCGCTGATTGTCGAGCATTGGATTGATCGAAGGCCCTGTCTCCAGGAAGGAAGCTTCGGGAATCGTGGGGTGTACTCCAAGATTGGAATAGTGAATAGGCATGTTTTTCCTTCTATGTGTAACCGACCATGTGTAAACCCTAGGTACCCTTGGCGTCTATATAAGACAAAGGGTTTTAGGTTGTAGGGGAGAGAACAACCCATCTAGGGTTTAGCTATTCGATCTCAAGGTAGATCAACTCTGTAACCTACATATCATCAATATAATCAAGCATGACGTATGGTTTTACCTCCATAGGAGGGCCCAAACTTGGGTAAACATCGTCTCCTTCGTCCCTTGTTACCATCGATCCTAGTGTCATAGCTCGGGACCGCCTACCCAAGATCCGCCGGTTTTGACACCGACATTGGTGCTTTCATTGAGAGTTCTGCTGTGATCACCAAAGGAATCGATGGCTCGTGGTTTCATCAACGAAGGTGTATGCAACATGGAAACTTTTGTGTTGGAAATATGCCCTAAAGGCAATAATAATTTGGTTATTATTATATTTCCTTATCCGTGATAATCGTTTATTATCCATGCTATAATTGTATTGATTGGAAACTAAATACATGTGTGGGTATATAGACAAAATTATGTCCCTAGTATGCCTCTAGTAGACTAGCTCGTTCATCAAAGATGGTCAAGGTTTCCTAGCCATGGACATGAGATGTCATTTGATAATGGGGTCACATCATTAGGAGAATGATGTGATGGACAAGACCCAATCTATAAACGTAGCATATGATCGTGTCAGTTTATTGCTACAGTTTTCTCCATGTCAAGTTCTGTTCCTATGACCATGAGATCATGCAGCTCACTCACACCTGAGGAGTGCCTTGTGTGTATCAAACGTTGCAACATAACTGGGTGACTATAAAGGTGCTCTACAGGTATCTTCGAGGGTGTTTGTATCTCGGGGCCCACTCGGTAATACAGCATCACAACAAAGACTTGCAAGCAATGTGACTAAGTGTTAGCCACGGTATCTTGTCTTACGAAACGAATAAAGAGACTTGCTGGTAACGAGATTGAACTAGGTATAGAGATACCGACGATCGAATGTCAGGCAAGTAACATACCGAAGAACAAAGGGAACTGCATACGGGATTAACTGAATCCTTGCCATAGAGGTTCAACCGACAAAGATCTTTGTAGAATATGTAGGAACCAATATGGGCATCCAAGTGCCCCTATTGGTTATTGACCGTAAAGGTGTCTCGGTCATGTCTGCATAGTTCTCGAACTCGTAGGGTCTACACACTTAACGTTTGGTGACGATATAAGTATAGTTGAGTTATTATGCTGGTGACCGAAAGTTGTTCGGAGTCCCGGATGAGATCCTGGACATGACGAGGATCTCTGGAATAGTCCGGAGGTAAAGATTGATATATGGTATAATAGTGTTTGGTCCCCGGAAGGGTTCCGGAATTCGCCGGAATAGTTTCGGATGCTTCCCAAAATGTTCGGGGTACCAGAATACTTTATTTGGGCCAAGGGTAAAGCCCATGAGGCTTTAGGAAGGTGCAAAAGGTGTTTTGCAGAGGCCAGGGGCCAGACGCTAGGGACCCTGGCATCTGGCGCCAGACGCTGAGGTCCTTGGCGTCTGGTCCTGGAGTCCGAGGAGGACTCTTGCCTTGCGGGCAAACCGACCTTGAGGAGGATTTTTCTCCATGTTTCGATCCTAGGTCTCAACATATAAATAAAGGGGCGGGGCTAGCACGTGGAATACATCAAGAATTCCCCAAGCCGTGTGCCGGCAACCCCGTCCCTCTAGTTCATCCTCCATCATAGTTTCCGTTGTGCTTGGCGAAGCCCTGCGGAGATTGTTCTTCACCACCACCGTCACCATGCCGTTGTGCTGCCAGAACTCATCTAGTATTTCACCATCCCTCGTTGGATCGAGGAGGTGAAGGCATCATCAAGACATATGTGTGTTGAACATGGTGGTGCCGTCCGTTCGGCGCTAAATCAGAAGGACCATGATCAAGATCGCGAGACGGATCATGATTGGATCGTGGGACGGATCGTGATCAAGATCGCGAGATGGATCATGATGGGATCGCGGGACGCTCGGCGATTTGGATCGCGAAGACGTTTGACTACATCAATGTCTCCGCCGAGCCAATGAGCTAGCATCGTACGTCGACCCGGATGAGCTCTTGCCGGCCCTTAGTGAAGACGGCATGCCGGTGCCTGAAGACTCCTTCGGCATCCCCCAAGGTCGAGAGGACGAGGAGGTTGCCGACTAGAGCACCGACTCCAGCGGCGTGACGGCTGAGACCGCGGAGGCCGACCTGAAGGCCGCAACCACCTTCGGGACAGGAGTCGAGCCGCCCAGCGATGCTCCGGCTGGAGGCACGCCAGCTGGCGACGCGCCGGTGGCCTGAGCCCCCGGGCATTTGATCTTTCTTTTTCTTTCCTGCATGTTAGGCTCAAGTCCACCCACTGGGGGTGTAATGTAATGAAGCATGATGGCCGTGGGCCTCTTTTGTCTTTAAAATTCGTACTCTGAATGTTTGATGTGTTTGCCTTAATGCGCGTGCTTGCCCGTCCTTACCCGTTTTTGCCCTTTTGGTTCCTTCTATTCTGCCCCTTTTCCCCTTTGTTTTCGGCCCCGCCAGCCCGACAGCCGGGAGCCGGTCTATAGCTGGGTCGGGGCGTCCGCCTCGAGGGAGCCGGTTCTGAACTTAGGAACCGTGAGAGCTTTTTAGGTTAAGTAGAGTGGCAGAGGAGAGGCGGTGATCCGGCTGGGCCTAGCCGGCGTGTCCTTTGCGATCGATCTTTCATGTGAGCTAAGCTTTGCCGCCCCGAGGCCCTGTCAGCCAGACAACCGGGAGCCAGATCTATAGCTGGGAGGGGTGGGAGGGCTTTGCTCGGCTCACACTACTTGTTCAATTTTTCGAGAGAGGCGACCTAGGACCAGCCGGCGAGCCCCCGAGCCCGGGAGCCGGGTCGAGGAGTCGGTGAGTAAGGAGACCTTCGAGGGGAACGAAAAAAGCGTGCCCCAAGAGCCAACCCAGGGCACCCATTGCATTCATAAGCCCAAAAGGGGAGGGATACATACATACACTGGTTTTTTCTGTAGTAAAATGGACGAAGGAGCGCCGCGTTCCATGGGCGCTCGGTCTCTTCGCCGGAGGCGTTTCTTTTGCACTTCTGTGGCTTCTGGGCATCTATGAGGTAGTACACATTGTTGTGCAACGCCTTGCTGACGATGAACGGGCTCTCCCATGGGGAGGACTGTTTTGTGTTGTCCGGCTGTCCGCTGGATCCGCCTGAGGACCATGTCCCCTTCACGAAAGGAGAGCAGCCGGATTCGCTTGTTGTGGTAGTGCCGGAGCTTCTGCTGGTAGATTGTCGTTCGGCTCAAGGCCAGCTCATGGGCTTCTTCGAGTAAATCAACGCCGTCTTCTCTTGCCTCCTTTGTGCCCTTCTCCGTGTATAGGGCGACCCGAGGCGAGTCGAACTCGACGTCGGTGGGGATGATCGCCCCGGACCCGTACACAAGGAAACAGGGCGTGTAGCTGGTTTATCGGTTGGGGTGGTCCTGAGACTCCAAAGGATAGCCAGCAGCTCATCGACCTAGCAGCCGGCTGACCTTACCAACGGTGTTACGAGCCGGGGCTTGATGTTGGACAGAATGAGGCCGTTTGCCCTCTCGATCTGGCCGTTTGACTGTGGATGAGCGACGGAGGCCAGGTCGAGCTGGATTCCTTGCTTAGAGCAGAAACACGCGAGCGCGCCCTTGGCGAAGTTTGTGCCGTTGTTGGTGATGATGTTGTGGGCGACGCCGTAGCGAACCGTGATGTCATCGATGAACCGGACGGCCGTGGGGCCGTCCAGCTTCTTGATTGGTCGTGCTTCGATCCACTTGGTGAATTTTTCAACAACCACTAGAAAATGTGTCATGCCGCCTTGTGTGGTTTATAAGGGACCCACCATATCCAGTCCCCAGACGGCAAAGGTCCACGAGAGGGGTATGGTCTCGAGGGCCGATGCCGGTAGGTGGCTTTGCGTGTTGAAGCGCTAGCAGCCCTCGCACTCGTCGACCAATTTCTTGGCCGCCTCGAGAGCAGTGGCCCAGTAGAAGCTATGGTGGAAGGCCTTGGCCACCAGGGTTCTGGAGGTGGCGTGGTGCCTGCACTCGCCCTGGTGAATGTCGAGGAGGATCTCCAGACCCTTTTCTGGCTCGACGCACCGTTGGAAGATGCGAATGGTGCTGCAATGGACGAGCTTGTTGTTGATGATGCTTTATGCTGAGGCTTGACGCTGGATTTGCCTCGCCATGGCCTTGTTTGGGGGGAGTTCGCCACGTAGGAGGACTACCAAGATAGGCTGGGCCCACGAGGGAGCCGAGACGGGGGCCGGCTCGGGAGCCCCCGGGCCTGGATGATCGGTCCCCGGGACCGGCTCGCCAGCCCCTGGGGCCGGCTCGCCAGTCCCCAAGGCCGACTCGTCGGTTATCATCATGGCGACCGTGTCGTTGGAGCCGATGGCCTCAGACGCAGCCGACTCAATTGGTGTCGACAAGGCGACCAGGTTTGAGGGAGCCGGTGGCGAAGATGCTGAAGGGGCGGCCGGAGCCGCTGATGGGCCGGCGGTGTCTGTCGGCATGAAGATGGATTACGATTCGAGGGAAGGCTTGATCGACGGCTTGAGCAGTCGTTCGAGGGAGACGCCGACTGGGATGACCTGCCGGGTGGAGCCGATCTTTGCCAGCATGTCGGCCACCTTGTTGTCTGCCCGTGGGACGTGATGGAACTCACAACCCTCGAAGGAACGGTGAGCTGTTGTACGAGGTAGTGGTAGCTGGCCATGTTGGCATCCCTGGCATCCCATTCGCCAGAGTCCTGCTGCACCACGAGGTTGGAGTTGCCGAAGCATAGGATGCGCCTGATGCTGATCTCCTTGGCGAGCCGGAGGCCATGGACGATGACCTCATACTCGGCCATGTTGTTGGAGGCAGCAAAGTGGATCTGGAGGGTGTACTTGAGCTGGTCACCTTTCGGGGAGGACAGGACTATGCCGGCACCCAGACCAGTCCTCATTTTTGAGCTGTCGAAATGCATGCGCAATTGTGTGGAGTCTAGGGGAGGCAGCACGAACTCGGTCTCTTCCCAGTCGACGAGAAAATCAGCCACGCTTGTGACTTGATGGCGGTACGAGGTTTGTATCAGATCTCGTGATTGGTGAGGGCAATGACCCATTTGGCGATCCAGCTAGTGGAGTCCCGGCCGCTCATGATCTCGCCAAGCGGGGCCGTGCTCACCATGGTGATGGTATGCTCCTGGAAGTACTGCTTGACTTTCTTGGCAGCGAAGTATATGCCGTAGCACATCTTTTGGTAGTGGGGGTAGTTCTGCTTGGACGCGGAGAGGACCTCGCTAAGGTAGTAGACGGGGCGCTGGACCGGCAGGGACTTGCCCTCCTCCGGTCGCTCGACCACCAAGACGACGCTGATGACGCGAGTGGTCGCAGCGATGTAGGCGAGCAGAGGTTCCTTCTCAGCCGGCGCGGCTAGGATGGGCGCACGTGTGAGAGACTTCTTGAGGCCACGGAAGGCCTCGTCCGCCTCGTCAAGCCAATCGAACACGCTTGGCTTCTTGGTATGACTTGGCTCAACCAGAGCCGTCTTGCGAAGGAGCCCGTAGAGGGGTAAGGCTTTCTCCCCCAGCCGGTTGATGAACCGACCGAGCGAGGCGAGGCAGCCGGTGAACTTCTGGACGTCGCGGAGCCAGATCAGCTTGGGCATGCGCTTGCTCGCGCTAATCTTCTCGGGGTTAGCTCCGATGCTGCGAGCGAACACGAAGAACCCCAGGAGCTGGTCGGCTGGGATGCCGAAGATGCACTTCTCCGGGTTGAGCTTGATCTTGAACTCGCATAGGTTCGCGAAGGTCTCCCGGAGATCATCGAGGAGGCTGAAGTGCTTCTTAGTTTTTTACGACGATGTCATCGACGTACACGTGGACGTTCCTGCCTATCTGAGGCAGGAAGCACTTCTGCATGCACCACTGGAAGGTGGCGCCTGCGTTCTTCAGGCCAAAGGACATGGTGATTTAGCAGTAGGCCCCGAAGGGCGTGATGAAGGAGGTCTTGTGCCGGTCCTCTGGGTCCAGCTTGATCTGGTGGTAGCCGGAGTAGGCGTCTAGGAAGGACAGCAAGTCACAGCCGGCCGTGGAATCGATGACTTGATCCGCGGCTGGGCGAATGGGTCCTTGGGGCACGCCTTGTTCAGGCTAGTGTAGTCGATGCATATGCGCCAGGTCTTGTTCTCCTTCAGCACCAGGACTAGGTTGGCCATCCAGTCCAGGTGAAGAACTTCCATGATGAACCCGACTGCGAGCAGCCGTGCGATCTCTTCTCCTATAGTACGCCGCTTCTCCTCGGAGAAATGGCGTAGGGGTTGCTTGACCGGCTTGACGTCCGGCCAGATGTGTAGTTTGTGCTCGACGAACTTCCTCGAAACACCGAACATGTCCTTGGGGACCATGCAAAGATGTCCTGATTCTCACGGAGGAAGTCGACAAGCTCGCCTTCCTATTTGCTGTCGAGGCAGGAGCCGATGGTGATGCACTGAGCGGGGTTGGCCGGATCGAGCGGGATTTGCTTGGTGTCCTTGGACAGCTGGAAGGAGGCCTTGCCGACGGATTGTCAAGGAGGAGCCGACATGGCCAGCTGACTGGCGGCGAGGGCCACGAGCCAGTCGAGCTGCCTCTTCTCCTCGGTGATTTCCAGGGCCTCCGCCAGCTGGCTGCCGTCTCGAGCGCACTTGATCGACATCTTGTAGTCACCCATGATTGTGATGATTCCCTTGGGGCCCGGCATCTTGAGCTTGAGGTAGGTGTAATGGGGGACCGCCATGAACTTGACTAGGGCCGGCCGGCCCAACAACGCGTGGTAGGGACTTACGAGATCTACGACCTTGAACAACACCGGCTCACGGCGGAAGTGGCCGGGCCCGCCGAAGAGGACGTTGAGCATGATCTTGCCGATAGGGGAGCAGGACTTGCCAGGCACGATGCCATGGAAGACCATCCGGCTCGCCTGTAGGTCTTGTATCTTCAGCCCCAGCTTGCACATCGTGTCGAGGTAAAGGATATTGATGCTGCTGCCACCATCTACCAGCACCCGTGTAAAGCGGCAGGTGCACTTATCGGTGGCTATGGTGGGGTCGAGGACCAGGGCGTAGCTGCCGGGACTCGGCATCACGGCGGGATGATCCGCCCGGCTCCAGGTGACCGGCTTCTCCGACCAGTGCATGAACTGGGGAGTCACCGGCATGGTGGCATTCACCTCACAATGGAGCCGGCACTGAGCATGTTTGCTTGCCTCTTCACTGGTGAAGGTGACATAATAGCCGTCCTGGTTAGGGAACTAGTCGATCAGACGACCATCGTTCTAGGCTGGAGCCGGAGCCGGTGCCGGGGCGGCAGCTAGGGCCGGGGCCGGCACGTGGGCAGGCGGCGTGGGAGGAGCCAGAAGACCGTCCCCCTGGGCCAATCACTGTGGGAAGCTGCACGGCCAGAG
Organism: Hordeum marinum; assembly: GCA_022496015.1. Taxonomy (NCBI): domain Eukaryota; kingdom Viridiplantae; phylum Streptophyta; class Magnoliopsida; order Poales; family Poaceae; genus Hordeum; species Hordeum marinum. The sequence continues at coordinate 518,129,168 of CM039673.1, forward strand.
CGTGTGTGTATAGGGTTTGGCCCCTGAGTGGTTCTTGTAGGGGAGGTCGAGCATCATCTGGAAGGTAAGCTTCGTCTACTAGGCTACCTTGCCAGTGCGCTGGCGCTGGCTAGAAGACTGGGTAGACGGCTCCCGCTCCTCGATGGTGGCGACCTGCCGGCTCCCGTAGCGGGGATCCGGCTGGTCATTCTTCCGTTTGTTGTTCTAGGACTGCCGGTTGTCGGCAGGCGGCCGGGACATTGCCGATGTCGTCGTCGCCTTGGCGGGCTGGCTCGTCTTGACCCGGATGGCTGAATCAGCTGTGGCGTACTTGTCTGCCTTGGTCATGAGCTCGGCAAGTGTGGCCGGCTCGGAGCACAGAAGCTTGTGCTTGAGGGGGGTGACGTCTCGATAGCCTTCGATGAAGTACTGTATGGCTTGTACCTCATGCACCCCTCGCAGGAGTTGCGGAGCTCGGTCCATCGAGTGAGGTAGTCGCGGAGGGACTCATCCGCCCCCTAAACGCACATGGCAAGTGCATGGGGTTGGCCAGGTCGCTTGTAGGTGCAGGTGAAGTTGCGGACGAAGGCCTCCTCGAAGTCTGTCCAGGTGTTGATGCTGTCGGCCGCCAGGCTGTTGAGCCAGGTGCGGGCTGAGCTGATTAGCATGAGGGGAGCGTAGCGGACGGCTACGCGCTTGTTGCCCCTGGCGACGCCGATGGCGGTGGTGTAGTCGATCAGCCAGTCTTCGGGCTTGGCGGCCCTGTTGTACTTCGGGGTATCTTGGGGAAGCGTGAACCTGGTCGGAAACGGCTCGTTGCGGATCCGACTGCCAAAGCAGGCCAGGCTAATCGATCCCTCCTCCTCGGGGAGGGATGACTGCACAAGCCGGTTGATGCAGAGGCAAGCGTCGTTCTTGCTATGGGGAGTGCGCAGCCCGAGCCGAGCCGAGAGCTCGAGACGGATGGCGGGTGGAACCGATCATTTCGGCTCACGCCGCGAGGGTGGAGTATGCCCGCGGCTGTGCAGGCTGCCGGCTACCGGCGCCTCATGGTGGCGACCGCTGCAAGGCGGGTTTATGGTGCGCCGGCTGTTAACAAGATCAATCTATGGCGGCCAGAGTGTTGGGAGACATAGTAGTAAATCAAAATTTTCCTACGTGTCACCAAGATCAATCTATGGAGAAACCAACAATGAGCAAAGGGGAAGTGCATCTTCATACCTTTGAAGATCACAAAGTGGAAGCGTTACTAGCACGCGGTTGGTGGAGTCGTACTCGCAGCGATTCAGATCGCGGTGGATTCCGATATAAGCGCCGAACAACGACGCCTCCGCATTCAACACACGTGTAGCCCGGTGACGTCTCCTACGCCTTGATCTAGCAAGAAGGAAGGAGAGATTGAGGGAGAGCTCCGGCAGCACGACGGCGTGGTGATGGTGGAGCTGTGTGGTACTCCGGCAGGGCTTCACTAAGCGCTACGGAGGATGAGGAGGAGGAGGGGTAGGGCTGCGCCGAGAGAGAGAGATGCATGTCATTGGCAGCCCCAAAACCCCACATATATATAGGGGGATAAGGAGGGGTTGTGCAGCCCCTAGGGTTCTCACCCTAGGGCCAGCGGCCAGCCCTAGATGGCCTTGGGGTGGCGGCCAAGAGAGGGGAGAGGAGGGGCGGCACCCTAGGTGGGCCTTGGGCCCATCCGCGCCGAGGGTTTGTCCCCCTCCCACCTTTTGCTGCACCTTGGGCTGAGGTGGAGGCGCACCAGACCACCTAGGGGCTGGTTCCCTCCCACCTTCGGCCCACGCAGCCCTCTGGTGCCGGTGTCCCCACACAGTGGACCCCCGGAACCCTTCCGGTGGTCCTGGTACGTTACCGGTGATGGCCGAAACACTTCCGGTGACCAAAACCTCACTTCCTATATATGAATCTTTACCTCCAGACCATTCTAGAACTCCTCGTGACGTCCGAGATCTCATCCGGGACTTCGAACAACCTTCGGTAACCACGTACACAATTTCCCAATAACCCTAGCGTCGTCGAACCTTTAGTGTGTAGAACCTACGGGTTCGGGAGGCTGTAGACATGACCGAGGCACCTCTCCAATCAATAACCAACATCGGGATCTGAACCATGATGTCGGGGATTCAATCAATCCCGTATACAATTCCCTTTGTCTACTGGTTTGATACTTGTCCGAGATTCGATCGTCGATATCCCTATACCTTCTTCAATCTCGTTACCGGCAAGTCTCTTTACTCGTTCCATAACACATCATCCCGTCGCTAACTCCTTAGTCACATTGAGCTCATTATGATGATGTCTTACCGAGTGGGCCTAGAGATACCTCTCCGTCACACGGAGTGACAAATCCCAGTCTAGATTCGTGCCAATCCAATAGATACTTTCGGGGATACCCGTAGTGTACCTTTATAGCCACCCAGTTATGTTGTGACGTTTGGCACACCCAAAGTATTCCTATGGTATCCGGGAGTTGCACAATCTCTTGGTCTAAGGAAACCATACTTGACATTAGAAAAGCTTTAGCAAACGAACTACACGATCTTGTGCTATGCTTAGGATTGGGTCTTGTCCATCACATCATTTTCCTAATGATGTGATCCCGTTATCAACGACATCCAATGTCCATGGTCATGAAACCATGACCATCTATTGATCAACGAGCTAGCCAACTAGAGGCTCACTAGGGACATGTTTTGGTCTATGTGTTCACACATGTATTACGGTTTTCGGTTAACACAATTATAGCATGAACAATAGACAATTATCATGAACAAGGAAATATAATAATAACCATTTTATTATTGCCTCTAGATCATATTTCCAACACTCGCCCACTTGCACTAGAGTTACATTGTGATGAATCGAACACCCATAGAATTCTGGTGTTGATCATGTTTTGCTCGCGAGAGAGGTTTAGTCAACGGATCTGCGACATTCAGATCCGTATGTACTTTATAAATATCTATATCTCCTTCCTGAATGTAATCACGAATGGAGTTGAAGCGGCGCTTGATGTGTCTTGTCTTCTTGTGAAACCTGGGCTCCTTGGCAAGGGCAATAGCTCCAGTGTTGTCATAGAATAGAGTCATCGGGCCCGATGCATTGGGAATCACTCCTAGGTTGGTGATGAACTCCTTCATCCAGACTCCTTCCTTTGCTGCTTCCAAAGCAGCTATGTACTCCGCTTCACATGTAGATGCCGCCACGACGCTTTGCTTGCTGCTGCACCAGCTGACTGCCCCTCCATTCAAAATATACACGTATCCGGTTTGTGACTTGTAGTCATCCGGATCTGTGTCGAAGCTAGCATCGACATAACCCTTTACAACAAACTCTTCGGCACCTCCATATATGAGAAACATGTCCTTTGTGTTGGAAATATGCCCTAGAGGCAATAAATAAAGTGTTTATTATTGTATTTCCTTGTTCATGATAATCGTTTATTATCCATGCTATAATTTTATTAATTGGAAACATGGATACATGTGTGGATACATAGACAAACACAATGTCCCTAGTATGCCTCTAGTGAACTACCTCGTTGATCGAAAGATGGTTAAGGTTTCCTAGCCATGGACAAGAGATGTCATTTGATAACGGGATCACATCATTAGGAGAATGATGTGATGGACAAGACCCAAACTACAAACGTAGCTTATGATCGTGTCAGTTTATTGCTACTGTTTTCGGCATGTCAAGTATATGTTCCTATGACCATGAGATCATGCAACTCACAGATATCAGAGGAGTACCTTGTGTGTATCAAACATCGCAATGTAACTGGGTGACTATAAAGGTGCTCTACAGGTGTCTCCAAGGGTGCCTGTTGAGTTGGCGTGGATCAAGACTGGGATTTGTTACTCCGTGTGACGGAGAGGTATCTTAGGGCCCACTCGGTAATACAACATCACAATAAGTCTTGCAAGCAATGTGACTAAGTTTTAGTTGCGAGATCTTGTATTATAGAACGAGTAAAGAGACTTGCCAATAACAAGGTTGAACCAGGTATGGAGCTACCGACGATCGAATCTCGGGCAAGTAACATACCAAAGAACAAAGGGAACATCATACGGGATTAACTGAATCCTTGACATAGAGGTTCGACCGATAAAGATCTTCGTAGAATATGTAGGAACCAATGTGGACATCCAGGTCCCGCCATTGGTTATTGACCATAGAGGTGTCTCGATCATGTCTACATAGTTCTCGAACCCGCAGGGTCTGCACACTTAATGTTTGGTGGCGTTTCGGTAGTATAGAGTTATGTATGGTGGTGACCGAAGGTTGTTCGGAGTTCCGGATGATATCCCGGACATCACGAGGAGCTCCGGAATGGTCCAAAGGTAAAGATTCATATATAGGAAGTCCTATTTTAGTCGCTGGAAAAGTTTTGGGCTCATTGATAGTGTACCGGGAGTGCCGGTAGTGTACTGGGAGACCTCCGGGAGGGGTATTTCGACCCAAGAGGCTACATGGGCTGTGGGAGAGTGGAAACCAGCCCTTAGTGGGCTGGTGGAACAACCACAAGAGGCCCATGTGGCTGGAGGAAGAAAACCCAATAGGAAATGGTGGAAAAAAAAGGCAAAAAGGAGCAATCCTAGTCCTACTAGGATTGGAGGAGGAATCCTCCTCTCCTAGTAGGTTCGGCCGAACCAGCTAGCCTTGGAGGCCAAGGCTTCCTCCTCTCCTCCTATCCTCTTATATATACTGGAGGTTTTAGGGGTTTTGCACTATATTTTCAGCCACGTGCTACCCGTTCCTCCAGTGCATAGTTTCTCCTCTAGATTGGATTTCTGCAGTGCTTAGGCAAAGCCCTGCCAGAATTGCTCCACCACCATCGCCGGAGCGCCGTCAGGCTACCGAAGAACTCTTCTTACTCTCCACTCCCTCTTGCTGGATCAAGACAGTGGAGATCGTCATCAAGCTGTACGTGTGCTGAACGCGGAGGTGCCGTCCGTTCGGTGCTAGACCGGAAGGATTGTGATCAAGTTCGTGGGACGGATCATGATCTAGTTTGCGGGACGGATCGTGATCGGATCGGGGGACGGATCATGATTGGATCGCGGGACAGATCGTGATTGGATCGTGGGACGCACGACGATTTGGATCGCGAAGACGTTCGACTACACCAACTGCGTTTCTTAACGCTTCCCGCTTAGCGATCTACAAGGGTATGTAGATCCACTCTCCCTCTCGTAGATGCTCATCACCATGGATAGATCTGCGTGTGCGTAGAATATTTTTTGTTTCCCATGCAACGTTCCCCAACACTTTGTCCTTTTTAGGTACTTTAGGGTATTCTTGACCGTTGTCCAGTGTTCCGCTCCGGGATCACTTTGGTACCTCCCTACCAAACATATGGCAGGGTTCACATCAGGTCTGGTACACAACATGTCATACATAATAGAGCCTATGGCTGAAGCATAGGGGATGACACTCATCTATTCTCTATCCTTTGCCGTGGTCGGGCTTTGAGTCATACTCAATCTCACACCCTGTAACATAGGCAAGAACCCCTTCTTGGACTAATCCATATTGAACTTCTTCAATATCTTGTCAAGGTATGTGCTTTGTAAAAGACCTATGAGGCCTTGCGATCTATCTCTGTAGATATTGATGCCTAATATGTAAGCAACTTCTCCAAGGTCCTTCATTGAAAAACACTTATTCAAGTAGGCCTTTATGATTTCAAAAGTTCTATATCATTTACCATCGACAATATGTCATCCACATATAATATGAGAAATGCTACAAAGCTCCCACTCACTTTCTTGTAAATACAGGGTTCTCCATAAACCTGTATAAACCCAAACTCTTTAATCACTTCATTAAAGCGAATGTTCCAACTCCGAGATGCTTGCACCAGCCCATAGATGGAGCGCTGAAGCTTGCATACTTTGTTAGCATCTTTTGGATCGACAAAACCTTCCGGCTACATCATATACAGTTCTTCCTTAAGGAAACCATTAAGGAATGTTGTTTTGACGTCCATTTGCTAGATCTCATAATCATAAAATGCGGCAATTGCTAACATGATTCAGACGTACTTCAGCATCGCTATGGGTGAGAAAGTCTCATCGTAGTCAACTCCTTGAACTTGTCGATAACCCTTAGCGACAAGCCGAACCTTATAGACAAGTCAATCTTCTTCTTAAAGATCCATTTATTTTCTATGGTTCGCTTATCATCGGGAAAGTCCACCAAAGTCCATACTTTGTTCTCATACATGGATCCTATCTCGAATTTCATGGCTTCAAGCCATTTGTTGGAATCTGGGCCCGCCATCGCTTCTTCATAGTTCGAAGGTTCACCGTTGTCCAACAACATGATCTCCACGACAGGGTTGCCGTACCACTCTAGTGCGGAACGTGTCCTTGTGGACCTTCGAGGTTCAATAGCAACTTGATTTGAAGTTTCATGATCATCATCATTAAGTTCCTCTCCAGCCGGTGCACGCTCCATAGAAACAACTTCTCGTGCTGCGCTACTCACCGGTTCGAGTGAAGGGACGATTACCTCATCAAGTTCTATTTTCCTCCCACTTACTTCTTTCGAGAGAAACTCTTTCTCTAGAAAGGATCCATTCTTGGTAACAAAGACTTTGCCTTCGGATCTGAGGTAGAAGGTATACCCAATAGTTTCTTTGGGGTATCCTATGAAGATGCACTTTTCCGCTTTGGGTTCGAGCTTTTTAGGTTGAAGTTTCTTCACATAAGCATCGCATCCCCAAACTTTCAGAAACGATAGCGTAGGTTTCTTTCCAAACCATAATTCATACAATGTCGTCTCAACGGATATAGACTGTGCCCTATTTAAAGTGAATGCGACAGTCTCTAATGCATATCCCCAAAATGATAGCGGTAAGTCGATAAGAGGCATCATAGATCGCACCATATCCAATAGAGTGCGATTACGACGTTCAGACACATCATTTCACTTAGGTGTGCCAGGCGGTGTGAGTTGTGAAACAATTCCACATTTCCTTAGGTGCGTGGCAAACTCGTGACTCAAATATTCTCCGCCACGATCAGATCGTAGACACTTTATTTTCCTGTCACGTTGATTCTCTACCTCACTCTGAAATTCCTTGAACTTTTCAAAGGTTTTAGACTTGTGTTTCATTAAGTAGACTTAGCCATATCTGCTTAAGTCATCGGTGAGGGTGAGAACATAACGGTGGCCATCGCGAGCCTCAACTTTCATTGGACTGCATACATCGGTATGTATTATCTACAACAAGTCAGTTGCTTGCTCCATTGTTCCAGAGAATGGAGTCTTGGTCATCTTTCCCATGAGGCATGGTTCGCATGTGTCAAATGATTCAAAATCAAGAGACTCCAAAAGTCCATCAGCATGGAGTTTCTTCATGCGTTTGACACCAATATGACCAAGGTGGCAGTGCCACATGTAAGTGGGACTATCGTTATCAACCTTACACTTTTTGGTACTCACACTATGAACATGTGTAACATCATGTTCAAGATTCATCAAAAATAAATAATTGACTAGCGGGGCATGACCATAAAACATTTCTCTCATATAAATAGAAAAACCATTATTCTTAGATTTAAATGAGTAGCATTCTCGCATCAAACAAGATCCAGATACAATGTTCATGCTCAAAGCTGGTACTAAATAACAACTATTAAGGTTTAAAGCTAATCCTGAAGGTAGATCTAGAGGTAGCATGCCGACGGCGATCACATCGACCTTGGAACCATTCTCGACACGCATCATCACCTCGTCCTTCGCCAGTCTTCGCTTATTCCGCAGCCCTTGCTTGGAGTTACAAATGTGAGCAACTGCACCGGTATCAAATACCGAGGAGCTATTACGAGCGCTGGTAAGGTACACATCAATAACAAGTATATCACATATACCGTTAACGTTGCCGGCCTTCTTATCCGCTAAGTACTTGGGGCAGTTCCGCTTCCAGTGACCGGTACCCTTGCACTAAAAGCACTCAGTCTCAGGCTTGGGTCCATTCTTGTTCTTCTTCCCGGCAACTTGCTTACCGGGCGTGGCGACTGCTTTGTTGTCCTTCTTGAAGCTCTTCTTACACTTGACTTTCTTGGAACTAGTGGTCTTATTGACCATCAACACTTGATGCTCCTTTTTTATCTCGACCTCCGCTGATTTCAGCATCGAGTACAACTCGGGAATGGACTTGTCCATACCCTGCATGTTGTAGTTCATCATAAAGCTCTTGTAGCTAGGTGGAAGCGACTGGAGGATTCTGTCAATAACTGAGTCATCCGGAAGATTAACTCCCAGTTGAAACAAAGTGGTTGTGCAACCCAGACATTTGAGTATGTGCTCGCTGACAGAACTATTTTCCTCCATCTTACAACTGAAGAACTTGTCCGAGACATCATATCTCGCGACCCGGGCATGAGCTTGGAAAACCAATTTCAGCTCTTGGAACATCTCATATGCTCTGTGTTGCTCAAAACGCTTTTGGAGCCCCAGTTCTAAGCTATAAAGCATGCCGCACTGAACCAGGGAGTAATCATCACAACACGACTGCCAGGCGTTCATAACGTCTTGAGCCGCTGGGAAAACGGGTGCGTCACCTAGTGGTGCATCAAGGACATATAATCTTTTGGAAGCTATGAGGATGATCCTCAAGCTATGAACCCAGTCCGTATAGTTGCTTCCATCATCTTTCAACTTGGTTTTCTCTAGGAACGCGTTGAAGTTGAGGGTAACATTAACGTTGGCCATTGGATCTACAATATAGATTGTAAAGATAATTTTTAGACTAAGTTCATGATAATTAAGTTCACATAATCAAATTATTTAATGAACTACCACTTAGATAGACATCTCTCTAGTCATCCAAGTGTCTCATGATCCACGTCAACTAGCCCCTGTCCGATCATCACGTGAGACGGACTTGTCATCAATGGTGAACATCTCCATGTTGATCGTATCTTCTATATGACTCATGTTCAACCTTTCGGTCTCCCGTGTTTCGAGACCGTGTCTGTACATGCTACGCTCGTCAAGTCAACCTAAGTGTATTGCGTGTGTAAATCTGGCTTACACCTGTTGTATGCGAACGTTAGAACCTATCACACCCGATCATCGCGTGGCGCTTCAGAACAACGAACCTTAGCAACAGTGCACAGTTTGGGGGAACACATTTCTTGAAATTTTAGTGAGAGATCATATTATTTAAGCTACCATTGTTCTAAGCAAATAATATGTAAAACATGATAAACATCACATGCAATCAATATAGTTACATGATATGGCCAATGTCATCTTGCTCCTTTGATCTCCATCTTCGGGGCACCATGATCATCATTGTCACCGGCATGACACCATGATCTCCATCATCGTGTCTTCATGAAGTTGTCTCGCCAACTATTACTTCTACTACTATGGCTAACAGTTAGCAATAAAGTAAAGTAATTACATGGCGTTTTTTATTGACATGCAGGTCATACAATAAATTAAGACAACTCCTATGGCTCCTGCCGGTTGTCATACTCATCGACATGCAAGTCGTGAATCCTATTACAAGAACATGATCAATCTCATACAACAAATATATCACATCACATCCTTTGGCCATATCACATCACACGACATATGCTGCAAAAACAAGTTAGACGTCCTCTACTTGTTGTTGCAAGTTTTTATGTGGCTGCTGTAGGTTTCTACCAAGAACGTTTCTTACCTACGCAAAAATCACAACGTGATATGCCAATTTCCATTTACCCTTCATAAGGACCCTTTTCATCGAATCCGATCTGACTAAAGTGGGAGAGATAGACACCCGCTAGCCACCTTATGCAACAAGTGCATGTCAGGCAGTGGAACCAGTCTCACGTAAGCGTACATGTAAAGTCGGTCCGGGCCGCTTCATCCCATAGTGCTGCCGAATCAAGATAAGACTAGTAACGGCAAGCAAATTGAAAAAATCGATGACCACAACAAATTGTGTTCTACTCGTGCATAGATTCTACACATAGACCCAGCTCATGATGCCACTGTTGGGAGACGTAGTAGTAAATCAAAATTTTCCTACGTGTCACCAAGATCAATCTATGGAGAAACCAGCAACGAGCAAAGGGGAAGTGCATCTTCATACCTTTCAAGATCGCAAAGCGGAAGCGTTACTAGAACGCGGTTGGTGGAGTCATACTCGCAGCGATTCAGATCGCGGTGGATTCCAATCTAAGCTTCGAACAACGGGGCCTCCGCGTTCAACACACGTGCAGCCCGATGATGTCTCCTACGCCTTGATCTAGAAAGGAGGAAGGAGAGGTTGAGGGAGAGCTCCGGCAGCATGACGACATGGTGACGGTGGAGCTGCATGGTACTCCGGCAGGGCTTCGCCAAGCACTGCGGAGGACGAGGAGGAGGAGGGGTAGGGCTGCGCCGAGAGAGAGAGATGCGTGTCATCGGCAGCCCCAAAACCCCACATCTCTATGGGGGGAGGAGGAGGGGTTGCGCAACCCCTAGGGTTCCCACCCTAGGGCTGGCAGCCAGCCCTAGATGGCCTTGGGGCGGTGGCCAAGAGAGGGGAGAGGAGGGGCGGCGCCCTAGGTGGGCCTTGGGCCCATCTGCGCCTAGGGTTTGCCCCCCTCCCACCTTTTGTTGTGCCTTGGGCTGAGGCGGAGGCGCACCAGCCCACCTAGGGGCTGGTTCCCTCCCATCTTCAGCCCATGCAGCCCTCTCGTGCCGGTGGCCCCTTTCGGTGGTCTCGGTACGTTACCGATGATGCCCGAAACACTTCTGGTGACGAAAAACTCCCTTCCTATATATGAATCTTTACCTCTGGAACATTTCGGAACTCCTCATGACGTCCGGGATCTAATCCGGGACTCCGAACAACCTTCGGTAACCGTGTACACAATTTCCCTATCACCCTAGCGTCATCGAACCTTAAGTTTATAGACCCTACGGGTGCGGGAGGCATGTAGACATGACCAAGACACCTCTCCAGTCAATAACCAACAACGGGATCTGGATACCCATGTTGTCTCCCACATGCTCCACGATGATCTCAACGGATGAACCATGATGTCGGGGATTCAATCAATCCCGTATACAATTCCCTTTGTCTACCGATATGATACTTGCCCGAGATTCGATCGTCGGTATCCCTATACCTTGTTCAATATCGTTACTGGCGAGTCTCTTTACTCGTTCCGTAGCACATCATCCCATGGCTAACTCCTTAGTCACATTGAGCTCATTATGATGATGTCTTACCGAGTGGGCCCAGAGATACCTCTCCGTCACACGGACTGACAAATCCTAGTCTCGATTCATGCCAACCCAACAGATACTTTTGGGGATACCCATAGTGTACCTTTATAGCCACCTAGTTACGTTGTTACGTTTAGCACAACCAAAGTATTCCTACGGTATCCGGGAGTTGCACAATCTCATGGTCTAAGGAAACGATACTTGACATTAGAAAAGCTTTAGCAAACGAACTACACGATCTTGTGCTATGCTTAGGATTGAGTCTTGTCCATCACATCATTCTCCTAATGATGTGATCCCGTTATCAATGACATCCAATGTCCGTGGTCATGAAACCGTGACCATCTATTGATCAACGAGCTAGCCAACTAGAGGCTCACTAGGGACATGTTGTGGTCTATGTGTTCACACATGTATTACGGTTTCCGGTTAACACAATTATAGCATGAACAATAGACAATTATCATGAAAAAGGAAATATAATAATAAACATTCTATTATTGCCTCTAGGCATATTTCCAACATGGAGACACAGGAGGTGCAGGAGTGGTGAGCCGGTTGACGGCCAACAGTCCCCGTGCCCTTGCGCTCGAGCCGGGGGCCTTCAGAGGCGATGCCGCCCATCGCGAGCAAATGTTGTTGTGCGTCGGCAATGTGAATGAGATCCTTGATGTGAAGCTCGTGTGCGGCACGTTCTTTTCCCTCCAAGGTGGCCAAATCCTCGTAGGCCACCTCGAGGGCCCGCAGGTTGGCTGTGGGGGTGTCGTAGACGGGCATCTTGCCGCCCAGGGTTTCGGCGACCACGCGACCGCGGTCGCGTACATACCCATGCCGGCTAGGATCAGTGCCAGTCGGGGTGAGACCTTAGGCGGAGGCGTATTCCTGGTGGGCAGCCTCCATGCGGTGCCGTGTGGCCACGAGGGCGGTGGCGTCCTCGAACAGGACGCGGCGATCCGCCTCAAGCTCGGCCGCGGCGGCATCGGGGTCTGCCGTTGGGGAGATAGGGGTGCTCAGGCCCCGGAGGGCCGTGCCGAGTGGGTCAGTGGAGCCGACGCGGGCTGTGGCGGCATCAGCCCTGGCCCACGCACGTTCGGAGGAATTGAAGGAGATGATGGCCATTGCCCCCATGCGACCATGGGAGCCGCAGGACTGGGTCGCAGCAAGTGCGCCCACAGCCGTGGGCGGACCGACGCGGATGAGCGCCTGGCTGGGGTACTCGTCAGCGGCCGGAGTTTTGGCGATGCTAAGCCTGTCGAAACGCTCGGTGAGCGCTTCGATGTCGAGCGCGAGATTGGTGAAGCTGCCCGTAGGGCATGCCAGAGCAAGCCCTACGAGCCCGCGGTTTTGCCTGGACGTGCGGTGATGGTGGGGAATGGCAAGGGGTCCCGCCCGGAGCATGAATCCGGCCGGTGCCGCATACGCCCCCACGATGGGCACCAACTATCGCCGTTTTCTCATGACAGATGCCATGGGTAGGATTATCGTGGGTGGTTAGGGCCGGAGGACGTCGATGGGCCGCGGGTGCGAGTTTGGGCACAAGCGGTGGTGGCACACGATGTACCCAGGTTCAGGGCCCTCCGTGGGAGGTAACACCCCTAGTCCTGCTTGGTCTAGTTGAATGGATTGGAATGTTTACAGGGTAGCTCCTAGAGCCGTGTCTAGAGGAGGAGGAAGGAGTAGCCGGCTCGTCTTCCTCCTTTACTAAAGATAATATGTAAGGAGAGTTCCGTGTGGGTGTGTGCGTGTGACTGCCCGTCCCCCTTGCATGGGGGGCTGGGGGGGGTTTACAGGCCAACCCCCCGGCTCTATAATATATTCTAAGGTACAGGGGTGGAGGGACCCGGCTGACAGCCTCTTCGGCTGACCAGGGGAACCACCCTTCATGCCATCTCGTCGTCTATAGGGTCCATCGACTGTGCAGTCCCATCGCTTGCGGGGGGCTTGCCAGCCGGCTCTGCGATTGGCCCTCGCCCACCTGCCGCGGCACGGGCCGCCTGTGAGGCGTCGTCTAGTGCCAGCCGGCCGAAGTCTCCGGTACGGCCGGCTGCACTGTAGCCACGCCAGGGCAGGTAATCGAGTGGGTGAGGGCGTGCCGACACTGTTTCCCCGCCCGGTTGCGCTCGCCAAGGTCAGCGGACCGGACGGCCGGACTATAGCCATGCACGCCCGTGCGTGAGCGGCCACTGTGGCTATAGTGCCGCCCGTCATGGCGGTCGCGTCGTGTCGTCGTACCCGTACGCAGAGGGACGGGATGTTGCATGTCCGCCCCGGGGTCAACGGAGGAGGCAGCCTGGAGGCAGCCGGTCGCGCCCAACCGGTCAGGGAACGAGTCGGCCCCTCGACCAGCCATTTGTGCCGCCAGCCGGCGGCAGCTCGAGCCGGCCGCCCCCCATCGACCGAGGGCAGCCGGTCGCATAGTTTTTCTTCGAAGCGGGGGGGGGGGGGGCAAGAACCCCATTGCTATGGCCTACCCAGGGGTAATAACCCCGTCAATAGTACCACATACTTGTGGCACTCCCGCTAAATGTCATATTGGTGTAAAGCACATGAAGAAACTCCATGCTTATGGATCTTTGGACTCATTTGATTTTGAATCGGTTGAGACATGCGAACCATGCCTCATGGGCAAGATGACTAAAGACCCCATCTTCGGTATGATGGAGCGGACTAGTAACTTATTGGAAAGAATACATGTTGATGTATATGGTTCAATGAGTGTTGTAGCGCGCAGTGGATATCGTTATTTTCTTACCTTCACTGATGATTTGAGTATATATGAGTATATTTACTTAATGAAACACAAGTCTGAAATGTTTGAAAAGTTCAAACAAATTCAGAGTGAAGTTTAAGTTCATTGTGACAAGAAGATAAAAATGTCTACGAAATGATCGTGGAGGTGAATATCCGAGTTACGAGTTTGGCATACAACTATAGACAATGTGAAAGTTATTTCACAACTCACGCCACCTGGAACACCATAGTGTGATGGTATGTCCGAACGTCGTAGTCGTGCTCTATTGGATATGGTGCGAACAATGATGTCTCTTATCGTTTTATCACTATCGATTTGGGGTAATGCATTAGAGACAACTACATTTACTTTAAATAGGACACCATCTAAATCCGTTGAGATGACACCATATGGTTTGTTAGAAACCTAAGCTGTCATTTCTCTGAGTTTGGGAATGCGACACTTATATCTGATAAGCTCGAACCCAAAGCGGAAAAGTGCATCTTCATAGAATACCCTAAGAACAATTGGGTATACCTTCTATCTTAGATCCGAGTGCAAAGTGTTTGTTGCTGAAAATGGGGCCTTTCTCGAGAAAGAGTTTCTCTCGAAAGAATTGAGTGGGGGGGGGGGGGGAGATAAAACTTGATGAGGTTGTTGAACCTTTGTTTCAACAAAAGAGTAGCGCAGCGCGTAAAGATGTTTCTGTGGAGCCTACGTTAGTTGAAGAGGAAGTTAATGATGATAATCATGAAGCTTCGGATCAAGTTACTATCGAACCTCGCAGGTCAACAAGGACGCGTACTGCTCCTGAGTGGTACGAGAACCCTGTCTTAGAGGTCATGTTGTTGGACACCGATGAACCTATGAGCTCTGGAGAAGCGATGATGGGCCCGGATTCCAACAAATAGTTAGAGGCCATGAAATTCGAGAAAGGGTCCATGTATGGAAACCAAGTATGGACTTTGGTATACTTTCCCATTGAACGGCAGGTCGTTGAGTACAAATGGAACTTTAAGATGAAGACATACGCTGATGGTGAATCTCACCATTTGTAAAGCTCGACTTGTCGCAAAGAAGTTTCCGCCAAGTTCAAGGAGTTGACTACGATGCGACCTTCTCACCCGTAGCGATGCTAAATGTCTGTTGGAATTATGTTAGCAGTTGCTGCATTTTTCAATTATGAAATCTGGCAGATGGATGTCAAAACATCGTGTCCTTGACAGTTTCCTTGAGGAAAGGTTGTATGCAATACAACCAGAAGGTTTTGTCAGTCCTAAGGATGCTAAAAGGTGTGCCAACTCCAGTGATCCTTCTATGGGATGAAGCAAGCATCTCGAAGTTGGAATATACCCTTTGATGAGGTGATCAAAGTTTTTGAGTCTATACAAAGTTTAGGAGAAACTTGTATTCACAATAAAGTGAGTGGGAGCACTATAGAATATCTGATAAGTATATGTGGATGACATATTGTTGATCGGAAATGATGTAGAATTTCTGGAAAGCATAAAGGGTTGTTTGAAAAGGAGTTTTCACAGGAAAACGTGGAATGAAGCTACTTAATTGTTGGGCGTCGAGATCTATAAGAGATAGATCAAGATGCCTGATACAATTTTTCTATGAGTAAATACCTCGACAAGATTTTGAAAGAGTTCAAAATGGACCAGTCAAAGAAAGAGTTCTTGCCTGATTTGTAACGTGTGAATTTGTGTAAGACTCAAAGCTCGACCACGGCAAAAGAAATAGAAAGGTCGAAGGTCGTCCCCTATGCTTTATGCATAGGCTCTATATAGTATGCCATGTTGTGTACCGCACCTTTGTGTGCCTTGCCATGAGTCTGTCAAGGGGGTACAAGAGTGATCCGAGAGTTGATCACTGGACAGTGGTCAAAATTATCCTTTGTAACTAGAGGAGTAAGGAAATATTTCTCGATTATGGAAGTGATAAAGACTTCTTTGTAAAGGGTTACGTCAATGCAAACTTTAACACCAATCCGGATGACTCTGAGTAGCTATCCGGATACGTATAGTGGAGCAGCCATTTGGAATAGTTCCAAGTGGAGTGTGGTAGAAGTGTCTATAGTATGACATAGAGATTTGCAAAGTACACACAGATCTGAATGTCGCAGACCCGTTGACTAAATACCTGCCTCACATGCAAAGCACTATCGAACCCCAGAACTTATTGGGTGTTAGATTCATAATAATGTAAATCATATGGTGATGTGAACTATATTATTGACTCTAGTGCAAGTGCAAGACTGTTGGAAATATGCCCTAGAGGCAGTAATAAATTGGTTATTACCATATTTCCTTGTTCATGATAATCATTTATTATCCATGCTATAATTGTGTTGATCGGAAACTCAGATACATGTGTGGATACATCGACAACAGCATGTCCCTAGTATGCCTCTAATAGACTAGCTCGTTGATCAAAGATGGTCAAGGTTTTCTAGCCGTGGACATGAGATGTCATTTGATAATGGGGTCACATCATTAGGAGAATGATGTGATGGACAAGACCCAATCTATAAACGTAGCATATGATCGTGTTAGTTTATTGCTACAGTTTTCTGCATGTCAAGTATCTGTTCCTATGACCATGAGATCATGCAACTCACTGACACCGGAGAAGTGCCTTGTGTGTATCAAACGTTGCAACATAACTGGGTGACTATAAAGGTGCTCTACAGGTATCTCCAAGGGTGTCTGTTGGGTTGGCATGGATCAAGACTGGGATTTTTTACTTTGTGTGACGGGGAGGTATCTTGGGGCCTACTCGGTAATACAACATCACAACAAAGCCTTGCAAGCAATGTGACTAAGTGTTAGCCACAGGATCTTTTACTACGGAATGAGTAAACAGACTTGCCGATAACGAGATTGAAATAGGTATAGAGATACCGACGATCGAATCTCGGGAAAGTAACATACCGAAGAACAAAGGGAACTGCATACGGGATTAACTAAATCCTTGCCATAGAGGTTCAACCGACAAAGATCTTCGTAGAATATGTAGGAACCAATATGGGCATCCAAGTGCCGCTATTGGTTATTGACCGTAAAGGTGTCTCGGTCATGTCTGCATAGTTCTCGAACCCGTAGGGTCTACACACTTAACGTTTGGTGACGATATAAGTATAGTTGAGTTATTATGTTGGTGACCGAAATTTGTTCGGAGTCCCGGATGAGATCCCAGACATGACGAGGAGCTCCGGAATAGTTCGGAGGTAAAGATTGATATATGGGATAATAGTGTTTGGTCTCCGGAAGGGTTCCGGAATTCACCGGAATAGTTTCGGATGCTTCCCAAAATGTTCGGGGTACCAGCACACTTTATTTGGGCCAAGGGGTAAAGCCCATGAGGCTTTAGGAAGGTGCAAAAGGTGTTTTGCAGAGGCCAGGGGCCAGACGCCAGGGACCCTGGCATCTGGCGCCAGATGCCGAGGTCCTTGGCGTCTGGTCCTGGAGTCCGAGGAGGACTCTTGCCTTGCGGGCAAACCGACCTTGAGGAGGATTTTTGTCCAAGTTTCGACCCCAGGGCTCAAAATATAAATAAAGGGGCGGGGCTAGCACCTGGAATACATCAAGAATTCCCCAAGCCATGTGTCGGCAATCCCGTCCCTCTAGTTCATCCTCCATCATAGTTTCCGTTGTGCTTGCCGAAGCCCTGTAGAGATTGTTCTTCACCACCACCGTCACCATGCCGTTGTGCTGCCGGAACTCAGCTAATACTTCACCATCGCTCGCTGGATCGAAGAGGTGAAGGCATCATCAAGCCGGACGTGTGTTGAACGTGGAGGTGCCATCCGTTTGGCGCTAGATCGGAAGGACCGCGATCAAGATTGCGAGATGGATCATCATCGGATCACGGGACAGATCGTGATCAAGATCGCGAGATGGATCATGATGGGATCGCGGGACGCTCGGCGATTTGGATCGTGAAGACGTTCGACTACATCAACCGCATTTATTAATGCTTCCGCTTAGCGATCTAGAAGGGTATGTAGATCCACTCTCCCTCTCGTAGATGCTCATCACCATAGATAGATCTTGCGTGTGCATAGGAAAGTTTTTGTTTCCCATGCAACGTTCCCCAACATTTTGTCCCCGAACATATCTTTGCTTTCTCTAGCATTGTGCTGCATGCTGACCCGACCGGCCATCTAGGATGGGTTGGAAGTTTCGCCCCTGATCAAGAGGTCAGATTCGGGAACCTGGAGTTCTCCGTGGACTCTCGGGGCGATCTCTCTCTAACCGCGCTCACAGTCTTGCCTACCACGCCCGAAGACTACAAGGCTTTAACCTCGCATCCCTCTTTCGGCCCCGCCCGCGGGATCCACCCCTGAAATGGCGTGACCTTTAGTACGGATTCGGTCATAGTGCCAGATGCCCGAACACCTATTCTTGCCGAACACTCTCGTTGCCCGGATGCACCGGAGGTCAACTCCGAACGCTCCGAGCAGGTCGTCCCGATCAAGCTCTCGACACTCAACGAGGCCCTAGATCGGATCTCGTCGATGAAGATTACCGACAACCCAACCCCAATCTATGCTCAAATTGGTCTCAAAGCGGGTCAGGCTGAATTTTTCATCCCACCCACCACCCACTTGATAGCCAATATGGAGGATTTAACCAACTTGTTGGACTATGACTCCGAGGAGGCAGAATACATGGATGAGGAAGATTGCGCTCGCGCCCCCGTTAACACCGAGCGGTGGGCTGCCACCTCCACGTACAACATCTACATGGTGGACACTCCAGCCGCTAATGGCGAGCACACACCTAAAAACGATGGCGACAAATGAGGTGAATCGTCATCAAGGCGCCGGAAGCCTCATAAACGATCAAAAGGAAAAAAGGGAAGAAAAGCTACCATCGGCACCGGGGACGAAGATACCCCGGAAGACCTCGGCGATCCCGATATCCCCGAACACCCGCTAAAGGGTCAGGAGAGACCGGAAGATCAGCCTAACCCCGATGACCTAAACGATTCCGAGGACGACATTTACCTCCTCCCTGTCGAGGAGCAAGACATCTGGGAAGCCGATGACTTCGGGATTCCCGACAACCTGGAAGATCAGGAACTGTTCAAGAAACAGCTTATAGCCACGGCCCGCAGCTTGAAAGCAAAAGAACGACAACTTAAAGCCGAACAGGACAACCTCAATTATCGATGGACGAGAGTCCTCTCAGGTGAGGAAGGATACGGTACCAGTCCATTGGACCAACCTAAGAGCTATCCACGTAGAAGGTTCCTGCCACAATTAGATGATGAGCTTACTGACACGCTGTCTCCCAAACATACCCCATACGACAAGCCAGACTGGCCTCCTCGAGGACGAGACAAGATGGGTGAAGACACCGGTTATAGGCCGACGATACCCCGAGGAAGAGGAAAATAACCAATAGAGCCCGATGATAGGTTCGACCCGCGGCACGACCTGGACCATAGGGCAGGTCACACAAGATCCATCTACGGATCCAGAGGGTACTCACCCGATCGACGGGACGGGCACCGTCCTTGGCTCGACTGCAACAATCGAGGCCGGGAACGAAACTGTGCTAGAGAAGACACCGACTACCGGCGTGACATAGCTCGGGTTAGAGGCGCTGCCCACCGACTGTGCTTCACACACGAGGTGATGCAGCACTAGTTCCCGGAGGGGTTTAAACCTGTGAACATAGAGCAATACGGTGGGACAACTGACACAACCGTATGGATTGAGAATTTCCTCCTCCACATCCACATGGCGCAAGTAGATGATCTCCACGCCATCTAGTATCTACCCCTAAAGCTTAAGGGGCCAGCTAGGCACTGGTTAAACAGCCTTTCCGAAAACTCTATTGGGTGCTGGGAGGATCTAGAGGATGAATTCCGATCTAACTTCCAGGGCACCTATGTTCGGCCGGCGGACTCCTCCGACCCGAGAAACGTCATCCAGAAGCCAGGAGAGTCTGCGTGTCAATTCTGGAATCGGTTCTTGACCAAGAAAAACCAGATCGTTGACTGCTTGGACACCGAGGCAATAGCCTCCTTCAGGCATAATATTCAGGATGAATGGCTCGCTCGTCATCTTGGCCAGGATAAACCTCGGACAATGTCCGCCCTCACATCACTCATGACTCGCTTTTGCGCGGGCGAGGACAACTGGCTAGCAAGATGGAGCCACAACCCCGAAGACCCTGGAACCTCTAAAGTTCGGGACGGAAACGGGAAACCAAAGCGCAACAAGAATAAGCGCCGACACAGCAATAGCGATGCCGATGACACGACCGTCAACGCCGGCTTCCGTGACTCCCGACCACGGCAGCGGAAGAAGCCTCCTAAAGGGACGGACCCACCCCGCTGGACAAGTTCATGGAGAGGCCTTGCCAGATCCATGGCACTCAAGAGAAGCTCGCCAACCACACCAATCATAACCGTTGGGTATTCAAATAGGCCGACAAACTCACAACCGAGGATCAAGGCAAGGGCCCACACAACAAGGACGAGGATGAGCCTCGTGCTTTGATCGGCGGTCGACAAAAGAAGTTCCCTCCAGAGTTGAAAACCATAAACATGATATACGCCACTCATATACCCCCAAAGGAGAGGAAGCATGCCCTTCGAGAGGTCTACGCCTTAGAGCATGTAGCCCCGAAGTATAACTCATGGTCGGCGTACCCGGTCACCTTCGATCGACGCAACCACTCGACCAGTATCCATCATGGGGGTTCATCTGCCCTCGTGCTAGACCCCATCATCGACGTATATCACCTCACTAAAGTCCTAATGGATGGAGGAAGTAGCCTTAATCTGATTTACTCAGACACGGTGAAAAAGATGGGTATAGATCTGTCAAGGATCAAACCCAGCAATACTACCTATAAAGGAGTGATTCTAGGTGTCGAAGCCCGGTGCACAGGCTCTGTAAGCCTGGAAGTAGTGCTTGGCTCGCCCGATAACTTCCGGAGCAAAGACTTGATCTTCAACATTATACCTTTTCGCAGCGGCTATCACGCCCTGCTAGGACGTACAACGTTCGCTCGCTTTAACGCCATCCCACACTACGCATACCTCAAGCTCAAGATACCCGACCTCAAGGGGGTCATTAATGTCGACGGCAACACCGAGCACTCTCTACGAACCGAGGAACATGCGTTGGCCCTGGCGGCCGAATTCCATTATGATGATGACCAGCAAACGCCGAGATCTGTCATAAAGGCACGTAAGATTGGGAAGCAGCCTCGGTCACATCCCGAACTCGCAGAACCTTCCTCTCCCCATAAATAGGCACTCACGCCTCGCTGCTCAACCCTAGGGCCAGCAAAGCATGTGCCGAGGAGGCACAACTGCGTGCTCAAAATTCCATGGGCGGCGGTGGGAAAAACTATCAAAGTGTATGTATTCGGCTGGACCGACCTACTACCATTAAATGTCTTCAGACACATTGCAGGTACCATCAAGGGTCTGCTAAAGGCGTAAAGCTCATCCATACTTCGGCGACCTCTCAAGATTTTGTTTCCAAGGTGCGTTCGCCGAATAGTACCACCCATTGAGGTACACAACTCCCTAGGAGGCGCAGGAGGGGACAAGCGATAGGGCACATCGAGGACGTCAGGTCACCCATCGAAGACCCCTGGTACAACCACTCCTGTAAAATTTATATTTCATTTTCAAATACCTATAAACAGTTGCCTCGGCAATTTGAATAATAACAGTTGCTGAGCAAAATAAAAAACCATTATACATAGTCACTTCGCTGTCCTTTTTGGCACACACTCTATTTTCTCCCTCTTCTTGTGAAACTATTTGGTACACATCACGATGCAACCGGCTAATAGATAGGAGGCTCGAGTTTAAAAATCGCCCTAAGCACAATTTATTATGCATTCAACATCTTGGAATTCGCTTTATATGCATTGGTTTCGAACTATGTCTTGGGTCAATAGTTGGGTTGCCCGGCTCATGTGCTTGCCCCTTTACGTTCTACTCGTTCGACTACAAGGGCAAAGGGAGCACCATTGCGATTGTGTTTCCAGCTAGCCTGGTCAAGTACCTCAGGGGAGAAAGCTGAAAACTGACTGTCATAGTACGCGAGAACCGGTCTGCGAATCTGACCTTAAGTGTTATACTAAAAACCTTTTTAGAGGTTACTACATGTCATACGTCGGGTTTGGTATTCGTCCAAACCATGTGATATCTGCTTTAGCCGCGGTTTATCCGAACACCACAAACCACTAGGGGCTAGTGATTAGCCCCCGCATTCCTTTTTGCGCTCATACGGCTAAGTGAAAGCAATAAAGCACTATGGTCTGATTGCCTTGTCCGCCTCACACTACCGCCTTCGGGTACCGATAGCTTGGGTAAGGGTCACAGTGCGTAGGAAGAGACACCTCGTGTAGTATCTACATGGGGGCTAAAGCCGACGACTCATAACTTTCAGTTTCAACGGCCACACAGGAGTTATAAACGAATGCAAAATATAACGGACATGATAAACCACACATCTTAAACATTCAAGCATTCAAGGTCTGCGGACATATTACAACGCATTTACTCATAAATGTTTTCTTTCGAACACCGAGACTCTATCGCTCGAGCACCCTCCATTACTATGGAGAAGTATTGCTCAAGGCACCAATGCTCCTTTCTAGAGGGCGGAGCAGCAGTGGCTATCTTCATCGGATCAAGCCCCGGCCAGTGCACCTTGGCCTTCGCAAAGGCCATCTGAGATCCCTTGATACAGGAAGAACGCCGTAGCGCGTCGATCCGAGGCGAGGCGTCACTCTGCTTCTGCACCAGGCCGAAGTAGCTACTCGGCAATGGATCGTTGGGTCATAGCCGGATACAGAGACCCTTCATGGATGGCTCCGCCATCTGATGTAGCTCCATTAGCAGCTTCAGCTGCTCGACAAGGAGAGGAGAGCTCTCGGAGACTTCAAATTATGCCCAAAACTACCGAGCTTCATCTCCCTCTCCCCGCGAAGCATAGAACTGGTTCGCATTTGCTATGCTCTTTTGGAGGTCCGAGCAGGCGCTTGAGAAACGCGACAGTTGGGTGAGCAATGCGAACCTGCTATCACCGAAGACACACTACAATAAATATAGCTTACTGAGTGAGTCCTGAATTAAGGGGTCCTTGGGTAGCTGACCTGTTTCCCACGGGCCGGGCTGAATGGGCAGCAAGGTGAATATTAGGTGATCGAGGGGCCCGTCGCGAGGGTGGAAGCTTCAAGGATCCAAGACGTGTTCTCCAAGTTAACAGCTGTAGATAGGCATGTTTATCTCTTCAGCATGTAACCGACCATGTGTAAAACCTAGGTACCCCCGTCGTCTATATAAGCCGGAGGGTTTTAGGCTGTAGGGACAAGACAACTCATCAAGGGTTAGCTATTCGATCTCGGGGTAGATCAACTCTGTAACCCCCCATATCATCAATACAACCAAGCATGACGTATGGCATTACCTCCATAGGAGGGCACGAACCTGGGTAAATCTGTGTCCCCTTCGTCTCCTATTACCATTGATTCTAGTCTCACAGTTCGGGACCCCTTACCCAAGATCTGCCGGTTTTGACACTGACATTGGTGCTTTCATTGAGAGTTCCTCTGTGAGCACGCAAGGAATCGATGGCTCGCCTCATCACGAGCAACGAGATCTGCTTCTAGGGGATCCCCACCCCCGATCAGAATCTCGCAGGCGATGACATCTTGTCACACGCCAACCCGATCAGCCACTATGGCCATATCGGGAGCTTTTCCCCCGATGAGAGGATCATGTTTGGAACCTTAGAGTCCGTCGCTGATTCGCGGGGAATACTTGCTCTAATGGAACCCTTGACCTCTGAGGAGAAGCATGTAAGTCTGGGCACCTCGACGCCGAAGACATCAGGCCCCACTACTATACGGAACATGGACCCACTTTGGCGCGACTTTGAAACCGTCATGCCGCTCATAGAATCCACTCGCCTTAGCGACACGCATCCTACCATCGCCTCGTTTTTTAACGAGTTGTTCAATCGGATCGAAGCCATGCGCATGATGGATGACCAGGTTCCGGTCTACGACCGGCTTGGGATCAGGCCCGATCACAGGGAGATTCATGTCCCTCCAGTCACCCACCTTGTTGTTACCATCGAGTGCGCGACCGAGGATTCGTCCCGATAGACGAAACTGAAAACGGTCTACAACCCGGTCTCTGATCACCGAGACCTCATCGGCGAATCAGATGCAAGAAACCACCCCGAGCCGGAACATTATCGGCTCAGGAGCCATTGCACGATTCGGAATCTGCAATTCCGAACGTTCAACGTGGTGTGGAATCGATTTTTTTCCCACCCGCCACCCAAGACGATGATCCCGGTATGCACCAAAGCCTGTGTCCTCGAACTTTTGGGATATCGAGCAATTACAGGGAGAATCGGTCCATCACTTTTGGGCCAGACTCCCACTCGCTAGAAGCAGAGTAAAGTGTCTTAGTGACCAAAAAATAATGACAATTTTCATTCTCAATTGCCATGATGAAGGGATTCTTAACGCCCTGGCCCGCAGACACATTTGTGACTTTTCGGAATTATTCGACTTGGTACATAAATATTGTGCCATGGAAAGTGCTTGGTAATCTGAACGATTGTTTTCGGAACCAATTTCCCCAAGCACCCTAGTGGAAATCGGAAAAAGAGGGTACCTCCAAAGCGGCCAGCAAGATACGAACCCGACGAAAAAAGAAATAGGCCCCCTTCATGGGTCGGGACTATGCTTGACGGATTAGTGGATAAACCTTGCCTTATACATTCTGTGTTGCTAAACACAAGCCCGACTCATAGCCTTAGAGCTTACTGGGTCGTCAGGCAAGTGGCAAAAAGCAGCAAGGCTATCCTTGAAACACCTCCATCGAATGGGCGCTCCCCATCATCGCCCGGACACAATGCCGAAGTCCTAATGATCAATGAAACGTTCCCCTCAAGGAACAGGAAAAAAGGGCTCTTAGAGAGCTCGATCAGGTCTACCATGTGGCAGCAACTAATGCATGGGCAGACATACCAATTACGTTCGGAGACACCAACCAGCCGACCATTCTTCCCGGACATTCACCGGCCGCGCTAGTCTTGAACCCCATTATCGAGGGATACAAGCTACATAAGGTGACAATGGACGGCGGTAGTGGTTTAAACCTTATATACGAAGGTACCTTGGAAAAAATGCAATTTGATCGATCTCGCATCGAACATAGTAATACAACTTTCCGAGGAATCATTCCAGGGAAAGAGGTGCGCTGTTCCGGACGTATCATCCTGGATGTAGTTTTCGGTACGCCCGAAAACTATTGATCCAAAGAACTTCTCTTCCACATAGTACCCTTCCCAAGCGGCTATCATGCCGTATTGGGACGTGACGCCTTCACAAAGTTCCAGGCTATACCCCACTATGGTACATGAAACTGAAAATGCCAGGACCAAACGGTGTGATAACGATCTCAAGTGATCCAAACATAGCCATTCGGGCTGAAAACAAAATGGCGACACTCGCCCTCAAGGCTTTAGCCGAGACTTTCACTACAGAAGAACTGACCACACTATGGTCAACAGTTAACAAGGATGATGTGATCCTTAGCAAAAGACCCAAGTCCACGCCCTTCAAATCCGCAGAGGAAATCATCAAGTTTCAAGTACATCCTACGGACCCCAATAAGACAATGTCCACCAGAGCCCAGCTCGATTCCCTTGTGGACGAGGCACTGCAGAATTTTCTTCGAGAAAACTAGGACATCTTTGCATGGTACCCTTCCGATATGCCCAGAATCCCCCGATGGCTTGCCAAACACAGTTTGAACATTATCATAGGCTGTAAGCCCGTTAAACAGACGTTGTGTTGCTTCTCCGAACCCAAACGACAAGCTATGGGGGAAGAATTAGCTAAACTACTAGTGGCCGGTTTTACTCGGGATATGAAGCACCCCGAATGGTTGGCAAACTTGGTGATGGTACCAAAGAAAGACAAGTCCTGGTGGTTGTGAGTCGATTTTAAAGACCTCAACAATGCATGCCCTAAGGACCCTTTCCCCTTACCACGCATAGACCAGATCATTGATGCCACCGTCGGACACGATTCGTTTTGTTTCCTTGACGCTTAGTCTGGATACCATCAGATTATAATGAAGGAATCTGATCAAGCGGCAACCGCATTCATCACCCCGTACGGGCCATTTTGCTTCAACACGATGCCTTTCGGACTAAAAAATGTCGGGGCCATATAGCAACGCATGATGCAGACATGTCTAGAGACACAGGTCGGTAAGACAGTCGAGGCGTACGTGGACGACATGGTAGTTAAAACCAAACACATCAGCTAGCTGATCGATGACCTACGGCAAACCTTTGCCAGCCTACGTGAGTATCACATACGACTCAATCCGAAAAAATGTGTATTCGGAGTTCCTTCTGGTAAGCTGCCTGGTTTCATCGTTTCCCATAGAGGAATACAAGCAAATCCATCTAGGATCCGTGACCTATCGGAACTTGCAATTCCTACAGAGCTGAAGCATGTCCAGACGTTAGCTGGGTGCATAGCGGTGTTAAGCCGCTTTATCTGCTACCTCGGAGAGAAAGATTTACCGCTCTATAAGCTGCTGAAACGGACCAACAAATTCGAGTGGACCAACGAAGCAGCGACTGTGCTAGAAGAGACTAAATCACTACTGGCAACCAATCCCATACTCACAGCACCAGGCGCCGGTGAGCCCATGTTGTTATACATATCGGCCACCAATCAAGTGGTCAGCGCGGTGCTCGTCGTTGAACGAGATGAGGAGGGACACAAATTCCGAACATAGAAACCGGTCTATTACGTGTCAGAAGTGCTAACGCAGTGCAAGTCCAGATATCCGCACTACCGAAAAATAGCCTACACAGTGTTTATGTCATCAAGGAAACTCAGACACTACTTCCAAGAGTGTGCAGTAACAGTGGCATCCGAAGTTCCCCTGAATGATATAATCAACAATAGGGACGCCACTGGCCGCATAGCTAAGTGGGCCATTGAGCTCCCTCCCTTTGAAATAACCTATAAGCCATGTTGTGCCATAAAATCTTAGGTATTGGCAGACTTCCTGGCTGAATGGACAGAGGCCGAGCTCCCCAAGGAATAAAGTGCATACTCTCATTGGACAATCTACTTCGATGGGTCCAAAACCTTGGCCGAACTAGGGGCTGGAATTATCCTCACATCCCCCACACACGACAACATGCGATATGTGCTGCAAATCATGTATACCGACTCCAACAATGCAGTCGAATACGAAGCTCTCCTTCATATTCTTTAGATGCTAGTTAATGGTCATACGACGGCTAGAGGTACAGGGAGACTCCAACTTGACCATCTCCCAAATTAATGACGAGTTCGATGCCAAGAACTCGAAGATGGCGGCATACATAAAGATATCTGCTCGTTTCGAAGCTTGGCCAACCTATTTCCTTGCATCTTGGGGTAATTCCACAATCCTTGTGCCATTCCCATCATTTAACTTTTCCTGAAATATACTCGGTGAACACATTAGTTCAATGACTTATATGTTGTTATTAATTACCAAATCCACAAAGGGAGCAAATGTGCTTTCAATCTCCCCCTTTTTGGTAATTGATGACAACATATAGATGAAAGCTTCGACAAAGATAAAATCAATGAATATAGTCGTCGCTTTGAGAAGTATGTGATAAGTAAGAGCTCGCCCTAAATTTGTGCATTATTTTAAATTTTCATTTGAATGCAAATGCACAATCGATTAGGTACATGGGTCACTTCTCACATGTCACACACCACTTCGTGGTGTGTGATAATAATTGGAATGAATAACATAACACAACACAATCAACCAAAGATGAATGATAATCACATGAGCATTTAAGATGATAGGAAATAGTAGCATCACACATTAAAGCGTATGATCAAACATCATCGAATGTGTATCACAAGCAAAACAAAAGAGTATCATGGCAACCAAAAGCAATTGTTTTTGAAAAAGCAGAAAACACCAAATGCTATCTCTCTCTCTCGAAGCCTAATGATCTATATATACTTCTCCCCCTTTGGCTACAAGTTACCAAAAAGTTCAAAGGTATCTATCTAAGCGTTCTTGGGCTGATATCCGCCGGTTGTCGATGAAGGAGTCGAGAGCACAACATCGGCGAAGATCTCTGCAGATGTCGTCAAAGGAGCTGGAGTGGACACTGGTGGAACAGGAGATGATGGAGCAGGAGCTGTACTGACTGTAGTAGGAGCTGAAGAAGAGGGCCTCGACTCTGGAGCAGGCACTGTGGCTGATCTCATCTGAGTGGTGAACTGGGTGCTTGGCTCGAGAGGTGATCCTTCCTCGTCATCATCATCATCATCAAAAGAGGTAGAACAGACCCGAGGAATGTGCGCGGAGTCAACTTCCTTCTGGAGCTCTATCACTGTCTTGGACAACTTGTCCACCTTATCTCCAAGCACCTTGGCCCTCGTCTCAAAGATCCTCACAAGGCTGTTCTGGTTATCCAGAATCCCTTTGATATCATTATGCATGCCTTGGACAGCTGTGATCAAAAGATCCATTTGCTCATTCCTGGATGTGGGGACTTGAGCACTAGCGGCTCGAACAACTTCTGCCTCTGCTTGTGCTGTAGCAGATGTGGGATGATCTTGGTCCATCACCACAATGTCATCCTCGAACTCTAGCTGTAGGGGCAGGTGTGGGCGATCAAGAGCAAAAATGTGCTTCTCCAACTGTGAGTTGATAAGCAACTAGATGTAGGGTGCATAGCAGCATGAGCACTTTTGGTCAGCAGCAACCCTCTTGGTTGTCTCAATAATCAGATCCATGACTCTAATCCTGGTGTTCATATCAAGGTGGAGCAGCATATTAATGGAGTAGCCTCGGATCATCTTGTCATCTCCAGACATGGGCATCAAGGTATGCCTGAGTATAGTGTTCATAGTCTGGAGGCCTGCTTGCAGATAATAGATAGATCCTAGCTTGTGTGATTGCACCTTGTCAGCGGGGATAGGAGTATACATGTCTTTCATGGTATTGACTAGCCTTGGGTTCAGAGTATACATACAAATCTCCTTCCTGAGCTTAACGAACTTCCAGTAGAGTAGCCCATTCCTCATCAGTGGATTCGTACCTAGCACCTTCAGTCATCCATACAATTCTACCATCTCCATAGAAGTGAGCGGTGGAGTAGAATTGCATGATCATCTCAACCAATGAACTTATCCAGACCAATGCAATGAAAGTTATCTTGGACACTTGGGAAGTAGTTCACATTGTCTTTGATGAACTTACAATCAACATATCTCATGTCACTAAGAGCAGGGCTCTTATCAAGCAGAACGGTCTCATAGAAATCATGTTGCTCTCTGGTATAGAACCTGTAGTCACCAGTGGTCTTCCTCCTCAAAGCATATGGATCTATGGCTCTCCAGGCTCTCAAACCTAAGTCTTTCCGCTTCTTCATGTTCTCAGCTACCAAATGGCTGGCATCGTGCATTGGAAGATGTGGTCTGAGCTTCATCAAAGTGGTTAGGTTATCATCATCTTCTACTCTAGAAGTAGTCCCTTTCTTCTTCTCTGAAGCAGGAATGTCTCTGGTGGTCCTCTTGGAATATCGCCCGGCAGTCTTCTTAGATGCAAGCTTGGTTCTCTTGGAGGTGCTACTCTTTGGCATAGGATCAGCCATGAGCTTCTTGGCTTTCTTCTTGGGAAGCACCATCTCAGCATGCTCTTCCTCCTCCTCAACAGCAGCACCAGACTTTTTCTCCCCTGCCTTCTTAGGCATAGCTTTCTTGGGGACCTCAACTGAAATAGTTCCTCTGGCAGTCTCATATGCTTTGAATGTTGAAGCAGGAGCATAGATCTTGCTGACAACTTTACGAGATGAATTAGCTTCAGTTGCTGACTTCTTGGCAGCCTTTTCTAGCTTCCTAGCAAGAATCTCCTCAGGAATGAAATCTGAGTCTTCTTCATTTGAGTTGAGCTTCTTCCTGGTTCTGGTGGCAGTCTTGGGCAACTCATGAGAGCTGAGGGTGCCCGGATCTGAGAAAGGAATGGCTTCTGGGCTTGTTCCAGAAGTCATATCAACTCCCTGCTCTGGCAATTTTTGACTGTCTTCTGAGCCTGACATACTAATCCTGTCAATAGAGCATAGAAGAGCAGAAGAAGATGAGTCATCACAAAATGAGGCTGCCTTTTGAAATTTGAGCAATGAATTCTCAAAAGTTTTGCAATCTGTCAAATAGATATCGGTGCAGCCGAACAGAAATTTTCGGTGTTCAACAGGAACTTGGCAACCTTTTCGGTCAGACTGAAAAGAGCTACTCGGTTCCATCGAGTCCGTTCTCAACCTCACTGAAAAGCATATCAGTGAGACCGATATTTTCGTTTCGGTTCCACCGAGATTTATTGGGTGGACGGAAAACCCCTAGAAAACCATCTAACACGAGATTTTGGAGTTTTAAGTGGATGGAAACACGTGCAATGGGTGCAAAAATGATTAACAAGTATCTAATGCACAAGAGTTGGATGGGGAGTGCACTAGAGATCAAATCCGTACCCTAGCTCGGCGCGGATCCTCTACGGCAGGGATGAGGGAGTAGATTTCGATGGGGACGGTGATTCCCAACAGCGAAGGAGCGTGGGGAGACAAGGGCGACGACCAGGGGTCCTTGGAGAGACATCTTAGGGTTTTGGAGCGCGACGTTTGAAGATAGAATTTCAAAGCGTCGGGGTCCAGCTTTATATACCCACCACTATCGGTGACACCGATTCTAAGTTTTCGGTGTCACCGAGTGCCTCAACTGTTAGTTGACAGGGACACTCGATGTAACCGAGAAAATGGAATCGATAGTACCAAGGCAAGAAATCCAGATCAACCCTTGAGGGTCTTCATTCATAACGATCATCTCTACTCCTTCTATCTCTTCGAGGTGATTCATCTCTTGAGCTTCGTCTTCTTGGTGACTCTTCTCTTTGCTTGTAGGGAGCCGAGCACTCATTGGAGTAGTGTCCGGGCTTCCCACAATTGTAGCAGTTTCGATCACGACTTGACAAACGCTTGTCTTCATATCTGGAGTTGGAGCTGCGATCTTTGCTTCTATTCTTGTAGAACTTGTTGAATTTCTTGAACATGAGGCTTATCTCTTCATTTGTGACAAGGTTGTCCCTTGAGGTAACGGGAGCATCACTTGTGGCTTTGTAAGCACCGCTAGACTTGTGATGAAGGTCTTCCTTGTCTTTGAGTGTCATCTCATGAGCAACAATTCTACCAATCACTTCTGTTGGTTTGAGATCTTTGTAGTTGTGCATCAATTGGATCAATGTGCACATGGTGTCATATCTCTCATCGAAAGCTCGAAGTATCTTCTTAATGATGAACTTGTCAGTCATTTCTTCGCTTCCTAAGCCGACAATCTCATTGGTGATGAGAGCTTGCCTAGAGTACATTTCAGCGACTCCTTCACCATCCTTCATCTTGAACTTGTCAAGTTGACCTTGAAGAACATCTAACTTGGATTCTCTCACGGACTCAGTTCCTTCATGCATATCGACAAAAGTATCCCATCTCCTTTGCTTGTTCAAGACGGCTGATTTTGTTGAATTCTTCAGGACATAGGCAGTTGAAGAGTATGTCACATGCTTGAGCATTGAGTTGCAACATCTTCAATTCATCCGCAGATGCTTCACGATCCGGTTCCTTTCCATCCGCAAAGAATTCACCTTGCAAGCCAACACGAACAACAACCCAAATTGCAGGATTATGACCAAGCAAATGCATTTTCATTTTATGCTTCCAACTAGCAAAATTAGTGCCATCAAAGTACGGACCTCTACGGTGATAATTTCCCTCACTAGATGCCATACTTCTCCTAGGGTGTGAAACCAATGCAATGGAGACCAAAGCTCTGATACCACTTGTAGGATCGAAAGTAGGTCTAGAGGCGGGGTGATTAGACTACTTGACCAAATAAAAGTTTTGCCTTTTCCCCTATTTTAATTCTTGGCAATTTTTAGCATTCATAGCATATCAAGTAACACCCTACACGTGCATGTCTAAGAGTATAGCAGCGGAAAATAAAGATATTGCACATATAAGTAAAGAGAGGGTTAGAAATGCAAACACAAGTGATGACACGATGATTTTTCCCATGGTTTCGATAGGTGGTGCGATCGTACGTCCACATTCATGTAGTCTTCAACCACGAAGGGTAACGGTCGCGATAGTCCACGGAGGGCTCTACCCACGAAGGGTTCCACGAAGAAGCAACCTTGACTATTCCATGCGGCTTCCATCCACGAAGGACTAGCCTCACTATGGGTAGATCTTCACGAACTAGGCAATCTCCTTGCCTTTACAAACTTCTTGGTTCACTCCACAACACGAAGTAGGAGGCTCCCAAGCGATACTGAACCAATATAGGAGGCACCACCCTTCAAAAGGTAATAGGCTCGGTAATAACGATGAACTCCTTGCTCTTGTGCTTCAAGAAGATAGACTCCTCAACACACAATCTCTCTCATAGGTTTGTCCTGGTAGAAGATATGGGACTGGTGGAAAGCAACTTGGGGAG
Source organism: Hordeum marinum (assembly GCA_022496015.1). Classification (NCBI taxonomy): domain Eukaryota; kingdom Viridiplantae; phylum Streptophyta; class Magnoliopsida; order Poales; family Poaceae; genus Hordeum; species Hordeum marinum. Next base: position 518,161,709 of record CM039673.1, read on the forward strand.
GCTAGAAATCAAGATCCATATGATTGGAGTGGAAGATCTTGACCTCAACACAAGGGTAGGTGGTTCTCTCTCAGAAAACTGAGTAGGATAGGTATGGAATAGTTCTGAGTGCTTCTCTTTCGAATGGGCGGTGGTGAAGGGGTATATATAGGCATCCCCAAAAATCCAAGCATTACACACAATAAGTCAGACTCGGTGACACCAACGTGTAAAACTCGGTGGTATCGAAGTGACAAAAAGTGGCAACATTTGAATCTCGGATGGGCCGATATATAACTCTTGGTTGCACTGATAAGGTGACCAACGGTCAGAATTAAAAAAACTCGGTAACGCCGATTCACCATTCTCGGTCAGACCGAAAATGGGAATTTGCGCAATAGGAAGTTAGCAACCCAACTCGGTGGCACCGAGTGCAGTGTCGGCTGCACCGAAGTGTTAGGGTTTGGCTGAGTCTGTATAGGGTTTGGAACTCGGTGGAACCGGGATAGAAAAGTTGGTTGCACCGATTTGGTATATTTGGCTTAGGACAAACCTTGGTGGGAGAGTATGTGGTTGTTTTGGTGACTGTCACTTGTGCACGTTTGAGCATATTGTTCACCATCAAAACTTTACCCCATTTTAATAGTATTGGCTTTCCTATAGACTCAACGTGATTTCTCACAAATAAAAAAGTAAGAGTCCTCTTGCTTGAAGCTTGGCCAACCTATTTCCTTGCATCTTGGGGTAATTCCACAATCCTTGTGCCATTCCCATCATTGAAATTTTCCTGAAATATACTTGGTGAAGACATTAGTTCAATGACTTATATGTTGTTATTAATTACCAAAACCACCAAGGGAGCAAATGTGCTTTCACAGAGCCCTTCCTCGCCTACCTTTTTCGCAAGGAACTCTCCAACGACCAAGCAGAGGCATGACGCATAGTTTGGCGATCCAAGGCCTACAAAGTACACGAGGGCGAGTTATACAAGAAAAGCACAACCGGAATATTACAGCTATGCATATCCGAGGAAGAAGGATGGGAGCTCCTCACCGAAATCCATGCAGGCATGGGCGGCCACCAAGCTGCAGCAAGAGCCTTAGTTAGCAAGGCCTTCCGAGCTGTTTTCTTTTGGCCCACATCTCGGACGGACGCCCAGTCTCTTGTCAAACATTGCGTGGGGTGTCAACTCTTTGCAAATCAAAGTCACATGCCCCCAACATCTCTTCGAACTATTCCGATCACTTGAACTTTTGCGGTCTGGGGCTAGTCATGGTTGGACCCCTTAAAGGGGGGACAAAGAAAAATAAATACCTACTGGTCATGGTCAACAAATTCACCAAATGGATAGAGGCAAAGCCTGTCAAATCGGCCGAGTCCGGACCAGTGATCGACTTCATCTCCGGCGTGGTACACCGTTACGGTGTCCCACACAGTATAATAATGGATAATGGATCCAACTTCATGTCCCAAGAGGTCAAGGACTGGTGCGCAAAAATGGGCATAAAGTTTGATTACGCGTCAGTCTGTCATCCGCAGACCAACGGACAAGTCGAACGAGCAAACGACCTCATTATGAGAGGCATCAAGCCACGTTTGGTCTGTTCTCTTCATGAGTCCGATTGTCATTGGGTGGAGGAACTCGACTCCGTTTTGTGGGGTCTGCGCACCACCCCGGACAGATCGACGGGTTACACACCCTTCTTCATGGTCTATGGGGCAGAGGCAGTCCTCCCCTGCGACATTATTCATGACGCACCAAGAGTGAGCTTGGACGAAGAAAAAGATGCCGAGTTGGATCGGCAGGACGAGCTAGACGCCTTAGAGGGAGAGCACGACATAACTCGGACTCGCTCTACTTTTTACCAGCAGCACGCACAACGTTACCAGAGTACGGAGGTCAGGGCAAAAGCATACAACGTAGGCGAACTCGTCCTATGGCTCGTGGAGAAACAGAAGCATAAACTCAACCCCAAATGGGAGGGGGCCTTCATCATCAACGAAGTACTCGCGGGAGGAGCCTATCGTCTTCGGAGCCCGTCGGGCAATCAGATTGAACCAAACCCATGGAACGCAGCTCATCTTCGACGCTTCTACGGATAAACCGGTGTCGTCAAATTCTCCAATGTTTCTCCTTTTTCTCCTCTTTCCCTTTTTCTTTTTCTTACTTTCCCATTTTGTTGTTTTATAGGACTGCTTTCTTTTTCTATGTTCGATCAAACCATCAAACCGATCCTGTACTAAGGTTATCGGCATACACTATAAAGTGTTAAATCCGAATACAACACCTAGGGGCTTCTTCCCGAAGCCAATGTTTTTTATGAGTATTTACTCACCCTTATCTGGCATACATGTTTCCTTCTTCAAACTCAAGCCATCATATGCACTAATTCGAACTAAGACTTTGCCAAGCTGGGTTGCCTCGCTCCTGTGTTTACCCTCTACGTTCCCGATTGTTTAGCTAAAGGGCAAAGGGAGCACCTCTGCGATTGTTACGACCGGGTTATACGGACACATACCTCAGACAAGTGAAGCCAAAAGCTAGAATCTTACGTAGACAATTGGTCAGCCGTGACGGAAGCACTTAATATAGCTATGGCCGTTATCACCATTGTTTGGGTTCGTTTTTCTTAAAAAAACACCCTTGGCCGCATACTAGCAGTATGCGGACCTTTACCTACGATCTTCGTAGGGGCCCGAAGAAAGGTACCGATGGGGGTACTATTTTCCTCGGAAGATGTTTCTTACGCGAAGCAGTAATATAACATATCTCTCTGTGTGCTTTCTGTCTGTTCGTACCACATGGCCGGATTGCCTGGTTCCCGAAAAACACAATTCGTTCTTTTCGAATAATAAATTGCGAGGAACACTCCCACGCTCTTTGCACGGGAAAGAGAAGCCGATGGCTGGTTAAGACAAAGTTTACAACATAGATTGTTCATACGAAAGTATAAAGAATTACACATTCGGCTGCTGTCGTGGTTTTTTCACGGCAGATGTCCGGGTGAACGGACTTAGGTTCGAGGCCATCGCTAATTGGGTGGACTCAAAGGGGTTAGTCGGGACGAAAGACACGGATTTACCCAGTTTCGGCCCCTCGAATCGAGGTAATAGCCTACATCCTGCTTGTATTTGTATTACTCGCGTATCGATTACAAGGAGCTAACAGCTGGACCTAGTTCTCTATTGCCTGCCCTCTAAGTCGCCCCGGGTCTGCCTTTATATAAGAGGTCAGGACATCCGGTTCGTTACAATTGCTAACCGAGTCTCTCTCTATCTTCTTGATGAAGCTGTCTGTGAGTCGGCTTGCTCGCCCGGGTCTTCTCCGTCCAGGCCGTCGTACGGCCCACACCGTGAGCCGCCTATCTTCTTGGGCCACTAGTCTTACGGCTCATCTTTGGGCCGGCTCATGAGCCAACAACATGACCCGGAGCCTCTCCGGCGGGTCATATCCCCAACATTAGGCCCCAGGTTGAATTGAGCTTGCTCACTTCATCCTTCTCTTCCACTTTTGGCGAGTCGCCCGGAAATGACCCGGCGTGACGTCATGAGATCTGCTGACGTGTCACCAAATCTTTCACTTAACTGTCATCCCGAAAATCGAGGCATCTGCCTCGGTCGAACGGTGTCATTGCCTGGATTTTCGCGCCTTCCTTAACCCCCTTTTAAATATGACCCGTGCGGGTCGGAGTTTCCCATTCTCCCGCTCGTGCCTCTGCTTCTTCCTCTTCTTCCTGTCGCCGCCCCAGCGCTTTCGAGCTTTGCTCCGACGCCGTCCGTACATCGTCCCCAACCTTGGCCGCTGCATCACCCTGAACGTACCAGAGATCTGTCCGCATCTGCCGCGCCATCTCCGGTAAGTTTTCCTGCTCCCTAGATTGCCGCTGTCGCAGTAGGATTTTCACTGGGGCTCCGCCGCCGCCGTTCTGGCTCCGGCACCACCATCGCCAGTGTATCTTGACGCCGCTAACGCCTTTAGAATGCGCTCTTGCACCGCCGCCAGACGCGGGCCGGTCGCGCGCAATGCACGGGCCACGATGGTCCCAATCCGTTTTCTTTTTCCTCCGCTGTTCATCGCTAGGTCAGAATAAAATTTATTTTCTCCGCTTTTATAGATCCATAGCTATAGTAATATCCTGCGGAATCTGTTTTTAGGACTTAGCCGATTTTTCTATCTTCCCTTTCTCTGTTGAGTCGGCAAGCTTCCCCGGCTCTTATCAGTCGGGTCTTCCATTTTATCCGTAGAGCCCTTAAACTTTTAAGCCATCGGAAATATTTGCTCGCGCTTTGACTCATCGCGCCTTTTATCTTGCACATCACTTAAGTCGCCAACATGTCTCGTGCATCCAACTCATGCAACTGGGTTGGGTCATGCATCACAGAGGACTTTTTGTCAGATTTTGTTCATGCGGGTACACTTCCTCCTAAGGAAGTCATTAGCTGGTGGGTCCCAGGTGATGAGATGCGGCCCAAACCTCAAGAAGGTGAAGTGGTCGTTTTTCTGATCATATTGAACAAGGGTTCGTGCCTCCCGGCTCAAAATTCTTTCGGGACGTCCTTCACTGTTATAAGCTTCACCCGCAAGACTTGGCCCCCAATTCCGTCTCAAACATATGCAATTTCCAAGTGCTCTGTGAAGCTTACCTTCAAATCAAGCCCTCTGTGGGGTTCTTTCGGGAGTTCTTTTATGCTAACTGGCAAACTGAAGTGAAAGCCGGCCCGATCCTAGAACTTGGAGGCATATCCATCGAAGGACTGGAACAAGACCTGGTTCTATTGCAAGGACACCTCTCGTGAGAACGAGCATCCTTTGCCGGGTTACCGTCCTTCCCAGCTCACAACAACATCAGAGCTCTTGGCCGGCTATCAGCTTCAGAACACGCATGATATGAGACGGCCCATGCCAAAATCAAGGCTCTCATGGCCAACGGCTTGACCGGGCTGGACCTGATCCGCTGCTAGATTTCGTGGCGGATTATGCCTTTGAGCCATAGAAGCCGACTCATGTGTGAATATAAAGGCAAGTATGACAGCTCATTATGCTTCAGCCAATCCACATTGACAGAGAATGACATTATCCTCGCCATCCGGAGCCTTGTCCATGAAGCTTCCGGATCATGTAGCGAAATTGGCCTGTCACCTTTTAGTGCCAACAATCCGGCTCCCGATGTAAGTTTAATATCTTGCCATCCGTCTCTTAGACGTTGTTTGCACTTTGTTGATTTGATATTCACTCTCCGGGTCATTCTTATAGGCCAACGCAAACTTCTGGAAGAGGGAATATGTTGCCCCTCCGAAGAAATCCAGGAAGAAGGTCCCAACTAAGAAGGCTAAAAAATATGCCCCGCAAGATAATTTGCTTGACCCGCCACCATCATCCAGCTCAGAGGTAAAGTTTCAACTATCCTTCTTGATCTTTTACCTTCCTATTTTAACACTTACTTTACTCGCAGGATGAAGTGGAAACCAGCCATGCGAATGCTCCTGAGGTAAATTACTTTTCCTCCGGCTTAGAATGTTTCGTCCCTCGAAAGCCGCGGCGGGTTATCAAAAAAGTTCCTCTTTCTCACCCTCTTGCTTACCTGGCTCCCGATTTTCTCTTAAAAAAGCAACAGCAAATTGAGCGTCGACAGACTTGAAGCACCGGCTCTACCGAGCTCATGTCCGGGTTGCCAAACTCTCCGGCTCCAAAGAGACGCCCCGCCGAGGTTTAAACCTCTTCTTTTCCTTTGTCTTTCCTTTGTAAACTTGATACTCTCTTCACCTTTTTGTTTTATTTTTTGTAGAAATCTCCTTCCTCCGGCGACTCTTCAGAGTCAATTATACCACCACCCAAGATTAACCCGCTGTAAGCATTCCTTACTATGATATCTGGATATCCGGCTATTACTATGGCAGCAATATCTTCAACTACTGATCTTTCTTTTTTGCAGTGCTCAAGCTAAACGTCGTAAGACCAACAAGCCCTCCTCCGGCCCAGTTATCGAAGAACCGGAGCCTGAACAACCGGAGGAAACTCAATCGGAAGAAAACCCGCCGGCTGCCTCCACGAAACCGGCCGCTGATGATGTCATCATGGAGAGCCCTCCAAGAGCTCCCTCCAAACCGGCGACTCCTGCCAAGACCCCTGACACTCCGGATGTTGTTATCACCGGGTCTGGTCATCAAACGCCTCCGGCTCATGTGCTTACCAAACATACAGAGCCGGCTGAAGCCTCGAATAAACTGAACTTCGACTCTTCGTGCGAGAAGATGACCGTTGAAGAGCTACACGCCGGGTACGTAAACCGGGTTACCACCAGCCGGGATTTGGAACTTCGGCTGATCTCTTCCATGAAGACAAAATATGAGGTACTTTACCTTATTACTATATCTTTACTTAGCCCCCAAGAGCCGGCTTAACATACTGAATCGTTGAGCCGGTTCTTTCTGTGACCTCTACAGATATTGTCATGTCAAATTCCCTTAAAACTGCTTTAGCTTTGTACTGTAAAATAAAGTGAACCATCAATCGTAGCCCCCAAGGGTCGTCTCAGATTATATTTGAGTCGGGCCTGTAATGTAAATAAAGTGAACCGCCAATAGTAGCCCCCAAGGGCCGTCTCAGATTATATTTGAGTCGGGCCTGTAATGTAGACAACTTGAAGATCTAATCATAGCCCCCAAGGGCCGGCTCAAACTTGATCAACTTGAGTCGGTGCTTCCATTATTAGTACATTGAAGAGCCATAGCGTAGCCCCCAAGTTCCGGATTAGCTTCGAAGGAGATGAACCGGAACTGCATACTGGAAAGATCAAATATACATTAGCCCCCTAGTGTCAAATATATTGCTTGCAATCTGTTTGAGACTTGTATTTGCTTTTAACACTCGTCCTGCATTTTGGCGGCTTATCCTGTATTTTGATGTATTATAGGAAGCTTTGAATGAAGCCGGGTCTCAGTTGACGGATCTGAGGGCCAACCTGACGGCTCAGCAAGAAGCCCGAAGTATCGCCGACGAAAAATGCCGGCTTCTCTCTGAGGAACTGGCCAATGTCACTGCTGAGCTTACCTCTTTAAAAGAGATAGCTAAATCTGAAAAGGCCGCTCTAACCAACCGGGCGGACGACGCTGAACAGCGGCTTACAGCTGTGGCGAAGGAACTTCAAGGTTTGAAACAACACATCACGAAGATGTCGGCCGCCCTATTTGGTAAGTTTTCTTGTTTACTTTGTACTGTTTAGCATTGCTAGTGAAAAAAACCTGGCGACTCATTAACTTTATCCGACTTATCCAGGTCCGAGGAGCCGACAGTTGGCTTCTGATAGTCTTGTGCCACTGAAGGCCATTTATACTTTTGCGGAGCAGTTATACTGCGGCGCCATCTTCACGATCAAGAGCGTGCAATACAAGGAGAAGATCCCCACTGCTCTGAAAGGGGTCTTGGAACTCTCCTCTACGATGCCCAAGCAGATAGAAGAGCTCAAGAAGTCCGCCTTTCGCCAAGGACCCATTGCTGGATTGAGCCGGGCTCTGGTCTTCGCCCCCGAGCTAACACCGCTGAAATGATGGATGGTTACCCGTGTAAAAGAGATGACGGCTTAGAATTCACCGAAGAAGATTACACCCGATGTGTCAAAGAGTCACGCTATCTAGCCTTTGTTCTGGCGGATGAAGCTGACTTGAGCACCTATCAGGCGGCTTATGACGCAGAGGAGAAGAGAATCCGCGGGCCTCTCTACGAGTGGAAAGATTTGACACTCGCCCGCAATAAGGATCTCTTTCCTTGTGAGCTTGACGCGTCTCCGTTCCTTGAAGGGTCTTTTGCTGCTCTGGCTGACTGTAATTGGGACTTGGGCAATCTTCAGATAAAGCCAGCAGAAGACCCAGAGCAGGATGAGCTGGCCAATAACTGAATTTTATTCTTTGAACCTTTCTGAGCATAGACTTATGTAATGACCCGCCGTGGGCGGTTGACAATGCTTTTGCTCCTTCTGAGACTAGATTTTGTAATAGAGTAAACATGACTCTCCCACTTGGTGACCGTATATATTTGCACCTCTCTGTGTTTTAATGTGTCGCCGGCTCTTCAGGGATATACCTTGAGATTTTTCTGATGAGGGGTGTCTTGTCTTTTACGACGCCATTCCTTTCTCTAGACTATTAGAGCCGGACAATCTCTTTGAAACCTTAAATTTTGTCGACCGAAGCAACATGGCTCCGGATCTCATCGGACGAAGTCATTAAAGAGCCGGTTGTCTTTAGGATAATGTAAGCTATACCTAATGGTAAGAAGCCTCTATCGACAACTTCGGCTATTGATGAGCTGGAACTTTTGAGGAGAATTGCGACTGTGTAGCCCCCAAGTGCCGGGTAGTTCCGCCTTCGACAACCCGGGACTTATAATTGCGTTGCTCTGACCCGGCTTTGATAAGCCGGCATGATACAATACGCGATGATGATCTTTCCTTCCTCAAAAAACACATATGACGGCTCTTCTGCGTGGATTCGAACGGTTAAGCTCAAAAAACACATACTGTCGAGATTGGCCGTCAATTATTTGAACCGGCTTAGGGTCTCTAGGCGAGATTGGCTGTCAATTTCTTGAGCCGGCTCAGGGTCTCTAAGCGAGATTGGCCGTTAATTTCTTGAACCGGCTCAGGGTCTCTAAGCGAGATTGGCCGTCAATTTGTGTAACCGGCTCAGGGTCTCTAAGCGAGATTGGCCGTCAATTTCCTGAACCGGCTCAGGGTCTCTAGGTGAGATTGACTGGTAAGAGTACAGTGAACGCCGGTTGTCGATGGGAGATGTAAGCTATACCCCAAGGCAAGAAGCCTCCATCGACAACCGCGGCTAATAATTAGCTTGAGATGGCATAAAGCCGGATATTTGAAAGGAGAAGTAAGCTATACCCGAAGGCAAGAAGCCTCTTTCAACAGCTACAGTTGATAAGCAACTGAATTTTGGCATAAACGCTGGTTGTTAGGGTGAGATAAGCGAACCCGTCGGTAAGAAGCCCCCTTCGACAACCGCGGTTAATAAGTAACCGGAAGTGGCATAAAGCCGGCCATTAGGGTGAGATAAGCGATACCCGTCGGTAAGAAGCCCGCTTCGATGGCCGCAGTTGATAAGCAACTGGAATTTAGTGTACACGCTGTTGTCTTAGGGTACTGTAAGCTATACCAAAGGTAAGAGGCCTCCATCAACAATAGCGCTTAATGTAACCAAACTAGGCATAAAGCCAACTGTGCAAGGGAGAAGTAAGCTATACCCGGAGGCAAGAAGCCTCCTTGCAATAGTTTAATGACAGCTGGCTGTGCAAAGGAGAAGTAAGCTATACCTGAAGGCAAGAAGCCTCTTTGCAACAGTGCTTAATTGGGCATATCACCGGCTGTGCAAGGTAGAAGTAAGCTATACCCGAAGGCAAGAAGCCTCCTTGCCATAGCGCTTGATAGGGCATAAAACCGGAGGGTAGACTAGCCGTTTTGATGGCGAACAAACCACTTCAACTCAAATTTTTTGAGCCGGAAAATTTTATCTTGATTGTACAAAGGTGTACATAAGAGCAGAGGCCCCAGTCTTGTGCGGGGATGCTAGCTTTTACTCATGTGAACATGATATATACAATGATAGCGGCTTTCTACCCCTGCTAAGTAAAGTATGGTCGCAGATGTGCGATATTCCATGGCCGCAACGTCTCTTGACCCGCGGTTTCCGACTCATCTCTGACATCAATGAGGTAATATGACCCATTGTTAAGGTTCCTGCTGATCACAAAAGGCCCCTCCCATGGTGGAGATAACTTATGCATTCCAGATTGGTCTTGAATCAACCGGAGCACCAGGTCACCTTCCTGGAACGTGCGGGTCTTTACCCTGCGGCTATGATAGCGCCGCAGGTCTTGTTGATAAATTGCGGACCTGGCTGCTGCTAACTCTCGTGCTTCATCCAAGGCGTCCAACGCGTCTTGGCGGGCTACCTCATTGTCCGTCTCAACATAAGCCGCCACCCTTGGTGAGTCGTGCCGGATGTCACTAGGTAAAACCGCCTCGGCACCGTACACCATGAAGAAAGGTGTAAAACCTGTAGATTTATTAGGTGGAGTTCTGATGCTCCATAAAACGGAAGGAAACTCCTCAACCCAACATCCGGGTGTCCGTTTCAAAGGAACCATGAGCCGTGGCTTGACACCTCTTAAAATTTCCTGATTGGCTCATTCTGCGTGACCATTAGACTGTGGATGTGCCACGGCTGAAACATCAAGCCGGATATGCTCCTTCTCAGAAAACGTTTTCATAACTCCTTTGGATAAATTTGTTCCATTGTCTATAATAATACTGTGTGGGTAACCAAAGCAATAAATCAGCTTCTTAACAAATTGAACCGCCGTGGCCGTGTCACATTTACTGACCGGCTCTGCCTCTACCCACTTAGTAAATTTATCAACCGCCACCAAAAGGTGCGTTTTCTTATCCTTGGATCGCTTGAAAGGTCCTACCATATCGAGCCCCCAGACTGCAAACGGCCAAGTGATTGGTATCATCCTCAACTCTTGAGCTGAAACATGAGTATGCCGGCCGAACTTCTGATAGCCATCACACTTACGAACTAAGTCTTCTGCATCCTTGTGAGCTGTCAACCAGAAAAACCCATGTCGACAAGCTTTAGCCACCAAAGATTTTGACCCGGCGTGATGCCCACAGTCGCCAGCATGAATTTCACTCAATATTTGCCGGCCCTCCTCTGGTGAGACGCAGCACTGAAAGACACCCGTCACACTACACTTATGTAACTCACCATTGACAATCGTCATAGACTTAGAGTGCCAAGTGATCTTCCTGGCCAGATCCTCCTCTTGAGGTAACTTGCCACGTGTCAGATACGCCAAATAAGGAATAGTCCAGTCTGGGGTAGCATGGAGAGCCGCCACCAGTTCTGCCTCCGGGTCAGGAATAGCCAGATCCTCCTCAGAAAGTATCTTGACAGTCGGATGATGCAATACATCCAGAAAAACATTAGGTGGTACCGGCTTTCATTCAAAACCTAACCGTGACAAGGCATCAGCCGCCTCATTCCTGCGACGATCAATGTGATCCACCTGGTACCCCTTGAAGTGACCGGCAATGATATCAACCGCCTGTCGATAAGCCGCCATCCGCGGATCCTTGGAGTCCCAAGTACCTGAAACTTGCTGAGCCACCAGATCTGAGTCACCTAAACACCTGACCCGGCTTAAATTCATTTCTTTAGCGACTCTGGGACCATGGAGCAGTGCTTCATAGTCAGCTGCATTATTAGTACAAGGGAACATTAACCGGAGCACATAACAAAACTTGTCACCCTTGGGGGAGGTGAGAACAAGTCCTGCCCCGGACCCTTCTAGCTGCTTGGATCCATCAAAGTGTATAGTCCAATACGTGTTATCCGGCTTCTCTTCGAGGGCTTGACATTCAGTCCAATCATTTATGAAATCCACCAAAGCTTGAGACTTAATTGCTGTATGAGGAACATACTTGATGCCTAGAGGACTCAGCTCTAAGGCCCACTTGGCAATCCTCTCTATAGCCTCTCTATTTTGAATGATATCCCCCAACGGGGCGGAACTAACCACTGTTATTTGGTGCCCCCAAAAGTAATGTTTTAACTTGCGATTGGCCATAAAAACTCCGTATACTAACTTCTGCCAATGTGGATACCTCTGTTTAGACTCTGCCAAAACTTCACTAATGTAATAAACCGGCCTTTGCATAGGATACTCCTTCCCTGCCTCCTTGCGCTCAACCACAATTGCTACACTGATTGCTCTGTTGTTAGCCGCCACATAAAGGAGCAAAGGCTCTTTCTCAACCGGAGCAGCTAACACTGGCGGCTCAGTCAACTGCTTTTTAAGAGATTCAAATGCTTCGGCTGCTGCTGCGCTCCATTTAAACTTGTGTGTCTTCTTCATCATCTGGTATAAGGGAATAGCTTTCTCCCCAAGCCGACTTATGAAGCGGCTCAACGCAGCAATCCATCCTGCAAGGCGTTGAATGTCATTAATGCATGTCGGCTCCCCCAAAGAAGTGATAGCCTTAATCTTATCCGGGTTAGCCTCGATGCCCCGCTCAGAGACCAAGAAACCCAAAAGCTTTCTTGCTGGAACACCAAAGACACACTTCGTCGGGTTAAGCATCACCTTGTAGACCAGGAGATTTTCAAAGGTTTCTTTCAAATCCTCTAAAAGAGTTTCCTTCTTTCTGGACTTAACCACGATGTCGTCTATGTAAGCATGAACATTTCGGCCAATCTGACTGTGGAGGCAATTCTGCACACAACGCTGGTAAGTCGCCTGGGCACTCTTGAGCCCGAAAGGCATGGAGACGTAGCAGAATGCCCCAAAAGGTGTAATAAATGCCGTCTTCTCCTGATCTTTTGTTGCCATCTTGATCTGATGATACCCTGAATAAGCATCCAGGAAGCATAAACTTTCGCATCCGGCTGTTGCATCAATAATTTGATTGATACGAGGGAGCGCAAAAGGGTCAGCCGGGCAAGCTTTGTTAAGGTCCGTGTAATCTGTGCACATACGCCATGTGTCGTTCTTTTTTAGTACTAGCACCGGTTAGCCAACCACTCCGGGTGAAAAACTTCCACTATAAAACCTGCGGCCAAGAGCCGAGCAACTTCCTCCCCAATAGCTTTACGTCTCTCTTCGTTGAACCGTCGTAGAAACTGTTTGATCGGCTTAAACTTTGGATCCACATTAAGATTGTGCTCAGCAAACTCTCTTGGTACACCCGGCATGTCAGAAGGCTTCCATGCAAAGATGTCCCGATTCTCACGGATGAATTCGATGAGCGCGCTTTCCTATTTGGGATCCATGTGAGCCCCAATGATGAACTGCTTGGATGAATTACTCGGATTGAAATCTACTGCCTTGGTATCATCCGCTAAAAACTTGAGTGGCGGCTCAACTTCTGTCGTAGGCTTCTTTAGCAGGGTCATATCCTCCGGATCAACGTCCTCTTTGTAAAATTTCTCCTCCTCCTGAGCACAACTAGACTCTGCATAAGCCGCATCTCCCTCCTCACACTCAAGAGTCGTTTTCCTGTTACCGTGAACGGTAATTGTGCAATTTAAGCCAGGCATTTTGAGTTGCAAATAAATATAGCAAGGCCTAGCCATAAATTTAGCATAAGCCGGCCTCCCAAAGAGCGCATTATAGGGACTTTTGATTTTGACCACTTCAAACCACAAAGACTCCACCCTGTAATTATGCTCATCACCAAAAGCTACTTCCAATGAGATCCGACCCACCGGGTGTGCTGATTTACCTGGGACCACACCATGAAAGACAGTGGAGGAAGGTTTAAGATCCTTGTCAAGCAACTTCATCCACCGGAAAGTATCATAGTAAAGGATGTTGATGCTGCTACCTCCGTCCATAAGCAATTTATTCACCATATAGCCATTCACCTAAGGGGCCACAACTAGAGCCAGCCGGCCCGGGTCATCTACCCGCGGCGGGTGATCCTCCCTGCTCCACATTATGTCATATTCAGACCACGACAAATATCACGGGAGAGCCTGAGCAACTGCATTAACCGCTCGCCTCCGCAACTTCTCGTCTCGTTTACTGTGACCAGTCATGAATACATGATATTGTCCAGAACTGAGCTGCTTCGGGTTACTCCGAAACCCGGACTGATTGCGCTGCTGCTGATTGTTGTTATTGTCGTTGTTGCTTGGATGCTGTTGGTGCCCCCCTTGGTTATTCTGACCCGGATGCCCGTTTCCTGAACCGCCGGCGCCGAATCCAGCCCCTGACCCGACGTGCCCTGAGCCGCCAGGCGGGCCACCGCCCTGGTTATTACGCGGTTGGGAATGCTGGTTTTTGAATCTCTGCATGATAAAGCAATCACCCCACGCATGCAACGCCGGCTTGTCAGGCATGATGTGCTCCGGACAAGGCTTCCTAAGCGCCTCCTCTAAATTAAAAGGGGCCCTGTTACTTTGCCTGAATTTTCCACCCCCCTTGGGATGATTCTGTCCTGTGTTGGTATTGGCCACTAACTCGGATCCACTATCAGTGCTCTTCCGCTTGTTCTGATTCCCATTCTACACAAAACCTTTTCGTTGATTGTTTTTCTTCCCTTGATTGGCTTTCTCATCATCCGAGACTGGATCCTTGGTGTTATCTAAGTCGGCATACTTCGTCAAGGCCGTCATGAGCTCTCCCATATCCTGACACGTGTGCTTGAGCCGGCCGAGTTTCTGCTTCAATGGAACAAAATGACAATTCTTCTCTAAGATAAGCACCGCTTGAGCCGCTGTGATCTGTTCTGAAGAGTGAATAATGGTCGACACCCGCCGGACCCAATGATGGGCCGACTCATTCTCCTGTTGAACACAATGGTCCAGATCGACAATAGTCATAGGCTGCTTACAGGTCCCCTCGAAATTCTTAATAAACTTTGCTCTCAGCTCCGCCCATGAGCTTATCGTGTTAGGCGGCAGACCTTTCAGCCATGTACGGGCTTGACCCTTAAGCATCATGATGAAGTATTTCGCACATACCGCCTCACTGACATCCAACATCTCCATGGCCAGTTCATAACTTTCAACCCACGCCTCCGGGGGTAGATCAGCTATGTAATTCGGAACCATTCGAGGCCCCTTAAAGTCTTTTGGCACCGTTCACTCCTTAGAGCTGGAGTTAAACGTGGCACCCCTACGGCTCTGGTACTAATCACTCCCATTGACACGGAAAGCACCGGCTCTGGACGGGCCGCAGCTATCTCCGCCTCTCGCTTGTCTCCCGCCTGGTCCATGATGGCTTGTGCATCTAGAGCCGCCCTATTGTCCTCCGGTGGTCCATGGCGTGGGTGACTGCTGGAACACGCCGACGACTCATAACGCCGACTGAAACTTCGACTAGGGAGGGGTGTGGAGTGAACCCGGCTCCGGCTCTGAGTATACTTCTCCTGCTGGGCCATGCCATCTGTAAATATCCAATGGCGTTCCGCACCTCCTCCGCAAAGGGTGGCTCATCTGGGATGGGGATCATCTCAAATCGGGCGGCCGCTGCTACCATGTTCTCGGCCGGGTTAGAATAATGACCCGCCGGTGTTGGAAAAGCCCTAGGTGAGATTTGGTTATGCTGGGGTGGATGAGTCGCCGGGCGCTCCATCGGGCGGCTCTCCGGCACACCCGTAACCCGCCCCGCACCAGGGGTGTTAAAAAGGTTCCTCGCTTCGTAACTTTCTGGTAGACGGGATTGATGCCTCCTCGGGTGCACCGCGGCCGCTGACCTCTGCTCTAGCTCCAGTCGGAAAGCGTCTGCCTTGATACGCTCCGCTTCTTCCTCCATCTGGGCTTTCAGCTCGGCCATCCTTTGTCGTTCCTCTGCCATCCGGCCCTTGATCCATGCCACCTCTAGATTCCTAGTTGCTTGATTATCCGGTGTTACCTCTGTAGCCATGAGAGCTATGAGTTTGTCCATCAATTCCACTAGAACCTAAGCCGACGGCAGCGGGCGATCACCTGCTGCGGCGGCTCCCGGAACTGTGTCACCGGCGGCTGAAGCTGATCCTGCCATCAACACCACCGCGTGAACCGGGGGGCTCAGAGCATCCGTCCCAACGCCCTCTACCTCAGAATAGTTGTTGTGGTAGCCTCCAAGGCCACCGTTGCTGAGCCGATATACTGATTCTATCTCCCCACTAGAGGACTCATCTTCCGAGCAAACAAGAGTTCCCTATGACCCAGACGCTTCTAGGTCCATGCCTTGAGTGAAGCCCACGAGAACGTGCTTTTGACCCGGATGGGCATGGGCAGATTGCATAACACGCGTAGATTAGAGACGCCGAGCCGGCTCGACGATGTTGGTGCAGACGTCCGGCCCGGGTGTAGATCCATCAACCTTTCCGATGAAAACCTGGATCCCGCCGAACGGAACCCAGAATCCATACTCCACAGAACCAGCATCAAGCCCCTAGCCGGCGGCGTCGATGTAGAGCTGGCCACGACGACTCTTGCTCATCCTTCCAACCACGTATCCTTCGAGCCCTGGGAGAGAGCCCTTTGAGAACTCAACACCACCAAGCGCTAGCCCCACGGTGGGCGCCAACTGTCGTGGTTTTATCACGGCACATGTCCGGGCGAACGGACTTAGGTTCGAGGCCATCGCTAATGGGGTGGACTCAAAGGGGTTAGTCGGGACGAAAGACACGGATTTACCCAGGTTCGGCCCCTCGAATCGAGGTAATAGCCTACGTCCTGCTTGTATTTGTATTGCTTGTGTATCAATTACAAGGAGATAAAAGCTTGACCTAGTTCTCGATTGCCTGCCCTCTAAGTCGCCCCGGGTCTGCCTTTATATAAGAGGTCAGGACATCCGGTTCGTTACAATTGCTATCTTCTTGACGAAGCTGTCTGTGAGTCGGCTTGCTCGCTCGCGTCTTCTCCGTCCGGTCCGTCGTACGGCCCACACCGTGAGACACCTATCTTCTTGGGCCACTAGTCTTACAGCTCATCTTTGGGTCGGCCCACGAGCCAACAACATGACCCGGAGCCTCTCCGGCGGGTCATATCCCTAACAGCTGCCGATCCAAGTTATCGATTATGGGGTCTAGTGAGCAGTCTTCCTGTGAAAGGCGGGTGGCAGGCATCACTTGGTCATACACCATGTGAAGGGGCACTTCTTGACCATCCGATCCCACGAGGCCAACCTGAGCCATCCGCTCGGGGGTCAAGTCCGGTGTAGCGGGTCTTGATCATTGCCCACGCCTCCCGTGCTCCCTCCCGGCAAGCCCATGTCTTCCACAACTCAAACCTGCCTCGAGCTCCCTTGAATCTATCGGCCAGTTCGGACATCCCTTTTGGTGGCTGTT
The DNA here is from genome assembly GCA_022496015.1 of Hordeum marinum. NCBI lineage: Eukaryota > Viridiplantae > Streptophyta > Magnoliopsida > Poales > Poaceae > Hordeum > Hordeum marinum. Next base: position 518,178,538 of record CM039673.1, read on the forward strand.
CGGAAAGCCATAGTGCTTTTACCATACTTGACATTGCATTCCGAGCACACTCATGGAGGGTGGACAACTCCTTTAGCAAGTTCCCCCGGTAGGATCCAAACTCTTCTTCAGGATGCCCACACAAAAGACCTATGCATAAGGAAAAGATATTCTTATCATGCTTCCTTTATACGAAGTACTTACTAATATTCGGATCACACTTACCGAACACGCCCCTCTGAAGTTTTTGATTTTCTTCTTGGGCCTAGGCCAATTGACCTTTTAAATTCTCAATTTCTTCGGCATGTTGCTTCTTTTCTTCTCGGAGGCGGCTCACAACACGACAACCAACCTCGTGCTGAGACTCGCCATACCAGTGGGCTTCCCGGGCTTCGTCTAGCTCCTTTTGTATATGCCCTATGGATTCAACTGCTAAATAGAATCCTTGCGTCGGCATGGCCATTCGTTAGCAACTAGAAGCACTGGTATACTCACCATGGGCTTCCCGGGTGAAGCTCTTCACTTGCTCCGGCTCTGCCTTCACAGATTGTACCTGTGATCGGCAGTGCTCCAACTCCTTGGCCACTTGCTCGTTTTGTTGCTTCCAAGCCTCTATTAATAGTAAAACTACATAAGGACCCTGAACCCGGTTGTTTTGAACCAATTTAAGGCTCGAGGGCTACTAGGTTTACATTACCATCCAGACTCATTCAAGCCGATTACTTACCTGCATACTGGTTGATATCAACTTCATAGCCTCTTTGAACCCAGCTCTGGCAGCACCAATGTGCGCATCTGCCATGCGTATGGTGCCGTAATCTTGCTCGGAGAACACCGCGTGGCGCAGGGCCTCCTGTCGTCGCCGATGATTCATGGTGCTTCCTACTTCTGATTGGGTGACAGACATAGCATCGCCGGAATCGGCAGGGGCGGGATTGGCCATAGGGGCCTCGGTAGTAGGTTCGGCATGAGCCAGAGTTTCGGATTTTTGAGAATTGCCGGACACCTTTGTGGGAGAATCCTAGGCGTTTCGCCTGAATATTTCGATGATAGCTACGGTAAGACTTTATTAACTACAATAGTAAACGGACTGCTGAATAAAATACTTGGGTTGAGAAAGCAGGCGAACTCATCCTCATAGCCGGCTCATTCGTTGGCTCCCTATTAGTTCCCGATCCGGGCATTGTTTTGGTTGCCGACGTATGACGTGCGGATCGACGGCATTTGGGAGCAGAAGCCGGTGCGACCGAGGCATTGTTGGATGCCTGCCTCTTGCGAGACAAACTCTTTTCTTTTTCTGGTTTGTCGCTGGAACGGAGAACAACCTAGGGTAATCGGCTATGATAGCCACCCGAGATAGGTCGAGGCTCTCCTGATAAAAGACCCCGTCTTGAAACTCGGTTAGAAGTTCCGGGTCCACATGAAAACCCGGATCATCATCATGTGAATAGTCTTCGGGCTGGGGAATTGGACAGTTGACTGTCTCGATGAAACTCCTCCATTCCTATTTGCGTAAAGTTAAAAGACTTCAGTCAAATAAAGAATGAAATAGAAATCCCAAACTATGTTCGTAGAAAAGAAAAACTTACCCATTCGATGGGATTATGGCTTGAATACCCTTCCTTGGTTGTCTGATGAAGCAAATCTTCTTGCTCCCCCTTATATAGATCGGCAAGGGCGGCGGCCAGCACCGTCTGATTGGCAGGACCCAACCTCCCAGAGCGAGTAGTGTTGCTTGTACTGTTGTAGCGCCACAGGGATGTATCCTCTGTTGGAGAGGCTGCACACACCAGGTGATGGGGGCAGCCATGACATCGGGCATGGTCAGGTTGTGGTGGGTAAGCATACGCACCTGAGCCGCCAAGCGTTGTACTTCAACCCTATCCTCTTGGGACGTGCTCTTCGGCTGCGAATTGTAGCTTTTCTTCAAAGGGGCGTCCGAGTATCCGGGCAGTCCTCTCCGAGCTGGTTCGAATAGGGGGACGTCTTCAATATAAAACCATTCGGCAGTCCACTCTTCAGATTCCTTCTGTGTACCCATCGGATACCCTGTCCCTACTATGCGGCACACTTCGGCTCTGGCTACCTCGAGGATTGTCTTGTCCCGAGTTCGAGGGACAAGGTAGAAATACCTCCTCCATAGGTCGAAATGCGCCTCGCAACCTAGAAACATCTCGCATGGGGCTACGAAGCCTGAGATGTGCAGGATGGACCTTGGAGTAAGGTGGTGGAGTTGGATCCCATAGAATTCGAGCAACCCCCTCAGGAATGGATGGATGGGAAACCCAAGGCCCGACAGAAGAAAGGGTACGAAGCATACGCACTCCCCCCTTTGAGGATTGGGGAAACGCTCCGCGAAGGCCTCTCTATTATAAGAGGTTAAACTCCCGCGGGTCACCGCCAGATCCAAAGAAGGGAGGTACCCCTGGGTCTCTAGATTGCGCAGCCGCAGGAGTGATACGGAGCAGCTGGTCCAGTCCTCGGGACAAGAGCCGTAGGGGCGCGCGGACGAGTTAGGGGAGCTTGCCATGTTTTTCATGGATCTTCCATTGGGAGTTTTTCCGTTGGGGAGGAGGATGTGGTCTAAACCATGATTATGTTTGTTTAAATGGGTGTAACCTCCGTTACGGAAGGGCGATGCCATAAAAAATTGCAGAACCGCTCGCCTCCCCACGAGGCGCAAGAATCGAGGAACTCTGGTGGTTATTATAATGGACCTGGAGAGCTCGTGACGCTTGGGATTTCATCGATGATTGGTCGGTTGCCAAATAAGAAGGAGTATGGGACTCGCCTTGCAAGCCGAAGATTATGAAGGTCATCCGGATATACATCAACGTTGAAGACCCGTCTGGGGACTACTGAGGGAGTCCTGGATTAAAGGGTCCTCTGGTAGCCGACCTGTTTCCCACGGGCCGGACTGAATGGGTCGCAAGGTGACTATTAGGTGATCGAGGGCCCCATCGCCAGGGTGGAAGCTTCAAGGAGTCAAGACATGTTCTCCAAGTTAACAGCCGTAGATAGGCATGTTTATCTCTTCGGCATGTAACCGACCATGTGTAAAACCTAGGTATCCCTGGCGTCTATATAAGCCGGAGGGTTTTAGGCTGTAGGAACAGGACAACTCATCTAGGGTTAGCTATTCGATCTCGAGGTACATCAACTCTGTAACCCCCCATATCATCAATACAACCAAGCAGGACGTAGGGTATTACCTCCATAGGAGGGCCCGAACCTGGGTAAATCTGTGTCCCCTTCGTCTCCTGTTACCATCGATTCTAGTCTGACAGTTCGGGATCACCTACCCGAGATCCGCCGGTTTTGACACCGACACTTACCATCCATGATATCCTTAACTTGGCGGACTTTCTCTTAAAAGAACCGTCTATCCACCCGCTCCTTTTGTAGATCGGATATTAGGGTGGATAGTTCGGTGGCCTGTTCCTTGCCTTTCTGCTCAAGACCCTCGCAGTTCTGGCCGGTGTCCTTGAGCTCTTGTTGGATTTCCTCCACTTGAGCCTCATGCTTGACGCTCGTGGCTTTTAGAGCGGAAAGCGCGGCAGCCACTTGTTTGGCCGCCGCCTTCTCGACCACGGCCTCTTGCTTCGCCTTCTGCAGCTCGGGCTTGAGCTTCTCAATTTCCTTCGCCAAGGCTGTGTAAGCATCAAACATATAAACATACTGCACCGACAATACGAATTAGTAGTGTTGAAAAAAATTGGATTTGACAATCCAGCTTACCTTGCGCCTCGTCGAATCTCTTGTTCAGAGCGTCAAGCTCATCCTCGGAGATCTTGAGCTTCTGATTTAGCTCGTCTAGCACGGCAGCATTAGCTGTCGCCACCGATGACGAAGCCTACAAATAATAAATCCCTATCAGACTACATGGGTTCAAACCTCCAAACTGTCATAAACATGACCCTCTGTTCGGTCCTCTTAAGGGATGTTAGAACATTTCGAACACTATTTGTGACTGATCCCCACTTGAGTTTTTCTAAACACACCTATGGCTCCAAGGCTGCTATAGATATAATGATAGCACAAATGTAACAAATTAATATTCTAGAAATGAAACATTACATGGCTCACCTGGAAGCCCATCAGGAGACCGTTGAAGGCCTCCTTCAGTTCGCTATCAATGGACTGAATGCTCTGCAAAACCGCACCCATAAGGGTGCGGTCATCCTCGGAGATGGAGGCGCTTGAGAGAGCCTCCCCCATGATCGGCCACCCATTGGCCGGTGGTTATCGGTTAGCCCGATCTCCAACTGGGGATTGAACCGGTCGCTCTCCAGAGGCATGGTGCACTCCAGAGATGACCTGACCTTGGAGGGGACTGGACATCCCTCCGTCCGGCCTCCTCGGTATCCGGGAGGGGCTCCTCCCCCCGGTCTTTGGTGGCTGAGGCGTTAACCTCGACCATGACGTCGTCGCCCCTGCCGCTGGTGCCCGGCTCCATAGGATCCTGGTGGGATGACACCTCCACGACATCCTTCGCGGTGCCCGAAGGGGTGGGATGCGATGCAGTCCCGCTCTCCACTAGCTCGGTGGGTGGGGTCTCCCTGTCCGAAACTTGGTCGATGGGGAGAACGTGTGGTGGACTACAGATCAATAGGCACTCACATGTTAATAACATCTAAAATTATACATAAATAGCTCGGGAGTCTTTAGAATCTTACCTTCGAGCTAGGGGCTTGACCCTTAAGTTCCTTTGAGGAACCTTCTCAAAGTCTTTGGACTCGGTATCCGAGTCCGGACTGTCGTCGGGCAGAATCAACCGCGGCCGACACGCCTTCTTCAGGGCAGGAGGAGGTACTTCCTTTACGGCGTCCGGTGACGCCGCCCTCTTTCTCGCGAGGGGGGAATCACCTTCCCCCTCGTCTTCATGCTCCTCCTATTGATTAGACGAAGCATGGGTTTCCTCGAATGTAGCATCCGGCTAGTCCTTTATACGGAGGCCTCCTCGGCTTGTCTTCTTCTTCTTCTCCTTCTTTTCTAGCGCCTTGTAAGGCGCCACGACGAGCATCTCCAACAACATCTTGGACCTGGGGTCTTCGGGCTATGGGTCCGGGCAGTTGATGCTCGTGGCTTTGCTCAACCATTTCCATAGAGGTGTTCGGAAAGGTGCTTAGATTTTCTTTTGGAAAACAAAGGAGATCTATTGATACTATGTTATACCTGGGAAGGAGGGTTGTCAGCATGTAGGCCATGATCCTTCTCCTCGCCTGGCCAGTTCTCCTTGGCCTTGAACAGCGCCTTCCACAACTTCTCAGTAGTGGTGTGGAAGAGCCGATGAATAGTAGGCTCATCCTCAATCCGATAATCCCACATGGGAGAGGCCCGACGCTGACAGGGGAGTATGCACCGCCAAAGCATAATCTGGACCACGTTGTCCAGGTCGATCTTGCCTCTGATCATTGAGGCAATGTGCTTCTGCAGGTTATCCACCTCCGTATCCGACCCCCTGTCAAGGCCCTTTTGGCGGATCTGAATTCGTCTGGGGCAACCCGACCTTCCTCCCCTGGCTCAGTGATATAAATCCACTCTTTCTTGCCAAATTTTAATCGTGTCGATGAAGGTACTGGATGGCCATCTGACGCGGGGGAGCTTGCCGATGACCGCCCTGCCACAGTCTGCGTGTTCGCCTGCGACACACTTCGGCTTGATATTAAATACCCCGAGCCACAGTCCGAAGTGTGGTTCTACCCACAAGAAGGCCTCGCAGACGATGATGAAGACCAATATGTGCATGAAGGATTCTGCAGGAGGTCATGGAAGTCGGGTCCATAGAAAACATGAGGCCCCTGACGAAGGGGTGGAGCGGGAAGCTCAGTCCCCAGATGAAGTGAGGGATGAACACACCCTTTCGCCTGGCTTGGGAGTTGGAACCGCTTGGTTCTTCTTTGGAGTGTGGTGGTAGATGTTAGCAGGGAGGTAGCCGGCGTCCTTCAGGTCCCAGATATCCTGGTCGGTGACCGTGGAGGCCTCCCACTTGCCGTTGGAACCAGAACCGGACATGGTCAAGCTCGGAGGGGGAGTTGTGGAAAACCTAGATCTGCGCTCTAGAGGGTCAAGAGATTGGGGGAGCAGAGGATGCGAATGGGAAGCACGGTTAAGCCTTGGGGTTTCTTTCCCTTTTACGAGGATGGTCACCAGCTAGCCTCCCTTTACTGCACCGTGAATCCCTTCGCTTCCCAAGACGTGTGTACCATTATATGCGCATGATTGAACATATCTCGTCTGAAACGGGGCACGATCGGTGCATTAATGGATCGTGCTGACGAAAACGTCCTCGAACCGTGAATCGAGTTTTTGTAACTGGTCTATTAGTCATGGTGGGTTGTGACCTTTCGTCAGAAAGGTTGTCAGGGAACTCTATTTGCTCCTTGACGCTTGGCCTTCGGGGCTAAGCTATTCGTTGTGTTCGGGCGATCCACAGAACGAGAAAACTGCATGTCATCAGAGACCGAACTAAATTCGGTCGATCACGACTTGAGGAGAAGAACTCGCCTCACAAGCCGAAGACTCTGATCAAGCGAAGATGGAGCAAAGACCCTTGGCATTGGAGGCTAGTTCGGGGGCTACCAAGCGAGTCCTAGTTTAAGGGGTCCTCGGGTGGCCGACATGTCTCTCATGGGCCGGACTATATGGGCTGATTATCGAGCATTTGATCGAAGGCCCTGTCTCCAGGAACGAAGCTTCGGGAATCATGCGGTGTCCTCCAAGATTGGCGTAGTGAACATGCATGTTTCTCCTTCTATGTGTAACCAACCATGTGTAAACTCTAGGTACCCTCGGCGTCTATATAAGCCGGAGGGTTTTAGGTTGTAGGGGAGAGAAGAACTCATCTAGGATTTAACTATTCGATCTCGAGGTAGATCAACTCTCTAACCTACATATCATCAATATAATCAAGCAGGACGTAGGGTTTTACCTCCATAGGAGGGCCCGAACCTGGGTAAACATCGTCTCCTTCGTCCCTTGTTACCATCGATCCTAGTCTCACATCTTGGGACCCCCTACCCGAGATCCGCCGGTTTTGACACCGACACCACGTCCCACTAGAAAGTAGCAAAAAGTAACTCTAGCAGACGCTAAACCATCTGGTCTATGGTCATTGTTCCACGAGTTACCCTTACCACCCTCGTCTAGGAACTCTCTGGAGTCGGTGCAGTCGAAGTAGAGCGAGGTGATTCAAAGAACATAAGCTCCGGGCAGCATGCCCCATAAATAGTAACCACCGGTTTCGGCCTTAGGAGCAAGGGTGAAAGCACATTTGCTCCCTCGGTGGTTTTGCTAATTCATAACAACATATTAGTCATTGAACTAATGTTTCCATCAAGTATATTTAAGAAAAAGTTCAATGATGGGTTGGCAAAGAGATTGTGGAACACCCCAAGATGCAAGGAAATGTATTGGCAAAGCTTCAAGCAAGAGGACTCTATATTTTATATTTGTGAGAAATCACCTTGAGTCCATAGGAAAGCCAATACTATTAAAAGGGGGTAAAGTTTTATTGGTGAACAAAATGCTCATACATGCACAAGTGATAGTCACCAAATACACACACAAACTCTCCCACCAAAGTCTCTTCGAAGATAAACACTCAAATCGATGCAACCAACCTTCCACATTCGGTGCCACCGATTCTAAACCCTAGACAGACTTAGCCAAATCCTAGCCACTTCGGTACAGCCGATTCCATACCGGTGCCACCGAGTTCAGGTTGCCAACTTTCTGTTACGCAAGTTCACAGTTTCGGTCCCTCCGAGATTGTTAAATCAGCATCATCGAGAATGGGCATTCTGACCGTTGGTCACCTTATCGGTGCAACCGAGATTCCTATGTCGGTCTCAACAAGATTCAAAAGTTTCCCCCTTTTGGTCACTTTGGTACCACCGAGATTAACACATCGGTGTCACCGAGTTGGTCATTTTGTGTGTAACGGTTGGATTTTTGGGGATGCCTATATATGCCCCTTCACCACCACCTGCGTGGGTAGAGACCTCCATGGACTCTCGCGACCGTCACCCTCCTCAGGTTGAAGACTCCATGAACGTGGATGTATGATAGCACCACCTATCGGAACCATGGGAAAAATCATCATGTCACCAATTGTGTTTGCTTTCCTTACCCCCTCTTTACTTACATGTGCAATTTCCTTACTTTCCGCTGCTACACTCTTAGACATGCATGTGTAGGGTGTACTTGACATACTATGAATGCTAAAATCTACCAAGAATTAAAATTGGGAAAAATAGATTTTTATTTGGTCAAGTAGTCTAATCACCCCCCCTCTAGACCTACTTATGATCCTACAAGTGGTATTGGAGATTTGGTCTCCATTGCAATTGTTTCACAACCTAGGAGAAGTATGGCATCTAGTGAGGGAAGTTATCACCGTAGAGGTCCGTACATTGATGGCACAAATTTTGCTAGTTGGCAGCACAAAATGAAAATGCATTTGCTTGGTCATAATCCTGCTGTTTGGGCTGTTGTTCGTGTTGGCTTGCAAGGTGAATTCTTTGCGGAAGGAAAGGAACCCGATCGTGAAGCGACTACGAATGAATTTAAGATGTTGCAAATCAATGCTCAAGCCTGTGACATTCTCTTCAACTGCCTATGCCCCGGAGAATTCAACAAAATCAGCCATCTTGAACACGCAAAAGACATTTGGGATACTTTGGTTGATATGCATGAAGGAACTGAGTCCGTGAGAGAATCCAAGTTAGATGTTCTTCAAGGTCAGCTTGACAAGTTCAAGATGAAGGATGGTGAAGGAGTCGCTAAGATGTACTCTAGGTAAGCTCTCATCATCAATGATATTGCTGGCTCAGGAAGCAAAGAAAAGACAGAGAAATTCATCATCAAGAAGATACTTCGAGCTTTGGATAATCGATATGACACCGTTTGCACATTGATTCTAATGATGCCCAACTACAAAGATCTCAAACCAACAGAAGTGATTGGTAGAATTGTTGCTCATGAGATGACACTCAAAGACAAGGAAGAGCTTCACCAAAAGTCTAGCGATGCTTACAAAGCCACAAGCGATGCTCCCGCTACCTCAAGCAACAACCTCGTCACAATCGAAGAGATAAGCCTCATGATCAAGAAATTCAACAAGTTCTACAAGAATAGAAGCAAAGATCGAAGCTCCAACTCAAGACATGAAGAGAAGCGTTCATCAAGTCATGACCGAAACTGTCGCAATTGTGGGAAGCCCGGACACTACTCCAATGAGTGCACGACTCCCTACAAACAAAGAGAAGAGTCACCTCGAAGAGAGAGAAGGAGTAGAGATGATCGTTACGAACGAAGACCCTCAAGGAGAAGTAGGGACTCGGAGAAGAAGGACAAGTACACTAAGAGCTACTCAAGAAGGAAACATCAAACTCATGTTATTGAATGGGTTTCTGGCTCCGACTCCGACAACCACTCCGAGAGAAGCTATCACTCCAACTCCGACTATAGTTAAGATGAAGCTACTGTCGGGATTGCACTAGTGACAACCGACTCCTATGATCTATTTGATTCACCAAATGAAGGGAGTGGAAGTTTCTTCATGGCTAAAGGCCCCAAAGTTTTCACACCCCGAGTATCTTGATTTCAATAGTGATGAAGATGACTTGTTAATTGAAGATGACTTGCTATATGACAAAACTAGTAATGATAGTCAAAATGAACTTGCTAGTACTCACTCTAGTATAGATAAGTCATGTGATGATGATAAGTAGGAAATAGAACAACTAACTCAAGAACTAAAAACTCTTAAGTTAGCTCATGAGTCAACTCTAGAAGATCATACAGAGCTTGTAAGGACACATGAGAAGCTACACTTCGAGAAGCTCAATTTAGAGAAAGAGCATGAGTTCCTTAAAGCTATCAGTGATGATCTTCGAAATAAGACTTCCTCTTATCTACCCAAATGAATTTTCATATCTACATTCATGCCTCAAGTTAAGTCTAAGCAAGCTAGTAACAAAGGAAAGAAAGGTTCTTCAACTAGTAGCAATAAAAATGATAAATCCAACGTTATTGCTTCTAGTAGTTCTCTTGACCCCACTAACTCTTCTATTAGCCAAGTTACACTTGAGCAAGAAAATGAACTCTTGAAGGGTACAAACAATTTGAGGAGATTGTACGCAAGCTTGGAGGATACCGGAAGAATCGTGGTGTTGGCTACTTCAATCCTAATGGAGTTGAATGGGAAGAAGGTCAATACCCCAATCCCAAGTTTGTTCCTCAAAAGGAGAAGTATGAAAATACTCTCCCCAAGGGAACGAAATCTCAAGATGACCTTCCACCACAAGACACCAAGCTCAAGGACAAGAACAAGCTTCAAGAGGACTTTGACTCATATGAAGATGAATCCCAAGATTTGGTGAAGTGGGTTCCCAAGGCTACTACAAGCTCAACGTATACAAGTGCTACTTCAACACCAAGGATCCCCATCAACTTGATGTGGGTCCCCAAGAAGAAGAACTAGAGAGTTCTTGAGGGGTGATTCCGCCAATGAATTTAACTCATATTCATTATTGGCAAGGACTATTTGCAATCAACATTAACTCTATGCAATAGTGCAAGGAGTCACACATTCCCTCAAAGGTAGGCAAGGGACAAGGTAATCAACAAATCAATGGACATCATCACATATGCTTTGCACTCCATGTCCATAGATATCCTTGTATTTGTTTCTTGTGTGTTGGGACTAACCCGTGTAGGTGAGAAGAGTAATGAAACAACAAGGATGCTCCTAACTCTTGGTGATCTTCATCAATCCTGAGCATCCACCATTACCTCACCAACATGAAGTCTTCATCGACAAAACCCAAGGTTACTTTATCCCTCTTATGGAGGGATGTCACATCTAGGGGGAGCTTTACTCTAAGACTTGAGTTAAAGCATCTCAAAAGAATGTGACAACGTTAAATGCTTTATGTGAAAGTGGTAACCCCACTTGTGCTTAAACGATGAGTATGACCTATGATCAAGTACTCTTACTTGTCTCCTAAGTCAATATACTCACATATATAGATGACTCCGTCATCTTCAAAGTGCTTGTTAGATGCTATTGTGTTTGTGCATGCTTGCCATGATTTCATTTGACATCTTATTGTGTGATCATGTTGGTCTGCACTTATTTACTCATTCGAGGATATCCGATTGTGCTATTTTGCTTTTCATATTTATTAGCCAATTCGATATATAAGAATGCCTAGGACCACTTCTTTAGATATCTATGTTTTTTCACCTCATACTCTATTCATGCTGCATCACAAAATTTGAACAAGTGCTTTTCGATCCCTCTACGCGTGGAGCACTTGGAGTTCCGTATCGACAAGGACTCACCATTAAAACCTCCCAAGTGCATCTCGGTGGAACCAACACCAAAATCTTGGTCACACCGAATGCCTAGGGTTGATCTGGATTTCTTGCCTTGATACTATCGATTCCATATTCTCGGTTACACCGAGTTTCCCTATCAGCTGACAGTTGAGAAAATCGGTGACACCAAAAATTTAGAATCGGTGTCACTGACAATAAAGGGTATATATTCGGTGGTCCCGAAATTTCGAAAATTCACTCTTCAAACCATCACGCCCCAAGCCCTAAGCTGCGGCAGAAGGACCCCTGGTCGTCGCCCTTGTCTTCCCGCACTCCTCTGCCTTCTGGGAATCGCCGTCGTCGATGGAATCTTCGCCCCCGTCATCGTCATAGCGGATCCGTCACCGAGCTAGGGTACAGATTCGGCCCCTTCTTGTGCTCCAACCTCCAAATCTTGCACATTAGGATTTCACCATTATCTTGCCACAGTTTGAGATTGTTCTATCCACAAGATTAACTCTATAGACTGGCGAGTTGGAAAAAAATTAGGTTTAGTTGCCCGCGAAATTGCATCTCGGTGAGACCGAGTCAGAAAAATCGGTTCCACTGATTGCCTCTTTGTGCTACTGAGGACAAAACTACGTGAGACCGAGTGACAGTTTTTGGTCTGACCAAAACTGTTGCCAAGTCTGTGTTAAGGGTTTTGTGAGTCCCGGCAGCACTAAAAGGTTTGACTCGGTGACACCAAAATTCAATTTTTCAGTGAACTACATCTATAATTTTTCTGTTCAAACTTTCAAAAACTAGCTGAATATTTTGTGATGACTCAACCTATTCCACTCTTCTATACACTATTCACAGGGACAGCATGTCAGAGTCAGACAGTCCGAATTTGCCAGAGCAGGGTGCTGACATGAGTTCAGGCACTAGCCTAGAGCCTAGTTCCTTTTCAGATCTAGGCACCCCCAGGTCCCATGGATTGCCCAAGTCTGCTACTAGGGCTAGGAAGAAGTTGAATTCAGATGAAGAAGATTCAGACTTTGTGCCGGAAGATGCTCTTGCCAAGAAGCAAGAGAAAGCTGCCAAGAAGTCAGCAAATGAGGCCACCTCTTCCAGGAGGGTGGTCAGCAAAATTTATGCACCTGCTGAAACTATCAAAGCACATGAGAGTGCTAGGGCAACAGTGACCATTGATCCTCCAAAGAAGTCTATGCCTAAGAAGGCAGGGGAAAAGAGAGCCTGAAAGAGGATAATCCATGTGACTGGTAGGCCCACATCTATGTATGAAGATCACCAGAGGAGGCAACTGCTGCTGAAGAGGAGGATGAGTTAGCTGCAAAGGCTCCTCCCAAGAAGAAGGCCAAGAAACTTCTAGATGATGTTATGTCCAAGTCTGGTACATCCAAGAGCACTAAATCCTAGAAGGCTGCTACTGAAAAGCCTAAAAGGACATCCAGGCAGATTCCAGCGTCTGAAAAGAACAAGGGAACTGCATCCAGAGCTGAGCATGATGATGACTTGACAACCTTAATGAAACTTAGACCACACCTTCCAGTACATAATGCCACCTATCCACTTGCTGAAGATATGAAGAAGAGGAAAGACTCAGGTTTGAGGGCATGGAGAGCTATAGACCCATATGCCCAAAGGAATAAGACAGTTGTGGACTACAGATTCTATACAAAAGAGCAACATGATTTCTATGAGACGGTGCTATTTGACAAGAATGAAGCTGTGAGCGACATGTGGTATGTTGATTGGAAATTCATTAAGGAGAATGAGGACTAGTTTTCAAGTGTCCAAGACAATTTCCACTACATTGGTTTGGATGAGTTTGTTGGCAGAGAACTTACTGCATGGAATGATGAAATGATCATGCAATTCTACTCCACTACACATTTCTATGGAGATGGTAGGATTGGATGGATGATAGAAGGAGCAGGATATGAGTTCACTGTTGATGAATGGGCTGCACTTCTAGGAGTCCTAGAGGTTCAGGATGGAGGCTTGGATGTCTACACGGAATCCAAGGCAAGCCACAATGCCATGAAGGATATGTATACTCCTATAACTATAGACAAAATGCAATCTCACAAGCTTGGATCCATCTACTATCTTTAATCTGGCCTCCGCACCATGAACACCATTCTGAGGCATACCTTGATGCCCAAGTCAGGAGATGACAAGATGATCCGAGGCTACTCCATCAACATGTTGATCCACCTTGACAGACACACCAGGATCAGAGTCATGTACTTGATTGTTGAGAAAGTCAAAACGGTTGCTGCTAATCAGAAGCGCTCTTGCTGCTATGCACCCTATATCAAGATGCTTATCAACTCTCAGATTGAGAAGCACATATTTGCTCTTGTTAGTCCCCATTTGCCCCTACAGCGAGAGCGTGAGGATAATGCCTTGGTGATGGACCCAGATCATCCCACATCTGCTACAGCTCAGGCAGAGGTAGAGGCAGCTCAAGCCACTAGTACTCAAGTCCTAGATCCAGAAACGAGCAAATGGATCTGTTGATATCATCAGTTCAGGGCATGCACAAGGACATTAAGAGTATTCTAGAAAACCAGAACAGTCTTGTGAGGATCTCTGAAACTAGGATCAAGACCCTTAATGATAAGGTGGACAAGCTGACTAAGTAAGTCATAGAGCTCCAGAAGGAAGTTGACACAGTGCCATTTCCTCACACAACTTCTTTAGATGATGACGATGATGATGATCAGGATGGATCACCTCTCAGGACAGGCACACAGTTTCCTACTCAGGCTAGATCAGCCACTGTGCCAGCTCCAGACTTGAGGCCCTCTTCATCAGCTCCTGCTGCTATCACCTCAGCTCCTGCTCCATCAGCTCCAGTTCCTCCAGCTGCCACTCCAACTCCATCCACGACATCTGCAGAGATCTGCGCCGACGCTGTTCTCTCGACTCCTTTGTCAACAACCGGAGGATATCAGCCCAAGAACGCTCAAACAAATGCCTTTCAACTTTTTGGTAACTTGTTGCCAAAGGGGGAGAAGTGTATATAGATGTTTAGGCTTCGAGTGAGAGAGCGTTTTGGTGTTCGTTTCTTTTCAAAAACATTTGTCTTTTGGTTGCTTGTGATAAACTTTTTGTGTGATGCTACTACTTCCTATCATCTTAATGCTTTATGAGATGATCTTTCTACATTTCTTGATTGTGTTGTGTTATGATGTTCACTCTGATTATTCTTGCAAACCACCGAGATGTATGTGACATGGAAGAAGTGCACCATGTACCTAATCGATTATGCATTTGCATTCAAACGCAAATCCAAAATAATGCACAAATTTAGGGGGAGCTCTTGCTTATCACATACTTCTCAAAGCGACGATTATATTCATTGATTATATCATATGTTGAAGCTTTGATCTATATGTTGTCATCTATTACCAAAAAGGGGGAGATCGAAAGCACATTTGCTCCCTTGGTGGTTTTGGTAATTCATAACAACATATAAGTCATTGAACTAATGTTTCCTTCAAGTATATTTCAGGAAAAGTTCAATGATGGTTTGGCAAAGAGATTGCGGAACACCCCAAGATGCAAGGAAATGTATTGGCAAAGCTTCAAGCAAGAGGACTCTACATTTTATATTTGTGAGAAATCACCTTGAGTCCATAGGAAAGTCAATACTATTAAAAGGGGGTAAAGTTTTGTTGGTGAACAAAATGCTCATACGTGCACAAGTGATAGTCACCAAAGACACCCACAACTCTCCCACCAAAGTATGTTCTAAGCCAAACACTAAAATCGGTGCAACCAACGTTCCAAATTCGGTGTCACTGTTTCTTAACCCTAGACAGACTTAGCCAAACCCTGGCCACTTAGGTACAGCCGATTCCATACCGGTGCCACCAAGTTCAGGTTACCAACTTTCTGTTATGCAAGTTCACAGTTTTGGTCCCTCCGAGATTGTAGAATCGGCATCACCGAGAATGGGCATTCTGACCGTTGGTCACCTTATCGGTGCAACCGAGATTCCTATATCGGTCACACCGAGATTCAAAAGTTGCCACCTTTCGGTCACTTCGGTACCACCTAGATTAACACATCGGTGTCACCGAGTTGGTCATTTTCTATGTAACGGTTGAATTTTTGGGGATGCCTATATATACCCCTTCACCACCACCTACTCAAAAGAAAAGCACTCAGAACCATTCCATACCTATCCTATCAGTTTTCTGAGAGAGAACCACATACCCTTGTGTTGAGGTCAAGATCTTCCACTCCAACCATATGGATCTTGATTTCTAGCCTCCCCAAGTTGCTTTCCACCAATCCCATCTCTTCTACCAAGACAAATCTGTGAGAGAGTGATTGTGTGTTGAGGAGTCTATCATCTTGAAGCACAAGAGCAAGGAGTTCATCAACATTACCGAGCCTATTACCTTTTGGAGGGTGGTGCCTCCTAGATTGGTTAGGTGTCGCTTGGGAGCCTCCTACTTCATGTTGTGGAGTCAACCAAGAAGTTTTTAAGGGCAAGGAGATCGTCTACTTGGTGAAGATCTACCCCGAGTAAGGCTAGTGCTCCGTGTACGTAGGACGTCATGGTATAGTCAAGGTTGCTTCTTCGTGGAACCCTCTGTGGGTAGAGCCCTCCATGGACTCTCGCGACCGTTACCCTTCATGGGTTGAAGACTCCATGAACGTGGATGTACGATATCACCACCTATCGGAACCACGGGAAAAATCATCGTGTCACCAATTGTGTTTGCTTTGCTTACCCCCTCTTTACTTACATGTGCAATGTATTTACTTTCCGCTGCTACACTCTTAGACATGCATGTGTAGGGTGTACTTGACATACTATGAATGCTAAAATCTGCCAAGAATTAAAATTGGGAAAAATTAGATTTTTATTTGGTCAAGTAGTCTAATCACCCCCCCTCTAGACCTACTTTCGATCCTACAAAGGGAAACTCTCCCGTCTCATGCTTCGGTTACGGCAAAAGCCACAAAGCTCTACTGTGCACTCTGCCACAAAATGCCCATGTCCTCCACAGCGGTAACAAGTCATATTTTATTTTTTCTGAGCCCACATTGTAGCTCTCTCACCATCAGACTTGGCACAGGCCTTATCAAATACCGCTTCTTGAGTAGCAACAGTCGTGACAGCCGGCACATTGACCACCGTGAGAGCACGAACCGCCTTCATGTCTGCTCCCAAAAGAGAACCGTTACTCGCAGCATTCGCGCTTGCCGTCGCCAGCGCCCTAGCCTTTGCCCCCTCCGGTGCCTTAGAAGGAGGATCATCCCGCGGGGGGAGAGGGTCCCGTGGCCTTCTTCCTCCCCCCGGCCCCTGTGATTTGGTCAGTACGCCGGCCGGTTTTGGTGCAAAGGACCGGTATCCCCTTCGACAAACGGAGCTGAGGGACCTGTGAAACCCTAGTTGCCACCATCATGACGACCACCGCCGGTAGATGAGGAGCCTCAGTGCACCTCGTTGCCATACGTATTGTAGCCATCATCTCCCTATCGTCCGTGCGGGAAGCTCCAGCCATCATTTTGCGGAGACCCTCGGCCGCCACCATAGTCGTCGTGTCCACGAGCAGCCGTATGGCCATCAGCCCCCCTGTTTGCCCTAGACTTTGCCGAAGCTTTGGGTGGCGGCTACGGGTTGTTCCCGCGCCCAGCCATGGCTGGCACAGCAGCCGACGGTGCGCTAACTCGGTCTGCTCTGCCTGCACGCAGCCGCAGGAAGCCCGACGAGTTCCTTCGCCTTCCAACCCTAGGCGTCGTCAAAGAGGGAGGCGATCGCGAGTTTATACACATCGGGGCCAACTCGTCTTGGCAATGGTACTTGGGATCACCCCGAGTCCATCTTGGGCTCCGGACTGGGCCACATACCCAGCCTCCACAAGGCCCACTGATACGTCTCCAACGTATCTACTTTTCCAAACTGTTTTGCCCCACTTTTGGACTCTAATTTGCATGATTTGAATGGAACTAACCCAGACTGACGTTGTTTTCAGCAGAATTGCCTTGGTGGTATTTTTGTGCAGAAATAAAAATTCCCGGATCGTCCTGAAAATTTATGGAGAATATTTTTTGAATTAATAAAAATACCGGCGTAAGAATTAACCGGAGGGGGCCACCAGCAGGCCAGAAGCCTGCTAGCCGCGGCCACCCACCCACCTATTGAAGAGATACATGGTCTTGATAACCCGACACAGGTAGTAGAGGTAAATTCTCTCAGAAGATTTGATGAAAGAGATATTCCTTATAATAAGCTTGTTGGCCAATGCTTGGATGAATTTGATAATTTTATTATGAAGCAAGAAAATTTCAATGCCTATGTTAGTAGACAATTGAAACATAATGCTTATATGCTTGATCGCTTGGGTGATTATTTGAGTAGAACTACCAATGATCTTAAGCTTATTAGTAAACATGCTTCCATGGTAACCACTCAAGTAGAACAAGTACTTAAGGCTCGAAATGATTTGCTTAATGAGATGAGTAGTAAAGACAATGATCATTCTGTTAAAGTTGTGACTAGAGGTGGTAGAATGACTCGGGAACCTTTGTATCCTGAGGGCCATCCTAGGAGAATTGAGCAAGATTCTTAGAGAGTTAATACTGATGCACCTATTCCTTCCAATAAGAGTAGGAGAAAGAATGATGATAATACTTTGCATACTGCTAGTGAACGTGTTATAGATACTTCTGAGAATCCAAATGATATTTCAATTTCTAATGCTGAGAGACAATCTGGTGATGAACATGAGCCTAGTGATAACATTAATAATGAAGTTCATGTTGATGCCCAACCTAGTAATCATAATGATGTGGAGATTGAACCTGTTGATGATCTTGATAACCCACAGCCTAAGAGTAAAAGATATGATAAAAGAGACTTCATTGCTAGGAAACATGGTAGAGAAAGAGACCCATGGGTTCAGAAACCCATGCCCTTTCCTCCTAAACCATCCAAGAAAAAGGATGATAAGGACTTTGAGCGCTTTGTTGAAATGCTTAGACCTGTCTTTTTACGTATGCGCTTGACTGATATTTTGAAAATGTCTCCTTATATTAAGTATATGAAAGATATTGTGACAAATAAAAGAAAGACACCGGAAGCTGAGATTTCCACCATGCTTGCTAATTATACTTTTAAAGGTGGAATACCTAAGAAACTAGGAGATCCCGGAGTACCTACTATACCATGCTCTATTAAAGGAAATTATGTTAAAACTGCTCTATGTGATCTTGGAGCTGGTGTTAGTGTTATGCCTTTCTATTTATACTATAGACTTGATTTGAACAAGTTGACACCTACCGAAATCTCTTTGCAAATGGATGATAAATCAACTGCTCTACCTATCGGTATTTGTGAGGACGTACCTGTCGTAGTTGCAAATGCTACTATCTTGGTGGACTTTGTTATTCTTGATATTCCCGAGGACGACAGTATGTCAGTCATCCTTGGTAGACCCTTCTTGAATACTGCAGGGGCTGTTATTGATTGCAACAAGGGAAATGTCACTTTTCATATTAATAGTAATGAGCATACGGTACACTTTTCAAAGAAACAACCTCAAGTTCATAGTATCAACTCTATTGAAAAAATTCCAACAATTATTATTGGAGACTTTGAGTTCCCTCTTCCTGCTGTCAAAAAGAAATATGATATACTTATTGTAGGGGAAGTGCATATCCCCATTGAGGTAACTTAGTGTTATTCAAAAATTCTTTGGTTTCATGTCATTCAAAAGAAGTTCGTTAATAAAACTTGATCAACCTTATTGATGGATTCCTTTTGAGGAGCATGAGATGGATGAATTTAGAAAGCACAACTTCCCGCACCTAACGTTTACTTTCTGTTACCTAGATGAAATTAAGTAAAAATGCTATTATTTTTCTGTTTTCTGAGTTTTTCGTCCAATAGAAAAATGACTTGAAAACAAAAGTTCCGAGAATCCCCTGAAAATTTAGTATGGTTTCTTCTGAAATATTTAAGAATTTTTGGCACTGAGAATGCATCAGGGGGCTGCACCAGTGGGCCACAAGCCTGTAGGACACGGCCACCCCCTGGCCGCGCCTAGCAAGCTTGTGGGTCCCACGTGTGTTGGGGAACATCGCATGGGAAACAAAAAAAATTCTACGCACACGCAAACCTATCCATGGTGATGAGCATCTACGAGAGGGAGAGTGGATCTACATACCCTTGTAGATCGCTAAGCGGGAAGCGTTAAGAAACGCGGTTGGTGTAGTCGAACTTCTTCGCGATCCAAATTGCCGAGCGTCCCGCGATCTAATCACGAACCGTCCCGCGATCTCGTCACGATCCGTCCCGCGATCCGATCACGAACGTCACGTGGCCTTGATCACGATCCTTCCGATCTAGTACCGAACGGACGACACCTCCGCGTTCAGCACACGTGCAGCTTGATGACGATCTCCACCGTCTTGATCCAGCAAGAGAAGGTGGAGAGGAGAGAGAGTTCACCGGCAGCGTGACGGCGCTCCGGTGATGGTGGTGGAGCAATTCCGGCAGGGCTTCACCTAAGCACTGCGGAACTACGATCTAGAGGAGAAACTATGCACCGGTGGAACGGGTAGCACGTGGCCGGAAATTCTGTCCAAAACCCACCCAATCCACTAGTATATATAGGAGGAGAGGAGAGGAGAGGCAGCCAAGGCCTTTGGGTCAGCCGAAATAGGAGGTGGGAAGCAATCCTACTTCACCTCCAATCCTAGTTGGAGTAGGATTGCCTCCTATTGGCTGATTTTCCACTTTTTGCTTTAGGACTTTCTCTCCTGCGCCATGGGCCTTTGTGGCTGTTTTCCCAGCCCACTAAGAGCTGTTTAATACTCTCCCACAGCCCATGGACCTCTTGGGGTCGAGGTACCCCTCCCGGAGATCTCCCGGTACACTACCGGCACTCCCGGTATACTCCCGGCACTCCCGGTACACTACCGATGAGCCCGAAACTTTTCCGGAAACCAAACTGGGACTTCCGATATATGAATCTTTACCTCTGGACCATTCCGGAGCTCCTCGTGACGTCCGGGATCTCATCAAGGACTCCGAACAAACTTCGGTCACCACCATACATAACTCTACACTACCGAAACGTCACTGAACCTTAAGTGTGCAGACCCTGCGGGTTCGAGAACTATGTAGACATGACCGAGACACCTCTACGGTCAATAACCAATGGCGGGACCTGGACGTCCACATTGGTTCCTACATATTCTACGAAGATCTTTATCGGTCGAACCTCTATGTCAAGGATTCAGTTAATCCCGTATAACGTTCCCTTTGTTCTTCGGTATGTTACTTGCCCGAGATTCGATCGTCGGTATCTCCATACCTAGTTCAACCTCATTACCGGCAAGTCTCTTTACTCGTTCCGTAATACAAGATCCCGCAACTAACAATTAGTCACATTGCTTGCAAGGCTTATTGTGATGTTGCATTACCGAGTGGGCCCCGAGATACCTCTCCGTTACACGGAGTAACAAATCCCAGTCTCGATCCATGCCAACTCAACAGACACCATTGGAGATACCTGTAGAGCACCTTTATAGTCACCCAGTTACGTTGTGACGTTTGATACACACAAGGCACTCCTCCGATATCCGTGAGTTGCATGATCTCATGGTCATAGGAACATATACATTGACATGCAGAAAACAGTAGCAATAAACTGACACGATCATATGCTACATTTGTAGTTTGGGTCTTGTCCATCACATCATTCTCCCAATGATGTGATCCCATTATCAAATGACATCTCATGTCCATGGCTAGGAAACGTTAACCATCCTTTGATCAACGAGCTAGTTCACTAGAGGCATACTAGGGACATTGTGTTGTCTATTTACCCACACAGGCAATGTGTTTCCATTCAATACAATTACAACATGGATAATAAACGATTATCATGAACAAGGAAATATAATAATAAACACTTTATTTATTGCCTCTAGGGCATATTTCCAACATCCTCCCACTTGCACTAGAGTCAATAATCTAGTTCACATCACTATGTGATTTACATGGTAATGAATTGAACACCCATACAGTTCTGGTGTTGATCATGTTTAGCCCTTGGAAGAGGTTTAGTCAATGGGTCTGCAACATTCAGATCCGTGTGCACTTTGCAAATATTTATGTCCTTCTCCTCGATGTAGAACCGGATGGAGTTGAAGCGTCGCTTTATGTGTCTGGTCCTCTTGTGAAACCTTGGTTCCTTGGCTAGAGCAATGGCACCAGTGTTGTCACAGAACAGGTTTATTGGATTCAGTGCACTTGGCACTACTCCAAGATCTGTCATGAACTGCTTCATCCAGACACCTTCCTTCGCTGCCTCTGAGGCTGCGATGTACTCTGCTTCGCACGTAGAATCAGCTACCACGCTTTGCTTGGAACTGCACCAGCTTACTACTCCCCCGTTAAGAATAAATACGTATCCGGTTTGCGATTTAGAATCGTCCGGATCAGTGTCAAAGCTTGCATCGACGTAACCCTTTACGACGAGCTCTTCATCACCTCCATAAACGAGAAACATGTCCTTAGTCCTGTTAAGGTACTTAAGGATATTCTTGACCGCTTGCCAGTGCTCCATTCCAGGATCACTTTGAAACCTTCCGGCCATACTTATGGCAAGGCTGACATCGGGTCTTGTGCACGGCATTGCATACATGATAGAGCCTATGGCTGAAGCATAGGGGATGACGCTCATCTTTTCTTTATCTTCTGCAGTCACTGGGCATTGAGTCTTACTCAACTTCACACCTTGTAACACAGGCAAGAACCCCTTCTTGGACTGCTCCATTTTGAACTTCTTCAAAACTTTATCAAGGTATGTGCTCTGTGAAAGTGCTATTAAGCGCCTCGACCTATCTCTATAGATCTTAATGCCTAATATGAAAGCAGCTTCTCCTAGGTCCTTCATTGAAAAACTCTTATTCAAATATTCCTTCACGCTTTCTAGCATTTCTATATCGTTTCCAATCAGCAATATGTCATCCACATATAACACTAGAAACGCTACAGAGCTCCCACTCACTTTCTTGTAAATACAAGCTTCTCCATAAACTTGTATAAACCCAAACGCTTTGATCACCTCATCAAAACGCTTATTCCAACTCCGAGATGCTTGCACCAGTCCATAAATGGATCGCTGGAGTTTGCAAACTTTGTCAGCATTCTCTGGATCGACAAAACCTTCGGGTTGCATCATATACAACTCTTCCTCAAGGAAACCGTTGAGGAACGCCGTTTTGACATCCATCTGCCAAATTTCATAGTCGAAATAAGCAGCTATTGCCAACATGATTCTGACAGACTTAAGCATCGCTACGGGTGAGAAAGTCTCATCGTAGTCAACTCCTTGAACTTGTGAAAAACCCTTTGTCACAAGTCGAGCTTTATAGATAGTGACATTACCGTCTGCGTCCGTCTTCTTCTTAAAAATCCATTTGTTCTGAATGGCCTTTCGCCCTTCAGGTAGTACTTCCAAAGTCCATACTTTTTTTCATACATGGATCCCATCTTGGATTTCATGGCCTCTAACCATTTCTCAGACCAGGCCCATCACCGCTCCTTCATAGCTCGTAGGTTCATTGTTGTCCAACAACATGACCTCTAAGACAGGATTGCTGTACCACTCAGGAGTAGCACGCGTTCTTGTCGACCTACGAGGTTCATTAGTAACTTGATCCGAAGCTTCATGATCATCATCATTAACTTCTTCTTCAACTGTCGTAGGCTCCACAGAAACATCTTTCTGCGCTGCGCTACTTTCTGGTAGAAGCAAAGGTTCAACAACCTCATCAAGCTCTATTTTCCTCCTACTCGATTCTTTCGAGAGAAACTCTTTCTCAAGAAATGTTCCATTCTTAGCGACAAACACTTTGCCCTCGGATGTGAGATAGAAGGTATACCCGACTGTCTCTTTCGGGTATCCTATGAAGACGCATTTCTCCGCTTTGGGTTCCAGCTTTTCAGGCTGTAGCTTTTTGACATAAGCATCACGTCCCCAAACTTCAAGAAACGACAGCTTCGGCTTTTTGCCAAACCACAGTTCATATGCCGTCGTCTCAACGGATTTCGATGGTGCCCTATTTAAAGTGAATGCAGCTGTCTCTAATGCATAACCCCAAAATGATAGTGGCAAATCAGCAAGAGACATCATAGAACGCACCATATCTAATAAGGTCCGATTACGACGTTCAGACACACCATTACGCTGTGGTGTTCTGGGCGGTGTCAACTGTGAAACAATTCCACATTGTCTTAAGTGACTGCCAAACTCATAACTCAGATATTCACCTCCTCGATCAGATCGCAGAAATTTAATCTTCTTGTTACGATGATTCTCAACTTCACTCTAAAATTGCTTGAACTTTTCAAACATTTCAGACTTGTGTTTCATCAAGTAAATATATCCATATCTACTCAAGTCATCAGTGAAGGTGAGAAAGTAACGATAACCACCGCGCGCTTCGACATTCATTGGACCGCACACATCTGTATGTATGATTTCCAGCAAGTCACTTGCCCGTTCCATTGTTCCAGAGAACGGCGTTTTAGTCATCTTACCCATGAGGCATGGTTCACATGTGTCAAGTGATTCAAAATCAAGTGACTCCAAAAGTCCATCAGCATGGAGCTTCCTCATGCGTTTTACACCAATATGACCTAAACGACAGTGCCACAAGAAAATGGTACTATCATTATCAACTCTACATCTTTTGGCATCAATGTTATGAACATGTGTCTCATCACTATCAAGATTCAATATGAATAAACCACTGACATTGGGTGCATGACCATAAAAGATATTACTCATATAAATAGAACAACCTTTATTCTCTGATTTAAATGAGTAACCGTCTCGCAATAAACAAGATCCAGATATAATGTTCATGCTTAACGCAGGCACTAAATAACAATTATTCAGGTTCATCACTAATACCGATGGTAATCGAAGAGAGAGCATGCCGACGGCGATCACATCAACCTTGGAACCATTTCCCACACGCATCGTCACTTCGTCCTTTGCCAGTCTTCGTTTATTCCGTAGTTCCTACTTTGAGTTGCAAATGTGAGCAACCGAACCGGTATCAAATACCCAGGTACTACTACGAACACTAGTAAGGTACACATCAATAACATGTATATCATATATACCTTGTTTGTCGTTGGCCGCCTTCTTGCCAGCCAGGTACTTGGGGCAGTTCCGCTTCCAGTGACCAGTTCCTTTGCAATGAAAGCACTCAGTTTCTGGCTTAGGTCCATGCTTAGGCTTCTTTGTAGGAGTAGCAACTGCTTTGCCATCCTTCTTGGTTTTACCCTTCTTGCCTTTGCCTTTGCCGTTTTTCTTGAAACTAGTGGTTTTATTGACCATCAACACTTGATGTTCTTTCTGGATTTCAGACTCAGCGACTTTCAGCATCGCAAACAGCTCGGCGACTGACTTGTTCATCCCGTGCATGTTATAGTTCATCACCAAGCTCTTGTAACTAGGTGGCAGCGATTGAAGAACTCTATCAGTGATCGCCTCCGGCGGAAGGGTAATTCCCAACTCCGCTAGACGGTTTGAGTACCCAGACATTCTGAGTATGTGCTCACTAATAGACCCGTTCTCCGCCATCTTGCAAGCATAGAATTTATCGGAGGTCTCATACCTCTCGATCCGGGCATTCTTCTGAAAGATAAACTTCAACTCCTGGAACATCTCATATGCTCCATGACGTTCAAAACGTATTTGAAGTCCCCGTTCTAAGTCATACAATATTGCACACTGAACTATTGAGTACTCTCCAGCACGAGCCTCCCAAGCGTTCTTAACGTCTTCGGAGGTCATGTCTTCTGGCTGGTCACCAAGCGGTGCATCAAGGACATATGACTTCTGGGAAGCCGTGAGGATAATCCTCATATTACGGGCCCAGTCAACAAAGTTACTTCCATCATCTTTCAATTTAGCTTTCTCTAGGAACGCATTAAAATTCAGGGGTGCTACTGCGCGAGCCATTGATCTACAACATAAATACGCAAAGGTTACTTAGACTATTGTTCAAGATAATGAGTTTAGTTAATCAAATTACTAAAGCTCCCACTCAAATTGACATCCCTTAGGTCATCTGAGTGTCACATTATCCAAATTCACCAACTCAAGTCCGATCATCACATGAGTTAAGGTGGCTTCAATGGTGAACATCATTATGTTGATCATATCTACTATATGACTCATGTTCGACCTTTCGGTCTCTTGTGTTCCGAGGCCATGTCTGTACATGCTAGGCTCGTCAAGTTTAACCCGAGTGTTCTGCGCGTGCAAATCTGGCTTGCACCCGTTGTATGTGAACGTAGAATCTATCACACCCGATCATCACGTGGTGTCTCGACACGACGAACTTTTGCAACGGTGCACACTCGGGGAGAACACAATTTTTCTTGAAATTTAAGTGAGGGATCACCTTATAATGCTACCGTCGTACTAAGCAAAACAAGGTGCATAAAAGGATTAACATCTCATGCAATTCATAAGTGACATGATATGTCCATGAACTTGTGTTTAAGATCTCCATCTTCAAAACATCGGCATGATCTCCATCGTCACAGCACGACACCATGATCTCCATCATCTTGATCTCCATCAACGTGTCGCCATCGGGGTTGTCACGCCATGCAAGCTTCTACTACTATTGCTACCGTAGCGATAAAGTAAAGCATTACATAGCGCTTAATGATTGACACGCAGGTCATACAATAATTAAAGACTACCCTATGGCTCCTGCCGGTTGCCGTACTCATCGACATGCAAGTCGTGAAATTCTATACATCACATGATCATCTCATACATCACATTAATCTCATCATGTAATTGGCCATATCATATCACAACATACCCTGCAAAAACAAGTTAGACGTCCTCTAGTTGTTGTTGCAAGTTTTACGTGGCTGCTACGGGTATCTAGCAAGAACGATTCTCACCTACGCAAAGCCACAACGGTGATACGTAGTTTGCTTTTCAACCTTCTCAAGGACCGCCTTTGTCGGATCCGATCCAACTAAAGTAAGAGAAACTGTCACCCGCAAGCCATCTAAGCAACAAGTTGCGTCGAGGGAACCGGTCTCTCGTAAGCGTACGAGTAATGTTGGTCTGGGCCGCTTCATCTCACAATCCCGCTGAAACAAAATCCGACCAAGGGAGGAAGCAATCTAAGCATCAACGCCCACAAACCTTTGTAGAACGTTGGGGAACGTCGCATGGGAAACTATCCCTACTCGAGATCTCATCGAACCATCAACCTAGCTCTGATACCACTGTTGGGGAACGTCGCATGGGAAACAAAAAAATTCCTACGCACACGCAAACCTATCCATGGTGATGAGCATCTACGAGAGGGAGAGTGGATCTACATACCCTTGTAGATCGCTAAGCGGGAAGCGTTAAGAGACGCAGTTGGTGTAGTTGAACTTCTTCACGATCCAAATCGCCGAGCGTCCCGCGATCTAATCACGAACCGTCCCGCGATCTCATCACGATTCGTCCCGCGATCCGATCACGAACGTCCCGTGGCCTTGATCACGATCCTTCTGATCTAGTACCGAACGGACGGCACCTCCGCGTTCAGCACACGTGCAGCTTGATGACGATCTCCACCATCTTGATCCAGCAAGAGAAGGTGGAGAGGAGAGAGAGTTCACCGGCAGCGTGACGGCGCTCCGGTGATGGTGGTGGAGCAATTCCGGCAGGGCTTCGCCTAAGCACTGCGGAACTACGATCTAGAGGAGAAACTATGCACCGGTGGAACGGGTAGCACGTGGCCGGAAATTCTGTCTAAAAACCACCCAATCCACTAGTATATATAGGAGGAGAGGAGAGGAGAGGCATCCAAGGCCTTTGGGTCGGCCGAAATAGGAGGTGGGAAGCAATCCTGCTTCACCTCCAATCCTAGTTGGAGTAGGATTGCCTCCTATTGGCTGATTTTCCACTTTTTGCTTTAGGACTTTCTCTCCCGCGCCATGGGCCTTTGTGGCTGCTTTCCCAGCCTACTAAGGGCTGGTTAATACTCTCCCACAGACCATGGACCTCTTGGGGTCGAAGTACCCCTCCCGGAGGTCTCCCGGTACACTACCGGCACTCCCGGTACACTACCGATGAGCCCGAAACTTTTCCGGAAACCAAACTGGGACTTCCGATATATGAATCTTTACCTCCGGACCATTCCGGAGCTCCTCATGACGTCCGGGATCTCATCCAGGACTCCGAACAAACTTCGGTCACCACCATACATAACTCTACACTACCGAAACGTCACCGAACCTTAAGTGTGCGACCCTGCGGGTTCGAGAACTATGTAGACATGACCGAGACACCTCTACGGTCAATAACCAATGGCGGGACCTGGACGTCCACATTGGTTCCTACATATTCTACGAAGATCTTTATCGGTCGAACCTCTATGTCAAGGATTCAGTTAATCCCGTATAACGTTCCCTTTGTTCTTCGGTATGTTACTTGCCCGAGATTCGATCATCGGTATCTCCATACCTAGTTCAACCTCATTACCGGCAAGTCTCTTTACTCGTTCCGTAATACAAGATCCCGCAACTAAAAATTAGTCACATTGCGAATGAAATGAGAATGAAATGAAGGAGAAACTCAAATACAATCTTCCTCGCGTCGCAGAAATCCGACCATGTGAATAGCCGTGTGACACATTCTTGGAGGCGGATGAAATATACGAAGATTTCTATTATTTGGCTGAGAATGCAGGCATCACCGACTTCCTCAATGATAAGTGTGACCAGTACCTCTTGCTCACTAACACCTTCGTGCAAAATTTCCACTTTCATCCTAGGGAAGACCCTTCTACAATAGAATTTCATTTATATGATGTGCCTAGGAAAATGAATCTTTATGATTTTTGAAAAGTTTGCAAGATACCCTATGAGGGCAACATCAGGGAACCACGTCCTCGAGACATGGAAGATTTTATTGCCTCAGTCACTATAGGAGAAGAGAGAGGCGTGTCAAAGGCAAGAGCAGCTAGTTTACATTTTCCTGTGCTATGCTATTATTCATTATTTGTGGGAAGATGTTTAGTTAGCCACTGGGAGAGTGGTAGCCTTAGTGCTCTTGACCTTGCTATTTTGCACCATGCTTTACTTGCTGATAGAACTTTTAGTCTGGGTGCTAGGTGGCCCAACGGTTGAACACCAACCGTTCGAAGGGGCCCATATTCGGAGGTATCTATGCATCTCGTTTATCCAAACATTTTGAGATACCCATTAGGCTTCACAAGAAAGATGAAAAGCTGATACCCGCGAAGTTTTTAGATTATGATCGTTTGGTAGCCCATGATTTTATTAAGAAGAATGATGATAGGAGGCTGTGTTACAACTTAGTATTTAGTCAGGATACTTGTGATATTATTACTCTGCCTGCTTCTTCTTTGTCCGATATTCATTCAGGCAGGTACAATGTTATGCCCGATGACATCTACCAATATTGGGGTTTGGAGCAAACCCCAGCACCTGAGCCAGCACCGGCTCTGGATCCATATCACACCCCGGTTTTTGAGTGGGAGCCACAAGAGATCGCTAATTAGTGGAATGCTCAGAGTCCTCCGAAGTATCCCGGAGAAGGTTATTTCCAGCCATGGCCCTAGACAAACTTAGGCCAAAAGCCTAAGCTTGGAGGAGTACGTATTTCTCACCGACATTACATTCATGTTCACACACTTATTTCAGTTATCGGTGTTCATACTTCTTCAATGCACTATCCAGGGTATTTAATTCTTGTTTTGCTTTGTTCTGGTGTGATTAATTAACTTTGAGAAAAATACAAAAAAATTTAGTTCTAGCTTTATTTCATAGTTGCTTAGTTGTAGCATTAAAGAGAAAACCCCAAAAGATTTCGTGTTCTTCTTTTTGCTTGTTGGGAGCTTTCCCGTGTAAATAATTTTCCTTTCTTGTCTTTGGGTTGTAAGGAGAAGACCACGATGATGTGTTGAGTGGCTCTGATATGCATTATTGTTTATCTTACAAAGAGCCCATATTGCCTTGTCTTCTCCTTTGGTTTATTGTTTGCAGATTCCAGCTTGGTCCAATGCACGTGCACTCTTATTATTATTCACATCATTCACTCGTCCAAGTGAAAGGCAATAATGACGATATTCGATGAAAAGATCGAGATGGAGAAAAGCTGGTATGAACTCAACCTATCTTGTTTTTGTAAATATGGTTAGCTCATCGTTCTGAATTCAATACATTATGGGTTGGACATGTTTGCAATAAAAATTAGAGATTATAGTTATTCATGCCATGCTTAATTAGCTAAGAGTGGATAATGGTTCGTCTTGAGTGCCAACATGCGCATTAAACTGGTTGTGATATAGTATGATAGAATTGTATCCTCCTCTAGATGATTCAAGTGGCTTGACTTGGCACGTGTTCACGCATGTAGTTGAAACAAATCAACATAGCCTCCACGATATTTATGTTCATACTTAATTATATCCTACTCATGCTTGCATTCAATGTTGGTTAATCTCAAGGCATGTTGATGACTGTGTTGCTCTCTAGTTGGTCGCTCCCTAGTCTTTTGCTAGCCTTCTTTTGTATTAAGCGGGAGTACGGCTTGTGACTCCATCTCAATAAACCCAAAGTTGTTCCATATGAGTCCACCATATCTACGTATATGCAGTATTTACCTGTCGTTCCAAGTAAATTTGCATGTGCTAAACTTTAAACCTTCAAATAAACCTTCTGTTTTGTATGTCCAAATCGCTCATGTGGCGACTGGGGGCTGTCAGTATCTTCCATGCTAGGTGGGTTATTCTCACGATATGTATTGATTCACTATCATTCATGAGAAAGTGGCTCGTAATCGGAATGCCCAGTTCCAAGCTCGAAATAAAAAGCGAAATATAATTAAACAAAACTCCCCGAGGAATGTGTTCGTATGGACGGTACCCGTGAATTCGGCCCGCCGTGGAGTGTGATTGATTGGTGTAGGGGGAGTAAAAACTTTACCATTCTGTTTGGGAACCGCTTATAATGTATCTAGCATGGAAGATATTGAAAACCTCTTGGTCTTTATGTGAGCAACAAAAGCATACCGCTCTAAAATCATTACCTATCTCTGTTTTAAAAGCTTGAGCTCCGGCACCTCTGCAAATCAATGCTTCCCTCTGCGAGGGGCTTATCTATTTCCTTTATTGTTGAGTCATCATCTTCTTATAAAAGGCACCAGTTAGAGAGCACCATTTTCATTTGTATGTCTTGCTATTAATTTATGTTGAGTATGAGCATCACTAGATCTCTCTCACCGTGAATTACAATGTTTAGTCAGTCCTTGTCCTCCAGAGGTGCTCTGCATTTATGTTTTGCGGTCTCGGAAAGGGCTAGCGAGATACCATTATGTCATATTGTATCATGGTTGTTTTGATAAATTCTTGTCATCCGAGACTTGTTATTATTGCTCGCTAGTTTGTTATGCCATTGACATGAGTAAATGTGAGACCTCAATGTTATTGTAAAAGTGGTTAGTTTATAATCTTTGCTGGAAATCTGAACATAAGTTAGACATATTTACAACAGCAAGATCAAACAGAGTTTCTAAAAGTTTTTCTTTATCACTTTCAGTTTATCAACTGAATTGCTTGAGGACAAGCAGAGGTTTAAGCTTGGGGGAGTTGATACATCTCCAACGTATCTACTTTTCCAAACTCTTTTGCCCTTGTTTTGGACTCTAATTTGCATGATTTGAATGGAAATAACCCGGACTGATGTTGTTTTCAGCAGAATTGCCTTGGTGTTATTTTTGTGCAAAAATAAAAATTCTCGGATCATCCTGAAAATTTACAAAGAATATTTTTGGAATTAATAAAAAATACTGGCGCAAGAATTAACCAGAGGGAGGCCACCAGCAGGCAACACTTGCTAGCCGCGGGCACCCCCGTAGGTCGCGTGGGGCAGGCCTGTGGGCCCCTCGTGGCTCCTCCGACCTCCTCTCCAGCTCCATATAACCCTTTTTCTCGAGGAAAAAATCAGAGAGAAGAGTTCATCGTGTTTCATGATACGGAGCCGCCGCCATCGCCAGTTCTTCCTCGGGAGACCAAATCTGGAGTCTGTTTTGGGCTCCGGAGAGGGGAAATCGACGCCTTCGTCATCACCAACCATCCTTCATCACCAATTCCATGATGCTCCCCACCGTTCGTGAGTAATCACATCGTAGTCTTGCTGGACGGTGATGGGTTGGATGAGATTTATCATGTAATCGAGTTAGTTTGGTTAGGGTTTGATCCCTGGTATCCACTATATTCTGAGATTGATGTTGTTATGACTTTGCTATGCTTAATGCTTGTCACTAGGGCCCGAGTGCCATGTTTTCATGAATATATGTGTGTTCTTGATCCTATATTTTAAGTTGTAGACACCTATTACGAGTTATGATCCGCATCCCCCAGGGTGACAATAACTAGGATTCTTTCCGGTGATTACCGTAGTTTGAGGAGTTCATGTATTCACTAAGTGCTAATGCTTTGGTCTAGTTCTCTATTAAAAGGAGGCTTTAATATCCCTTAGTTTCCAATTGGACCCCACTGCCACGGGAGGGTAGGAAAAAAGATGCCATGCAAGTTCTTTTCCATAAGCACGTATGACTATATATGGAATACATGCCTACATTACATTGATGAATTAGAGATAGTTCTGTGTCACCCTATGTTATAACTGTTGCATGATGAATGACATCCGACATAATTATCCATCACTAATCCATTTCCTATGAGCTTTCCATATATTGATCTTCGCTCCGTTACTTTTCCGTTGCTACTGTTACAAACACTACAAACTGCTACTATCACTTTGCCACTGTTACTATTACTACCATATTACTTTGCTACTGAATACTTTGCTATGGATATTAAGTCTTTCAGGTGTGGTTGAATTGACAACTCGGCTGCTAATACTCGAGATATTTCTTTGGCTCCCCTTGTGTCGAATCAATAAATTTGG
This sequence comes from Hordeum marinum, assembly GCA_022496015.1. Taxonomy (NCBI): domain Eukaryota; kingdom Viridiplantae; phylum Streptophyta; class Magnoliopsida; order Poales; family Poaceae; genus Hordeum; species Hordeum marinum. The sequence continues at coordinate 518,210,861 of CM039673.1, forward strand.
GTTGAATACTCTACCCTCGAAAACTGTTGCAATCCCCTATTGTCGTGGTTTTGTCACGGCAGATGTCCGGGTCAACTGACTTGGGTTCGAGGCCATAGCTAACGTGATGGACTCAAAGGGTTGATTGGGTTGAAGGACACGTGTTTACCCAGGTTCGGCCCCTCACGTCAAGGTAATAGCCTACGTCCTGCTTGTGCTTGTATTGCTTGTTGTATCGATTACAAGGGAGCTAAAGCTTGACCTAGTTCTCGATCACCGGCCTCTAAGTCGCCTCGGGTCTACCTTTATGTGGGAGGTCAAGATCACGGGTCATACAAGTTGTAACCGACTCTCATTGCCTATCCGAGTTTTCCTCCATCTTCTCTGTCCAAGTTGTCCCCGGGCGGCTTACACACCTGGGTCTTCTTTGTCCGGGCCACCTTCCGGCCCATCCTATGAGCCACCAAGCGCCCTAGGCTCTAAGCCTATGGCTTACACTTGGGCTGGTGCACGAGCCGTTAGGTATAACCCGGAGCCCTTAGGGCGGGTCATACCGTGGGGTTATATCCCCAACATTAGGCCCCAGGTTGATTTGAGCTTGCTCACTTCATCCTTTCTTCTTGCTTCCTCGGCGAGTCGCCTGGAAACGACCCGTCTTGACATCATGTCAACCCTGCAAAAAAGATTCGCCGACGTATACACCAAATCCCTTTATTAAATGGCCATCCCGAAAATCGAGGCGTCCACCTCGGTTGGATGGTTTCTATCGCCTGGATTCTCGCGCCCGTTCCGTTTTTCCTTTTAAATAGGACTGCCCCGGGCGGCATTTTCTCTTCCTGCTCTCTCTATCATCTTCTTCCTCCTGACGCTGCTATTTCTATCGCCTCCTGCTCCGGCGGCGTCTCCGTTTCGCCATTGACAGGGCCGCTGCATCAACCTGTTGCGAACCAGAGTGCCTTCCGTATTCATCGCGTCAATGCCGGTAAACTCTTCTCCTCTTAGATCCTCAATGGCTCTGGTCGGGTTTTTCGCGAAAGCTTCGCCGCCACCGTTTTGAAATCCGGGATCCATCAATGCCGGTCATGTCTTGCGCATGAACTTTGAATGATAGCTCGTCCTCACCGTGCTGCTATGTATTGGGCGGTCCTCAATACTGTGTAGATCCATCGTGGCTCCGTTCGTCATTTTAGGTTTTCCTTGTTTCGCCAGTTCATTCTTAGGTCTGAAAATAGAAGTATTTCCCTGATTTTGTAGATCCATGATCATAGCGGCACTTTTGTGAAAACCTGTTTTTAGGACTTAGCCGAATTTTACTCTGTCTTCTTGCTATGTTGACCCACCATGCCATTCCGGCTCTCATCAGCCAGATTATGGCACCTCATCTGTAGAGTCTTAAGCTCGTAAGTCGCCCGTAGATACTTGCCTTTTCTTGAATCGCTGTGTTTGATTTGCACAGTCTTAAACCGCCGCAATGTCTCGCGCATCCAATTCCTGCAACTGGGTCTGGTCCTGCATTATGGAGGAGTTCCTGATGGATTTCGCACACGCGGGCACTCTTCCTTCCAAAGAGGTCATCCATTGGCGGGTCCTGGGTGATGAATTGAGGCCCATCCCATAGGAAGGCGAGGTGGTTGTTTTTTCTAATCATATTGAACGTGGGTTCGTGCCCCCCGGCTCAAGGTTCTTCCGCGACGTCCTTCACTTCTACAACCTCCATCCTCAAGACCTCACTCCCAACTCCGTATCAAAACATATGCAACTTTCAAGTGCTCTCTGAGGTTTATTTGCAAATCAAGCCGTCTGTGGGCTTGTTCCGAGAGTTCTTCTACGCGAACTGGCAAACCGAGGTGAAAGTCGGGCCGAGTCTAGAGCTGGGTGCATTTTCTATCCAGAGGCGTAGGGATATTACCTTTCCAGCTATGCAGATGCCGAGTCATCCGAAAGACTAGAATAAGACCTGGTTCTATTGCAAGGATATTTTTTCGGAGGGCGAGCGTCCACTGTCGGGTTATCGTCCCTCCCGGCTCAAGACAACTTCTGAACATCCTGGCCGACTGTCAGCTCCTGAGCGCACAAGGTACGAGCCGGCTCACGCCAAGATCAGAGCCCTCATGGCCAATGGTTTAACCGGACTGGACTTGATCCGCTGCTGGGTTTCCTGGCGGATTATGCCTTTAAGCCATAGAAGCCGCCTCATGTGCGAATACCAAGGCAAGTATGATGGTTCGTTATGCTTCAGCTGGTCCACCTTAACAGAAGACGACATCACTACTATTATCCGGAGTCTTGTCCATGAGACATCCGAGACTTGCAGCGCTATTGGGCTAGCGCCTTTTAGTGCCATTAATCCTGCTCCAGATGTAAGGCGACTCTTCACACCCTTTTTCTCTTGGTTCACTCATATTTTTCCAATTTCATTACCGTTAACCAAATTACTTTTCCAGGCTGACTCTGATTTCTGGAAGAAGGAGTATGTCCCTCTTTTGAAGACAAAGAAGAAGGCCCCAGTTAAGAAGCCCAAGAAGCCCGCCCCACAAGAGGAATGGTTTGAATCGCCCCAGTCATCCGGTTTAGAGGTAAAATCTTGGCTATTTTCTACGATCTTGTTCTTTCATTTTACTAACACCTGCTTGACTCACAGGATAATGTAGAGACAAGCCGCGCCAACGCCCCTGAGGTAATCTATATTTCTTCCAGCTCAGAATATTTTGTCCCTTGGAACCCACGGCGGGTTATTGTAAAAGTTCCTCTTTCTCATCCTCTTGCTTATCTGGATCCCCAAATTCTTTTGAAAAAGCAACAATAGGTCGAACGTCGTCAGAACTGGAGCGCCGGCTCTACCGATCTTATGTCCGGATTACCGAATTCTCCGGTTCTGAAGAAGCACCCCGTAGAGGTATGCATCTCAGTTTGATTTAGATTTACCTTTGCAATCTCAACGCTGTCTTATCTCTTCTGAATTGTCTCTCAGAGGTCACCGTCCTCCGGCGACTCTTCGGCAACCGCCCTGCCGCCTCCCAAGATTAATCTGCTGTAAGTGCTTCCTCTAATCTTGCGTTTAGTTCTCTCAGCGGCTGTAACCTTTGGGTTCTGACTTTCGTGCTTTTTAGGGCTCAAGCCAAGCACCGAAAGACCAACAAGTCCTCCCGTGGCCCTGCTGCCCCAGAGCCAGAGCATGTCCAGCCGGATGAGTCGCGGCCGGCTGTGCATCCCCCCGCAACATCTTAGGAGATGGCTGACGATATCACCCAAAAGAGCCCGCCAAGGGACCCTTCCAGGCCGCCGAGCACTGTCCAAGTGGCCAAGGACACCACCGCTTTGGACGTTGTGGTTACTGGCACTGGTTTTCACTCTCCCCCGGCTCACGTGCTGACCAAGCATAAAGAACCGGCTGAAGCTTCAAGGAAATTGGATTTTGAACCCTCTGCTCTGGAGAAGATGACAGCCGAGGACCTTCATGCTAGCTATATGATACGGCTATCCACAAGCCGGGATCTAGAGCTCCAGCTAGTTAACCTCATGAAGAAGAAATATGAGGTATTCCTTTCTTGTCCTTATATCCTCACATAGCCCCCAAGGGTCGTCTTAATCTTTCCAAAGGTTGAGTCGAGACTTTTCATAATCCTCCTTAGAAAATCCAGTTATAGCCCCCAAGGGACGGCTTAATCTTTCCAAAGGTTGAGTCAGGACTTTTCATGTCGAACCTCTGAAAATAGACATTAGCCCCCAAGGGTCATGCATATTGCTTGCAATCTGTTTGAGACTTGCCCATTTATTCTATGCTTTGATATGTCACAGGAAACTTTAACTAAAGCCGGGTCACAATTGGCCGACTTAAAAGCCGGTTTGGCTACTCAACAAGCTGCCCGGAGTGCTGCAGATGAAAAATGTCGGCTCCTGTCCGAGGAGTTGGTTAAAATCAAGGCCGACTTCACAGCTTTCAAGGAGTCTGCCGAGTCTGAGAAGGCTACTTTGACTAAGCGAGCGGATGATGTTGAGCAGCGGCTGATGATCGTATCTGATGAGCTTCAATCTTTGAAACGCCACATCACCAAAATGATAGCCGCCCTCTTTGGTGAGTTTTCGACCACTTTCACTCAATTGGCATTTAAACACTTGTGCTGGCGACTTATCATGAAACCTCTAACTTACACAGGTCCCAGGAGCCGCCAACTAGCTTCTGATAGTCTGCTACCTTTGAAAGCCATCTATACTCTGACGGAGCAACTCTACTGCGGTGCAATGTTCACCATCAAAGCCGTGCAGTACAAAGATAAGATCCCTTCAACTCTCAAAGGGCTTTTGGAACTTTTTTCAATTATGCCAAAGCAAATGGCCGAACTGAAGAAATCAACCGCCCGGCAAGGGGCAATTGCAGGCATTAGCCGGGCTTTGGCTTTCGCACCGGAACTTACTCCGGCTGACATGATGGATGGGTTTCCCTCTAAGAAGGATGACGGCTCTGAATTCACGGAAGCTGATTACACCCGGTGTATGAAGGACTCCAGGACTCTGGCCTCCATCTTAGCACAAGAGGTTGACTTGGCAACTTATCAGGCAGCTTACGGTGCCGACCAAAAGAGGATTCGTGGCCCACTTTATGAGTGTAATGACTTGACACCCGCCTGCAGTAAGAACCTCTTTGCCTCTGACCTTGACCCGTCCCCTTTCTTTGAAGAAGGAAGTTTTGCAGCTCTAACCGACTGCAACTGGGACTTGGACAATCTCCAGATCAAGGCAACTGAAGAACCGGAGTAGGATGACCCGCCAGCCAGCTGATCATGTATAGAAATCTTGTAATAGCTGGCTCTCCGTGACCCGCCGTATGGTGTCGCAATACTTGATTGATATTTTGGGCTCCACAGAGGGCATTTGTAACAGACTAGCCATAACTTTTGCTCTTTCTGAACTTGTGCCATCGTGCTATACGAAAAGGTCCGGCTTTAAATATGCCATCTTCCTTGTCCTTCCCTGTTTAATGCCTTTTCCGATTCTTCGTAGCTTATGTCCTTGTATACGTAAGCACACTTTTACACCTTTGGGAGGCCGTCTTAAAAGCACAACCTAAAAATGCCGTATATTCCCGGTGTGTGGACATGAAACTTTTGGTTGGATCGAGAATCGACCGAGAGGTTTTAATAAGCCTCACTCAGAGGGCAGGAAGCCCCCTGTATAACCGTGGCTAATCATGTTAGCCGGAGATGGCATAAAGTCGGTTGATAAGGTATTAGAAGCGATACCCATAGGTAAGAAGCCACCTTCAGCAATATGGCGCGAATGCCGGTTGATAGGGTTAGATAAGCTACACCCGTAAGTGGGAAGCCCCCTTGAACAACCATGGCTAATCGTGTTAGCCGGAGATGGCATAAAGCCGGCCGATAAGGTGTTAGAAGCGATACCCGAAGGTAAAAAGCCACCCTCAGCAGTATGACGTAAACGCCGATTGATAGGGTGTTATAAGCTACACCTAGAGGTGGGAAGCCCCCTTTGACAACCATGGCTAATCGTGTTAGCCGGAGATGGCATAAAGCCGGCCGATAAGGTGTTAGAAGCGATACCCGAAGGTAAGAAGCCACCCTCAACAGTATGGCGCGAACGCCGGTTGATAGGGTGTTAGATACCCGTCACTAAGAAACCCCCTACAACCGCGGCTAATCGTGTTAGCCGGAAGATGGCATAAAGCCGGCCGATAGGGTGTTAGAAGCGATACCCGTCGGTAAGAAGCCCCCTTCAGCAAATGGCGTAAACGCTGATCAATAAGGTGTTAGAAGCGATACCCGGAGGTAAGAAGCCACCCTTAACCGCGGTTAATCGTGTTAGCCGGAGATGGCATAAAGCCGGCCGATAAGGTGTTAGAAGCGATACCCGGAGGTAAGAAGCCACCCTCAGCAGTCACAGTTGATATATCAACTAGAATGTTTGTGAACTCTTTCTTGTATGAGTGAAGATGGGTGAAACAGCAGAGGCCCCGTCTTGCAGGGATGCTACTTTATATATAAATATGATATGTACAATGATAGTGTACAATGGTGAGTCTCGATACCTTTAAGTGTAATAAAGTCGGAGATGCGCTATGTTCCACGGCCGGCGGGTCTCCTAACCCGCCATTTCTGAGTTGTCCCGGATATCAATGAGATAGTAAGACCCATTGTTGAGATTTCTGCTGACCACGAAAGGTCCTTCACAAGGAGGAGATAACTTATGCATATCTGTCTGGTCTTGAATCAGCCGGAGCACTAAGTCACCCTCCTAGAACATCTGGGTCTTGACCCTGCGGCTATGATAGCGGCGCGGGTCTTTTTGATAAATCGCCGACCGGGCAGCCGCTAGCTCTCGTGCCTCTTACAAATCGTCCAACGCATCTTGATGTATCGTCTCATTATCCGTCTCAACATAAGCCATCACTCGTGGCGAGTCATGCCGGATATCACTTGGTAACACCGCCTCGGCATCGTACACCATAAAGAAAGGTGTATAGCCTGTAGATCTGTTGGGGGTGGTTCTCATGCTCCATAAGACGGAAGGCAACTCTTCTACCCAACACCCAGGCATTCGTTGCAAAGGAACCATAAGTCGTGGCTTCATGCCCCTTAAAATTTCTTGATTGGCATGCTCCGCCTGACCATTGGACTGTGTATGCGCGACCGCTGAAACATCAAGCCGGATGTGCTCCTCGTCGCAGAACTTTTTCATAACCCCCTTCGACAAATTTGTGCCATTATTAGTGATGATGCTGTGGGGGTAACCAAAACGGTAAATCAACTTTTTAACAAATTGGACCGCCATAGCCGTGTCACACTTGCGGATCGGCTCTGCCTCTACCCATTTGGTGAAGTTATCAACCGCCACCAAGAGATGTGTTTTCTTATCCTTGGACCTCTTGAACGGTCCCACCATGTCAAGCCCCCAGACCGCAAACGGCCAAGTGATTGGTATCATCCTCAATTCTTGAGCTGAAACATGAGCATGTCGGCCAAACTTTTGACAGTCGTCCCACTTGCGGACCAGGTCCTTTGCATCTTTGTGAGCGGTCAACCAGAAAAAACCGTGCCGGAAGGCTTTGGCCACTAAAGATTTTGAGCCGGCGTGGTGTCCACAGTCTCCAGCATGAATTTCATTCAAGATTTGCTGACCCTCTTCTGGTGAGACACAACATTGAAAAACTCCAGTCATGCTGCATTTGTGCAACTCACCATTAACCATTGTCATGGATTTAGAACGCCGGGTGATCTGTCTGGCCAGGTTTTCATCATCAGGTAACTCGCCCAGAGTCAAATAGGCCAGGTAGGTCACATTCCAATCCGGGATAGCATGTAGAGCCGCCACTAAGTCCCCCTCCGGGCCAGGAATAGCCAAATCCTCTTCCGAAGGTATCTTAACGGTTGGATGGTGTAAGACGTCCAGGAAGACATTGGGCGGCACCGGCTTTCGTTGAGAACCTAACCGTGACAGTGCATCCACCGCCTCATTCCTGCGATGATCAATGTGATCCACCTGATATCCTTTGAAGTGACCAGCAATAATATCAACCGCCTGACGGTAAGCCGCCATCCGCAGGTCTTTGGAATCCCAAGTGCCCGAAACTTGCTGAGCCACCAGATCTGAGTCGCCCAAACAACGTACCCGGCTTAAATTCATCTCCTTGGCCACTCTGAGACCATGAAGCAGAGCCTCGTACTCAGCCACATTGTTAGTGCAAGGGAACATCACCCAGAGCACATAACAAAACTTATCACCTTTGGGAGATGTCAAAACAACTCCTGCCCCTGAACCTTCTAACTGCTTGGATCCGTCAAAGTGTACAGTCCAGTATGTGTCACCGGCTTTTCCTCGGGGGCTTGACATTCCGTCCAATCATTTATAAAATCCACAAGAGCTTGGGACTTGATGGCCGTACGAGGCACATATTTTAGATTGAGAGATCCCAACTCCAATGCCCACTTAGCAATCCTTCCAGTGGCTTCTCTGTTCTGGATTATGTCCCCTAGCAGAGTAGAACTAACCACGGTTATCTGGTGCCCTAAAAAATAGTGCTTTAATTTGCGACTGGCCATGAAAACCCCATATACCAGCTTCTGCCAATGCGGATACCTTTGCTTGGACTCCGTGAGGACCTCACTGATATAATAAACCAGCCTTTGAACCGGATACTCCTTCCCAGATTCCTTGCGCTCGACCATAATTGCAGCGCTTACTGCCCGGTTATTAGCCCCCACGTATAGAAGTAACGGTTCTTTCTCAGCCGGAGCGGCCAGCACCGGCGGCTCAGTCAGCTTTTTTTTATCACCTCAAGTGCTTCAGCCGCGACCTTGCTCCAGACAAATTTTCCCGTCTTCTTCATCATCTGATATAAAGGAATAGCCTTCTCTCCAAGGCGGCTTATGAAACGGCTCAACGCGGTGATTCGCCCCGCCAAGCACTGGACATCGTTAATACAGGCCGGCTCTGCTAGAGAAGTAATAGCCTTGATTTTATCCGGGTTAGCCTCAATGCCACGTTCAGAAACCAGAAAACCCAGGAGCTTGCCAGCCGGAACACCAAAGACGGATTTAGTCGGGTTAAGCATCATCTTATAGACCTGAAGATTATCAAAGATTTCCCTTAAGTCGCCCAAAAGGGTCTCCTTCTTCCTGGATTAGATCACAATTTCATCTACGTAAGCATGGACGTTGCTGCCGATCTGACTGTGAAGGCAGTTCTGCACACATCGTTGATAAGTCGCCTGGGCACTCTTGAGCCCGAAAGGCATAGATACATAACAGAAATCCCCGAAAGGTGTAATAAAAGTCATCTTCTCCTGATCTTTAACCGCCATCTTGATCTGATGATAGCCTGAGTAAGCGTCCAGGAAACACAAGCTTTCACAACCCACCGTAGCATCAATGATTTGATCAATATGAGGGAGGGAAATGGATCAGCCGGGCAAGCCTTGTTAAGGTCCGTGTAGTCCACACACATACGCCACTTGCTATTCTTCTTGAGCACCAGCACCGAGTTAGCCAACCACTCCGGGTGAAAAACCTCAACAATGAAACCCGTTGCCAAGAGGCAACTTCTTCCCCAATGGCCTTGCGTCTCTCCTCATTAAACTACCGTAGAAACTGCTTAATTGGCTTAAACTTTGGATCCACATTAAGGTTGTGCTCAGCGAACTCTGTCGGTACACCCGGCATGTCAGAAGGTTTCCATGCGAAGATGTCCTGATTCTCACGGATGAATTCGATGAGCTCGCTTTCCTATTTGGGATCCATGTGAGCTCCAATGATGAACTGTTTGGATGAGTTGCCTGGAGTGAAATCTACCGTCTTAGTATCATCCGCTGAAAACTTGAGGGGCAGCTCAACCTCCGTGGTAGGCTTTTTCAGCGGGGTCATGTGCTTCGGGTCAACATTCTCCTTATAAAATTTAAGCTCCTCCTGAGCGCAACTGGATTCTGCGTAAGCCGCATCCCCTTCTTTGCACTCAATAGCCGTATTTCAGTCACCATGAACAGTAATGGTACCATTTAAAACGGGCATCTTGAGCTGTAAGTACACATAGCAGGGTCTGGCCATGAACTTAGCATAAGCCGGTCGTCCAAACAATGCATGGTAAGGACTCTTGATCTTGACCACTTCAAACCACAAGGACTCTATCCTGTAATTATACTCGTCACCAAAAGCCACCTCCAAAGAAATCCTGCCCACCGGATGCGCTGACTTGCCTGGCACCACCCCATGAAAAACGGTGGATGAGGGTTTTAAATCCTTATCAAGAAATTTCATCCGCCGAAAGGTATCGTAGTAAAGGATGTTGATACTACTGCCTCCATCCATCAATACCTTGTTCACCATATATCCTCCCACTTGGGGGGCCACAACCAAAGCTAGCCGCCCTGGGTCATCGACACGCGGCGGGTAATCCTCCCGGCTCCACGTTATGTCATACTCGGACCATTTTAAATATTGCGGTAGAGCCGGCACAACTGCATTGACCGCCCACTTGCGCAACTTCTGGTCCCGTTTGTTGAGGCTGGTCATGAAGAGACGATACTGGCCAGAACTGAGCTGTTTCGGATTACTCTGATAACCAGACTAATTACGATGTTGCTGATTATTGTTACCAGAATGTTGCTGGTGTCCTCCTTGATTACCTTGACCCGGATGACTGGACCCTGAGCCGCCGGTCCCAAATCCGGCCCCTGACCCGCCGCGTCCTGAGCTGCCTGGCGGGCCACCGTCCTGATTGTTGGGTTGTGTAAAGTGATTCTTGAGTTTCTGCATAAAATGGCACTCACCCCATGTATGGTTTGCCGGCTTATCAGGCTGACTGTCATCTAGACATGGCTTCTTAAGCGGCTCTTCCAAATTGAAGGGAGGCATGTCCTTGCCAAAAGGTGGCCTGAACCTCCTGTTACCCTTAGGGTGCTGACCGGTGCTTGCATTGTCCACCAGCTCTGATCTGGCATCGGGATTCTTGCACTTACTCTGGTTACCATTATTTGCCGCACCCTTGCTCTGACTATTCTTCTTGCCTTGGCTGGCCTTCTCTTCGTTGGAACCCGGATCCTTTGTATTGTCAGAGTCTGCATATTTTGTGAGAGCCGTCATGAGCTCTCCCATATCCTGACACGTACGCTTGAGTCGGCCGAGTTTCTGCTTCAAAGGGATAAAGTGGCAGTTCTTCTCTAAGATCAGCACTGCCTGAGCCGCTGTGATCTGCTCCGAGGAGTGGATGATTGTTGAGACCCGGCGAACCCAATGATGAGCCGACTCATTCTCCTGCTGAACACAGTGATCTAGATCCACGTTGGTCATAGGCTGTTTGCACGTTCCTTGAAAGTTTTTGATGAACCTGGCTCTCAGCTCCGCCAATGAATTGATAGTATTGGGTGGCAATCCCTTTAACCATGTGCGAGCCAGGACTTCAAGCATCATGATGAATTACTTGGCACAAACCGCCTCGCTGACATCAAACATCTCCATGGCTAGCTCGTAACTTTCCACCCAAGCCTCCGGGGGTAAATCGGCGGTATAATTTGGGACCTTGCAGGGTCCTTTGAAATCCTTTGGCAACCGCTCACTCTGTAGATCTGGGGACAAACACGGCACTCCTACCGCCCTGGTGGTCACTCCCACCCCTATTGAAACGGAGGGCGCGAGATCTTGGTGAGCCACCGCGGCTAGAGCTGCCGCCTCTTGCTGGCTTCTTTCCCGGTTTACAATTGCTTGTGTGTCTGGCTGATGACCCGTTAGAATCTCTCTGTGCCGGTTACTGCTGGAACCCGCCGGTGACACGTAGCGCCGGCTGAAGCTCCGGCTGTGGAGAGGAGTTGAATGAACACGGCTCGAGCTGTGAGTATACTTCTCCTGATGGGCCATCGACGTCTGCAGGTATCCAATGGCGTTCCGCACATCCTCTGCGAAGGGCGCTTCATCCGGAACAGGAATTGTCTCAAGCCGGGTGGCTGCCGCCACCATATTCTCTGTCGGGTTAGAATAATGACCCGCCGGCGTCGGGAAAGCCGCTGGTGAGGCCGAGTTTCGTCGGGCCGGATAAGTCGCCGGTCGAGCCATCGGGCGGCTTCCAAGCGCCTCTGTTGCTCGCCCCGTCCCTGGCGTGTTGATGAGGTTCCTTGCCTCATAACGTTTCGGCAGGCGGGATTGATGCCTCATCCGATGCACCGCAGCTGCCGACTGTTGCTCTAGCTCGAGACAGAAAGCGTCTGTCTTGATGCGTTCCGCCTCTTGCTCCATCTGGATCCTTAGCACAGCCATCCTCTGTTGCTCTTCCGCCATCCGGTCCTTGATTCTTACGATCTCTAAGTTCCAAGCTGCGAGCTCGTCCATTAGTTCCAGAAGAACTTCAGCCGGTGGTGGCGGGTTAGCGCCTGAGGTTGCGGCTCCCGTGGTGGTACCACTCGTGCCTGGGGCTGACCCTGTCATGAACACGGCAGCATGAACCGGCCGCTCAAGATCGTCTGACTCAGAGCGATCCGACTCAAGGCAGAGCTCGCTGTTGCCCCCGAGGCCGCCGTTGTGAATCTGGTAAACCGACTCTGTTTCTCCACTTGAAGATTCATCCTCTGAATAGGCAAGAGTTTCCTGCTATCCGGAAGCCTCCAGACCCATAACTTGAGTGAAGCCCACGAAGACGTGCTTCCGACCCAAGTTAATGCGGGCGGATTGCACTTTACCGGCGGTTTGCTTACGCCAAGCTGGCTCGATGGTGTTGGTGCAGATATCCGGCCCGGGCGTAGATCCGTCAACCCTTCCGGTGAAAACATGGATCCCGCGAACGGAACCCGGAATCCATATTCCACAGAATCAGCATCAAGCCCCCAGCCGGCGTCGTCGATGTAGAGCCAGCCGTGGCGACTCTTGCTCATCCTTCCAACTACGTATCCCTCGAGACCCGAAAGAGAGCCCTTTGAAAACTCAACACCACCGAGCGCAAGCCCCACGGTGGGCGCCAACTGTCGTGGTTTTGTCACGGCAGATGTTCGGGTCAATGGACTTGGGTTCAAGGCCATCGCTAACGTGATGGACTCAAAGGGGTTGATTGGGTTGAAGGACACGAGTTTACCCAGGTTTGGCCCCTCACGTCGAGGTAATAGCCTACGTCCTGCTTGTGCTTGTATTGCTTCTTGTATCGATTACAAGGGAGCTAAAGCTTGACCTAGTTCTCGATCACCTGCCTCTAAGTCGCCCTGGGTCTACCTTTATATAGGAGGTCAAGACCACGGGTCATACAAGTTGTAACCGACTCTCATTGCCTTCTCTGTCCAAGTTGTCCCCGGGCGACTTACACACCCGGGTCTTCTCTGTCTGGGCCACCTTCCGGCCCATCCTATGAGCCGCCAAGCGCCCTGGGCTCTAAGCCTACGGCTTACACTTGGGCCGGTGCACGAGCCGTCAGGTATAACCCGGAGCCCTTAGGGAGGGTCATACCGTGGGGTTATATCCCCCAGACCCTATATTTGTGGGTTATCACCCATCACTGGCACGACCAGTTGCAGCCCATCTGGGCCCAACAAGTTTTTCAAATGCGATCTGATCTCCGAGATCGAGATTCCCGGCGCCGGGACTGCCATTGTCGGTCGTCGTTTGTTCCTCTTCTTTCGAACCGTTTGCCAAGAAGAAGGATGTATGAAATCAAATAATGTCAGCTTGAGCAATCGTACCTTGGGGAGTGGACCTTGCCACGGCTGGATCGCCGTTGCCGCCGTCCTCCGGTGCACCATCCGTCGCGCCACCTATACCTTGTCCGACGCCGGCAACCCTTACCACGTCGGATCCTCCTCTGGGACAACAGCATCCACCAAGTCGTCGACTTCCTTGGCCGAGTATCCAACCTGAAACGCTTCACAAATGTAGTCAGAGGGGGTCGGCGAGATTACCTCCGGCCGCGCGGCGTCCATGGATCCCTCCCCGTCTTCCTTCTCGTCGCCGGCCTCACCCAACACCCAGAAGCGCCCTCCCGGCCTTGAGGCATCGACCCAGTCTGGGGTGTGGGCGATCGCCGGGATCGCCTCTCCCATCGCTGGTATCGCCTCTCCCATCGCTGGTATCGCCTCTCCTAGGTCAAGAATCCAAATCCAAATCCAAATCCCTCTCTTGAGCTTGGACTCCAAAATCCAAATCCCTCTCTCGTACCGAAGTTCACATAAAGAAAATAGAATTAAGTAAGCTGGCTCCAGGAATCTTTGGAGCAAAGCACGTCGGTGAGTGATGAGTCTGATGACCCATACGGATCCACGAGCAAATCCCACCTACCACCAAACATAAGATGCAACATCTCTTTCTTTTTTTAGCAACGGAAAAATATTACAGAAACTTTCTCTATCAAGTCTCTTTCTGTTCACCAAACCTCAACAACCCTGAGTCATTCATTTGTTCAGAATCTTTTACTATTCAAACTTTTGATTAGTGCCAAGCATGCAATAAATGAATAGTCCTTTAACTAATGCCAACACCCAAGAAGATCAGGCCGGGGGCATCCTCCTTTTCAAAAAAAAAACCCCAAGAAAATCTTTAATTTAGTGCCGCAATCAGTCCTCTGAGTAATTCGCTGGCCATGTACGAAAGTCTCTTCTTTCCCTAGAAAAAAAAAGTAGTGGAAGAACCCGGCCAGTAGTCATCAAAGGTGTGCAAGATGTCAAGATGTCAGGCAGCCATGGACAGGATTTATTATCGACCGGTGCAAACTGTCCAAGGCAAATTTTGGTCAAGGTGAAGGAGTAGCAGTACAAATTACAACGTCGACGAGTCTGTGTACAAAGATTGTATAGCTCAGAAACCTGCCAGACTAGGCTCACGCCCCCTGGCCTGTGTGCCCTGCGCCCTTGTAGTGTTACGATTTCCCTGGAAACAAAGACTCTGACGTGAGCCTCCTTGCTTGGTGGAAGCACCCAGCCTCCCGTCAGACCCCGAAACTTGTGTTTGACGAGAGAACACTTCCACCTCAAAAGCCCATTAAGAGCATCTATAGCCGGACCCTCTCTACAGGTCTCAAACACTCGGGCAGGCTGCCCGTTTACTGTCCGGTCATTTTTTTTTTGACTCAGACGAGCCTCTCAAACAACACTTAAACGTTCGGACTGACCGGTATTCTCATATCCAGTCCAAATATGAGACGGGTGTGAGGACATTCGGACGCGCCCGGACATGCCCACCACGTCGGACTGACGGCATGGCCCCACACGGACTCGCTAGGAAACCCGACGGTCTGATGGATGCCTCGACCGTCGGTGCGGTGTGAACGCTGTGTGGTGTCGTGTGGCGCCGCTCAGCCTCCCCTCTCTCTCCGCCGCCAGCCGAGCCCTTTCACCTTCCCTCGCTATTCCCTCTCCGTCAGGATGGTCCGTCGGCTCATCACCACCTACGCGCAACTGACGCCGGAGCGGTGCCGACAAATCGAGGAGGAGTAACACGCTCGCCGCGCCGCCCGCATCGCTGCGGGTCTCCCTCTGTACTCGCCGGAGACGGAGGAGGAGGTGGAGGTGGAGGAGGAGGAGCCGGAGGCAATGGAGGAGGAGGAGCCGGAGCAGGAGGCTCCCGGCTTGACCATGGCGGAGGCGGAGGCGGAGTTTGTCATTGCCCAATCGGACGAGATGGCGGAGCAACAAGCCATTCTGGATTCCATCCGGGATGAGGCCGAGGTGGAGGCCAACCATCGGCTCATCCGGCAGAGACGGGCGGAAGCCGACGCCCTCTTTGACGAGCTGGATGCCGAGATCGAAGACGAGGAAGCCGCAGCGGAGGGGGCAGCAGCGTCGGCGCCGGAGGAAGCGGACCTGCGGCGCGCGCACATCTATCAACCGGAGGGGACGGAAATCGTCCACATCTCCGACGAAGAGTAGATAGCTTTTCACATAGTACGTAGCTTTTATTTAGTTGCATGCTTTTGTATGGATTTGAGGAAGAGATATGAGATGCCCAAATGTAACGAGCTTTATTTGAGGCGTGGCCGGTCAGTGTCCGCAGACGCGCCCGGTCGCGTCCGCGGGCGTTTGAGGGACCGGATTTGCAAGGTCCGGCTATAGATGCTCTAATGTCTGGACCAAGCTATTGAGACACACATTGCCATTCAACACGGTACCTCGTCGGTCCGTAAACACGTCTGTTTATTTGAAAATGTCATAAATCAGACCCAAATTAGGGGGTTTTACACGCATCCGGGCCGTCGTTACGCACGTATCCGACACCTCGGTCTCACCCAAAAGCATCTCTCTCGCGACCACACTTTCGCTCCTTGTGCCGCTTTCATGCTAGCCCATGACTGACGCGACTGGTCACTGAAGCCGGCATTAAAGTGACATGTCGACCGCGCCACGTTAGGTCTCCGCACCTGTTCGATGTTAGAGAGACGTAACTGGGTGACTGGACGAGACAGGGCGACTATCTACCACATTCAAATTGGCTGCCCATTTGTTCTCATGCATTAAACAAGCGCGGGGCCGAGGAACCATTCCGGCACCCATGTCAGAACCCATTCTGGCACCCATGTCGTACTC
The DNA here is from genome assembly GCA_022496015.1 of Hordeum marinum. Taxonomy (NCBI): domain Eukaryota; kingdom Viridiplantae; phylum Streptophyta; class Magnoliopsida; order Poales; family Poaceae; genus Hordeum; species Hordeum marinum. Next base: position 518,226,834 of record CM039673.1, read on the forward strand.
TTCCTTGCCGGCGACCGTATTTTCACTTCCAGCGGCTCAGGACCGGCGAAGATACCGGGCAAGGGGAATAATAATGACTTGCAACAAGGACACCCATAAAGATTTAGACTATATTAACTTTGTCATGTGAAAAAATACCATGTCTAGTTTTTTTCATGAAATATGTCGAATATGTCATGAATGTAGTCTGGTTGAAATAAACTCATCCTGTTTGATTCAATTTTGTTTAAAATGTGTCCAAACATTTGAGGTGCACGGTTGGACAGTCGTCTCTCATATCCATGACCACAAACACGTTCATGCATGCATGAACTAATAGTGTGTCCGTTTCTAAAGATGTCCTAAGACAATCGAAATTTGATGGGAACCCGAGTGTGGGAGCACGCACCTTGGCCATCCGATTGCCTCGTGATCCGTAGTGTAGTTGGATCCCGCACAAGGACACGTTAAATTTTAAGTTTTAATTTTATTGATATTTATGATTTTGTAGATCACAGCTTCTAAAACTTACGATTTTGTCGGTCTGTCGTTAAGTTTTGGAGTTGAAATTTTAGCTTACATTTTTGTCGGGCGCAGATACTGAAACTTGTGATTTTGTTGGCCACTCTTGCTATGTTTCAAAAGTTTCAAATGTTGAAACTTAACAAAATTTAAAAGAACTCATCAAAACGTATTTAGAATATATCTCATTTTGGAACCGTCGTCACGAGACGATATGAATATAAAAAAAAACTTAATTATAACTTTTGGTTCGAATGATATAAAAAATCGAAAACCAAAAAAAAAAAAAGCATGAGAAATGCACGTACTTGCCACAGATCCCCTTCCTAAGACGAGGGAACAATACGAATGAAAGAAAACGGAAAGTTGCCGCTGGTTCCGGCCGTTCTGTCATCGATCACCACCGTTGCTGCCTGCTGGATCGGTTGGTGAGTAAAAAGATGATCGATAAAGGTCAAGCAAGATGATTATCGTTCTTGGGATGTAGATCTGGATCACAAAGTAAGCACCGGGGGTCCCCCGTACACGCATTCTTTCAAACCAAGCCGATGCAAGACGACGAGGAGTTCAGATACTTAAACCTCCACAGAACTTTGTTGCGACGTGGTCAGGGCACGGGCACTGCACCACCTGGACTCATTTGAACTACGTACATGGATCGAATCTTTAAGTGCATATTCGTGTTAATCCAATGATGAACCAACCTGATTCCGAATCTACCGTGTGTATCTGACGTCTCGTGAATAGACGGTTTTACTCGATCTCCACCGAACAAAAGAATATCAACAACCAAGAACCACGAGTGTTTTGTCATTTCTTTTTGTTGATGTCACTTTTTTTTTTGGACAAAGACGTTGACGCTCGTACCTACGCATTTATATCCGCTCATACTTATAAACATCGGCAAGCTAACACCAGTACCAAGTTTTTTTTCTTTTCGAAACGGAGTAGTGTAAGTCTAAGAGTTGAATTCTCATAGATTGATTCCATCGTAAAGAATCCAACCATGTGAATTGGGCTCAGTTCGCCGTGTCTTGTTATCTGGATCGCTCCCTTCAACGCCCGTGCCACCTTCCTAGCCACAACCCTCCCCGGCACCTTGCCCTGTCACAAACAAGGTTGTACTAGGCGTGTTAACATGGAACTCGGAGCACATTCTCTCTAAAAAACAATCTGCACTTATTTGAAAAATCCAGAAACATATTTATAATTTACATGGTATTAATCGAAAGCGAAATTGTACCCAGTGGACACGAGAAACAATGTGTGTACAAAGGCACAAGCTTTGCACCTTGAGCTTTGAATTTTTTTTGGGAGCAGCGGGGGAGAATTTATCCAAGTGCTTAGGTCGAAATTGATTAGTAGTATTGTTGGATAATGCGAGTGTCGCTGTTCGTTCAAAAAAAATATTCCTCTTCTCGAGACTATGGAGCATTGAGGAAAGCAAAATGACCTCTCGCTCCCCTCTCTCCTCCTCCTCGGGAACCACATCAGCGGTGAGATCCAATAACCACACCTACCATCGCCCTATCCACCCATCCCCTACCTTTTCGACACCAAGTGTTGTATCGACCCATCCCCATAACCGGCTCGCTTTCCCGTCGGCTCAGGATCCACCGCTTGGCACCGCAGACGAGGGTTGCGAAGCCGGTGGCGGCTGGCGCTGCCGCCACCTGTGATGGCTCTGCTACCTCTCCTCGACGCCGACTGATAACCCACAAGTATAGGGGATCGCAACAGTTTTCGAGGGTAGAGTATTCAACCCAAATTTATTGATTCGACACAAGGGGAGCCAAAGAATATTGTCGAGTATTCGCAGCTGAGTTGTCAATTCAACCACACCTGAAAGACTTAATATCTCCAGCAAAGTATTTAGTAGCAAAGTAGTATGGAAGTAACGGTAACGATGGCAAAAGTGACAGTAACAGATTTGTAGTGATTGTAACAGTAGCAACGGAAAAGTAACTTAGCAAAGATCAATATGTGGAAAGCTCGTAGGCAATGGATCGGTGATGGATAATTATGTCAAATGGCATTCATCATGCAATAATTATAACATAGGGTGACACATAACTAGCTCCAATTCATCAATGTAATGTAGGCATGTATTTCATATATAGTCATACATGCTTATGGAAAAAAACTTGCATGACATCTTTTGTCCTACCCTCTGTGGCAGCGGAGTTCTAATGTAAACTAAGGGATATTAAGGCCTCCTTTTAATAGAGAACTGGACCAAACCATTAGCACTTAGTGAATACATAAACTCCTCAAACTACGGTAATCACCGAAAACAATCCCAGTTATTGTCATCCTGGGGGATGCAGATCATAACTCGTAATAGGTGTCTACAACTTGCAAGATAGGCTCAAGAACACATAAATATTCATGAAAACATAATACGTTCAGATCTGAAATCATGACACTCGGGCCCTAGTGACAAGCATTAAACTTAACAAAGTCATAGCAACATCAATCTCAGAACATACTGGATACTAGGGATCAAACCCTAACAAAACTAACTCAATTACATCATAAATCTCATCCAACCCATCACCATCCAGCAAACCTACGATGCGATTACTCACGAACGGCGGAGAGCATCATGGAATTGGTGATGAAGGATGGTTGGTGATGACGATGGCGTCGATTTCCTCTCTCGAGGAAGAACAGGAGGTGGCGGCGGCTCTGTATCGTGAAACGCGATGAACTCTTCTCTCTAATTTTTCTCTCCACGAATCGGAATATATAGGGTTGGAATTGAGGTCAGAGGAGCCATAGGGGGTCCACAAGCTTGCCAGGCACGGCCAGGGGGGTGGTCGCACCAGGTGGGCTTGTCACCTGTGGGTGGCCCCCCTTCGGTTGACTCTTCCGCCCGTATTTTTTATTAAATCCAAATATAATCTCCATAAATTCTCAGGTCAATCCGAGAACTTTTATTTTTGCACAAAAATAACACCAAGGCAAATCTGCTAAAAACAGTGTCAGTCGGGGTTAGTTCCATTCAAATCATGAAAATTAGAGTCCAAAACAAGGGCAAAAGAGTTTGGAAAAGTGGATACGATGGAGACGTATCACCGACTCGCCAGAAGCCTGTGCGGAGATGCGGAGGGAGGTGCTGGACAGGTTTACCGACAGGAGCCAGTGGGCGGACATCCACATCGGCATCATCCACTATGCGCATTTCACCAAGAGTGCGCGTTTTCTCGGTGACGACGAGTGTATGGATGTGGAGCTTATGTTCTGGGTGATTTAGGAGGCTGAATCGCCAGATCCAGTCCAGGCGGCGCGATGGGGGTTCTACCACACGACGAACCTGTCAAGGCTCAACATTAGATCGTCGCAGGTGGACGCCCTGGCCATCATTCCTCCAGGAGTGCTGCCGCCGGGGGTGCTTCCCCTCGCCACAATGTTTGAGTAGTCGTCTTCTTCTACGATCCAGATGCAACGTAGAGCCATCTATCTCCCTCCGTGGATTGGCGATGGAGGTATGAATTTGATTCGTCTTTCTACTACCTTACAGTCTCGATTGATTGCGTTTCGTGCTCTTCGAGCTAGAGATTTGGGGATTTCTGGTGTTCATCCTTTACTCGCAGATGCGTTGAGGGTTCTCCCTTTCAAACTATTTGTTCTAATAGTGATGGCTCCATTTCTATAGATGAGGTTCCCGTTTCTACGAGTGAGGTGCTAATGGAAAACACGATGGGCCCTAATCTCCGGCCGGCTGAGAATGTTGCCGTGTTGGCGTCCTGTGTATGGCGACTGTGGATGTTCATCCCACCACCCCCTTACAGATTGGACCCACGTTTAGAGCCTGTTTTCTGTGCAGGAAAACGGATAAGCGGTTTGCGTGTTCTCGCACGTCTGACCTTGAAATAGAGGAGCACTTTGGCCAGTTGTGGCTCATTCCCTCCCCTCCTCGTCGTCGCCATCATCCTTCACACCCTGCCTCGCTACAGCCCAAGCACCCTTCTGGGTTGCTTTTCTGGATTCGCAAAGACCTCACCGCAGCTGGTTCATTTATTGTTGTTGATTGCCACCTTGCTACTCGGCTCTCCTTTGATCCTCTTCCAAAAACCATCGATCTGGTGTGGGAGGAGCTAGGTCCGGGATCCCTATCCTTTGCTGAGATAGTCAAGAAGGGGAAGAAGATGTCAAATTGGCGGGGAGGTAACTCAAGCTTGGGGTGGTCGTTCCAGCAAAGGTGGCTGCACAGAAGACCAATTCGGGTGGGGCACATAAGCAGCTGCCTCCTGTGGTCGCCAAGGATTCTGCCCCTATCCAAAGGCCCACCAAGCCCACTGCATCCACCGTGACCTCTTATCAGGTACAATCGTCTCAAGCTCAGGAGGTGGAGGTAGAGCAGATGATGTATCTGACATATAAGGACATGATCTGCTTCAACTGTGGGGGTCCAGGTCACTATGTGGGCAACTATGTCAAACCCAGGTCCTGTTTCATCCGTCATCAAAATCATAACCTCAACAATTGTGCTGCACGGTCCAAAGTCCAACCTACAGCTGCATTCTTTTGTAGTGGTGCAAGGGGGCTTGGTTTCTATCATGTGGATGTCCTGGTTGCAAATGAATCAAATTGGCTCAATTTCCAGAATTGTGATGTGGTTAATATCCTTAAGGGAGAGGTTGATAAAACCTTACTATTGAGTCTTCTAACTGCCACCTTCTGCAAGCCTGGACATTGGCCTTGGCAAATTAGGGATTTATATAATAAGGCTTTTCTAGTTAGTTTTCCACCTTGGAAGAAAGTAGAGGATCCAATTGAACTGCTAGGTTTCTGCCTCTTACAGAACGTTTCTGCTAAGATGACTGAATGGAAAGGTGCATGTGACCTTTTTGGGGAACTAATTGAAACATGGATCCTAATTGAGGGGATTCCCCATAAATGGTGCACTGGGAAAGTGTTTGCTCAGGTTGCATCCATGTTTGGTGTCCTAACTGATGTTGATTGGAATGAGATGTTTAGGACTTTCTTTGAGAATGTCACGATTAAGATTGCTTGAAGGGACCCTACTAAAATTCCTTTTGAAAGATTGATTGAAATGAAAAAAAGTTACTCTTGCTTGGCTTCACTGTTAAAGGTATTGAGAAGGTATGTAGTGTAAATTGTGTGATTGACATTGATACTAAGGAAGATGGCGATGATGCAGATGGTGCTAAAGAAAGATAGGAAAAATTGATGAATAGGCTTCAAAAGTTGAGATGAATGATGATCTAATTGATGATGCTACTGCTATTAATGAACTTGACAAAGCTAACATCCCTAGCCAGAGGAAATCTAATGGTTTTGGGGGCAAATCTAAAGTTGTTACTTCTCCTTTCGGGGTTCCATCATATGTTGACCATGAAAACTTCATTATGGAAGTTGCTACAACATTCTACTCAAGTTTTGTGTGGAAAGGTGGATGTTTCATCTTCTCTAGGCTTATGTGATAATAAACCTAGTCAGCAATTTGATGGTGGTTATGTTTCTAGTATTCATGATGAAAACATTTCGGATGTTGGGGTTTCTACTCCTAAATCGATGGGACATATCTTGATGGTAGATGGGGAAAAGTCCAAGAACATGGAATAATGTGAATCCTTGTTAAAATATGTTGATATGATTGAATCTGATGATGAGATGGATGTGAATGAAGATGAGGAGCTGGGGATTCTTCCTCCTCAGACAGTGAAAATTCTCCGAGCTACTGGGCTTAAAAGGTCTCTACTGGACTCATTGAACCAAGCTCAGGCTGCACCTGCTAAGAGTTCCAAATGGGGGCCAGTTATGGCATATAAATATGCAACTAGAGGGCATGGCAACATTAATATTATGGAAAAGGCTGCTACATATAAGATGAAAAATAATTTCGAGGTTCTTAGAACTTTCAAAGGTAAATATTTTCCTTCTAATGATCCTTTAATTTTATTTGAACAAGCATCTAAGGTTGATTTGGTGCTTGGTAGAGATAACTCTGATAAATTTGAAATACTAGAAGATCTGATTGTTAGAAAGTTGCCTAGCTTTTGCTATCTCTCATTCTGAAATTGTCTTGCCTGATAACATTGATGTTATGCATGAAGAGTTAGTAGGGACACCAGTTAGAGGTTTCCCTTCCAGGCCAGTGGACACTGTTGTTGTCTTGGGGGGAACTCATGTTCTCCTTACTAAGGTTAAGCCTTGTGGCTTGTCTCACCCAATTAGAATCTCTTAGATATGATAGTTCTGATTTGGAATATTAGAGGTTTGGGATGACCTGGTAAAATACAGTGCCTGTGTGATGTGATTGCTAAAACTAATCCTGACTTTATTAGTTTTCAGGAGACCAAGAAAGAAACTATTTCTGAGGGTTTCCGCAAATCTCTAGATAGGATGGGTAATTTCACCTGGCATTTTTTGCCTATTGACAACACTGTTGGTGGGATCTTACCTGGTTTGAGGGATAACATGTGTGAGGTGATTGGTTTTACTAAGTTTAGATTTTCTGTTAAGGCTACTGTCAAAAATAAGAATGATGGCTTTTTATGGCATTTGGTAGTGGTATATGGGTCTACTTATACTGTGTATAGGGTAGACTTTATGTCTAAATTACATGACACTCTCAATGCTGCTACTTATCCAGTCCTTGTGAGTAGGGAGTTTAGTCTAGTGAGGGGTGATTATGACAAGAGTAGTGGCCTGGTTAACCAGAAAATTACTTTCCTCTTCAATGATTGGATCAATAGATGGGGGCTCCTCGAAATACCTATTGATAATAGTAAGTACACCTAGTCTAACAACCAGGGGGATCCTAATTTTTGTTGTTCTGGACACCGTGTTCACTTCCATGGACTGGGATGCCCATTTTCCTTTTCATCATTGTCTGCTCTTCCTAGGGTGGGTAGTGACCATAATAGCTCTTTTGATAATTGGATGGCCAAAACTAGGAATCTTAACAAAAAATTTTGAAAGGATGGAGCATCAATTTGGAAGCTACCATGAAGAAAAAGAAAAATGCTCTCCTTATGGAGTTTGATTTGGATGTGTTGTCTGAATTACAATAGATGTCTGTTTATGATTTTGATAGAATGAAAGTATTAAGAAAGAATTGGATGACATATGGAAGAAGGAAGAGACTGCCCATTGGCAAAGATCTAGATATAGGAAAATTCTAGAGGGTGATCGTAATAATGCTTACTTTCATGCGCTTGCCAATCACAGACATAGAAAAAATCACCTTACTAAACTGGTTGGCCCTGATGGTGTTGTAACATCTACTCAGGATATGCTAAATGTAGCTACTGACTTTTATAAAGATCTCTTTGCCTTTGAACGTGAACCTCACATCCATCTGGATGCCAACTTCAGGGCAGAGGATGAAATGGTGTCTCCCTTTGACAAAGAAGAATTTGAAAAATTCTTTTCTAAGGAGGAAATTAAACATGCCATTATGAGCTCATATGCGTGCGGGGCTCTTAGTCCTGATGGCCTCTCTTTTCTATTTTACCAGATGTTTTGGGATGTTATCAAGAGTGACTTTATGTGGATGGTGAGAGACTTCAAAGCTGGGACACTAGATACTCATGGACTAAACATTGCTATCATTACTTTTATTCCTACAATTTCTCTAGCTAGGGAGATGGAGAAATTTAGACCTGTTAGTTTGAGCAACTTTCAGAATCTTCTCAGCTATGACTACCATGGTCTCTACCCTTTGTGACAAACTTATCCCTCTGAGTCAGACTGCTTTCATTTAAGGGAGATTTATTCTTGAAAGTGTCGTGATGGCCCATGAAGTTATTCATGAGGTTCATAGGTCTGGCTCTAGGGGTTTGATTCTGAAACTAGATTATGAAAAATCTTATGATAGAGTACGTTGGGACTTCCTCAAAGAGATGCTCCTTTCTAGGGGCTTGGGGGAATGGGTTGGTTGGGTGTGTAGTACCTTAGATATTGGGACCTTTCATGTCAGGATTAATGATACCAATGGCCCTCATTTTTTGGGCAGGGGGGGGGGGTTGGAAATATGCCCTAGAGGCAATAATAAGATGGTTATTATTATATTTCCTTGTTCTTGATAATACTTTATTATCCATGCTATAATTGTATTGACTGGAAACACATTGCATGTGTAGATACATAGAGAACACTTTATCCCTAGTATGCCTCTAGAAGACTAGCTCATTGATCAAAGATGGTCAAGGTTTCCTAGCTATTGACATGATATGTCATTTGATAACGGGATCACATCATTGGGAGAATGATGTAATGTACATGACCCAAACTATAAACATAGCATATGATCGTGTCAGTTTATTGCTATAATTTACTGCATGTTAGGTATCTGTTCCTATGACCATGAGATCATGCAACTCACTGACACTGGAGGAGTGCCTTGTGTGTATCAAACCTCGCAACGTAACTCGGTGACTATAAAGGTGCTCTACAGGTATCTCCGAGAGTGTTTGTTGAGTGGGTATGGATCAAGACTGGGATTTGTTACTCCGTGTGACGAAGAGGTATCTCAGGGCCGACTCGGTAATACAACATCACAACAAGCCTTGCAAGCAATGTGACTAACGTGTTAGCTACGGGTTCTTGTATGACAGAATGAGTAAAGAGACTTGCCAGTAACGGGATTGAACTAGGTATACAGATACCGAGGATCGAATCTCGAGCAAGTAACATACCGATAAACAAAGGGAGCATCATACGGGATTAACTAAATCCTTGACATAGAGGTTCAACCGATAAAGATCTTCGTAGAATATGTAGGAACCAATATGGGCATCAAGGTCCCGCTATTGTTTATTGACTGTATAGGTGTGTCGGTCATGTCTACATAGTTCTCGAACCCGCAATGTCTGCACACTTAAGGTTAGGTGACGTTTCAGTAGTATAGAGTTATGTATGGTGGTGACAGAAGGTTGTTCGGAGTCCAGGATGGGATCCCGGACATCATGAGGTGCTCCGAAATGGTCCGGAGGTAAAGATTGATATATAGGAAGTCCTGTTTGGGTCACCGAAAAAGTTTCGGGCTTATCGGTAGTGTATCGGGAGTGCTGGGAGGGTACCGGGGGACCATCGGGAGAGGTGTCATGACCCAAGGGGCCACATGGGCTGTGGGAGGAGGCAAACCAGCCCCTAGTGGGCTGGATGAAGCCCCCACTAAAGTCCCATGCGACTAAGGGGAAGAGACCCAAAGGTGGAAGAGGTGGAAGGCTTTTCCAAGTGGGAGAGAAGGAGTCCTAATCCTACTAGGATTGGAGGAGGACTCCACCTCTCCCCACTTCGGCCCGAAGCAAAGGGATGGCCCCTTGGGGGGCAAGCCTCCTCCCTTCCTCCTCCTATATATACTAGAGGTTTTGAGGGTTTTAGACATAGAAATCAGCCATGTGCTACCCTCTCCTCTAGATCGTAGTTTCTCCCCTAGATCGCTTTCAGTGGTGCTTAGGCGAACCCTGCTGGAATAGCCCCACCACCGTCGCCGCAACACTGTCGCGCTGCTGGAGAACTCATATACCTCTCCGCTCCCTCTTGCTGGATCAAGAAGGCGGAGATCGTCATCGATTTGTACGTGTGCTAAACGTGGAGGTGTCGTCCGTTCGGCGCTAGATCGGGATGGATCGTGATTGGATCGCGGGACGCTCGGTGATTTGGATCGCGAAGACGTTCGAATACATCAACCACGTTTCTTAACGCTTCCCACTTAGCGATCTACAACGGTATGTAGATCCACTCTCCCCGTCGTAAATGATCATCACCATGGATAGATCTTGCGTGTGCGTAGGATTTTTTTGTTTTCCATGCAACGTTCCCCAATAGTGGCATCATGAGCTAGGTCTATGTGTAGATGAGATCACGAGTAGAACAAAAAGGAGTTTGTGGGCGTTGATGCTTAGATTGCTTCCTCCTATAGTCGTGTTTTGGTTCAGCGGTACTGTGGGATGAAGCGGCCCGGACCAACCTTACTCGTATGCTTACGAGAGACTGATACATGTCCAACGTATCTATAATTTATGAAGTATTCATGCAATGTTTACAATAATTCTATATGATTTTGGTATGATTTTATTAGAACTAATCCGGACTGACGTTGTTTTCAGCAGAACTATCATGGTGTTGTTTTGTGTAGAAATAAAAGTTCTCGGAATGAGATGAAAATTTACGAAGAATATTTTTGGAAAATATAAAAAATACTGGAGCAAAGAGTCACCGCGGGGGAAGGCCAAGGAAGCCACAAGCCAAGGGGGCTCCCCCCTGGCTTGTGACTTCCTCGGGAACCTTCTGGACATGGGAACGACGCCAAAAATTCCTATAAATACTAAAAAACCAGAAAGAAACCTAGATTGGGAGTTTCGTCGCCGCAAACCTCCAGAGCCACGAAAAACCAATCGAGAACCTGTTCCGTCACCCTACCGGAGAGGGAAACCATCTTCGGAGGCCATCTTCATCATCCCGACGCTCTCCATGACGAGGAGGGAGTAGTTCACCCTCCGGGCTGAAGGTATGTACCAGTAGCTATCTGTTTGATCTCTCTCTCTCTCGTGTTCTTGATATGGCACGATCTTGATGTACCGCGAGCCTTATTGATATAGATGAATCATATGGAGTTTCCCCCTCTCTATCTTGTTGTGATGAATTGAGTTTTCATTTTGAAGTTTTCTTATCGGATTGAGTCTTTAAGGATTTGAGAAACACTTGATGTATGTCTTCCGATGGGATATCCGTGGTGACAATGGGATGGTCTATTGATCCACTTGATGTATGTTTTGGTGATCAACTTGTGGGTTCCGTAACCTTGGGAATCTATGCATAGGGGTTGGCACACGCTTTTGTCTTGACTTTCCGGTAGAAACTTTGGGGCACTCTTTGAAGTTCTTTGTGTTGGATTGAACATGATGAATCTGAAATTATGTGATGCATATCGTATAATCAAGCCCATGGGTACTTGTGGTGACATTGGAGTATCTAGGTGACATTAGGTTTTGGTTGATGTGTATCTTAAGGTGTTATTTTAGTACGAACTCTAGGGCTGTTTGTGACACTTATAGGGATAGCTCATAAGATTGATCGGAAAAGATAACTTTGAGGTGGTTTCGTACCCTACAATAATTTCTTCATTAGTTTTGTGCTCTTTGTGACTTTGGAGTGAAATCTTTGTCGCGCGTGAGAGATTTACATATGATTCAACTATGTTAGTATTGTTGAGAGAACTTGCACTAGTGAAAGTATGGACCCTAAGCCTTGTTTCCAAGCATTTATACCACGTTTTGCTTGTTGTTTACTATTTGTTACCTTGATGTTTTTATATTTTCAGATTACAAAAACCTATATCTACCATCCATATTGCACTTGTATCACCATCTCTTCGCCGAACTAGTGCACCTATACAATTTACCATTGCATTGGGTGTGTTGGGGACACAAGAGACTCTTTGTTATTTGGTTGCAGGGTTTTTCGAGAGAGACCATCTTCATCCTACACCTCCCATGGATTGATAAACCTTAGGTCATCCACTTGAGGGAAAATTGCATCTGTCCTACAAAACTCTGCACTTGGAGGCCCAACACGAGTCTACAAGAAGAAGGTTGTGTAGTAGACATCAAGCTCTTTTCTGGCGCCATTGCCGGAGAGTTGAGTGCTTGAAAGTATATCTTTAGATATTGCAATCAAATCTTTTAGTTTCTTGTTTTCACTAGTTTGGTTTTATAAAATAAAACTACAAAAAATGGAATTGAGGTTGCCTCATATGCTTCATCTTTTTAATGTCTTTCGTGAAAATGATGGAAAGGAAAATTGTTCTCAAGTGTTAGAAGAAGAAGTTATTAAAATGTTTGGCACTAAATCCTTGAATGATGAGCATGATTTCAATATTTTTAGTATGAATTTTCTGAATATTCATGATGCTAATGATATGCAAAGCCACATGCTTGGGGATGCTATGTTTGATGAAGATGATATTTTTTGTCCCCCAATTTTTATGAGCAAAACAATTATGAGGATAGCATGCCTCATATATATATGATGATTATTGTGATGACACGTAGCTATAAAGAGTGATAGTAACCGTGAAACTTGTAATCATGATTTTAATATTGAATGTGGTTATGTCAATCAAGTATCTCATGATTGTTATTTTGTTGAGTTTGCTCCCACTTTTTTGAATGAGAAGAAAATTGCTTATGTGGAGAGTGAAAAAATTTATATGCTTGTGCATCATCAAAATAATGGTTTATGTGCTAGTTATATCATGGAATTTCTTCATGATGCAACTGAAAATTATTATGAGGGAGGAACATATGCTTGTAGGAATTGCAATAATATCAAGTTTCCTTTCTATGTGTTCACAGTTTTGAAGTTATGCTTGTTTTGCCTTCCTATGATAGATGATTCTTGTTCTCATAAATTGTTTGCTCACAAAATCCCTATGCATAGAAAGTGTGTTAGACTTAAATGTGCTTGTCATGAGATTCATGATGCTCATTTACATGTTTCAATTACTATTCATATGTGAGCATCATTGAAATCATCATGCCGAGCTAAAAGGCATTAAAGAAAACGCTTGTTGGGAGACAAACCAAAACTTTTTACTTATGTTTTGATGTGTTCACATGATTAATCTACTGTAGTAATCATGTTTTGTCTCTTTTATTTCAATAAAGTGCCAAGTAAAACCTTTGGGATAGTATGGAAACTTGTTTGTTTGATTCTGTGCAAAAACAGAAAGTTTTGCATCCAGTATATGAATTATCTGATTTTACTGGAGGATCAAATAATTATGAAATTTTTACACAAAGTTTATATGCAAATTACTTGAGCTTTCCTAATTTTTCAGAATTGTTAGAGTCAGGTAAGTATGGTGATCATCCAGATCTTTACAGACTGTTCTGTTTTTGACAGATTCTGTTTTGCATGCATAGTTTAATTGTTTCAAGTGTTCCTATAGCTTATATTGAGTAATATAAATTGTGGTAATGATGGAATACAGTAGTTATTATGTTATAACAATTATGAATCTTGTCTTGACAGTACCTAAGTGAATGATCTATCTTTATTACACTAACCCTTCTCACAAAGTTCCGTTAAGTTTTGTGTGATTGAAGTTTTCAAGTTTTGGGTGAGACACCGATATAAGGAGAATAAGGAGTGAAAATAACCTAAGGTTGGGGATTCCCAAGGCACCCCCAAGGTAATATCCAAGGAAGACTCAAGCGCCTAAGCTTGGGGATGCCCCGGAAGGCATCCCCGCTTTCGTCTTCAACACTATCGATATATCTTACTTGGAGCTATATTTTTATTCGTCATATAATATGAGTTTTGCTTGGAGCGTAATTTTATTTTGTTGTTCTCTATTAGGTGTTATTTATAATCTTGTTTTTCAATAAAAATTTCCAAGAATTGCCTTAGGATGCTCGCATTGCATGTTTTGATGAGTGTTGTGTAAAAACAGAAACTTTGTCTGTAGTGTTTGAATTTTCATATTTTACTGGAACGTGGAAAGATTTTGAAATTCTTACACGGTGTTCTCATATAAATTTTATAGCATTTCCTAATTGTTTGTAATTTTTGAGTTATAGAAGTACACTGTTTTCATAAATTTCTACAGACTTTTCTGTTTGGGCAGATTGTTGTCATAGTTTTGCTATCTACTTATCCTATAGTTTCCATAGCCTATATTGGTAGATATAAATTGTGGAAACTATAGTATACAATACCTAATTTTTTAAAATTATTATGCAACTTGTCCTGGCAGTACATGAAGTGTTGATTTATTCTTATGCGTACTAACCTATCTCACGAGTTCTTTTCAAGTTTTGTGTGGAAGATGTTTTTGAGAATGGGTGAAACCGGGATATGGGAGGATTGAACAAGATACAAAAGCTCAAGATTGGGGATGCCCAAGGCACCCCAAGTAAATATTTTAAGAGCACTCAAGCATCTAAGCTTAGGGATGCAATGCATCACACATCTCTTCATCAACAATTTTCGGTTAGCCTATGTTGAGCCTAAATTTTTATTCGTTCACATGATATGTGCTATTATTGGAGTGCTATTTTTGTTTTGCTTGTTGTTTAAAAAAATAGTCAGATCTTAAAATATTTATTGAGAGATAAAGAGAAAGTCCTCAAATAGCTACTTAATTGTTTGTGTGACGCACCCAATTTCGACCGTATGCTAAACATACACGCAATGCGTACGACCAAGATTAGGGAATCACTTATCGATATCACAACGCAACACTAGACACAAATTAAAGTCATACAGCTTCATATTACAAGCCAGGGGCCTCGAGGGCTCGAATACAAAGCTCGACAAACACTAGTCAGCGGAAGCAAATAATATCTGAGTATAGACATAAGTTAAACAAGGTTTGCCTTAAGAAAGCTAGCACAAACATAACGACGGATCGAAAGAGGCGAGGCCTCCTGCCTGGGAACCTCCTATCCTACTGCTGGTCGGGGGCCGCCTCCACGTAGTAGTAGGCTCATGCGGTGGTGTAGTAGTCGTCTCCGGCATACTCCATCTCCGGGTCTCCATCGTCTGAACGCAGAATCATATCGAAGGGGAAAGAGGAAGCAAAGCTGCGGTGGGTACTCATCCAAAGTACTCGCAAGACTGACATCACAACTATTCTAAGTATGCATCATTATCAAGGGGTGGGGTTATATATGGAATGATTGTAGAAAGAAAGAATAAGGGGGAAGGCCTAGTCCTATCGAAGACTAGCATCTTCAGCATCTTGCAGCATTAGAAGAGAGTAGACTGGTATCTCATATATAGTCATATTATTGTAGCAATTTTATTAAGTAACCACGCCCAGAGATTTCTCCTCGACTCCCTGCGAGGAAGCAATCCCGGAGCCACATTTCAATTTAGAGTTACAATTGTAGTTGTATAAGGTCAAAGTACAACTCCAAGTCGTCCTGTTACCATGGACACGGCTATTCGAATAGATTATCATCCCTGCAGGGATGCACCACATATTCCCCGCATGCTTGAATCACCTTCGACCGGACGCACTTTTCTGGGTCATGCTCGACCTCGGGATATCAAAACGTCGTCACCCCACCTAGACTCAACGAAGAGGCCAGCCTGTCGGTCTAAATCCTATGCGCGCAGGGGTCATGGGCCAATCACCCTTTGCACTCCTGCACGATGCGAGGGCGACCGAGGTCAGTCCTAGCACCCCTTATAACAAGCGCGATGTCGTTGCGGACCACTTGGGCATGCGCCACTCCAATGCTGACATCCGAAGAGCTTCGGCTGATACAACGACACTGAGTACCCATAACTTCTCCCACGTGATGGTTAGTGTGTATTAAGGCCAACGACCTAACTCAGATCAAGTACCCAACCCATTAGCATTTTATTAATGCGGGTAAAGCGCGACCCATAAAGTGCGGTCTCGTTGCCCCGTCTCAAGAATGTCTGGCAAAGGCCTCTCTCGCCAGTCCACGCCTCAACATCAACAAACCATGGGTACCCCTCAGGGCCGACCCATCACCAACATGTTTCTGTAACCAGGTCTTAGTAACTGTGTGTATAAAACATCAAGGCGGGAACTGAGGAATCACCCTCAATGGTCCCCGCTCGATGTAACCGTCAAGGTGGACTTTAGAGGAATCACCCTCGAGGGTCCCACACTTGAGGGGTTGCACGACAGAGACATCATCGGGAATGTTGAAGGAGGAATCACCCTCGATAACCATGACCGACTAGCTACACTACAGGGCTAACATCATTAGTACTTCATGAGGTGTCACCCTCGATACTCGATAGTAGCACTTCAGAGTCATACAACTAAGGGGAGTGCGGTGATGTGAGGGGCCTGGCTTGTCGGTCAGTTGACCAAGTCTTCGAGTCGTCGGATCATCGGGTCGTCGATGAAGAAGCAGGGGCAACTGGGACTAAGGGGATCACTGGGGATTCACTAACCAACCTATACTAAGCAGTTGGTATGATCACAGGAATAGTAGTAGTTCATCAAAAACAGGCTATGCATCAGAATAGGAGCTACAGTAGCAAAAATCTAATGCAAGAATAAGAGGGAAAGGAATTGGCAATATCGGAATGCTCAAGGGGGGGCGTTGCTTGCCTTGCTGCTCTGCGGCAAAAGTCTGGTCGTCAGGGGCGTAGTCGTACTCGGCAGCAGTGTCAGTCTCGAGGTCTACCGGTAAGAAGAGGGGGAAGAAACAATAAATACAAGCAAACAGATGCAACACGATGCATGGCATGGCAATATGCAGAGCTAGGTATGCACTAACGCAGTACTACACGTGTCAGACGGAGCGGGAGAATATCTGACGATATTTCCCGGGTCTGCGGATTTATTGGACAGATGATCTGGAGGGAAAAGTTCCATGTTCATCATGTTAGGAGCATATGACACATGAATGAATGGCATATTTGTATTCGTGGGATTTTTCTGATCAACTTTCATATATAAATTATTTTCATCTGAGCTACGGTTTAAAAGATATGATTTCCTGAAAAATTTATAAATTTCTAGAATTTAACAGATTATCATCAATTCGAAAAATGCTTTATGACATTAGCATGACATCATCACTTCATCAGCAGTCAACTCTGGCTGACCAGAGTCAAACCTGACATGTGGGGGCCACATGGCATAGACTTAGGGTTAATTCATTTTAATTTAAACTAAACAGAGATTAATGAGCAGTGGGGCCACATGTGAGTGACAGATTAGGGTTAAACTAACTTTCCTAATTAATCCAATTAGTTAATTTGGCAGCTGACAGAGGGACCCACCTGTCATACATACACGGGTGATGGGCCCCACTGGTCAGTGGCTGGTCAAAGCCCAGTCAGCAGTTGACCCGGTCAACGGGTCAACGGCGAGTGCGGGGCCCAACTGCCAGTGACCCTAGTAGTAGCCCCGACCTGGCCACGTGGGCAGCGGCGCCGGACGGCCACCAGAGTAACTCTGGCGAGCACCCGAAACGGTGGCCGGGCTCGGAAATCGTCTACGGGCAGCCATTTGGCGCGCGGTTGGTCGCGTTCGAACGAGGAGAGAAGGCCGCGTCGATTGGTGGTCGCGGTGTTGCCAGAGTTGGTCGGAAACGACGTCGACGACGAGCGGCGGCGGCGGCATGTATGGGAGCTCAATCGAAAACAGCGCTACGGCGTGCAATAGCTCGCATGGATGGGCTAGGCGGGCTCTATGTGTTGTGGTGAGTACAATGCACACGAGTCCGAAGCCATTTGGTCGACGGAGCCACGCCGGCGACGAGCTCAGGTGGAGGGGCGTTCGGGTACGTCGGGGAGGGGGAGCTACGATGGTGCAAAGGACCGGAGAGGAGAGGCTATAGGAGCAGGAGCTCACAGCGGTCTTGCAGGTGAGCTTAGTGGGCTCGAGGAGGGCTCGGAGTAGCCGGAACCGTCGACGACGAGCAGCGACGATCCAGGGAGGAAGGAGCTCCGTGTCGTCGATGCAGGGGCTCCGGGGCTCATGCGTGTGGTCCAGGAGCTGGCGGGCGCGATCTCAGGTGGCGGGGAGGCCGTAGAGCGCGTGGGCGATGGCGGTCATGGCGACGGTGGCGTGGGCTCGAGCGGGGGAAGAACAACGAGCGAGAGAGGGAGGGGGCAGGTGAGATCTAGGGTTCGGGGGGAGTGATAGGGAGGGGGTTGCCTCCGGTGGCGATCTTATTCCCTCGCCATCGCCGACGAGCTGGTCCGGCGGCGACGAGTGTTGTCGGCGCTCTATAGCGACCAGGCGGTCGCTACAGGAGGAGCAGGACGACACGTGGGTTGGGTTGGTTGGGTTGGGCCGGTTGGGGCCGGCCCAATGGGGAAGGGAGGTTTCCGCCTTTTTTTCTTTTTCTTTTCTTTGTTTTATTCCTGTTTTTTTTGTTAATTGTAATTTTTGTTTTAATTATTTTTAGCCTCCATTTCCTTTAGCAAAAATGTGCAGTAGGGCCCATCAAATAGCTTGCAATATTAGGAGGGGCCACACCAAGTTTGAGCATTTTTTTCAAAACTGTTTGAATTTTCCATAGGATTAAATAGCACTTTTAAAATGCAAATTGGCTCTGTTTTGAAGGTGGGGTCCACACCAACATCAAGGTGATGTTGTTTTCCTTAACAACATTAGTTTTGAGATTTTTAACAAGTGTGCAACAATTCTCTTATGCTTTTTGCAACTTTATTTTATCACATAAAAACTCTATGGGCTTTTTGAAGTGGAATTTGAATTGAGCTTTTATTCAAGAGTGATCACACATGGATTAGCAAAAGCATTACCATAATCCTGGCCATCATTGTAGCTTAATTACAATGTTCACTATAGCAGAAATCCAGGGTGTCACAATTATCCCCTCCTAAATAGAATTCTCATCCCGAGAATTAAGAAGTAGATGGAAAGAGCCCAGGGTATTTGACACGAAGATGATCTTCGCATTCCCAAGTGGCTTCATCTTCAGAATGATTTTCCCACTGCACTTTGAAGAACTTGGTAACCTTCTAACGAGTCTGACATTTAGTTTCATCGAGAATGCAGACTGGTTGCTCTTTGTAAGAAAGGTCTTGTTGTAGTTCAAGCATATCATGATCCACTGCTCGGATAGGATCCTTAAAGCAGCGACGAAGCTATGACACATGGAACACATCGTGAACCTGAGAAAGGTTTGTCGGTAGTTCCAGTTGATATGCCACTTTACCACGCCTTTCGAGAACAGTGAAAGGACCAATATAATGAGGAGCCAGCTTGCCCTTGATCCCAAAACAGTGTGCATCTTTCATTGGCGTGACTCGAAGATAAGCCTTTTCGCCAGGTTGATAGACCATATCCTTGTGATGATGGTCACACTAACTCTTCTGACGAGACTGAGCAGCCTTCATATTTGCATGAATAATGCGTACTTGATCTTCGGCATGTTGGATAATATCCAGAACGATAAGTGTATGTTCCCTAGTTTCTAACCAATTCAGAGGAGTCCGACACTTACGTCCATATAACACTTCAAAAGGAGCCATCTTCAGACTAGCTTGATAGCTATTATTGTAGGAGAACTCGGCATACGGGAGAGATTCCTCCCATTTCTTACCAAAAGAAATGACATAATCTCTAAGCATGTCTTCGAGAATCTAATTAACTCTTTCAACTTGTCCCTCGGATTGAGGGTGAAAAGCGGTGCTGAAGGACAAATGAGTTCCCATAGCTTCCTGGAAACTTGCCCAGAACCTTGGAGTGAATAAACTGCCACGATCTAAACAAATCACCAACGGAATACTTTGGAGTAAAACAACTCTAGATATGTAAAGATCTGTCAGCTGACTAGCAGTGATAGTTTCCTTGATGGCCAAAAAGTGTGCAACCTTGGACAACCGGTCAATGACGACAAGAATAGCATCATAACCTTGGACGGTGGATCCGGATTTACATACGAAGCCAAGTGGAACATAAATTTTGGATTTAGAGATGTACAAGAGAGTCAGGTTTCGGTCCCGTGGAACTGTGGGTTATGGGCCCGCCATGTGGGTTAAGAGTAGGAAGAGCAGTGACATCTTGCACGATCATGGAAGCAAGATCTGCCAAAGGAGAGCCTGTTAGTTAGGTTGGCAACGACGTTGGTACTAAGGGCGGGGGACGAATAGAACCATTTTCCTGCTCGTTGAAACGAGGCGGACCAATAGGCAAAGTTCTCGTCCACCGGCGGTTACCGGAATGTCATCAACAATAGTAACATGGTCTTACTGACAGAGTTGTTCACCGAGGTGTTTACCTAAGCAGGTAATTATTACTACTTTGATCATATAATCTCAAGAAAGCTTAAACAGACCAATGGAAAGGAAAATGTGTTTAAACACAAGTATTATGAGTATATCCTTCCCATGGGTAAGCATAGCTCGAAAAACATCACAGGGCAGCAAATGCATAGCCCCTTGGATAAAAGGGGCAAGGAGAAACATGACGTCTACCCATTCAATGAGGTTTGGAAAATGATCAAGAAACATTTAGCTTTGAGTTTCTAATGTTCTTGTTGATGATTGGAGTATCGCAGCCATGCTTTGGGGAAGCATCGACATGGTCATCAAATAAAGGACGGACTTCAAGAACTCAAAGTATCCATCAGGAACAACTTATAAAATAAGTCTTACAATTTTCTCATGGGAGAAAAGGTGAATCTTGCACAAAAAGTAAACTATAATAATAGGTCCTCCAGCCAGGTGTGTTAGACATGGCATCACCTTACTGGGTCATCAAAGGACCAATATTATAACTCCTGGAAATTTGTTCCAACCATCATGTTTGACCGAGATTCAGATCTGATTGGTGTCAGGATACCTCAGACTCAGGATGCCTAAGAAGAGAAGGTGCAACTCAAATCGTCAATAGGACATAGTAAGATTCTTAGAAAATGAACTATGGAAGCGAGTCCCCGAAACAATAGTTCATCGTTAAACCAAGGAGAGGATGAGGAGATGGTTGATGGACTCAACGACAATTCATCGAGAATTCCAAATGGATGGATTTCCACAATTTTGTGCACAAGGAGATGAAATTTGTCGGCTCAAATGATATAATGTTGTATGATCAAGGAAAACATACATCATTAATCATTGGTTGATAAGTGCGTCTGAAATATGACCTTCGGAAGCAAGATCAATGTTAGAGTGACGATTCAATAACCAACAGCCTAAGAACGAACTGTCGATCGCTAATTTCAAAGCAATAGGGTTGCTAGAAGTTAGAATCAAAGCAACATCGTTTGATGGTGAGAAGTACCACTATGCCAAGAATTTCTAAGAGGTGGAGCAATCCTCACAACATTCTCGACACAAAAGGCAGTAATACTTCAGGGTAGAGCATAACACAAGATGGATAGCAAGTTGTATCCATATCATGGACAAATTTGCAATGAAAGGAAGTCAAGGAGGTTGTCGATGATAACAAAAATCATCGAGGGCAAGGAAGGTATTTCTCATCAAGAGCTCAGTTGATGCCTCAGAAGAAGTCAAATTGTGGACGATGATCACGACACCTTTTGTCGAGAGTTTTCAAGAGAATGCAACCGAACAGCGGTGGCGTCAAGTAGGGGGATGACAACGTGGAAGGTTATAGGAACAACAGATAAGATGCAAGCTCAATATCGAGGTTGCTTTTCAAGACAAACAACATGATGTTGAAAGCTCGACGTAAGCAATGCTCACACTCTGAAGAATTTGCGCACCATAGAAGGACGAGGTAGCACAGTCGAAGATAGCAAGACAAGGATGTAGCCGATAGTCTACGAATGACCAGACTGACTTTGATATTCCTAGTAACAATTACAAGGGGTATTGAATTGTAGTGTTGAATAAATTTTCCAATCGGTATTCTAGGTTGACAACAATCCCAGAACCCGTGGAGTGATTAAGACAAGGAAAATTATTACCTCATCAAAGTTAATAAGATGTATTGCAAAGGCATGATATCCTCGAGATACCAGAGGGTAAAACTCGAAGGTAGAAAATGATAGAAGTAGAGATGGGTCATTGACCTGCGACAGCAGATACTTTAACCTTGTCAAAAATTGACGAGGTACCGAAATGAATTACTTTCGGATAAATTAACAAGGGCAACATGGTCGGAACCATAACTACAATCCATCAAATTAAGGATACGGAAAGAATCATATGGATGAATAATTATTTTGCAAGGAGCTTCCGAGACGGTCTACATCATTTCCATGGGCATGATCACAAGTTCAATGTCGACTCACACTTCATCAATGTAAAACAATTCATTTATTTCTTGCTTTGGACGATGTTGTAGCATTGAAAATTTATCTAGGGAGACTCCATAAGAGTATGACCCGTGAAAACTTTCGGGTTCTCACATATTAGGGAGGGCATAGGTTCAACCCATCAGGGTATCTTAGGAACATACACCACAAGCTTCAAGATAATTAACACAAGCTCGAAGCTAGAGCATGGTTGGCAAAAAAAAGGATACAATTTACCAAAGGCATTATGTATCAGGGGAAGAACTCACAAGGTGATTGAATATGAACAAAATTGTTGGATAATAATCCAAAAATGGATCGGGTGATCCACAACGAAGTTGATGTGAGTATCGGTACTCAATCAGAGGAGGAAAGAATGCAGAGGTATTGGATTCAAGAAACACCTGAATATTCTGATGCTTAAAATACAAAGGAATTATTATTTCCAAAACTAAGGATCAGAAGCAGACGCTCTGATCAAGGATGGATAAGTTGAAAATACTTAGTCGAACAATCAATAAAGGTTTGAATTTTCGAGAACCAACTCATGTCCGGAAGGACATCTGAGCCGGAAAGATAATTTAAACGGATCACCTGATGACTGCGTGCATACGCACACATTGAATTAATAGGCTCAAAATGGCAAAGACAAGGGATGTCAGCGAAGACTACTAGTCATATAGAATTAACCATAATGCGAGCAGGCAAGAATTTCAAGAGCAACAAGCTGCAGAGGATTTTAGGAAGATCGAAAAGTATTTCGAATAATTTTGTGAAACACATGAACAACTGGGATGAACAGACCCTCGGCAATTGTGAGGAATTATCCGTAAGGCTTCCATGCAGAAAAGAACTATAAGGCAGTAAACTCAAAGGGTTATCGAGGAAATGGAGAGTATTTCGGGGCATCTTCTAACAACAAGAGTAACGAGAAAAAGATTGTATGAATCACAAGTGCAATTAGACATCCATAGGGACTTATCGGTGGTAGGGAATTGCAAAGCCGATGAACACAATGTCTTGGAAACATCAAAAGGGTATCTTCAGAATCTTCTAGCGGAGTAGGTAATCTTCTGGTATGAGGGCTCTCCGGGAGAAGTAGTTACGAGAACCTAGAGTCAAAGTTAGTAAAGTCTTTAACCCGAAAGAGAAGAGAGATCAGAACCCATAGTATAGACAAGGAATAAAAGATCCTAATACCAGCCGATTGAGAAGTGGGCCCGTAAGCCACACAACTATGTTAGTAAAAGTTTTTCAATGACTAGACTCAACTTTGGCCAAGGAGTTGGAAAGGGGGCTACCTACAAGTAGTCGGCTCTCATACCAACTTGTGAAGCCCCAATTTCGACCGTACGCTAAACATACATGCAATGCGCACGACCAAGATTAGGGGCTCACTTATCGATATCACAACACAACACTAGACACAAATTAAAGTCATACAGCTTCATATTACAAGCCAGGGAACTCGAGGGCTCGAATATAAAGCTTGACAAACACGAGTCGGCGGAAGCAAATAATATGTGAGTAAAGACATAAGTTAAACAAGTTTTGCCTTAAGAAGGCTAGCACAAACATAACGACGGATTGAAAGAGGTGAGGCCTCCTGCCTGGGAACCTCCTATCCTATTACAGGTCGGGGCCACCTCCATGTAGTAGTAGGCTCCTGCGGTGGTGTAGTAGTTGTCTCTGACGTACTCCATCTCCGGGGATCCATCGTCTGAACACAGAATCGTGTCGAAGGGGAAAGAGGAAGCAAAGCAGCGGTGAGTACTCATCCAAAGTACTCGCAAGACTGACATCACAACTATGCTAAGTATGCATCATCATCAAGGGGTGGGGTTATATCTGGACTGACTTCACAAAGCAAGAATAAGGGGGAAGGCCTAGTCCTATCTAAGACTAGCATCTTCAGCATCTTGCAACATTAGAAGAGAGTAGACTGGTATCTCATATATAGTCATATTATTGTAGCAATTTTATTTAGTAACCACACCCAGAGATTCTTCCTCGACTCCCTACGAGGAAGCAATCCCGAAGCCACATTTAAATTTAGAGTCACAATTGTAGTTGTATAAGGTCAAAGTACAACTCCAAGTCGTCCTATTACCGTGGACATGGCTATTCGAATAGATTATCATCCCTGTAGGGGTGCACCACATATTGCCCGCACGCTTGAATCACCTCCGGCCGAACACACTTTTCTGGGTCATGCCCGACCTCGGGATATCAAAACGTCGTCGCCCCACCTAGACTCAACGAAGAGGCCAGCCCGCCGGTCTAAATTCTATGTGCGCAGGGGTCATGGGCCAATCGCCCTTTGCACTTCTGCACGATGTGAGGGCGGCCGAGGTCAGTCCTAGCACCCCTTATAACAAGCGCGATGCCATTGTGGACCACTCGGGCGCGCGCCACTCCAATGCTGACGTCCGAAGAGCTTCGGCTGATACAACGACGTTGAGTACCCATAACTTCTCCCACGTGAAGGTTAGTGTGTATTAAGGCCAATGACCTAACTAAGATCAAGTACCCAACCCATTAGCATTTTATTAATGCGGGGAAAGCGCGACCCATAAAGTGCGGTCTCGTTGCCCCATCTCGAGGATGTGTGGCAAAGGCCTCTCTCACCAGTCCACGCCTCAACATCAACAAACCATGGGTACCCCTCAGGGTCGACCCATCACCAACATGTTTGTGTAACCATGTCTTAGTAACTGTGTGTATAAAACATCAAGGCGGGAACTAAGGAATCACCCTCAATGGTCCCCGCTCGATGTAACTGTCAAGGTGGACTTTAGAGGAATCACCCTCGAGGGTCCCACACTTGAGGGGTTGCACGACAGAGACATCATCGGGAATGTTGAAGGAGGAATCACCCTCGATAACCACGACCGACTAGCTACACTACAGGGCTAACATCATTAGTACTTCACGAGGTGTCACCCTCGATACTCGATAGTAGCACTGCAGAGTCATACAACTAAGGGGAGTGCGGTGATGTGAGGGGCCTGGCTTGTCGGTCAGTTGACCAAGTCTTCGAGTCGTCGGATCATCGGGTCGTCGATGAAGAAGCAGGGGCAACTGGGACTAAGGGGATCACTGGGGATTCACTAACCAACCTATACTAAGCAGTTGGTATGATCACAGGAATAGTAGTAGTTCATCAAAAACAGGCTATGCATCAGAATAGGAGCTAACTAATACAGTAGCAAAAATCTAATGAAAGAATAAGAGGGAAAGGAATAGGCGATATCGGAATGCTCAAGGGGGGTTGCTTGCCTTGCTGCTCTATGGCAAAAGGCTGGTCGTCAGGGGCGTAGTCATACTCGGCAACAACGTCAGTCTCGGAGTCTATAGGTAAGAAGAGGGGGGAACAATAAATACAATCAAACAGATGCAACACGATGCATGACATGGAAATATGCACTAATGCAGTACTACACATGTCACACGGAGCGGGAGAATATCGGACGATATTTCTCGAGTCTGTGGATTTATTGGACAAATGATCCAGAAGGAAAATTTCCATGTTCATCATGCTAGGAGCATGTGACAACTCAATGAATGGCATATTTGGATGCGTGGGATTTTTCTGATCAACTTTCAGATATAAATTATTTTCATCTGAGCTACAGTTTAAAAAATATGATTTTCTAAAGTTTTTATAAATTTCTGGAATTTAAAAAATTATTATTAATTCGAAAATTGCTTTATGACATCATCACTACATCAGCAGTCAACTCTGGCTGACCAGAGTCAAACCTGACATGTGGGGGCCACATGTCATAGACTCAGGGTTAATTCATTATAATTTAAACTAAACAGAGATTAAATTAGCAGTGGGGGCCACATGTCAGTGACAGATTAGGGTTAAACTAATTTTCCTAATTAATCCAATTAGTTAATTAGGCAGCTGACAGGGGGACCCACCTGTCATACATATAGGGGTGATGGGCCCCACTAGTCAGTGGCTGGTCAAAGCCCAGTCAGCAGTTAACCCGGTCAACGGGTCAACAGCGACTGCGGGGCCTAGCTGCCAGTGACCCTGGCAGTGGCCCCGACCTAACCACATGGGCGGCGGTGCTGGCCAGCCACCGGAGTAACTTTGGCGAGTACCCGAAACGGTGGCCGGGCTCGGAAATCGTCTATGGGCGGCCATTTGGCGCGCGATTGGTCACGTTCAAACGAGGAGAGAAGGTCGCGTTGATTGGTGGCCGCGGCGTTGCCGGAGTTGGTCAAAAACGATGCCGGCGACGAGCGGAGGCGGCGGCATGTACGAGAGCTGAATCAAAAACGACGCTACGCCGTGCAACAGCTCGCATGGATGGGCCAGGCGGGCTCTATGCGTTGCGGTGAGTACAATGCGCACGAGCCCGAAAACATTTGGTCGTCAGAGCCACGCCGTCGCCGAGCTCAGGCGGAGCGGCGTTTGGGCACGTCTGGGAGGGGGAGCTACAACGGCGGAAAGGACCAGAGAGGAGAGGTGAAAGGAGCAGGAGCTCACAACGGTCCTACAGGTGGGCTTAGTGGGCTCAGGGAGGGCTCGGAGTAGCCGGAACCGTCGACGACATGCGGCGGCGATCCATGGAGGAAGGAGCTTCGGGTCGTCGGTGCAGGGGCTCCGGGGCTCGTGCGTGTGGTCGAGGAGGACGAGGCGGTCGTGGCGGAGCTCGCGGGCGCGATCTCAAGTGGCGGGGAGGCCGCAGAGCGCGTGGGCAATAGCAGTCATGGCGACGGCAGCGTGGGCTCGAGCAGGGGAAGAACAACGAGCGAGAGAGGGAGGGGGCAGGTGAGATCTAGGGTTCAGGGGGAGCGAGAGGGAGGGGGATGCCTCCAATGGTGGTCTTATCCCCTCGGTGTCGCCGGCGAGCTTGTGCGGCGGCGACGAGCATGGTCGGCGCTCTGTAGCGACCGGGCAATCGCTACAGGAGAAGGAGGACGACGCACGGGGTGGGCTGGTTGGGTTGGGCCGGTTGGGGCCGGACCAGTGGGGAAGGGGGGGTTCCCCCTTTTTTATTTTTTTTTATTCCTGTTTTTTTGTTAATTGTAATTTCTTTTTTAATTATTTTTAGCCTCTAAGTTCTTTAGCAAAAATGTGCAGTAGGGCCCATCAAATAGGTTGCAATATTAGGAGGGGCAACACCAAGTTTGAGCAGTTTTTTCAAAACTGTTTGAATTTTCCATAGGATTACATAGCATTTTTAAAATTCAAATTGGCTCTGTTTTGAAGCTGGGGTCCACACCAACATCAAGGTGATGTTGTTTTCCTTAACAATATTAGTTTTGAGATTTTTAACAAGTGTGCAACAATTCTCTTATGCTTTTTGCAACTTTATTTTATCACATAACAATTCCATGGGCTTTTTGAAGTGGAATTTGAATGAGCTTTTATTCAAGATTGATCACACATGGATTAGCAAAAGCATTAGCATAATCCTGGCCATCACTGTAGCTGAATTACAATGTTCACTGTTGCAGAAATCTAGGGTGTCACAGTTTGACTACTCACTGATCTTCACTTATATGTTTTGGAGTAGTTTTGTCATTTGCTCTCGTGCTTCACTTATATCCTTTGAGTAAATGGTTGAATGAATTGAATATCATAAATCTAAAATTATAGATGTTTTATATGCTTATCCCATGGGGATTAATGACTTCACATATAAGAAGTATAGGTGGTAAAATTTATTGAAAATTAGCAAACACCGCATTGGTCACTTGAAACATTCATGAAAAAATATTGAAGGAAGAGAGATTCCACATATAAATATACTATCTTGGACATCTTCTATGATTGTGATTACCCATTAATTATTTCCAAACTTGAGCAAATTAGTTGAAGTTGGACAAGGAAGACAACGTAATGAGTTATGCTTGGGTATATTTGTATAGAAGTTATATTGTTATGGATCCTCCAACATGTGGTGCTTGCTTCCACCTCATACTAGCCAAAACATCCGCACCAAGTAGAAATACTACTTGTGCATCCAAACACCCTTAATCCCAAAGTTGTTCCATATGAGTCCACCATACCTACCTATATGCGGTATTTACCTGTCGTTCCAAGTAAATTTGCATGTGCCAAACTCTAAACCTTCAAATAATATTTTGTTTTGTATGCCCGAATCGCTCATATAATGACTAGGGGTTGTCAGTATCTTCCATGCTAGGTGGGTTATTCTTCTGATATGTGTTGATTCACTATCATTCACGAGAAAGTGGCTGGTAATAGGGATTCCCAGTCCCGAAATCAAAAGAAAAAATGCAAATAATTAAACAAAACTCCCCAGGAATGTTGTTGGTATGGACGGTACCCGTGGATTCGGCTCGCCATGGAGTGTGATTTATTGGTGGGGGGGAGTAAAAACTTTACCACTCTGTTTGGGAACCGCCTATATGTATCTAGCATGGAAGATACCGAGATCTCTCGATTGTTATGGTGACAATAAAAGCATACCGCTCAAAATTATTATTCATCTTTGTTTTAATAGCTCGAGCTCTGGCACCTCTGCAAATCAATGATTCCCTCTACGAAGGGCCTATCTTTTACTTTCTAGTACTTACCTTTATGCAAGAGTCATGGTGATCTTCACCACTTCCTATATTTCGCCTCTTTCTCTTGGCAAGCGGCATGTGTTGGGGAAAGATCCAAGCATATATGGCCATTCAAATATATTTGATCATGAATTATTATTGTTGACAATTATCTATATGATAAATAAGTTGGGAGGCGAAACATTAAGCCCCTATCTTTCACTGTGTTCGATGGATGCTATTTGTTCTAAAAATATGCTTTGAGTGCTAGCAATCATGGAAGACTATATGGTAGTTGAGTATGTGGAATTTGCTAAATCAAAGCTCTTACATAGACCCTTCTTGAAAATAAGATGAATTGCAATTGTTTGGTGACTGAAAGCATAGTTTGTTAGTCTATACTTTAACACGTGGATAGCTTGTTATTCCATCATGAGAAGTTTTATGAGATGAGCTATTGTTTATTTTACATAATGATGCTAGAAAAAGTGATTGGAATTATCATTGATCAAACTTGTGCACTTGCTAGCATTCACACTTCATAAATTATTTCTTTTATCATTTACCTACTCGAGGACGAGCAGGAATTAAGCTTGGGGATGTTGATACGTCTCCAACGTATCTATAAATTATGAATTATTCATGCCATGTTTACAATAATTCTATATGATTTTGGTATGATTTTATTAGAACTAACCCGGACTGATGCTGTTTTCAGCAAAATTACCGTGGTGTTGTTTTTGTGCAGAAATAAAAGTTCTCGGAATGAGCTGAAAATTTACGGAGAATATTTTTGGAAAATACAAAAAATACTGGAGCGAAGAGTCACCAGAGAGGAAGGTCGAGGAAGCCACAAGCCACAGGGGCGCCCCCCCTAGGATGCGTCCCCTGGCTTGTGACTTCCTCGGGAACCTTCTGGACGTGGGACCGACGCCAAAAATTCCTATAAATACTAAAAAACCCACAAAGAAACCTAGATCGAGAGTTCCACCACTACAAACCTCCAGAGCCACAAAAAACCAATCGGGAGCCCGTTCTGGCACCGTGCTGGAGGGGGAAACCATCACCGGAGGCCATCTTCATCATCTCGACACTCTCCATGACGAGGAGGGAGTAGTTCACCCTCGGGCTAAGGGTATGTACCAGTAGCTATCTGTTTGATCTCTCTCTTGTGTTCTTGAGATGGCACGATCTTGATGTACCGTGAGCCTTATTGATATAGATGAATCATATGGAGTTTTCCCCTCTCTATCTTGTTGTGATGAATTGAGTGTTCTCTTTGAAGTTTTCTTATCAGATTGAGTCTTTAAGGATTTGAGAAACACTTGATGTATGTCTTGCGATGCGATATCTGTGGTGACAATGGGATGTTCTATTGATCCACTTGATGTATGTTTTGGTGATCAACTTGCGGGTTTCGTGACCTTGGGAATCTATGCATAGGGGTTGGCGCACGTTTTTGTGTTGACTTTCCGGTAGAAACTTTGGGGCACTCTTTGAAGTTCTTTGTATTGGATTGAACATGATGAATCTGAAATTATGTGATGCATATCATATAATCAAGCCCATGGGTACTTGTGGTGACATTGGAGTATCTAGGTGACATTAGGTTTTTGGTTGATGTGTATCTTAAGTTGTTATGTTAGTACGAACTCTAGGGCTGTTTGTGACACTTATAGGGATAGCTCATAAGATTGATAGGAAAATATAACTTTGAGGTGGTTTCGTACCCTACAATAATTTCTTCATTAGTTCTCCGCTATTTGTGACTTTGGAGTGAACTCCTTGTCACGTGTGAGAGATTTAAATATGATTCAACTATGTTAGTATTGTTGAGAGAACTTGCACTAGTGAAAGTATGGACCCTAAGCCTTGTTTCCAAGCATTTATACCACGTTTTGCTCGTTGTTTACTTTTTGTTACCTTGCTCTTTTTATATTTTCAGATTACAAAAACCTATATCTACCATCCATATTGCACTTGTATCACCATCTCTTTGCCGAACTAGTGCACCTATACAATTTACCATTGCATTGGGTGTGTTGGGGACACAAGAGACTCTTTGTTATTTGGTTGCAGGGTTTTTTGAGAGAGACCATCTTCATCCTACACCTCCCATGGATTGATAAACCTTAGGTCATCCACTTGAGGGAAAATTGCCGATGTCCTACAAAACTCTACGCTTGGAGGCCCAACACGAGTCTATAAGAAGAAGGTTGTGTAGTAGACATCAGAGACTGGTTCCATCGATAGACGTGTAACTTCGTTGCACAAAGATGGCTGGCGGGTGTTTGTCTCTCCTACTCTTGTTGGATCGGATTCGAAAAAGGCGGTCCTTGAGAAGGTTGAATAGCAATTTATGTATCACCATTGTGGTTTTGCGTAGGTGAGAATTGTTCTTGCTAGATACTCGTAGCAGCCACGTAAAACTTGCAACAACAATTAGAGGACGTCTAACTAGTTTTGCAGGGTATGCTTACATGATGAGATATATTTGATGTATGAGATGATCGTGTTTTGTATAGAATATCACTTGCATGTTGATGAGTACGGCAACCGGTAGGATCCATAGTGTTGTCTTTAATTATTTTCGTCGTTTTGCTTTGTTTTATCACTATGAGTTAGCAATAGTCATGGAAGCAACAGTCAGCGCGACAACTCTGATAGCGACACATTGATGGAGATCAAGATGATGGAGATCATGGTGGCATGCCGATGACGATGAAGATCATGCCGGTGCTTTGAAGATGGAGATCAAAAGAAAAAGTTCATGGCCATATCATGTCACTTATGATTTGCATGTGATGTTAATCCTTTTATGCACCTTGTTTTTCTTAGGACGACGGTAGCATTATAAGGTGATCCCTCACTTAAATTTCAAGATTAATTGTGTTCTCCCCGAGTGTGCAGCATTGCGAAAGTTTGTCGTGTGGAGACACCACGTGATGATCACGTGTGATAGACTCTACATTCACATACAACGGGTGCAAGCCAATGTTACACGTGTGGAACACTCGGGTTAAACTTGACGAGCCTAGCATGTACAGACATGGCCTCGGAACACAAGAGACCGAAAAGTCGACCATGAGTCATTTAGTAGATATGATCAACATGATGATGTTCACCATTGAAACCACCTTAACTCACGTGATGATCAGACTTGAGTTGGTGAATATGGATCATGTATCACTCAGATGACCTGAGGGATGTCAATTTGAGTGGGAGCTTTAGTGATTTCATTAACTAAACTCATTATCTTGAACAATAGTCTTAGTAACCTTTGCTTATTTATGTTGTAGATCAATGGCTCGTGCAGTAGCACCCCTGAATTTTAATGCATTCCTAGAGAAAGCTAAGTTGAAAGATGATGGAAGTAACTTTGTTGACTGGGCCCGTAATCTAAGGATTATCCTCACGGCTTCCCAGAAGGCTTATGTCCTTGATGCACCGCTTGGTGACCCACCCCTCCCGTGTCATCCGAAGACGTTAAGAATGCTTGGGAGGCACGTTCTGGAGATTACTCAGTAGTTCAATGTACAATGTTGTATGGCTTAGAACCAAGACTTGGAGTTTATCTTTAAGAAGAATGCCCAGATTGAGAGGTATGAGACCTCCGATAAGTTCTATGCTTGTAAGACGGAGGAGAACGGGTCTATCAGTGAACATATACTCAGAATGTCTGGGTATTCCACTTGTCTGGCTAAATTGGGGATGCCCCTTCCGGCAGAGCCGATCACTGACAGAGTTCTTCAATCATTTCCACCTATCTACAAGAGCTTCGTGTTGAACTATAACATGCACGGGATGAACAAGTCAGTCGCCGAGCTATTTGCGATGTTAAAAGCCGCCGAGTCTGAGATTCAAAAGGAGCATCAAGTGTTGATGGTCAATAAAACCACTAGTTTCAATAAGAACGGCAAGGGTAAGAAGGGTAACTCCGAGAAGAGTGGCAAAACAGTTGCTCCTCCCATGAAGAAACCCAAGGCTGGACCCAAGCCAGAAACTGAGTGCTTTCATTCCAAGGGAACAAGTCACTAGAAGCGGAACTGCCCCAAGTATCTGGCAGACAAGAAGGCGGCCAACAACAAACAAGGTATATATGATATACATGTTGTGGTGCCTGGGTATTTGATACCGGTTCGGTTGCTCACATTTGAAACTCAAAGCAAGACCTACGGAATAGATGGAGGCTGACTAAGGACGAAGTGACGATGTGCATGGGAAATGGTTCCAAGGTTGATGTGATTTCGTCGGCACGCTCGCTCTTCGACTAGCATTGGGATTAGTGATGAACCTGAATAATTGTTATTTAGTGTCTGCGTTAAGCATGAACATTATATCTGGATCTTGTTTATTGCGAGACGGTTACTTGTTTAAATCTGAGAATAATGGTTGTTCTATTTATAGGAGTAATATCTTTTATGGTCATGCACCCAATGTGAGGGGTTTATTCTTATTGAATCTCGATAGTGATGATACACATGTTCATAACATTGATGCCAAAAGATGTAGAGTTGATAATGATAGTACCACTTTCTTATGGAACTGCCATTTAGGTCATATTAGTGTAAAACGCATGAAGAAGTTGCATGCTGGTGGACTTTTGGAGTCACTTGATTTTGAATCACATGACACATGTGAACCATGCCTCATCGGCAAGATGACTAAAACGTTGTTCTATGGAACAATGGAAAGTGCAAGTGACTTGTTGGAAATCATACATACTGATGTGTGCGGTCCAATGAGCATTGATGCACGCGATGGATATCGTTATTTTCTCACCTTCACTGATGACTTAAGTAGATATGGGTATATTTACTTAATGAAACACAAGCCTAAAACGTTTGAAAAGTTCAAGCAATTTCAAAGTGAAGTTGAGAATCACCGTAACAAGAAGATTAAATTCCTATGATCTGATCGAGGAGGAGAATATCTGAGTTATGGACAGTGTGGAATTGTTTCACAATTGACACTGCCTGGAACACCACTGCGTAATGGTGTGTCCGAACGTCGTAATCGAACCTTATTAGATATGGTGTGTTCTATGATGTCTCTTGCCGATTTTCCACTATCGTTTTGGGGTTATGCATTAGAGACAGTTGCATTCACTTCAAATAGGGCACCATTAAAATCCGTTGAGACAACGCCATATGAATTGTGGTTTGCAATAAGCCAAAGTTGTCGTTTCTTAAAGTTTGGGGATGTGATGCTTATGTCAAAAAGCTTCATCCTGAAAAGCTAGAACCCAAAGCGGAGAAATGCGTCTTCATAGGATACCCAAAAGAGACAGTTGGGTATTGTCGTGGATTTGTCATGGTAGATGTCCGGGTGAACGTACTTAGGTTCGGGGCGATCGCAACTATGTGGCGGCTTGAGAGGGGTTAGTCGGAATCGAGAGATGCGGAGTTTTACCCAGGTTCGGCCCCTCCGATGGAGGTAAAATCCTACATCCTGCTTTTCTGGTATTGATGATGAAGAAGATCTCTCGGTTGCAAGCGTGTTGTTTTGCTACATCTAATCACGAGAGTCTCTAATCTCTTGTCTGTCTAAGACCTGTCTATTGAGACGTCTACAAACTTGACCCTCTCGAGGTGACCCGCCCCTCCTTATATAAGCTGAAGGGGCGGCTTACATGTAGAGTCTGAGTCAGATTGTGACTTCCTATTACAACTTCCCATCATGGGCTTCTCTTCATGGGCTTCTAAGTCACCGGGCGGCTTACGCTGGGCGGCTTATACTGGAGACTCATCTTCAGGGGCTTACAACCGGAGAGTCATCCGGGGACTCACCGGAGGGTCATCCGAGGACTCATAGCCGGAGGGTCATCCGGGGACTCACCGGAGGGTCATCCGGGGACTCACCGAAGCGTCATCCGGGGACTCACAACCGGAGGGTCATCCGGGAACTCACCGGAGGGTCATCCGGGGACTCACAACCGGAGAGTCATCTTCAAGCCGGGTCATAGCTATCTTCAGGTTATAAATGTCTCCCGGGTCATACCGCGGGGTATATCCCCAACATTAGCCCCCAGGTTAGCTTGAATTTATTCATGGTAACCTCCTGAAATGAGAATAGTAAATATGTTAAGTGGCCGGCTTTCTCCTTTGGTCGGCTTATGAAATGGCTCCTCAGAAATCCAGGTCTTTTCTGCATATGAATGAGCCTTCTTGAAAGTCGTCTTGCTTATCAGTGTTCTTTGAAAAATATTGGGAATAGAGTACCCATATGCCATGGAGATGGCTTCCAATACTTGGTCTTGATGAAAATATTGAAAATAAAAAATCCTCATGACGTAGATCCGGACTGCCATTGTTGTGAAGCAGGGCGGCTTATATTAACTCTGGCGGGTCATGATCCTTTGATAATGATGGGTCATGAATGTTCGTGGCGCTGGGTCTAACAACTGAACTCCATAATTAACATCTTGAGAATTCTCCTCAAAGTTTTTCATATGTCCATATTACCCGTAGCCCCCAAGCACCGAGATTATCCATGATAACTTGGTGCTTTGCAATAATATCTTGGACTATAGCCCCAAGTGCCGGGTTGTCTTGCCTGCAGCAACCTGGGACTGGTAATTGCCTTATACTTTATAAAGCTTCAGCGGGTGTAGCCCCCAAGGGCCGGCTCATCAGTATGTGATGGGCCGGGTCTTCAATTTGAACCATATAATATGTTTAAATAGCTGAATACTGTAGCCCCCAAGTGCCGGGTCGCACGCCTAGGGCGACTAGGGACTTTAGAAAATTTGACCTGAGCGGTGTAGCCCCCAAGGGCCGGTCCAGTAAGAATTACGGGGCCGGGACTTAGAAAAATATAGAAAGGCCGGCATGTCTTCTTGAGATAATAGGGTCTTGCTGACAATGTAATGATTTGAAAATTGGCTTGCATTATCCCCCAAGTGCCTTGGTGCATGCTTGTAGTGATATGGGACTTGCATATTTGATATAAATTGTATTTGAATGATGTAGCCCCCAAGTGCCATGGTGCATGCTTGAAGCGACATGGGACTTGCATATTTGATATAAATTGTATTTGAATGATGTAGCCCCCAAGTGCCGGGTTGTTTGCCCGCGGCGACTCGGGACTATGTAAGAATAATATGACTCACCACAATTTGTCGAATGAGTCTTTGACCGTGGTTGTAATACAGCCCGGAATGAATATCCTGAAATAATTCCTTTGTCTTTGACATGAAATCCATGCTCGTGGTTGCGGTGCAACCCGGCAAATATATGTTGGAGAAATCCATGAGTGTTGTAGATTACTACAGAGCACATTTGAAGAAATCTGAGAACCAGTCAATTAGATGACACGACATTATATCTGACAGGGGGCTCTTCAAATGAATTCTCCGAGCTGGTTTGAAAACCCCAATCATTTAGTATTGGTTATGATGAACCATGAAAATCCAGCCAAGTTGGCTATTAAAGATCCATTTGTTCTTGCAGAATACTTAACGGTGACTCATCTTAAGAGATAAGACCTGCAAAAATAGACAAGATAGAATATGTTCTGTATTGCCGTAAGGGCGGCTTGAAAAAGCACAACCCGGAGATGTTATATCTTTCATAACATTGCTCCTTCTTTCACAATCTTTCTTTGACCCGGCTTGAGAAGTTGGCATGACATGTGAATATGATGAAATGTATGATGCAATGTATGATGCTATATATGATGCAATGTATGCAACATTTTTGGCTTGAGAGCCGACCGATAGGGTCTGATAAGCTACACCCGGAGGGTGGGAAGCCCCCTGGACGATCATGTTGACTTGTCAACATTTTTGGCTTGAGAGCCGGCTGATAGGGTTTGATAAGCTACACCCGGAGGGTGGGAAGCCCCCTGGACGGCTATGTTGACTTGTCAACATTTTTGGCTTAAGAGCCGGCTGATAGGGTTTGATAAGCTACATCCGGAGGGTGGGAAGCCCCCTAGACAACCAAGTTGACTTGTCAACTTTTTGGCTTTAAAAGTCGGCCGATAGGATCTGATAAGCTACACCCGGAGGGTGGGAAGCCCCCTGGATGGCTATGTTGACTTGTCAACATTTTTGGCTTAAGAGCCGGCTAATAGGGTTTGATAAGCTACACCCGGAGGGTGGGAAGCCCCCTAGACAACCAAGTTGACTTGTCAACTTTTTGGCTTTAAAAGCCGGCCGATAGGGTCTGATAAGCTACACCCGGAGGGTGGGAAGCCCCCTGGACGGCCATGTCGATGATATCAACTTGTGCACCATCTTGTAAGTCGCTATCTTGTAAGCCACCAATTTTTTGAAGAAATGATAGAAACTCCGAGTGACTTTATGATGATCCGATAGATCCGGGTACCCATGTTTGAATGGTGCATCATGGTGACTCGTCCTCTTGGGCAACTTTTAATTCTTCCGCCAATAATGTAATAGCCCCAAGATTGGGCTAACTTTGCAATGACCCGGGGTTCTCGTTGAAAATGACCAAATGTGTCTTGCCATATCTGTAGCCCCCGAGTCTTAAGCTAACTCAAAGAGGCGGCTTGAGAATCTCCACTGAAGGTTGGCCGTGGCGGGTTATAGATGATCCCGTATGATTTGCTTCAATAATCCGGTCAATGGTTCATCCCGGCTGGTTGTTGAAGTGAACCAAGCTGTAATGGCGGAGACTTGTGCACCTATCCGTTGGGCGGCTCGTATCGACAAGCACCGCACTAATATCTTGATGTAAAGCAGACTGTGGGCGGCGTCTTGCGTGCGTCCGTTGGGTGGCACATATAGGCGAGTACTGTACCGATATGTTGATGTAGATCAAACCATGGGCGGCGTCTTGCACGCGTCTGCTGTACAGGCAAGCACTGCACCGATATGTTGTAGATTGTATCACAAGGCGGCGATTCAGAACCATCCGTTGGGCGGCTCATACTGGTGTATGCGGCCCCTGACGTGTTGATGTAGACGTAGAAGTCAGCCGCGACATTGTAAGCCGGTACTGTTGTGAAAAACGCCACGGCGTTGTAAGTCGGCGCGGATGGTGAGAGACGGCCATGGCGTTGTAAGCGGGCGAGGTGGCGAGAGACGGCCACGGTGTTGTAAGCCGACACGGATGACGAGAGACGGCCACGGCGTTGTAAGCCTGCGCGGTGGCGAGAGACGGCCACGGCGTTGTAAGCCGATGCGGATGGCGAGAGACGGCCATGGCGTTGTAAGTCGGCACGGATGGCAAGTCGGTCGTGGTGTTTGTTGGTGAAAACCATATGGCGGGTACGGCGGCTTGCCGTGTCCATTGGGCGGCTCACGCACATCCGTTGGTCGGACGAACAAGTAGGCGCTTCCCCGGCGTGTTGATGTAAAAGTGGGCTTCCCCATTGGCATTGTAAGCTGGCGCGGACATGTGAGTCGCCCGCGGCGTTGCCAGCACGAACGATGAGTCGCCTGTGGTATTGGAAACCAGTACGGACGGTAAGTCGCCATGGCATTGTTAAGCCGGCATGGACGGCGAGTCGTCGTGGCGTTGTTAAGCTGGCGCAGTCGGTGATTCGACCATGGCACTTGTTGATGAAAACTACACCGTGGATGCAGCGGCCTGCCGCACTCATTGGGCGGCTCATATTGGCGAGTGAGCGCGGTACCGACAAGTTGAAGTAGACCAGGCCGTGGGGGCGGCTCATAAGCGTCCGCTGAGCACTATGACACAAAGATGATGGCATGCGCTCCATCTCCATGGTATAATGCCACATGAATAATTGTCCTGATTCAAGCGATTCAAGGCGAGGTAAGTCCGTAGCCACGGGTCTAGCGCAGCGGTGGCAACAGCGGGTCCCTAGCGGCGACTCGCAGTGGGGAAAAGCCACGGCGGCGGGTCCCGAGCGGTGGCGGCAACTCGTGGCGGCTCGTGGTGCGAGCTGGCGGCCCGCGGGCGCAACAGCGGTAGAATTAGCGAGAGAGGCAGAGGGAGCCGGAGGCGAGAGGAAAACGCGGCGGAGCGCATCAGCAGCCGGCGGCGATAAGAGGCCGCGAAGAGAGCCAGAGGCGAGAGGAAAAGAACCGCGGCGGGGCGCCGCAGCGGTCGGCGGCTCAATGTGACCCCTACATCTCGGAGTAGGCTGGCGACTTACTATGGACCCAGTGGCTCAACGCAGCAGGGGCGGCGGCTTGGTTGCAAAAGCGGGGTACGGATGGCCTGCTAAAAGCCAAGCGACGACGGCTTGCAGGCAGAGCCGACGACCACAGTAGAGGAGAGAGCCGACTTGGCCAGGCCGGCGATTCGAGGGCACAGCGGTGGAGGCCGAGTCCGTGCTTGTATCTTCTTCCGGGTCAAAGTAGAGGTCTGCCCAATCATGATAGGCCCAGCTATATATATATATATATATATATATATATATATATTCAATCTCCGATTTGATTTGGCCTTGCTACTGACGATGGCTTCGGTTGGTGTTGCTTCCAAACGTAGTTTCGACGAGTCGCCGCCAGGTTGACGAAGATTGAACCCATCAAAAAACTTAAATCCTTACACATGTAGATCCTTTTCAGACGGCTCTTGCAGCAATGGTGGGTCAAGACCTCTCGATCCCTAATGGATCCCTTCAAGAACAATACCACCGTGCGAGGCCCCACGGTGGGCGCCAACTGTCGTGGATTTGTCACGACAGATGTCCGGGTGAACGGACTTAGGTTCGGGGCGATCGCAACTATGTGGCGGCTTGAGAGGGGTTAGTCGGAATCGAGAGACGTGGAGTTTTACCCAGGTTCGGCCCCTCCGATGGAGGTAAAAGCCTACATCCTGCTTGTCTAGTATTGATGATGATGAAGATCTCTCGGTTACAAGGGTGCTGTTTTGGTACCTCTAATCACGAGAGTCTCTAATCTCTTGTCTGTCTAAGACCTGTCTATTGAGATGTCTAAAAACTTGACCCTCTCAGGGTGACCCGCCCCTCCTTATATAAGCTGAAGGGGCGGCTTACATGTAGAGTCTGCGTCGGATTGTGACTTCCTATTACAACTTCCCATCGTGGGCTTCTGAGTCACCGGGCGGCTTACACAGGGCGGCTTATACCAGAGACTTGTCTTCAGGGACTCATCTTCAGGGGCTTACAATCGGAGAGTCATCCGGGGACTCACCGGAGGGTCATCCGGGGACTCACAGCCAGAGGGTCATCCGGGAACTCACCGGAGGGTCATCCGGGGACTCACAACCGGAGGGTCATCCGGGGACTCACCGGAGGGTCATTCGGGGACTCACAACCGGAGAGTCATCTTCAAGTCGGGTCATAGCTATCTCCGGGTTATAACTGTCTCCGGGTCATACCATGGAGTATATCCCCGACAGGTATGCCTTCTATCTCAGATCCGAAGGCAAAGTGTTTATCGCTAAAAATGGAACATTTCTTGAGAAAGAGTTTCTCTCGAAAGAATTGAGTGGGAGGAAGATAGAACTTGATGAGGTTGTTGAACCTTTGTTTCAACGAGAGAGTAGTGCAGCACAGAAAGATGTTTCTGTGGAGCCAATGACAGTTGAAGAGGAAGTTAATGATGATGATCATGAAACTTAGGATCAAGTTGCTATTGAACCTCGTAGCTCGACAAGGGCGTGTGCTGCTCCCTAGTGGTACGACAACCCTGTCTTAGAGGTCATATTGTTAGACAACAATGAACCTACAAGCTATGGAGAAGCGATGATGGACCTGGATTCTGAGAAATTGTTAGAGGCCATGAAATTCGAGATGGGATCCATGTATGAAAAGAAAGTATGGACTTTGGAAGTATTACCTGAAGGGCGAAAGGCCATTCAGAACAAATGGATCTTTAAGAGGAAGACGGACGAGGACGGTAATGTCACTATCTATAAAGCTTGACTTGTGGCAAATGGTTTTTCACAAGTTCAAGGAGTTGACTACAATGATACCTTCTCACCCGTAGAGATGCTTAAGTCCATCAGAATCATGTTAGCAATAGCTACATATTTTGACTATGAAATTTGGCAGATGGATGTCAAAACAACGTTCCTTAATGGTTTCCTTAAGGAAGAGTTGTACATGATACAACTAGAAGATTTTGTCAATCCAGAGAATGCTGACAAACTTTGCAAACTCCATCGATCCATTTATGGACTGGTGCAACCATCTCGGAGTTGGAATCTGCGCTTTGATGAGGTGATCAAAGCGTTCGGGTTTATACAAGTTTACGGAGAAGCTTGTATTTACAAGGAAGTAAGTGGGAGCTCTATAGCGTTTCTAATATTATATGTGGATGACATATTGTTGATTGGAAACAAGCGTGAAGGAATATTTGAACAAGATTTTTTCAATTAAGGACCTAGGAAAAGTTGCTTTCATATTAGGCATTAAGATCTATAGAGATAGATCGAGACACTTAATAGGACTTTCACATAGCACATACCTTGATAAAGTTTTAAAGAAGTTCAAGAGGGATCAATCCAAGCAGGGGTTCTTGCCTGTGTTACAAGGTGTGAAGTTGAGTAAGACCCAATGCCCAGTGACTGCAGAGGATATTGAGAAGATGAGTGTCATCCCCTATGCTTCAGCCATAGGCTCTATCATGTATGTTATGTTGTGCACAAGACTCGATGTTAGCCTTGCCATAAGTATGGTCGAAAGGTTTCAAAGTGATCCGGGAATGGAGCATTGGACGGCGGTCAAGAATACCCTTAAGTACCTGAAAAGGACTAAGGAAATGTTTCTCATTTATGGAGGTGATCAAGAGCTCGTCGTAAAGGGTTACGTCGATGCAAGCTTTCACACTGATCCGGATGACTCTAAGTCGCAAACCGGATATGTATTTATTCTCAATGGGGGAGCGGTAAGTTGGTGCAGTTCCAAGCAGAGCGTGGTAGCCGATTCTACATGCGAAGCGGAGTACATCGCAGCCTCGGAGGCGGCGAAGGAAGGTGTGTAGATGAAGGAGTTCATGACAGATCTTGGAGTAGTGCCCGGTGCACTGAATCCAGTTGATCTGTTCTGTGATAACACTGGTGCCATTGCCCTAGCCAAGGAACCAAGGTTTCACAAGAGGACCAGACACATAAAGTGACGCTTCAATTCCATCCGCGAGTACATCAAGGAGGAGGATATAAATATTTGCAAAGTGCACACGTATTTGAATGTTGCATACCCGTTGACTAAACCTCTTCCAAGGGCTAAACATGATCAACACCAGAACTGTAGGGTGTTTGATTCATTAAAATGTAATCACATAGTGATGTGAGCTAGATTATTGACTCTAGTGCAAGTGGAAGACTCTTGGAAATATGCCCTAGAGGCAATAATAAGATGGTTATTATTATATCTCCTTGTTCTTGATAATTGTTTATTATCCATGCTATAATTGTATTGACTGGAAACACATTGCATGTGTGGATACATAGACAACACTTTGTCCCTAGTATGCCTCTAGAAGACTAGCTCGTTGATCAAAGATGGTAAAGGTTTCCTAGCCATTGACATGAGATGTCATTTTCTAATGGGATCACATGATTGGGAGAATGATGTGATGGACATGACCCAAACTATAAACAGAGCATATGATCGTGTCAGTTTATTGCTATAGTTTTCTGCATGTCAGGTATCGGTTCCTATGACCATGAGATCATGCAACTCACTTACACTGGAGGAGTGCCTTGTGTGTATCAAACATTGCAACGTAACTGGGTGACTATAAAGGTGCTCTATAGGTATCTCCGAGAGTGTCTGTTGAGTGGGTATGGATCAAGACTGGGATTTTTTACTCTATGTGACGGAGAGGTATCTCAGGGCCCACTCGGTAATACGACATCACAACAAGCCTTGCAAGCAATGTGACTAACGTGTTAGCCATGGGATCTTGTATTACGGAACGATTAAAGAAACTTGTTGGTAACGGGATTGAACTAGGTATACAGATACCGACGATCGAATCTCGGGCAAGTAACATACCGATAAACAAAGGGAACATCATACGGGATTAACTGAATCTTTGAAACAGCGGTTCAACCAATAAAGATCTTCGTAGAATATGTAGGAACCAAAATGGGCATCCAGGCCCCACTATTGGTTATTGACCGTAGAGGTGTCTCGGTCATGTCTACATAGTTCTCGAACCCGCATGGTCTACACACTTAAGGTTTGGTGACGTTTCAGTAGTATAGAGTTATGTATGGTGGTGATCGAAGGTTGTTCGGAGTCCTGGATGATTTCTCGGACATCACGAGGAGCTCTGGAATGGTCCGGAGGTAAAGATTGATATATACGGAGTCATGTTTTGGTCATCGAAAAAGTTTCGGGCTTATCGGTAGTGTACCGGGAGTGCCGGGAGGGTACCGGGGGAACATCGGAAGGGGTGTCACGACCCAAGGGGCCACATGGGCTGTGGGAGGAGTCAAACCAGCCCCTAGTGGGCTGACTGAATCCCCCACTAAAGGCCCATGCGGCTAAGGGGAAGAGACCCAAAGGTGGAAGAGGTGGAAGACTTTTCCAAGTGGGAGAGAAGGAGTCATAATCCTACTATGATTGGAGGAGGACTCCTCCTCTCCCCACTTCGGCCGAAGCGAAGGGCTGGCCCCTTGGGGCCAAGCCTCATCCCTTCCTCCTCCTATATATACTAGAGATTTTGAGGGTTTTAGACATAGAAATCAGCCACGTGCTACCCTCTCCTCTAGATCGTAGTTTCTCCTCTAGATCGTTTTCAGCGGTGCTTAGGCGAAGCCCTGCTGGAATAGGTCCACCATCATCGCCACAATGCCGTCACGTTGCCGGAAAACTCATATACCTCTCCGCTCCCTCTTGCTGGATCAAGAAGACGGAGATCGTCATCGATCTATACGTGTGCTGAACGTGGAGGTGCCGTCTGTTCGGCGCTAGATCGGGACGGATCGTGATTGGATCGCGGGACGCTCGGCGATTTGGATCACGAAGACATTCGACTACATCAACCACGTTTCTTAATGCTTCTCGCTTAGTGATCTACAAGGGTATGTAGATCCACTCTCCCCCTCATAGATGCTCATCACCATGGATAGATCTTGCGTGTGCGTAGGAATTTTTTTGTTTCCCATGCAACGTTCCCCAACAGGGAGGGGGGGCTCAAATAGGGTGACCCTCTGTCATGGATTTGATGATAACCTGAATATGTATCCAGGAAGCATAAACTTTCACATCCGGCTGT
Organism: Hordeum marinum; assembly: GCA_022496015.1. Classification (NCBI taxonomy): domain Eukaryota; kingdom Viridiplantae; phylum Streptophyta; class Magnoliopsida; order Poales; family Poaceae; genus Hordeum; species Hordeum marinum. Next base: position 518,270,712 of record CM039673.1, read on the forward strand.
AGCATCAATAATCTGATCGATACGAGGGAGTGCAAAAGGGTCAGCCGGGCAAGCCTTGTTAAGGACCGTGTAATCTATACACATACACCAGGTGCCGTTCTTTTTGAGCACTAGCACCGGGTTAGCCAACCACTCTGGGTGAAAAACTTCCACTATAAAGCCTGCAGCCAAGAGCCGGGCAACTTCCTCCCCAATAGCTTTACGTCTCTCTTCGTTGAACCGTCATAGAAACTGTTTAATCGGTTTAAACTTCGGATCCACATTAAGGTTGTGCTCAGCGAACTCTCTCGGTACACCCGGCATGTCAGAAGGCTTCCATGCAAAGATGTCCCGATTCTCACGGATGAATTCGATGAGCGCGCTTTCCTACTTAGGATCCATGTGAGCCCCAATGATGAACTGCTTGGATGAGTCGCTCGGATTGAAATCTACTGCCTTGGTATCATCCGCTCAAAACTTGAGTGGCGGCTCAACTTCCGTAGTAGGCTTCTTCGGCGGGGTCATATCCTCCGGGTCAACGTTCTCCTTGTAGAATTTCAGCTCCTCCTGGGCACAACTAGACTCTGCATACGCCGCATCTCCTTCCTCACACTCAAGAGCCATTTTCCGATTACCGTGAACGGTAATTGTACCATTACCGTGAACGGTAATTGTACCATTTAAGCCGGGCATTTTGAGTTGTACATAAACATAGCAAGGCCTAGCCATAAATTTGGCATAAGCCGGCCTCCCAAATAGTGCATTATAGGGACTTTTGATTTTAACCACCTCAAACCACAAGGACTCCACCCTGTAATTATACTCGTCACCAAAAGCCACTTCCAAAGAAAGCCGGCCCACCGGGTATGCTGACTTACCCGGGACCACACCATGAAAGACGATGGAGGAAGGTGTAAGGTCTTTGTCAAGCAACTTCATCCGCTGGAAAGTGTCATAATAAAGGATGTTGATACTGCTGCCTCCGTCCATAAGCACCTTGTTCACCATATAGCCATTCACCTGAGGGGCCACAACTAAAGCCAGCCGGCCCGGATCATCTACCCGCGGCGGGTGATCCTCCCGGCTCCACATTATGTCATACTCAGACCATGGTAAGTACCGCGGGAGAGCCGGAGCAACTGCATTAATCGCTCGCCTCCGCAACTTCTCGTCTCGTTTACTATGACCGGTCGTGAACACGTGATACTGTCCAGAACTGAGCTGCTTTGGGTTACTCTGAAACCCGGATTGATTGCGCTGCTGTTGATTGTTGTTATTGCTGTTGTTGCCAGGATGCTGCTGGTGCCCCCTTGGTTATTCTGACCCGGATGCCCGGCTCCTAAACCGCCAGCGCCGAATCTAGCCCCTGATCCGCTGTGCCCTGAGCCGCCAGGCGGGCCACCGCCCTGGTTATTGCGCGGTTGGGAATGCTGGTTTTTGAATCTCTGCATGATAAAGCAATCACCCCATGCATGTAACGCCGACCTATCAGGCGTGTCGTGCTCTGGACAAGGCTTCTTAAGCACTTCTTCTAAATTGAAAGGACCTCTGTTCCTTTGGCGAAATGACCTGAATCTTTCGTTCCCCTTGGGATGGTTCTGTTCTGTGTTGGTGTTCGCCACTAGCTCAGACCCGCCATCAGCGTTCTTCCGTTTATTCTGATTCCCATTGTTCACAAAGCCTTTGCCTTGATTGTTCTTCTTCCCTTGATTGGCTTTCTCATCATCCGAGCCTGGATCCTTGGTGTTATCTGAGTTGGCATACTTTGTCAGGGCCGTCATGAGCTCTCCCATATCCTCACACGTGCACTTGAGCCGGCCGAGCTTCTGTTTCAGTGGAACAAAATGACAGTTCTTTTCCATAATAAGCACCGCTGAGCCGCCGTGATCTGCTCTAAAGAGTGAATAATGGTCGACACCTACCGGACCCAATGGTGGGCCGACTCATTCTCCTGTTGAACACAATGGTCCAAGTCTACAATGGTCATAGGCTGCTTACAGGTCCCCTGAAAATTCTTAATGAACTTCGCTCTCAGCTCCGCCCATGAACTTATCGTGTTAGGCGGCAGACCTTTCAACCATGTGCGAGCCGGACCCTCAAGCATCATGATGAAATATTTTGCACATACCGCCTCACTGACGTCTAGCATCTCCATGGCTAGCTCATAACTCTCAACCCACGCCTCAGGGGGTAGATCAGTTGTGTAATTCGGAACTTTTCGAGGCCCCTTAAAATCCTTCGGTAGTCGTTCACTACTTAGAGCCGGAGTTAAACATGGCACTCCTACGGCTCTGGTAGTAACTACTCCCATTGAGACAGAAAGCCCCGGCTCTGGACGGGTTGCCGCTATCTCCGCCTCTCGCCTGTTCCTCGCCCGGTCCGCGAGGGCTTGTGCATCTAGAGCCGCCTGCTCATCCTCCGGTGGTCCCCGTCGTGGACGGCTGCTGGAACACGCCAGCGACTCGTAGCGCCGGCTGAAACTTCGACTGGGGAGGGGGGTAGAGTGAACCCAGCTCCGGCTGTGAGCATATCTCTCTTGCTGGGCCATGGCCGTCTATAAGTATCCAATGGCGTTTCGCACGTCCTCCGCAAAGGGTGCTTCATCTGGGATGGGAATCATCCCAAGCCGGGTGGCCGCCGCCACCATGTTCTCTGTCGGGTTAGAGTAATGACCCGCCGGTGTCGGAAAAGCTCTAGGTGAAGTTTGGTTATGCTGGGGTGGATGAGTTGCCGGGCGTTCCATCGGGCGGCTTTCCGGCGCGCCCGCAACCCGCCCCGCACTAGGGGTATTAAACAGGTTCCTTGCTTCGTAACGTTCTGGCAGACGGGATTGATGCCTCCTTCGGTGCACCACGGCTGCTGACCTTTGTTCCAGCTCCAGATGGAAAGCATCTGCCTTGATACGCTCCGCTTCTTCCTCCATCCGGATCTTCAGCTCAGCCATCCTTTGTCGTTCCTCTGCCATATGGCCCTTGATCTGTGCCACCTCTAGATTCCGAGCTGCTTGATTATCTGGTGTTACTTCCGTGGCCATGAGAGCTGTAAGCTCGTTAATCAATTCCACTAGAACCTGAGCTGGCGGTGGCGGGCTATCACCCGCTGCGGCGGCTGCCGCAGCTGTGTCATCGGCGGCTGGAGCCGATCCTGCCATGAACACCGTCGCATGAACTGGGGGTCTCGGAGCATCCGACTCAAAGCCCTCTACCTCAGAATAGGTGTCGTAGTAGCCCCCAAGGCCACCGTTACTGAGCCGATACACTGACTCTGTCTCCCCACTGGAGGACTCATCTTCCGAGCAAACAAGAGTTCCCTGTGACCCGGACGCTTCTAGGTCCATCCCTTGAGTGAAGCCCATGAGAACATGCCTTTGACCTGGATGGGCACGGGCAGGCCGCACACCACTCGCAGATTGGAGACGCCGAGCCGGCTCGACGATGCTGGTGCAGATGTCCGGCCCGGGTGTAGATCCATCAACCTTTCCAATGAAAACCTGGATCCCGCCAAACGGAACTCGGAATCCATACTCCATAGAATCAGCATCAAGCCCCCAGCCGGCGTCGTCGATGTAGAGCCGGCCGCGGCGACTCTTGCTCATCCTTTCAACCACGTATCCCTCGAGCCCTAGGAGAGAGCCCTTTGAGAACTCAACACCACCAAGCGCTAGCCCCACGGTGGGCACCAACTGTCGTGGATTTATCACGGCAGATGTCCGGATGAACGGACTTGGATTCGAGGCCATCGCTAACGGGGTGAACTCAAAGGGGTTGATCGGGACGAAAGACACGGATTTACCCAGGTTTGGCCCCTCAAGTCGAGGTAATAGCCTACGTCCTGCTTGTGTTTTTATTACTTGCGTATCGATTACAAGGAGCTAGAAGCTTGACCTAGTTCTCGATAACCTGTCCTCTAAGTCGCCCCGGGTCTGCCTTTATATAGGAGGTCAGGACCACCGGGTTGTTACAATTGTTAACCGAGTCTTATTGTATGTCCGAGTCTCTCTCTATCTTCTTGTCCAAGCTGTCTTTGAGACGGCTTACATGCCCGGGTCTTCTCCGTCTGGGCCATCGTACGACCCACACCTTGAGCCACCTATCTTCCTGGGCCACCAGTCTTACGGCTCACCCTTGGGCCGGCTCACGAGCCAGCAACATGACCCGGAGCCTCTAGGGCGGGTCATATTGTGGGTTTATATCCCCAACACCCTCACTCACCACTTTTATTCAATTTGGTGGATGGTATTTTTACTAAAATCCTTGCCAAAGTTGTGAATCATGGTCTGATTGCTGGCTTGTTGTCTCAATTTATCCCCAGGGGGGTGATTAGTCTACAGTATGTTGATGACACCATTTTATTCTCTGACAATTCCATAGAATATGCTAGAAACTTGAAGTGGACATTGACTTGTTTTCAGAAGTTATCTGGGCTTAAAATTAATTTCCACAAACATGATCTTCACACTCTTCATGTGTTTGAGGAGATGTCTAAAGAGTTTGCTCAGATCTTTTGTTGTCAGTTTGGGGATTTCCCCTTTAAATACCTAGGTGTCCCTCTCTACTTTAAGAACTTGTGGAGGGAGGACTTGCAAGCTATCATTGATAGGATTATCAAGTGTATTGCTGTCTGGTTCGGTAGGCATCTAGCTTACAAAGGCAAACTAATTCTCTTGTCTACCTGTATTGCCAGTATACCTACTTATCTTATGTCAATCATGAAGTTCCCTAAGTGGCCTATTGATGCCATCACCTCATAGACGTCCCACTTTTGTGGGGGGGGGGATGTGGAGGAGACACATAAATACCATCTAGCTAGTTGGGGTTTGGTGACTAGGAGGAAAGAATCTGGTGGTTTGGGGATACCCAACCTGAAAGAATTTAATATGGCTTTGCTTGCTTCTTGGGGAAAAAAGTTTTATGATGGGGTAGATAAAGATTGGAAGAAAATTATCTGCTACAAGTATGTAGTGGATTAATCTAATATTCACTGGGCAAAACCAACTTTGGGATCTCCCTTTTGGAAAAGTGTGACCTCGGCTCTAGGAGCAACATTTTTTTCCTATAAATGGACTCCTCGGAATGGTGAAAGCATTGCCTTTTGGCATGATATCTGGATTGGCGGGTGTTCCCCGAAAACACTTTTTTGGGACCTGTTTGAAATCTGCGAGCAACAAGAGGGTTCTCTTGCTAAATTTTGGGATGGGAAACAATTTCAACTTTCTTTAAGAGTTGTGTAGATGCTAATTAAATGGATAGTTGGTCCAAACTGGTTGACATGGTGAAATCCTTTGATCTTTCAGTGATGTGGATGTCCCTGTTTGGACATTAGAATCCTCTGCTAAATAATCTGTGAAGTCTTTTTGTAGAATGATCAACTTTGGTGGTATATCTTCTGATATTAAGGAATGTATTTGAAAAATCAAAGTTCCTCCCAATATCCATGTCTTTCTTTGGTTAGCCTAATACAATAAATGTTTGATTGGAGACAATTAGCTAAATGTAGACATGTCGATGACCTGACATGTGTTTTTTGTAGTGAGCATGAATCCACTCAACATTTATTATTTGAATGCATTGTTGCCAAAGAAATATAGACTATCGTATCTGATGTGTGTGGTATTTCTATACCTTCCGTTTTTGCTGATCTAACTGTCCATTGGAAACAAAAGAAGCCACGAGAAGTTGTTAACATCATATCTCCTGCTACCTTGTGGGGCTTATGGCTGCTTCGGAATGAATTTGTTTTTCAGGGGAGGAGATGGCAAAATATGCGTTGTATCATGGACCCAGTGGGCTCTTTGATCGGACAGTGGAAACCCTAAACATGGATGCCGACTACTTCTCTAATGTGAACTCTGCATGTTTGGGAGTCGTGGTACTGAGAGCAATGGGGATGTCTTTTTATCTGCCTACGATTTCATACTTTTGTGTTTGAGCGTGGAGGAAGTCAAGCTTACAACGTGCCTCATGGGACTTAACACTGCTATCACTTTGCCTCAACCTACGATCCTGGATATTGGCTGCTTGTTTGTTCAGAAGTTTCTCTCTAACTCCTCTCCACAGATTTCCCTCTATTGATCTCAATCGAGGAAGGGAGGGGTGAGGTAGTCCTGGATTAAGGGGTCCTCGGGAAGCCGACCTGTGTCTTATGGGTCGGACTGTATGGGCCGCTTACCGAACATTGGATCGATCGAAGGCCATGTCTCTAGGAAGGAAGCTTCGGGAATCATGGCTTGTCCTCCATGTTTAATGTAGCAAATAGTCATGTTTATCTCTTCGGCGTGTAACTGACCATGTGTAAACCCTAGGTACCCCCGGCGTCTATGTAAGCCGAAGGGTTTTAGGTTGTAGAGATAGAACAACTCATCTAGGGTTTAGCTCTTTGATCTCGAGATAGATCGACTCTGTAACCTATACATCATTAATACAATCAAGCATGACGTAGGGTATTACCTCCATGGGAGGGCCCGAACCTGGGTAAAACCTCGTCCCCTTCGTCTCCTGTTACCACCGATTCTAGTCTCACAGCTCGGGACCCCCTACTCGAGATTCGCTGGTTTTGACATCGACAAGGGGGGAGGTCATCGAACTCATCATGATTCCAAATTGGTGAAAATCAAGAGGGGGTGAATGCAGTGATACACGAGCGTGCAAAATATCGCTTCAATGTTAAAATTGATAGGGTGTTGGTAGGTAGTGCACCGTCCTACGCGACGAGCTACTTTCTCTCTGATTGCATATATGTACGTTCGTTGCAAAGGAAGAAAAAGTTATGGTGTAAAACAATGAGAATTATATGTGCAAACACATTATCATTTTTTCGTTACAAAGAAACCGCTAATTTCTTCATCCACAAAAAACACCCGACGACGCAAAGCAAGGGTCCATAAGAAATTCATATCAATCTTACATTAATCATGAAACAATTATCATTAGTCAAGGGGATTTAATTGACCCACTCAGGCCATCAATCCATTTAATTATAGAGTAAACACTATATGTATCCATTAAGGGCATCGCAATCTAAAGAAACAACCATAGATGGAATTGCATTATGCATCATGTGCATTATTCCTGATTTAAAAAAAACGTGCATCCTTCTTTTTTAATTATGCACCTACATATCTCATGGATCCAGTTTATCCTGTCAATCCATTTAATTAGGATCTAACCGTCATAAATGGAATGCATGTTCAATGAGCCCACCAACATAGCACATATAGAGGTTTAAGTGGCCCTCTCTCTCCTTGTTTTCCGTGTGTATCATCGTGTGCCACAATCTCGCCTTTGATTGCGGCGATTTAATGTCTTCGACGGTGCAATACCCTGCTTTGATATTCATGGCAGCCCTCACACAATCTTTGGCAGTTAATTCTTTTCAGATCTTTAGACTGTAAATAGTTCCTTCTGGGTCGTGATCTAATTTTCTTGAGCTATGCATGTTCCCTCCTTTATCGAGTCTTTCTCATCGTTCTCTCTGTTTCTTGGGTCATGAGAAGGCTTGCTGATATTTCAGGCAATTTGCAAAAATATATAAATGGATGGGATTAGATGTAAAGAATCGAAGTGGTACTATTAATTGGCTAACAGACCCTCTCTTGTAACACAATTGTATGCTTAGACCAGTCGACTGGAGTCTTCATGTCGGTAGGGAGATACCGAGTTCGAATCCCAAATCGGTAGCATTTTTTTCCTGTGGCCCAATCAAAGAAAAAAAGATGTAGAGTAGGTCCCTTGGCCCACTTAGGTATTGACTCCCTACGGCCCAATAGAAAGAAGAAAAAGTTTCGTGGCATGCCCCTTACCCGCATGATTTGGATGCCCGATAAAAAAAATTATGCGTGAAGGGACAAAAATTTTAGTACCACCTCAAGGTATGGGAGAAAATAATTATATGTAGTGAACAAACCAAAAATTCAGAGAAACACAACATCCTTTATTTGTAGGTATAGACTAATACTTCTATGTAATATACACGAGTTTTCAATTTTTGACAAAAGTGTTGCAACACTATAAGCAACTAAAAAAAAAAGAAAATTGCATCCAAGTCGTCGCAAATAGGACCCCATGGATTATTTGAGAATGCAACTGAGTGCTGTCAGTGTCAGATACTATGATCTCGTCAGAGACGCTCAAGCCACCATATCCTCCCACTGCCCAACCGAGGCAAGGAGAAGAGGACCTCCCAAGGTTGAATGGAGGGCACTAAAGATATCTATTATGCTAAACTTTAGCTCTACCAACGGAGGTCGATATGACGAAAGAATAGTGATGAAGCGCCTCCAAACCAAATTCATCATCACAAAATGACCCCAGAAAAGCTATAAAGTGAACCCCCTTCCCTCTCTTCGCCTGACACCACAACAATGAAGAAATGGGCGAAAATGGGTATTCTCAGCTAGATAGAGTGCAAAGCTTATTTAACGAGCCCATATTGGTTCCGCCTTCAACATGCATCATCCACCATGAAAGATGGCCGGAAGAGGGACCTAGGAGCTCTACGACACCGCTGCTGAGCACCGGAGTGATGCCCCACCTCGACCTTACGCTAGACGCCCTAGCGGCATACACAACCCTGCTCAAACACTGTTGTAAATGATCACCTGTTAGTCTAGCTCCCCACATTTGTTCTTTTATTCATACCGTAAAAAATGAATAACCCTACAATAAATTTCGGATGGGTTGCTCTATATCCACACACAATATTTATTTTAGACATTTTTGATATTTTCAAATCAGTTTCGATTTTTGTTTGACAACATTACAGACGCAACCATACATACTCACATACATTCATTCATATGAATGTACACACACCTTATCCCTATAAGAATCTTTAAGAGACTAAATCGACATATCATCTTGAGATTTACGAAGGTTGCAAACGACTTCGTCGTCAACAGGAACGTCTCCTACTGAACGCACATAGTGGGAGGGCATAAAATAAATATAGAAAAATATGAGCACATCTAATTTTGATGTACCAAAGATTTCATTATCTTTGTAACCATCTAACTATAGATTGGTTTGCAGCGTTGAACTTTCTAAAATCGAGAAAGCACATCACATAGTCCACCTTTTTTTTTTGAAAACACAAAATGCACACTCACGTTAACACGGCTGTCATGTGACTGCGCGGTGCGGTGGCCCAACCGCCCACCGCGACGGCGGCCCAGGCACCCGCACCCACACCAACCCCCTACCGCGCGCATCCGGTCGAACACCTCGGCCGCACCCACCACCACCGCCACCCACCTCCCAAGCGCACACGCGCCGCACTCCTATATATCCCCACGCCCCCCAATCGCCACCACTCGCCGCCCACCTCCCTCTCCCCCTCTCCACTCCCCTCCTCCGCCGACGCCCCAGCCGTCGCCGCCGCAATGGACTCCGTCGCGTCGTGGGGGCTGACCCCGCTGGCGGACGCGGACCCGGACGTCTTCGACCTCATCGAGCGGGAGAAGCGGCGCCAGCGGAGCGGGATCGAGCTCATCGCCTCGGAGAACTTCACCTCCTTCGCCGTCATCGAGGCGCTCGGCTCCGCCCTCACCAACAAGTACTCTGAGGGCATGCCCGGTGCCCGCTACTACGGCGGCAACGACGTCATCGACGAGATCGAGAACCTCTGCCGCGACCGCGCCCTCGCCGCCTTCCGCCTCGACGCCGCCTCCTGGGGCGTCAACGTGCAGCCCTACTCCGGCTCGCCCGCCAACTTCGCCGCCTACACCGCGCTCCTCAACCCGCACGACCGGATCATGGGGCTCGACCTCCCCTCAGGCGGTCACCTCACCCACGGCTACTACACCGCCGGGGGCAAGAAGATCTCCGCCACCTCCATCTACTTCGAGAGCCTGCCCTACAAGGTCAGCGCCGCCAACGGCTACATCGACTACGACAAGCTCGAGGAGAAGGCCATGGACTTCCGCCCCAAGCTCATCATCTGCGGAGGCAGCGCCTACCCCAGGGACTGGGACTACGCCAGGCTCAGGGCCGTCGCCGACAAGGTCGGGGCCATGCTCCTCTGCGACATGGCGCACATCAGCGGACTGGTCGCCGCGCAGGTATAATCACCAGAAACTCACCTCCACTACTAGTTACACTCAGAAATTGGATCTTCACTTTAAGGTTGCTTGATCTTTTTTGCGACGCGATCTGGTTGTTTGGATCTTAACTATTAGCCTATTAGGTGCATACAGGACCTGGTTGTTGAGTTTTCTAGTTGTATATTATTGTCTTTTAGCAGTATGCATCTGTTAGATCTGTGCATGTTTCACGGAGTGGTTGGTGGCTTGGTGCCGCGTTGTTCTCAACAGGAAAATACTCTGCTTACCGGAAATGCTGCTAGTAGATCCTATCTAACTAACTGAGTAACATTTTGGTATCTGTTGCATACATGTGTAATATTTCTTAAAATGTTGTGTAGTAATTTCAGACAAATAACAGATCAACGAATTAACAACAATTGCTTATTCCTGATATAACATGCAGCCTAGAATGTTGCTAATAGTTCATATCTAAGTAACTAAATAGCACTTTGTATTGCTGCATAAATGTGTACAAATTTCTTGAAAGTTGAAACATTGTGTTGTATTTTCAGAAGATTGAAGAATCAATGAAAAATGTTTGTTTCTGATAGAAGAAGTGAAATTGTTTGTTATAATAAAAGCTTCATTGATAGAATTTTAAATAGATGTTTTAAAATAGTTAAAACTAAACACCGATCAACTATAGTAAAGGATTTTCTGTGCACATATATGATAACAACAAGTTTGAGCACTGATTAACCTGTGGAATGCCAGCTCTTATAATATCCTCTCATCATACATAGAACAGGTTCCGAGTCCTGATTTGACATATGGCGCAATATAAATATGATGTGCCACTTGACTCAGTTGCATATAAATATTATTTATATATATTGAATGATAAGCTGTCTGCTAGGATAACTGATGTGCATATTCCTTCTGTATGGTACTTAGTCAGAGAAATCTACATGTATGATTTTATTTTTCAGAAGTTCGTCTGAACTGTGCTTTCTTGTAAGAAAAGCACAATACTCATATCAAGTAAAATACATATAATGTATTTATGTTGATGTAATCCTATGGTATCTGAGATGCTTACTGTTTCCTTTCTTTCATCCAGGAAGCTGCAAATCCTTTTGAGTTCTGTGATGTGGTTACCACTACAACACACAAGTCTCTCCGAGGACCAAGGGCTGGCATGATCTTCTACAGGAAAGGCCCTAAGCCTGCCAAGAAGGGACAGCCTGAGGGTGCTGTGTATGACTATGAGGACAAGATCAACTTTGCAGTGTTCCCATCGCTCCAGGGTGGTCCTCACAACCACCAGATTGCTGCCCTTGCAGTCGCCCTGAAGCAAACTTTGACACCTGGATTCAAGGCCTACGCAAAGCAGGTCAAGGCCAACGCTGTTGCCGTTGGAAAGTATCTCATGAGCAAGGGCTACAAGATGGTGACTGATGGAACTGACAACCACCTTGTTCTATGGGATCTCCGCCCTCTTGGCTTGACTGGTATGCCAGTTTATTTGTGTGTGTTTATTTTCTAGCAGTCCTATTATCACTTGTTCTAATATTGGCTTATGTCTGCAGGAAACAAGGTTGAAAAGATGTGTGACCTTTGTAGCATTACATTGAACAAGAATGCCGTCTTCGGTGACAGCAGTGCATTGTCCCCAGGTGGTGTCCGCATTGGTAAGAATCACTCCGTCTGCTTTAACGTTGTAATTACATCTGCTGATACTGCAAGCCTGAAGAAATTATTACTATCTCCATCTGAAATAGATGAGTTTCTAGAATGCGTGCAGTCAAACTTCTCTCATTCGTTAAATTAGTTATTAGAAATATTTCCATATTCATAATTTGTAATTAATGAATGGAGGCTGTACTGTTTACTTCATTCATGTTGCATACATTTCAACGTGAGCAATCAGGGTCATTTTGACTTGTTATTCACCGCTGTTGACCTGATAAATTTTCTCTGAAATAGAACAAGCCCATGGTACAAACTAAATTACTTGAGCACTTTATTGGGAATTGGGAATGACCTTTTTGATCCCTTAATATAAGTAACTCTGAGAGTGAGAGTCTTCAATAATTTGAGAGATTTGTTTGTGATGGGATACCAGACACTACCCTGTATACACAAACCCTGCTATGCCTGTAGACATGGCTGAGAGGCTTTACATGACGACTGTATCATTCCAACAGTTTCATAGTTAGGGATCATGTTTTAGTTCCTACTTCTTTCGTACCACATTAACTGCAGAAGTATCGTCTGAGCAAATTCCGGCTATTGTTTTCAGGTGCTCCTGCTATGACCTCCAGGGGTCTGGTTGAGAAGGACTTCGAGCAGATCGCAGAGTTCCTCCACCAGGCAGTGACCATCTGCCTGAACATCCAGAAGGAGCACGGGAAGCTGCTCAAGGACTTCTCCAAGGGCCTGGTGAACAACAAGGACATTGAGAACCTCAAGGTCGAGGTCGAGAAGTTTGCCCTCTCCTTCGACATGCCCGGCTTCACGCTCGAGAGCATGAAGTACAAGGAGTAGGATGATGATACATGTGTTGTGGTTGTCTCGGTTGATCGTCCAGACGCTTCGCGCTTCTAAGCCTTGTTGGCCGCCGCGCAATGCCACCGTGCTGTGCTTCTATGAGATTTATTGGCTCGCCCTGGAGCCCTGGATAGTTTCGTGAACGCCTCCCACCTCTTGTACTCTGTTTGCCGTCCACATCCCATCATATTTCTTTGTAGGAATTGTTCGTGTGGGATCATGGAATGTTGAGTATTTGCCAATAATCCTCCATATTATTTTTGTGTACGCTATGCACATGGAAAAAAAAAATCTGTGTTTTTCGTTTTGAGGATGAGGTCTGATCTATCAACTCAAACGTTACACTGACCTCGTGGCCAGATTTATGTACGTGGGTTTAGTTTACTTTTGTTAAATACTAAAACCACAACAAGTATTTTAAAACGAAGGGAATACATACGCATTCAGATATCAACGCAGGATAACACCACCGATATAGTGTCTAGAGAAAGAAAAAATCTTTCGAATATCCATCTGAATCCGGTCAAGAAAAAAATCATAAAATATATAAAATATATTTTAACATTTTTTTGCATGATAAATAATTTGGCACGTGCGGTGCATCTTAAATTTTAGATCATTTGAATATATGAGTAGCTCTTAGAAAAAACAAATTAGATAAAAATTAATAAATGAACATTAAACTTTTTTTACATACCTCAAATTTATGTTTTGCCGAGAGCTATTTAGATTTTCAAATGATCTGAAATTTGAAACACACCTCATACATCAAATTAAATATCATGAAAAAACCGTTTTATTTTTTATTTGTTAGTATTTATTTTATTTTATTTTCTTCAACGTGGGTATAAATGAGCCTAAACAACGAATCACTGCTCTCTGAGTCTTTCTGTTTCTTTGGCACATTCTCGTTCTTACGTCGATGTACATCTTATGCCAATGTTGCCCAGTAGTCCTGTGCTGATTAATTATAGGGTACCTTTAGTTATAATACTCACTCATCGCTTCATTCTAACACACCATAAACTCCACATCAAGAGATTTACTACCTCCATCTGAATTTGTTAGCCCCTTTTGTATTTTATGCTAAACACTAATCTTAGATTTGATTAGCAAAATATAAGCTATACATCATAAAAATTATATCGGTATATTTGTATTTGAAATAAAATTTTCAATGACGTATCATAATGGTTACACATAAATTATATTTTGCTAATTAGATATATGGTTAAACTTTGACCGAAAATATGAGACTGACTAATAAAATCGGACGCAGGTGGTAACTAGAAATGTCATGTTGGCACTATGCACATGCTAGAGATAGGCAATCAATGCTGAAATCTCAACAAACCTGAAATTTCCCCAAACATGGAACAACAATTTAGCAGTACCAAAAAGGAAGCAGAGTTCCAACTCATGATGAAGCAACAATTATGCACTTACGTTCGTAGGTGACAGTGATGAAGAGTTTATTCGATTTACAATGGTAAGTTGTCACTAAAATCTACTATTTTTTTTTAGTTTTTACCCATAATCCGTGTAGCTGTGAACTGCCATCCCACATCCATTTTCTTGTAATTTGTAAAATATACTTGTCATTTCAAAGCACATTCCACATCTTTGACTAGCCAAATTAATCAAATCATCCTCATAACAGGTTGAACTGTGAAGCATCTGGGGGAGCGCTTGCACGCGGGCAACACCTGGGCCACAAATTAGCGCACGGTTGGTTGCTCCCTCGACTACCATGGTCCAGCTATTACGACCCGAATCGCTCGCCCGCTCGCCGGCTCACTTTTTTGATAAAGCCAGCAGGTGCTGGTCCTAGAAAAAGCAAACACCCGGTTTTCTAAAAAAACAAGAAATATAAAAATTCATGAATTTGAAAAGATGTTCATATTTTTTTACAAAATTCTCCAAATGTTCAAAAAATTTTAAAACTTGAAGAATTTGAAAATCTTCACGAATTTTTAAAAATGTTCACAAATTTCATAAGCTGTTCGAGAAATTAAAAAATATCCATGAATTTGAATAAAGTTCATAACTTTTTAAAAATATTTTGAAGTTGATTTATGTTCACGAATTTGAAAAAAAACAGGGATATAAATTCACGAAATTAAACAAAGTTTGTGATTTCGAAAAAAAATATACTTAAATTTGGAAAAAAATGTTCAGAAGCTTGAAAAGGTGCATGAATATGTGGAAAAAAATTACGAATTAAAAAAATTCATGAATTCGAGAAAAAAGTTTGGGAATTTAAAAAATCTTCATAAATTCAAAAAAATCAAGAATTTAAAAGAATGTCCTCGACTTTAATAAATGAAATTAAGAAAGTAAAAATAAAAAAGATAAAGACAAAAAACTGAAAAAATCAACATAAATCCGATAAAAATAAAACCAGAGAAAATCCAGTTCCGAAAACCGGAGCATACCTTTTAGAATGTCCTCAAAGATAGTGAATGAGGTTTTACATTGCCGGAAACCCTCGGGAACTAGTGAGGGAGGTAGTGAGTGCCCCCTACCGTTGGTACCTATTTGGTGAGCGTCGCTAGGAAGCATATACAATGGTTAACAAGATAATTTTATCTTAAACTTTGTATGTAATTTAGATATGATAATAGAATTATGACTATAATGAATTATCTTTTATCCTTACTTTCAATAACCAATGATTACTAAAAATGCGATGAGACATATTATACTAAGATCATTTCTTAAATAAAAAAACAAGTTTTTTTATGACTTATCTTTTCTTTATCTCAATATTTATCCTACGTGGCACTTCAAGATAATACCATTGTACATGTCCTTAAGAATTGGCTATGTAGATGGTTCATGAATAAATAGCGCTATTGCCACTGCTTGAATGACTTGTTAACAGGCGGACTAGATTATAGTTTCACGTATTCCTTCCCTCTCTCTTGCTAGGTGATTACGAAAAGCATGTGTTCCATTGATCTTCGTCGATGAGTCACTGAATTCAGCTCACCTATGTGGCTCGCTCCCGATGACTGCAATTCTGGCGCCTCACCTCCAAGTATTTGATAGGTTAGGTTTTAGTTCTCACAAGTGCGACGCTTGGATGAATGAAGATGCTTTTTTTTGAACTAGTCTTTCAGGCTTTGATCTTTTTCAAGTTTGTTCGTTGATACAAATTAGACGAAGCTCTGTCAAGAATCCTACCAGCTCCTCGGGGCGGCAATCAGTTGCGTAATCAGGCCACGGGCAACAAGGGCCTTGGCCCAGGACGTGATAGCCAACTCTTCATTGACCGTAGATGTAATGACATTGTTTGATACTGTTGCACACTGTAGCTGAAGATGACCCGGGGCGTGGAGCCGGGCTATCATGCGTCTGTGATGATAAAATTTGACGTTAGAATTTTTATACTCTTTTCGTTTCATAATATAAAAACATTTTTTATACTATCAATTAAAGGGTTCAACTGCGACATCGGGAGATGATGTTTAGAGAGAGTGGATGGAGGGGAGGGAGTTTTCTCTACCCCTATAGTGTACCAGTTTTAAATTTGGATTTACCACCTCGGCTCCAGTCTTTCCCGCCGGAGGGAGATGAAATCAATTCCAGCGGTCGATTTCCTCCTTTGTATCAATATCCACCCTCCATCACATGCTAATATGTCAAATCTGACGGTCCATCTTTGCTGGATTCGCCCACCTCTTCCCAAGTTTTCTCGGACGTTCCTGATGCTCCTCACGTGACTCCCTCTGTTTGGAAAATCAAAGCCACCCCGCGCGCGAAACCCATCCTGGGAAACAACACGAGAAAGCGCGCCAAACATCAGCTTCTTCGTCACCCTCCACACCCCACCTCCACCTGCACCTGCTGCGATTTTGTTCCATCTTCTTGGAATACTTCTGAGTGCTGGGAACTCGTGGGATCTATGTGAGTCCATTGTATGCTATTTCTCTTTTCCCCTTGATTCGGATTTTCTGATTTTCTTGAGCGGAAGCGCAAGTTGACGTTTCTTGCAAAGAACTTCTCTCCATATTACAAATCAACGCAAAATGATTTCATTTTCTGTCCATTGCGGAGGACATGCATTTTTGTGCACACAAGGTGTTTGTGTATTTGCTCAAACTGTCATGAAGAGATAGAGACAAGCGGAAGGCAAGGGATTAATGTGCGGTTGTGAAGCTGCATACCATAATCGGATGTATAAGTGGAATGGTTATAGTCATACTTTTGTATTCTTGTTAGCTGGTTCTTCGTTCATTATATAATATTTTGATATGTTCTGAAGTTATACTCATTTGATACATTTACGTATGATCCCCACAGGTGATAAATGAAATGTTATATGGAATAAGAATGTCATAAGTTTTTTCTTTTTCTTTTGTGGGGTATATTCTCTTTATTTATTGATGATATTAGAGACTAAAAAACTGCAGCTCAATAATTTCATCAGAGCTGAACAGAACTACAGTTCAGTCAGTACATGCCCCATAACTTTGTATGTCTACATGAGAGTATATATTGTCAGTCAAAGCATTAAATTTGTGAACTTCATGCTCTTAGTTTTAATTGATCTAATAACCTATTGTGTTGTTCAAACTTGCCTGCAGATTTGAGTTGGCAACTTCGATCGATCAACCTCGCCGGCCCGCATGACTCTGTGTCGGCATTCTGTTGCAAATACCAGCCCATTTGCTTCTCCTTCATCAGTCCCAGGTACATAAGTTTTCCCCTAACATAGATATACACAATATGTAATCATGCGGTTTCCTGTTCTAAACAGACAATATACCTTTGTGGTCTCCTCAAATGTATAAAAAAAGAAGAGTAGAAACAGGGTTAATCATATGAAGGATACAAACAATTATGTATGCTCATCATATGAATGCAGATAACTATGGAGAACGATGCAAACAGTTGGAAGCACGGACTCCTTTAAAAAATATCACGAATGTTCCAGTGGTTAATTCAAGGATGACATCAGAATTGAAACAAGGTTATACATCTTTGCACTCAAATCATGCTCCTAAAGATTGATTAAGATGTATATTTACTTTGTATATGATGTGTCTTTTGGTTGCTAAATTTTCAGCGCTAAATAATTATTTTGTTGAACAAATAGATGTATCAATGAATCCTGTATGCTGTAAGCATTTTCATGATCGGAATAGATACTTGCAAATGACTCCAGTTCAAAGAGAAGCTTATTTACAGAGGAATCGCGAGTACAAACGGGCTAAGAGAGAAAACCATGCAAGTAGCAGCAGTGCGCAGTCCATAACTGTGCACAGAAATATGAGCTGCAGTGACCACATACACAAGCTTGTGGACTCTTCTCATGTGGCAGAAGGTACTTTATTGTGGTTTATAATAAATATAATTTAGTTACCACTATGTGTGCTTACTGAAGGAATTTATATCTTTTCTTTTCAGGTTGCTGCATGGACAGTTCAGTGGTCCATCAGCATGGTTGCTCATCAAAGATGAAGCAAGGTTTGTTTAAAAAACTGTATTTACCATCAGAATCTTTTTTTAGATGTATTACTAATAATAATATAATTCTAATATTTTTGTGTGTATTTATCATGTCGCAGTGGCCACATTTGGTAGTTTTGGGATATCTAAATCGGGTAAAGAAATATCTGAATTGGACCAACACCCTATTCTTCAGTCAAATATGTGCCACCAAGATCATGGAACTTGACTGACGGTCAGTCCATCTGGAGTATATACATCTTCTGTTTCTCCTAACGATCAAGCTGCAGATAATGCATTGACAAACAGTAGTCGACATAAGCGGCAACGTGGCACTTAGTGGTATTCAAACTTGGCACCTGAACAAAAGGAAGCATACTTACAAAGGAATCGACAAACAGTAGTCGACATCTTCTGTTTCTCCTAACGATCAAGCTGCAGATAATGCATTGACAAACAGTAGTCGACATAAGCGGCAACATGGCACTAAGTGGTATTCAAACTTGGCACCTGAACAAAAGGAAGCATACTTACAAAGGAATCGTGACTATAAGAAAAGAAGAAATTCTCATGGAGCGGGTTGTAGTAATGCACATGATACAACTGATCAGGCAAGTTGTAATACACAAAATGTAACTGGACAAAGTGGCAACTTGTTTCATCAACATATTCCTATGGAAATTCAAGAGCATATCGATCATGAATCTGAAGACACAATCTACATGCCAACTGATTTTTTCCCTGCTATCCAAGGTAGTTTCAGCATCTGATGGCAATGATTTTCTAATTTACTTATCCTCAGAAATATTAATTATGACAAATAATTTACTAAGTTGATTTAATACTCAACAGATAATATTGGGGAAACTGGAGATGACATAATAGGTCAATATGGGAAAACCCAATATATGCTTGAAGGTTATGATGAAGATTTTGATAGCTATTTATCTCGCATATATTATTTATATTTTGTTTGAAACTATGATTATGTGGATATTAGTCAATACTTTCCAGCAAGTAATCCATTTCATACTTATAATATGTATTCCCGCATGTTTTCTACAGGAAGAGTCCAAAGCCGCACTATTTCCGCCTGTGTGGATTCAAGTGCCCTCATTCTGGCAATCTCCAGGAATAGGAGGGATCTCTCCTCCTTGTGTTTGCTGTTCTACAAAGTAAAACAAGAAACTTGCTTCTCTGCGTAGTTTCAAGATTTCTGTCAAGGGTATATGTATGGTGTAATCTCTAATACACGAAGCGGCCTATATTGGAATATATTGTAACATGTTTTAACAGCATGTTGCAATAAAGCTTTATCTTTTTCATGTAAAAGAAAATTTCAGCTGTGTACTCTTATGATCTGCGTGGTAATGCCAAGCTGGTCAAACGGTATGTGAGAGTGAAATGTAAACTGGGCAAACTGCTCTATGTCGTGTTCCACTGAATATTCACCATACATCGCATTACAAGTTTGACAAAATACTGGCATTTCATTCCTAAGATTCGGACCATCCCTACAACCACACTTTGCAAAGAATTACCATTTTCATTGCATATCTTCAGTAATTCTTCGCATGGCAACACACACAGAAGAAACTCTAAAATTCATCTACAAGGAGTACTTTTCTCCTGTTCCCCCTATATGCTTTGCCATGTTCGAGACCTCTCCCTGATAGATCATCAGGCGGCACGGGTTCACCCGATCTCCACGCCCAAGGTGAGGAAGGAGCCAGAGGTACTCCTCCACAATGTTGTGCTCGACCTCCCACTGATGGACGGAACGCGAGTTGGAGTGTGGCGCAGTAGTGAGAGAGGCGAATCCTGCACTTTGACAAACTGAAATTTCAGAATGTTAGCTTAATTTCAAAAAAATACCTGGCTTCACACAGAGAGGTCGAGACCGGCTGCTGGTATCTCATGGCCCTTGGTCGTCGCTGAAGTTCTCAGGAGGGAGTGCAGGCATCTACAATTGCTGACCGACCGGCGAGCAGCGGCTTCTCGCTAAGAGGTAGAACCGACGACATGATAGGGTTCAGACATAGCATCACAACCTGAGAGGTAGGACGCTCCAGTGGAGGGTGGCGCAAGTTAGCCGATGATGGGAGGGCGACGAGTCGGCGCTGAGTATTGCTGATTCATGTGGCCGGATTTAAGTACAGTGGACTTTGGGCATCGATCTGAGAGAGAAAGAGAGAGGGCAACGAGAGCTAGAGGAAAGGGGATCGGGTGAGGAGCGCCGGATTAGCCTATTTTCAAGGGAACCATGGAGTAGCGTTTTTTTTAGGGATACCAGGGGAGTAGCCAAGTAGGTGCGGTGTGTGTTGTAGTAGTAGGCTAGGCCTGTTGAGCTAGGCCGATGGGTTCACGTGTGTGTACACAAACAATTAATTAATAAAGGAAAAGGGTTTCAAAAAATTAATAAAGGAAAAATGAACCTTATTTATGTGTATACGTTTTGTCGTTTCTATTAAAAATGATTATACGTTTTGTCTCAACAAAGAATTTACACGTTTTTTCTATTTGCTTCTAAAAACAAAAAGCACCCCTAAAAAGAAAAAAAGACACGTGTATACGTGTGCACATGTTGTTTCCTTTGAATTTTTTATAAAAAACCAACTAAAAAATGAACTGGCACAACAGTGTAAAATGCGAGCAGATTCAAACTCCTTTGCTGTGTTAATTTTTATTTCTTATATGTATCATTATAACTTAATTTCATGGTCAATAAATTAAAATTAATATTTTGGACTAAGAAGCCATTACTTTAGTATTCGTAATCTTTTATTTATACTCATGTACATGAAGTATGCATTGTACGTGTATTTTTACTAGTATTGAAGGGGGCACGTGTCACTTGTCAGCGACGAAAGGTGTCCGAATTGGGTTTCCCTTGGTCTAGCTTCCAGACGGCACCCGCGGCGACACATGGCCGCGCCGCAGGGCGACGTCTCTCCCCTCCCCTCCCCACCTCAAGCAGGGCTCGGGTCCCGAGTTCACACCATCCTCATCCCCCCATCCCGCCTCGAGTGTCCCCGGGGTGTTCCGGAACCCAGTCAGCTCCATTCACACCGTCCTGCTCCCTCCTGCACCCCCTGCTGTTCGAGAGAGAGAGAGAGAGAGCTGGAGCGATCAGGAGGAGGAAGAGGGGAGGATGGATCGGTACGAGGTGGTGAGGGACATCGGGTCCGGCAACTTCGGCGTGGCGAAGCTGGTGCGGGACGTCAGGACCAAGGAGCACTTCGCCGTCAAGTTCATCGAGCGAGGCCACAAGGTACGCACCAAGCAGCCTCTGCTACCATACGATCGGGGGTTTAATCGCCCGGTCCAAGTAATTGTCCTGTGTGTGCTGCCCTGGGCTTGATTGGCCCGGTGATTGGTTAAGTTGGAATGGAGGATCAAATTTTTTGGCCGGTCAGTGTCCATGGATTCTCTCTGCTCTACTCTGATTTGTGCGGTAATGGAGCAGCTTGTTCTGCTGGACAGATCGAGATAATTCCCTCATCTCCGTGTGCGCCCGGAATCTCCAGAACTGCTGGGAGTTTCGGCGGATGGAACGTGATCTTGGCTTTGTTTTGCGCTTATTAGCTGAGTGGGTTGTGCACTCGTGCAGCACTTCTGGTCTCTTGGCGAAGATACCTGCAGAGCACTCTGTTTTTAGCCTTTCCACTTGAAGATCCTAAATATCACAGCTGATTGTTTTTTTTTCGTTTAGTCTGTCACAAGTGCTTCAGACAACCAGTCATTCACTTACTCTTCACAAACACTACGAATCCTTTTGTGGGTTAATTTGCAATTTATATGACCAGTCAATTATATCTTGCTTGATTGAACTTGTCGTTTTTACTGGTCGACAACACGTGTTGCGCCGGCATGGTTGGTTCTAATCGTGTGGGTAGGTTCACCGGTACTGCGCGTTTGCGCCGCTGTGCGATGATGGATCCGCAGGTGGTGGCAGCACCGGCAACCGGGCGATGCTGGCTAGGTGGTGCTCTTTGAGTGTAGGGGCTGAGTTTCAGGGGCGAAGGCTCTAGGTCCAGACCTTCATTAGTTGAACTTGACAATGGCCTCGTTCACGCGGACGTTGCGTCCTCGATCTGGTCGAAGGCATTGCATGGAGTTTACTTAGACTCTATCACAACTCCGAAGAAATCATATTCTACAAATAGACAACATCTGTCATGGAAGGTGGAAGAAGTATCCAGTGCGTGCCACCTTGCCGTTGCTTCCAACGCCCCCTCCAATAAAAATAATCGGAAAGAATCAATGACACACACTGAATCCATCCGCGGTCCCACATAATTTCAATAAAAATACGCAGCAGGAGCAGAGTCCTGCTGTTTCCCTCAAAATAATAATAATAACTTCCAATATTGTACTACCCCCTTCATTTCATAATGTAGTGTGTCCTCGGTTTTTGAGTTTTAAGTTCGACCATAAATTTAACCAACATGGGCGATGCCGTGGGAGCAAAAACTGTACCATTGAAAACTTCATTCGAATACAAATTCAAGGTATAATTTTCGCTCCCGCAGCAGTCACTCACGTTAGTTAAATTTATGGTCAAACTTAAACCTCGAAAAGCATGAGCGCACTAAATTGTGGAATGAAGTGAGTATATGATTTACTATGGACGCGGTGCTTCTGCTCTCGAGCTCATGTGAGCTCAGGTGAACAGTAAATTCAAAAAAAATAGTAAAAAAGTTCAAAAAAGTTCTGATTTTTGTGTGAGAAACATTGATGTTTTTCTATACGCGTGCAAAAATTCGATATGAAATCACATTCGTGTAGGTGTGGAAAAAAAATCGATGCTCCAAAAGGGCTGTTTTTGGAAGCATTTTGAAGCATCAATCTTGTTTTTTTGCCCACACCTACACGAATGTGATTTCGTAGAGATATTTTGCACGCATATAGAAAAAACATCAATGTTTATCAAGAAAAAAATTCAGAATTTTTTAAACTTTTTACTATTTTTTTTGAATTTACTGTTCACCCGAGCTCACATGAGCTCGGGCTGAGAAGAGCACTTTCGATTTACTATCCATATGCTTTGTTTGGTGTGCCTTTGGTTTCCAAAGCATTTACACATTTCTCCTTTTGGGTGTAGCAGTTGAAAGCATCTTCTATTGAGATGTAATAACAAAATTTTACCACGGTTCTTGAAAAACTAATAAACAATTCACCTAAGTACTCCAGGACGACATCCAACGGCTTTGAGTAAGTGATTCCACAGTTCAGGACGTCATCCAACGGTTCGGAGTGCGTGGTGGATCGATCCAAGCGCTCGGAAGGCTGTGCCGTGCTTAAGTAGCGAACAAACGGGCGTCAAATCTCATCCCGGTCTTCTAATTTTGCCAAGGTTACTTGCGTGAGGCATTGGTTATTGTTGTACTGTACATACCATAAAGTTTATTTTGTTTCAAGGTTTTTTCTTACTTTCTTCAAACTTCCGACTTTAGACTATATTTATTCATTTTGTTTTCTCTGCTGGCCTCTTCTGAGTTTAGTTCAGCCTCTGTATTAGCTGTTCGGACATGTCATGAAAAATGTTTTTTGTTCGTTTAATGATGCTACTGTTGTAGTATGCCATGCCTATGCTGTCCATTTCTTTTTCTTCTTCCTCTTTGAGAGGCGTGGGGCATTATTTTAATCTGAAGATGTATGGAGTTTTACTCTTAGGTTGTGGCTGCTTCTTGTGTTTGAACGTTTATTATATGATTCATCAGTTAACTCTAAACACTCACTTTTGCTGCATAGATTGATGAACATGTTCAAAGGGAGATTATGAACCACCGGTCACTCAAGCATCCAAATATTATTCGATTCAAGGAGGTAATTTCCTGGCTTCTAGGACAGTGATTATCCCTCATATAGGCTCAAAGTTGAATGGGTTCATTTTTTTGACACGAAGGCAAAAGTTGAATGAGTTATGAGTGTAACGCTTTAGTTCTCTACCTCATTGAATGTACTGATGCTTCGTTAACAAAAAAAACTGTGGCTTTACAAAATTATAGATTTGTTGTTACTTTTACGATCTCAAGTTTTTTATCGCAGTGATTGATTTCGGAGACTTGACTCACATATGGAGCATGCTCTGTTTCAGTAAAAACATGTGAAAACATACTAATATATGGAAGTTAAGGTTATCTGTAGCGGCAAATAGAATATGTAAATGAAATTTTTGTTCCATTTTTTGAGGCTAGGAGTCTTTACTACTTTGGTGTATGTTATTTTACATCAAACATGTTGGCTAACCACTTCACTACTGTTAGGCCACTTGCTTTGAATTGTTAAATGCTCATCAGCTTAAATTTTTCTTCCTCCTTGCACTGTTCTGCACTACTCAGGCAAGTTAAGTTGTGACTTAGATTTGCATCCCCATACTTTGGATTATTTTCACCTACACGATTGTTTAGAGTTTTAATTTAACTAGGCCATTGATGATTTAGCGGGTAATTAACCAGTACAAAGATTGACATATATGTGTTTTTAGAGGGCATGAACATTTCCTCTTTGTTGGAGTGAACTTTATTTTTTATGAAACAAACAACTTGATTTTTCATAGAGATGATATTCTTGCATGGGAAGAAATATCGCCTCATATGCAGACCCCTTATCAAGACTACTTCAGATATTTTATTCGACCTGTTTCCATCCAAGGTAGAACTCTTTACATTGGGTGGCGAGTTTGGAATCAACTGAGCTTGTTAATGCCGCTAGCTGTTCTCTCTCTGTTCATCTTGAATTGTTCACCTGATTATCAAAGCTTTAATGTCCGATTTTATGCTTAAACATAGTTAGTTTTTCAGGTAGTGCTAACTCCCACACATTTGGCAATAGTTATGGAATATGCCTCTGGCGGTGAGCTATTTCAAAGGATTTGCAATGCAGGGAGATTCAGCGAGGACGAGGTAGATAATATTTGCAACAACCTTTAGGACTCCTTAAATGGTCGCATATAATCACATTAACGATTATTTACTCATTATTCCTAATAGGCAAGGTTCTTCTTCCAACAATTGATTTCTGGAGTGAGCTATTGTCACTCGATGGTACGTAGTACTCTGACAAGCAACTCACAGATAGCAGCTTATGTCAAACACTCATCGCATGATATGTCATTTTTTTTTTGCCTGCAGCAAGTATGTCATAGAGATTTGAAACTAGAGAATACTCTCTTGGATGGTAGTGTCGCACCTCGACTCAAGATTTGTGACTTCGGTTACTCCAAGGTATTCCCGTGCAGATAATAACCTCTGAATGTTGTGTTTTCATCGCCTAAACCGGGTCCCCTGTTTCAACTCTCTTCATTTCAGTCTTCTGTCTTGCACTCGCAACCGAAATCAACTGTCGGCACACCGGCATACATCGCCCCGGAGGTCCTCTCTAGAAGAGAATATGATGGGAAGGTATGAATTTTCAAAGTTTGTTCGGCTACCGCATGATTTTAATGGGTCAAGTACCACATGTGAAGCATTCAGATACCTGCTCTTGTAATCTTAGGTCGCTGATGTTTGGTCTTGTGGAGTAACGCTCTATGTGATGCTTGTTGGGGCATATCCTTTTGAGGACCCTGATGAGCCAAGGAACTTCCGCAAAACGATCACTGTGAGTACAAACCCTTTCCCACTTCATCTTTCATGAAACTTTTGCATCATCTCTATCTGATGCTCTCACTGTTACTACAAAACTTAATTGTTGGTGTCTTCCACAGAGGATACTCAGCGTACAGTACTCTGTTCCGGACTACGTTCGAATCTCGACGGATTGCATACATCTACTGTCCCGCATTTTCGTTGGAAATCCTCAGCAGGTTGTATATTCTTGTCCTGAAATACTTCAGTTCCTGGTCATGTAGTACTCACATTTGTATTTGCGTGCAGCGAATAACCATCCCGGAGATCAAGAACCACCCATGGTTCCTCAAAAGACTGCCCATTGAGATGACCGACGAGTACCAAAGGAGCATGCAGTTGGCAGACATGAACACGCCGTCACAGAGCCTGGAAGAAGCCATGGCGATCATCCAGGAGGCGCAGAAGCCGGGCGATAACGCCCTAGGGCTTGCTGGGCAGGTTGCCTGCCTGGGGAGCATGGATCTAGACGACATTGATTTCGACATCGACGACATTGACGTTGAGAACAGCGGGGACTTCGTGTGCCCGTTGTGATGCTGACGACTGGTTCAAAAGATCTTGGTGGTTTAGTTGTGGAAGGATCCCTGTTTGTCATGCTTGGGTTCGATATTTTCTGTAGACAGTATAAGATTAGCTTACTTATATATCGAAATCACTTCCTAAGGGTTCTTACGGGGACCACCCAAAAAAAAGGTTCTCGCGGGGTTACCGCGACGCTTCTCAGCGTGACAAGTAGCACAATCTTGCAACCCGTAAATTTTCTCCCGCATCCGTCTATAGACAGTCCATGGACACGTATGCGACACAGATGCGGGAGGATGATATGCAACCATAGTCGTATATATTTTGACAATAACTTGAACCAACATGATGAAATTTATGCGGTCACGCGAAGTTTCATTTCCACTAGTCTATGGACTACGGTGGATCTTTTCCACTAGTCTATGGACTACGGTGGATCTCTTTTGTCTTCTTCATGTCCGGTAGTTCACGCAAAGGACCTCTCGCTTTTTCACTGTTTGTTGGAGCGAGACACCCAGTGATGCTTCAGAGGAAGGGGAAGCAGACACCTTCGCTTCTGTGCATCTCATGCCGGGTCGACGAAGGTCTTTGCAAGAGAAAAACAGGACAAGATGCTAGCTGTGTATGCCGGCATCGCCATGGTGATGGCCTTCTTGGGACTCGAGCAGCGGCAGCCTCTCGTGTTTTACTTCTCCTCGACGATGGCGGCGGGCGGACGAGCTGGCCACCGACTCTTAGCTCTTCACGCAGCCGACTTCTTTCTTTGTCTGCATGGCGTGGCTATGTGCGCATCGATGACTGATGGCGTGGTCGCAAGCACGAGAGGTGCGGTTGTCTCCGTGCTCCCCAGCGTGCCGGCATGGAGCAACTCGCCACTCCTCATCGAGCTAGCTTGGAGCAGCGTGTTGTTGAACCAGGCGTCGACTTGGGGCGGCAACTGGCTCCATCGAGCTAGGCGAGGAAGGCGGAGCAGCGAGCTGCCTCGCTCGTGCTCGTATCTGGAAGGCTCATTGGGTTACCCAGCCGGCTTGTATGTCGGAGAACTGCTCTTCGGATGCCATCAGAAGAGAAAAGGGTGAAGAAGGAAATGGGGGAGTGGCAGAGGGGTGCGATTCTTGTTCGACGCATGGCCTCATTGTCGGTGTCAAAACCGACAGATCTCGCCTAGGGGGTCCTGACCTATGGATCTTGGATCGATGGGAAACAAGAAACATGGAGACGATGTTTATCCAGGTTCAGACCCTCTTAAAGAGGTAAAACCCTACGTCCTACTTTGATTGTATTGATTGTGTATATGTGGATTACAGAGTCAATCTATCGCGAGATTAGATGAACTAAACCCTAGATGGTGGTTCTATCATGAATATGAGATTGTCTTTTGACGAGCCCGGCCTCGGCTTATATAATATACCAGAGGCCTAGGATAACAAGAGTTCTAGTCATCTACGTCGTGGAGAGGAGTCCTTGTCTTGATCACCAAGTCTTGTAGAATCTTCCTCGTATATGTCATGAGTTGTTCGAAATGGCCCAGTAGTGAACCGCCTTGGGGGTCCTCGATCCGACTCACTGGTCAGGAGACGATGTGGTGAGTGCCCCCTAGTACAGGACACCATCATTCGTTTAAATAGAGGACGAGCGAGAGGAGCTCGGCATGCGTAGCGTTTAATGCTAGCCCGCTCATGAAAGGACGTGTGGGTAGAGTAGGTTTCTCGGCTTTCACACGGGTTTAATGAAGGTGTTTCAATGCTGCGAGGAGGCGTGTTTAGCCAGGCGTGTAGGGGGCGGCGCCCTCAGTCGGCGGGTCGCTTCAATGGTGACGACAGTGAGAGACTGCGTCCGCCCTGAGTTGCCTTCAACGAACAAATGACGTCGGGTGGGAAGCGCGCGGGGAGGGTGAATGGGTTTTTGGTTGGCCAGTGCAGTCAGAATCGTGCGAAGTAACGGTCCGGACTCCCGCAAACCTTCCCTAGGTTTGTATCCGGTTTGCGGGAGAAATCGGGTCCGGACTGCTTCGTAGACCGATACAGGACCATGTTGGATGGCTTTCGCGACCCAATCATCGCGGTCTGTACGGTTGCAGGAGGTTTGTGGGTTCGCCTTGCCCGTACTCGTTCTTTGAAACTGGCTCCCCAGAACAACTGATGATATATATATATATGACCGAATGATACAATATGGTGAGGTAGCCCTTTTACAAAGCAAATCCAAGGATAACCAGACACGCTACTGGCAAAGAACATAGGAAGATCGAGAACACACCGCTAGGCTACGACCTAGTACACCTAAGCTCCATAACAACACCATCAAGAGGAAGAACGGATCGCTACGCTACAGTCCAATACACCAAAGCTCCACAACAACATTCTCAAGAGAAAGAACGGTGTAGAGTGTTATCGCTACCGAGTCCACAACTGAGCCTTGACATGGAGAGAAGAATCACAAAAACGTCTTCAAGAAGGGCGCCACACCCACCGACATCATTGTCTTCGGCACCAACGTGCGGATCATTCGCGTGGAAAATCATCGTGCCACCACAAAAGCCGCCAAGACGAGCAGAACGAGGTCAGATCCCCAGATTCGGATCAAGACGTTGCCCTAGTGAGAGCAGAGAGCATGCCCGTGCCACCACCTCTACACCTACCATCGCCCACACAACCAAGAAGGAGATCCACCACCACCCCGATGGCACCCGTCGAGAGCACACCATGCGGACCGCCAGGGAACTAACCGCCATCCTAGTTCCCTACGCCGGCAACCCTATCACAAGACACCGTATATCGCTCACTTCACAATGCACTCAACCATGGTAGGAAGAGTAGAGACACACCATCTACTCCTAGCCAGCGTCATTCACTGAGACTAGATAGGCACATCCACCGTAGGAGGCATGCACACCCGTGTTGTTGGGGAACGTTGCATGGGAAACAAAAAAATTCCTACGCTTCACCAAGATCAATCTAGGAGATGAACATCTATGAGAGGAGAGATTGGATCTACGTACCCTTGTAGATCGCTAAGCAAAAGCGTTAAAGAACGCGGTTGATGTAGTCATACGTCTCCGCGATCCAAATTGCAAGCCGTCCCACGAACTCCCGATCAAGTGTCGAACGGACGTCACCTCTGCGTTCAGCACACGTGCAGCTCAATGAATATCTCCGACTTCTTGATCCAGAAAGAGGGATCAGAGAGGTAGATGGGTTCGCCGGTAGCATGACAATGTGGCAGCGGTGGTGGTGGAGCTAATCTGGTAGAGCTTCACTAAGCGGCGCCGAACCAATCTACTAGAGGAGAGGCTATCGGAGAGGGAGGAAGAGCTGCGCCGTGGCTTAGGGTGCGGCTGCCCTCCTCCCTCTCACATATATATAGGGGGAGGGGTGGTGCGCCAAACCCCTAGGGTTTCCCCCGTGGGGCAGCGGCCAAGGGTGAAGGCGCCCTAGGGTGGCTTGCCACCCAAGCAAGGTGGCGCCAACCTTAGGGTTGGCCCACCCACCAACCCCCTTGCCGCATGGGCCTTTGTGGGAGGGGTGGCCAGCCCACCAGTGGCTGGTGTGCCCTCTCTCACAGCCCATGTAGGACTTTGGGGCTGGTGGCCCCTTCCAGTGGACCCCCGGGACTCTCCCGGCACCCCTGGTACGTTACCGGTGACGCCCGAACTTTTCTCGATAACCAACACGGAACTTCCTATATATGAATCTTTACCTCCGGACCATTCTGGATATCCTCGTCACGTCCGGGATCTCATCAGGGACTCCGAACAACCTCGGTCACCAACACACATAACTCATCTATATCAAAACGTCACCGAACCTCAAGTGCGCAGACCCTACGGGTTCGATAACCATGTAGACATCACCGAGACACCTCTACGGTCAATAACCAATAGCCGGACCTGGATGCCCATATTGGTTCCTACATGTTCTACGATGATCTTTATCGGTCGAACCTCTGTGTCAAGGATTCAGACAATCCCGTATGTTGTTCCATTTGTTTTTCGGTATATTACTTGCCCGAGATTCGATCGTCGATATCTTTATACCTAGTTCAATCTCGTTATCGGCAAGTCTCTTTACTCATTCCGTAACACAAGATCCCACGACTAACACTTAGTCACATTGCTTGCAAGGCTTGTTGTGATGTTGTATTACCGAGTGGGCCCCGAGATACCTCTCGGTCACACGTGGTAACAAATCCCAGTATTGATCCATAACAACTCAACATACACCCTCGGATATACCTATAGAGCACATTTATAGTCGCCCAGTTACGTTGCGACGTTTGATACACACAAGCCACTCCTCCGGTGTCAGTGAGTTGCATGATCTCATGGTCATAGGAACAGATACTTGACATGCAGAAAATAGTAGCAATAAACTGACAAGATCATATGCTACGTTCATAGTTTGGTCTTGTCCATCACATCATTCTCCTAGTGATGTGATCCCGCTATCAAATGACATCTCATGACCATGGGTAGGAAACCTTAACCATCTCTGATCAATGAGCTAGCCTGCTAGAGGCATATCAGGGACACAATGTTTGTCTATATGACCACACATGTATTTAGTTTCCAATCAACACAATTATAGCATGGACAATAAACGATTATCATGAACAAGCAAATATAATAATATACACTGTATTTATTGCCTCTAGGGCATATTTCCAACAGTCTCCCACTTGAACTAGAGTCAATAATCTAGTTCACATCATTATGTGATTTACATTGTAATGAATCGAACACCCATGCAGTTCTGGTATTGATCATGCTTAGCCCTTGGAAGAGGTTTAGTCAACGGATCTACAACATTCTGTTCTGTGTGCACTTTGCAAATATTTATGTCCTTCTCCTCGACGTAATCGTGGATGGAATTGAAGCATCGCTTTATGTGTCTGGTCCTCTTTTGAAACCTTGGTTCCTTGGCTAGAGCAATGGCACCAATGTTGTCACAGAATAGAGCCATTGGATTCAGTGCACTGGGCAGTACTCCAAGATCTGTCATGAACTGCTTCATCCAGACACCTTCCTTTGCTGCCTCCGAGGCTACGATGTACTCTGCTTCGCATGTAGAATTGGCTACCTCGCTTTTCTTGGAACTGGACCAGCTTACCGCTCCCCCATTGAGAATAAATACGTATCCGGTTTGCGACTTAGAGTCATCCGGATCAGTGTCAAAGCTTGCATCGACATAACCCTTTACGACGAGCTCTTGATCACCTCCATAAACGAGAAACATCTCCTTAGTCCTTTTTAGGTACTTAAGGATATTCTTGACCGTTGTCCAGTGCTCCATTCTAGGATCACTTTGAAACCTTCCGGCCATACTTATGGCAAGGCTGACATCGGGTCTTGTGCATAGCATCGCATACATGATAGAGCCTATGACTGAAGCATAGGGGATGACACTCATCTTCTCTCTATCTTCTGCAGTCACTGCGCATTGAGTCATACTCAACTTCACATCTTGTAACACAGGCAAGAACCCCTTCTTGGACTGATCCATTTTGAACTTCTTCAAGACTTTATCAAGGTATGTGCTTTGTGAAAGTGCTATCAAGCGTCTCAATCTATCTCTATATATCTTAATGCCTAATATGGAAGCAGCTTCGCCCAGGTTCTTCATTGAAAAACTCTTGTTCAAATAGTCCTTCACACTTTCTAGCATTTCTATATTGTTTCCAATCAGAAATATGTCATCCACATATAATATTAGAAACACTATAGAGCTCCCACTCACTTTCTTGTAAATACAAGCTTCTCCATAAACTTGTATAAACTCAAACGCTTTGATCACCTCATCAAAGCGCTTATTCCTACTCCGAGATTCTTGCACCAGTCCATAAATGGATGGCTGGAGTTTGCAAACTTTGTCAGCATTCTCTGGATCGACAAAACCTTTCGGTTGCATCATATACAACTCTTCCTCAAGGAAACCGTTAAGGAATGCTGTTTTGACATCCATCTGCCAAATTTCATAGTCGAAATATGCAACTATTGCTAACATGATTTTGACAGACTTAAGCATCGCTACGGGTGAGAAGGTCTCATTGTAGTCAACTCCTTGAACTTGTGAAAAACCCTTTGCCACAAGTCAAGCTTTATAGACGGTGACATTACCATCCGCGTCCGTCTTCTTCTTAAAGATCCATTTATTTTGAATGGCCTTTCACCCTTCAGGTAATACTTCCAAAGTCCATACTTTGTTTTCATACATGGATCCCATCTCGGATTTCATGGCCTCTAACCATTTCTCAGAATCTGGGCCCATCACCGCTCCTCCATAGCTCGTAGGTTCATTGTTGTCTAAGAACATGACCTTCAAGACAAGGTTGCCGTACCACTCAGGAGCAGTACGCGCCCTTGTCGACCTACGAGGTTCAGTAGCAACTTGATCCAAAGTTTCATGATCATCATCATTAACTTCCTCTTCAACTGTCGTTAGTTCCACAGAAACATCTTTCTGCGCTGCGCTACTCTCTGGTTGAAATGAAGGTTCAGTAACCTCATCAAGTTCTACTTTCCTCCCACTCAATTCTTTTGAGATAAAACTCTTTCTCAAGAAATGTTCCGTTCTTAGCCACAAACACTTTGCCTTCGGATCTGAGATAGAAAGTATACCCAACTGTCTCTTTTGGGTATCCTATGAAGACGCATTTCTCCGCTTTGGGTTCCAGCTTTTCAGGCTGAAACTTTTTGAGATAAGCATCACATCCCCAAACTTTAAGAAACGACAACTTTGGCTTCTTGCCAAACCACAATTCGTATGGTGTCGTCTCAACGGATTTCGATGGTGTGCTATTTAAAGTGAATGCAGCTGTCTCTAATGCATAACCCCAAAACGATAGTGGCAAATCGGCAATAGACATCATAGAACACACCATATCTAATAAGGTTCGATTACGATGTTCGAACACACCATTACGTTGTGGTGTTCCAGGCGGTGTCAATTGCGAAACAATTCCATACTGTCTTAAGTGATTGCCAAACTCATAACTCAAATATTCTCCTCCTCGCTCAGATTGCAGGAATTTAATCTTCTTGTTACGATGATTCTCAACTTCACTCTGAAATTGCTTGAACTTTTCAAACGTTTCAGACTTGTGTTTCATTAAGTAAATATATCCATATCTACTTAAGTCATCAGTGAAGGTGAGAAAATAATGATAACCACCGTGCGCCTCAATGTTCATTGGACCGCACACATCAATATGTATGATTTCCAACAAATCACTTGCCCGCTCCATTGTTCCAGAGAACGGCGTTTTGGTCATCTTGCCCATAAGGCATGGTTCACATGTGTCAAGTGATTCAAAATCAAGTGACTCCAAAAGTCCATCAGCATGGAGCTTCCTCATGTTTCTACACCAATATGGCCCAAACGACAGTGCCACAAGAAAGTGGTACTATCATTATTAACTCTACATCTTTTGGCATCAATGCTAGAGCATGTGTATCATCACTATCAATATTCAATAAGAATAAACCGCTCACATTGGGTGCATGACCATAAAAGATATTACTCATATAAATAGAACAACCATTATTCTATGATTTAAATGAGTAACCGTCTCGCAATAAACAAGATCCATATATAATGTTCATGCTTAACGCAGGCACTAAATAACAATTATTCAGGTTCATCACTAATCCCGATGGTAGTCGAAGAGTGAGCGTGCCGACGGCGATCACATCAACCTTGGAACCATTTCCCACGCGCATCATCACTTCATCCTTAGCCAGCCTCCATCTATTCCGTAGGTCCTGCTTTGAGTTGCAAATGTGAGCAACCAAACCGGTATCAAATACCCAGGCACTTCAACGAGAGCCAGTAAGGTACACATCAATAACATGTATATCATATATACCTTTTTTGGTGTTTGCTGCCTTCTTGTCGGCTAGATACTTGGGACAGTTCCGCTTCTAGTGACCAGTTCCCTTGCAATGAAAGCACTCAGTTTCTGGCTTGGGTCCAGCCTTGGGTTTCTTCATGGGAGGAGCAATTGCTTTGCCACCCTTCTTGGAGTTACCCTTCTTGCCCTTGCCATGCTTCTTGAAACTAGTGGTTTTATTGATCATCAACACTTGATGTTCTTTCTGGATTTCAGACTCAACGACTTTCAGCATCGCAAACAGCTCGACGACTAACTTGTTCATCCCGTGCATGTTATAGTTCAACCTGAAGCTCTTGTAGCTAGATGGAAATGATTCAAGAACTCTGTCAGTGATCGCCTCCGGCGGAAGGGGCATCCCTAACTCTGCCAGATGAGTCGAATACCCAACATTCTGAGTATAAGTTCACTGATAGACCCGTTCTCCTCCATCTTGCAAGCATAGAACTTATCGGAGGTCTCATACCTCTCGATCCGGGCATTCTTCTTAAAGATAATCTCCAATTCTTGGAACATCTCATATGCTCCATGACGTTCAAAACGTCTTTGAAGTCCCGGTTCTAAGCCATACAACATTGCACATTGAACTATTGAGTAATCTCCAGAACATGCCTCCCAAGCGTTCTTAACGTTTTCGGATGACACGGGAGCGGGTGGGTCACCAAGCGGTGCATCAAGGACATAAGCCTTCTGGGAAGCCATGAGGATAATCCTCGGATTACGGGCCCAGTCCACAAAGTTACTTCCATCATCTTTCAACTTAGCTTTCTCTAGGACGCATTAAAATTCAGTTGTGCTACTGCACGAGCCATTGATCTACAACATAAATAAGCAAAGGTTACTAAGACTATTGTTCAAGATAATGAGTTTACTTAATCAAATCACTAAACCCCCCACTCAAATTGACATCCCTCAGGTCATCTGAGTGATACATGATCCATATTCATCAACTCAAGTCCGATCATCACGTGAGTTAAGGTGGTTTCAATGGTGAACATCATCATGTTGATCATATCTACTATATGACTCATGCTCGACCTTTCAGTCTCTTGTGTTTCGAGGCCATGTCTGTACATGCTAGGCTCGTCAAGTTTAACCCGAGTGTTTCGCATGTGCAACACTAGCTTGCACCCGTTGTATGCGAACGTAGAGTCTATCACACCCGATCATCACGTGGTGTCTCGACACGACGAACCTTCACAACGGTGCACACTCGGGGAGAACACAATTCATCTTGAAATTTAAGTGAGGGATCACCTTATAATGCTACCTCGTCCTAAGAAAAACAAGGTGCATAAAAAGATTAACATCACATGCAAATCATAAGTGACATGATATGGCCATGAACTTGTGCTTTTGATCTCCATCTCCAAAGCACCGACATGATCTCCATCGTCATCGGCATGACACCATGATATCCATCATCATGATCTTGATCATTGTGTCATCATCGGGGTTGTCGCGCCCACCATGCTCATACTACTATTGCTACTGCTTAGCGATAAAGTAAAGCATTATATAACACTTAAAGATTGACACACAGGTCATACAATAATCAAAGACAACCCTATGGCTCCTACCGGTTGCCGTACTCATCGACATGCAAGTCATGATATTCTATACAAGAACATGATCATCTCATACATCACATATATCACATCATGTATTTGGCCATATCACATCACAACATACCCTGCAAAAACAAGTTAGACGTCCTCTAATTGTTGTTGCATGTTTTACGTGGCTACTATGGGTATCTATCAAGAATGATTCTTACCTATGCAAAACCACAACGGTGATATGAAAATTGCTTTTCAACCTTCTATAAGGACCGCATTAATCAAATCCGATCCAACTAAAGTGGGAGAGACAGACACCCGCCAGCCATCTTTATGCGACAAAGGCACATTTCAGTCGATGGAACACGGTCTCTCGTAGGCGTACGAGTAAAGTCGGTCCGAGATGCTTCATCCCACAATACCGCTGAACCAAGAAAAGACTAAGGAAGGAAGCAATCTGAATATCAATGCACACAAACTCTTTGTGTTCTACTCAAGATCTCATCTACGCATAGACCTAGCTTTGATGCCACTGTTGGGGAACGTTGCATGGGAAACAAAAAAATTCCTACGCTTCACCAAGATCAATCTAGGAGATGAGAATCTATGAGAGGAGAGATTGGATCTACATACCCTTGTAGATCGCTAAGAGGAAGCGTTAAAGTACATGGTTGATGTAGTCGTACGTCTCCGCGATCCAAATCGCAAGCCGTCCCACGAACTCCCGATCAAGTGCCGAATGGACGACACCTCCGCATTCAGCACACGTGCAGCTCGATGAAGATCTTCGCCTTCTTGATCCAGCAAGAGGGAGCGGAGAGGTAGATGGGTTTGCTGGGAGCACGACGCCGTGGCGGCGGCGGTGGTGGAGTAGATCCGGCAGAGCTTCGCTAAGCGGCGACGAACAAATCTACCAGAGGAGAGGCTATCGGAGAGGGAGGAAGAGTTGCGCCATGGCTTAGGGTGCGGCTGACCTCCTCCCTCTCACATATATATAGGGGGAGGGGTGGTGCTCCAAACCCCTAGGGTTTTCCCCTTGGGGCGGCGGCCAAGGATGGAGGCGCCCTAGGGTGGCTTGCCACCCAAGCAAGGTGGCGCCAACCCTAGGGTTGGTCGTCCCACCAACCCCCTTGCCGCATGGGACTTTGTGGGAGGGGCGTCCAGCCCACCAGGGGCTGGTGTACCCTCTCTTACAGCCCATGTAGGCCTTTGTGGCTGGTGGCCCCTTCCGGTGGACCCCCGGGACCCTCCCGGCACCCCCGGTACGTTATCGGTGACGCCCGAACTTTTCCCGATAACCAACACGGAACTTCCTATATATGAATCTTTACCTCTGGACCATTTTGGAGCTCCTCGTCATGTCTGGGATCTCATCCGGGACTCCGAACAACCTTCGGTCACCAACACACATAACTCATCTATATCGAAACGTCACCGAACCTTAAGTGTGCAGACCCTGCGGGTTCGAGAACCATGTAGACATGACCGAGACACCTCTACGGTCAATAACCAATAGTAGGACCTAGATGCCCATATTGGTTCCTACATGTTCTACGAAGATCTTTATCGGTCAAACCTCTATGTCAAGGATTCAGACAATCTCGTATGTTGTTCCGTTTGTTCTTCGGTATATTACTTGCCCAAGATTCAATCGTCGGTATCTTTATACCTAGTTCAATCTCGTTACCGGAAAGTCTCTTTACTCGTTCCGTAACACAAGATCCCGCGACTAACACTTAGTCACATTCCTTGCAAGGCTTGTTGTGATGTTGTATTACCGAGTGGGCCCTGAGATACCTCTCCGTCACACGGAGTAACAAATCCCAATATTGATCCATACCAAATCAACAGACACCCTCGGAGATACCTATAGAGCACCTTTGTAGTCTCCTAGTTACGTTGCGACGTTTGATTCACACAAGGCACTCCTCCGGTGTCAGTGAGTTGCATGATCTCATGGTCATAGGAACAGATACTTGACATGCAGAAAACAATAGCAATAAACTGACATGATCATATGCTACGTTCATAGTTTGGGTCTTGTCCATCACATCATTATCCTAACGATGTGATCCCTCTATCAAATGACATCTCATGTTCAGGGCTAGGAAACCTTAACAATCTTTGATCAACGAGCTAGCCTGCTAGAGGCAGGGACACAATGTTTCTCTATATGCTCACACATGTATTTAGTTTCCAATCAACACAATTCTAGCATGGACAATAAACGATTATTATGGACAAGGAAATATAATAATAAACACTTTATTTATTGTGTCTAGTCCAACACGTGTCCCTAGCCAATCCCGGTGGACTAGCGGGGGGGGGGGACACAACTTCGTGACTGCTGTCGACCATCGGTGAGTAAGCACCAAGCCCTAGCCCAAGCTAGCTGGCATGACGCCATGTTCATGACCACTGACATCGATGTAAAGATGACCCGACCACGATCACCAACCACACAGACCATGCCCAACCTCATCTACGTGGGGCAAGAGCCCCAACCTACCTCGGGCCCAAATCTGGTCTGCCCAAGCACGAGCCCATGTTGAATCCACCGTCATTGCACATGACACTGGTACCACATCTAGCACTCGCTGATCCCAACACACCACTGGCTCAAACATGGAAGAAGATAAGGCCACACAACCACCTTGCATCGCTTGCCAGGACATGACCTCCATGCCCGCACCACCGCCAACATTACAAGGAAGCACTGACAACCCCGACTGTCGTAGCCACATGAACACGCTGGAATGAGCTAATTGATCTCACACGACCGCCACGAGCAAGCCCCGTCATGCCGCCGCCTCCACCATGTCATCACGACCTTGGAAGAGGTTGCCGGCCTGTGCCGTCCGCAACCCGCGGCGTGAGCCGCCGCCAGGAACCTCGGGTGGATCCCGATCAACCGCCACCACAAGCACCCGCCCGCCCCACCACCGTGGTCCCCTC
Organism: Hordeum marinum; assembly: GCA_022496015.1. NCBI lineage: Eukaryota > Viridiplantae > Streptophyta > Magnoliopsida > Poales > Poaceae > Hordeum > Hordeum marinum. The sequence continues at coordinate 518,309,270 of CM039673.1, forward strand.
TGTGCGGCCACCGAACACTGAGTGTTGGCGTGGTGGGAAAATGTCGCCACACCACCGCACCCAATTCTAGCGTGACGTTCTAGCCCACATCACCACTCGTGATGGCATCTTTGTGAGAGGAGGTGTATCGCCCCGCCGCCGGCTAGGCTTTGCCCGGTAACGCCCTTTGGCGGATGCGAGGGAGGAGGAAGGGAGAAAGGAGAGCTTGCGGCAACGCCGAGTGAGGCGGGCGGGGAAAAGGGGAATTTTCCCCACGGAACAACTCGTTGCACATCGTGTTGTTGCTTCTTCTCATGTTGCCTCCGTCACACCGCGTCTCTCTGTTACCATTATGGTTGTTGTCATCGGCCCCCTCCCAGTGGTTAGTTCTCCTCTGTCCTCTCATATTTAGGGTTTACTATGCTCAACGACATTGTTCGACTCTATGTTTTGCGGATAAAAGTTTAAGACGTTGTATGGTGTGTTATTGAGTTTTTTCCTTTGAAATTTAGAATTGATTTTTTGGTTTGTAACGGGTGTCCAATTTGCCTTTTATTATGATCCTGGTTTTTTCCATGTTCCCTTAACTTCTCCACTAAATTTTCTTGCAGGGATTTTTATGGAAGGGTTTTCTTCTAGTTTTCAACTTGATCCAATACCAGCTTTATGTACAATAAATCTGAACTTAACGTTCTACTCCCATTGTTTCAAAATAATTGGAGCTCTATTTTTGTTTAAATTCAAACTTGTTTAAAGTTTGATCAACTTCATAAAAACGTGTTATATCTAAAATAACAAATACACATAATACAAAAATATATAAAGAACCTCATGAGATTAATTTGGTGTTCTTGATGCGTATATATTTATGTATAGACTTTGTCAAAGTTAAACATGTTTGCCTTATGACTAAACCTATAACTTCAGATATTTTGAAACACATGGAGTATCTAAATATATTTAATAGAGAGAAGATCTCTCAGGTGACACTTATATGCAATAACTTCATATATTGTTTTAATCTAAATAGACAATATATGATATCCATAAGTTGTAGAAAAGGGATGAGATTTCCACGTGATTCCATAAAGTATTTGAGCATTTACAACCGGATTTACATAGTATGTGCCCATATATGTCCATGAACACTGCCCGCTCATCCTTTAGCGTGTTGGGTAACGTTGCATGGGAAACAAAAGTTTTCCTACGCACACGCAAGATCTATCCATGGTGATGAGCATCTACGAGAGGGAGAGTGGATCTACGTACCCTTGTAGATCGTTAAGTGGGAAGCGTTAAGAAACGCGGTTGGTGTAGTCGAACGTCTTCGCGATCCAAATCGCCGAACGTCCCGCGATCTCATCACGATCCGTCCCGCGATACAATCACGATCCGTCCCGCGAACTCGTCACGATCCGTCCCGCGAACTCATCACGATCTGTACCGCGAACTCATCACGATCCGTCGCACGAACTCATCACAATCCGTCCCGCGATCTCGTCACGATCCGTCTCGCGAACTCATCCTGATCCGTCCCGCGAACTCATCACGATCCGTCTCGCGATCTTGATCATGGTCCTTCCGATCTAGCGCCGAACGGACGACACCTCCGCGTTCAGCACACATACAGCTCGATGACGATCTCTGCCTTCTTGATCCAGCAAGAGGGAGCGGAGAGGTAGAAGATTTCTCCGGTAGTGTGACGGCTCTCCGGAGATGCTGGTGGAGCTATTCCGGCAGGGCTTCGCCTAAGTACTGCAGAAATCCGATCTAGAGGAGAAATTATGCACTAGAGGAACGGGCAGCACGTGGCTAAAAATCTGGTGTCAAAAACCCTAAAACCTCCAGTATATATAAGAGGAAGAGAGGAGGAGGCTTGGCCCTCAAAGTACCAGCTCTTGGGTTGGCCGAATCAAGGAGGAGAGGAGGATTCCTCCTCCAATCCTAGTAGGACTAGGATTCCTCCTTATTTTTGACTTTTTTTTGCCTTTTTCCACCTTTTTCTCTTTGGGATTTTCTTCCCAGCCGCATGGGCCTTGTGTGGGACTTCCACCAGCCCACTAAGGGCTGGTATTTACTCTCCCACAGCTCATGTAGCCTCTTGGGTCGAAATACCCCTCCTGATGGTCTCCCGGTACACTACCGGCACTCCCTGTACACTACCGATAAGCCCAAAACTTTTCCGGCGACCAAAATAGGACTTCCTATATATCAATATTTACCTCCGGAGCTTCTCGTGACGTCCGGGGTCTCATCCGGGACTCCGAACAACCTTCGGTCACCACCATGCATAACTCTATACTACCGAAACGTCACCGAACCTTAAGTGTGCAGACCCTGCGGGTTCGGGAACTATGTAGACATGACTGAGACACCTCTATGGTCAATAACCAATAGCGGAACCTGGATGCCCATATTGGTTCCTACAGATTCTACGAAGATCTTTATCGGTCGAACCTTTATGTCAAGGATTTAGTTAATCCCGTATGATGTTCCCTTTGTTCTTCGGTATGTTACTTGCCCGAGATTCGATCGTCGGTATCTCCATACCTAGTTCAACCTCGTCACTGGCAAGTCTCTTTACTCGTTCCATAATACAAGATCCCGTGACTAACAATTAGTCACATTTCTTGCAAGGCTTATTGTGATGTTGTATTACCGAGTGGGCCCCGAGATACCTCTCCATCACACGGAGTAACAAATCCCAGTCTTGATCCATGCCAACTCAACAGACACCATCGTAGATACCTGTAGAGCACCTTTATAGTCACCCAGTTATATTGCGACGTTTGATACACACAAGGTACTCCTCCGGTGTCATTGAGTTGCATGATCTCATGGTCATAGGAACATATACTTGACATGCAGAAAACAGTAGCAATAAACTGACACGATCATATGCTACGTTCGTAGTTTGGGTCTTGTCCATCACATCATTCTTCTAATGATGTGATCCCGCTATCAAATGACATCTCATGTCCATGACTAGGAAACCATAGCCATCTTTGGTCAACGAGCTAGTCTATTAGAGGCATACTAGGGACATGGTGTTGTCTATGTATCCACACATGTATCTGAGTTTCCGATCAATACAATTATAGCATGGATAATAAACGATTATCATGAACAAGGAAATATGATAACAACTAATTTATTATTGCCTCTAGGGCATATTTCCAACAGTCTCCCACTTGCACTAGAGTCAATAATCTAGTTCACATCACCATGTGATACACATTGTTATGAATCTAACACCCAATGAGTTCTGGGGTTCGATCATGCTTCGCATGTGAGAGAGGTCTTATAGTCAACGGGTCTGCGACATTTAGATCCGAGTGTACTTTGCAAATCTCTATGTCAAATTGTAAACACTGCTACCACACTCCACTTGGTACTATTCCAAATGGCTGCTCCACTAGACGTATCCAGATTGCTACTACGAGTCATCCGGAATTGTGTTAAAGCTTGCATCGCCGTAACTCTTTACGACGAACTCTTTATCACCTCCATACTCGAGAAAACATCTCCTTAGTCTTTTAGTCACTAAGGATAATATTGACCGCTGTCTAGTGATCCACTCCTAGATCACTCTTATACCCCTTGACAGACTCATGGCAAGGCACACACAGGTGCGGTACACAGCATGGCATACTATACAGAGCCTATGGCTAAAGCATAGGGGACGACGTTCGTCCTTTCTCTTTCTTCCGCCGTTGTCGAGCTTTGAGTCTCACTCAACTTCACACCTTACAAATCAGGCGAGAACTCTTTCTCCGACTGATCTATTTTGAACTCTTTCAAAATCTTCTCAAGGTATGTACTCATTGAAAGTCTCATCAAGCATCTTGATTTATCTCTATAGATCTTGATGTTCAACAATTAGGTAGCTTTATCCAGGCCTTCCTTTGAAAAACTCTTTTGAAACAACTGTTTATGCTTTCCAGAAATTCTACATCATTTCCGATCAACAATATGTCAACCACATATGCTTATCAGAAACTCTATAGTGCTCCCACTCACTTTATCGTAAATACAAGTTTCTCATAAACTTTGTATGGATTTAAAAACTTTTATCACCTCATCAAAGTGTATATTCCAACTCCGAGATGCTTGCTTCAGTTCATAGAAGAATCACTGAAGCTTGCACACCTTTTAGCATCCTTAGGACTGACAAAACCTTCTGATTGTATCACATACAACCTTTCCTCAAGTAAACCGTTAAGAAAACGATGTTTTGATATCCATCTGCCAGATTTCATAATTGAAAAATGTAGCAACTGCTAACATAATTCCAACAGACTTTAGCATCGCTATGAGTGAGAAAGTCTCATCGCAGTCAACTCCTTGAACTTGTCGTAAACTTCTTTGCAACAAGTCGACCTTTACAAATGGTGACATTTACCATCAGCGTCTGTCTTCATTTCAAAGATCCATTTGTACTTAACGACTTGCCGTCCAACGAGCAAGTCCACCAAAGTCTATACTTGGTTTTCATACACGGATCCTTTCTTGGATTTCATGGCCTCTGACCATTTGTTGGTTTCCGGGCCCATCATCGCTTCTCCATAGTTCGTAGGTTCATCGTTGTCCAACAACATGACCTCTAAGCCGGGGTTTCGCACCACTCAGGAGCAGTGCATGTCCTTGTCGACCTACGAAGTTCGATAGTAACTTGATCCGAAGCTTCATGATCATCATCATTAAATTCCTCTTCAACTAGCGTAGGCTTCACAGAAACAACTTCCTGCGCTGCGCTACTCTTTGGTTGAAACAGAGGTTCAATAACCTCATCAAGTTCTATCTTCCTCCCACTCAATTCTTTCAAGAGAAACTTTTCCTCGAGAAAGGACCCAGTTTTAGCCATAAACATTTTATGCTTGGATCTGAGATAGAAGGTTCACCCAACTATTCTTAGGGTATTCTATGAAGATGCATTTGTCCGCTTTGCGTTCGAGCTCATTAGGTGAAAACATTTTCCACACAAGCGTCGCAGCCCCAAACATTAAGAAATGACAGCTTAGGTTTCTATCAAACCATAATTCACACGGTGTCATCTCAACGGATTTAGATCGTGCCCTATTTAAAGTGAATGTAGTTGTCTCTAATGCATAACCCCAAAATTATAGTAACAAAACGATAATAGACATCATAGCATGCACCATATCCAATAAAGCATGACTATGACGTTTGGACACACCATCACACTATGGTGTTCCAGGTGGCATGAGTTGTGAAACAACTTTCACATTGTCTAAAATTGTATGCCAAACTCGTAACTCAGATATTCACCTCCACGATCATATCGCAAACATTTTTATCTTCTTGTCACGATGATCTTAAACTTCACTCTGAATTTGCTTGAACCTTTCAAACGATTCAGACTTGTGTTTCATTAAGTAAATATACACTATATCTACTCAAATCATCAGTGAAGGTAAGAAAATAACGATATCCACCGCACGCTACAAGACTCATTGGATTGCGTACATCAACATGTATCATTTCCAATAAATCACTTGCCCGCTTCATCAAAACAGAAAACGGGGTCCTTAGTCATCTTGACCAAGAGGCATGGTTTGCATGTCTCAACCGATTCGAAATCGAATGAGTCCAAAGATCCATCAGCATAGAGTTTCTTCATGCGTTTTGTACCAATATGACATTTAGTGGCAGTGTCACAAGTATGTGGTACTATTATTATTAACTTTGTATCCTTTTGGCATCAATGTTATGAACATGTGTATTACTACGATCAAGTTTCAACAAACCATTCTTACTGGGTGCATGACCATTGAAGGTATTATTCATGTAAATAGAATAACCATTATTCTCTAACTTAAATGAATAACCGTGTTGCAATGAACATGATCTAATCACGTTCATGATCAACGCAAAAACACCAAATAACATTTATTTAGGTTCGTCACTAATCTCGAAGGTAGAGAGAGCGTGCGATGTTTATTACATCAACCTTTGAAACATTTCCAACACACATCGTCACCTCACACTTAGCTAGTATCCGTTTATTCCGTAGCTTTTACTTTGAGTTACTAACATTTAGCAACCAAACCGGTATCCAATACCCAGGTGCTACTAGGAGTACTAGCAAGGTACACATCAATAACACGTATATCAAATATACTTCTGTCAACTTTGCCAGCCTTCTTATCTACCAAGTATCTAGGGTTGTTCCGCTTCAACGACCATTCTCCTCATAATCAAAGCACTTAGTCTCGGGTTTGGGTTAGACTTTGGATTGCTTCACTGGAGCTGCAACTGACTTGCTATCCATGAAGTTTCCCTCCTTGCTCTTGCCCTTCTCGAAACTAGTGGTTTTGACTAACCATCAACACTTGACGCTCCTTCTCAATTTCTACCTTCGCGGTGTCAAACATCGCGAACAGCTCAGGGATCATTATTTCTATCCCTGGCATTTTATAGTTCACAATCAAGTTCTAATAGCTTAGTGACAATGACTTGGAGAACTATATCAATCACTATCCTATCTGGAAGATCAACTCCCACTCGATTCAAGCGATTGTAGCACCCAGAAAATCTGAGCACATGCTCAACGATTGAGCCATTCTCCTTCATCTTGCAGGCAAAGAATCTTGTTGGAGATCTCACATCTCTCAACACGGGCATGAGCCCGAGATCCTAATTTCAGCTCTTAGAACATCTCATATGTTCCGTGACGTTCAAAACGTTTCGGAGCCTCAATTCTAAGCCGTAATGCATGACGCACTAAACTATCAAGTAGTCATCAGAAAGTGCCTGTGAGATGTTCACAACATCTACAAACAACGCTAGAGGGGTTGGTGCACCAAGCGGTGCATTAAGGACATAAGCCTTCTGTGCAGCAACGAGGACAATCCTCAGATCACGGAGCCAGTCCGGAATAATGCTACCATCATCTTTCAACTCTATTTCTCTAGGAACATATAAAATTCAAGGGAGCTACAGTGTGAGCTAGTAATCTACAACATAGTTTGCAAAGACACTACTGACTATCTTCATGATAATGAGTTCAATTAATCATATTACTTAAGAACTCCCACTCAAATTGACATCCCTCCAGTCAATCGAGTGATATATGCTCCAAATTCACCAACTCAAGTCCGATCATCACGTGAGTTGAGGTGGTTTCAATGGTGAACATCATCATGTTGATCATATCTACTATATGACTCATGTTCGACCTTTCGGTCTCTTGTGTTCCGAGGCCATGTCTGTACATGCTAGGCTCGTCAAGTTTAACCCGAGTGTTCTGCATGTGCAACACTGGCTTGCACCCGTTGTATGTGAACGTAGAGTCTATCACACCTGATCATCACGTGGTGTCTCAACACGACGAACTTTCACAACGGTGCACACTTGGGGAGAACACAATTCATCTTGAAATCTAAGTGAGGGATCACCTTATAATGCTACCGTTGTCCTAAGAAAAACAAGGTGCATAAAAGGATTAACATCACATGCAAATCATAAGTGACATGATATGGCCATGAACTTGTGCTTTTGATCTCCATCTTGAAAGCACCGGCATGATCTCCATCGTCACCGGCAAGACACCATGATCTCCATCAACGTGTCGCCATAGGGGTTGTCACGCCCAACATGCTTCTACTACTATTGCTACCGTTTAGCGATAAAGTAAAGCATTACATAGCGCTTAATGATTGACACGCAGGTCATACAATAATTAAAGACAACCCTATGGCTCTTGCCGGTTGCCGTACTCATCGACATGCAAGTCGTGATAATCTATATATCACATGATCATCTCATACATCACATATATCACATCATGTAATTGGCCATATCATATCACAACGTACCATGCAAAAACAAGTTAGACGTCCTCTAATTGTTGTTGCATGTTTTACGTGGCTGCTACGGGTATCTAGCAAGAACAATTCTCATCTACGCAAAAACCACAACGGTGATACACTAGTTGCTTTTCAACCTTCTCAAGGACCGCCTTTGTCGAATCCGATCCAACTAAAGTGAGAGAAACTGGCACCCGCAAGCCATCTATGCAACAAGTTGCGGTCGAGGGAACCGGTCTCTCGTAAGCGTACGAGTAATGTTGGTCCGGGCCGCTTCATCTCACAATACCGCTGAACCAAAATCCGACCAAGGGAGGAAGCAATCTAAGCATCAACGCCCACAAACCTTTTGTGTTCTACTCGAGATCTCATCTACACATAGACCTAGCTCATGATGCCACTGTTGGGGAACGTTGCATGGGAAACAAAAATTTTCCTACGCACACGCAAGATCTATCCATGGTGATGAGCATCTACGAGAGGGAGAGTGGATCTATGTACCCTTGTAGATCGCTAAGCGGGAAGCGTTAAGAAACGCAGTTGATGTAGTCGAACGTCTTCACGATCCAAGTCGCCGAGCGTCCCGCGATCTCATCACAATCCAATAACGATCCGTCCCGCAAACTCATCACGATCCGTCCCGCGATCTCGTCACGATCCGTCCTGTGAACTCATCACGATCCGTACCGCGAACTCATCACGATCTGTCCCGCGAACTCATCACAATCCGTCCCACGATCTCGTCATGATCCGTCCCGCAAACTCATCACGATCCGTCCCGCGAACTCATCACGATCCGCCTCGCGATCTTGATCACGGTCCTTTCGATCTAGCGCCGAATGGACGGCACCTCCGTGTTCAGCACACGTACAGCTCGATGACGATCTCCGCCTTCTTGATCCAGCAAGAGGGAGCGGAGAGGTAGAAGAGTTCTCCGGCAACGTGACAGCGCTCCGGAGATGGTGGTGGAGCTATTTCGGCAGGGCTTCGCCTAAGCACTGCAGAAATCCGATCTAGAGGAGAAACTATGCACTAGAGGAACGGGCAGCACATGGCTAAAAATCTGGTGCCAAAAACGCTAAAACCTCTAGTATATATAAGAGGAAGAGAGGAGGAGGCTTGGCCCTCAAAGGACCAGCTCTTGGGTCGGCCGAATCAAGGAGGAGAGGAGGATTCCTCCTCCAATCCTAGTAGGACTAGGATTCCTCCTTATTTTTGCCTTTTTTGCCTTTTTCCACGTTTTTCTCTTTGGGCTTTTCTTCCCAGCCGCATGGGCCTTGTGTGGGACTTCCACCAGCCCACTAAGGGCTGGTATTTACTCTACCACAGCCCATGTAGCCTCTTGGGTCGAAATACCCCTCCCAATGGTCTCCCGGTACACTACCGGCACTCCCGATACACTACCGATAAGCCCGAAACTTTTTCGGCGACCAAAATAGGACTTCCTATATATCAATCTTTACCTTCGGACCATTCTAAAGCTCCTCGTGACATCTGGGATCTCATCCGGGATTCCGAACAACCTTCGGTCACCACCATGCATAACTCTATACTACCGAAACGTCACCGAACCTTAAGTGTGCAGACCCTGCGGGTTCGAGAACTATGTAGACATGACCGAGACACCTCTACGGCTAATAACCAATAGCGGGACCTGGATGCCCATATTGGTTCCTACATATTCTACGAAGATCTTTATCGGTCGAACCTCTATGTCAAGGATTCAGTTAATCCCGTATGATGTTCCCTTTGTTCTTCGGTATGTTACTTGCCCGAGATTCGATCGTCGGTATCTTCATACCTAGTTCAACCTCATTACCTGCAAGTCTCTTTACTCATTCCGTAATCAAGATCCCGTGACTAACAATTAGTCACATTGCTTGCAAGGCTTATTGTGATGTTGTATTACCAAGTGGGCCCCGAGATACCTCTCCATCACATGGAGTAACAAATCCCAGTCTTGATCCATGCCAACTCAACAGACACCATCAGATATACCTGTAGAACACCTTTATAGTCACCCAGTTACGTTGCGATGTTTGATACACACAAGTTACTCCTCCGGTGTCAGTGAGTTGCATGATCTCATGGTCATAGGAACATATACTTGACATGCAGAAAACAGTAGCAATAAATGATTATCATGAACAAGGAAATATGATAACAACTAATTTATTATTGCCTCTAGGGCATATTTCCAACATAGCGCTCGGTCATCCTTCATTTAACCGTGTAGACATACTCGTCATATGGATATGGAACCCACAAATCCATTCAATACCATGCAACATCAATCAACACCATGGAGCTCAATTTAACACATACATATCATCACACATATTAAGTTCATCTTACAACCGGAAGAGGAGCACAACAAGTTCACAAAACATGGATCAACTAACTACGATCTACAACGAAATACGACTTAAAAGGTAGCTACGACATGACTATAAACATAGATAGGTGGTGTTGGAGTTCACCACTTCCTCCTCGGGCCCCTCCCCTTGTGTTCTTTGGAGTTGCATTAGTACTCTTCGCGCATAGGCATCGGCGGCCGAAGGGGCATCTTCGATGTCGGCTCCTCAGTCAATTCTTTCAAATATGGTGGTGCCCTCATCGGATGAGGATGAGGAGGGGAGCCTGACGAGACGCCGAGCGGCACATGCCTTCTCCTTGGTGAGACGAGAAGCTTTCACCGCATTGGCGTCCCTTTGCCCGGCGAGTCGCTCAGACTCCTCGATGTCGATCTGCAATGCCTGGGCATTTTTGTGGCAACAACGACTGGCGCCCATATCTACCGAAGTCAAGAAGTGACATATGATGTCGTGGACGAGGTCGTTCACCGAGTCGGAGGGGCAGCATACCGGACACAGATCTGGACAACCCGCAACCTGATCAACTATATCCCCTCTGCCTCACGCGACGAGCTGCCCGTGCCTCCAATTCAGGGAGCCATGGTCGCGGGCGTGGTGGTGAGGACACGAGCACCCAACACCGTCTAGGAGGAGTAAATGCCGGAGGTGACGCATAGCTCGCCCTGCCACATCACAGGAAGGGTATGGACTACAACGGGTGAACGCGATTAGGAGTAGAGGTTTAACTGCCCCACCAAGCCTTCAAGGAGGGCGTACAGCTCGAGCTATCACCACTACCCATTGGCGGCCGATGAAGGGCGATGCATACTGTGATTTGCTCGTCATCCAGGACGGAGCTCAGATTTTCCTTGGTCAGCGCACCCCAATCAATGGGGTCGAACTTGCTTTCAGATCCGCTGCAGGAGAAGCCATGGTGGCGCGGGGAGGGAACAAACAGGGAGGGGACGGAAACAAAGTGAAGTGAAGGGTAGCGAAGCGGTCGAGTGTGAGGCGAGGGTTTTGTCTAAGCGGGGATGTGATGTTTTTTTTGGGGTCTAAGCAGCGCCCGCCGGACAAATATGGGTCTAGTTGGTTGTAGATGCTCTTATATACATTTGTAATTTGTGCTCATCTTTTGATTGTACCACCACAGAGTTCTCTTTGGTTTGGAGAAAGGGACGCAACCACTTCTATACCTACTATTAAAGTACAGAGTGCTTCTGTCCGTATGTCATCGAAATTGTCACTAAAATTGCAAAATATTACCTACCAATGCCACCTATAAGTAATAAAAGACGTTTCATACAGAAAAATCTCGTATTGGGCCGGCCCATGCAAGAACCTCCTATATAGCGCTCTGTGCACTAGCAGAAGATACAACACAAATGTTCGGACCGGCCCATGCATGAGCGGCCTGTTTTTTAAATTCGGTTTCTTTCCAGTTATCATTTTTTTCTATTTTTAATAATCTGGGAATTAAAAAATTCCGTAAATTAAAGAAATGATAATATTGAAATAAATTGTTTAAAAATTCATAAATGTTCGTGGATTCAGAAAATGTTTACGATTGAAAAAAAATGGAGGCACATTTAAGAAATTTTCAATTTTTTAAACAAATGTTCGGAAAACGTGCATAATATTTTACAGTTCAAGTATTATTTTTTTAATGAAATAGAATAAAACTTTGGCATTCAAAAAATGTTCATGAATTTTAAATTTTTGTTAAAATTCAGAAACTGTTCATAAGTTATAAAATAGTTTATTGATTCAGAAAATGCTTGCTGATACAAAAACAAGATAGGCATTTCAAAAAAAAATTATCAATTCCGATAATTGTTCCAGCAATTTCGAAAAATGTTCGCAGACTCAATAATAAAATCTTTTAAAAAATGTTTTTTTTGAAAATATTTGTAAATAGTCTAAAATCTTCATAAATTCAAAAATGTTCCTGATTTTAGAAATTGTTTGTAAATTTGAAATTTTTCACGATTTCAATTATGTTTACGAGTTTAAGAAAAAAATCATGATTTTCAAAAAATATTCACGATTTCACAAAAATGAGAGTGATAGTGTATCTCGGTGATGCGACAAAATATGGTGATGGTTATTGGAGATGATGATTTTTTTTCTGTTGCAACGCACGAGCCCTTTTGCTAGTCACTCCGATCCACAAAGACACGAGGAATACAGAGAAAGGCGAAAGAAACAGAGTACTGGACCGTCCCTAAGGAAAAGCAGAGCACTGGACCGAAGTCCGGGGTGCATGCAAAGCTCAGTGAAACCGGCGGATCCGCAGATGGTTTTTGGGGCTGCGCGTGCCCGGCAAAAGAGGGCGCCACGGTCGCTCGCTCAGGCGAGGCACGCCGCGACGGTACTATACTAGCGCGCGGCCAACCGTCATCGCTCCCATCTCATGTGCAGCGCCCTCACGCGCAGGCAACCCCAGCCGCCATCGCACAGGCACAGCGTGCGTGGCCGTCACGCGCACACACCGGCAGTGATCTCGTCGCCGTCGCTCCCTCGTTCGCGCGCAGGCCGATCCCGTTACGAAGGCGATCGATCACGAGCGCGGGCACTGCGCGGCAGTACGCCCCCGTGCCCCGCGGCGCGGTGACATCCATGGCGCCGGCCACGCACGTCTCCGTGCGCGCGCACCGAAACCGGGGCAAGGGCAAAAAGACTTTCCGGGCTCCTGACAAGACAGACGGAGCTGGAGGCCGCGCTGATCGATCATCAACCATGGGCCGCGCCACTCCGTTCATCAATATGATACTGCGAAGCTATCACTTCCATCCCATAATCACGCTCAGCAGACTAGAATATACAGTATGTTCTGTAGGGACGCAGCAGCCGTACGTGGCCGTGAGTTGCTAGCATGACAAAACTGAAGAACATGGCAGCTGACGTGCCGCTGGCCACAATGGGGCAAATGATAGCATCATTTTCAGGGCTGGGTTCTCCGGAGGGCCGCTCCACGCCCATGCCTGAAGAACGTGACCGGAGGCTAGGCTAGGGTAGTCTCACGGGGCAGATTACCGGAAGGCCGGCCGGCCGGCATTTGTGAATCTGTTGGCCGCGCGCGCGCTTGATGCTGACGGGCAGCGGAGGAATTGGATAGCGGTAACGGTTTGGCTCGTATTCGTAGCCGACCATCTGCTGTCGACGGCGAGGGCTCCACGGTACGAGATGATGCCGAGCCCCCTTTTGGTATCACACAAGCGGATCTTATCCTACCCTATAAAGTTTGTACGTCGTGCTAGATTTCCCATGATCGGTTTGAAGGCTACTCCGATACTCCGAGGTTTGTGGACTGCACCGTGACGAGCCTAAACAATTAGCTGCTTTGGTGTGGGATCAACGAGTCGGTTTAAGAAACTGGAAGTCCAAAATATCTAGTTTTGAAGTCGGGACCGGCTGCTTGATAGATGATCTTCGGTCTCTCAGCTCCTCTTCATGATTTGGGTCATTTAAAGCATTTATAATTGGACCTTTTAAATCAGTCATAAAAATTCGATCCAAACGGACGTCTTAAACGGGTCTTAAATGCTTGGATTGACCGACACCCCTCGTATCAAGCTCAAATATGAAGAGGATATGGGGCGCTCGGGCGTGTTTGGGCACGCCCGCCACTTCGGACCCGATAGCTCGACCCCACCGCAATTGCATCAAATCCATCCCCAGAACTACCGGATCCATTTGCGCTTTCCTCTCTTCTTCCTCCTTCGCGTCGTCTATCTCACAGCTCCATCGCCGCGCGCGCTTTGCAGTCGTTCCTAGCATCTGCCCCGCTAGCTCCGGCAATGCAGTCCTCTCTTCTGTCCTTGCCGCGGGGGACGACGTCGCTGACCCGGAAGCCACCGCGGTACGCCCGACAACTCTGTGGCTCCGCCTTGCGCTTGATGTGTTTGACATATTGTCTGACCAAATTTTTTGTGATTTTATTACGAAAACGATGAATTTCGATGCTTCTTCGGTGAGGAGTATGGTCCGGCGAGTTTGATCAAATGATTCAATATGAGTTCTTTGATTCCTCGGATTCAAACTAAGAAGTGAACATGATCATGGACATGAGCATGCAAGAGGAAACGGACTGGCAAGTGGAGCATATTCTCAATTTCAAGGGTTCAATCAAAGGAAGAAGAGTGATCAATCGGGACAGGGTATCTGAAGCAAAGCTGCTACAGAAGGACTACTTTGCTCCGAACCCAACTTTCCCTGACGATCCATGGTTTCGTCGCCATTTTCGCATGCGAAAAACATTTTTTTTGCGCATTGTGAAGGGAGTGGAGGCATGTGATGACTACTTCAAGATCACAAGGGATTGTTGCGGTCAACTCTCTTTGTCTGCCAAGCAGAAGTGCACGGCTGCAATGAGAATACTTGCACTTGACTGCTGCAAATGTCGTTGGTGAGATGGCCATGATGGGGGAGAGCACATTCCTGAAGAATACTGTCAAGTTTGCTCATGCTACGGTGGAGGTGTTTGAAGCAGAGTATCTCACAGAACCAAATGCGCAAGACACAGAGAAGTTGTTAGTATTTGGAGAGGCTAGAGGGTTTCTAGGAATGCTCGGATCAATTGGTTGTATGCATTGGCAGTGGAAGAACTTCTCCAAAGGTTTGCGAGGAATGTATCAAGGTCACACCAAAGAGGCCACTGTCATACTAGAAGGTAGAAGTGGTGGCATCACACGACTTATGGGTTTGGCATGCTTTCTTTGGAATGTCGGGTTCTCACAACGACATCAACATGCTTAACCGATCTCTGATGCTCAAGAGGCTTTGCAATGGGGAATCATTGTCATGCAACTATTGTCGGTGTGAAAATCGGCAGATCTCGGGTAGGGGGTCCCGAACTGTGAGACTAGAATTGACGATAACAAGATACGAAGGGGGCACGAGTTTACCCAGGTTCGGGCCCTCATATGGAGGTAATACCCTATGTCCTACTTGGTTGTATTGATGGTATGAGGGGTTACAAAGTTGATCTACCTCGAGATCGTATAGCTAACCCTAGATGAGTCGTTCTATGCCTACGCCCTAAAACCCTCCGGCTTATATAGATGCCGAGGATACCTAGGGTTTACACATGGTTGGTTACATGCCGAAGAGATAAACATGCCTATTTACTACATCAAACGTGGAGCGCAAGCCGTGCTCCTTGAAGCTTCCATCCTGGAGACTTGGCCTTCAAATCTTTCGGTGTTCGGTAAGTAGCCCTCATAGTCCGACCCACAACAATAGGTCGGCTATCCAAAGACCCCCTAATCCAGGTCTCCCTTAGTAGCCCCCGAACTTGCCTCCAATGCCAAGGGTCTTTGGCTCCGACTGCTTTGCGAATAAAATCTTCGACTTGCGAGGTGAGTTCCTTCCTGCCGAACCATAGTTCGGCCTCCAATGACAAGTAGTCTCCCGCATAGTGGCACGTCCAAATACTGCAACTTGATGGGCTTTGAAGGCCAAACGTTAGGGGATAAGCAACGACCCTCTGACGATCTTTCAGACGAAAGGCTACGGCCCACCACGACGGCTAAGCCAGTCGCATAGACTCAATTCGCGGTTCGAGGCCGTTTTAATCATCACGGTCTATCAATATACCGATCGTGTCCCGTTTTATACGGGATATACTTAATCACACACACTCAACGGCTCACGCGTCTTGAGAAGTGGAGGGATTCACAACACAGCGAGGGGAGTCCAGATCGATAGGCCTCATAAAAAGAGAAGGAAAACCCCAAAGGCTTTTTTACGCTCTCCATTCGACTTCTCCGCCTCCCATTCCCTTGCGCTTTCGGAGCACAGATCTAGGTCTCTCCACCCCCACCTTCGAGCTCGGCAATGGTAGGCTCCAACGGCTAGTGGGAAGCCTCCACGGTCACCAACCAGGACATAATCGACCTCTAGAAGGCCGACTACCTCCCCGCCAACATCCCTCATCACGTAGTTGGAGGAGGGCCAAGTGATCCCCACCCCAAGCCAGGCGAGAGGGTGGTGTTCATCCCCCACTTTATCAGGGGGTTTAGCTTCCCACTCCACCCCTTCGTCAGGGGACTGATGTTCTTCTACGGCCTCGACTTCCACAACCTCCTGCCGAACTCCATCATGAACATCTCGGCGTTCATCCTCGTCTGCAAGGCATTCCTGCGCATCGAGCCACACTTTGGGCTCTGGCTAAAGTTTTTCAACATCAAGCCCAAGTGCGTCGGCGGCAAGCACGCGGATTGTGGCGGGCCGTCATCGGCAAGCTCACCTGTGTCAGGTGTCCGTCGGGCACCCTCATCGACACCATCAAGGGGTGGCAAAAGGAGTGGTTCTACGTCACCGAACCACAAGAAGAGGGCCAGCTCCCCTCCGCCGCATTCAGATCCGGTCCCTCACCAGACTGGCGTCATGGCTCGAAAAGGGCCTTGTCTAGGGACCGGGCAAGGAGGTGACCAATCTGCAGAAGCGCATCCGCTCCTTGGTCGAGGAGGGCACCAAGTTGACCGATGTGGTCCAGGTGATGCTACGAAGACGCGTCCTCCCCTGCCAGCACCGGGACACCCCCCTGTGGGCTCGAGAACTCGAAGCCGGGCCCACAATCCGGAACCTCTTCCGCACTATGCGGGAGAAGTTGTGGAAGGCGCTCTTCAAATCAATGAAGAGCTGGCCATCCGAGGAGGAAGACAAGGGTCTGCATGCCGCCAAACCCGATTCCGAGGTATGACACACCCCAGCTTGGTTGGCTTCTTTACACAAAAAATTCCTATAACCCCTTATCCGATCTGTTCGAGCAGAGATGGCTAAAGAAAGCCGTCAACATCAACAGTCCGGTGCCTCACCCCGAAGACGAGAGGACCGGGCTGTTAGCCAATATGCTCGTGATGAAGCCTTACGAGGCTCCCACGAAGAAGGAGAAGAAGAAGAAACCAGGCCAGGCTGGCCTCCGCATCAAGGACCAGCCTGATGCGGCATACGAGGATAAACCCGCCTCCTCAAATCAAGAGGAGGCTGAGGAGGAGGAATAAGAAGAGGAGGAGGAGGCCGATGTCGAGGGCAAGGGGGAGGCAATTCCCCTCGCGTCAGGAAAAGGGTGGCGTCTTCGGACGCCACGGGGCGGGTCACTTCTCCTGCCCCGAAGAGGGCGCGATAGACACGGGTGGTTCTGTCTAACGATAGCTCAGACTCGAGCTTTGTGTCCGAAGACCCCGAGGAGGTTCCGCGAAGGAGCCTACGGGTTTTAAGTGCATCTAATGCCCCTTAGTGATTTTGGTGTATTGAGGACTTATAGGTTAAGGAACTAATGTGTTTGTGAGTGTACACAGGCTCTATAAGTCGATTAGGAGTTTGATATATCCGGAGATTACCGACCCCTAAAAATGTATGTCTTCACTTGAAGACTTTGGTGCAGACTTTGGGAAGACTTTGCCGAAGACTTTGGTACTCTCTGAAGACTTTTAAAATGAAGAAGTTGGTGTGACCTTGAAGATATGAACGAGGACTATGAAACGTGAAGACTTTTGTTTTTGTACTTTCATTTCCTTTCTTTGAGTCATAGGAAACACTGTAGTGTTAAAGGGGGTCGAGGTAATACTAAGGAAAATTTCCAACTGATGCTCAACTCCAAAAATCCTCAACCTATCCAATCCTTCAAGTGAAGCCTTTGGAAATCTCTTGTGGTTCAGTCAAGTTCCTCAGTGACAGAGACGAAGTTCTTCTGCTCTCTGAGGAAATTGATCTGACTGAGGAGTTAGGATTTCACCAGTGCGAATTGCCTACAAGTGAGGAACATGATAAGCCTGAGGACTTTCATAGTTTAAAATTCCGACCGTTGTTGTGCTTAGCGCCAGCTATCCCCAATCATAACATCCACATAACGGTCATATCATTAGGGGCATTTATGTCTTATCATGTCAGGTTGCACCCTGGCTATAAATAGCCACCCCCCACAACCACTAGTTGATTGGCTGCTCCGAAGAGAACTGACACTTGTCATTTGAGAGCAACCCATCCTCCAAGGACTTTGAGAGAAAATCACCAGTGAGGAAAAACCCACAACCAAACCACCAAACCCAAAGTGATTGAGCATCATTGAAGAAATTCCTGTGTGGAACCGATGCTTGTTACCTTTGAGGACTATGCATCCTCCAGACGGTTAGGCGTCATGGTCTAGTGCATCCTGCAGTCAATTAGGGATCACGAAGTGACCTTGGTCTAGAGCATCCAACAGTAAATTTTGGTTCGCCGGGTGACCAGTTTGTGAGGGTTTTGGAAGTCTACCCTAAAGACTTACCACGAGTGTTGGGCGAGGACTGTGTGACCTTAGCTCAAGGAGAATACGGTAAGGATTGTGTGTCCTGGGACTGTGTGTCCTCTGGTTTAAATACCAGGCCATCCAAACTAGACGTATGACTGTCACAACAGTTGGAACTGGGTCATCAAACCACTGTCTTGATCGAGCTACCTGGTTCTATTTCCTCAACCCCTCTATTCCTCGTATACTTGTTGATGAAATTGATCGTTATTGTTTAAGGAATTTGACTGAAGACTTTCACAATTTCCTCACCTCAAATTCTTCAAGTTACCTTGTTCCTCACCGGCTTATCCTGTATCACGCTACTTGTAATTTGTGCATGTTTCATTTCATCATGATGACTATGTTGTTGCTATGTTCCTCATGCACCTGAGTACTTATTCCGCTGCTAGTTATTCATCGCATTTCAAATTCCTCAAGTTGAAATTCCTCAAGTGATGAATTTGTAAAAATCGCCTATTCACCCCCCTCTATTCGATATAACGCACTTTCAATTGGTATCAGAGCAAGGTACTCCCTTGTTCTATGTGATTTTGGTTTAACCACCTGGAGTTCTAGTTATGTCGACTACATGTATGATCAAGGTCTCTGCGGGATGTCCTACCTTCGATGGGACGGACTACCCCTACTGGAAGAACAAGATGCGCATGCATCTTGAAGCTATTGACAACGATCTCTAGTACGTTGTGGAAAATGGTGTTCCCTCTGTTACTCCCACGATCAACGCTGCTGATGTGAAGAGATACAAGCAACTCGATTCTCAAGCTAAGAATATCATCTATGGCCATCTGAGCAAACGTCAGTATGGCATAGTGAGTGCTTTGGAGTCTGCTAAGCTTATCTGGGATAGGATGTCCAAAGTCAACGAAGCTGTTTCCACTCAACGTGACTCTCCTGTTGATGTTCTTCACAATCTCTTCAACCACTTCAAGAGACTTGACAATGAAAATGTCTAGCAAACTTTTGATCGCCTCACTAATATCTCCAATGAGCTTCAAGCACTGGGTGCCACCGATATCACTGATCATGAAGTGGTGAAGAAACTGCTAAGATCTCTTGACTCTTCATTCGATACTCTGGCTTTGATGATTCAAGAACGTGGAGACTACAAGTCACTTGATCCTGCTGATATTCTTGAGAGACTCAATACTCATGAATTCCAACAAGCTGAGAAGAGAGACCTCTACGGGCCAAGCTATGGAAGATCTCGTGCTCTGAAGGCAAAAGCAATTTCCTCATCCAAAGAAGAAGATTCTGATAGCAGCCTTGGTGATCCTGAAGAACTAAGTCAGGAGCTAGCAATGCTCGTGAGGAAATTCCAGAAGTTCTCAAGGAGAGGTGGATTTGGAAAGTCATCAAAAGGTGGTTTGAGGAAATCAGATTCCTCAGAAGACTACAAGAAAAGAACGTGTCATCGTTGCAAGAAGCCTGGTCACTTTATCTTTGACTGTCCTCTCTGGGAAAAAGATTTAAAGAAGAAGAAGAAATACAAGGATGATAGTTCTGATGACTCGAAGAAAAAGAAGAAATCTTCAAAGTCCTCATCTTCAAAGTCCTCAAAGCACAAGAAGAATGGTTCCAAAAAGGCTCGAGCATTCATTGGCAAGGAAATGGATTCTGAAGAAGAATCTGAAGAATATGATGAAGAGGAAGAATCTGAGGTGGAATCTAAATCTGGTGTCGCTAGCCTTGCTCTTGCTACTGCTTTCGTGAGCAAGTCCAATTTCAATGATGAAGAAAATGACTACTCCAACGACTCTGACGTCAACAATGATGATTATGCTCCCACCTATTGCTTCATGGCAAAAGGCTCAAAGGTACACAAACATCATTCCTCATCTGAATCAAGTGAAGGTGAATCTGATGAATATGTGAAACGTAGATATGCTAAACTTGTTAAACTTGCCACTCAGCAACAAAGTGCACTTGAAAAGCTTCAGAAAATGCTAGACAAAAGCGATGATTTGTTGAATGATGAAGTGGATCGGACTCAAACTCTGTCTGACGATCTCAAAAGTCTTCAGACAAAGTATGATAACCTTCAGAGTCATCATAATGCTCTCTTAGCCGATCACGAGAAGCTTTATTATGAATTTCTTCAAAGAAAGCAAGATCTTGAGAAACTAAGGGTGTCACATGAGGATATCCAAAGGGAAAACGATTCCTTACTGGCTCACCAGATCAGTACCACTCTGGAAGAATTTGTTCCACCTTGTTTGAAATGCATCGAACGTGAAACTGCTAATTCTTCACCTGAATGTTCAAATGCTTCTATTGTTGCAAATTCTTCAACTATTCCAGTGGTCTCAAATTCCTTATCTGAGGATGCCACAAGTATCACTGACGAAAATGCAGGGTTGAAGGAATTGTATGTGACAGGCATGTACAAAAGTCTCAAAGGGCATCAAACCCTTTGCGATGTCCTCAAAAAGCAGATTCTGAACAGAAACCCTAGGAAAAAGGGTATTGCCTTTGTGAGGAAACTCAACGCTGATGGATCCTACTGGACACCTGACCAGTACCCCAAAAGCTCATGGGTTGCTGCAGAAGGACCTCCTGTAGATCCATCCACTTTATCTGGCTTTACTTTTGAAACTTCATATTCATCTGATGAGTCACTTGACTCCAACTACAAATTCTTCAAAAATCAGAAAGATGAAGTATTTGCTAGATTTCTTAGAACTAATTGCAGGAACGGTTCACCTATGAAGAAAATCTGGGTTCCCAAGAGCTACCTACAAAATCTTCAAGTGAATGTCCTCACGACACCACTCATGAAGAACAGGAACCCCAGATCAAATTCCTCATATGGACCAAAGTCTTCACTTGGACGAAATTCCTCAATGGTCAAAAATATCATTCTCGTGATAATGCCTCTGTTTCGCAGGGAAAATCTAAGAGTTATGAATATGTGCATTATTCTTCAAACCATTATGTTCATAAGTCATAGAACAATTTCTCTCCTTATTCATATGAGTACTCTAACCCTCGCCGTGTGGAACGAAGCACACTTGCTTCAATGCCTCCCTTCTCATATGGTGCTCATAGAATAATGAACTCTTTACCACCCCTTCAGATGTGGGTGGTGAAGAAATTGAACTAATCTCTTATGCAGGGTCAGGTCTCCAGATGAACTTAAACATCTAATGAATTTGCTGGAGATCTGAGGAAATGCTTGAACGGACGCAAGCTAACTTTGTAGAAATGAATTCCTCATTTCTCACATCCTCACACTACTTGCTTACTATCTTGTGTGATGAAATTCTGTCTCATGAAATTGATGTCATATTCTTCACTCTGAAGCATATGAGTTCGTAAGTTGTACTAATTCATCTGCAGGATGATACTCCAAAAGCTACTGAGTGGGTCCTCGACAGTGGATGCACAAACCACATGACTGATGACAAGAGTCTTCTAATGAATTTGCCACTTGCTCCATCTCATATGAAGCATATCACCTATGCATACAAAGGAAAAGCAAGGTATTGGGTCTAGGTAAGGTTGCAATCTCAAAGGACCGAACCATGGATAAGGTGATGCTTGTTGAATCCCTGTGGTTCAACCTTATGTTTGTACAAATGCTTTCTGATCTTGATATGATTGTCGTATTTGGAAAATATCGTTGTGTTGTCATCATGGAATCTGAAAACTCCAAAGTTTTTGAAGGCTTTAGGAGAGGAGACTTGTATATTGTTGATTTCTCTACAGGTCCTCAGCCTACCACATGCTTACTTGCAAAGTCCTCAGAAGGCTGGCTGTGGCATCGATGACTTGGACATGCTAGTATGAGGGACTTGCACACGCTCGTGAAGAAAAAGCACGTCATTGGCATTGAAGGTGTCAAATTCCTCAAGGACCACCTCTGTGGTGCATGTGAGTCTAGGAAGATGACCAGATCCAAGCATCCCTCAAAGACAATCATGACCATGACTCGACCCTTTGAATTGCTTCACATGGATCTATTTGGCTCCACTCATTACTCCACACTAACAAATTTTTCAAGTTTGTATGGCTTTGTCATTGTTGATGATTACTCTCGTTACACTTGGGTGCATATTATTCTGTACAAGTCTAAAGTGCAGGATGTCTTCAGACGATTTGCTTCAAGGGCCTCCCAACTTTGGCGTCAAGATCAAGCATATCAGGAGTGATAATGGGACTGAGTTCAAGAACACCAATCTTGATGAATATCTTGTTGAACTTGGTATTACTCATGAGTTATCCACCCCTTATACTCCTCAGCAGAACGACATCGTGGATCGCAAGAATAGGACTCTTGTTGAGATGGCTCGCACCATGCTTGATGAATACAAGACTCCTCGTTGCTCCTGGCCTGAAGCAATTGATACTGCATGCCACATCATCAACAGGGTATATCTTCACAAATTCTTCAAGAAGACTTCGTATGAACTTATGATTGGCAAGAAACCTAATGTAAGTTATCTCAAAGTCTTCGGTGCAAAATGCTGGATTAGAGATCCTCACCATAGTTCTAAATTTGCACCGAAGCACATGAAGGTTTTATGCTTGGTTGCGGAAAGGACTCGCACACCTACAGAGTCTTCAACAACTACCACCACAAGGTTGTTGAAACTGTAGATGTGTAGTTTGATGAAACTGATGGCTCGCAAAGAGGGCACCTACCTTCTGTGTTAGATGAATAGTCTCCTGAGGAATTCATTAAGCTGAAGGCTACTGAAGACATCATACCCACTAAGGAAGTCATTCCAACTAATGAAGACATTCATGCTGATACACCTGAAAAAATGGTGCTGAAGAATATCCTCAGCCACGTGAACCTGCTCATCCAAGAGTTGCAAATGAAGTGCAGATTGACAAAATCATCGATGACATCAATGCACCAGTTCCTCTCACTCGCTCAAAAGCTTCACATTTGACTAACTTTTGTGGGCACTTTGCCTTTGTCTCTATCATAGAGCCCACCAAAGTTGATGAAGCATTCAAGGAGCCTGAGTGGATTCAAGCTATGCAAGAGGAATTGCATCAATTCAAGCTCAACAATGTGTGGGAACTTGTCAAGCGGCCAGATCCTCGCAAGCATAACATCATAGGTACCAAGTGGATCTACCGCAACAAGCAAGATGCAAATGGCCTTTTGGTAAGGAATAAGGCTCGTCTTGTAGCTCAAGGCTACACATAGGTTGAGGGAATTGACTTTGATGAAACTTTTGCACCTGTTGCTAGACTTGAAGTTATTCGCATATTGCTTGCTTATGCTAACCATCATGATATCATCTTATATCAAATGGATGTGAAAAGTGCATTCCTCAACGGTAAGCTTGAGGAAGAAGTATATGTTGCTCAACCACCAGGTTTTGAAGATCCTAAGCATCTTGACAAAGTCTTCAGACTCAACAAGGCCTTCTATGGACTCAAGCAGGCACCTCAGCCGTGGTACGACACTCTGAAGGAATTCCTCATGAAGAAAGGCTTCAAACCCGGTTCACTCGACCCAACTCTTTTCACAATATCCTATGACAATGAACTGTTCATATGCCAAATATATGTAGACGATATTATCTTTGGATGTACTGACAAACGTTACAGTGATGAATTTGCCTATATGATGAGTGAAGAATATCAAATGTCTATGATGGGAGAGTTGAAATTCTTCTTAGGTCTTCAAATTTGTCAGCAAGACAACGACATCTTCATATCTCAAGAAAAATATCTCAAGGATGTTCTGAGGAAATTCAACATGCAAGATTGCAAAGGCATCAAAACTCCAATGCCTTCAAAAGGCCACCTCTGCACTGACGAAAATGGTAAAGATTTCGATCGGAAGGTATATCGCTCCATGATTGGCTCATTATTGTATTTTTATGCATCTAGGCCTGATATTATGTTGAGTGTTTTCATGTGTGCCCGATTCCAAGCAACACCGAAGGAACCACACCATAAGGCTGTAAAACATATTCTTCGATACTTAGCTCACACACCAACGCTTGGATTATGGTATCCCAAGGGCTCAAATCTTCACCTCGTCGGATACTCTGATGCTGACTATGCTGGAGATCGTGTGGATCGCAAGTCAACCTCAGGCACATGCCATTTCCTCGGACGATCCTTAGTCTATTAGTCCTCGAAGAAGTAGAACCGCGTTTCACTATCTACTGCTGAAGCTGAGTACATTACTGCTGGTTCATGCTGTGCTCAGTTACTGTGGATGAAGCAAACCCCTCAAGGACTACGACTTCAAGTAGAAGAATGTGCCTCTCTACCGCAACAACGAGAGTGCCATCAAGATTGCTTACAACCCAGTTCAGCATTCCAAGACCAAGCATATCCAGATTCGTCATCATTTTCTTCGAGATCATGTACTCAAGGGCAACATCTCCATTGACTACATCCCCATTGAAGAACAACTGGCCGATATCTTCACAAAGCCCTTGGATGAAAAGAGATTTTGCAAGTTGCGGTGTGAGCTAAATATCTTAGAATCTTCGAATGTTCTTTGAAAAAGGACACACATCCTAACCCTTATGCAAAATTGATGACTTAGATGTGCAACACACGAAGTAATGTTTTTCTTCAATCAATGAAGAATAACCCTCTAAGTGTGAAGAAATTAATGAAGAATTTGATTCTCAGAACCCTATGACAATTGTACGCGGTGTCTGAAGTCATCATTCTTATACGGTGGGTCATGCCACCAACCAAAGTTGAAATTCCTCAAAGTTGAGTTTTTTGTCATTTTGCAAATTCTTCAAATTTTCAAATTCCTCAAGTTTGCAAATTCCTCAACTTTTCAAATTCATCAACTTTTCAAATTCTTCAAACTATGAAACTCATGTTCTTCATTGACTATATATATATATGTATGTATGAGTTTTCAATGTCCTCAACATCATTCACTTATTGCTAATTCTTCAAGAAGATTTTCATCTAAGTGAATGTGATCGAACCGTTTTCCCTCTTTGCTAAACTCAACCCAGTCAGTTCACAAATTCTTCATATGCGTTCTACTTTGAAACTCGTTCAAAGTCTTCACTGTGTCCTTGACAGCTGAAGAATTTGCGAACGGAAACTTAAAATTTTCACCATCAAATTTTTTTGGCGTTTCTCGCTCAAACGGTTCCGACTCCCACGACCCCCCACTATCGCCACTACTTAGAATGTGGCTGACACATGTCATGAGGAGAGCAAGGGTCAGGAGCAATCTGGTCCAAAATCTTTGGACAGATTGGTTTTCACCTCCACTATAAATACCCCCTCCCCTTTCACTATGCTCGGGTACTCCTCACACCTACTCTCTCCCGAGCTTCGACCTAGCTCCGCCGCTAAAATCATCATCGCCGGTGTGGAAGAGCTTCACTGCCTCGACCTCGTCGTTGTCGTAATCGCATCGGCCGCGGAAGTCTTCACCCCACCGCTGCTGTAGCTGTCTTCCTCTGCTGAGGTAGGGCGTGGGAGATCTGGACTGACGAACTTCCTCAATCTCATCTCTCAGTTCGTCGTGTTCTTGACCAGGGTAAATAAAATTTATTTTTACTGCCCTTGTTTGATCTTCAGTTACTCCTAAATCTTCCCAAAGGTATTTATTCTTCAAAAATTTCATTCTAAAGCACATTACATGTTCATACACTTGATGATTTTCCCTATGTTATGATTTTCTTCAAGATTCCTCAATTGTGTGAATCCTCAAAATTTGCACAACTCTAGAACCTAAGACAAGGAACACTTAGTGAAATTCCTAAAGACACCCATGGTCAAATTCCTCACACCTGATTTTATTGAAAATTTTCTGAGAACACATATGACCTCTTCAAATTCCTCGCACCTATACTCTTTTCATAGATACAAACATGTTCGCTGATGAAACACTAGGTTCTCATCAACTTAACTCATTTGCAGCATTTCTTGAGGAAAAATTGTGCACTTCTTCAGAGTTCTCAAGAGTTCAAAATCCTCAGCTGAAGAAAATGGCTGATAAGAAACCACAAAAAGGTGGAAAGAAGCCTGATGTGCACACTGCTTTTGAGATTCCAGATGACTTGTATGAGGAATACTGCACACCCGATGAAGAAACTCATGGCAAAGACACGACTAAGGAGAGAAAGATTCGTCTGCAGAAATTGAGAGGATATGGGCAAAGGAATGGAAGGAATATTGTTATGTAACTGCTAAATACATGATGAAATTCATTGTGAAACCTCCTTGCAGCAGGCCTCCCTTGGCTCAAAATTAAATTGCGGATCCCACTAGTCTCAAGACTGGTGAAGACTTGCCTCACATATGGGAGAAACAGCAAGCCAAGCTGGCAAGGAAAGCTAAAGAGGCTGTAAAGAAATTCAATGAAGACTCTACTGCTGCTGCCACTGCCGGAGCCTCTGCAAGTGCTCCGAAGAAATCTACGATGAAGAAATCTATTGTGAAGCCAAATTCTTCATCTTCAAAGTCATCACAATAGATTCCTCAAGCTCAAAGGCCTCAGCTCTCAAAGGCCTCAGCTGCTGGTACAATTGCTGCTCAGTCCTCTGTTGCTGCTTCAAAGTCCTCAACTCCTATGCATCTTGCATCATGTCGAGGACTGAGGGATACTCAAATGCTTCAAAGATCACTGCAAGTTCCTCTACCCAAGCAAAGTCTTCGACAAGTCCTACTATGTTGAAACTAAAGAAAATTGCTGGATGAGGTCCAAGACCAAGTCCTCAGACAAGTAAAGCTACAGTGACAATACCCTCAGGATCTGAGAATGATGATGAAGCTGATGATGAAGAACTTAAAGAAATCATCAGAGAAAGTCAGCAAAAGGCTGCATTAGCCAAAGGCAGCTCCGTTCCACTTCTGCTGGATCCCAAGATGATCCTCAACTTCATAGACATATGGCATGAGGATCCAAGTACCCCACTTTCCTCACTAAACCTGCCTCTTGGTGTGGACCATGTCCTTAACCATTTTATTCCTCAGGAAAAATGGAAAAAAGATCAAGCTCGGAGAGCTAAGAGGAACAGGGCTCGAAAAG
The DNA here is from genome assembly GCA_022496015.1 of Hordeum marinum. NCBI lineage: Eukaryota > Viridiplantae > Streptophyta > Magnoliopsida > Poales > Poaceae > Hordeum > Hordeum marinum. The sequence continues at coordinate 518,336,711 of CM039673.1, forward strand.
AAAAATTCCTGAGGAACAACGTGATGAATTTGACTCCAAAGCAACTCATCATTGTTCAGTCTGAAATTCGCTCCCTCTCTAAGGAAGAAGAAAAATATGATGCTGAATGGAAGGACACAAAGGTGAGATTCGTCAGGGCAGCCCAAGCTGCTGTAAAGGACCATAACACCAGGGTTGCAGCTCGATTGCAACCACAAATTCCTCACGCTGAAGAAACTGCTCACACTACTGGAATCGGGATCTTTGCCGTCAGCCAACTCTTTGCCGTCTACTAGCAGACGACAAAGAAGGTCTTTGCCATCAGCTTCAATAAAACTGACGGCAAAGAACGAGCTAACGGCAAAGATCATGTTTGCCGTCAGCCATCTCTTTGCCGTCTGCTAGCGGACAACAAAGATTCTTTGCCGCCAGCTAGCGAACGGCAAAGAGGAAGGGTGGCCCACTAACGAGAACCAGCTAACGGCCACTTTCTTTGCCATCTGCTAGCGGACGGCAAAGAGTTTAGCCTATATACAGCGTGCCCCACCCCTCTCTCTCTCCCCTCACTTCACCCCCGCCGCCCCGTGCCCGAGCCGCCCCCCCATGCCACCGGCTGCCGCCGCCCCCGCCCCTACTGCCCCTGAGTCCTTGCCGACGGTCGCCCCCACCCCTGCCGTGAGGCAGGACGCGGTGCCGCCCCCTCCCCTACGGCGGCTCTCCTCCACCGGCCCCCTCCCCCCCTCTAGGTGAGCTCACTTCTCCTCGAAGAAGAAGAAGAAGAAGGAGGGGGAGGAGGAGGAGGAGGAGGAAGAAGAAGAGCCCCCGATCCCCGATGCCACTAACTCCCAACCTGCGATGCCTCCGACCCCCGACGCCACCGACCCTCGACGCCACCGACCCCCGATGCCCCGGAATGTCGACCCCCGACCCTCGACCACCCACGCCATCAAACCCCGACCACCGACACCACTTCTACAGACCACCGACGCCATCGACCCCCGACCGCCAACGCCACCGACCCCCGACTCCACTGATCCCTGATGCCACTGTCTCCCAATGCCACTGACGCCCGACCCCCAACACCTATTCTGCCTCCTATTGACCAAAAAGGTGCTCTTCGGCCTTCGTGAGGCCGAGGAGGTCAAGTTTTGTATATTATGAGCTAGGTCACATATTTTCCTATTTTGTTACAAAAAACATCATATTTTGTGTTGATCAGGTGAATTTCAATGTGCGGTTGTTCGTCGACCTCCCCGTGCATTTGACGAGCTCCCCTGCTGCATTCATTGGTGAGCACAAATGACATCTTCTCCCCCGGCACCCTTAATTTTTTTGCTTTGTTCCAGTCTTCGTGCCGATGAAACTTGCTAGCTATAGGTGTCTTCAATCATTAGTATGCGTGACCATTATGCGTCTCCTGTTCGAAAGGGTTACAATATAAATATGCATTCATTAGCACATTTATAACCGTGATTCTTTCGAATTGTCCAACGTTATCCATGGACAGCCCGAGTATGTGTAGATTGGGTTCGTTTTCCCATATATGCTCTCCTCCGGATCCGATGCAGAATTTCGTCAGTGCCTCCCTGTTGTTCTCCGGGTACACATCCTCTCTGCTTATTGCCGAGACGTGTATCAGAAGAATAGCGGGGAGGTGCTGCCGAAATTGTGCGTCGGATCCGGAGCAGAGCATGGAAAAACGAACCCAATCTACACATACTCGGGTGGGATTAGGACCTATCTTTACCTACTAGCGTCTAGGTTGCATCGACGTATTAAAACTGACAAACTCTATTAACTGATGAATATGGTTTGCTGAATTATGTATATATTTTGTGTGTGTCCAGTAGCTAGGCAAGATGAGTGATCGTGGGTGGATGTACACCAGTCACACTAGTCAGAAAGACATGACCCGTGAATGGTTAACAAAAACCAAGGAGTTTGTGAGAGTCACATTCGCAAATGGACAGAAAATAACCTGGTGCCCTTGTGTCGATTGCGACAACTTTAAGAAGAAGTCAGAGTTTAAAATGATCAAACACCCGCAGAACTGGGGTTTTACGCCTAATTATACGGTTTGGACATTTCATGGTGAGTCTGCCCAACGTGCCAAAGCTGAGGTGGTTCATCGTCGCACCGACGAGCATGGTACCGGGATTGAAGACATGGTGCAAGACTTTGATGATGCTTAGGATTTAGACGATGAGATGGAGGAATCTGCAAAGGCCTTCTATGAAATGTTGGAGTCTTCAAAATGTCCTCTCCACGAGCACACTGAGCTTTGTCAGCTGGATGCCAACTCGCAAGTAATGGCTCTGAAGGCTCACTTCAACCTGGGCAGAGAATGCTACGACGCGATGATGACGATATTTGGACGCTTTCTACCCAAAAGGCAATGTATTGCCAGCAAACCTGTACCAGTCAGACAAAATCCTACGTGCGCTTAAAATGCCCTATGAGAAGATAGATGCCTGTGAGAATGGATGTGCCTTATTTAGGCTTGAGTATGCGGGCTTCAACTATTGTCCCATTTGCAATGCTTCTAGGTATGTTCTGGTAGACAACGGTATGGGTGAGAAGAGTCAGACCAAAATCCCAGTCAAGGTTCTTCGGTATCTGCCAATCATACCAAGACTTCAATGTCTTTTCATGGTCGAAGAGACGGCCAGACAGATGACGTGGCATAAATTGGGCAAAAGAACAGAACTAGATGCATATGGGAATCCGATGTTGGGACACACTTCAGACGCTTTTGCGTGGAAGCACTTCGATGCATTACATAAGGATAAAGTTGCAGATCCAACGCATCCTCGAGTTGCCATCAGCACGGAAGGGTTCAATGTGTATGGTATGACGGCAGCACAATACAGTTGTTGGCATGTATTTGTCATTCCACTCAATCTCCCCCCCGGAGAGATTATGAAAAGAAAAAACATTTTCCTGACGTTGATAGTTCCAAGGCCCAAATATCCGGGGAAGAATACGAATGTGTACATGCAGCCGCTTAAGGATGAATTGCAAGAAGCCTGGGATAATGGGATCAAGACATACGACGCCGCTACCAAAACGAACTTCAAAATGCATGTGTGGTACATGTACTCATCGCACGACTTGCCGGCGTATGCGCTATTCGTTCGCTGGTCTGTGCATGGAAGGTTCCCGTGCCCCACATGCAAGGCAGCTCTTGAGTTCCGTTGGCTGCAGGCGGGTCACAAGTTTTCTCGCTTCGACATGCACAGACAGCTCCTGGATCCTGACCATAAGTTCAGAAAAGACAAGAAGAATTTCATCAAAGGTAGAGTTATCAAAAACATTGCACCACCTGCGTTGACAGGCCAACAGATCCTGGATCAGATAAACGCTCTTGAGCCGGATCCAAATCGTCCAGGATATTTCAAAGGGTATAATACGGAACATGCCTGGACTCACAAGATATGTTTGTGGGATCTGCCTTACTTTAAAGACCTCCTTTGCCCACACAACATCGACGTGATGCACGCTGAAAAGAATATCGCAGAGGCCCTTTTTGGTACATTGTTCGGCATAGAGGGGAAGTCGAAGGATAATCCTAAGGCTAGAGTCGATCAGGAGGCTCTATGTTATAGACCGTTACAAAACATACGACAACCGAAAGGAAAGAAGAACTGGAGGAAGCCAAAGGCATGGTTCGTTCTTGGGAGGCCATCTATGAGGGAAATGATCTGGTGGGTGAAAATGCAGTTGATGTTTCCCGATGGGTATGTAGTGAATCTAAAGAGGGGAGCGAGTCTTGACAAATTGAAAATATTTGGTCTCAAGAGGCATGATTGGCACATATGGCTTGAGCGGGTAATGCCAGTGATGTTGCGTGGCTTTATCCCAGAGGATGAATGGCTAGTACTGGCAGAGCTGAGCTACTTCTTCCGTGCTCTTTGTGCGAAAGAACTATTGCCTGATGTGCTAGACGAACTGGAAGAGTTGGCGTCGGGGTTGATCTGCAAGTTAGAAAAGATCTTTCCACCGGGCTTCTTTAATCCAATGCAGCATTTGATTTTGCATCTCCCGACCGAGGCAAGATTGGGGGGGACCGTGCAAAATCATTGGTGCTTCAGAACTGAGAGGATGCAGAAGACGCTTCGCGGAAAATGTAAAAATAAACATAGAGTTGAAGCATCGATGGCCGAGGCATTCATTACTGAGGAGGCGGCAAACTTCGTGACAGCACACTACAAAGCCAAGAATCGTCATTTGCATAATCTGAAGCCTCGGTACAATGATGGAGACCATGAAAAAGGTCGATCCAACCTCAGCCTATTCAAAGGGAAGCTCGCACCAGCCGGTGCTTCGAAAGAAATAGCGTTGGATGTCGAAGAATGGCGGACCATTTCATTGTATATCTTGAACAACCTAACAGAAGTGCGGCCGTACATTGAGTAAGTTCTCGGTACATTGTTTCGCAACTTCTAATTCCTTTGAAATGCTCTTATTCCCGGATATGTGATACAATCGATACGTTGCCAAATTCTCGGATGGAGCGGTGATCCAAAAGGATTCCATCGAAGAGTATGAGCTTCTGGCAAAGCATGGAGGCGGCTATCCCGGTTTCATCTCTTGGTTCAAGCAAACGGTAATTTCCATTAGACGATTTCATTTCTTCGCCTAGTTTGCGGCTAATGCAACAATCCTTTTGTATTAAACTTGTAGGCTAATGCAGAGTCTATGGACTCCGAATTGAGACAAGTCGCTAATGGTTTTGACTATAAGGTCTGTTCATTTGACAAATACGACATCAACGGGTATCGCTTTCGTACTTTTGGCAAAGAGCTATCTATGGCCGACCGAAAGTTTACAAATTGTTGTGTCTCCGCTATCGCCGAAGGAGGGGTCGAGTATTATGGAAGAGTTGAAGCAATTTATGAACTTACATTCTTTGGTGAAAACCCACCAAACGTCATAGTCTTCAAATGTTATTGGTTCCAGTCGAAGGAGACTAGAAGGACTCATGAACATATAGGGCTACTCGAAATCAAACAATGCACCCATTTAGATGTTCCTGATGTCTATATTACGGCTCAACAGGGACCCAAGTTTTCTATCTACCGTGGGCCTGCCAAGCGGATCCAAATCTGAATGGTTGGGATGTCGTTTATGATGTGCCGCCAAATTTTAGACCACCTCCCCTCAGTGAAGATGATTATGAACCTCACATTAACCCATACACATATGAAGGAGAATTCTTCCAAGAAACACGTGTTTCCAAAAAAATGTTTCAAGAACCGCTCTACTTCACCCCAGAACATTGAGGTAGACAGCGATAGTGAATCCGACTTCACCCTTGAGCCGGAACAAGAAGAGACGGAAGAAGAAGAGGTTACTGTTGCGGATGACCTGTCAATGCTTGATCGATTACATAAAGGAGACCTTCCACATGTTGATGCATTTATTGATGATGCTGAGGAGCACGTCATTACTGATAGTGATGATGATTATGCATTTATTGATCCCGGAGCATATATAGACGATGAAGATTAATATTAGTAATGTCAGGTATTCAATTATTATTACATATATATTATTAATTAGTTCATGTTATTAGGTATTCAATTTTTTTATGTTGAACTAATTTCGTTTACTCTTTGTCATTGCAGGTGTTGACAGATGGTGGGCGCGGATCGAGAGCGCTCTGAGCCTCCTTCCTCGACGCGTGCTGGGAGGGATGCTATTATTCCACCCTAGCAACTCCGGAGAGCGCTGGTACACTGTATGCAGACACCGACGGGCGCTTCTTCTTCGACCGGGAGAGGCCGGGGGAAGGCGAAGAGAGGTGCTAGTGGTAGGAAGGCTGTTGTGCCTTCCTCTCCGCCACCCCCAGCTGATTCTCCCGACCACAGGAGTGCTCCGTCGTGGACCCGTTTGACTTGGACCCATGTCGGACTCCGGTCGCCGAGCCTCGGGCCGACGAGCCTTCGTCCCAGGAGACTCCGGTCCCAAAGTCTTCGTCCCAGGAGACTCCGGTCCCAGAGTCGTCATCCGACGTGACTCCGGAGGCTAGTGGCCATGCTGATGGTGGCGAGGACAACTTTTCTTAAGATACCTATAGCGAGGGCCAGCTGGTTGAGGAGGGCAAGAAGGTCTACCAGCGTGGTTGTACAAAGCTCCCGCCCGTGCCGCCGACCCGCGATCAGAGGTGGTTGATTGTGCCTAATGCGGAGAAGTAAGTGCATTTACTCTTTTTTAACCTTTTGCCTTCATGTTTCTTCAACTTAATATCTAACTAGTCGTCAACCCGTGCAGATACTTTTAGATAGATGTGTATTAGTTAAGTTCTATTAATATTAATTGGTTGCATGATGTTCGAAATGTATTTTATAATAATAGTTATAATAAAAATTATTAGTATTATTAAATGTACATGTATAAATAGTATGTCTTTTGTCACTGTTTCTGTTGCCTATAATTACCATAAATCCTAACATATTTATGAATAAAAATATAAGTAAACTTACTGGCTTTTATAAAGAATATTATTAACAAAGGATTCATTTGTGTCACACTGACCAGAATCTTGTAAACAATGTCTTGTTTTTCATATGGTGCAAACAAACATTGTTTCAGTTTTGTAGGATGCAATATATAATGACATCACAATCCTATGTCTCCTCTCTCCCACCTTTCTAGAGTATTATGAGACTCTATACATTGTTCAAAGTATGAGGTTACTTGACCGCATATTTCCCAACATGTGTAATCTCCTAAGAGTAAGATCCGTTGCTCAAATAATCCTAATTAGTAAATTACAATGTGCCCGAACAATTGAGAAGAGGTGGATTAACATGGTGATATGTTGAGATACTCGAATTAGTAAATATATATTGGACAAAATTACTACAAAGTGTGACTTGCTACAAAGTAAAAGTTGGAAATTGATTAATTACTACAAAGCCTATTTCAATGAATAGAATAATCAAATGCGACATAGTTGTTAGTGACTATGCACTCAAAAAGAAGACTGGGAAATCAAATTTTAATTCAACATTCAATTACGTGGGAGTCAATGAGAAGTAACTCTTTCATTGGTGTACTATATGAGCAAAAAATAATTAAACACTAAAATTTATGCGCATGCCGATGCGGGATAGAGAGAAGAGTTATAATGCACGGTAACCAATAGTAACAATTCAGATTAGTGTGTGGGGTCCTCGTAATTCATAACCATGTGATTGTTCTCAACTTGTAATAGTGCACGCCCGGAGAATTGCATTGGAAAGTGCATTCTTCCTAAGATTATCCACCTAGAAAAAACAACTACTAAAATATAAACTGTTATAAAACAGGTGTACTTCATGATGATAAACCCCCTAGAGGGCACTAGTTGACATCTACATGTTGTTCCAGTAGAATTAAATGTCATTGTGCCTTATACCAATATTAGTCCATTGGTTACTTTCAAACAATTCTCATGACCCAACTACTCTTCATATAATTGTGCCCACTAAATCATTTTAAATAGCAATGATGCCTAAAATGGAAAATAATGATTTCTTTACAACATTTATTTTTTAGACACTATCACGTTGATGAACCTACAACTAAAACAACACATAAAGCCTCAATCCTACGCTTATTCAAATGAACATTCTTCTCACCATACTTATTTAGGGATGAAAGCAACACAAATTACCTAGCGAAGTTTTTGACATAGCACCCATGCAAAACCACAAATATATCACTCGTTTCATCAACAGATAAGTACGGAAGTGCCCATGATTTCAAATTTTAATCGTAAAGTCTGAGAATTTATTTTGTATCTTTTTTTCATATATTTTTAATTGGAAGATCATGAAAATTTTGGCATGTATATGTGGAGACGCAGCAAGTGACAAACTACAAAATATATCATCTGAATACTAATTGCGAACTAAGAACCCAAGACATGTTCCGCTTTTCCACTTTTAATCATTCCTTCCTTTACATGCCTTTGTCAAGCAATCGGCCACACAATTATCTTGGAAAGAAAATAACAGAGATGAAAATCTAATGGACCATTTTACCATCTTTAAGAAAATTGCAGTCCACGCGATCAGTATGGAAATACATTGCCATGAGACATGCATGTAATACAATGCCTATTTCATTCATAATCAGCTACAGCCATAAAACAATACCTGTATGGGGAGCGAGTACCTGAAGTGAGTGCCAACAAAATTAACAGGCATGCTGGACAAAGCGATGCTGCTGCTGCTGCTGCTACTTTTTCCATGAAGCGTTGCTTCTCTCTTGTGGCTTGATGTGCTCGTCACCGTCTAGCTTGTACGTCCCATTAAATAGATAGGACTTAGCTCCTACAGTACGTACTCTGTAGTGGTGGTGTCTCAGATTAGAAAAGCTGGAACAAACCACCAGATTTTCTGACATTAATCAAGAGAGAAGGGCCAGATGGGAGAAATCTGTACAGAGAAAGAGAGTATTTGGGCACACGTTCTGATTCAAATTGCACGAACGCATATACATATATACACACAGATAAGCTGACTTCTGAAGCATGACCATCAATTCCCGCTAAATGTGCTTGTATTGGAACGTACAAACCTGCCAACGTACAGGTGACGGAGATCTATTTCTTCCGGCTGCTAGAACGCGAACATGAGAGAGACTAATGATCGCAAGTTTGCAACAGAATCGTGGTTGTACTGACCTGCAACATCGGCCTGTGAAGAGGGACTAATCCTTCCGATGCGATCCGTTGGTCCCGCGAGATTGCACACAACTCCCTGAACATACACGCACACCACCTCCTGATCGATCATGCACTTGATCAATCTTTGAGGCCAAGGAACAAAACGCATGCGAACATGATATGATTAAATCTAACAAATAATGTTGGGAGAGAGAATAGGTGGAGGAGGATGCGCTGCCAGTTTGTTAGAAGCCGGCGGCGGCGGGACATGAAGAGATAGGTCAGGAATAGATCGAGAGTTTGTTACCCTTCGTACTATAGGATTACAATTAGAGGAGTCATCTTAATTTTTAATAGTTTAAATAAGGTTTACATGTTAGAATTAACGTGGGTGAATCTATCTAATAGATTGAAAGATCTAGACCGTAATTACTCGGTCCCACCAGATGAATGACTCCTAATTTCTAATTAACGTGGTAATTTCTTGGGAGTGCCTAATTAGTATAGGTATATAGATGTGTTGGCCTTGTCATACTGCAGGGGTTGGAAACATGGCCTTGGTGTCCGCAGGTCCAACCAGGTCCTTGATGTGCTTCTCAAGCACCACTTCCCAGGGAAGGTCCAGTTGTCTGGTGAGGGTGAGGTTGCATAGGTAGCACTGACCTGGGAGCTATACGTGGCTGCCCCGGCCCTACCGAAGGAGAGGATCGACGGTGTCTTGTGCGAGACGGTGGCCGACATTGTGATCCGTCATTTTTGGGTAATTTCTTCTTTACAAAATTAAAAATCAACAGCACCTAGTGATTGTACTAATCAGTGTTGTCTTGTTTGATTGCAGACCTTCTATAGGTGTCTTGAGGAACACGAGGAGGACGCGGCTATTGTTCTCGTAGCCGAGTGCAAGCGCCTAATTCGGAACTTACGGCACGAGGCTCGGGTGCAGGCTATTCGAGACTACTACGCCTCGACTAACATTAAGAGGGCCAAGAAAAAGTGCCGTAAAAATTTTCTGAGTAAGGAGAAGTACATGAAGGTAATTACCTATTCTTAAGGACTTCTACTTAGTTTCCTTGATTTGATTCGTAGGCGTAACGCTGAAATTTCTCTTGTCTAACTTAGGTGCCCCTGAGATGGTTTGCGGATAGGATGGACTGTTGGGAGGCATTGGTGGATGAGTGGTGCTCTCCCAAATGGCTAGCCGACCACAACAAGGCCAAGGATAAGCGTGCCCAAATGAAAGGTGTGCCACACCATCAAGGGAGCTCCAACCTGTTTGAGTACGGGGATCACTGGGTATGTGGTTTGCTTCATGATTCATGCAATTTCATTATTCAAGCTAGCTTGAGCCCTTAACTAATATTTTGTTCCTCTATTTTAGGCGCGACAAAACAAGAAGGAGGTGCCACCGCTGTTCGACCTCTGTGACATGGCCCATACTGCCTCATACAAGAAGGCCAAGGCATTCTCTAAGGATGACCTCGATCATCCATAGAGCTTCAGCAACATCTCCTCCCACAACAAGCTCGTAAGGTACAGAGATGAGGGGAAGACGAGGAAAGGGGTGTTGGAAATATGCCCTAGAGGCAATAATAAAGTGATTATTATCATATTTCCTTGTTCATGATAATCGTTTATCATCCATGCTATAATTGTGTTGATCGGAAACTCAGATACATGTGTGGATACATAGACAACACCATGTCCCTAGTATGCCTCTAATAGACTAGCTCGTTTGGTAACGGGATCACATCATTAGGAGAATGATGTGATGGACAAGACCCAAACTAGAAACATAGCATATGATCGTGTCAGTTTATTGCTACTGTTTTTGGCATGTCAAGTATATGTTCCTATGACCATGAGATCATGCAACTCACTGACACCGGAGGAGTACCTTGTGTGTATCAAACGTCGCAACGTAACTGGGTGACTATAAAGGTGCTCTACAGGTATCTCCAAGGGTGTCTGTTGGCTTGGCATGGATCAAGACTGAGATTTGTTACTCCGTGTGACGGAGAGGTATCTCAGGGCCCACTCGGTAATACAACATCACAATAAGCCTTGCAAGCAATGTGACTAAGTGTTAGCCACGGGATCTAGTATTACGGAACGAGTAAAGAGACTTGCCGGTAACGAGGTTGAACTAGGTATGGAGATACTGACGATCGAATCTCGGGCAAACATACCGAAGAACAAAGGGAACATCATACAGGATTAACTGAATCCTTGACATAGAGGTTCGACCGATATTGATCTTCGTAGAATATGTAGGAACCAATATGGGCATCTAGGTCCCGCTATTGGTTATTGACCGTAGAGGTGTCTCGGTCATGTCTACATAGTTCTCGAACTCGTAGGGTCTGCACACTTAAGATTCGGTGACGTTTCAGTAGTATAGAGTTATGTATGGTGGTGACCGAAGGTTGTTCGGAGTCCCGGATGAGATCTCGGACGTAACGAGGAGCTCCAGAAGGGTCCGGAGGTAAATATTGATATATAGGAAGTCCGTTTTTGGTCACCGGAAAAGTTTCGGGCTCATCGGTAGTGTATCGGGAGTGCCGGTAGTGTACCACGGGACCATCGGGAGAGGTATTTCGACCCAAGAGGCTACATGGGCTGTGGGAGGAGGTAAACCAGCCCCTGGTGGTCTGGCCGAAGCCTCCTCTAAGGGCCCATGTGGCTGGAGTGGTTTGAGAAGGAAATAATCCAAAGGTGGAGAGGTGGAAAGAGTTTCCAAGTGGAAAGGAGGAATCCTACTCCTAATAGGAATAGAGTAGGACTCCTCCACCTCCAATTTTGACCAAACCTTGAGGGTTTGAGGTTGCCTCCTCCCCTTCCTCCCTCCTATATATACTAGAGGATTTAGAGGAAAAAGCTAACCCTAATAGCCACGTGCTACCTCTCCTCTAGATCACAGTTTCTCCTCTAGATCGGTTTTCAGCGGTGCTTAGGCGAAGCCCTGCTGGAATAGCTCCACCACCATCGCCGCAACGCCGTTGCACTGCCGGAGAACTCATCTACCTCTCCGATCCCTCTTGCTGGATCAAGAAGGCAGAGATCGTCATCGAGCTGTACGTGTGCTGAATGCGGAGGTGTCGTCCGTTCGGCGCTAGATCGAAAGGACCGTGATCAAGATCGCGAGATGGATCATGATGAGATCGCAGGACGGATCGTGATGAGTTCGCGGGATGGATCGTGATTGGATCACGGGACGGGTCATGAGGAGATCGCGGGATGCTCGGCGATTTGGATCGCGAAGACGTTCGACTACACCAACCGCATTTGTTAACGCTTCCCGCTTAGCGATCTACAAGGGTATGTAGATCGACTCTCCCTCTCGTAGATGCTCATCACCATGGATAGATCTTGCGTGTGCGTAGGAAATTTTTAGTTTCCCATGCAAAGTTCCCCAGTGGTGGCATCACGAGCTAGGTCTATGTGTAGATGAGATCTCGAGTAGAACACAAAGAGTTTGTGGGCGTTGATGGTTAGATTGCTTTCTCCCTTGGTCGTGTTTTGGTTCAGCGGTATTGTGGGATGAAGCGGCCCAGACCAACCTTACTCGTACGCTTACGAGAGACCGGTTCCATCGACTGACGTGTAACTTGGTTGCACAAAGATGACTGGCGGGTGTCTCTTTCTCCTACTTTAGTTGGACCGGATTCGACAAAGGCGGTCCTTGAGAAGGTTGAAAAGCAATTTATGTATCACCGTTGTGGTTTTGCGTAGGTGAGAATTGTTCTTGCTAGATACCCGTAGCAGCCACGTAAAACATGCAACAACAATTAGAGGATGTGTAACTTGTTTTTGCAGGGTGTGTTGTGATGTGATATGGCCAATTACATGAGATATATGTGATGTATGAGATGATCATGTATTGTATAGAATATCACGACTTGCATGTCGATGAGTACGGCAACCGGCAGGAGCCATAGGGTTGTCTTTAATTATTGTATGACCTGTGTGTCAATCATTAAGCGCCATGTAATGATTTACTTTATCGCTAAACGGTAGCAATAGTAGTAGAAGCATGGTGGGCGTGACAACCCCGATGGTGACACGTTGATGGAGATCAAGATGGTGGAGATCATGGTGTCATGCCGGTGACGATGGAGATCATGCCGGTGCTTTCAAGATGGAGATCAAAAGCACAAGTTCATGGCCATATCATGTCACTTATGATTTGCATGTGATGTTAATCCTTTTATGCACTTTGTTTTTCTTAGGACGATGGTAGCATTATAAGGTGATCCCTCACTTAATTTCAAGATAAATTGTGTTCACCCCGAGTGTGCACTGTTGCGAAAGTTCGTCGTGTCGAGACACCACGTGATGATCGGGTGTGATAGACTCTACATTCACATACAACGGGTGCAAGCCAGTGTTGCACATGCAGAACACTCGGGTTAAACTTGACGAGCCTAGCATGTACATACATGGCCTCGGAACACAAGAGACCGAAAGGTCGAACATGAGTCATATAGTAGATATGATCAACATGATGATGTTCACCATTGAAACCACCTCAACTCACGTGATTATCGGACTTGAGTTGGTGAATTTGGATCATGTATCACTCGAATGACCGGAGGGATGTCAATTTCAGTGGGAGTTCTTCAGTAATATGATTAATTGAACTCATTATCATGAACATAGTCAGTTGTGTCTTTGCAAATTATGTTGTAGATTACTTGCTCGCGCTCTAGCTCCCTTGAATTTTTATATGTTCCTAGAGAAATAGAGTTGAAAGATGATGGTAGCAATATTGCAGACTGGGTCCGTGATCTGAGGATTGTCCTCATTGATGCACAAAAGGCTTATGTCCTTAATGCACCGCTCGGTGCGCCAACCCCTCTAGCGCCGTCTGTAGATGTTGTGAACATCTGATAGGCATGTTCTGATCACTACTTGATAGTTTAGTGTGTCATGCATTACGGCTTAGAATTGAGGCTTCGAAACGTTTTGAACGTCACGGAACATATGAGATGTTCTAAGAGGTGAAATTAGGATCTCAGGCTCGTACCCGTGTTGCGAGATATGAGATCTCCAACAAGATTATTTGCATGCAAGATAAAGCAGAATAGCTCAATCGTTGAGCATGTACTCAGATTGTCTGGGTGCTACAATCGCTTAAATCGAGTGGGAGTTGATCTTCCAGATAAGAAAGTGATTGATATAGTTTTCCAAGTCATTGTCACTAAGCTACTAGAACTTGGTGATGAACTATAAAATGCCAGGGATAGAAATAATGATCCCTGAGCTGTTCACGATGTTTGACACTGTGAAGGTAGAAATCAAGAAGGAGCGTCAACTGTTGATGGTTAGTAAAACCACTAGTTTCAAGAAGGGCAAGGGCAAGGAGGGAAACTTCATGGATGGCAAGTCAGTTGCTGCTCCAGTGAAGCAACCCAAAGTTGAACCCGAACCCGAGACTAAGTGCTTCGATTATGAGGAGAGCGGCCGCTGAAGTGGAACAACCCTAGATACTTGGTAGATAAGTAGGTTGGCAACGTCGACAAAAGTATATTTGATATACGTGTTATTGTTGTGTACCTTGCTAGTACTCCTAGTAGCACCTGGGTATTGGATACCGGTTCGGTTGCTAAATGTTAGTAACTCTAAATAAAAGATACAGAATAAACAGAGAACTAGCTAAGGGTGAGGTGACAATGTGTGTTGGAAATGTTTCCAAGGTTGATGTGATCAACATCGCACGCTCTCTCTACCTTTGGGATTAGTGACGAACCTAAATAAATGTTATTTGGTGTTTTGCGTTGAGCATGAACGTGATAAATCGTGTTTATTGCAACACGGTTATTCATTTAAGTTAGAGAATAATGGTTATTCTGTTTACATGAATAATACCTTCAATGGTCATGCACCCAGTGAGAATGGTTTGTTGAATCTTGATCGTAGTAATACACATATTCATAACATTGATGCCAAAAGATACAAAGTTAATAATGATAGTACCACATACTTGTGGAACTACCACTAAATGTCATATTGGTATAAAGCGCATGAAGAAACTCCATGCTTATGGATCTTTGGACTCATTCGATTTCGAATCGGTTGAGACATGCAAACCATGCCTCTTGGGCAAGATGACTAAGGACCCCGTTTTCCAGATGGATGGAGTGGGCAAGTTATTTATTGGAAATGATACATGTTGATGTGTGCAATCCAATGAGTCTTGTAGCGTGCGGTGGATATCGTTATTTTCTTACCTACACTGATTATTTGAGTAGATATAGTGTATATTTACTTAATGAAACACAAGTCTGAATCGTTTGAAAGGTTCAAGAAAATTCAGAGTGAAGTTTAAGATCATCGTGACAAGAAGATAAAAATGTCTGTGATATGATCGTGGAGGTGAATATCTGAGTTACTAGTTTGGCATACAACTTTAGACAATGTGAAAGTTGTTTCACAACTCACGCCACCTGGAACACCATAGTGTGATGGTGTGTCCGAATGTCATAGTCGTACTCTATTGGATATGGTGCGTGCTATGATGTCTCTTATCGTTTTGCTACTATAATTTTGGGGTTATGCATTAGAGACAACCACATTCACTTTAAATAGGGCACCATCTAAATCTGTTGAGATGACACCGTGTGAATTAGGGTTTGATAGAAACCCAAGATGTCAGTTCTTAATGTTTGGGGCTGCGACGCTTGTGTGGAAAATGTTTTCACCGAATGAGCTCAAACCCAAAGCAGCCAAATGCATCTTCATAGAATACCCTAAGAACAGTTGGGTGAACCTTCTATCTCAGATCCAAGCATAAAATGTTTGTTGCTAAAACTGGGTCCTTTCTCGAGAAAGAGTTTCTCTCGAAAGAATTGAGTGGGAGGAAGATAGAACTTGATGACGTCGTTGAACCTTTGTTCAACCAAAGAGTAGCGCAGCGTAGGAAGATGTTTCTGTGAAGCCTACGTTAGTTGAAGAGGAAGTTAATGATGATGATCATGAAGCTTCGGATCAAGTTACTATCGAACCTCGTAGGTCGACAAGGATGTGTACTACTCCTGAGCGGTACGACAACCCTATCTTGGAGGTCATATTGTTGGACAACGATGAACCTACGAGCTATGGAGAAGCAATGATGGGCCCAGATTCCGACAAATGGTTAGAGGCCCTAAAATTTGAGAAAGGATCCATGTATGAAAACCAAGTATAGACTTTGGTAGACTTGCTCGTTGGACGACAGGAAGTCGAGTACAAATGGACCTTTGAGATGATGACACACGCTGATAATAAATGTGACCATTTATAGAGCTCGACTTGTTAGAAAGAAGTTTCCGACAAGTTCAAGGAGTTGACTGCGATGAGACTTTCTCACTTGTAGTGATGCTAAAGTCTGTTGGAATTATGTTAGTAGTTGTTGCATTTTTCAATTATGAAATCTGGCAGATGGATGTCAAAACATTGTTTCCTTCCTTAAGGAAAGGTTGTATGAGATACAACCAGAAGGTTTTGCCAATCCTAAGGATGCTAAAAGGTGTGCAAGCTTCAGTGATCTTTCTATGAACTGAAGCAAGCATCTCGGAGTTGGAATATACACTTTGATGAGGTGATCAAAGTTTTTGAGTCTATACAAAGTTTATGAGAAACTTGTATTTACAATAAAGTGAGGGAGCACTATAGAGTTTCTAGTAATCATATGTGGTTGACATATTGTTGATCGGAAATGATGTAGAATTTCTTGAAAGCATAAATGATTGTTTGAAAAGAGTCTCCTTTTCAAAGGAAGACCTGGATAAAGCTACCTAATTGTTAAGCATCAAGATCTATAGAGATAGATCAAGATGCTTGATGAGACTTTCAATGAGTACATACCTTGACAAGATTTTGAAAGAGTTCAAAATGGATCGGTCAGAGAAAGAGTTCTCGCCTGATTTCTAAGGTGTGAAGTTGAGTGAGACTCAAAGCTCGACCACGACAGAAGAAAGAGAAAGGACGAATGTCATCCCCTATGCCTTAGCCATAGGCTCTGTATAGTATGCCATGCTGTGTACCGCACCTGTGTGTGCCTTACCATGAGTCCGTCAAGGGGTACAAGAGTGATCCAGGAGTGGATCACTGGACAGCGGTCAAGATCATCCTTAGTAACTAAAAGACTAAGGAAATGTTTCTCGATTATGGAGGTAAGAAAGAGTTCGTCGTAAAGAGTTACGTCGATGCAAGCTTTGACACCAATCCGGATGACTCTTAGTAG
Source organism: Hordeum marinum (assembly GCA_022496015.1). NCBI lineage: Eukaryota > Viridiplantae > Streptophyta > Magnoliopsida > Poales > Poaceae > Hordeum > Hordeum marinum. Next base: position 518,353,567 of record CM039673.1, read on the forward strand.
CAATCCGGATACATATAGTAGAGAAGCCATTTGGAATAGGTCCAAGTGGAGTGTGGTAGCAGCGTTTACGGTTTGACATAGAGATTTGCAAAGTACACATGGATCTGAATGTCGCAGACCCGTTGACTATAAGACCTCTCTCACATGCGAAACATGATCGAACCCCAGAATTCATTGGGTGTTAGATTCATAACAATGCGAATCACATGGTGATGTGAACTAGATTATTGACTCTAGTGCAAGTGGGAGACTGTTGGAAATATGCCCTAGAGGCAATAATAAATTGGTTATTATCATATTTCCTTGTTCATGATAATCGTTTATCATACATGCTATAATTGTGTTGATCGGAAACTTAGATACATGTGTGGATACATAGACAACACCATGTCCCTAGTATGCCTCTAATAGACTAGCTCGTTTGGTAAAGGGATCACATCATTAGGAGAATGATGTGATGCACAAGACCCAAACTAGAAACGTAGCATATGATCGTGTCAGTTTATTGCTATTGTTTTCGGCATGTCAAGTATATAGTCATATGACCATGAGATCATGCAACTCACTGACACCAGAGGAGTACCTTGTGTGCATCAAACGTCGCAACGTAACTAGGTGACTATAAAGGTGCTCTACAGGTATCTCTAAGGGTGTCTGTTGGGTTGGCATGGATCAAGGCTGGGATTTGTTACTCCGTGTGACGGAGAGGTATCTTAGGGCCCACTCGATAATACAACATCGCAATAAGCCTTGCAAGCAATGTGACTAAGTGTTAGCCACAGGATCTTGTATTACGGAACGAGTAAAGATACTTTCCGGTAACGAGGTTGAACTAGGTATGGAGATACCGATGATCGAATCTCGGGCAAGTAACATACCGAAGAACAAAGGGAACATCATATGGGATTAACTGAATCCTTGACGTAGAGGTTCGACCAATAAAGATCTCCATAGAATACGTAGGAACCAATATGGGCATCCAGGTCCCGCTATTGGTTATTGACTGTAGAGGTGTCTCGGTCATGTCTATATAGTTCTCGAACTCGCAGGGTCTGCACACTTAAGGTTCGGTGACGTTTCGGTACTATAGAGTTACGTATGGTGGTGACCGAAGGTTGTTTGGAGTCCCGGCTGAGATCCTGGACGTCACGAGGAGCTCCAGAATGGTCTGGATGTAAAGATTGATATATAGGAAGTCCTGTTTTGGTCGCTGGAAAAGTTTCGGGCTCATCGGTAGTGTACCGGGAGTGCCGGTAGTGTACCGGGGGACCATCAGGAGAGGTATTTCGACCCAAGAGGATACATGGGCTGTGGGAGGAGGTAAATCATCCCCTGGTGGGCTGGCTGAAGCCTCCTCTAAGGGCCCATGCGGCTGTAGTGGTTTGAGAAGGAAAAAATCCAAAGGTGGAGAGGTGGAAAGAGTTTCCAAGTGGAAAGGAGGAATCCTACTCCTAATAGGACTGGAGTAGGACTCCTCCACCTCCAATTTCGACCAAACCTTGAGGGTTTGAGGCTGCCTCTTCCCCTCCCTCCCTCCTATATATACTAGGGGATTTATAGGAAAAAGCTAACCCTAATAGCCACGTGCTACCTCTCCTCTAGATCGTAGTTTCTCCTCTAGATCGGTTTTCAACGGTGCTTAGGCGAAGCCCTACGGGAAAAGCTCCACCACCATCGCCGCAACGCCGTTGCGCTACTGGAGAACTCATCTACCTCTCCACTCCCTCTTGCTGGATCAAGAAAGCGGAGATCATCATCGAGCTGTACGTGTGCTGAACGCGGAGGTGTCGTCCGTTCGGCGCTAGATCGGAAGGACCGTGATCAAGATCGCAAGATGGATCATGATGAGATCGCGGGACGGATTGTGATGAGTTCGTCCGATGGATCATGATTGGATCGCAGGACGAATCATGATGAGATCGCGGGACACTTGGCGATTTGGATCGTGAAGACGTTCGACTACACCAACCGCGTTTCTTAACGCTTCCTGCTTAGAGATCTACAAGGGTATGTAGATCCACTCTCCCTCTCGTTGATGCTCATCACCATGGATAGATCTTGCATGTGCATAGAATTTTTTTGTTTCCCATGCAATGTTCCTCAGCAAGGGGAGGACTTCAACCCGAGCCAGAGTCCTTTTGATCCAGAGCTCGTGATGATATCTGGTGGTGGGAGGCCCCATGGCTCGATAGCCATTGGGGATGGACTGATATGTTATCCTAGAACTCTCCCGGAGATCAAGAAGCGCCAGACGAGCTCCGATCCTGAGATAAGGCCTTGTCCACGGCCAATGGAGCTCTCCATTGAGGCTAGGGCCCAGGAGTTTCTGGCAGAGGCAAACAGGTAGGCGGCGTAGAGGGAGAGGGACATGGAGGAGAGGACGGCTAGGCTGTTGGAGGAGGAGAGGGACCGGAACGACGCATCTCACCGGGCCCTATACGAGCTTCTCGTGGTAAGTTTCTCCTGTATATGAGCCAAATCATGCACATAATGTTCGTTTCATCACTAACTAATATGACTGACTCGTGAAAACAAAATGTGTAGACCGTGTGCTAGAACAATGGTCAGACCCCTCCATCGATGCCCCATATTACTATAGCTCCCACGGTGAGTTTCATTTGAATGGTCATTAGTTACTAGTATTTACATTTGAGTTGCATCATGCTAAGGAGACATTGCAAATGATCTTTGGTGCAGTGTGCCTCCCGACAAGCATCGACCGATCCTTCTGCGTCTGCCGCAACCCCGACCGGTCCTTCTCCATCACACACTGGCACAAACCTGACCGGTCCTTCACCTCCGTGATGATGGTAAGTTTTCCCAAGTGTTTTGCTTAACAAATGCATACTTAGCTTAAGAAATGACCTATTTAGCTCCAAAATGACCTATACTTAGCTTCTTTAGTTCATTTATGACATACTAAGCATACTTAGGTAAAAAAACAGCAGGATAACCTTGGTTTAGCTCCAAAATGACATAGACTTAGCTTATGTTCCTTCAAAATGATAAAATAACCTTACCTACCTCCAAAATGACCGATTATAACTAGGATAGCTCTAAAATGACCTACACTTGCCATTTTGTCCTCCAAAATGAGTAAATATGATTAGTTAGCTCAAAAATGGCATAACTACCTAGGTTAGCTCAAAAATGGCATACTTAGGTAAAAAATGGCATGATAACCTTGATTTAGCTCCAAAATGACATATACTTAGCTTATTTTCCTCAAAAATGCATAATAACCTTACGAAGCTCCAAAATGACCTATTTACCAAGCTTAGCTCTAAAATGACCAACACTTAGCATTGTTACCTAGCTTAGCTAAAAATGGCATTTTTACCTACCTTAGAAGATAAAGAAGAGGAGAGGAGAAAAAGAAAGAGAAAAAAATTCTTCTTCTTTTTCTTCTTTTTCTTCTTCTTTTCTAGCTAGTCTTCTTCTTCTTCTTCTAAATTTCTTCTTTCCCAATTTGTAGATTTGCTTTAGATGAGGAAGCTTGCGTTGATGGAGTCTACTCTTCTCCTTGTGCTTCATTTTTGTTTTGATTGTGTACGATGAACTTTGTTGTTGGATATGTTGTTGGAAACTTGTTGGGTATGTTGTTGGAAACTTGTTGGATATATGTTGTTGGAAACTTTTTGTTGGATTTGTGTTTGTAACTTGTTGTTGGATATGTGTTGGTATGCTTGTTGAATGTATTTGAAAATGTGTGTATATATCTATGAAATTCTGTGAAATTGAATGGATTTAAGAAAAAACAGGAAAAATAGGGGCTATACAGGTCCTTTGCCGTCTGCTAGCAGACGGCAAAGAGCTTAGCCGTCAGCCAGCAGACGGCACAGTTGCCACATGGCAGCTACCTATGCAACCTAGGGTTTTAGTGGGCTAGGCTATGTGGTTTCTTTACCGTCTGCTGGCGGACGGCAAAGAACTAAGCATCTGTGCCGTCAGCCACCAGACGGCAAAGAACTTTGCATCTTTGCCGTCAGCCAGCAGACAGTAAAGAACTTTGCATCTTTGCCGTCAGCCAGCAGACGGGAAAGCACGCCGTTAACCCCTTAATGGACATAAGCTGCCACGTGTGCCGTCCACGGTCGTTGCCGTCTGCCGGCAGACGGCAAAGACCTAAGCATCTTTGTCGTCTGCCCGCAGATGGCAAAGCACAGCTTATTCAGCCAAACTGTTGGCCGTCTGCTGGTAGACGGCAAAGGCCCCTTTGCCGTCCGCCATGCATGCCTTTGCTGTCCACTATGGCGGACGGCAAAGTTGTTGATTCCCATAGTGTCAGCCTACTAAGGAATTTGCCAGTGCAGCTAAAGAAAGTCAAACTCCTGAAGAACCTTCCAGGGTAATCTCCACTGCTGCGCCTGATGAAACTGAACCCGAGGAAACGGCTGCCCCTTCACCCTCCTCAGAAACCCCAAAATCCTCAAGGGTGAAGACAATCAACCTTCCTTCTGCATCAAAAGCGAAGAAGACCAAGGCTGCTGAGAACAAGGCACTGAAAAGCAAAGCATCAACTTCATATTCCTCAGCTGCGAAGAAATTGAAGATACTGTCAAGTTCTTCAAAAGAACCAGTTGATGCTACCCCAATTTCCTCAGCACCAGCCTATGAAATAGTACCATTCGGTGTTGACTACATCATCCCTAATGATGATCAAGAAGAGATGGATCAATCTGCTGCTACCTCAGAGCGGATTGATGAAGAAATTGAAGTGGAAGCAAAAGCTTCAACTCCACAGGTATCATCGCCTTAGCCTCAGTTTACAGCTGAAGAGTCAGGCGTTGAAGAAATTGATGAGGATGTGGACATTGGCAACACAACTCCTATCATCAGTGATGAATATTGGGAATCTGCTCACCCAAATTCCCCAATGACCACTCCTCTATCACAAATTCCTCAGTCCCTAGCCCAGACTGAAGAAATTCATGAAGAATCTGATGACTTGGCTGCTCCAGCCACTGAAGAAATTCCAGCTGCATCAGCTGATGACGTTGTTGCTCCCACTGCCACTGAGGAAACTGCTCCACAAATTCCCCAGTCTGAAGAAATTCCTCCTATGCCAAAGGAGATCAAGGGCCGCTTCAAGCCAAATCTTCAATCGAAGCCCAAGATGGCATTCAAAGGCTCAACGTGCCCCAAATTCCTCAGAAGCAATTTCTTCAATGAGCACATGTTCTTCACTGGTCCTAATCCATATGACCCAGCAAGGGCCGGTCGAAGCAGATTTTGGACTGCCACTCAGATGAACTACTATGCCTCTGTTCTGTTCGACAAGAAGAAAGTCTTCGAGCACCATCAAATTCCCCATGCTGATATGGAAACAATTCCATCATTCACACCGGTGCTCCAAGTTCTTCACGATGCAGGAATTCTTCCCTTCTGCATGGACATCTGCGATTGTAATGAAGAACTCATTCTTCAATTCTATGCCACTCTGCACATCAGAGGCGATGCTTCTGACATCAACTCCCGGGTCTTGGACTGGATGACCGGATCAACTCATCTCACTGCTCAAGCATCTGAATTACTTTGGTCTGTCCCAGTGCCAATTCCTTAAGAAGAAGATCATCGTCTATTTGATGAACCTGCTCTTCCAAATCAACTGATGCAAGTGCTGATGAAGCCTTTGGCTCCTGGAAAGCCTCAACGAAACCTTCCTAGTGAAGGATTTTCTTTATGTGCCCAGGACGGTCTACCGCATTCTCACCAATATTCAATGTCCTCAGAAGGGCCACAACTCTGAAGAGGAGGAAGTGGAGGGAGTCATGAATAATATGTTGTTCAACATCATTCATGGGATTCCCATCAACTTCCATGATTTCTTCATGAGGACATTGGCGAATGTTGCTCTAGCCCCTTTTGAACTAAAGCCTTATGCACCTTGGATCATGAAGTTCATCAGTTCCCTTCAAGGCGGACTTTCAGAATCATTTCGTTTTTTTGCCCCCGATTGAAGTCCTCAAGAGCACAATTGCCTCAGTTGAAGGAAAAGGCAAGGCTATCATTGATGAAGGCACTCGTCCATTGGATGGTCAGTTTCGCAAAGCTGCATCCTTCTGCACCAATGATGACACTGCAACTCAGGACTCAGAAGCAAAGGCCTCGGCTCAAAAACCTCAAGAGTCCGCCCCTCGTGTGATGACTAATCGTGAGCTTCTCATAAGTCTTTATCAGAAGGTCGATCATAATCACAAGTGGGTGAAGCGTCAGTTGGCCTCCATAGTTCAAAACATGACTGTGATGCCGAACTCAGTGAAGAAAAATCACTACTATGTGCATGAAATCCTCAACCGCACTTGGGCCATACTGTCTCACCTCAAGACTCCTGAAGAACTGAAGGAGCTGGACCTTGAGGAAAATCTTGACTAGGCTCGTCAACCATAAAAGAAATTCAAGAAAGTTCAAGTTCCTCTAATGGTCACAAGTTCATATTCTTCATCACGTGAGACGGATGAAGCTGAGGACATTGATGACAATGCGGCGGGCCCTACATCGACAAACGACCCCGACAACGCTGGCGCTCCTTCCTCACCAACACGATGAAATTCTTCAAGGGGCATTAGTCCTCACTTTTTCGTCCGTTTTGGTCTTTGATGACAAAGGGGGGGGGTGGGAATTTGAGTTAGTCTTCAAGCAGGTCTCTATATATGGGCTGTTTTTGTTTAAGTTACAACTCCCGCTCTTCTGAAGCTTTTGTTGATTGAGTCTTAAGTTCGATGGTGGTCTGACTCTTTTGAACTGCTTTACGCATGCTTATTTCCTCAAGTATCTTAATGCATGCATGCTGAATTTCGTCAGATACCATTTTCATCATGCATTTCAAATTCTTCATATCATATGTTTAAATGTGTGTATGAATTACAAGATATAGGGGGATTTCTCCATGTTTTTAACCTACCATGTGCATTTGCAGCCCAAAGCAAATTCCTCAAATATGCACATCTTCAGGGGGAGTTCTTATATATCTTGCAATCAAATTCCTCAAACTCAGTTGTAAGAGCACATTTCTCCATGTGTGGTTTTGGTAATTGATGACACCCCAATGGACTAATGGTTGCCTTGAGTTATACTCGAAGGATTTGTCCATATGCACTTCTTCAAGTCCATCTGTTGGGTTTCAAGGAGTTTATATGATGACCAAGGTGGTATTCAAGGTTTATCCAAAGATTGGTCATGTGAGAGTTGAGCTTATTGCAAGCATGTCTTGAAGAAGGAGATTGTGTGAGCATTCATGATTACCTTCAAGACATCATCTTTATGAAGAGACAAGATAAGATACAAGGTTGATCAAGACTAAGTTAAAGATTGAATCAAGTGATCAACACACAAAGCATACAAGATGTACCGAGAGGGATCAAGTGATCCCATGGTATGGTAAGCATTGTCCATTACGCTTTGTGTACTAACCCATGTTCCTTGTGAGAGTTCTTTGTGGGGTTAGGCATATTTCCATGGGATTGCATCAAGAGGAAGATCCCATACAACCCATGGAAGATGACATCAAGTGGTGATCGTTATCAAGGTTGAGGCGTGCAAGTTCAAGTGAGGCATCACGGAGAGATCAAGCTTGAAGCTTGCCGTCCATTGTGGTGTAAATGGACTTGTGAAGATGTGTCGAAGAGTAGCTCACCCATAGTGGAGTATGGGGGAGCAATCATCTAGTCTTCATCAAGCCAACACAATCAAGAAAGGTGGTCCATCTTGAGGAAGTCAAGATCGTCATCATCTAGCTCAAGTGGACTATGCGCAAGGCTAAGGTTTGACCTTGATAGGGTTTTATATTTTACTGGTCTCATGGTGGTAGTTGAGAGACCGGGTTATAGGATCGATTGTCATAATATCAAGGGGGGCTCTCAAGTGAGTAGCTTGATCGTATCATTCGTTGAGAGCTCAAAACATTGCATTCTTGGCATCATCATCTTTATTGGTTCTTCGTTGGTTTTTCTCTTTCAGCTTTCTTGAGCTTATGGTCAACTTCATGACAAGCTCAAGTTCATCGAAAAACGGAGTCCATATGCATCTTATATGATGTTTTCAATGTTGGAGTTATTGCCGATTCTTCATTGAAAGAGGTTTCTCATCTCTATACCTTTGGCATTTTTATATTGCCTTATCTTAATAAGTTATGGCAGTTCTGGTTTTGGGTAGCTCTTGTCAATTCGAATCCAACAAGCTTGAGTTTTCTCAATTCGGAACTCATTTGCAGAAGTTGTGGCAGTTCTAGTTTTGACTGTATCCTTCCGTTTTCCTAGCCGAGTAGTTGTAGGTGCTGCAGTTCAGTGGATAGCGGTAGTACCGCTCCTCAGAGCGGTAGTACCGCAAGTGGCACGGAAGTAATTTTTTACTTCCGCCCCGAGGGCGGTAGTACCGCAAGTTGCACGGAAGTAATTTTTTACTTCCGCCCCTCGGGCGGTAGTACCGCAAATGTCTTCCGATACTACCGTGCCGGACTTTTTCACACCTTCGCCCTCAGCGGAGGTAGGCACGGAAGTAATTTTTTACTTATGTGCATCTCCAAGTGCCAGTCTCTACCGACCATGCGGTAATACCGCATGGGCTCGCGGTAGTACCGCTCCGGCGGTTCTACCGCTAGGTGCCTAGTGCAATCGGCCTGAGTTTGGTACTTCCGTGGGAGCGGTAGTACCGCATGTCACAGCGGTAGTATCGCAAGCCCTTGTGGTAGTACCGCGATCTTTTGCGGTAGTACCCTGACGCACGGGGCTGAGGGTGGGGATAACGGTTGGATCTTTTCCCCCTTATAAAAGGGGGTCTTCTTCCCCAATGGATCTCATCTCTTGAGCTCGTGTTCTTCCCCCATTGTTGACCTTCTTTGAGCTTGCTAACTCTCAATCCCTCCAATGATTCTTGCTAGTTCTTGAGGGAAAAGAGAGAGGAGATCTAGATCCACATTTCCACCAATCACTTTCTCCTCTAAGTGAGGGGAACCCCTTGGCTCGAGATCTTGGAGTTCTTCGTGTTCTTCTTTGTTCTTCCTCTCATTTCCTCCCTAGCATTAGTTGCTTTGGTGGGAGTTGGGAGAGAAGGACTTGGGCACTCCGTGTTCCCTTGCCATTGCATTTGGTGCATAGGTTTGAGTTCTCCACGGTGATACGTGGAAGTGAGAAGTTGAGAAGCTATTACTTTTGGGTGTTTGAGCACCCTAGAGCTTGTTCCTATTGGGTGCTTTGGCACCCTAGACGGTTGGTGGTGCCTCAGAGCTCAATCATTGTGGTGCAAAGCTCCGGGCAAGCTTCAGGGTCTCCAATTAGGTTGTGGAGATTGCCCCGAGCATTTGAGGTCACCTCGAAGCCACAATCCATTGTGCTGAAGCTTCATGGTGTCGTTGGGAGCCTTCAATCAAGTTGTGGAGATTGCCCCAACCTTGTTTGTACGGGTTCTATGACCACCCTCAAGGGTCCCTTAGTGGAATCACGGCATCTTGAATTGTGCGAGGGCATGAGGAGATTACGGTGGCCCTAGTGGCTTCTTGGGGAGCATTGTGCCTCCACACCGCTTCGAACTGAGATTAGCATCCGCAAGGGTGTGAACTTCGGGATACATCGTCGTCTCTGTGTGCCTCGGTTATCTCTTACCCGAGGCCCTTTACTTATGCACTTTACTTTGTGATAGCCATATTGTTTCTTGTTATATATCTTGCTATCACTTAGTTGTATATCTTACTTAGCATAAGTTGTTGGTGCACATAGTTGAGCCTAGTTGTTTTAGGTTTTGTGCTTGACTAAGTAAATGATAGTTTTATTCCGCATTTTTTCAAGCCTAAACTGTAATTATTTTAAAGCGCCTATTCACCCCCCTCTAGGCGACATCCACATCCTTTCATCAGTATTTACACTTCATAGTATTATTCCCGTTGAAAACTTAACCTATTTGTCATCAATCACCAAAAAGGGGGAGATTGTTAGTACATCTAGTGCCCCTTAGTGATTTTGGTGTATTGAAGACTTATAGGTTAAGGAACTAATGTGTTTGTGAGTGTACACAGGCTCTATAAGTCGATGAGCAGTTTGATATATCCGGAGATTACCGACCCCTAAAAATGTATGTCTTCACCTGAAGACTTTGGTGAAGACTTTGTGAAGACTTTGCTGAAGACTTTGGTATTCTCTGAAGACTTTGAAAATGAAGAAGTTGGTTTGACCTTGAAGATATGAACGAGGACTATGAAGCATGAAGACTTTTGTTTTCGTAGTTTCATTTCCTTTCTATGAGTCATAGGAAACATTGTACTGTTAAAGGGGGCCGAGGTAATACTAAGGAAAATTTCCAACTGATGCTCAACTCCAAAATCCTCAACCTATCCAATCCTTCGAGTGAAGCCTTTGGAAATCTCTTGCGGTTCAGTCAAGTTCCTCAGTGACAGAGACGAAGTTCTTCTGGTCTCTGAGGAAATTGATCTAACTGAGGAGTTAGGATTTTGCCAGTGCGAATTGGCTACAAGTGAGGAACATGATAAGCCTGAGGACTTTCATAGTTCGAAATTCCGACCGTTGCTGTGCTTAGCGCCAACTGTCCCCAATCATAACATCCACATAACGGTCATATCATTGGGGGCATTTATGTCTTATCATGTCAGGTTGCACCCTGGCTATAAATAGCCACCCCTCACAACACTAATTGGTTGGCTGCTCCGAGAGAGAACTGACACTTGTCATTTGAGAGCAACCCATCCTCCGAGGACTTTGAGAGAAAATCATGAGTGAGGAAAAACCCACAACCAAACCACCAAACCCAAAGTGATTGAGCATCACTGAAGAAATTCCCGTGTGGAACTGACGCTTGTTACGTTTGAGGACTGTGCATCCTCCAAACGGTTAGGCATCATGGTCTAGTGCATCCTGCAGTCAATTGGGGATCACGAAGTGACCTTGGTATAGAGCATCCAGCAGTAAATTGTGGATCGCGGGGTGACCAGTTTGTGAGGGTTTTGGAAGTCTACTCTGAAGACTTACCACGAGTGTTGGGTGAGGACTGTGTGACCTTAGCTCAAGGAGAATACGGTAAGGACTGTGTGTTCTAGGACCATGTGTCCTCTGGTTTAAATACCAGGCCGCTCCAAACCAGACGTACGACTATCACAGCAGTTGGAACTAGGTCATCAAACCACTGTCTTCATCGAGCTACCTGGTTCTATTTCATCAACCCCTCTATTCCTCGTATACTTGTTGATGAAATTGATCGTTATTGTTGGAAGAATTGGACTGAAGACTTTCACAATTTCCTCACCTCAAATTTTTCAAGTTACCTTGTTCCTCACCTGCTTATCCTATATCACGCTACTTGTAAGATGTGCATGTTTCATTTCATCATGATGACTATGCTATTGCTATGTTGCTCATGCACCCGAGTACTTATTCCGCTGCTAGTTATTCATCACATTTCAAATTCCTCAAGTTGAAATTCCTCAAGTGATGAATTTGTAAAAATCGCCTATTCACCCCCCTCTTGTCGATATAACGCACTTTCACGGGTCAAGCCCCCCCATCCAGGTTAGGATCCAAAGACCCTCCTGTTTATCACGAGTAGGTTTAGAGTTTGCCAACATGCGGGTTATTGGCCTTGTAGCTCCCCACGCATTATCCACATCGGGGTGATATCGGACGGGGAGACCCTGCCAGCCGAACTGTCGGAGAGCGGGGACGCCTTGCACCCCACCACTCCAGACGCCACGAAGGACGTCGTGGAGGTGTCATCCCGGCCTGCTCCAATGGAGGCGGACACAGGGGGAGAGGTGGATCATATCATGGCCGAGGCTAACGCTTTGGCCACTGAAGACCAGGGGGCACCACCCCGCTCGAACACTGAGGAGGTTGGACAAGCAGACGCTCAATCCCCTCCAAGAACATCTCCGGAGCGCACTATGCCTCCGGAGGTACCGGTCCAATCCCCGATGGGTGATCGGGAAATCCGATCATCCCCGGCACCACCGACCAACAGGTGGTCGGTCATGGAGGAGGCTATATCGAGCGCCTCCATCCCCGAGGATCACCGTGCCCTTATGGGTGCACTACTACAAAGCGTCCAGTCCATTGACAATGGACTGAAGGAGGCCTTCAAAGGTCTCCTTGCAGGTTTTCAAGTAAGTCACCCGATGTTTATTCCGCAAAGAATTCCGTTTATTCGTATTGTATACATGGCAGCCCCCGAGCCCTAGGTGAGGTGAAAAAGCTCACCTAGGGTTCACGTCTGAATCCAATATCGAACTAGATGCTCGTTAGGTGATCGGATTGTCTATAATTCGGGAATTTCGAGCCCATGTAACGTATTAGCTGTGTGTGTAATGCAGGCTTCGTCATCGGCTACGTCCATAAATGGCGCCGAGCTAGAAGAGCTAAATCGGAAGCTGAAGCACTCTGAAGATGAAGTTGAGGCCCTTAACCGGGACGAGGCTCGAGGTATATCAAAACAGAATCTGAAGCCTTTGTCTGAGCTCTATAGTCCGAATATAGCTTCTCTAGATTGTATAATGCATGCGCAGCCTCGGCGAAGGAGGTGGAGAGGCTCAAGGCCGAGCTCCAGCGCACGAAGGACAAGACAGCCGCCGAGAGGGCGGTTGCTAAGGAAACGGCTATCGCCCTTTCCGCCATGCGAGCCACTAGTGGCAAGCATGAAGCTCGCATGGCAGAGGTTCAGCAGGAGCTAAAGGATGCCAGCGAGAGATGTGAGGCCTTGGTGTAGAAGAACATGGCGAGCTCAGCCAAACTGTCCACCTTGCAAACCAAACTACAGAAGGAGCGGGTGGACAGACGGTTCTATGAGGAGCAAGTGCGCCAGGCCAAGGGCATAGTAGATGGTAAGCCGTACTCACTAAAGGTTCTATTCGGGTATAGCAGATTCGAATTGCTTACGCGGGTGTGGCGATCCTCAGGCGCATCCTCCGACCTCTAGAAGAGCGTGGAGGACGCCAATCAGCTGTTTGCCTCACGAGGAGAGGAAGATGAAGCTCGGACGTTCTGGGCATAATTCGGAGCCCCCGAGCGTCCTCCTCTTCTGGTGGAGCAGCTGAAATAGTTGATGGAGCTGCACCAGATGGAGGAGCCGGTGATGAAGGACCTTTGCATCCGCCTATGGCCCGGCGAGCCGCTACCAGGCAGCTACTTCATCTTGGTGCAGAGACTGGTCGCTGTTGTGCCCCGCCTCGACAGCATCAAGCGCTCCTCTTACATCGAAGGAGTCCGGATGGCCCTTGCCAAGGTCAAAGTGCACTGGCCGGGGCTAAATCCGATGAAGGTTGCCACCAACCCACCACTGCCATCCGGGAAGGAGCATCGACGCACCGAGCTATACTTCGATGGAGTGATGGAGAGCGCTCGGGTGATAGCGTCGCAGTGTTCGGGTGAACAATTATTTGAATGAGCTTGTAACATGTCCGAAGACTTGCGTTAAATTGTAATGATATTAGTATTCGCTCTTATATGGTTTTGCATTCCTTTATAAGTCCTATGTGGCTGCTTAATATTGAAAGATGTGAGTCATCGGCTTCAGCTCCCACGTAGATACTAAATGGGGTGTCTATGCCAATGCACTGTGTCCCTTAGCCGTACTATCGAAACCCGAAGGCGGTATAGTGCGGCAGACTAGGCAATCTGACTATAGTGCTTTATTTCTTTCACTTAGCCGGAGGGGCGCGAAAAGGACTACGGGAAGCGTACGATTAGCCACTGGAGTGTTGTGATGTTTGGACGAACCGTGGCCGAAGCCGGCATCATCATGTCTGCAGACAGGGCGGGTTCCTCGTATAACATGGAATAGCCACGTACGAGGATTGACGTATAACACTTCCAACTCGGGGTTCACAAATCGGATCGCGCATACTATGGAAGTCTGTTTTCGGCTTTCTCCCCTGAGGTACTTGACCAGACTATCTGGAAGCACAATCGCAGGGGTGCTCCCTTTGCCCTTTTAGCCGAACGAGCGGAACGTAAAGGGGCAAACACAGGAGCCGTGCAACCCAACTTATTGACCAAAGACATAGTTCGGAACCGATGCATATAAAGTGAACGCTAAGACGCCAAACACATGATAAATATGGCGATTTGTGTTTGAACGTGAGCCCCCGGTCTATCAGCCAGTTACCTCGTGTCATACCGAACAGGCTCACGAGAAGAGGGAGAAAGGAAAAATATGTATCGAAAACAGGACAAATGAGGCGAACCTGCGCCACACAATTTTTACATTTTCTCAACAACTCTTAAAACTCGGATTGCCAAAGCATCTGTTTACAGGTATGTGAAAGAAAAATAAGGAATAGAATCATACAGGAGTTGTTGTACTAGGGGTCTTCAATTGGTAACATGACATCCTCGGTATGCCCCCTTGCTAGTTGACTCCTGCTCTTAGATGCACCTTGCTAGGTGTTAGTGTTCGTGTTGGGGAACGTTGCATGGGAAACAAAAATTTTCCTACGCACACGCAAGATCTATCCATGGTGATGAGCATCTACGAGAACGAGAGTGGATCTAGATACCCTTGTAATCGCTAAGCGGGAAGCGTTAAGAAACGCGGTTGGTGTAGTCGAACATCTTCGCGATCCAAATCGCCGAGCGTCCCGCGATCACATCACGGTTCGTACCGCAATCCAATCATGATCCGTCCCGCGAACTCAACACGATCCGTCCCGCGATCTCATCATGATCCGTCCTGCAATCTCATCATGATCCATCCCGTGAACCCATCACGAACCGTCTCGCGATCTTGTTCACGGTCCTTCCTATCTAGCGCCGAACGGACGACACCTCCCCGTTCAGCACACGTGCAGCTTGATGACGATATCCACCGTCTTGATCCAGAAAGAGGAAGTGGAGAGGGAGAAGAGTTCACCGGCAGCGTGACGACGCTCCGGTGATGGTGGTGGAGCAATTTCAGCAGGGCTTCGCCTAAGCACTGCGGAAATCTGATCTAGAGGAGCACCGATGGAACGGGTAGCACGTGGCCGTAAAATCAAGTGCAAAACACCCAATACCTTCAATATATATAAGAGGGAGGGAGGAGGAGGGCTGGCACACAAGGCAGCCCTGCCTTGCCTCTTGCGCAAGGAGGATTAGAGGAGTCCTCCTCCAATCCTAGTAGGACAAGGATTGCTCCTTTCCTACTTGGAGTCTATTCCCACGTTTTGCGGTTTTTTCTTTCTTTATCAAGTCCAGCCACATGGGCCTCTTAGAGGACTTCCACCAGCCCACTAAGGGCTGGTTTCCACCCTCCCACAGCCCATGTAGCCTCTTGGGTCGAAATACCTCTCCCGATGGTCCCCCAATACACTACCGGCACTCCCGGTACACTACCGAGGAGCCCGAAACTTTTTCGGCGACCAAAATAGGACTTTCTATATATGAATCTTTACCTCCGGACCATTCCGGAGCTCCTCGTGACATCCGGGATCTCATCCGGGACTCCGAACAACCTATGGTCACCACCATACATTACACTATACTACCGAAACGTCACCAAACCTTAAGTGTGCAGACCCTGCGGGTTCGAGAACTATGTAGACATGACCGAGACACCTCTACGGTCAATAACCAATAGCGGGCCCTGGATGACCGTATTGGTTCCTACATATTCTGTGAACATCTTTATCGGTCGAACCTCTATGTCAAGGATTCAGTCAATCCGGTTTAACGTTCCCTTTGTTCTTCGGTATGTTACTTGCCCAATATTCGATCGTCGGTATCTCCATACCTAGTTCAACCTTGTTACCGGCAAGTCTCTTTACTCGTTCCGTAATACAAGATCCTGTGGCTAACACTTAGTCGCATTGCTTGCAAGGCTTTGTTGTGATGTTGTATTACCGAGTGGGCCCTAAGATACCTCTCCGTCACACGGAGTAACAACTCCCAGTCTTGATCCATGCCAACCCAACAGACACCCTCGGAGATACCTGTAGAGCACCTTTATAGTCACTCAGTTACGTTGCGACGTTTGATACACACAAGTTACTCCTCCGATATCTGTGAGTTGCATGATCTCATGGTCATAGCAACATATACTTGACATGCAGAAAACAGTAGCAATAAACTGACACGATCATAAGCTACGTTTGTAGTTTGGGTCTTGTCCATCACACCATTCTCCTAATGATGTGATCCCGTTTATCAAATGACATCTCATTTCCATGGCTAGGAAACCTTAACCATCTTTGATTAACGAGCTAGTCTATTAGAGGCATACTAGGGACATGGTTTTGTCTATGTATCCACACATGCATCTAAGTCTCCGATCAATACAATTATATCATGGATAATAAACGATTATCATGAACAAGGAAATATGATAATAACTAATTTATTATTGCCTCTAGGGCATATTTCCAACAGTCTCCCACTTGCACTAGAGTCATAATCTAGTTCACATCACCATGTGATTCGCATTTTTATGAATCTAACACCCAATGAGTTCTGGGGCTCAATCATGCTTTGCATGTGAGAGAGGTCTTATAGTCAACGGGTGTGCGACATTCAGATCCGTGTGTACTTTGCAAATCTCTATGCCAAACTGTAAACACTGCTACCACACTTGGTACTATTCCAAATGGCTGCTCCTACTATACGTATCCAGATTGCTACTACGAGTTATCCGGATTGGTGTTAAAGCTTGCATCGACGTAACTCTTTACGACGAACTCTTTATCACCTCCATAATCTAGAAACATCTCCTTAGTTTTTAGTTACTAAGGATAATCTTGACCACTGTCCAGTGATCCACTCCTGGATCACTCTTGTACCCCTTGATGGACTCATGGCAAGGCACACACATGTGCGGTACACAGCATGGCATACTATACAGAGCCTATGGCTAAGGCATACGGGAGGACATTCATCCTTTCTCTTTCTTCTGCCGTGGTCGAGCTTTGAGTCTCACTCAACTTCACACCTTACAAAGCAGGCGAGAACACTTCTCTTTGACTAATCCATTTTGAACTCTTTCAAAATCTTGTCAAGGTATGTACTCATTGAAAGTCTTATCAAACATCTTGATCTATCTTTATAGATCTTGATGCTCAACAATTAGGTAGCTTTATCTAGGCCTTCCTTTGAAAAACTCTTTTCAAACAACCGTTTATGCTCTCCAGAAATTCTACATCATTTCTGAATAGCAATATGTCATCCACATATACTTATCAGAAACTCTATAGTGCTCCCACTCACTTTATTGCAAATACAAGTTTCTCGTAAACTTTGTATGGACTCAAAAACTTTGATCACCTCATCAAAGTGTATATTCCAACTTCGAGATGCTTGCTTCAGTTCATAGAAGAATCACTAAAGCTCGCACACCTTTTAGCATCCTTAGGACTGACAAAACATTCTGGTTGTATCTCATACAACCTTTCCTTAAGGAAGGAAACGATGTTTTGGCATCCATCTGCCAGATTTCATAATTAAAAAATGCAGCAACTGCTAACATAATTCCAACAGACTTTAGCATCGCTACGAGTGAGAAAGTCTCATCGCAGTCAACTCCTTGAACTTGTCGTAAACTACTTTGCAACAAGTCGAGCTTTACAAATGGTAACATTTACCATCAGCGTCTGACTTCATTTTAAAGATCCATTTGTACTTAACGACCTGCCGTCCAACGAGCAAGTCCACCAAAGTCTATACTTGGTTTTCATACATGGATCCTTTCTCAGATTTCATGGCCTGTAACCATTTGTTGGTTTCCGGGCCCATCATCGCTTCTCCATATTTTGTAGGTTCATCGTTGTCCAACAACATGACCTCCAAGACAGGGTTGTCGTACCGCTTAGTAGCAGTACACGTCCTTGTCGACCTACGAAGTTCGATAGTAACTTGATCCGAAGCTTCATGATCATCATCATTAACTTCCTCTTCAACTGACGTAGGCTTCACAGAAACATCTTTCTGCGGTGCGCCACTTTCTGGTTGAAGTAAAGGTTCAATAACCTCATCAAGTTCTATTTTCCTTGTAGGTCGATAGTAACTTGATTCGAAGATTCATAATCATCATCATTAACTTCCTCTTCAACTGATGTAGGCTTCACAAAAACATCTTTCTGCGCTGCGCTACTTTCTGGTTGAAGCAGAGGTTCAATAACCTCATCAAGTTCTATCCTCCTCTCACTCAATTCTTTCACGAGAAACCCTTTCTCGAGAAAGGACCCAGTTTTAACAACAAACATTTTATGCTTGGATCTGAGATAGAAGGTTCACCCAACTGTTCTTAGGGTATTGTATGAAGATGCATTTGTCCGCTTTGGGTTTGAGCAGATTAGGTGAAAACATTTTCCACACAAGCGTCATAGCCCCAAACATTAAGAAATGACAGCTTAGGTTTCTATCAAACCATAGTTCACACGGTGTCATCTCAACGGATTTAGATGGTGCCCTATTTAAAGTGAATGTAGTTGTCTCTAATGCACAACCCCAAAATTATAGTAGCAAAATGATAAGAGACATCATAACATGCACCATATCCAATAGAGCATGACTATGACGTTCGGACATACCATCACACTATGGTGTTCCAGGTGGCATGGGTTGTGAAACAACTTTCACATTGTCTAAAGTTGTATGCCAAACTCGTAACTCAGATATTCACCTCCATGATCATATCGCAAATACTTTTATCTTATTGTCACGATGATCTTAAACTTCACTCTGAATTTGCTTGAACTTTTCAAACAATTCAGGCTTGTGTTTCATTAAGTAAACATACACTATATCTACCCAAATCATCAGTGAAGATAAGAAAATAACGATATCCACCGCACGCTACAAGACTCATTGGATTGCATACATCAACATGTATCATTTCCAATAAATCACTTTCCCGCTCCGTCAAACCAGAAAACGGGGTCCTTAGTCATATTTTACCAAGAGGCATGGTTCGCATGTCTCAACCGATTCGAAATCGAAAGAGTGCAAAGATCCATCAGCATGGAGTTTCTTCATGCGTTTTATACCAATATGACATTGAGCGGCAGTGCCACAAGTATGTGGTACTATCATTATTAACTTTGCATCTTTTGGCATCAATGTTATGAACATGTGTATTACTACGATCAAGATTCAACAAACCATTCTCACTGGGTGCATGACCATTGAAGGTATTACTCATGTAAACAGAATAACCATTATTCTCTAACTTAAATGAATAACTGTGTTGCAATAAACACGATCTAATCACGTTCATGCTCAACGCAAAACACCACATAACACTTATTTAGGTTTGTTACTAATCCTGAATGTAGAGAGAGCGTGCGATGTTGATCACATCAACCTTGGAAACATTTCCAAAACACATCGTCACCTCACACTTAGCTAGTTCTCCATTTATTCCGTAGCTTTTATTTCGAGTTACTAACATTTAGCAACCAAACCAGTATCCAATACCTAGGTGCTACTATGAGTACAAGCAAGGTACACATCAATAACACGTATATATCAAATATACTTCTGTCGATATTGCCAGCCTTCTTATCTACCAAGTATCTAGGGTTATTCTGCTTCAGCGACCTCTCTCCTCATAATTGAAGCACTTAGTCTCGGGTTTTGGGTTCAACTTTTGGTTGCTTCACTGGAGCAGCAACTGACTTTCCATCCATGAAGTTTCCCACCTTGCCCTTGCCCTTCTCGAAACTAGTGGTTATACTAACCATCAACACTTGATGCTCCTTCTTGATTTCTACCTTCGCGGTGTCAAACATTGCGAACAGCTCAGGGATCATTAATTCTATCCCTGGCATTTTATAGTTCATCACCAAGTTCTAGTAGCTTAGTGAAAGTGACATGGAGAACTATATCAATCACTATCTTATCTGGAAGATGAACTCCCACTCGATTCAAGTGATTGAAGTACCCAGACAATCTGAGCACATGCTCAACAGTTGAGCTATTCTCATTCATCTTGCAGGCAAAGAATCTTGTTGGAGATCTCATATCTCGCGGGCACGAGCCTGAGATCCTAATTTCAGCTCTTAGAACATCTCATATGTTCCGTGACATTCAAAACGTTTCGAAGCCTCAATTCTAAGCCGTAATGCATGACACACTAAACTATCAAGTAGTCATTAGCACGTACCTGTCAGATGTTCACGACATCTACAGACGATGCTAGAGGGGTTAGCGCACCGAGCGGTGCATTAAGGACATAAGCTTTCTGTGCAGCAACGAGGACAATCCTCAGATCACGGAGCCAATCCGCAATATTGCTACCATCATCTTTCAACTCGAGATCTCATCTACACATAGACCTAGCTCATGATGCCACTGTTGGGGGACGTTGCATGGGAAACAAAAAATTTCCTACGCACACGCAAGATCTATCCATGGTGATGAGCATCTACGAGAAGGAGAGTGGATCTACATACCCTCGTAGATCGCTAAGCGGGAAGCGTTAAGAAACACGGTTGGTGTAGTCGAACATCTTCGCGATCCAAATCGCCGAGCGTCCCGCGATCACATCACGATTCGTCCCGCGATCTCATCATGATCCATCCTGCGATCTCATCACGATCCGTCCCGTGAACCTATCACGAACCGTCTCGCGATCTTGTTCACGGTCCTTCCGATCTAGCGCCGAACGGACGGCACCTCCGCGTTCAGCACACGTGCAGCTTGATGACGATCTCCACCGTCTTGATCCAGCAAGAGGAAGTGGAGAGGGACAACAGTTCACCGGTAGCGTGACGGCGCTCCGGTGATGGTGGTGGAGCAATTCCGGCAGGGCTTCGCCTAAGCACTACGGAAATCCGATCTAGAGGAGCACCGGTGGAACGGGTAGCACGTGACCGTAAAATCAAGTGCAAAACACCCAATACCTCCAGTATATATAAGAGGGAGGGAGGAGGAGGGCTAGCGCGCAAGGAGTAGGACTAGGATTGCTCCTTTCCTACTTGGAGTCTATTCTCACCTTTTGCGGTTTTTTCTTTCTTTCTCAAGTCTACCTGCATGGGCCTCTTAGAGGAATTCCACCAGCCCACTAAGGGCTGGTTTCCACCCTCCCACAGCCCATGTAGCCTCTTGGGTCGAAATACCTCTCCTGATGGTCCCTCGGTACACTACTGGCACTCCCGGTACACTACCGATGAGCCCGAAACTTTTCCGGCGACCGAAATAGGACTTCCTATATATGAATATTTACCTCCGGACCATTTCGGAGCTCGTCGTGACATTCGAGATCTCATACGGGACTCCGAACAACCTTCGGTCACCACCATACATAACACTATACTACCGAAACGTCACCAAACCTTAAGTGTGCAGACCCTGCGGGTTCGAGAACTATGTAGACATACCGAGACACCTCTACGGTCAATAACCAATAGCGGGCCCTGGATGACCGTATTGGTTCCTACATATTCTACGAAGATCTTTATCGGTCGAACCTCTATGTCAAGGATTCAGTCAATCCCGTATAACGTTCCCTTTGTTCTTCGGTATGTTACTTGCCCGAGATTCGATCGTCGGTATCTCCATACCTAGTTCAACCTTGTTACCGGCAAGTCTATTTACTCGTTCCGTAATACATGATCCCGTGGCTAACACTTAGTCACATTGCTTGCAAGGCTTTGTTGTGATGTTGTATTACCGAGTGGGCCCTGAGATACCTCTCCGTCACACGGAGTAACAACTCCCAGTCTTGATCCATGCCAACCCAACAAACACCCTCAGAAATACCTGTAGAGCACCTTTATAGTCACTCAGTTACGTTGCGATGTTTGATACACACAAGGTACTCCTCCGATATCTGTGAGTTGCATGATCTCATGGTCGTACGAACATATACTTGACATGCAGAAAACAGTAGCAATAAACTGACACGATCATAAGCTACGTTTGTAGTTTGGGTCTTGTCCATCACACCATTCTCCTAATGATGTGATCCCGTTTATCAAATGACATCTCATGTCCATGGCTAGGAAACCTTAACCATCTTTGATCAATGAGCTAGTCTATTAGAGGCATACTAGGGACATGGTTTTGTTTATGTATCCACACATGCATCTAAGTCTCCGATCAATACAATTATAGCATGGAGAATAAACGATTATCATGAACAAGGAAATATGATAATAACTAATTTATTATTGCCTCTAGGGCATATTTCCAACAGTTCGGCTGGTGGATTTTGGTAACAAAATCTTGAGAGGCTGCCGAATTGTAGGTGAGCTTTACGCCGTAGGTAGGCTCTTTTTAGGAGCGACTGCATTTTGTCTGAAGATGTGTTGATGGTAACAGTTCGGGGAAGCTGAACACCCATCTTAATTTCCCTACCGCTACCCATGGAATCTTGAGTGCGAAGTTGTGCCTCCTCGGCACGTACTTTGCTAGTCTCGGGGTTGTGCGGTGGGTCGCGAGTCCCTATAGAGGGGAGGAGGGAAGATCTGAGTCTTCGGTCTGCAGCCGAACTCGCTTCCCAGCCTTCTTTGCCTTTATGGCGGATATCAGAACTTGTCGATCTTCTTTGTAACTGAATTCGGTCGCTAGGGCCAGCGCATGTTCTTCAGTTCTAAGGTAGCACTCGGTATTGCCGTTGACAGTAATGACCCCCTTCGGGCCTGGCATCTTGAGCTTAAGGTATGTGTAGTGTGGGACTGCGTTGAAACGAGCGAACGTCGTCTGACCAAGCAGCGCGTGATATCCATTGCAGAAGGGTACGATGTCGTAAATCAAGTCTTCGTTGCGAAAGTTATCGGGCGAGCCGAAAACAACTTCCAGAGTTATAGAGCCCGTGCATCAGGCCTCAACACCCAGGATTACTCCCTTGAAGGTAGTGCTGCCGGGTTTGATCCTTGACGGATCTATGCCCATCTTTTTCACCGTATCTGAGTAAATCAGGTTGAGGCTACTTCCTCCATGCATTAGGACTTTTGTGAGGTGGTATCCATCTATGATGGGGTCTAGGACGAGGGCCTCCGAACCCCCATGATGGATACTGGTAGGATGATCACACCGATCAAAGGTGATCGGGTATGCCGACCATGGGTTATACTTCGGGGCTACGAGTTCCATGGCATAGACTTCCTGAAGGGCGCGCTTCCTCTCCTTCTTGGGTATATGGGTGGCGTATATCATGTTCACCATTTTAACTTCGGGAGGGAATTTCTTCTGTCCGCCACCAATTGGACCCCGAGGCTCATCTTCGTCCTTACTGCAAGAGCTTTTGCCTTGGTCTTCGGGTGGTATCTTGCCGGCCTATTTAAACACCCAACAGTTACGGTGTGTGTGGTTGGCGTGCTTTTCTGAAGTCCCATGGATTTGGTAGGGCTTTTCCATGATCTTCTCGAGCTGAGTGGGTCCATCACGATTGCCTTTAGGAGGCTTCTTCCGCTGCCCAGGTCGGGAGTTACGGAATCCGGCATTTACAGTCGTATCATCGGTGTCACTATTATTGTGTCGGTGCTTATTCTTATTGCGCTTTGACTTTGAATTGCCGTCTCGGGCTTCAGGTGCGATGGGATCCTCCAAATTCTGGCTGCGTCTAGCCAGCCAATTGTCTTCGCCCACACAAAAGCGGGTCATGAGGGATGTAAGGGCGGACATAGTCCGAGGTTTATCCTGGCCTAGCTAGAGGGTCAGCCATTCGTCCCAAGTATTGTGTCGAAAGGAGGCTATGGCCTCAACATCCGTACAATCGACGATTTGGTTCTTCTTAGTCAAGAACCGATTCTAGAACTGTCGAGCGGACTCACAGGGCTTCTAGACGACGTTACTAAGATCGGAAGAGTCCGGCGGGCGGACATAGGTTCCTTGGAAGTTAGAGCGGAACGCATCTTCCAGGTCTTCCCAGCATCCCATGGAGTTTTCGGGGAGGATGTTTAACCAGTGCCGAGCTGACCCCTTAATCTTAAGAGGGAGGTATTTGATGGCATGGAGATCGTCTCCTCGTGCCATGTCGATATGGAGGAGAAAGTCCTCGATCCATACAGTTGGGTCAGTGGTCCCAGCATACTATTCTATATTCACGGGTTTAAACCATTCAGGGAACTGATGCCGCATTACCTCATTTGTGAAGCACATTGGGTGAGTGGCGCCTCTGACCCGTGCTATGTCTCGCCTATATTCGATGTCTGTGTGGGGACAGTTGTGTTCCCATACTCTGTTGTTTTGGTCGAACCATGGTCTGTATCGGCTGCGTCTATCGGGCGAGTACTCTCTGGATCCATAGACGGATCTAGTGTGACCTGCTCTATGATCCAGGTCATCTTGCAGGTCGAACTTGTTATTGAGCTCTAATGGCTCCTTACCCCATCTTCGGAGAACTGCCGGTATATAACCGGCGTCATCAGCCGTCCTTTCTCGACCACGAGGGGGGAGGTCTGGCTTGTCGTACGGAGTATGGTCTAGAGATGGAGTATCAATAAGTTCATCATCGAATTGCGGCAGCAGCCTTCTTCGAGGGTAGCTTTTGGGCTGGTTTGACAGACCAGTGCCGTATACTTCCTCGGCTGAGAGGACTTTCGTCCATCGATCATTGAGGTCGGCCTGTTCGGCTTTGAGTTGTCGTTGCTTAGTCTTTAGGCTGCGAGACGTTGCTATGAGTCGCTGCCTGATTTCTTCCTGATCTTCGAGTTTGTCAGGGATGTACAAGTCACCGGCTTCCGGTATACCTTCCTCCTCGACGGGGGGGGGGGGGGGGGGGGGGGAGGTACTCATCGCCTTCAGGGCCGTTGACGTTATCGGGATTGTTTTGGTCCTCGGGATCCTCTGGACCCTCAAACGGGTGCTCGGGGATATCGGGATTGTCAGGATCAGCGGGGGCGTTACCGTCCCCGTTGCTGATAATAGTTCTTCTTCCCTTTTTGTTTTTGGACCGCTTGTGCGACTTCCGGTGCCTTGATGGTGCATCACCCGATTTGTCGCCGTCGTTATGAGGCGTGTTATCGTCGTGGGTGGCAGGAGTATCCATCATGTAGACGTCATATGTAGAAGTGGCGGTCCAACTCCCGGTGTTAACGGGGGTGGGAGCATGGTCCTCTTCATCCATGTATTCTGCCTCCTCGGAGGCATAGTCCAGCATGTCGGTTAAATCTTTGACGGTGGCTATCAAGTGGGTGATGGGTGGGTCGAAAATTCATCCCCGCCCGCACTATAACCGAACCGAGCGTAGATCGGAGCTGGATCGTCGGCGATATTCATCGACGAGAATCGCTCCAGGGCCTCGTCGACCGCTGAGGGCCCGATCGGATCCAGCTCTTCGAAACTCGTGGAGCTAACCTCCATGAAGTCCACCCATGGGGAGTGTTTGGAAAGAACACGTGTTCGGTCATCTGGCTGAAGGGACGGACTGGGATAAGAGATCGGCTTATCGCCGTGGGTGACCCCATCGGCATGTCCACGAGGTTAAGGCCTTAGAGTCCTCAGAGGCTACATGCGAAGCTGCGAGCTCGATTAATGACAAGTCACCCCAAGAATCGACGAAGAACTCTAAGTTTCCAAATCTGACCTCTCGATCGGGGGCGAAGTTCTCAACGTGGCCTAGACGGCCAGTGGAATCAGCGTGCAGCACAACGCTGCCGAAGGCAAAGATCTGCCCGGGGATGAAAACTTCCATGTTGCGGACCTCTTCGTTGATAACAAGGCGAGACGTCGATTCCATCTCGCTCATAGAGGAACTCTCAATGAAAGCACCAATGTCGGTGTCAAAACCGGCGGATCTCGGGTAGGGGGTCCCGAACTATGAGACTAGAATCAAAGATAACAAGAGACGAAGGGGACACGAGTTTACCCAGGTTCGGGCCCTCCTATGGAGGTAATACCCTACGTCCTGCTTGGTTGTATTGATGGTATGAGGGGTTACAGAGTTGATCTACCTCGAGATCGTATAGCTAACCGTAGATGAGTCGTTCTGTGCCTATGCCCTAAAACCCTCCGGCTTATATAGATGTCGAGGATGCCTAGGGTTTACACATGGTCGATTACATGCCGAAGGGATAAACATGCCTATTTACTACATCAAACGTGGAGCGCAAGCCGTGCTCCTTGAAGCTTCCATCCTGGAGACTGGGCCTTCAAATCTTCCGGCGTTCGGTAAGTAGTCCTCATAGTCCGGCCCACAACAATAGGTCGGCTATCCGAGGACCCCCTAATTCAGGTCTCCCTCAACTACACCGTCAAGGCATCAATGGACGACATTATAACATGGGATATTATCTTGCCGATGGCATATACCCTCAATGGGTGGCATTTGTGAGGACCATATCCGAACCGTGTGGCAAAAAACAAAGCCACTTTACAACAATGTAGGAAGCGACTAGGGAGGATGTGAAGAGGGCATTTGATGTGCTTCAAGCTCGTTGGGGGAATTATTCATGGGGCTGCAATGATGTGGGAATCAGAAAATTTGTGGCAACTCATAACATGTTGTGTTATTTTACACAATATGATTGTAGAGGATGGGAGTGATGGTGTAGCGTAAACCAATGATTTTGAAGCACCTGGAGAACATGTTGAAATCCCAGAAGATCAAGATGCAACTAAGCTAATGAACTTTCTACAGATGCATCAGAATCTTTGAGATCATCAGGACGCGCAACTATTCAATTATCTTGTGGAGCATACGCGGACCCATAATGGAAACCAAAAATCTAATGTTTGATTGTGCACTTAAAATAAATTTATGTAAATAGTATTTACGTTTGGTACCAGCATTTCTTATTTACTGTGACAATGGTTTGTGTCATCAACATGCATGGTTTTGCATAGATTTTATAGACCGGATTTGATATATGTGGATGCAGGGAGTGAAATATCACGGGCCGCCAGGATGCGTCCGCGAGCATGCCCGACCGCGTCTGCGGACATATAGGGAGGCAGATTTGCCCAGTCCATTTGTAGATGCTCTTAAAGCATTAATAACTGGACTTGACAAATCTGATCCCTCAAATGCCCGTGGACGTGCCCGGATGCGTCCATGAACAGTGACTTCTCACGCCTCGAATAATCTCTTTCACAACCGGATACGCCATTTGCAAATCCTCAAATCCATATTGTACATGCACGTAAAATCTAATCTAAAGCGGAGCCCGTCCGGCTCCTTCGTGGTCATGTTGGCGCCCGTCTGCATCCGGCCAAATATTGATCCGATCGCTGGTGAAGTATAGTAGGGCATGGGACACATACCGTCTCACTAGAGTTGAGGTCCCGTTGTCTCCCATTCCCTACTCTTCCTCATTGGAGCCTGGTACCCTCACGGTGTCGGTGGACGAGAGATCGATGATGGATCCGTCCTGGGAGGAGCAGGCGACGTTCACCACGATGCGATTGAGGCGCCTGCACTGGTGCACCATACGGGGTACTGGAGAATGTGATTTCGCCTCGTGAACGTCCATCGTTGCGAGGGCTCCTTCCGTCTCCCGTGCTCGCTGCTCGCTGCCTCACACGGTTGGCATGCCGCGTCATGTTTGCATCGGACGATGCACATGCCGCGTCCTCCAGCTCGGCGTGCCAATGGAGGGGTTGCGTGTCCGCCACCGTGTTCGGACGCCAGACAAACCACACTGCCTCCAGTGAGGCAATGATAACACCCCTAGTAGCGGATCCATGCGACATTTGGGCGGAATCAATGGATTACCGAGGAGTTGCGGGAGGGAGGAGGGACGTGTGTTCGTGGATACTGGTTATTCCTTTTTTGTTTTCATTTTTCGTTTTTAATTATGAGTAGGGATCGTTGACTGGGTGAGCCGCGCGGAAGGAAGGATCGTACGTGAGAAGAGAGGTCGAACCATCACGACGTTTAATCCCCCTTTAATAGTAGAGATGTATAGTTCTGCTAGCTAGCTGGCAGTTTCCATGATTTAAGGTATCTGATGGACGTACAAAACATTAGCTTTTAGAGAATTAACCTCATAATAAACTCTATTTTGCTCACTACGATTAAATAAGTCAATCAATAGATGTGATATATCCAAGTTAATTTTATTTGCAAACCTCGAAAATGACATCCTGATTTGCACAATATTATAACACATGGCACGATGAAGAAGAAAAATACCTTTGATGATCATGCCACTTTAATTGCAGAATTCCTCCATCCATTGTATTCTCTTTCCCTAACATAAGAAATTTTTTCGTATGGCATGTCTAACAAGAATTATCCTATTATTAATCTCTCCTTGATAAATCTGGAAGGCTAAGAACATTTGTTCTAGTTGATCATTAAGCACCGAGTCTAGCACCATGAGACTGATACTTGCGAAAACAAAGGTTTAAACTGTAGGGGGAAAAGGCAAACTTGGCATATCCACTTTAGTTTAGATGATGTATAGGTTACTGTGTATACTTGAACTTCTTTCATTAAACCTGTTTCTGAATTAATGGCAAAAGCATGCATGGTCCTAAATCTGAAAATAAAACATGGGGCCCTATCATCACACATTTCTGAAAGGAAAATTCACTATAACTGTATTGTTGTACATGGCAAATACCACGCCCCACCATTGCTTAGGAATTGTGGTATCTAGTGGAATATTACATCTAATGCACTCCAATTAACGAGTAAGAGCATATGTTAATTTGTGAAAGCATAAATCAACTTTTGAAACTCTAGTGTAAGGTGGGAACAGGAAAATAATGTGCAAGTATAGACTATACATCCCCGTAGATAAAGAAAAGCCTATGAGCATAACTTCTAAATGCATGTGTACGCTTCAGTTTTTAGAAACTTCAGCAATACCAATACTTTAATATTTTTATAACCAAAACCATTATTTTATCCTTGACTTGCAAAGAGCATGGAAAATCCATTGCCTACAGAATAATAATTGCAAAATCTCATATAAACAACATTGACAACATACTATAACTGTACGAATGTAAGGGCCTGAATTTCCCGTTTCGACCAAGTTTCAAGCCTTACGGATTCTTCTAAAGATACGTCTGTTGCTTCTAGTATTGAAGCATATTGAACGTATTGTCTGAAATCTCAGCAACTAACATCAGAGTTAGAAAAAACAAGGCTTCTCGATACATGGGACCAATTCTAAAACTATAAACAAAGAAGTAAATAGTTCCCCAAATTAACACAATACCTCTTGTATTATTGAACTATGATACCAACTCGTATGCATCTACAAGATGTTTGCAACATAATAAAATCAAGATCAATACATTAATTCATATTTGATCAATTTTTAGTTTAATCTATATAGTGAAACATCCTAGTGGCTACAGCGTAATGCCGACATGCATTATAAAATTGATACTAAACACTTTTCCTGGGCGGAGCTTCAACCAAAAGGGAGATTGATCTCGAGCCGAGCTCGCGGTGGGGCTCGAAGATGAGGAGGTCGAGGTAGACGACGACAAAGGCGACGGTTGAGCGAGACGTTCCCCATAGCCACCTGCCTACATGAGCCTCCCATGCTTGCTTTTCGCACGCATACACAACAATAAAGCGTATAGCTACTACCCGCACTCCATGTAGCTCTTCTGTTGTACAGCGAGGTGCCACCGCACTAGAGAGGAGGCGGCACGAGGAGCCAGAGAACAGCGATGAACAGCGGCGGATAGGTCATCGTGTAGAAGAGAGTGGGGGCGGGGCGGGCGTCGTCTTCCACAACTAGGATTGCGGCCACCGCGAGCATGATGCGGATGAGGAGGACAACGATGGTGGGAGTCATGGGTTGGCCACGCTAGTCCCTCACGAATCGAATCTGGAACGACGAGATGGCATGTGTGATGGCGATTTTTTCAGGGAGAGAGAGTTGATCGGGAGGAGGAGTTGCGGGAGGGAGTGAGGACGTGCGTTCGTGGGTACTGATTTTTTTTGTTTTTTGTTTTCTTTTTTCTTTTTTAATTTTGAGCAGGGATCATTGGCTGGGTGAGTCACGCAGGAGGGAGGCATCGTACGTGAGAATGGAGGTCAAACCATCACGAGGTTTGATTCTCTTTAATTAATAGTAGAGAGATCTAGCATGAACTCCCTTTTAACATTACATTTATAGAAAAACTAATCAATCCTATCATAAGCCTTCTTAAAATTTATTTTCAAGAGTATTCCATCTTTGTTTTTCTTATGCATTTCATACAACAAGGCCATACCTACTTTATTATTTTTAACACCAACTCAATTATTATTAATTTTAGAAAAAATAAATAACACATTAAGACAACAAATGAACATGTAATGTTTAATTTTACTAGGATCTGCGCATATAGGAATAAGAGTTAGAATCTACAATTAAATCTTCAATATCCAATCTACCATGGTACAATTCGTGGAATGTAGATCATGATAAACTAGAGGCCAAAATTTATGGTAAAAATCTATAGGTAGTCCATTATGTTTGTTTGGAAAATGCCGGTGTTTATTCTTTCCAACCTAAACACACCGTGAAGAAAAGATCTGCCAACATAATCTAGAGTACAAGGCATAGGATAATCTAGAGATATGTTTAAAACTGTATCAGAAACACAATCCATAGATATTTCCATATCCATTCAGATGGAATTTTCATGGAGACACACACACACATAAAAGGTTGGATGATCATAGGATAGACTCAAAATGGTGAATGCAAACCAAGCTCAAGCCGGGAACGACGTACGCGGCAGACAATGAGAGGAAAACGTGGAGGTTTAGGAAGAAAGGAAACCAAGATCCGTGGCACGGCACACGAAACGCATGCGTCATATGGATTTCGACGGACGTGGCGGAACATAAGAAAGGAAACCACTGTACGTTAGTGGATCCAGCTTCTTGCTGCATGGCGCCAAGCTTGCTTGCCTGGTTCAGTGGATCTGGGAGTGAGAATGGAAGCTAGCTAGCGCCTTTAAGTTGGCCCTTGGCCGTACCAACGAACAACCAGCAGCAGATGCCAATGGTGTACCGGTCCTACTATCGGAGCGCGCGGCAGGTAGACAGCCAGCGCGGCAGCACGACTGGACGCTGGAGGCCGCCATCGGCGGTGCCGCGGACTCGTGGATGCATGGGTCAGATGGTCTGCAGTGCCACCGAGGCAGGGACGAGGTAGTTGCCTTCGCTAGCTAACCTGGTCCGATACTCTGGGACGGGGACATGCCTGAACAACGGTGACGTTTCTTCGTTTAAAACAAAGGCAAAAAAATTGCATCATCGGTTAATTAAAATAATATTCGATTAATTTAGAAAAACGGACTAAAACCAATACAATCTTTCTCTAATATATATATAATATAATAATATAATAAAGTAGCTATTGTTTTCGTCGGGTTCATCATGGCGATTTTTTTTTTAAAAACAGTATTTTTTGGAAATTAACCCGCACTCTAGATGTAAGTAAAAAAAAACAAATCGCTCGATCGCAGGAACGGACAGACGCAACGCCCGGTCTCCGCCTACCCCAATCCACTTCAGCCGTCGCCCCCAACCCACCATGAGGAGGATACAGAACTTAGATGGCGGCACTGGTCCGGGCCTTCGGGTCTTCGTGAGGATAGGACCGTCCTCTGGCGACATGGGCTTCCTCTCCTCAATAACTCTGTCGCCTGATAGAAAACAGAGGTGGTGATCTCCGCCGGTCGGCCTCCAGATCCGCGGCGACTGCAAGTTGATCGACGCGCGCCCACTCCCGGCGGCCCTCCTCTTCGCCGCCGTCCGTGCCTCCCCGCACAGGGCCTCCTCCGCCTCTTTGGCCCCGAGCCCGTGAAGCTGATCTAGGCCAAGTCCTAACCATTGGGAAAGATAATCTTCCACTGTCACCGGCTACATGGCTGGATCGAGAGGCTTCCGTTCCAGGAGAAGAGGCAGTCCGTCAAGAAAATTTTTAGTATAAAGGAAAGATGGATCCCAGGGAGGCAGGGAGGGACAGAGGGACATGGGCGCTGCTGGATTTGAGGTTGTCTTGGGTATTTAAGTTAAATCAGCTGGATTTCTGGAGGTATTAAAGGAACGGTGAATTTCAGGAATAAAATGAATTCATACGTTGCATCCTCGGTAGAGATCTAAAAAAAGGCATATCACCATTCAATCGATTTGGTGTATTCGTGTACGTGTGTGCTTGTGTGTTCCAGCCGGCCGCAAAGATCAATCAGCCTGTGTATGTGCAAAAACCAGACCGAGGCAGAGACACTGTAAAGTCCAGAAACTATTGGTCATGTTCTGAACTCTGGTAATGTTGATCGGCATAATGCAGGGAAAGGGATTAGAGGACGGATGAAGGGGTGGTTAAGGTGTTCGAGATATATATTGTACAAAATTTAAGGGAGTGATGGTAATAGACCTTGCTGTTGCTACCTATCAGTGTGCTTAATTATGAAGTAAATCAATTGCTTAGTTTATGAAAGTTGCTACATGGCATTGTTCTTTTGGGGTCTAGATGGCATTGTTCTTTTGAGGTCAGATATCTCCTACTCAGCAGAAAGTGACCACAAATTTCTCATTCTTTGCAGAAAGTAACCTCAACTTGCTTGACTACCATAATTGGCATTTGTTTAAACATGGTGTGGACAAGACACAAAAGCACACAATTGCATGATTAAGTTAAAAGTCTTTTGGTAGATTTTGTTTGAATTTCCTTGACGAATAAAATCGACTATTAGGTAATACCAATTTCTTAGTTAACAGAGGTCAGAGGCAAATCGTCCGCAACATGCCAAATATGTGGATTGATTTCATGTGAACTGACCTACCGGATGATTTTATTCTCTTTTCGCCAACTTGACATACGGCAGCTTCGCAAATCATTTCTGGTATCTTCAGTCGAATAGTTCCAGATTTTTCAGCAATTCATCTCATCTAGTACTTTGATAGATTTTTTGTAGACTATAAACAATCTTATGATATCTATTTGCCATTCCAAAAAAAGTAAAATGTGTACCAAACTGAAAACAATTGGATGTTGATGTAATGTCGAAGTTCACCATCCAATCCAAGCATCTTACAAGATAAGCCTTACTATTCAAAGGAATACAATAAAACCATTATGATTTTTAGAGGAATTAACCCATTTATCACACAAAAAAGAATTAATCAGTTATAATCTAACCCAATATAACTGAGCCAGCTTATTATTTAAAAATGTAGTGGCGCTGAAATAGAGAGGGGCACATTCATGAGGTCTTAGGACATGTTTGTCAGCGATGTGTGATATATTGTTTTTCTCACGTTGCAACGCAGGGCATGTTTTGCTAGTCACATCATAATTGGACTATTCACCAATCATGACCTTACGGGCACACATGCAACACATCAAACTCTTCCAATACACAATAACCGTAACTCCCAACGTTTGTACAACACAATGGAACCCGACAACAATATCCCCACAAAAGTTAGTGGATCATACCAAAACCACAATGACAAACCAAACTATGAGGACGAGCCGACCGTGAGGATGAACCGAGGGATCGAGAATCATCCATTAAGCAGCCGTGGGCGTCTTACCTATGACACCACTCTTCTTTCCTTTGCGTCATAGTGACTTCTCTTTCAATATACCGGTCTGGGGCAATCACTCGCCTTCTTGCATTTGTCCTTGAATGTCGTTTCCATCAGGAGGTAAGCAATTGCCCTGTCTGTTCCAGGGCTAACACCCTCCACACTCTCGAGCACGTCACAAAGCTCTTTTGCAAAGAAAGCATTGGAATTATCCGTCGGCGGAGGTAGAACTGGTGCCAAAGCCACATCTAAGCACTCGTCGGCGAGTTCACCTCACGCAACTCACATGACAAGGTTAAATCATGTCCCTCACATGTGATTGCCTGCTTGTCTATCATCGTATGCTCCACTAACAGAGGCGAATCAGAGCTCCCACATAGCACAAAACACACGGTAATAGACCCACCCCTAACGGTAGAAAACATAATGGGCAAGGCATGCGACGATGACGATTTGTCCACGACTTTAGGGGAGAAACAACCATAGAGCTCCTCAACCCTTTTCTTCACCGAGCCGCCAACATCAACCTCACTAGGAGAACGCCGCATAGGAGTGGACTGCAACACAACCGGCACAAGAGAGAGCTTTTCTAG
Organism: Hordeum marinum; assembly: GCA_022496015.1. Lineage (NCBI taxonomy): Eukaryota > Viridiplantae > Streptophyta > Magnoliopsida > Poales > Poaceae > Hordeum > Hordeum marinum. The sequence continues at coordinate 518,387,502 of CM039673.1, forward strand.
AGCAGCCTCTACTCTCTTCAGAAAGCTCCCAACGCGCACCCGCAACTCGCCCTGGACTGCTAGAGTGGACTGGAGCAGTACATCGGATGGGGTTATCGAGTCAAGATATGCGGGAATGGTGATTCACCCGTTTGCAGTGTTTACTGGATTGGATTCGAGCACATATGGACGATCTTTGCATCTAAGATAAAGTTGAGCAGATAAAGCATATCATAAGAAAATATTAAAACCCAAGTATTCAATATAGTGGGTTAAGGCTCAAAGTATGCTCAACAATTACAAGTCGAGTGTCACACTCGGCATTCAGGAACCGGCTTACACCTTGTCCGCAACAATGTAAGCCGAGTGTTCTCTATTCGTTGCTCGATAAAGTATAAGGAGAGTGCTATATTAGGTTGCTCGGCAGCATAAAGCCTTTTAACGACCGGACTGCACTAACGACTATGTCACGTGGCACCTGGCTATAAGTGGACTGCCCTAAGGCCCCTCCCAATGCTTCACTTTGTACATGTGCTAAGGCTACCACGTAGGCGAAAAATCTAATGTGGCATGGTATTTAAGAGGAGAGAAATGAATGTGGTGATCCTAGGAAGAAACGGTGCCAAACGCGTGAACCTAGGCAAAATACTTAAATGAAAGAAAACCCACCAATGCATGAAAAACTTTCATAGTTAAATCATTAAATAGAGTGTGCTTATCTACAACAAGTTAAGCACCTATACATTGGGGGCTTTGGTTGCTAAACTTTTAAATGTGCTTAGCACCTTATTTAAGCACCAATGCATTGGAGGTAGCCTAATAAACCGAGCGCCATGGACTCAGCTTTCATTTCTGACAAAGCATCTTAGGGGCTGCCATGTGGCGCTACATTAAATGAAAAATGTTTTTGATAAAAAGATCAATTAAAGTCTACAAAAAATGATGGACCTTTTATTCTTATGGTACCTTGAAAAAACCGTCAAATGAATTTTGAAGAATTTACAAGACGTTAGGTCTTCATCCAACTATCATGATTAGGCCATTGCTCATCGTTTTCCTCATTTTTTGCTTTTATCAGATTTTGCCCTCCGAGACAATCCTAGCTGCATGCCTTTGACATCCGCAATCGACAAACGCTACCGCATGCCGCTCAACCCTCCCCTCAATCTCCCTCCACCGTCGTGTTTGTCATCGTCTCACCCATCCCTCTAAGCTCCTCCCACTCACCCCTCTCCCCCTCCCATGTACAACGTCGACAATGACCCTGCAGTCCTGATCCATACCAGTAAAGTTTCAAACTCTCTCCCGCCAATGACGGTATGTCGATGGCTCCCGCTCATACAGGGCTCACATTCGTTGTGGAGTCCATGCCCGACCGCAACCTCCCTATCTCTCGTTTCGGGCGAAGCTAAAAAATGACCGACACACACACACACAAAAAAAAGATACATCCACACGTATGACGTGAAACAGAGAGCTGTAGACATCGACCATACTTCACCCATCTCACTTTCACCAGAAATGATACCACTACAAACCGCTTTACTGCACTGCTAGTGCTATGCTACTGCTAGGTCTCACGTGCAAGACACACGACACACGTCCAAGTCAGCACGGGTTCACGGTCCGGTGCCGGTGCCACTCCTGCAATTTTCCGGCAACTCCAGTGGCCGATTCCGAGCCCTGGCGCTATATATACTCCATCCCCAAGCAGTTCAAGGCAGACTGGCAGTGAGAAGCAGAGCAAAGCAGCCAGATCGTCGTTTCGGTACGCGTCGTCAAGTATGTGCAAGGTCATCGACACGGTCCAGTCGTTCGCGTGGCTGCGCCGCGCCGTGCGGCGGTGGCGCTGGCGCTCCAGGTCGGCGGCCTCGGTGTGGCGTGCCAAGGACATGCCGGACGCCGCGGTGCCGGCGGGGCACGTGGCTGTGCGCGTGGAGGGCGGCGGCGCCGGGGAGGCGTCGTCGAGGCGGTTCGTGGTGCCGCTGGCGCAGCTGAGCCACCCGGCGTTCTGGGAGCTGCTGCGTCAGGCGGAGGAGGAGTACGGCTTCCCGTCGGCCCCCGGCCCCCTCGCTCTCCCATGCGACGAGGACCACCTCCGCGACGTCCTCCACCGCGTCTCCTCGTCCAACTCTGAAAAATGCCGCTCATTCCGACGCCGCAGCGTCATAGCGGCGCCGCACCATGACTCGCGGCCGCTGCTGCAGGGCGCACGATGACTCGGGCGTCATGGTGGCGCCGCTCGTCTCGTGATCGATCGTTCGTTCAGACTTCAGCGGGATAGCCGTGTCTATTTGGTCCTTTTTCCTACGAGCCGGAAGAGGCAACCAGCAGTAGTACATTCCACGCTCCGGCTACGTGCGCGGCGCCGTGCCGTCCATGGCGACGAGTGCGCGCGCTGAAACGGGGCAAGGCTTTCCAGGTCGACCCGATGATAAGTTAGTACTGCTATCCTACACTATCACTCCATCAGTCCAGCTGGCCTTACAAAATGTACATAGCTTCTCGACCTAGAAATTAAATGTTTATATATTTTCGTGCTATTTGCAAATAGGCTGTACGAGGGAGCGAAAGATACACAACTAAACGCATAGCTCGATTGTATCTTTTCTCGTGTTGCGGGATCCAGTAGCGGTCCTAGAATTAACCCACGTCCCAGGCACGCTGTGCTACAGAAGACATTTTGCTAGGAGTACGGTCAACAACAAAAAAATCATCACCACGCTCCGAGGCCGAGGCTGCCTGGGGCCTGGATCCGCCTCTGGCGAGATCTTCGATCGGAGCTTCATGGCGGCTCTAGACGGCGTGGTTCGTTCGATGGAGACTCGCGTCAGGGCAACGGCTTCAGATTTCTTCGACGACCTCAACTGTTGTTGTGGCCGTGGGGCGACATGGCGACTGGATCCGGATGCTTGATGTGGCTCAGCTACTCGTCTTCGCGTGGTGCGGGTGGTGGTGGCGGTGCCCGTTGAGATCTCCGGCCTGTTGCAGGGATCCGACGAGTGGCACGGTCTTTGGGTTCTTTTTGCTCTAAGATGGTGTTCTGCCGGTTGCCGGCCCTCATGGATCTGGCTGTTGACGAGTTCCGGAATGCTCCCGTGGCCTTGGTGGAGTACATCGACCTATGGCATATGCTCGAACATGTTACACTCTCTTCTAAGCCGGACAAGTTAATTTGGCGATGGACTACTTCTGGCTCGTACTTAACTAGCTCCTGCTACCTCGCACTCTTCCAGGGCTCGACCCACGCCCCACACTAGAGGTTGACATGGAGGTCCTGCTCACCGCTCCAGGATCGCAACACGCCTAACGAGGAACGGGCTCCCTCATGACCCCATCTGTCGTTTATGCAATCAGGATACCGAAACCATGCACTACCTTCTCATCGGCCGCTCCTTCTCTCGATAAGTGTGGTGTGGTCTATTGTCCTGGTGCTCTCTTACCTCACCCACTTCATCCTTGACAGACGACTTCTTGGAGTGGTGGCACTAAGTGCGCACGACCACCCCTACGCCGTTTTGCAAAGGGATTTCCTCCATGATCCTCCTTGTTGCTTGGTCCATCTGGACTCATCACAACGCCTGCGTTTTCGATGGGAAGCAACCTTTCATACATCGCCTCTCCAACTCCATCATTAATGAGGCCAGAGCTTGGGCCAAGGTTGGGGATAGTGGACTCACCAACGTGTTTTAGTGATTGCATTGGGCTGAGCAACCCTAGTTTTTGTCTGCTCGTGTTGATATAGGCGCCATCCTTGTGCACGCCTCGCATAACTGCCCCCTTCTCTCTCATGTACTCTTGTACAAAAATCTTCTACCTATCAAGGAATGATATGCAAGCCGTTGCGTATTCGAGAAAAAAAATGGTTTGAGGCCTTGTAATGGCGGATCGAGTCTTCGTGGCGATGAGGACTTTGCTTGGTGATTCGTGACTCGTCGAAGCGATATCGGCAAGTGGGGGCGACAACACATGCAGAGTATAGAGTCTTACCTTTAAGGGTGAAAATCCAAGACCTAGCCTTAATTGGTTGTGCCTCGCATTGACCTTGTTAAAGATGTTGCTTTGAGGGCACGTATCTTCTCTAGGGTGAAAACCTAAGATCTAGGCTCGGGCAGCGACGGTGCTTGTGCGCTGTTTCCTTCTTAGCCGCGTCGCTTTTGGAGAGTTTGGACTTCGGGTGTTGTCTAGGTGGTGGTTCGTGTTGTAGCTACAAGGAATTGAGCACTGTAGCGGGATCTTTTTGTCCTTCTTCTTCTATTTGTCTTTTGGTTGTATGCATCGGTAATGTGTTTATGACATTGCATTTTTGCAGAGGCTGAGTGTAATTGGTATCTCCGTGATATTAAAATATTCCTTTGTTGAAGATCTTAGAGACTTAGAGCATCTACATCCAGGCTCCCCAAAACCCATGTCCACCCTACCGCCCCGCCCCCGCTGACCGACATCACTCATATCCAGACCAAATCTGGGTAATTTGTCGTTGGCCACCCGCTGACGCGTCGATGCTATGCCATGATCACGTTGGATGTCACCAACAACTAAGTTGATGTCATGATATGGCCAAGGTTCTCACTACTCCCTCGCTTAGGGGGGGGGGGGTTCTCGCCACACCACCTACATCGAGGCCACCACTCCTGACATATTGCTTGAGGAGACTGTCATAGGATAATCGTTGGCACTGAAGAGGGAATGCACCATCTGGGCCGACTTAGAGGTGGCACATGAGGTAACACATGAGATGGGAATGGAGAGGAGCGCACCGTCTAGGACCAGACTCCTTTGCCAAGCCGCCCGTGACCTCAACGTCGATGCCTACCCGGGGTGGTATGAAAGCGCTCTCGCCCAATTCTGCGCTGACATGGACCATTGTCGTGTTTACCAAGATACTCATGTTCCCTAAATTTCCCACTCTGGCAATAATTTACTGGTCCGCCCCGCCGCCACGCCTAGTACTTCAACCGACGTCCACTGCTAATATATGTATGAAAAGTGTCGCTTATGGACATTCCCCCTAACAATAGTTCCTACAGGTATGTCAGAAAAAATTTGTTTGCCCCTCCCTCCTACTTTTTATGTTTCAAAATGTCGCTCATCGACATCTCTCCCCCTATATTAAGAATATTTTCTTGCGGGGAGGGTGGAGGATATTTCTTTTGTAATCTTCTCAAATTTAGTGTTCAAACCTCTCCAATTTACTTTATGATTATTGTTTTTAAACAAAAAAGGTTCAAATAATGTAGGCTCCATATAACACCTTTGATTTGGCACAACATCTCGGGATCCTCCACAAGATTATGAAGTGTCCTTTCTATACGTTTTGAAGGTTGTGGATGTAACTGACTCTATTAGAGCGTCCTTTATATGCTTGCATACAACGAATTGACTTGTATGGCGGGCTAACAACACAACATTTACAGGAGTTTACAACTTTGGTCCTACAATTCCCACATGCAAATCACCGACGATGGTGTCGGTGTCAAAACCGGCGGATCTCGGGTAGGCGGTCCCGAACTGTGAGTCTAGCGGTAACAGGAGACGAGGGGGACACAAGTTTTACCCAGGTTCGGTCCCTCCAATGGAGGTAATACCCTACGTCCTGCTTGATTGTATTGATAGAGTAAGAGGTTACAAAGTTGATCTACCTCGAGATCATATGTCTAACCCTAGATGAGTTGTGTTGGAAATATGCCCTTGAGGCAATAAATAAAGTGTTTATTAGTATATTTCCTTGTTCATGATAATCGTTTATTATCCATGCTATAATTTTATTGATTGGAAACACATTACATGTGTGGGTAAATAGACAACACTTTGTCCCTAGTATGCCTCTAGTGAACTAGCTCGTTGGTCAAAGATGGTCAAGGTTTCCTAGACATTGACATGTGATGTCATTTTATAACGGGATCACATCATTAGGAGAATGATGTGATGGACAAGACCCAAACTATAAATGTAGCATATGATCATGTCAGTTTATTGCTACTGTTTTCTGCATGTCAAGTATATGTTTCTATGACCATGAGATCATGCAACTCACGGACACCGGAAGAGTGCCTTGTGTGTATCAAACGTCGCAACGTAACTAGGTGACTATAAAGATACTCTACAGGTATTTCTAAGGGTGTCTGTTGGGTTGGCATGGATCAAGACTGGGATTTGTTACTCCGTATGACGGAGAGGTATTTCAGGGCCCACTCGGTAATACAACATCACAATAAGCCTTGCAAGCAATATGACTAAGTGTTAGTCACAGGATCTTGTATTACGGAACGAGTAAAAAGACTTGACGGTAACGAGGTTGAACTAGGTATGGAGATACCGACGATCGAATCTCGGGCAAGTAACATACCGAAGAACAAAGGGAACATCATACGGGATTAATTGAATCCTTGACACAGAGGTTCGACCGATAAAGATCTTCGTAGAATATGTAGGAACCAATATGGGAATATAGGTCCCGCTATTGGTTATTGACCGTAGAGGTGTCTTGGTCATGTCTACATAGTTCTCGAACCCGCAAGGTGTGCACACTTAAGATTTGGTGACATTTCAGTAGTATAGAGTTATGCGTGGTGGTGACCGAAGGCTGTTCGGAGTCTCGGATGAGATCCCGGACATCACGACGAGCTCTGGAATGGTCCGGAGGTAAAGATTGATATATAGGAAGTCCTATTTTGGTCGCCGGAAAAGTTTCGGGCTCATCGGTAGTGTACCGAGAGTGTTGGTAGTGTACCGGGAGACCATCGGGAGGGGTATTTCGACCCAAGAGGCTACATGGGCTGTGGGAGGATGAATACCATCCCTTAGTGGGCTGGTGGAAGTCCCACACAAGGCCCATGCGGCTGGGAAGAAAAGCCCAAAAGGAAAAAGGTGGGAAAAGGCAAAACGGGCTAGATAAGGAAGGAGTCCTAATCCTACTAGGAGTGGAGGAGGAGGACTCCTACCTCCTGGTTCGGACGAAGCCTAGGGCTGTCTCCTTGAGGGCCAAGCCTCCTCCTCCTCTCCTCCTCCTCCTCTCCTCCTATATATACTAGAGGGTTTTTGGGTTTTGGCACTAGATTTTCAGCCACATGCTACCCGTTCCTCCAGTGCATAGTTTCTACTCTAGATCGGATTTCTGCAGTGCTTAGGCAAAGCCCTGCCGGAATAGCTCCACCACCATTGCCGGAGCATCGTCATGCTGCCGCAGAACTCGTCTACCTCTTCGCTCCCTCTTGCTGGATCAAGAAGGCATAGATCGTCATCAAGCTGTATGTGTGCTGAACGCGGAGGTGCCGTCCGTTCGGTACTTGATCGGGACGGATCGTGATTGGATCACGGGACGCTCGGCGATTTGGATCGCGAAGACGCTCGACTACACCAACCGCATTTCTTAATGCTTCCCGCTTAGCGATCTACAAGGGTACGTAGATCCACTCCCCCTCTCGTAGATGCTCATCACCATGGATCGGTCTTGCGTGAACGTAGGAAATTTTTTGTTTCCCATGCGACGTTCCCCAACAGTGGCATCATGAGCTAGGTCTATGTGTAGATGAGATCTCGAGTAGAACACAAAGAGTTTGTGGGCATTGATGCTTAGATTGCTTCCTCCCTTGGTCAGGATTTGGTTCAGCGGTATTGTGGGATGAAGCGGCCCAGACCAACATTACTCGTACGCTTATGAGAGACCGGTTCCCTCAACTGCAACTTGTTGCTAAGATGGCTAGCGGGTGTCAGTTTCTCCTACTTTAGTTGGATCAGATTCGACAAAGGAGGTCCTTGAGAAGGTTGAAAAGCAAATAATGTATCACCGTTGTGGTTTATGCGTAGGTGAGAATTGTTCTTACTAGATACCATAGCAACCACGTAAAACATGTAACAACAATTAGAGGACGTCTAACTTGTTTTTGCAGGGTATGATGTGATGTGATATGGCCAATTACATGATGTGATATATGTGATGTATGAGATGATCTTGTGTTGTATAGAATATCACGACTTGCATGTCGATGAGTACGGCAACCAGCAGGAGCCATAGGGTTGTCTTTAATTATTGTATGACCTGCGTGTCAATCATTAAGCGCGATGTAATGCTTTACTTTATCGCTAAACGGTAGCAATAGCAGTATAAGCATGATGGGCGCGACAACCCCGACGGTGACACGTTGATGGAGATCAAGATGATGGAGATCATGGTGTCGTGCCGGTGACGATGGGGATCATGCCGGTGCTTTCAAGATGGAGATCAAAATAACAAGTTCATGGCCATATCATGTCACTTATGATTTGCATGTGATGTTAATCCTTTTATGCACCTTGTTTTTCTTAGGAGGACAGTAGCATTATAAGGTGATCCCTCACTTAAATTTCAAGATGAATTGTGTTCTCCCCGAGTGTGCACCATTGCGAAAGTTCGTCGTGTCGAGACACCACGTGATGATCGGGTGTGATAGACTCTACGTTCACATACAACGGGTGCAAGCCTGTGGTGCACATGCAGAATACTCGGGTTAAACTTGACGAGCCTAGCATGTATAGACATGGCCTCGGAACACAAGAGACCGAAAGGTCGAACATGAGTCATATAGTAGATATGATCAACATGATGATGTTCACCATTGAAACCACCTCAACTCACGTGATGATCGGACTTGAGTTGGTGGATTTGGATCATGTGACACTGAGATGACCTGAGGGATGTCAATTTGTGTGGGAGCTTTAGTAATTTGATTAACTAAAACTAAGTATCTTGAACAATAGTCTAAGTAGCCTTTGCATATTTATGTTGTAGATCAATGGCTCGCCCAGTAGCACCCGTGAATTTTAATGCGTTCCTAGAAAAAGCTAAGCTGAAAGTGTTGGGGAACGCGATAGAAAACAAAAATTTCAGGTATAGCGAGCACGCCCAGGACCACTATGGAGACTGCATACAAGGTTTGATCTGATCCGTACCGACTCGAAGCGCAGCGGAAGAAGAGTCGGTGGAGATCGTTGGTGCAGATCCCCGCAGCTAGGATTTTACAACCTCCCAACCGCGAGGATGTACTCCCTCGTCGAACAGCCCTTCGGGAGGCAGTCGGATAGTCCTCCGGACGATGTCGCGGACAGCCCTTCGGGAGGACCCTCGAAACTCGAATGAAGATTCGGACAGCCCTACGGGAGGACACACGAACAGCCCCTCGGGCAAAAGATCGAAACTACGACCTCTCTACGGGATTGCACACATACGGTGTCATCTATCCGGCAGGGCTTCGCCGTCCAGAACTAGTTCCTGCCGGAACCCAGACGGCCTTTCGGCTCTACGAAAGACTCTTTTCGTGGGAGGGAGAGAGAGAGAGCTTGAAAAGCAAAGCATGTGTATGAGAGCACAAGGATGAAGATATGGCAGCCCACATCTCCTCTATTTATAGGAAAACCAAGGTGTCGGGGATATACCCTGCGGTATGACCCGCCCTGGCGACTCACACGAGACCCGGCCGAAGACATGACATTCTATTAAAGACCCGGCAGGCGAGTCACAGGATGACCAAGCCCAAGACCCGGCGGGTGAGCCGGTGCCAGGCGGCTCACGAGATAAGACCCGGTGGGTGAGCCGGCGCCAGGCGGCTCACGAGAGAAGGCCCACAAGAAAAGGCCCGAAGAGAGAAGGATTCCATTAAAGGAAATAAGACTCGGAGTAGGATTCGTGATGAGTCCTAATCCTACTCCTAGTAGGATTCTATTTGTAAAACCTACCTCTCCACTTATATAAGGAGGGGTAGAGCACCCCTAGAGGGACAGATTCTCAAGGGACACAAGTCCACGAGTTTAGACAACACAAGATTAGAGATAGAGAGATTAGAGGCTCTCGTGATTAGAGGTAGCGATCAGCACCCTTGTAACCGAGAGATCTTCATCATCATCAATACCAGACAAGCAGGACGTAGGCTTTTACCTCGACTTGAGGGGCCGAACCTGGGTAAAACTCCGTGTCTTCTCGATTCCGACCAACCCCTTCAAGCCGCCACGTAGTTGCGTCTCGCCCCGAACCTAAGTCCGTGACCCGGACATCTGCCGTGACAAAACCACGACAGTTGGCACCCACCGTGGGGCTGCGCATGATAGTTTTGTGTTCTTGAAGGGATCTCTCCTCAGGAATCGAGAAGCTCATTATGAGCCGGATGAGAAGAGCCGGTTCGGAAAGAATCTACCGGTCTCAGCCGCCCCGCCTCAACCGATTTGCTCTACCGGTCTCTGCCCCGGCCGTGCTTGGGCGACCAGTCGTTGCCGTCAACCGTTCCCACAGTCGCCGGTAAGGTTTACCAGTTTGCTGAGCCGCCTCCGCCGCAACCGCTGGCCGGCTTTGCCACACACCTTCCCCGCCTCATCCATTGAGCCGCCCCCGCGTTGCCTTTGTCGGCCCCGTTTTTCGCCAGACCTCACGACCGCTCACCAGCCCCTGTGGCCGGCTTTGCTCCTCGTCTCGCGCGCGCCATCACCGGGACGATGCCGCGTCTTGCGTGCACCATCGCCGGGCCTCATACTCCATCGAGCTGCGCCAGCCATCGCCGCGTCCGGCTCTCCCACTTCTGGCCAAACCGGCCATGCCCTCTCGCCGCCTCCGCAGACTGCGCCACCGTGGGCTCCTCTCGCCTCCTCATCACTCTGCTGCGGCCGGTTCTCACCACAGAGCCGCCGGCCTCCTGACCCGGCAGCCGCACCTGCGCCGCGCCACACCGCGAGCCGCCGCTCCGCCGATTCCACTTTCGCGAGCCGCCTTGCGTCGTCGAGTCACCGAATCGCCCTCGCTGGCTCTGCCTTTGCCGACCGCCCTTGGTTCCACCGCAGACTCACCCGCGTGTGGAGGCGGCACATCCAACGCCGTCGAGCCGCCCGACCGTTCGGTCCGTCCGACCGCTCCGAATCGCCCCGTCTTGCCTCGCCCTCCACCTCCATCGCTTCAAGCTGCCGGAGAGTTCACTGACATAGGGGCCATCCGTCATCCTAAATCATGTGTATTTGCCCTTTGTTGTTTTCAATACATATTAAATTGTTAAAAAGAACAATTACTTCGTCTTCTTGCAATATTTTTATGGAGGAAATATATTTGCGTGGCATTATACCGCGGAGTAGAGCGCATTCGGGTTCATCCGTGTTGCGTTGATGAATGGACGCTCGTGAGCCGCCTAATGGACGCGGCAAGCCGCCACATTCACGATATGGTCTTCAACAACCACGCCATGGCCGTCTCTCACCGTTGCGCCGGTTTACAGCGTTGAGGCTGATTCTCGCCACCATGCCGGCTTACAATGCCGTGACAGTTTCTCGCCGCTGCGCCGGATTACAACGCCTTGCCGACTCTCGCCACCCGCGCCGGTTCTCAATACTATGGCCGCCTCTCATCCGTCTGCACCGGCTTACAATGACCATTTATCACCTGCCACGGCCAACCTCAACTTTCGATGAAAGATTCTCAAGCCGCCTCTTCGAGTCAACTTGAGACTTGGGGGCTATAGACATGGCAAGACACATTTGGTTGTTTTCAATGAGAAGCCCGGATCTTTTGCCAAGATGAAATTTTCCGGCTCAATAAGTTTAAGTTGAAGTGGTTTGTGACCCGCCAAAGTTCTTCTCAGTCAATCTCGCCTTAGAGACCCTGAGCCGGTTCACAGAGTTGACGGCCAATCTCGCCTTAGAGACCCTGAACTGATGTCAATACAATAAGTTCTTCTCAGTCAATATCGCTTTAGAGATCCTGAGCCGGTTCACAGAGTTGACGGCCAATCTCGCCTTAGAGACCCCAAACTGATGTTACTCTTACCAGTTAATCTAGCTTGAGAGACCCTGAGCCGGTTCACAAAGTTGACGGCCAATCTCGCTTTAGAGACCCTGAACTGCTGTAAGTTACACACTTAAGCTCTTATCAGTCAATCTCGCCTTAGAGACCCTGAGCCGGTTCACATAGCTGATGGCCAATCTCGCTTTAGAGACCCTGAACTGATATGATGCATAGTTTGAGTACATTAAGCGCTGTTGTTGATGGAGGCTTCTTACCTTTGGTATAGCTTAAAAAATTCCCCTAAGGCAACAACGTGTACATCAAATTCCAGTTGCTTATCAACTGCGACCATCGAAGGGGGCTTCTTACCGATGGGTATCGCTTATCTCACCCTAATGGTCGGCTTTATGCCACTTCCGGTTACTTATTAACCATGGTTGTCAAAGGGGGCTTCTTACCGACGGGTTCGCTTATCTCACCCTAACAACCGGCGTTTACGCCAAAAATAGTTGCGGAAGGAGGCTTCTTGCCCTTGGGTATAGCTTACATAAGCCCTTCACGCAGCCGGCTAGTACAATTACTAGTCGTGGCTGTCGAATGGATGCTTCTTACCATAAGGTATAGCTTACATAATACCATCGGCAGCCGGCCCTATACAACATTGGCTGATTGGAGGAGGCTTCTTACCTTCGGGTATAGCTTACATCACCCTTCAACAGCAGGCTTTTTGAGCTGCGGTTGTCCGTAGAGGCTTCTTACCTTTGGTATAGCTTACATAAACCTATTGACAACCGGTGTTGGAATACAATGGATAAGTATTTGCTATTAAAAGGAGGTTTTTTACCATCATGGCACAATTTACATCACCCTTCATGCAGCCGGCTGTAGGCCGCTTCAAGTTCATCAACAGTCGTCGTTGCCAATAGAGGCTTCCTACCGTCAGGTATAACTCACATATATCCTAAGACAACCGGCTCTTAAAAGAAATTATGTGCAAGGGCAACTCATGTTACCCTGAAAAATTTGTTGGCTTTAGGCCACTTCCGGCTCTTCATTAGCCGCGGTTGTCAATGGAGGCTTCTTACATTGGAGTACAATTCATATTACCCTACGACAACCGGTCATCAACAGAGCTCATAAGACTCGGAGTCATGCTACTCCGGTTGACATCTCACAGGTGGATTATTCAACGTGGGCTTCCCACCTCCAGATTAACATGCCGGCTTATAAAACCCGGATCAGAGCAAGATTATGAGAAAGGAGCAATGTTATGAAAGGTATGAACATCTCCGGGTTGAGCTTCTTCAAGCCGCCCTCATAACAATGCAGAATGTATTCTGTCTTATTTATTTTTTGCAGGTATCATCTCTTAATATGAGCCGCTATTAAATATTTGGCAAGACCAAATGGATCTTTTAATAGCCAACATGGCTGGATCTTCATAGTTATCATAAGCAGTGTTAAATGATTGGGTTTTTTAAGCCAGCTCGGAGAAATTTATTATCTTTCAAGAGACGCCTATTAGATATAATGCCGTGTCATTTAAATTGACCGGCTCTCGGATTTTTCAAATGTGCTCTGTAGTAATCTAAAACACTCATGGATTTCTGAAATTTATATTTGTCGGGTTGCACCGCAACCACGAGCAGGAATTTCATATCAGAGACAAAGGAATTATTTCAGGATATTCATTCCGGGTTATATTACAACCGCGGTCAAATATTCATTCAACAAATTATGGCGAGTCATATTACTCTCACATAGTCCTGAGTCGCCGCAGGCAGACGACCCGGCACTTGGGGGCTACATTATTCAAGTCCAAGTTTATATAAATTATGCAAGTCCCATGTCACTGCAAGCATGCACCACGGCACTTGGGGCTAATGCAAGCCGGCTTTCAAATTATTACATTGTCAAGCAAGACCCTATTATCTCAAAGAGATGACCCGGTCCTTCTATATTTTCTCAAGAATATGAGCCGGCCTTTCTATATTTTTATAAAGTCCCAGCCCAGTAAATTCTTACTGACCCGACACTTGGGGGCTACACCGCTCAGATCAAAATTTTCTAAAGTCCCAAGTCGCCGCAAGCGTGCGACCCGGCACTTGGGGGCTACAGTATTCAGCTGATCCAACAGATTAAGAGATTCAAATTGAAGACCCGGCACATCACATTCTGATGAGCCGGCCCTTGGGGGCTACACCCGCCGAAGCTTTCTGATGAGCCGGCCCTTGGGGGCTACAACCGCCAAACATTCATAAGGTATAAGACAATTATAAGTCCCAGGTTGCTGCAGGCAAGACAACCCGGCACTTGGGGGCTACACAGTCCAAAATGTTATTTGAAGCACCAAGTTATCATGGATAATCTTGGAGCTTGGGGGATACAGGTAATATGGACATATCAAAAACTTTGAGGACAATTATCAAGATTTTAATTATGGAGTTGAGCTATTAGACCCGGCATCACCAATAATTATGACCCGACAAAGATAACCCGCCAAGTGTGTTGGAAGCCGACTCAATGGCATATGAGTATTCTATTCTCAATATTTTTCAAAGGACATTGACAAGCAAGATGATTATCAAGACGATTTATTCATGTGCAGAAAACACCCGGATTTCTGAGGGGTTATTTTATAAGCCGGTCGAGGCAAGCCGGCCACTTAACATATTTGCTATTCCTATTTCAGGAGGTTACCATGAATGAATTCAAGCTAACCTGGGGGCTAATGTCGGGGATATACCCCGCGGTATGACCCGCCCTGGCGACTCACAGGAGACCCGACCGAAGACATGACATTCTATTAAAGACCCGGTAGGCGAGTCACAGGATGACCAAGCCCAAGACCCGGGGGGTGAGCCGGTGCCAGGCGGCTCACGAGATAAGACCCGGTGGGTGAGCCGGCGCCAGGCGGCTCACGAGAGAAGGCCCACAAGAAAAGGCCCGAAGAGAGAAGGATTCCATTAAAGGAAATAAGACCCGAAGTAGGATTCGTGATGAGTCCTAATCCTACTCCTAGTAGGATTCTATTTGTAAAACCTACCTCTCCACTTATATAAGGAGGGGTAGAGCACCCCTAAAGGGACAGATTCTCAAGGGACACAAGTCCACGAGTTTAGACAACACAAGATTAGAGATAGAAAGATTAGAGGCTCTCGTGATTAGAGGTAGCGATCAGCACCCTTGTAACCGAGAGATCTTCATCATCATCAATACCAGACAAGCAGGACGTAGGCTTTTACCTCGACTTGAGGGGCCGAACCTGGGTAAAACTCCGTGTCTTCTCGATTCCGACCAACCCCTTCAAGCCGCCACGTAGTTGCGTCTCGCCCCGAACCTAAGTCCGTGAACCGGACATCTGCTGTGACCCGGACCCTCGAAACTCGAACGAAGACTCGGACAGCCCTACGGGAGGACACACGAACAGCCCCTCAGGCAAAAGATCGAAACTACGACCTCTCTACGGGGTTGCACACATACGGTGTCATCTATCCGACAGGGCTTCGCTGTCCAAAACTAGTTCCTGCCGGAACCCAGACAGCCTTTCGACTCTACGAAAGACTCTTTTCGTGGGAGGGAGAGAGAGAGAGCTTGCAAAGCAAAGCATGTGTATGAGAGCACAAGTATGAAGAGATGGCAGCCCACATCTCCTCTATTTATAGGAAAACCAAGGGGTAGGGTTGGGACTTGAAAATACCAAACTACCCCCACTTTATGTCACACATAAAAAACATAAGAAGGAAAAAGGGGTGCCATGTGGAGCTCCATGGAGGAGCTCCACCCTTGGCCGGCCAACCCTTGGGGGGCCCCCATGAGGAGCTAACTTGCTCCCCAATCCCTTCTAGAAGCCTTTTTGGAAATATCCAAAAAGCACTTTCACTATTCACGACGACATTTTTCAGCGTCCGATCGAACTGAAAATATTTATGTGGGCTTAGAAAAATTCTAGTACCCCACTAAAATAATTTTTAATGCGATCCGGAACAATTCCAGAATAGTGATTTTCATCTGCGAAAAGCATCTGAAGCGGTTCCGGCAGCTCCGGAACATTTCCGGTTTATCTTCCGGAAAATTCCCAGAAGTTTCCAGAATGATTCTGGCACCCTCCAAGAATTATCACGCATGTGCCGAAACCAATTTGACTTAATGGTATCCCCTGAATCTACTTTTTAGTTTTACCGAAACTGTTCCGGTGACCTGTCTTCGGAACTTTTCCGGTGTCCGAAACTTTTCGGTGATTTTCTCTCAGACTCCCTGTCTAGTATTCAACAGATAGATGACCCTTAAGCGTGTGACCCTATAGGTTCGGTGAAGCATAGACATGACCTGGAACACCTTCCGATCAATGATCAACATCGGAGCCGTGGACACCCATATTGACCCCTATGCCCACAAGAATGAATATTCGAGTGAACCTCTAGTTGCCGCGAGCTATTCCTGTTGCTTTGCGATATGTTACAATTACCCGAGGTGAGACATGTAGGCATCCTCGTGGATCAACAACTTGTCCACTATGCCAGTTACCTCGTTGCCGGTATTGTTCTCTTTTCTCGTTCCCGTGTTCCGGCATCCCCGTGATCAAATCACAAAGTGTTTGGCCAGACGATGATGGATACCGTAACACCGAGAGGGCCTAGAGATATCTCTCCATCGTCAGAGGAGCAAATCTCAATCTTGAGCTAACAAGTTACTTGACATACTTTTCCATGAACCCGTAAGCCGCCGTAATAGCCACCCATTTACGGATGACATTTAACAAACCCCAAAGTTCATGAAGCAAGCATGAAGAAACTCGATACTCTCATGGTCTAAGGAATTATGCAAAAGTTAACCATCTCTGTGTTATTAACCATTAACTTGTGACGAATGTATCTCATACCATAACATCAATTCGGATCGATTCAACACGAGTGTTGTACCAACATCGCGTCCTCAAAATTGCCGGCATAGCCATGCCCATGATCAGGAAAACAGGACCATCATGCACCACTTGAGCCAGTCTTAGAGGCAAGACTAGGAATACAATTTACCATTTATTATACCACACGTGCACATGAGTTTCCCTCCAAGCCTCGTTTAATTTTTAGACTCGAGAATCATTGCAGTTATAGCATGGAACATAAACATTCATTACAAACTTTGGAGATACAAAATAACTGTTATTACTGCCTCTAGGGCATATCTCCTACAGACTCCCACTTGCACTAGAGTCATAATCCAGTTACATGGCTTCCCTAACACCGATGGCTATTCGGTGTTGCTCATGCTTTGCTCGTGGTAGAGGCTTTGTCATCGGGTCTGACACATTCAGATCCGTGTGAACTTTGCGTACTTTCACTAAACCTTCTTCGACATGATGTCGAATGAGTTTATATTTGCATTGAATATGCATTGTCTTATGGTGCGAACATGGCTCCCTTGCCTGAGCCACGACGCCACTATTATCACAATAGATCTCCACCGGGTCCAGAGCACTTGGAACCACACCAAGGTCTTCAAGAAATTGCTTGATACCGACAGCTTGCTTGGAGGCTTCAGAAACAACAACATATTCCGCCTCCATCATAGAATCCGCCACAGTCTTTTGTGTGGAACTTTTCCAATCAACCGCACCGCCGTTCAATATGAAAACAGAGCCAAATTGAGATTTGAAGTCATCTGGGTCAGTCATGAAGCCTGCATCAGTGTAACAACTTACAATGAGCTCTTCATCACCTCCGTACACAAGGAGTAAATCCTTGGTCCTTCTGAGGTACTTAAGAATACCCTTGACTGCGGCCCAGTGTTCCAATCCTGGATCACCTTGGTACCGTCTGCTAACACTTAGCGCATAGGAAACATCCGGTCTTGTACATAGCATGGCATACATAATAGAACCAACTGCCGAAGCATATGGAATATCATTCATTTGTACTCGCTCATCGAGGGTCCGAGGACTCTGATTCTTGCAAAGCACTGTGCCAGGTGACATGGGGAGTAGGCCTTTCTTGGAGTTCTCCATGTTGAACCTTTTCAACACCTTGTCAATGTACGTGCTTTAGCTAAGCGCTATTAGGCGTCTTGATCTATAGCTATAGATCCTGATGCCCAATACATATGCCGCTTCTCCTAAGTCTTTCATTGAAAAACTCCTTTTCAACGAGTCTTTTATTTCGCTAAGAAAATTCACATCATTTCCAATCAACAATATGTCATCCACATACAATATTAGAAATGCTTTTGCGCTCCCACTAAACTTCTTGTAAACACAAGATTCTTCATCGTTCCTGATGAAGCCAAACTTTTTGACCACTTCATCAAAACGAATGTTCCAGCTCCTTGATGCTTGCTTCAGACCATAAATGGCTTTCTGAAGCTTACATACTTTTCCAACATTCTTAGGATCGACAAAACCTTCTGGCTGTATCATGTATACATCCTGTTCAAGGTTTCCATTTAGGAAAGCCGTTTTGACATCCATCTGCCATATTTCATAATCGAAATAAGCAGCAATTTCTAGTAATATCCGAACAGACCTAAGTATAGCTACGGGTGAGAAAGTCTCTTCGTAGTCCACTCCTGGAACTTGCGTGAACCCTTTCGCGACAAGTCTAGCTTTGTGGATAGTAATGTTACCATCCGTGTCCGTCTTTCTTTTGAAAATCCATTTACAACCAATGGGTTTTACGCCATCTGGAAGTTCTTCCAAGTTCCAAACTTGGTTTTCGTACATGGATTCCATTTCGGATCTCATGGCCTTGTGCCATTCCCTTGAGCTAGGCCCCGCCATCGCTTCCTTGTAGCGCGCAGGTTCATCATCTTCAAGAATGAAGATTTCGTTATGAAACCACTCAGGTGGCTGGATAGCCCTACCTGATCTGCGCGGTTCAGTTACAACATTGTCTGAAATTTCCGCATCACATGCGACAACTTTCGGCTCGGTTGTAGGGATAATTTGCGGAATTACTTCCGGTTCCTTAGCCATATCAACGGTTGCCAAAGATTCACTAATCTCATTAAGTTGTACTGTCCTCCCACTCAATTCTTTAGCGTGAAATTCTTTCTCGAGAAAGTGTGCAACCTTTGCGACAAACATTTTGCCTTCGGACTGGTGGTAGAAGGAATATCCAATGGTGTTATTTGGATAACCTACAAAGTAACATTTGTCTAATCTAGGTTCTAGTTTGGTTGGCTGTAAACATTTTACGTATGCCTCACAACCCCAAACCTTGAGATGCGACACACTAGGTATCTTCCCACACCACATCTCATGTGGTGTCGTCTCAACAGACTTAGACGACGCTCTGTTTAATGTATAAGCGGCAGTGAGTAGTGCGTGACCCCAAAAAGATATCGGTAGATCTATAAGAGACATCGACCTTACCATGTATAACAGGGTTCGGTTACGTCGTTCCGAAACTCCGTTTTGCTGTGGAGTTCCGGGAGGCGTAAGCTGGGAAATGATTCCACGGTCACTCAGATGTTGGCCAAACTCATGACTAAGATATTCGCCTCCGCGATCAGACCACAGAAACTTAATCTTTTTGTCATGATGATTTTCTACCTCATTCTGGAAATCTTTGAACTTTTCAAAGGTTTCCGACTTATGCTTCATCAAGTAGATATAGCCATACCGACTTAAATCATCAGTAAAAGTCACGAAGTAAAAATACCCACCCCGTGCGGCCGTGTTCATTGGACCACATACATCACTATGTATTATTTCCAATAATTCACCCGCCCGTTCAGGATGACCCGTGAACGGCGTCTTGGTCATTTTTCCCATCAAGCAAGCTTCACATGTGTCAAATGATTCAAAATCAAGGGACGGTAAAACTCCATCTTTATGGAGTCTTTGCATGCGTTTCTTTCCGATGTGGCCAAGCCGACAGTGCCACAAGTAAGTGGTGGTAGTATCAACCCTCTTAAGGCGTTTAGCATTCACGTTAAAGACATCATTTCCACAATCAAGATTCAGTATGAAAAGGCCCCCAACAATGGGTGCAAATCCATAAAACATATCCTTACAATAAAGTGAACAACCATTGTTCTCAGACTTGTAGGAGTACCCATCGTGTACTAAACATGATCCAGAGATAATGTTTCTACACAATAACGGAACAAAATAACAGTTACTAAGTTCCAAAATAAATCCTAAAGGGAGACGTAGAGGCATAATGCCGACGGCTTGAGCGGCGATCCCAGTGCCATTCCTGACACGCATCACGACTTCATTCTTTGCCAGCTTGTGCACTTCTGAAGCCCCTGTATCGAGTTGCAAATGTGAGCAACCGATCCGGTGTCAAATACCCAAGAGTTATAATTTTCGCTAGCAAGCAAAACGTCAATGACATTAACTTGTATAACAATTATACCTTTTCCGGTTTTCCCGGACTTCTTATCTTCCAGATACTTCTTGCAGTTTCTCTTTCGCTGTCCTGTGCCCTTGAAGTAGAAGCACTCAGTTTCATTCTTGGCTCCGCCCTTAGATTTGCGTTGGAAGCCGGTCTTACCAGCGCCCTTGCCCTTCTTTGGCTTGCCTTTCTTTTTGAAACTGGCAGTTTTATTCACAAGCAACACTTGCTTGCGATTTTTCTGCAGTCCTCCTTCAGCAGTTTTCAGCACGGCAAGCACCTCATTTGCTGTTTTGTCCATCCCATTCATGTTGTAGTTCATGATAAAACCACCATAAGACGGGGGGAGTGAACCTAGCAACAAGTCCATAACATGCTCTTCTGGAAGTGGGAATTCCAGGATTTTAAGCCTTTCAGCGTAGCCAATCATATTGACTACGTGCTCGCCAACTGAACTGCCCTCAGCCATCTTGGTCTCCGCCATCGTTTTCATGATGTCAAAACGTTCAGACCGTGCATTAAACTTGTAAAGAGCATCCAGATCCTTGATCATATCAAAGGAGTTATGGAATTCAAAACATTTTTGAAGCTCTGAACTCATGCAAGACAGCATGAGGCACTGCACTAAGTTATAATCATCATCCTTAGTGGCCCAGACATTATGTATGTCTGCCGCGGCTGTTGCCACCGGTTTAGGAGGAAGAGGTCCGTCAAGCACATACACTTTCTTAGCACCCCGGAGGACAATCCTCAGGGTACGGACCCAGTCCGCATAGTTGTTTCCATTCATAGCTAACTTCTCTTTCTCTAACATAGGGCCTAAGTTGAACGCGGTGTTGCGAGCCATTTCATCTACAACGGAAAACACAAGTTCATTTAGACTTTGTTCATAATGATTTTTGGCACTAGTGAATAAATAATTTTATTCCAAGGTGCACTCCCACTCAAATCAATATCTCTCATAATTGATTGTGAGTGATGCAAGACCCAACTTTCAATTCAGCGTCAAGGATGTAACCATCTCAAGTGATGAGAATTTCAATTGGTAGGCCAACTTGCCAATCACATCTCTATGTGACTCTTGTTTATCTTTTGATGCGTGTGTTCCAAGCTCATGACTTTCACGCCTGAAAGTTAAGACAACCAAGTGATCTCGCTGCGAGGTCTCAACTCACCCGTCTCACACTTCTCTAATCGTTCGTACCCATGTAACCATGTGATACCCCGAAGAGATAGGTGCCGTGACGGTGCTACACTTGGGAGAACACTAACTACTTGATATTCTAAGTGAGAGATCACCCTAATAAAAAGCGACTACCGCGCAATTAAGAAGGGTGCATCAAGAGGGATAAACATCTCAGGCAATTCATAATAGCATGATATGGTATAGCCCCTTCTGACGGAGAAGTCAAGTATTTCTTCGTCTTCGGCATTCGCGTCGGTGTTCACCTCTGCGAAGATTGCCACCACCTTGTCGGTGCACCAGATAATATTGCTATCTTTATAGCTAATAAAATAAGTGCATTACATAAGGTTGACACGCAGGTCATTAAAGTGCAATCATATGGCTCCAGCCATCATGCCGAATCATGACACGCAGGTCATGTTAATTACATCATATAGCCATCTCATACATAATCAAAATTGAATATGAGCTTTGCTATACCACATCACATGCAAACCATCCTACAAAACCAAGTTAGACGCCTCTAATCGGTTTATACAAAATTTTATTTTACGTGGCTTCTAAGGTTTTGACTCAAACCGCAGCTACCAACGTTTATCATCAAGTATGATAATTCAAGTTGCTAGATTAACTTTCCAGGGTGTATGAAACACGAGATGATAACATCTCGAGCCCCATACTAAACTTCTTCATACGCGTGACCCCCGTGCAGATCATATCTGCATTGCCCTTTCGTCTGCGAAACATCCATCTTTCTTTTGACTATGGTGGAACCCAAAGAACTGTTAGCACTTCATTGATCTGTCAATCAACATACTCAGGAGCAGCATGAAAGGATCGCGGATTGCCAGAACTTTGTAAGATTCCACCATTCCGTCAAGATATGGACTACGCAAATTCACGGGAAGCAACAGGAACATCGGGTAACAGATTTCATCTGCTACCCGCACAAATAATTTTCAGTAATAGATCTCATCTACTACAAAATTATACTATGCAATAGCCATACATCTCATGTATTCTAGATCATCACATGCATCTACTCATAGCCTGGCTCTTGATGCCACTGTTGGGGAACGCGACAGAAAACAAAAATTTCCGGTATAGCGAGCACGCCCAGGACCACTATGGAGACTGCATACAAGGTTTGATCTGATCCGTACCGACTCGAAGCGCAGCGGAAGAAGAGTCGGTGGAGATCGTTGGTGCAGTTCCCTACAGCTAGGATTTTACAACCTCCCAACCACGAGGATGTACTCCCTTGTCGGACAGCCCTTCGGGAGGCGGTCGGACAGTCCCCCAGACGATGTCGCGGACAGCCCTTCGGGACGACCCTCGAAACTCGAACGAAGACTCGGACAGCCCTACAAGAGGACACACGAAAAGCCCCTCGGGCAAAAGATCGAAACTACGACCTCTCTACGGGGTTGCACACATACGGTGTCATCTATCCGGCAGGGCTTCGCCGTCCAGAACTAGTTCCTGCCGGAACCCAAACAGCCTTTCGGCTCTACGAAAGACTCTTTTCGTGGGAGGGAGAAAGAGAGCTTGCAAAGCAAAGCATGTGTATGAGAGCACAAGGATGAAGCGACAGCAGCCCACATCTCCTCTATTTATAGGAAAACCAAGGGGTAGGGTTGCGACTTGAAAATACCAAACTACCCCCACTTTATGTCACACATAAAAAACATAAGAAGGAAAAGGGGTGCCATGTGGAGCTCCATGGAGGATCTCCACCCTTGGTCGGCCAACCCTTGGGGGGCCCCCATGAGGAGCTAACTTGCTCCCCAATCCCTTCTAGAAGCCTTTTTCGAAATATCCAAAAAGGTCCTTTTCCATAAATATCCAAAAAGCACTTTCACTATTCACGATGACATTTTTTAGCGTCCGATCAAACTGCAAATATTTATGTGGGCTTAGAAAAATTCTAGTACCCCACTAAAATAATTTTTAATGCGATCCGGAATAGTGATTTTCATCTGCGAAAAGCATCTGAAGCGGTTCCGGCAGCTCCGGAACATTTCCGGTTTATCTTCCGGAAAATTACTAGAAGTTTCCAGAATGATTCTGGCACTCTCCAAGAATTATCACGCATGTGCCGAAACCAATTTGACTTAATGGTATCCCCTGAAACTACTTTTTAGTTTTACCGGAACTGTTCCGGTGACTTGTCTTTGGAACTTTTCCGCTGTCCGAAACTTTTCCGGTGTCCGAAACTTTTCGGTGATTTTCTCTCAGACTCCCTGTCTAGTATTCAACAGATAGATGACCCTTAAGCGTGTGACCCTATAGGTTAGGTGAAGCATAGACGTGACCTGGAACCCCTTATGATCAATGATCAACATCGGAGCCGTGGAGACCCATATTGACCCCTGTACCCACACGAATGAATATTCGAGTGAACCGCTAGTTGCCATGAGCTATTCCTGTTGCTTCGCGATATGTTACAATTACCTGAGGTGAGACATGTAGGCATCCTCGTGGATCAACAACTTGTCCACTATGCCAGTTACCTCGTTGCCGGTATTTTTCTCTTTTCTCGTTCCCGTGCTCTGGCAACCCCGTGATCAAATCACAAAGTGTCTGGCCAGACGATGATGGATACCGTAACACCGAGAGGGCCCAGAGATATCTCTCAATCGTCAGAGGAGCAAATCCCAATCTTGAGCTAACAATTTACTTGACATACTTTTCCATGAACCCGTAAGCCGCCGTAATAGCCACCCATTTACGGATGACATTTAACAAACCCCAAAGTTAATGAAGCAAGCATGAAGAAACTCGATACTCTCATGGTCTAAGGAATTATGCAAACGTTAACCATCTCTGTGTTATTAACCATTAACTTGTGACGAATGTATCTCATACCATAACATCAATTCGGATCGATTCAACACGAGTGTTGTACCAACATCGCGTCCTCAAAATTGCCGGCATAGCCATGCCCATGATCAGGAAAACAGGACCATCATGCAACACTTGAGCCAGTCTTAGAGGCAAGACTAGGAATACAATTTACCGTTTATTATACCACACGTGCACATGAGTTTCCCTCCAAGCCTCGTTTAATTTTTAGACTCGATAATCATTGCAGTTATAGCATGGAACATAAACATTCATTACAAACTTTGGAGATACAAAATAACTGTTATTACTGCCTCTAGGGCATATCTCCTTCAAAAAGATTATGGAACTAACTTTGTTGACTGGGCCCGTAATCTGAGGATTATCCTCACGGCTTCCCAGAAATCATATGTCCTTGATGCACCGCTTGGTGACCAACCAGAAGACATGTCATCCGAAGACGTTAAGAACGCTTGGGAGGCACGTTCTGGAGATTACTCAATAGTTCAGTGTGCAATATTGTATGGCTTAGAACCAGGACTTCAAAGACGTTTTGAACATCATGGAGCATATGAGATGTTCCAGGAGTTGAAGTTTATCTTTCAGAATAATGCCCGAATCGAGAGGTATGAGACCTCCAATAAGTTCTATGCTTGTAAGATGGAGGAGAACGGGTCTATCAGTGAACATATACTCAGAATGTCTAGGTATTCCACTTGTCTAGCGGAGTTGGGAATTGCCCTTCTGCCAGAGGCGATCACTGACAGAGTTCTTTAATCACCGCCACCTAGTTACAAGAGCTTTGTGATGAACTGCAACATGCACGGGATGAACAAGTCAGTCGCCGAGCTGTTTGCGATGCTAAAGGTCGCTGAGTCTAAAATCCAGAAAGAACATCAAGTGTCGATGGTCAATAAAACCACTAGTTTCAAGAAGAATGGCAAAGGCAAGGGCAAGGGCAACAAGGGTAAAACCAAGAAGGATGGCAAAGCGGTTGCTACTCCTGTAAAGAAGCCCAAGCATGGACCCAAGCCAGAAATTGAGTGCTTTCATTGCAAGGGAACTGGTCACCGGAAGCGGAACTACCCCAAGTACCTGGCTGGCAAGAAAGCGGCCAATGACAAACAAGGTATATATGATATACATGTTATTGATGTGTACCTTACTAGCTCTCGTTGCAGTGCCTGTGTATTTGATACCGGTTCGGTTGCTCACATTTGCAACTCAAACAGGTACTACGAAATAGACAAAGGCTGGCAAAGGATGAAGTGACGATGCGCGTGGGAAATGGTTCCAAGGTTGATGTGATCACCGTCGGCATGCTCTCTCTTCGATTACCATCGGGATTAGTGAAGAACCTGAATAATTGTTATTTAGTGCCTGCGTTAAGAATGAACATTATATCTGGATCTTGTTTATTGCGAGACGGTTACTCATTTAAATCAGAGAATAAAGGTTGTTCTATTTATATGAGTAATATCTTTTATGGTCATGCACCCAATGTGAGGGGTTTATTCATATTGAATCTTAATAGTGATGATACACATGTTCATAACACTGATGCCAAAAGATGTAGAGTTGATAATGATAGTACCACTTTCTTGTGGCACTGCCATTTAGGTCATATTGGTGTAAAACGCATGAGGAAGCTCCACGCTAATGGACTTTGGGACTCACTTGATTTTGAATCACTTGACACATGTGAACCATGCCTCACGGGCAAGATGACTAAAACGCCATTCTCTGGAACAATGGAACGGGCAAGTGACTTATTGGAAATCATACATACTGATGTGTGTAGTCCAATGAATGTTACAGCGCGTGGTGGATATCGTTATTTTCTCACCTTCACTGATGACTTAAGTATGGGTATATTTACTTAATGAAACACAAGTCTGAAACGTTTGAAAAGTTCAAGCAATTTCAGAGTGAAGTTGAGAATCATCGTAACAAGAAGATTAAATTCCTGCAATCTGATCGAGGAGGTGAATATCTGAGTTATGAGTTTGGCAGTCACTTAAGGCAGTGTGGAATTGTTTCACAGTTGACACCGCCTGGAACACCATAGCGTAATGGTGTGTCCGAACGTCGTAATCGAACCTTATTAGATATGGTGCGTTCTATGATGTCTCTTGCTGATTTACCACTATCGTTTTGGGGTTATGCATTGGAGACAGCTGCATTCACTTTAAATAGGGCACCATCGAAATCCGTTGAGACGACGCCATTGAACTGTCACTAGTAGAAAACAGACCTTTCGTCCCAAGCATTAGTCCTGGTCTGGTTACGAGCCGATACTAAAGACGGTATTAGTCCCAATTCATGCCGGCTCCAACGGCTTGGAGCAGGGCAACCTTTAGTACCCGTTCGTGAGTGATCTTTAGTACCGGTTCGTGTCACGAGCCGGTACTAAAGGGGGTGTGGCAGGCTTTTGGTCAGACTTGGGCCCCGCGTGCACCTTTAGTATCGGCTGGTGACACGAACCAGTACTAAAGGGCAACCTTTAGTACCGGCTGGTGTCACCAGTCGGTACTAAAGACTTCCTACATATACGCTTCGTCCGCAGCCGATCGAAGGGGCTCGATCATTTCTCTGTTTGCTCCCCTGTTCTTCTTCTTGCTCGAAGCTCATCCTCCATTTTGCCAAGGATTTGTCAAGATTTAAAGGCACCCCATCTATGCAAGTGTTCATAAAGGTTAGCAACTTTGCTGCTTCATCTCTCATTGCTAGATTAGCTTGTGGTATGCTCAAAGATATGTGATTTGTGGGTTTTAGCTAGTTTTTGGAGGAGTGATCATTATGTGGGAGTTTATTCGATTTATATGCAATTTGAGCTCAAATTAACTTGTTAGGTTGCATATGTGTAGGTGTGGTTTATTTGGTGCCTTCCCATCCCCAGCCGTCCTAACCACCGTCAATCGTCCGCACCG
Source organism: Hordeum marinum (assembly GCA_022496015.1). Lineage (NCBI taxonomy): Eukaryota > Viridiplantae > Streptophyta > Magnoliopsida > Poales > Poaceae > Hordeum > Hordeum marinum. The sequence goes on from CM039673.1 coordinate 518,414,514, forward strand.
TCTCGTCGCGGCACCGGCCACCTTGGTGAGCCTCTTGTTCTTCTTAAAACCTTTTTAAAAAAAAATTACTTGTATGAGTTAGATAGCTGCGTGTACGATTTACTTACTTGTATTATTGTTAGTTATTCTATAGTGTCATGGTTATGGTATCCGCCCACGTCGGCCCTCGTCCATTCTATGATTCAGATGTGGTATGTCGTTATCTTTTATAACTATTTCACACATCATCTAATGTCTATGACAATTAATTATGCCACCAAATTGACGTAGATGTTTTTATCTATAGGAAGTAGTTGAACCAGAAATTCCAACCGTCTATGCAATTCTGCTCGAGAAATTAACACAAGCTGAAAAAGAAATTGATCATTTGAAAGAAAAATTGAAAAGAACTGAAGATGAGAAGATGGGATTGGAGTTGCATGTTGCCGATATCGTCGGTGATCACAAGAACAAGATGACTGGAATGCACTTGATGCTTAGAAAGATTAGAAAATATGCCATTGATAAAGAGGCTTGGTATCATTATGTCGTTGGCTCAATTGTTACTTTAGTTGCGATTATGATCGCATTTTTTGTTGCATTTACATGTTTTAGATAGTTGTATGTTGTTTTATGAGATGTATGTATGAACTATAAGTATCTATTATTTGCAGTAATAACATTTGGTCACTGCTAGCTCTACTTTTGGTTGTAATGTGATGATGAAGTTGTATTAATTTGGTCACTTCGATGTTGTGTAGTGAACATGAGTCGGCAATGGATGTACGATGACCGACTAAGTCTAGGGTTTCTTAATGTCCTGCATGATTTTATTCGTGTGGCTGAGGCAAACAAGCAGAATGGTTTCATGTCTTGTCCATGTCGTGACTGTAAGAATGATAGGAATTACTCTACCTCAAAAACCCTTCACTACCAACTGCTGAAGTCCGGTTTCATGTCCGGCGATAGCTGTTAGACCAAGCATGGAGAAAGAGGGGTTATAATGGAAGACAATGAAGAATAAGAGGATGATGACAACTATCCTTTCGCCAATACAACAATGGGGGAAGCTGAAGAAGAGGCATTAATGGGGGAAGCTGAAGAAGAGGCATGAGATGAGCCCGTTGATGATTTGGGTCGGGTCATTGTTGATGCAAAGAGAAACTATGAAAATGATAAGGAGAGGTTGAAGTTGAAACGCATGTTAGAGGATCACAAGAAATTATTGTATCCAAATTGTGAAGATGACAACAAAAAGTTGGGTACCACGTTGGAATTGCTGCAATGGAAGGCGAAGAATGGTGTAACTGACAAGGGATTTCAAGAATTGCTAATAATGATAAAGAAGATGCTTCCAAAGGATAACGAATTGCCTGAAATTACGTACGAAGCAAAGAAGGTTGTTTGCCCTCTAGGATTAGAGGTGCAGAAGATACATGCATGCCCTAATGACTGCATCCTCTACAGCGGTGAGGAGTACGAGAATTTGGATGCATGCCCGGTATGCGGTGCACTGCGCTATAAGATCCCCCGCGATGACCCTGGTGATGTGGAGGGCGAACGCCACAGGAAGAGGGTTCCTGCCAAGGTGATGTGGTATGCTCCTATAATACCACGGTTGAAACGTTTGTTCCAAAACAAAGAGCATGCCAAGTTGTTGCGATGGCACAAAGAAGAACGTAAGAAAGACGGAATGTTGAGAGCACCCGCTGATGGGTCACAGTGGAGAGAAATTGAGAGGGAGTTCGAGGACTTTGCAGATGACGCAACGAACTTATGGTTTGGTCTTAGTACAGACGGCATGAATCCTTTTGGGGAGTAGAGCTCCAGTCACAGCACCTGCCCGTGACTCTATGTATCTACAACCTTCCTCCTTGGTTGTGCATGAAGCGGAAGTTCAATATGATGCCAGTGCTCATCCAAGGCCCTAAGCAACCCGGCAATGACATTTATGTCTACCTAAGGCCACTAGTTGATGAACTTCTACAGTTGTGGAAAAAACCAGGTGTACGTGTGTGGGATGCGCACACACAGAAGGAAATTGACCTACGAGCATTCCTGTTTGTAACCATCAATGATTGGCCTGCTCTTAGTAACCTTTCAAGACATACAAACAAGGGATACAATGCATGCACGCACTGTTGAGATGATACTGAAAGTATATATTTGGATAAATGTAAGAAGAATGTGTACCTGGGACATCGTCAATTTCTACCGATCAAGCATATCTTAAGAAAGGCAGGCAACCTTTTCAAAGGTGAGCCAGATAACCGGAAGAAGCCTAGCCTCCGTACTGGTGAATATATATTTGATATGGTCAAGGATTTACAGGTAATCTTTGGAAAGGGTCCTGGCATACAATCTGTTCCGAGTGACGCCAACGGACACGCACCCATGTGGAAGAAGAAATCTATATTTTGGGAACTTGAATATTGGAAAGCCCTAGAGGTCCGCAATGCAATCGACGTGATGCACGTGATGAAGAATCTTTGTGTGAACCTGCTAGGTTTCTTGGGCATGTATGGAAAGACAAAAGATACACCGGAGGCACGGGAGGACAAGCAAAGAATTAACGAAAAAGACGGCATGCCTCCAAAGCAGTATCAAGGTCCTTCTAGCTATGCTCTTACGAAAGAAGAGAAGGAAATCTTTTTTGAATGCTTGCTCAGTATCAAGGTCCCGTCTTGTCAGTTTCGAGTTGGTGTTCCCTCCATCCTTCTTCAATATTATGATGCACGTTCTAGTGCACCTAGTCGAAGAGATTAACATTCTGGGTCCTGTATTTCTACACAATATGTTCCCCTTCGAGAGGTTCATGGGAGTCTTAAAGAAATATGTTCATAACCGTGCTAGGCCAGAAGGAAGCATCGCCAAGGGATATGGAATAGAGGAGGTTATTGAGTTTTGTGTTGACTTTGTTCCTGACATTAAGCCGACTGGTCTTCCTGAATCGTGGCATGAGGGGAGACTGGGTGGAAAAGGCACAGTAGGAAAGAAAGAAGCAATAAATATGGACGGGCATTCTTTCACTCAAGCACACTACACGGTTCTACAAAATTCCACCTTGGTGACTCCATATATGGAGGAACACAAGGATATTGTACGGTCCAAGAACACGGAGCAGTCTGACCCCTGGATTGAACGTAAACACATGAAGACTTTTGCCGGTTGGTTGCAAACAAAGCTCATCAATGACAATGATGTTCCAGATGAACTGTACTGGTTGGCCAAGACACCAAGTTTGACTCTAACAACTTTCAAAGCGTACGAGAAAAATGGGAATACATTTTACAAGATTGCCCAAGATAAAAAGAGCACCAACCAAAATAGTGGTGTCCGCCATGATGCAACTAACTTTCAAGACACATATTATGGTTACATAGAGGAGATATGGGAACTTGACTATGGACCTGATCTTAAGGTCCCTTTCTTTCGGTGCAAATGGGTCAAATATACCTAAGGCGGGGTACAGGTAGACCCACAGTACGGAATGACAACAGTGGATCTCAGTAATCTTGGATACACAAACGACTCATTCGTCCTAGCCAATGATGTGGCTCAGGTTTTCTATGTGAAGGACATGTCTAGCAAACCGAGGAGAAAAAATGATAAGGAAGCGAATACATCATACGATGAGCCAAAGTGCCACATAGTTCTTTCAGGAAAAAGAAACATTGTGGGAGTGGAGGACAACATAGACATGTCAGAAGATTAGGAAAATTTTCATGAAATCCCTCCCTTCAGAGTGAAGACTGGCCCAAGCATCCTGTTAAATGATGAAGATTCAACATGGTTACGGCGCAATCATAAGAAAGGGACAAACATGCAGAAAAAGTCTTACACCGTGAGAGCCCACTCTGGGATGTGACCGGCTTCACCGTCATCACTTTCTATGTGAAGGACATGCATGCATTTTCTAGCATGGTATCTTTGTAACAGTTTGTACACGAAGTGCATCCAGTTTGTACACGAAGTGTTTGCCGTAACCCTCTCAACTCCTTAGAAGTTGCTATGTGGGTGAAATTATGATGTCATGCCAAGTTACAACCTTTTCAGAGGTCATTTGTACTGCTTTTCAAATTCAGGGTCATTTAGCTCAAAATGAATCATTAAATGCATGCAAAAATATCAAATGAAGTCAGAAAGGGTTGAAAATTGATGATGTGCCTTTGAATGGTGCATATTGAACACACAAAAATTATGGAGTTAAAATAAGTTATTAAAAATGAAATCCTTTTGTAATAGATAAGTTTTCGTCCGAAACCCTCATACTTCGAAAGAGATTGTCCAATTTGTACACGAAGTGCATCCAATTTTTGCCGTAACCCTCTCAACTCTTTAGAAGTTTCTATGTCGGTGAAATTATGATGTCATGCCAAGTTACAACTTTTTCAGAGTTCATTTGTACTGCTTTTGAAATTCAGGGTCATTTAGCTCAAAATAAATCATTAAATGCATGGAAAATATCAAATGAAGTCAAAAAGGGTTGAAAATTGATGACGTGCCTTTGAATGGTGCTTATTGAACACACAAAAAGTAGGGAGTTAAAATAAGTTATTAAAAATGAAATCCTTTTCTAATAGATGAGTTTTCGTCCGAAACCCTCATACTTCGAAAGAGATTGTCCAATTTGTACACGAAGTGCATCCAGTTTTTGCTGTAACCCTCTCAACTCCTTAGAAGTTGCTATGTGGGTGAAATTATGATGTCATGCCAAGTTACAACCTTTTCAGAGTTCATTTGTACTACTTTTCAAATTCAGGGTCATTTAGCTCAAAATAAATCATTAAATGCATGGAACATATCAAATGAAGTCAGAAAGGGTTGAAAATTGATGATGTGCCTTTGAATGGTGCATATTGAACACACAAAAAGTATGGAGTTAAAATAAGTTATTAAAAATGAAATCCTTTTGTAATAGATAAGTTTTCGTCCGAAACCCTCATACTTCGAAAGAGATTGTCCAATTTATACACGAAGTGCATCCAGTTTTTGCCGTAACCCTCTCAACTCTTTAGAAGTTGCTATGTGGGTGAAATTATGATGTCATGCCAAGTTACAACCTTTTCAGAGTTGATTTGTACTGCTTTTCAAATTCAGGGCCATTTAGCTCGAAATAAATCATTAAATGCAAGGAAAGGATCAAATGAGGTCAGAAAGGGTTGAAAATTGATGATGTGCCATTGAATGGTGCATATTGAACACACAAAAAGCATGGAGTTAAAATAAGTTATTAAAAATGAAATCCTTTTGTAATAGATGAGTTTTCGTTCGAAACCCTCATACTTCGGAAGAGATTGTCCATTTTGTACACGAAGTGCATCCAGTTTTTGCCACAACCCTCTCAACTCTTTACAAGTTGCTATGTGGGTGAAATTATGATGTCATGCCAAGTTACAACCTTTTCAGAGTTCATTTGTACTGCTTTTCAAATTCAGGGTCATTTAGCTCAAAATAAATCATTAAATGCATGGAAAATATCAAATGAAGTCGGAAAGGGTTGAAAATTGACGTTGTGCCTTTGAATGGTGCATATTGAACACACAAAAAGTCTAGATTTCAAATAAGTTATTAAAAATGAAATCCCTTTGTAATAGATGAGTTTTCGTCCCAAACCCTCATACTTCGAAAGAGATTGTCCAAATTTTACACGAAGTGCATCCAGTTTTTGCCGTAACCCTCTCAACTCTTTAGAAGTTGCTATGTGGGTGAAATTATGATGTCATGCCAAGTTACAACCTTTTCAGAGTTCATTTGTATTGCTTTTCAAATTCACGGTCATTTATCTCAAAATAAATCATTAAATGCATGGAAAATATCAAATGGAGTCAGAAAGGGCTGAAAATTGATGATGTGCCTTTGAATGGTGCATATTGAACACACAAAAAGTACGGAGTTAAAATAAGTTATTAAAAATGAAATCCTTTTGTAATAGATGAGTTTTCGTCCGAAACCATCATACTTCGAAAGAGATTGTCCAATTTGTACACGAAATGCATCCAGTTTTTGCCGTAACCCTCTCAACTACTTAGAAGTTGCTATGTGGGTGAAATTATGATGTCATGCCATGTTACAACCTTTTCAGAGTTCATTTGTACTACTTTTCAAATTCAGGGTCATTTAGCTCAAAATAAATCATTAAATGCATGGAAAATATCAAATGAAGTCAGAAAGGGTTGAAAATTGATGATGTGCCTTTGAATGGTGCATATTGAACACAAAAAAAGTATGGAGTTAAAATAAGTTATTAAAAATGAAATCCTTTTGTAATAGATAAGTTTTCGTCCGAAACCCTCATACTTCGAAAGAGATTGTCCAATTTATACATGAAGTGCATCCAGTTTTTGCCGTAATCCTCTCAATTCTTTAGACGTTGCTATGTGGGTGAAATTATGATGTCATGCCAAGTTACAACCTTTTCAGAGTTCATTTGTACTGCTTTTCAAATTCAGGGCCATTTAGCTCGAAATAAATCATTAAATGCATGGAAAATATCAAATGAAGTCAGAAAGGGTTGAAAATTGATGATGTGCCATTGAATGGTGCATATTGAACACACAAAAAGCATGGAGTTAAAATAAGTTATTAAAAATGAAATCCTTTTGTAATAGATGAGTTTTCGTCCGAAACCCTCATACTTCGAAAGAGATTGTCCATTTTGTACACGAAGTGCATCCAGTTTTTGCCACAACCCACTCAACTCTTTAGAAGTTGCTATGTGGGTGAAATTATGATGTCATGCCAAGTTACAACCTTTTCAGAGTTCATTTGTACTGCTTTTCAAATTCAGGGTCATTTAGCTCAAAATAAATCATTAAATGCATGGAAAATATCAAATGAAGTCGGAAAGGGTTGAAAATTGACGTTGTGCCTTTGAATGGTGCATATTGAACACACAAAAAGTCTAGATTTAAAATAAGTTATTAAAAATGAAATCCCTTTGTAATAGATGAGTTTTCGTCCCAAACCCTCATACTTCGAAAGAGATTGTCCAAATTTTACACGAAGTGCATCCAGTTTTTGCCGTAACCCTCTCAACTCTTTAGAAGTTGCTATGTGGGTGAAATTATGATGTCATGCCAAGTTACAACCTTTTCAGAGTTCATTTGTATTGCTTTTCAAATTCACGGTCATTTATCTCAAAATAAATCATTAAATGCATGGAAAATATCAAATGGAGTCAGAAAGGGCTGAAAATTGATGATGTGCCTTTGAATGGTGCATATTGAACACACAAAAAGTACGGAGTTAAAATAAGTTATTAAAAATGAAATCCTTTTGTAATAGATGAGTTTTCGTCCGAAACCATCATACTTCGAAAGAGATTGTCCAATTTGTACACGAAATGCATCCAGTTTTTGCCGTAACCCTCTCAACTACTTAGAAGTTGCTATGTGGGTGAAATTATGATGTCATGCCATGTTACAACCTTTTCAGAGTTCATTTGTACTACTTTTCAAATTCAGGGTCATTTAGCTCAAAATAAATCATTAAATGCATGGAAAATATCAAATGAAGTCAGAAAGGGTTGAAAATTGATGATGTGCCTTTGAATGGTGCATATTGAACACAAAAAAAGTATGGAGTTAAAATAAGTTATTAAAAATGAAATCCTTTTGTAATAGATAAGTTTTCGTCCGAAACCCTCATACTTCGAAAGAGATTGTCCAATTTATACATGAAGTGCATCCAGTTTTTGCCGTAATCCTCTCAATTCTTTAGACGTTGCTATGTGGGTGAAATTATGATGTCATGCCAAGTTACAACCTTTTCAGAGTTCATTTGTACTGCTTTTCAAATTCAGGGCCATTTAGCTCGAAATAAATCATTAAATGCATGGAAAATATCAAATGAAGTCAGAAAGGGTTGAAAATTGATGATGTGCCATTGAATGGTGCATATTGAACACACAAAAAGCATGGAGTTAAAATAAGTTATTAAAAATGAAATCCTTTTGTAATAGATGAGTTTTCGTCCGAAACCCTCATACTTCGAAAGAGATTGTCCATTTTGTACACGAAGTGCATCCAGTTTTTGCCACAACCCACTCAACTCTTTAGAAGTTGCTATGTGGGTGAAATTATGATGTCATGCCAAGTTACAACCTTTTCAGAGTTCATTTGTACTGCTTTTCAAATTCAGGGTCATTTAGCTCAAAATAAATCATTAAATGCATGGAAAATATCAAATGAAGTCGGAAAGGGTTGAAAATTGACGTTGTGCCTTTGAATGGTGCATATTGAACACACAAAAAGTCTAGATTTAAAATAAGTTATTAAAAATGAAATCCCTTTGTAATAGATGAGTTTTCGTCCCAAACCCTCATACTTCGAAAGAGATTGTCCAATTTTTACACGAAGTGCATCGAGTTTTTGCCGTAACCCTCTCAACTCTTTAGAAGTTGCTATGTGGGTGAAATTATGATGTCATGCCAAGTTACAACCTTTTCAGAGTTCATTTGTACTGCTTTTCAAATTCACGGTCATTTATCTCAAAATAAATCATTAAATGCATGTAAAATATCAAATGGAGTCAGAAAGGGTTAAAAATTGATGATGTGCCTTTGAATGGTGCATATTGAACACACAAAAAGTACGGAGTTAAAATAAGTTATTAAAAATGAAATCCTTTTGTAATAGATGAGTTTTCGTCCGAAACCCTCATACTTCGAAAGAGATTGTCCAATTTGTACACGAAATGCATCCAGTTTTTGCCGTAACCCTCTCAACTACTTAGAAGTTGCTATGTGGGTGAAATTATGATGTCATGCCAAGTTACAACCTTTTCGGAGTTCATTTGTACAACTTGTCAAACTCGAGATATGACATTTCAAATGCCATTTAATCAAATTGTCTTATAGAGTAGTTTAAGTTGTTCAAACATGCATGGAAACGCCGTAAATAGATTCTTTATATTTTCTGATATTTTTTCATATATTATTTATTTCCATTGAAGTCATAGTTTTTTCTATGATTTTTTAAAGTTTAGGGGTTTTCCTGAAAATAATAACTAATAATGAATTAAAAACCCTTTTGTACCGGTGCGAGCCACACACTGGTACTAAAGGTCCACTGCCCCGCGCGTTTTTGGGGAGGACCTTTAGTACCAGTGCGTGGCTCGCACCGATACTAAAGACCCTTTAGTACCGGTGTGAGCCACGCACCGATACTAAAGGTCCTGCAGTATAAATAGTGTCTCCCTCGTCCCGGTGCGAGCCACGCACCGGGAGAAGGTCATTCGCGTGCAACTAGGCTGCCGGAAATTGCCGTCGCCGCCGCACGCCGCCCCGAGCCTGCCGCCCCGAGCCCGTCGCCCCGACGTAGCGCACCGCCCCGAGCCCGTCGCCCCAACGCCGCGCGCCGCCCCGACAGCCCCCACCCAACTCCAGCCCCGGTGAGTGCCCGGCCGCCCCCTCCATTTTTCCTGTTTTTTCTGTTAATTTAGTTAGTTTCTTAGGTTATTAGGGTAGTATTAGGTTATTAGGTTAGTTAATTGGTTAGTTAATTTAGTTTAGTTAGTTTAGGTTTAATTTAGGTTTAATTTAGTGTAGGTTTAATTTAGTTAGTTTAGGTTTAAGTTAGTTTAATTTAGTTAGTTTAGGTTTAGTTTAGATTTGATTTAGTTTAGGTTTAGTTTAGTTTAGGTTTAATTTAGTTTAGGTTTAGTTTAGTTTTAGGTTTTGTTTAGGCCCCCCGACCCCGACACGACACCCCCCGACACCCTGACCCCGACCCGGCACCCCCGAGCACGACATAGCACCCCGACCCTCACACGACACCCCCGACACCCCAACCCCGACATGACACCCTAACATGGCACCCCCGACCACGACACATCACCCCTACCCCGACACGACACCCCCGACACCCCGACACCCTGACCCCGACCACGACACATCACCCCTATTTAGTTAGTTAGTTAGTTAGGTTATCAGGTTAGTTTAGTTAGTTAGGTTAGTTTAGTTAGTTAGTTAGGTAGGTCATCCTTAGGTTATTAGGGTATGTGTTAATTTTGTTAGATGCTAAGTGTTATTTAATTTTTTAGATGCTAAGCATTAATTTTGCTAAGTTTTATTGAATTTGTTTTCATAATTAAGTGTTTCTTCTCAACGTCGACGATGCCGATCCCGCATCCTCGTTGTCGAGTTGCCGGAGGAGGTCACTTGCTTGAGCCGAGGGGCCCTGTCAGGGATTGGGCTCCGCCGGGCTGGTACTAGGAGGTGCTGCCTTCCGGGCGGCGCAGCTTGGTGAGGAGCCAGCCCGTCGTCGACCCGAAGGTTCTGTGGTGGCGGCCGCATGGGCCACGGAGTTTTCAGAGGCTTGAGTCCTCCGCGGAGGTGGTATAGTACCATGTCAGCAAGGAGAACTAGCACGTCCGTTGCTACATGGCAGCTTTGGAGGCCAGGTCCGACAATACCTGGCAGATTCTTGAGGGATCTCCCTGCAGCTATGTTCCTCTGATGGTTCCTTCTCTTTGGGTGTCCACCGCCCTCCCCGATATCTGCCGGGCGCTAGGGTTCTAGCTAGATCGATATATTAGCTACTATATATGTATTATTATGATGTATTAGCTAGATCGATGGATTAGCCGATGTATTAACGATTATCCGAGATTATGAGATGAGATCTTTTCTAAGAACTACTATATATGTATTCGATGATGCATTATTAATTAACTATCAGTTATTTTGCTTCTTGAATGCATGCTAATTTGAATACTAATTTGTTTTATCTATATTATTATGGATTAGTTATTAAGCTATGGACAATACCGGTAGAGCTCATGAAGAGGATATCTTTGACATGATACGCTCCTCCGAAAACCCAGCGGACCTTCTGGGTGAATCACATGATGATGACGGCTCACAATATCTGAACGATTACCGTGATGGATGTGAAGCCGAGGAAGAACAACTTATGTTCCAAAATCCGGAACAACTAACAATGTCCGGCGAGGTATATACACATATTAGCCTCTGGTGATCATTACATGTGTATTAATTGATTTGTATATATATATATATTAACAAATCTTTTTTAATTTAATTATCAGCCCTCCGAATTGAGTCAATCTAGTAGAAAGGTACGAGGTGGTGCCAAAATATTGGACGGCAACGTAAAGCTCAATCTTGATGCTTTCAAACATGATGGTGCACCGACTCACCCTGAAGCCAATGCCAAGACATTTGTGCATCAATGCGGACTGGTTGTTAGGGATGGAGTCCCGATCACAATGCAAGAATGGATTCAAGCAAACAACCCAAAACCATGAGTGAATTATGTCGATACAAGAATTAAAGATACCCTTTGGCAAGATCTCATGGAGCATTTCATCCTACCAGATTCTCTCTCGGAGCGCCAAAGGGACAAAGTCAAGGAGTTTGCTCTCCATAAGATGGCCGGCACGTTCTAGAATTGGAAGAAAATATTATTGACCGAGTACAACGCTAGAGGCCAGAAGGCGCTTGAATTCATAGGAATATACGAGAAGGTAAGGAATCACTGGGACACATTTATCAAGTACAAGACATCGAAAGCTGCTATGGAGAAGTCGGCAAAGAATAAGATAAATGCAGAGAAAAAAAGTATCACCATAAACTAGGGATAGGTGGATACAATTCAGCCATTCCTAAGTGGGATGCATTAGAGAATAAGATGCATGCTGAAGGGATCACTCCAGTAACCTTCCACTGGCCCCGGAGGTATAGGAATTGGTTTTTTGTGCATGGGGGAAAGTTGGACCCAGCAACAGGGAAGATTATTGCACTGGCCAGTCTAAAGCATGCATCAGATGAGTTGATTGAAGCAATAAAAGCTGCCCAATAAGGACGGTTTCACCCTGATAGAGAGAACGACGAGCTTACACGAGCTTACACGGAGGACGAACACGAGGCATGGGCGTTGTTCCGTGGTATGAGGGGTTTGCGGCATGGAAGGATAGTTATAAAAGTCATTTGAGAAAAAAGAAGGTGGAAGCCGACTGACTTTCAAAGTTGGAACAGAAGTACGAGCAGCAACAGCTGCAGATACAGGTACTGAGCTAGCAAAGGGCAACTCCGCGGCAGGAGGCATCGGAACCCGTCCCATCTACACTGCCGAAAAGCAGCATGGGTTCCACGGGGGCACCGCTGGGTCACACCCCCGTGGATGATATCACCGAGAAGACATCTTGTGAGCTAATCTAGAAAATAATGAACATACCCGTGCGGGTCGTGACGGGCTATGCTTTACCAAATACACCTGATGTTCTCTGGCATAGCAATCTGGTTCTAGCTGGGTATGCTCGTGTCGCGGTGGACGCAATAGAGCCAGGATATGATGAACTATTGCTTGACATCCCTGGAGGTGAGGGGGATTCCACACTGGCAGAAGTCGGCCGTGGTCTCATTCTATGGAGTAAGGACTACATCGTCTTTCCACACTCGGCGCTAAGGCCATCGGCTCCTCCGAGTATCGATGTCCAGCGCGAGGGATCCCAGCCGGAGGCATCACAGTGCCAGCAGTCCTCCCCACCTTGCCAGCAGTCCTCCCCACCTGGCCAGCAGTCCTCCCTACCTCCCCAGCAGTCCTCCCCACCTCGAGAGGCATCCCACCTTGCCAGCAGTCCTCCCGACCTCGGAACGAAGCACGACGCGAGTCCATATCATCGATATCGATCTCCGCCGCGTGAGCCGACTCCACCCCGGCAGCGGTCCCGCCAGCAGGGCTCCCAAAAGAGGAAGGCCAACAGCAGTCCTCTTCGGAAGAAAGCAAAGAAGAAACCTGAGCCTCCGGCCAAAAGGAAGTTGCCTTACGACATGACACCAGAGGAAAACAAAATTGAAAGCGATCGCCAAGTGAAAGCCTTTTTTGCGAAGAAGACCGTGCCGCCAAAGGAGGTAATACCCAAGGAAGTCCAAGAGCACTTTATGGAACACTTTATTGATCGACCCCCGGCATATGTCGAGCATATGCCGATAGACTATGAGCGACAGATTCAGAAGGCAAGTGAGCAGAAAAGTCGTCCCAGCCCAAGGAAGAAGTCGGGAAGTACGACATCAACTACAGGTGGTACTACTAGCGGGAAAACAGTTCCCCAGCTCGGAGAACAATCCAAGCAATCGATCTCTCTACTCAAGGTGAGTACCAATCCAAGCAAGAAATCGATTCAACCAGTCGACGTGCAAGGCAACCCAATCGACCTCGAAGAAGCAGAGGATGTAGGTCTCACTCTCTGCCAAATCCTTGGCACCGTGGAAATCCGCGGGTACGGTGCAACTGAGTACGCAATGCAATATGCCATCGGAAAACCACTTGTCACACCCAAGCAGTACAAGGAACTACCAACTGCGATGCGATGGTTGCATGATTGGTACCTGTGTGAAGCAAAGCGAGGGGCGACGGTGGTCATGGTCAAATTAAGAAAAGAGCATTACGTCAATGCATGTGACTTGTGTCTTGAATTCTCAGAACTTTTCCAGTTATACCACATGGACACTATCGACAAAACTCTCATCAATTGTTATTGTCTGTATGTGATTTATATCTTTAAAAATTTAAGTCTCTAGCTAAGATATCGTTCATTGGCTTATCCTCACTATATATGTTCTTTTCTACGCTATTATGCAGATTGAAGATGTGGGAATTGAAACAAGAGGGAATCGATGACATTGGGTTCATCGACCCAAGTACCGTTAATGGTCATGTGGTAAAACATTATGCCAAGGACACAGAAGATCTCTTCGAAATTTTTCTAGAGGCACTAATGAATACCAAATCTACTATAATATTTCCTTACAACATGGGGTGAGTGTTTAATCTCTTGTATACTACTCATTCTATTTTTGCTTACTAGCTCGCTGTCAAGTGTAGTTGATGAGTTATATGCATGCCTGCTTAATTATATAAACTTCTGCGCAGAGACCACTATATCCTCCTAAATATTATCCTCGCGGATGGACTTGTTTAAGTGTACGACTCACTAGTTACACTAGAACAATCATACGTGGACTTGTATTTTATGATAGAACGGTAATTTCAATCATTATCGACCTCGCTTTCTTTCATTATTTCCAGATATCAAAAGTAATTATAATAACTCTTTCGTCCTTTTTCTTTGCCGCGTAGTGTTTGGAAAAAGATGATAGAAAAAACCCATCACGGTCATCAATGGAAACCGAAGCTGAAGTGGAAAAAGATGCAGGTAATTAAGTAGTACTACTAGGTCCGTGCATCTCTTTAATTCTAGTTTCAATACCATTATCACATGCTTGATTATTAATTATCTTATTGAATTCTATTCTTTTTCAAAGTGCGTGAATCAGCCACAGGGGACAAATTTATGTGGATACTTCCTCTGCGAGAACATTCGCATCCAGACCGAAGGCCGTATACGTCGCAGAGGAGCATGTGAAAGACAACTCCAGGTTTGGCAGATGATGTCGAAGCTCTCACCCGAGAAACGCTTTGTAGCACTTCAAGAGGAATTTGCGGCATTTTTTCTTCAACATGTCATTGATGTAAACGGAGAGCACTATTACTTACCGTTGCCTCAATAATGCCAGCAAATCAGTATACTTAAGTTATAAGTCACGGCCGGGTTTTGGGCCTTAAGTTATAAGTCCCAAAATATATATGGATGTGTAATTCCATTTGTACATATACTGTGTATGAGATATTGTATATTATATTATATATATATGCATCAACTTGTGTAATTAATGTTTACAGTATGTAGCACCGTAAAATAAATTTGAAATGAATGGAAAACACAGTAAATAGAGAGGAAAACTAAAACCTAATTAAAAGCAAAAACAAAAAAACAAGAAAACTAAAACCTAAAGGTGCTCCACAACTAGCCCACGCAGGCAGCCACGTGGTGGGCCTTTAGTACCCGTCCATGGTCCAACCGGTACTAAAGGTCTGGACCTTTAGTCCCGACACTTTAGTACCGGTTGGGTAACCGGTACTAAAGGCACATCCCGACCAGGACTACTGATCGACATTCTACTAGTGTGTGGTTCGGCAAGAGGCCAAAGTTGTCGTTTCTTAAAGTTTGGGGATGTGATGCTTATGTCAAAAAGCTTCAGCCTGAAAAGCTGGAACCCAAAGCGAAGAAATGCGTCTTCATAGGATACCCGAAAGAGACAGTTAGGTATACCTTCTAACTCAGATCCAAAGGTAAAGTGTTTGTCGCTAAGAACGGAACATTTCTTGAGAAAGAGTTTCTCTCGAAAGAATTGAGTGGGAGGAAAATAGAGCTTGATGAGGTTATTGAACCTTTACTTCAACCAGAAAGTAGCGCAGCACAGAAAAATGTTTCTATGGAACCTATGACGGTAGAAGAGGAAGTTAATTATGATGATCATCAAGCTTCGGATCAAGCTACTATTGAACCTCCTAGGTCGACAATGTTGGGGAACGTCGCATGGGAAACAAAAATTTTCCTCCGCACACGTAAACCTATCCATGGTGATGAGCATCTACGAGAGGGAGAGTGGATCTACATACCCTTGTAGATCGCTAAGCGGGAAGCGTTAAGAAACATGGTTGGTGTAGTCGAACATCTTCGCGATCCAAATCGCCGAGCGTCCCGTGATCTCATCACGATCCGTCACGTGATCCAATCACGATCCGTCCCGCGAACACATCATGATCCGTCCCGCGAACTCATCACGATCCGTCTCACGATCTTGATCACGATCTGTCCCGCGAACTCATCACGATCCGTTCTGTGATCACATCACGAACCGTCTCGCGATCTCGATCACGGTCCTTCCGATCTAGCGCCGAACGGACGGCACCTCCGCGTTCAGCACACGTGAAGCTTGATGACGATCTCCACCATCTTGATCCAGCAAGAGGAGGTGGAGAGGAGAGAGAGTTCACCGGCAGCGTGACGGCGCTCCGGTGATGGTGGTGGAGCAATTCCGGCAGGGCTTCGCCTAAGCACTGCAGAAAACCGATCTAGAGGAGCACCGGTGAAACGGGTAGCACGTGGCCGTAAACTGTGTCCAAACAGCACCCAATCCACCAGTATATAAAGGAGGGAGAGAGAGGAGGGCTGGCGCAAGGACAAACTCCAATAGGAGTCGGCCAAACTAGAGGGGGAGGAGTCCTACTCCTCCTCCACTCCTAGTAGGAGTAGGACTCTTCCTTTTTAGCCTTTTTTCCACCTTTTCCTTTAGGACTTTTGCCTCTTGCGCCATGGGCCTTGGTGTGGCTGTTTTTCCAGCCCACTTAGGGATGGTTATTATTCTCCCACAACCCATGGACCTCTTGGGGTCGAAATACCCCTCCCGGAGGTCCCCCGGTACACTACCGGCACTCCCGGTACACTACCGATGAGTCCGAAACTTTTCCGGCAACCAAACTGGGACTTCCTATATATGAATCTTTACCTCCAGACCATTTCGGAGCTCCTCGTGATGTCCGGGATCTCATCCAGGACTCCGAACAACCTTCGGTCACCACCATACACAACTCTACACTACCGAAACGTCACCAAACCTTAAGTGTGCAGACCCTGCGGGTTCGAGAACTATGTAGACATGACCGAGACACCTCTACGGTCAATAACCAATGGCGGGACCTGGACATCCACATTGGTTCCTACATATTCTATGAAGATCTTTATCGGTCGAACCTCTATGTCAAGGATTCAGTTAATCCCGTATAACGTTCCCTTTGTTCTTCGATATGTTACTTGCCCGAGATTCGATCGTCAGTATCTCCATACCTAGTTCAACCTCGTTACTGGCAAGTCTCTTTACTCGTTCCGTAATACAAGATCCCGTGACTAACACTTAGCCACATTGCTTGCAAGGCTTGTTGTGATGTTGTATTACCGAGTGGGCCCTGAGATACCTCTCCGTCACACGGAGTAACAAATCCCAGTCTCAATCCATGCCAACTCAATAGACACCATCGGAGATACCTGTAGAGCACCTTTATAGTCACCCAGTTACGTTGCGACGTTTGATACACACAAGGCACTCCTCCGATATCCGTGAGTTGCATGATCTCATGGTCATAGGAACATATACTTGACATGCAGAAAACAGTAGCAATAAACTGACACGATCATATGTTATGTTTGTAGTTTGGGTCTTATCCATCACATCATTCTCCTAATGATGTGATCCCGTTATCAAATGACATCTCATGTCCATGGCTAGGAAACCTTAACCATCCTTTGATCAACGAGCTAGTCCATTAGAGGCATACTAGGGACATGGTTTTGTCTATGTATCCACACATGCATTTAAGTCTCCGATCAATACAATTATAGCATGGATAATAAACGATTATCATGAACAAGGAAATATGATAACAAATAATTTATTATTGCCTCTAGGGCATATTTCCAACAGTCTCCCACTTGCACTAGAGTCAATAATCTAGTTCACATCACCATGTGATTCGCATTGTTATGAATCTAACACCCAATGAGTTCTGGGGCTCGATCATGCTTTGCATGTGAGAGAGGTCTTATAGTCAACGGGTCCGCGATATTCAGATCCGTGTGTACTTTGCAAATCTCTATGTCAAACTGTAAACACTGCTACCACACTCCACTTGGTACTATTTCCAAATGGCTGCTCCACTATACGTATCCAGATTGCTACTACTAGTCATCCGGATAGGTGTTAAAGCTTGCATCGACGTAACTCTTTACGACGAACTCTTTATCACCTCCATAATCAAGAAACATTTCCTTAGTCCTCTGGTTACTAAGGATAATTCCGACCGCTGTCCAGTGATCCACTCGTGGACCACTCTTGTACCCCTTGACTAACTCATGGCAATGCACACACAGGTGCGGTACACAGCATGGCATACTATACAGAGCCTATGGCTAAGGCATAGGGGACGACATTCGTCCTTTCTCTTTCTTCGTTGTTGTCGAGGTTTGAGTCTCACTCAACTTCACACCTTGCAAATCAGACGAGAACTATTTCTCTGGCGGATCCATTTTGAACTCTTTCAAAATCTTGTCAAGGTATGCACTCATTGAAAGTCTCATCAAGCATCTTGATCTATCTCTATAGATTTTGATGCTCAACAATTAGGTAGCTTTATCAAGGTCTTCCTTTGAAAAACACTTTCCAAACAACCTTTTATGCCTTCCAAAAATTCTACATTATTTCTTATCAACAATATGTCAACCACATATACTTATTAGAAACTCTATAGTGCTCCCACTCACTTTACTGCAAATACAAGTTTCTCGTAAACTTTGTATAAACTACAAAAACTTTGATCACCTCATCAAAGTGTATATTCCAACTCCGAGATGCTTGCTTCAGTCCATAGAAGGATCACTGAAGCTTGCTCATCTTTTAGCATCCTTAGGACTGACAAAACCTTCTGGTTGTATCACATACAACCTTTCCTTAAGTAAACCATTAAGGAAACGATGTTTTGACATCCATCTGCCAGATTTCATAATTGAAAATGCAGCAACTGCTAACATAATTCCAACAGACTTTTAGCATCGCTACGAGTGAGAAAGCCTCATCGCAGTCAACTCCTTGAACTTGTGACAAACAACTTTGCAACAACTCGAGCTTTACAAATGGTGACATTCACCATCAGTGTCTGTGTTCATTCTAAAGGTCCATTTGTACTCAATGACCTGCCGTCTAACGAGCAAGTCTACCAAAGTCTATACTTGGTTTTCATACATGGATCCTATCTCGGATTTCATGGCCTCTAACCATTTGTCGGAATCCGGGCCCATCATCGCTTCTCCATAGCTCGTAGGTTCATCGTTGTCCAACAACATGACCTCCAAGACAGGGTTGTCGTACCACTTAGGAGCAGTACACATCCTTGTCGACCTACGATGTTCGATAGTAACTTGATCCTGAAGCTTCATGATCATCATCATTAACTTCCTTTTCAACTAACGTAGGCTTCACAGAATCAACTTCCTGCGCTGCGCTACTCTCTGGTTGAACAAAGGTTCAACAACCTCATCAAGTTCTATATTCCTCCCACTCAATTCTTTCGAGAGAAACATTTCCTTGAGAAAGGATCCGTTTAAGCAACAAACACTTTGCACTAGGATCTGAGATAGAAGGTTCAGCCAACTGCTCTTAGGGTATTCTATGAAGATGCATTTGTCCGCCTTGGGTTCGACCTCATTAGGTGAAAACATTTTCCACACAAGTGTCGCAGCCCCAAATATTAAGAAATGACAGCTTAGGTTTCTATGAAACCATAATTCACACGGTGTCATCTCAACGGATTTAGAGGATGCCCTATTTAAAGTGAATGTAGTTGTCTCTAATGCATAACCCCAAAAATTATAGTAGTAAAACGATAAGAGACATCACAGTATGCACTATATCAATAGAGCATGACTATGATGTTCGGACACACCATCACACTATGGTGTTCCAGGTGGTGTTAGTTGTGAAGGAAATTTCACATTGTCTTAAGTTGTATGCCAAACTCGTAACTCAGATATTCACCTCCACGATCCTATCGTGGTCATTTTTATCTTCTTGTGACGATGATCTTTAAACTTCACTCTAAATTTGCTTGAACCTTTCAAACGATTCAGACTTGTGTTTCATTAAGTAAATATACACTATATCTACTCCAATTATTAGTGAAGGTAAGAAAATAACGATATCCACTTCACGCTACAAGACTCACTAGATTGCATACATCAACATGTATCATTTCCAATGAATCACTTGCCCGCTCCATCCAACGGGGTCCTTTAGTCATCTTGCCCAAGAGGCATGGTTCGCATGTCTCAACCGATTCGAAATCGAATGAGTCCAAATATCCATCAGCATGGAGTTTCTACATGCGCTTTATACCAATATGACATTTAGCGGCAGTGCCACAAGTATGTGGTACTATCATTATTAACTTTGTATCTTTTGACATCAATGTTATGAACATGTGTACTACTACGATCAAGATTTGAACAAACCATTCTCACTGGGTGCATGACCATTGAAGGTATTATTCATGTAAACAGAATAACCATTCTCTATCTTAAATGAATAATCGTATTGCCATAAACATGATCTAATCATGTTCATGCTCAACGCAAAACACCAAATAACATTTATTTAGGTTCATCACTAATCCTGAAGGTAGAGAGAGCGTGCGATGTTGATTTCATCAACCTTGGAAACACTTCCAACACATATCGTCACCTCACCCTTAGCTAGTTCTTCGTTTATTCCATAGCTTTTATTTCGAGTTACTAACATTTAGCAACCGAAATGGTATCCAATACCCAGGTGCTACTAAGAGTACTAGCAAGGTACACATTAATAACTCGTATATCAAATATACTTCTATCAATGTTGCCAGCCTTCTTATCTACCAAGTATCTAGGGTTGTTCCGCTTCAGCGACCGCTCACCTCATAACAGAAGCACTTAGTCTCGGGTTTGAGTTCAACTTTGGGTTGCTTCACTGGAGCAGCAACTGACTTGCTATCCATGAAGTTTCCCTCCTTGCTCTTGCCCTTCTCGAAACTAGTGGTTTGATTAACCATCAACACTTGACGTTCCTTCTTGATTTCTACCTTCGCGGTGTCAAACATCGCGAACAGCTCAGGGATCAACATTTCTTTCCCTGGCATTTTATAGTTCATCACCAAGTTCTAGTAGCTCAGTGACAGTGACTTTGAGAACTACATCAATCACTATCTTATCTAGAAGATCAACTCCCACTCGATTCAAGCGATTGTAGTACCCAGACAGTCTGAGCACATGCTCAACGATTGAGCTATTCTCTTTCATCTTACACGCAGAGAATCTTGTTGGAGATCTCATATCTCGCAACACGGGCATGAGCCTGAGATCACAATCTCAGCTCTTAGAACATCTCATATGTTCCATGACATTCAAAACATTTTGGAGCCTCAATTCTAAGTCGTAATGCATGACGCACTAAACTATCAAGTAGTCGTCGGAACGTGCCTGTCAGATGTTCACAACATCTACAGACGACGCTAGAGGGGGTGGCGCACCGAGCGGTGCATCAAGGACATAAGCCTTCCTGTGCGGCAACGAGGACAATCCTCAGATCACGGACCCAGTCCGCAATATTGCTACCATCATATTTCACCTCTATTTCTCAAGGAACATAAAATTACAAGGGAGCTATAGCATGAGCTTGTAATCTACGACATAATTTGCAAAGACACTATTGACTATGTTCATGATAATGAGTTCAATTAATCATATTACTTAAGAACTCCCACTCAAATTGACATCCCTCAGATCATCTGAGTGACACATGATCCAATATCCACCAACTCAAGTCCGATCATCACGTGAGTTGAGGTGGCTTTAATGGTGAACATCATCATGTTGATCATATCTACTATATGACTCATGTTCGACCTTTCGGTCTCTTGTGTTCCGAGGCCATGTCTGTACATGCTAGGCTCGTCAAGTTTAACCCGAGTGTTTCTGCGTGTGCAAATCTGTCTTGCACCCGTTGTATGTGAACGTAGAGTCTATCACACCCGGTCATCACGTGGTGTCTCAACACGACGAACTTTCGCAACGGTGCACACTCGGGGAGAACACAATTTATCTTGAAATTAAGTGAGGGATCACCTTATAATGCTCCCGTCATCCTAAGCAAAACAAGGTGCATAAAACGATTAATATCACATGCAAATCATAAGTGACATGATATGGCCATGAACTTGTGCTTTTGATCTCCATCTAGAAAGCACCGGCATGATCTCCATCGTCACCGGCATGACACCATGATCTCCATCATCTTGATCTCCATCAACGTGTCGCCATCGGGGTTGTCATGCCCTGCATGCTTCTACTACTATTGCTACCGTTTAGCGCTAAAGTAAAGCATTACATAGCGCTTAATGATTGACACGCAGGTCATACAATAATTAAAGACAACCCTATGGCTCCTACCGGTTGCCGTACTCATCGACATGCAAGTCGTGATAATCTATACATCACATGATCATCTCATACATCACATATATCTCATCATGTAATTGGCCATATCACATCACAACATACGCTGCAAAAACAAGTTAGACATCCTCTAATTGTTGTTGCATGTTTTACGTGGCTGCTACGGGTATCTAGCAAGAACAATTCTCACCTACGCAAAAAGCACAACGGTGATACACTAGTTGCTTTTCAACCTTCTCAAGGACCGCCTTTGTCGAATCCGATCCAACTAAAGTGAGAGAAACTGTCACCCGCAAGCCATCTAGGCAACAAGTTGCGTCGAGGGAACCGGTCTCTCGTAAGCGTACGAGTAATGTTGGTCCGGGCCGCGTCATCTCATAGTCCCGCTGAACCAAAATCCGACCAGGGGAGGAAGCAATCTAAGCATCAACGCCCACAAACCTTTTGTGTTCTACTCGAGATCTCATCGAACCATCAACCTAGCTCTGATACCACTGTTGGGGAACGTCGCATGGGAAACAAAAAAATTCCTACGCACACGCAAACCTATCCATGGTGATGAGCATCTACGAGAGGGAGAGTGGATCTACATACCCTTGTAGATCGCTAAGCGGGAAGCGTTAAGAAACGCGGTTGGTGTAGTCAAACATCTTCGCGATCCAAATCGCCGAGCGTCCCGTGATCTCATCACGATCCGTCACGTGATCCAATCACGATCCGTCCCGCGAACACATCATGATCCGTCCCGCGAACTCATCACGATCCGTCTCACGATCTTGATCATGATCTGTCCCGCGAACTCATCACGATCCATTCCGTGATCACATCACGAACCGTCTCGCGATCTCGATCACGGTCCTTCCGATCTAGCGCCGAACGGACGACACCTCCGCGTTCAGCACACGTGCAGCTTGATGACGATATCCACCATCTTGATCTAGCAAGAGGAGGTGGAGAGTAGAGAGAGTTCACCGGCAGCGTGACGGCGCTTCGGTGATGGTGGTGGAGCAATTCCGGCAGGGCTTCGCTTAAGCACTGCAGAAAACCGATCTAGAGGAGCACCGGTGAAACGGGTAGCACGTGGCCGTAAACTGTGTCCAAACAGCACCCAATCCACCAGTATATAAAGGAGGGAGAGAGAGGAGGTCTGGCGCAAGGACAAACTCCAATAGGAGTCGGTCAACCTAGAGGGGGACGAGTCCTACTCCTCCTCCACTCCTAGTAGGAGTAGGACTCTTCCTTTTTAGCCTTTTTTCCACCTTTTCCTTTAGGACTTTTGCCTCCTGCGCCATGGGCCTTGGTGTGGATGTTTTTACAGCCCACTTAGGGCTGGTTATTATTCTCCCACAGCCCATGGACCTCTTGGGGTCGAAATACCCCTCCCGGAGGTCCCCCGGTACACTACGGGCACTCCCGGTACACTACCGATGAGCCCGAAACTTTTTCGGCAACCAAACTGGGACTTCCTATATATGAATCTTTACCTCTGGACCATTCCAGAGCTCCTCGTGAAGTCCGGGGTCTCATCCGGGACTCCGAACAACCTTCGGTCACCACCATACATAACTCTACACTACCGAAACGTCACCAAACCTTAAGTGTGCAGACCCTGCGGGTTCGAGAACTATGTAGACATGACCGAGACACCTCTACGGTCAATAACCAATGGCGGGACCTGGACGTCCACATTGGTTCCTACATATTCTATGAAGATCTTTATCGGTCTAACCTCTATGTCAAGGATTCAGTTAATCCCGTATAACGTTCCCTTTGTTCTTCGGTATGTTACTTGCCCGAGATTCGATCGTCAGTATCTCCATACCTAGTTCAACCTTGTTACTGGCAAGTCTCTTTACTCGTTCCATAATACAAGATCCCGTGACTAACACTTAGCCACATTGCTTGCAAGGCTTGTTGTGATGTTGTATTACCGAGTGGGCCCTGAGATACCTCTCCGTCACACGGAGTAACAAATCCCAGTCTCGATCCATGCCAACTCAATAGACACCATCGGAGATACCTGTAGAGCACCTTTATAGTCACCCAGTTACGTTGCAACGTTTGATACACATAATGCACTCCTCCGATATCCGTGAGTTGCATGATCTCATGGTCATAGGAACATATACTTGACATGCAGAAAACAGTAGCAATAAACTGACACGATCATATGCTATGTTTGTAGTTTGGGTCTTATCCATCACATCATTCTCCTAATGATGTGATCCCATTATCAAATGACATCTCATGTCCATGGCTAGGAAACCTTAACCATCCTTTGATCAACGAGCTAGTCCATTAGAGGCATACTAGGGACATGGTTTTGTCTATGTATCCACACATGCATTTAAGTCTTCGATCAATACAATTATAGCATGGATAATAAACGATTATCATGAACAAGGAAATATGATAATAACTAATTCATTATTGCCTCTAGGGCATATTTCCAATAGACAAGGCCGCGTACTACTCCTGAATGGTATGGCAACCCTGTCTTGGAGGTCATGTTGTTGGACAACAATGAACCTACGAGCTTTGGAGGAGCAGTGTTGGGCCCGAATTCCGAGCAATGGTTAGAGGCCATGAAATCCGAGATGGGATCCATGTATGAAAACAAAGTATGGACTTTGGAAGTATTACCTCAAGGGCGAAAGGCCATTCAGAACAAATGGATCTTTAAGAAGACAGACGTGGACGGTAATGTCACCATCTATAAAGCTCGACTTGTGGCAAAGGGTTTTTCACAAGTTCAAGTAGTTGACTACGATGAGACTTTCTCACCCGTAGTGATTCTTAAGTCTGTCAGAATCATGTTGGCAATAGCTGCTTATTTCGACTATGAAATTTGGCAGATGGATGTCAAAACAGCGTTCCTCAATGGTTTCCTTGAGGAAGAGTTGTATAATATGCAACCAGAAGGTTTTGTTGATCCAGAGAATGCTGACAAAGTTTGCAAACTCCAGCAATCCATTTAAGGGCTGGTGCAAGCATCTCGGAGTTGGAATAAGCGTTTTGATGAGGTGATCAAAGCGTTTGAGTTTATACAAGTTTATGGAGAAGCTTGTATTTACAAGAAAGTGAGTGGGAGCTATATAGAGTTTCTAATATTATATGTGGATGACATATTGCTGATTGGAAACAATATAGAAATTCTGGAAAGCGTGAAGGAATATTTAAACAAGAGTTTTTCAATGAAGGACCTAGGAGAAGCTGCTTTCATATTAGGCATTAATATCTATAGAGATAGATCAAGACACTTAATAGCACTTTCACAAAGCACATACCTTGATAAAGTTTTAAAGAAGTTCAAAATGGATCGGTCCAAGAAGGGGTTCTTGCCTGTGTTACAAGGTGTGAAGTTGAGTAAGACTCAATGCCCAGTGACTGCAGAAGATAGAGAAAAGATGAGTGTCATCCTCTATGCTTCAACCATAGGCTCTATCATGTATGCAATGTTGTGCACAAGACCCAATGTCAGCCTTGCATAAGTATGGCCGGAAGGTTTCAAAGTGATCCTAGAATGGAAAACTGGGCAGCGGTGAAGAATATCCTTAAGTACTTGAAAAGGACTAAGGAAATGTTTCTTGTTTATGGAGGTGATGAAGAGCTCGTCGTAAAGGGTTACGTCGATGCAAGCTTTGACACTGATCCGGATGACTCTAAGTCACAAACCGGATACATATTTATTCTGAACGGGGGAGCGGTAAGCTGGTGCAGTTCCAAGAAAAACATGGTAGCCAATTCTACAAGCGAATCGGAGTACATCGCAGCCTCCGAGGCAGCAAAGGAAGGTGTCTAGATGAAGCAGTTCATGACAGATCTTGGAGTACTGCCCAGTGCACTGAATCCAATGGCTCTGTTCTGTGACAACACTGGTGCCATTGCTCTAGCCAAAGAACCAAGGTTTCACAAGAGGACCAGACACATAAAGCGATGCTTCGATTCCATCCGCGATTACATCGAGGAGAAGGACATAAATATTTCCAAAGTGCACACAGATCTGAATGTTGCAGATCCGTTGACTAAACCTCTTCCAAGGGCTAAGCATGATCAATACCAGAACTGCATGGGTGTTCGATTCATTACAATGTAAATCACACAGTGATGTGAACTAGATTATTGACTCTAGTGCAAGTGGGAGACTGTTGGAAATATGCCCTAGAGGCAATAAATAAAGTGTTTATTATTTTATTTCCTTGTTCATGATAATCGTTTATTATCCATGCTATAATTGTATTGATTGGAAACACATTACATGTGTGGGTAAATAGACAACACTTTGTCCCTAGTATGCCTCTAGTGAACTAGCTCATTGGTTAAAGATGGTAAAGGTTTCCTAGCCATTGACATGTGATGTCATTTGATAATGGGATAACATCATTAGGAGAATGATGTGATAGACAAAACCCAAACTACAAACGTAGCATATGATCGTGTCATTTTATTGCTACTATTTTCTGTATGTCAAGTATATGTTTCTATGACCATGAGATCATGCAACTCACGGACATCGGAAGAGTGCCTTGTGTGTATCAAACGTCACAACATAACTGGGTGACTATAAAGGTACTCTACAGGTATTTTTGAGGGTGTCTATTGGGTTGGTATGGATCAAGACTGGGTTTTGTTACTCCGTATGACAGAGAGGTATCTCAGGGCCCACTCGATAATACAACATCACAATAAGCCTTGCAAGTAATGTGACTAAGTGTTAGTCACGGGATCTTGTATTACGGAACGAGTAAAGAGACTTGCCGGTAGCGAGGTTGAACTAGGTATGGAGATACCGACGATCGAATCTCAGGCAAGTAACATACCGAAGAACAAAGGGAACATCATATGAGATAAACTGAATCCTTGACATAGAGGGTCGACCGATAAAAATCTTCATAGAATATGTAGGAACCAATGTGGGCATCCAGGTCCCGCTATTGGTTATTGACCGTAGAGGTGTCTCGGTCATGTCTAGATAGTTCTCGAACCCGCAGGGTCTGCACGCTTATGGTTTGGTGACGTTTCGGTAGTATAGAGTTATGCATGGTGGTGACCGAAGGTTGTTTGGAGTCCTGGATGAGATCCCGGATGTCACGAGGAGCTCCGGAATGGTCCGGAGGTAAATATTGATATATAGGAGGTCCTATTTTGGTCGCCGGAAAAGTTTCGGGCTCATAGGTAGTGTACCGGGAGTGCCGGTAGTGTACCGGGAGACCATCGGGAGGGGTATTTCGACCCAAGAGGCTACATGGGCTGTGGGAGGATTAATACCAGCCCTTAGTGGGCTGGTGGAAGTCCCACCCAAGTCCCATGTGGCTGGGAAGAAAAGCTCGAAAGGAAAAAGGTGGAAATGGCAAAAACGGCTAGATAAGGAAGGAGTCCTAATCCTACTAGGAGTGGAGGAGGAGGACTCCTCCCTCCTTGTTCGGCCGAAGCCTAGGGATGGCTCCTTGAGGGCCAAGCCTCCTCCTCCTCTCCTCCTATATATACTAGAGAGTTTTAGGGTTTTGGCACAAGATTTTCAGCCACGTGCTACCCGTTCCTCCAATACATAGTTTCTCCTCTAGATCGGATTTCTGCAGTGCTTAAGCAAAGTCTTGCCAGAATAGCTCCGCCACCATCGCCGGAGCGCTGTCACGCTGCCGGAGAAGTCTTCTACCTCTCCGCTCCCTCTTGCTGGATCAAGAAGGCAGAGATCGTCATGAAGTTGTACGTGTGCTGAACGCGGAGGTGACGTCCGTTCGGTACTTGATCGGGACGGATCGTGATTGGATCGCGGGACGCTCGGCGATTTGGATCGTGAATATGTTCGACTACACTCACCGCATTTCTTAACGCTTACCGCTTACCGATCTACAAGGGTATGTAGATCCACTCTCCCACTCGTAGATGCTCATCACGATGGATAGGTCTTGCGTGAAAGTAGGGAATTTTTTGTTTCCCATGCGACGTTCCCCAACAAGTTGTTCTGTACCTATACCCTAAAACCCCCTGGCTTATATAGATGCCGAGGAGGTCTAGGGTTTACACATGGTCGGTTACATGCCGAAGAGATAAACATGCCTATTTACTACATCAAACATGGAGCGCAAGCCATGCTTCTCGAAGCTTCCATCCTGGGAACTTGGCCTTCAAATCATCAAGTGTTCGGTAAGTAGCCCATATAGTCCGGCCCATAGACAACATGTCAGCTATCCGAAGACCCCCTAATCTAGGACTCCCTCGGTAACCCCCGAACTTTCCTCCAACACCAAGGGTCTTCATCTCCAATTGCTTCTCGAACAGAGTCTTCGGCTTGCGAGGTGAGTTCCTTCCCGTTGAACCATAGTTCGGCCTCCGATGATAAGTAGTTTTCTGCATAGTGGCACGTCCGAGTTCTGTGAGATAAATTAGCTTTGAAGGCCAAACGTTAGGGAAACAATAAAAGGTAATATTTCTTGACGACATCTCTGACGAAAGGTCACAACCCACCATGACCGATAGGCCAGTTACATGCACTCGATGCGTGGTTTGAGGCCGTTCCATCTACACGATCTATCAATATGTCGATCGTGTCCCGTTTTATATGGGATATATTTAATCACGCGCACGCAGCAATTCACATGTCTTGGGAAGTGGAGGGATTCACGGTGCAGCAAGGGGAGCCCGAATCAGCAGACCTCATAAAAAGGAGAAAGAAAACCCCAAAGGCCTTTCTCGCCCTCCATTCGACTTCTCTACCTCCTATTCCCTTGCGCCTCAAGAGCACAGATCTAGGTTTGTCCACCCCCGCTCCCGAGCTCAGCAATGGCAGGCTCTAATGGCCTATGGGAAGCTTCCACGGTCACCAACAAGGACATCATCGACCTCAAGAAAGCCGGTTACCTCCCCGCCGACATTCCTCACCGCATGGCGGAGGAGGGCCAAGTGATTCCCACCCCCAGGCCAGGCGAGAGGGTGGTGTTCATCCCCCATTTCATCAGGGGGTTGAGCTTCCCACTCCAACCCTTTGTGAGGGGATTAATGTTCTTCTACGGCTTTGACTTCCACGACCTCCCGTCGAATTCCATCATGCACCTCTCAGCCTTCATCCTCGTCTGCGAGGACTTCCTGCATGTCGAGCTGCACTTCAGGCTCTGGCTGTAGGTTTTCAACATCAAGACAAAGTGCGTCCGCGGCAAGCATGTTGACTATGGCGGGGCCGTCATCGGCAAACTCACCCGCGTTGGGTGGCCATCGGGCACCCTCATCGAAACCATCAAGGGGTGGAAAAAGGAGTGGTTCTATGTCATCGAACCACAAGAAGAAGGCCAGCACGCCGCCGCCACATTTAGATACGGTCCCCCGACCAGGCTGGCTTCATGGCTCGAAAAGGGCCTCGTTTGGGGATCGAGCAAGGAGGTGACCGATCAGCAGAAGCGCATCCGTTCCTTAGTCGAGGACGACACCAAACTACATGATGTGGTCCAGGTGATGCTCTGAAGACATATCCTTCCCTGCCAGCGCCGAGGCACTCCCCTGTGGGCTCGAAAACTCGAAGACGAGCCCATAGTCCGGACCCTCTTCCGCACTACACGGGAGAAGTTGTGGAAGGCGCTCTTCAAATCAATGAAGAGCTAGCCAGCTGAGGAGGAGGACAAGGGCCTGCATGCCGCCAAGGCAGATTCCGAGGTATGATACATCCTAGTTTAGTCGACCTTATTACATAGAAGATCCATAACCCTGTGTCTGATCTGTTTACGCAAAGATGGCTGAAGAAAGCCATCAACCTCAGCAGTTCGACTCCTCAGCCCGAAGACGAAAGGACCGGGATGCTAGCCCGGATGCTCGTGGAGAAGCCTTACGAGGCTCCCAAGAAGAACGAGAAGAAGAAGAAACCAGGTCAAGCTGGCCTTCGCATCAGGGACCGGCCTGATGCCACATCCGAAGACACCCCTGCCTCCTCCAATCAGGAGGAGGCCGAAGAGGAGGAAGAAGAAGAGGAGGAGGTCGAGAGCGAGGGGGAGGAATCTCCCCCCACGCCAAGAAAAGAGCGGCCTCTTCGGACGCCCCAGGACAGGTAGCTTCTCCTGCCCCGAAGAGGGCGCGGCAGATGCGGGTTGTCGGTGTCAAAACCAACGGATCTTGGGTAGGGGGTCCCGAACTGTGAGACTAGGATCGACGGTAACAGGAGACGACGGGGACACGAGTTTACTCAGGTTAGGACCCTCCAATGGAGGTAATACCCTACGTCCTGCTTGAGTGTATTGAGGGTGTACGGGAATACAAAGTTGATCTACCTCGAGATCGTATGTCTAACCCTAGATGAGTTATCTTGCCTCTATACCCTAAAACCCTTCAGTTTATATAGATGCTAACGAGGCCTAGGGTTTACACATGGTCGGTTACATGCCGAAGAGATAAACATGCCTATTTACTACATCAAATGTTGAGCACAAGCTGTGGTCCTCGAAGCTTCCCTCCTGGCAACTGGGCCTTCAAACCATCCAGTGTTTAGAAAACATCCCATATTGTCCGGCCCATAAACAACAGGTCGGATATCCGAGGACCCCATAATCTAGGACTCCCTCAGTAGCCCCCGAACTTGCCTCCAACGCTAAGGGTCTTCAGCTCCAATTGCTTCACAAACAGAGTCTTCGGCTTGCGAGGTGAGTTCCTTTCTACCGAACCATAGTTCGGCTTCCGATGATAAGTAGTTTTCCGCATAGTGGCACGTCTGAATCCTATGAGATAAGTTGGCTTTGGAGTCCAAGCGTTAGGGGGGGAAATGGTAATGTTTCCTGATGACCTCTCTGATGAAAGGTCACGGCCTCCCACGACAGATAGGCCAGTTACAAGCACTCGATGCGCGGTTCCAGGACGTTCCATCCCCACGATCGATCAACATGCTAATTGTGTCCCGTTTAATACGGGATATACTTAATCACGCGCCCGCAATGGCTCGCGTGCCTTAGGAAGTGGAGGGATTCACGGTGCGGCAAGAGGAGCCCAAATCGACATACCTCACAAAAGGGGAAAGAAAACCCAAAAGTCCCTTCACGTTCTCCATTCGACTTCTCCGCCTCCTATTCACCTGCGCCCCCAGAGCACAGATCTAGGTTTCTCCACCCCCGCTTCCGAGCTCAACAATATCGGGTTCCAATGGCCAGTGGGAAGTTTCCACGGTGAACAACCAAGACATAATCGACCTCAAGAAGGCCGGTTATCTTCCCATCGACATCCCTCATCGCGCAGTGGAGAAGGGACAAGTAATCCCCACCCCCAAGCCAGGCGAGTGGGTGGTGTTCATCCCCCACTTCATCAGGGGGTTGAGATTTCTGCTCCACCTCTTCTTCAGGGGTTTAATGTTCTTCTATGGTCTCGACTTCCACGACCTCCTGCCGAACTCCATCATGCACCTCTCCGCCTTTATCCTCCTTTGCGAGGCATTCCTGCACATCGAGCCGCACTTCGGGCTCTGGCTGCAGATCTTCAATATCAAACCAAAGTGTGTCGGCGGCAAGCACGCCGATTGCGATGGTGCCATCATCGGTAAACTCACGCGCATCGAGTGGCCGGCGGGCGGCCGCATCGAAACCATCAAGGGGTCGCAAAAAGAGTGGTTCTACATCACCAAACAACAAGAACAAGGTCAGCATCCTGCCGCCGCATTCAGATCCAGTCCTCCGACTAGACTAGCTTCATGGCTCGAAAAGGGCCTTGCCCGGGAGTCGAGCAAGGAGGTTCCGGATCTACAAAAGCGGACACTTTGCCTTCGGATCTGAGATAGAAGGTATACCCGACTGTCTCTTTCGGGTATCCTATGAAGACGCATTTCTCCGCTTTGGGTTCCAGCTTTTCAGGCTGAAGCTTTTTGACATAAGCATCACATCCCCAAACTTTAAGAAATGACAACTTTGGCCTCTTGCCAAACCATAGTTCATATGGCGCCGTCTCAACAGATTTCGATGGTGCCCTATTTAAAGTGAATGCAACTGTCTCTAGTGCATAACCCCAAAACGATAGTGGCAAATCAGCAAGAGACATCATAGAACTCACCATATCTAATAAGGTTTGATTATGACGTTCGGACACACCATTACGCTGTGGTGTTTCACGCGGGGTCAACTGTGAAACAAGTCCACACTGTCTTAAGTGACTGCCAAACTCATAACTCAGATATTCACCTCCTCGATTAGATCGCAGGAATTTAATCTTCTTGTTACGATGATTCTCAACTTCACTCTGAAATTGCTTGAACTTTTCAAACATTTCAGACTTGTGTTTCATTAAGTAAATATACCCATATCTACTTAAGTCATCAGTGAAGGTGAGAAAATAACGATATCCACCACGCGCTGTAACATTCATTGGACCGCACACATCAATATGTATGATTTCTAATAAGTCACTTGCCCGTTCCATTGTTCTAGAGAACGGCGTTTTAGTCATCTTGCCCATGAGGCATGGTTCACATGTGTCAAGTGATTCAAAATCAAGTGACTCCAAAAGTCCATCAGCATGGAGCTTCCTCATGCGTTTTACACCAATATGACCTAAACGGCAGTGCCACAAGAAAGTGGTACTATCATTATCAACTCAACATCTTTTGGCATCATTGTTATGAACATGTGTATCATCACTATCAAGATTCAATATGAATAAACCCCTCACATTGGGTGCATGACCATAAAAGATATTACTCATATAAATAGAACAACCTTTATTCTCTGATTTAAATGAGTAACCGTCTCGCAATAAACAAGATCCAGATATAATGTTCATGCTTAATGCAGGCACTAAATAACAATTATTCAGGTTCATCACTAATCCCGATGGTAATCGAAGAGAGAGCATGCCGATGGCGATCACATCAACCTTGGAACCATTTCCCACGCGCATTGTCACTTCATCCTTTGCCATCCTTCGTCTATTCCGTAGTTCCTAGTTTGAGTTGCAAATGTGAGCAACCGAACCGGTATCAAATACGCAGGCACTACAAAGAGAGCTAGTAAGGTACACATCAATAACATGTAGATCATATATACCTTTTTTGCCGTTGGCCGCCTTCTTGTCAACCAGGTACTTGGGGCAGTTTCGCTTCCAGTGACCAGTTTCCTTGCAATGAAAGCACTCAGTTTCTGACATGGGTCCATGCTTGGGCTTCTTTACAGGAGTAGCAATTGCTTTGCCATCCTTCTTGGTTTCACCCTTCTTGCCCTTGCCCTTGCCATTCTTCTTGAAACTAGTGGTTTTATTGACCATCAACACTTGATATTCTTTCTGGATTTTAGACTCAGCGACTTTTAGCATCGCAAATAGCTCGGCAACTAACTTGCTCATCCTGTAAATGTTATAGTTCATCACAAAGCTCTTGTAACAAGGTGGCAGTGATTGAAGAACTCTGTCAATGATCGCCTCTGGCGGAAGGGCAATTCGCAACTCCGCTAAACGAGTCGAATACCCAGACATTCTGAGTATATGTTCACTGATAGACCCGTCCTCCTCCATCTTGCAAGCATAGAACTTATTGAATGTCTCATACCTCTCGATTTGGGCATTCTTCTGAAAGATAAACTTCAACTCCTGGAACATCTCATATGCTGCATGACGTTCAAAACGTCTTTGAAGTCCTGGTTCTAAGCATACAATATTGCACACCGAACTATTGAGTAATCTCCAAAACGTGCCTCCCAAGCGTTCTTAACGTCTTTGGATGACATGTCTTCTGGTTGGTCACCAAGCGGTGCATCAAGGACATATGATTTCTGGGAAGCCGTGAGGATAATCCTCAGATTACGGGCCCAGTCAACAAAGTTACTTCCATCATCTTTCAACTTAGCTTTCTCTAGGAACGCATTAAAATTCAGGGGTGTTACTGTGCAAGCCATTGATCTACAACGTAAATATGCAAAGTTTACTTAGACTATTGTTCAAGATAATGAGTTTAGTTAATCAAATTACTAAAACTCCTACTCAAATTTTCATCCCTCAGGTCATCTGAGCACATGATCCAAATTCACCAACTCAAGTCCAATCATCATGTGAGTTGAGGTGGTTTCAATGGTGAACATCATCATGTTGATCATATCTAGTATATGATTCATGTTCGACCTTCTGGTCTCTTGTGTTCCGAGGTCATGTTTGTACATGCTAGGCTCGTCAAGTTTAACCCGAGTGTTTTACATGTGCAACACTGGCTTGCACCCGTTGTATGTGAACGTAGAGTCTATCACACCCGATCATCACGTGGTGTCTCGACACGACGAACTTTCGCAACGGTGCACACTCGGGGAGAACAAAATTCATCTTGAAATTTAAGTGAGGGATCACCTTATAATGCTACCGTCGTCCTAAGCAAAACAAGGTGCATAAACTTGATATGGCCATGAACTTGTGCTTTTGATCTCCATCTTGAAAGCACCGGCATGATCTCCATCGTCACCGGCACGACACCATGATCTCCATCAACGTGTCGCCATCGGGGTTGTCGCGCTCATCATGCTTGTACTACCATTGCTACCGTTTAGCGATAAAGCATTACATAGCGCTTAATGATTGACACACAGGTCATATAATAATTAAAGTCAACCCGATGGCTCCTGCCGGTTGCCGTACTCATCGACATGCAAGTCACAATAGTCTATACAACACATGATCATCTCATACATCACATATATCACATCATGTAATTGGCCATATCTCATCACAACATACTATGCAAAAACAAGTTAGACGTCCTCTAATTGTTGTTGCATGTTTTACATGGCTGCTACAGGTATCTAGCAAGAACAATTTAGACGTCCTCTAATTGTTGTTGCATTGCCCGGTCTAGGTGGACCGATACCTGACCAATCCATGATAAGGCACAGTCACCGGTGGCTGGATTCGACAATTTCGGCCGGCAGGATGCGCTAGAATCCGTCGCCGTCGCCGCAGATCTACCGCTTGGCCTCCCGTTCCGGGCCAAGGGAGTCACCAAGCTGGTGGCCGTGCTGCTGAGAGGAGGAGGTGAGGAGGCTGGAGAGCAAGGTGGCCGAGGAAATGGACGGCGGTCTAAGATTTGTGCACAGGCGAGCGACGGGTGGGGGAAGGAGATAGAAAAAGAAGAGTATGTGTCCTCGACTGGCGGGACAGGGGTAAGGAATAGACGGACGAGACACATTTCCGCTATGCGTCCACGCCGACGCAAGTGACGTCTAAATTTAGTCTTCAAATAAATCGCACGTCGAATTAAGAGAACTGACATATACTGACGAAATGGATCAACCGGTTAGAGTTGCTTTTGGTTCAGTAGCAGTTGTTGCTCCTCTTTTTTTTGTGAGGGTTATTGTTGCTCCTCTTTTAATCGTACCACCACGGAGTTCTCGGTCCGACGAGGACGCAACCACTTCACTCCCATCCACAGGGACACGAGAAAAACAGAGAAAGGAGAAAGAAACAGAGTACTGGACCGAAGTCCCTGCTACTCGCCCAGCCGGGGTGCGTGCAAAGCTCAGTGAAACCAGCGGATCCGCACACGGTTTTGGGAGTGCCCGCGCCCCGTAAACGAGGGCGCTACGGCCACTCGCCCAGTCAGGTGAGGCACGCGGCGACGGTACGACGCGAGCGCGCGGCCAACCGTGATCTCGTCTGCTGTCCGAGCGCGCGCGCGCGCCCATCTCATGTGCAGCGCCCTCGCGCTCAGGCTACCCCAGCCGCCATCGCACAGGCACGGCGCGCGTGGCCGTCACGCACACACACCGGCAAAGATCTCGTCGCCGTCGCCCCCTCGCTCGCGCGCACGCCGATCTCATTCGAAGGCGATCGATCACGAGCCCGGGCACTGGGCAGCAGTACGCCCCCATGCCCCGCGGTGCCGTGCCATCCATGGCGTCGGCCATGCACGCACGTACCGCGCGTCTCTGTGTGCGCGCGCCGAAACCGGGGCCAAGACTTTCCGGGCTCCTGACAAGACAGACCAAGCTGGAGTTCCCGCCGATCAGTGCTCAATCATGCGCATCACCATGCCACTCGTGCAGATGATAGTATCGCAAACATATCCCTTTCATCCCATAATCACGCTCGGCAGACTAAAATATACAGCACATGTTCTGTAGCGATGCAGCAGCCATACGTGGCTAGCATGACAAAACTGAAGAACATGGCAGTGACGTGCCGCTTGCGAGGGTGTGCCAATGATATCATCGTTTTCAGGTCTCGGCTCTCGGGAAGAACGGGAGGCCATGCCTGAAGACCGTGACCGGAGTGTAGGGTAGTCTCACGGAGCAGATCGATAGACCGACCGGCCGGCTGGTATTAGCTAATCCGTTGGCTGCGCGCTTGATGCTGACGGGGGACGGCGGAATCGGATAGCGGTAACGGTGTAGCTCGTGTTCCTAGCCGGTCATGTGCTGTCGATGGCGAGGGCTCAACTGTATGAGACGTCGAACGAACCCCTTTTGGGCTTTTGGGTATCACGTACAGGCGGATCTTTCTATCCTATCTTCCCAGCTCAAGCATGTACGTCCTACTACATTTCGCATGATGTGTTTGAAAGTTTTTTTTTACGTTTTCAAAATGATCCAAATATATTATCAAAGCTCACCAGAAGTATAAAACACCTTATATATAATAAAAATTACTTTGAAATTTTGAGAGCACCGAACAACTACCACCGCCGCCAGAATGAACGAGCCTTTGACATGCCGTTGTCGGCGCTTCCCTATCAGAACCAGCTTGACCTTATTAATAATAACCAATAAAAGCATCTACAGCCGAACTGAGCAAATCCGGTACTTTATACGTCCGCGAACGTGCCTGGACGCACTCGCGGACGCATCCGTACGGCTTCTTATATTTCGCTCCGTGTATTCACATACCTCATATCCGGACTCTCATATTCATACAAAGCCATGCACGTTGATCATCCGATACAAATTGTTCGAATTCAACAATTTTAAACAAAAGCAAATGATATCATAGTTCAACTAACCGGACATGCCAAAATGAAATAAATGCCTGGCCGACAAATGCTGCTTGTCGGATCACTGGCCGGACAAGTTCGTCCATGTGTCCTGCTCCGCATGGGCATCCATCTCCGTCTGCATCAGGGCAGCGATCGCTGCCTGCATCCGAGCTTCCTCCTCCGCCTGCACGCTGGCCGCCTGCTCCGTTGTCGCGGCCGTAGCTGCCCTCGCCGCCTCCAGCACTCTACGGTCGTTGATCTCCTTCTTCTTCTCCACAAGCCATTTCTTAGCATGTTCATCCAAGGTAGATTCATTCGTCAACATGATCTTTGCCTTTTTCGTGTCGCGTGAGAGTTGCAACCTCACCTACACGATCATGGTTTGCAAGCAACCATCATATGTGAACTAGTGATCCATACAAAACATTGAACAATTGATCGGGCAGAAACAAACATATCGGGTCTTGTCCGAGCATTCCATCAAACATGTCGAGTGCAGACCGGGCGATGGGGGTGTCCGTGCTCACTCGCCCCCGAACTAGCTACGGCTACTCACACTCGTCGATCGACGGCTTCTGCGTCATCGGAAACTGGCCGGAAGGCTCCATCCGGCCGTCGCATCCTCCTCGGCCCCAATGGTGTCGGACGACACAATCCGCATCGGCGCTTGGATGGATGGGGTGCGGGGAGCCCGGCATTCCGGGGAGACATCTCATCGACGATGGTCGGACCTACCTACGCCATAAATTTCGCCTTCCTCTCTCTCTATCGGCGACAACACATCTTAAGGGCGACGTTCTCGGGCTTGCAAGACAAAACAGACGAAGGGACGCCGATGTATGAGGCGGACTGCGTCTCCGTCACGATGGTCGGGGTAGGGCTGGAAGACATCACGGCGCGGATTGGGACAGGTGGTGAGGTGGAGAGCAAGGGTGTTAGGCGGCAAGGGGTCGGACGCAGGAAATGTTGGAGGTAGACGGGAGAAGGAGGATGTTGGAAATATGCCCTAGAGGCAATAATAAATTGGTTATTATTATATTTCCTTGTTTGCGAGAATCGTTTAATATCCATGCTATAATTGTATTGATTGGAAACTCAAATACATGTGTGGGTACATAGACAACACTGTGTCCCTAGTATGCCTCTAGTTAACTAGTTCGTTGATCAAAGATGTTTAAGGTTTCCTAGCCATGAACATAAGATGTCATTTGATAACGGGATTACATCATTAAGAGAATGATGTGATGGACAAGACCCAAACTATAAACGTAGCATATGACCGTGTCAGTTTATTGCTACATTTTTCTGCAGGTCAGGTATCTGTTCCAATGACCATGAGATCATGCAACTCACTGACACCGGAGAATTACCTTGTGTGCATCAAACGTCGCAACGTAACTGGTTGACTATAAAGGTGCTCTACAGGTATCTCTAAGGGTGTATGTTGTGTTGGCATGGATCAAGACTGGGATTTGTTACTCCGTGTGACGCTGAGGTATCTCAGGGTCCACTCGGTAATACAACATCACAACAAGCCTTGCAAGCAAAGTGACTAATGTGTTAGCCAAAGGATCTTGTATTACCGAACGAGTAAAGAGACTTGCCGGTAACGAGATTGAACTAGGTATAGAGATATCGACAATCAAATCTCGGGCAAGTAACATACCGAAGAACAAAGGGAACAACATACGGGATTAACTGAATCCTTGACATAGAGGTGCAACCGATAAAGATCTTCATAGAATATGTAGGAATCAATATGGGCATCCAGGTCCCGCTATTGGTTATTGACCGTAGAGGTGTCTCGATCATGTCTGCATAGTTCTTGAACCCGCAGGGTCTACACACTTAACATTTGGTGACGATATAATTATAGTTGAGTTGTTATGTTGGTGACTGAAAGTTGTTCGGAGTCCCGGATGTGATCCCAAACATGTCGAGGAGCTCTGGAATAGTCCGGAGGTAAAGACTCATATATGGGATAATAGTGTTTGGTCTCCGGAAGGGTTCCGCAATTCACGGGAAAGAGTTTCGGATGTTTCTCGAAATGTTCGGGGTACAAGAACACTTTATTTGGGACAAGGGGTAAAGCCCACGAGGCTTTAGGAAGGTGCAAAAGGAGTTTTACGGAGGCCAGGGGCCAGACGCCAGGGACCTTGGCGTCTGGGGCCAGATGCTGAGGACCTTGGCATCTGCTCCTGGAGTCCGAGAAGGACTCTTGCCTGCGTGCCAAACCGACCTTGAGGAGGATTTTTCTTCAAGTTTCGCCCGAGGGTTCAACATATAAATAAAGGGGCGGGGCTAGCACCCGGAACACATCAAGTTTTTCCAAGCCATGTGCCGGCAACCCTGTCCCTCTAGTTTATCTTTCGTCATAGTTTCTGTTGTGCTTGGCAAAGCCCTGCGGAGATTGTTCTTCACCACCACCATCACCATGGTGTTGTGCTGCCGGAACTCATCTACTACTTCACCATCGCTCGCTAGATCGAAGAGGTGAAGGCGTCATCAAGCTACACGTGTGTTGAACGCGGAGGTGTCGTCCGTTTGGCACTAGATCGGAAGGAACATGATGGGATCGCGAGACGGATCATGATGAGATCGTGGGACGGCTCGTGATTTGATTGCTAAGATGTTCGACTACGTCAACTTGGTTTCTTAACGCTCCCGCTTAACGATATACAAGGGTATGTAGATCCACTCTCCCTCTCGTAGATGCTCATCACCATGGATAGATCTTGCGTGTGAGTAGGAAATTTTTTGTTTCCCATGCAATGTTCCCCAACAGAGGAAGGGTTTGGAGAATTTTGAGGCAATTTGAGATGGGGTTGGGTTGTCGGGTCTGACGTGGCGGGCGCGCCCGGGCCCATTTGCGATGTCCATCTGGGTTGCGTTTTCGTGACCGGTCCGTGCCCGTCTGGCTTGCCTGAGCGTTTGAGATGGGTTTGAGGGTCCGGTTGTAGATGCTCTAAGTCTACCCAGGCAGAT
Source organism: Hordeum marinum (assembly GCA_022496015.1). Taxonomy (NCBI): domain Eukaryota; kingdom Viridiplantae; phylum Streptophyta; class Magnoliopsida; order Poales; family Poaceae; genus Hordeum; species Hordeum marinum. The sequence goes on from CM039673.1 coordinate 518,454,286, forward strand.
CACATACATGAAGATCTTTCTATCATATGTACCCAGCCAAAGTATGCATGTGGAACTACGTTTCGCATGATCCATGTGAAGGCTCTTAGGATTAGGATTGTGGATTTTGCTGTGACGACACTAAACAATTAGCCGTCGTGGAAAGAAAAGTGTCCTAATAGTTGGCATTTTTTGTGGAAGAGAAAACATCCGAGCCATTTCAGATATTAAAATTCCACACTACAAGAAATATGTCAACTTGTGACCTTCTGCGAGTGACTCTGAAAGAAATGGTCATAAATCTACGACCATTTGAGACCAATTAGTCGTAAGCTGTTCGGGGGGGGAGGGGGCTTCAAACTCTAAACCATAACGACCATTTTGTTCAAAAAGGTCGTAATTTCCATACACAGTAAAATAGACAACACTGGTCTGCTCCCTTATTTCTAGCTGGTCACAACCAATATAGATGGTCATAGCCTTGTAAATTGTGGTGCATTGCTATGAGCAGGCACCACGTAATCAGTTTTGCCTATGTGCCATGTCCATGTGTCAATTTTTGTCCTAGGTTTTGAAGGAGCCTACATTTGTGTCATTCCCAAATTCCCAAAAAATTCTAATAAATTTGTTGGAACATATATTCCTCAAATATGTCAAAATCCTTCCTTGCCTAGTAAAAAATAACTCAGGAATATTCATTTTCCTATTCTGTCCAAAACAACACTCTTTACTATTCAGAAGTGCTATTTACAAATTTTGGATTGCCCTCGAAAATTTTGTTCACTCTTTACTATCCAAATAATTGTCTAATCACAAAATTCATCTCCATTTTCCTTTAAAATCTTCCTGAGCAAATTTCCAAAGTTTCTGTTCAGCTAGAAGTTTTGTGAAGCAAGTACTAGCTAAGCATCTCCTAATGACCTGAATTTTTTCCATATATTATGTATGCCCAAATCATAACTCTCCACAAAATTTGATCCCCATATGTTCATGTAATCTCAACATGCAATCTTTGTTTCTAGTAATATGTTCAGTTTGTGAAGCAACTATATTTTCTATTGCTTTATAATTGGTGAAAAATTACCAGGACATGACACTGCCCATAGAAGCTACCTACATCAAATTTTATCTCATTTTAATTCATCGAATTGTCATCAATATTTTTCCCAATTTTTTCCAGTGGAGAGCATTGTGAAGGAAGTACCATTTTTATTTATCCAAATCGTATGAAACTTTTAAAGTACCTTCATATGCCCAAGTTGTCATACTCCACCAAATTACAGCTCAATCCAATAAACTATGCAAGCCTAGGTTCAATTTCTATTTTCTGGCCAGATTGGCACATTGCAAAGGAAGTGCTATATATACCCGTCGTATTGTCCTCTTAACTTTTTGGGCACTCTTACATACTCAAATCATTCCCACATGACCATATTCAGCTCCATTTGCATTGTAAATCTTCCTAAAAAAATCCAAAGTTTCTATCCAAAGAGAACCTTTGTGAAGGAAGTACTATCTAGCATTGTGAAAATTATCTGATATTTTATCAAATCGTCCATATGCTCAAATCTTCACTCTCCACAAAATTTGAACTCATTTTATTCAGCCAATTTCTCTCAATAATTTTCCCAAGTTTCTATCCAGAGAAGAGCATTGTGAAGCAAGTATCACTTTGGCATGTCCAACTGTTATAAAAAATTACTGTGCTTTTATATGGCGAAATGACCATCCTTCACCAAATTTCAGCTCAATCCATACATTCATTTGAGCCCAACTTCAACATCCATATTTCTGTCCAATGTGGTACTTTGCAAAGCAAGTGCCACCTAGGATCCTCTATTTGAGCTGGAAATTCGCCAAGACAAACTCCTTAGTAGATGATCAACAACATCCAAAACTCAGGCCCATTGGCCATGTGCATTCCCCCTATTAATCAAACACTTGGTTGCTAATTCATGTTTGAGCTTAATTCAGTCTTCTTGTGAAATTCTTCTATTGTGTTGTTATTCCTAACACCTAGCGGGGGAGTTACCAACCCACAAGATATGACTACCCCGCCCAAAACGCGTGGCAACACCACGGTCACGCGGTGACCTCGCAAGTGGCATCCCTGTTTACGCACTCTGGGGTTGGGGCCCTCGGGCACCGTCCAAACCTTGACATATCTCCACCACACCATGTATCTCTGATAAAATAGATACTTATGTACCTAAAATGATTTTTGCAAAAAATCATGAGCAAACTATAAGGCAACTGTAGTCCAAATTTGACCTGCTTCCAACTGAATCGACGAAAATTTGTCTTTTTCACGAGAGGTGGATCAAATATTTTGATACCCAAACATTTGGTAAATTATACATTACATATGACCTAATATTTTAGAAAATTCGTTTGGTCCAATTTTGCCACAAATATATGGCAGGTCCTTCACAAAAAACTCATTTTGGGCACTCAAAAAATGGAAAAAGATTTTTTCGTCCAAAGAAAATGAAACTTTTCTTAGGCAACATTGTTTTCCATTCCAATATGTACCCGTATGCACAATATTAGATCATTTGATCACAGTATGCCATGAATGTGGTCATAAGATTGATTATTTGGCTGGAAAACCACGAATCTTCATACATGATAACTCATTTCTAGGAACACTTTTTAAAAATAATTTTTTTATTAAAAGTTTGTTATTTTTAATGGTAACTAGGTCGCATATAATGACACAATGCGGACGTTTTCTTTTTTTCTTAAATTTCTTATGCCCATTTCGAAATGCGGTCAAAACGACGGGCGTGATCGTTCGTACCTTGGGGTTGAATCTTGCAAAACTTACGGAGTATATCAGATTAAATAGATACTTATGTAGCTAGAAATTATTTTTGGAAAAAATGAATAGCAACCTATGAGGCAGCTGGAGTTCAAATTTGACCCGCTTCCAACTCGATCGACATAAATTTTTCTTTTTCATGAGAGGTGGATCAAATGTTTTCACAAACAACCATTTGCTCAATTGTATATTAAATATGGACTGGTATTTTAATAAATTGGGTTGGTCCAAATTTGCAACAAATATATGGTAGGTCCTTCACAAAAAAACTCATTTTGGGCACTCAAAAATGGAAAATGGAATTTTTTGTGCAAAAAAAATTAAAAATTCCTTAGGAAACATTGTTTTCTATTCCAAGATGCACTTTGCGCACAATATGAAATCATTTGAACAAATTATAACATGAATGTTGCCATAAGATTGATCATTTGGCTTGAAAGCCATGAATCTTCACACATTATAGCTCATTTATGAGAAAAAAATTGTAAAATAATTGTCGTATTACAAGTTTTTTATTTTTCCTGGTAACCTGGTCATATATAATGACACCATGCAAAACTTTTCCAATTTTTTGTTTTTTATTTCTTATGCCAGTTTCAAAATGCGGTTAAAACGACGGGCATGACCGTTCCTAGCTAGTGGTTGAATGTTGAAAAACATTTGATGTTTATCTGATTAAATAGATACTTTATTTCCTAAAAATGTTTGTTTGGAAAAAATCATTAGCAAACTATGATGCAGCTGTAGTTCAAACTTGACTCACTTCCACCTGAATCGGTGAAAATTTGTCTTTTTCACGAGAGGTGGCTCAAATCTTTTCACACCCAATAATTTGGTCAATTTTACATTAAATATGGCCCACTATTTTATAAAATTTATTTAGTCCAAATTGGCAATAAATATATGGTAGGTACTTCACAAAAAAATTCATTTTGGGCACTCGAAAAATAGAAAATGAAATTTGCGTCAAAAGAAAATGAAAACTTCCTTAGGAAACATTGTTTGTTATTCCAAGATTCAAACTTGTGCAAAATATTATATCATTTGAACAAACTATAGCATGAATGTTGTCATAACATTTGGCCATTCGCCTTGAAAGCCATGGATCTTCATACATGATAGCTAGTTTTTGTGAACACTTTTTTAGGACATTTGGCATAGTCCAAATTTGTTATTTTCCTGTAAATAGGCCACATATAACGACACAATGCGAAGGTTTTCATTTTTTTTTCATTTTTTCATTTTCTTAATTTCTTATGCCCGTTTCAAAATGAGGTCAAAACGGCGGGCATGACCATTCGTAGCTAAGGATCAAATCTTGCCAAACTTTTGGAGTATGTCTTATTAAATAAATACTTATGTACCTAGAAATTATTTTTGGAGAAATAGAGAGCAAACTATGAGGCACGAGTAGTTCAAATTTAACCCGCTTCGTGTAGAATCGATGTAAATTTGTTTAAATGACCCAAATAGCTAGGAGTATCGGAAATGCTTACAAATTGGCTATCATCATAAAATGTTGTCTAAATTAAGTGAAACATTTATTGATGCCATTTTGCAAAATAGTTTTGGTAGCTGCTTCACAAACCCCCTGTTTTTAGCACTTAGAAATAATTTTAAATACCTCATGTTTCGAACCAATCAGGAGGCAGCCCCCGGATCACCCCACCATAGTCGATCTAAGCCGTCCAAACCCTCCTGCGGTGCCTTGACCTAGCGTCTCTAGCTCACCCTCCTCCCTCAGTTCCTTGCTAAGAAATCACGGGCCAGATCTACCCCCTCTCCCCGATCCACATCCGCCCCCTTCTCAGCCTCCCTCTCCTAGATCTAGATCCGCCTCCCTCTCCTCGATCTGCCATCGGGAGGTCCCTACGCTGCCGCCCTCCCCTCATCCAATCCCCCACGGAATCCCAAACCTAACAGCTAGGTCTGGCTTTGCTCTTCCTCTCCCCTCACTCCACCGACAGTCGTCGCACCCTTCTCCACAACCGCCGCACCCACCGGCGACCCCTCCTCCACACACGCACCGTTGGTCTTCGGCCTCTTCGCCATCCCAACATATGCCCTCCTCCCCATCATCGGCATTCCCATCCTCTCCCTTTCCCATCAGCTCGTCTCCCTTGGCCCAGAACGAGCACACAGGCGGCATCATCTGGATCCGTGATGGTCAGTGTAGGATCGAGAGAGGCGTGTCTTGAGGGGGGGTGAATAGACTACGAGCAGAAATTTAAACCCTAAACTTCTCCAAGTTAATTGGTTGGCAGATTTTAATAGTTTTTAACAAGTCTAGATAGTGAAACAGCCCAACACATGCACGCTTACAAGTATGGCAGCAAAAAATAAAGACATTGCACATGTAAGCAAGAGATAGGGTAGGAAGATCAAACACAATAGGACACGCAAGGATTCTTTCCCATGGTTCCAATAGGTGGTGCTATCATACGTCCACGTTCATGGAGTCTTTAACCCATGGAGGGTAACGATCGCGAGAGTCCATGGAGGGTTCCACGGACAAGCAACCTTGACTATTCCATGCGGCTTCCGTCCACGAAGGACTAGCCTCACTATGGGTAGATCTTCACGAAGTAGGCGATCTCCTAGCCCTTACAAACTTCTTGGTTCACTCCACAACATTAAGTAGGTGGCTCCCAAGCGACACCTAACCAATCTAGGAGGCACCACCCTCCAAAAGGTAATAGGCTCGGAATGATGATGAACTCCTTGCTCTTGTGCTTCAAGATGACAAACTCATCAACACACAATCTCTCTCTCTCACTGATTTGGCTTGGTAGAAGAGATGGGATTGGTGGAAAGCAACTTGGTGAGGCTATAAATCAAGATCCATATGGTTGGAGTGGAAGATCTTGACCTCAACACAAGGGTAGGTGGTTCTCTCTCAAAAACTGGGTAGGATAGGTATGGAATAGTTCTGAGTGTTTCTCTTTCGAGTGGGTGGTGGTGAAGGGGTATATATAGGCATCCCCAAAAATCCAACCGTTACACACAATAAGTCAGACTCGGTGACACCGATGTGTAAATCTCGGTGGTACCGAAGTGACAAAAAGTGGCAACTTTTGAATCTCGGATGGACCGATATACAATTCTCGATTGCATCGACAAGGTGACCAACGGTTAGATTTACCAGTCTCGGTGACGCCAATTCACCATTGTTGGTTGGACCGAAAATGAGAACTTGCATAATAGAAAGTTGGCAACCCAACTCGATGGCACCGAGTGCAGTGTCGGCTGCATCGAAATGTTAGGGTTTGGCTGAGTCTGTCTAGGGTTTGGAATCGGTGGCACCGGGATAGGAATGTTGGTTGCACCGATTTTGCACCTTTGTCTTAGGATAAACTTTGGTGGGAGAGTTTGTGGATGTTTTTGGTGACTGTCACTTGTGCACGTTTGAGCATATTGTTCACCATCAAAACTTTACCCCCCTTTTAATAGTATTGTCTTTCTTATAGACTCAAAGTGATTTCTCACAAATGTAAAATGTAGATTACTCTTGCTTGAAGCTTGGCCAACCTATTTCCTTGCATCTTGGGGTAATTCCACGATCTCCTCAACCCTTTTTGCCAACTCAATTCTTCATGGACTAATATCTGAAATATACTAGATAGAGGTGTTAGTCCAAGAGACAATGTATGTTGTCATGAATTATCAAAACCACCAAGGGAGCATGTTGTGCGTTCAATCTCTCCCTTTTTGTTAATTGATGACAACATACAATCAAAGCTTCAATTAAAGATCTGCATGAATGCAATGAATACTTTGAGAAACACATGACTAAGATTTGAATGTGTGCAGTCTTTTAAAGGATAGTTGCTTTGGAATGCATGGACACACATATGAATGAAAGGGATATAGGAGTCATGTGTATCTTGGCTATATGCATAAATATATGTGAATGAAATGTATATCCTTGATCAAGACTTCACTCTTGCAAACAATATGTGCAAGAAGCAAGAGATCATGTTGATCAAAGATATGATGCATATACTTACCTTGAGTTCTTGAGCATTCTAGTAGTAGAGACACACTTGATAAAACAATGTGAGGAAACACAAGAGTATTCTACTAGACAAAAGCAATAGAACTCAAAGAGTACGCTCCACATCTTGGTAATACATCCTCTCCCCCTGAATCTCAGCATGTAGATATTGGGATTGGATAGGGTGAGAAAAGTAATCCTTTGTTCACTTGAGACTTTTCTCCAAAAGTGGTTTTGTCCCCCTACATTGTTGTTCTTCTCCTTGATCATATAAGTGTGAACTTTTGAAGTTTTCTTCTCCCCCTAAATCATATCTCCCCCTTTGCATAAGCATGTGACTTTCCCTTTAGCATGAAGCTTTGATATTCTCCCCCTTTGGCATAAAATACCAAAAAGGTTAATCTCTTGGGAGTAGTGACAGGGATCATTGACAAGGAAGGGATCATGGAGATCAAGGGTCATTGAAAGTAGGGTTCAATGAAAGACTGAGGGAATCTTGAATGTAAGTTCTCTTCCTTTGGCAAATTTGAGGTTTCTTCTCCTTGGAGCTAGGGATCCTTGAATAAAGAATTTCTCCCCCTAAGAGTTGTTTGTTCTTCTCCCCCTAAAGAGATTTTTTTAGATAAGGGATTATGGAGAGAACAAGATTATCATAAGAACTGAAAACAACTAAACTATATCAATAATACATAAAATTTGAACACAAAGAAAATCGATGACTCCAAGATGGATAAATGAGTGATACCGAGATTGTGTAGTTCATCTTATCTGCAAGTTTGATAGAGCCAAGTTATCTAGATCGGTGACTCCGAAAGGTAAACCAAGTTTCTGTTTTCAGAGAGACAAACGAAATTGTTTCAAAAGGAAAGTGCGAAAAATTTACAGAGGCCATCAAATAGATAAGATTTGAGTGGTTACGAGAGATCATACAATTAAGAGAGCAAACCACACGAGATTCTTAACTAAATGATGGGCGGTGACTAGGTCACCTATATTGGAGTATATTGACTTAGGAGCCAAGCAGGAATAGTTGATCATAGGTCATACTCATCATTTAAGCTCAAAATGGGGTTACCATTTTTCGATTAAGCATTTTGATGTCTTCATATCACTTGAGTTACTTTAGCCCATGGGTTAGAGTAAAGCCTTTTCAAGGATATGAGTACATACCTTTGAATGTTGTTGATGACGCTATTCATAGGTGAACTTGTTGAGGATGCTCGAGGTTGATGAAGATCATCTTGAGTTTGGAGCAATCCTTGTTGTTCTAGTACTCTCATGACCTACAAAGGTTAGTCATACAAGGAATAATAGTGGATATATCCAATTGACATGACTCTACTCAAGATTTGCAATTAAGGTCCAGTATATGTCAAGGATATTTTTTGTTGTCTTCTTCCTTCCATCATCAAGAGGGGTTGTGGATACTTGGTAATGATAAGATTGCTTATGATTGAAGTTGATGGCAATCTTGTGGAAAGAAGTTCTTCCAAGTACCTACAGAAGGTTAGATGCAATAAAAGGGAGCATAGATTTCCGTGGCATATGATAGTGAGTTATGAGAACATGGAGATAATAGTAAAGCTCATGCCCTTGCTTGCAACCGAGTGAGTCTAGCTCAAGTTTGAAGCATCAATGATGTTTAACTCACTCCTCAAATGAAAAAATGTCTTCTCATCAAGTGGCTTGGTGAAGACATCGGCCAATTGTTTGTTAGTACGAACATGCTTAAGATTGATATCTCCTTTGGTAACATGATCAGGAATGAAATGATGTCGAACTGGAATATGCTTGGTTCGAGAATGTTGCACATGATTATGTCCAATTTTAATAGCACTTTCATTGTCACAAAGTAATGGAACATTTTTAACATTAATTTCATAATCTTTAAGTTTGTGTCATCCATAGTAATTGCGCACAACAAGATCCAGCAGCAATATACTCGGCTTCGGCAGTAGATAGAGATACCGAGTTTTGTTTCCTGGAGGACCAAGACACAAGATATCTACCTAAAAATTGACAAGTACCCGAGGTGGATTTTCTATGAACCTTGTCACCGGCATAGTCTGAATCGGAATAGCCAACAAGATTAAAACAAGATCCCTTGGGATACCAAATGCCAAAGTTTGGTGTTCATATCAAGTATCTCACAATACGTTTCACAGCCAAAAGATGACACTCTTTAGGTGCGGCTTGATATCTAGCACACATGCAAACACTAAGCATAATATCAGGACAAGATGCACACAGATATAATAATGAACCAATCATAGATCGATAGACCTTTTGATCGACCGGTTCATCTTCTCTGGTAAGGTCAACATGTCCATTAGTGGGCATAGGAGTTTTCATACATTTGTAGTCCTGCATGTTGAACTTCTTGATTAAGTCTTTGGTATACTTAGTTTGAGAGATGAAAGTTCCTTCACTTGATTGCTTGATTTGCAATCCAAGGAAGAATTTCAGCTCCCACATCATAGACATCTCATACTTCTCGGACATCAACCTTCCAAATCTTTCACTAAACTGAGGGTTAGTGGAACCAAAGATAATATCATCCACATAGATTTGGCACACAAATAATTCTCCATTAACTCTCTTAGTGAACGAGGTTGCATCAATTTTACCAATTTCAAAACCTTTTTCGATGAGAAACTTCGTTAAGCATTTATACCAAGCATGAGGGGCTTGCTTAAGACCGTAAAGAGCTTTATGAAGCTTGTAAACATGATTAGGTTTCTTAGGATTCACAAAATCAGGTGGTTGCTTAACATAAACTTCTTCCTCTATTTCACCATTTAAAAAGGCACTTTTGATGTCCATTTGGTAAAGTGTGATATCATGGTGATTAGCATAAGCAAGAAGAATATGAATAGCTTCTAGTCTAGCAACGGGGGCATAAGTCTCACCATAGTCCATACCTTCGACTTTCATATATCCTTGGGCTACAAGAGGAGCCTTGTTGTGTACGACTTGAACATCTTCGTCTTGTTTGTTCCAAAACACCCATTTGGTTCCGATGTAGTTGTGCTCATCTTCGGGTTTCTCCACGAGTGTCCACACTTTGTTCCTCTTAAAGTTGTATAGCTCTTCATGCATTGCGTTCACCCAATATGCGTCTTCAAGAGCTTGTTCTACCTTTAAAGGCTCAATGCTAGAGATGAAAGAATAATGCTCACAAAAGTTAGCTAGACAGGTGTTAGAGTGAGTGATTCTCCCTGTTTGTATATCACCAAAGATTTGGTTTGGTGGATGGTTCTTGGTCACTTAAGCTCGAACACGGGTCAGCTTCCGATTGTTGGATGGAGGAGCTCCTTCTTCTTCTTCTTCTTCATATCGTTCATCTTTGTTGTTGTTGAAGGTGTCGTTCCCTTGAGGTGGTGGTGAAGGGGGTTGTGGTGGATCTTCATGATGTACTTCCTCTTATTCATCATCTTATCGTGTACCACTTGTGGATGCCTCCATGTCGTGTTGATGTTCACCTTGACGTGAAGTGGGGGCTTCCACTTGAGTTGATGAAGTACTCTCCTTCACCTCCATGGGACGAATCTTGCCAATGGGTAGATCTAGTATGGCTTCCAAAGGATCCTTATCACCTACATCATTTGGCAATTGTTCGACTTGTGAACCGTTAGATTCATCAAACTTCACATCTACCGTCTCTTCAACTTTTCGAGTGAAGTTGTTGTAGACATGGTAAGTGTGAGAGTTCGATCCATAACCAAGTAGGACTCCTTCATGAGATTTAGGGGCAACTTTAGTACGACGATGCTTATCAAGAATTTAGCACTTTGAGCCAAATACCAGAAAGTATCTGACTTGGGGTTTGTTACCAGTGAGTAGCTCGTATGTCATTTTACCGAGAAGCTTGTACAAGTAAAGTCGGTTTGTGGCATGACATGTTGTTTCAACGGCTTCTGCCCAAAAGTGTCTTGGCGTCTTGTATTCGTCAAGCATCGTTCTTGCCATCTCAATAAGCATCCGGTTCTTGCTCTCAACAACTCCATTTTTTTGAGGTATGTTCATAACCGAGAACTCATGTGAGACACCTTCTTCATCAAGAAAGGTATCCACATGGGTGTTCTTGAACTCCAATCCGTTATCGCTCTGAACCTTCTTGATCTTCACTTCAAACTAATTTTGCGCTTTGCGAGCAAAGATCTTGAAGATATTTTGAACCTGCGACTTATCATCAAGAAAGAATACCCACGTAAAGCTGGCAAAATCATGAACTATAACTAGACCATAGGAATTTCCACCGAGACTCTTGTAAGCATTGGGACCAAAAAGATCCATGTGAAGTAACTCGAGTGGTCTCCTAGTAGTCATGATATTCTTAACGGGATGACTTCCACCTACTTGATTTCCAGCTCGACAAGCACTACAAAGTCTATCTTTGTCAAAGATAACATCTTTAACTCCAAGTATATGATCACCTTTGATTAGCTTATCTAGATTTCGCATGCCTAAATGTCCAAGTCTTCTATGCCAAAGCCAACCTGTAGAAGATTTTGCAATTAAACAAGTGCGAGGCTCGGATATTTTAGTGAAATCAACAATGTATAGATCACCTCTACAAAAACCGGTAAAGACCATTTTATGATTATCTTGGCGAAACACTTGGCAACCGACTTTAGTAAATAAAACATGGAAACCGAAGTCGGCAAGTCTAAACAGAAAGAAGATTGTAGCCAAGGGATTCAACAAGCATGACATTTTGAATAGAGCTATCATGAGATATGGCCACCTTACCAAGGCCAAGTACCTTACCCTTAGAGTTGTCTCCAAAGGTCACGTACCGTCGAGGACCTTGATTAGGCGTGCTCTCTTGGAACATGTCTCTATCATGAGTCATATGATCCGTACATCCACTATCAAGAATCCACTCTTTTTCTCCGGACATGTAGTCTCTAAAGTTTTCCATAAGACTCAGATTCTTCATGATCTTCTCATACTCGATGTCAAACAACTCATCTTCTTCATAGTAGCCATGTTCCACATTTTCATCATCAAGTGGGAAATCCTCATCATAAAGAACAAGGGATTCGTTAGAATAGTGATCATGACAATGTTCGAGTTTATGAATGCGAATGGCTTCAAAGATAATGTTGTTGATAGAGGTGACATCTCCTTTAGCATGCATAAGATCACGGAGATCAAATAGGCATTTACCAAAGTTTGGATCACTAGGCTTTATTTTGTGAAAATCAACAGTTTTATGAAGAATTTCATCAAGATTTCCTAAGAAAAGATTTGGATATCGTTTCTCCAAATCAGTCCATAAGGTATAGGCACATGCAAAGATCTTCATTTGAGAAAGAACGAATCTTGGTAAACCTCTAACGATAAGATTGACATCTCTTAGGTTACCAAACATGTTAATTTCCTCTTCGTGTGTGGGACACAATTCATCAATGAGGAGCACATAGGGTGTTTCAATGTATTCAGTCAAATGGAATCTATTAAATAGATCAATCATGGCATTCTTCCATTGACTATAGTACTCTCCATCAAGAATGGGCACTCTACAACTCAAAATCTCTACTCTAGACACATCCATCTTCCTCCACGGTGATTAAACAGAAGCAATGGATACCAAAGCTCTAATACCACTTGTAGGATCGAGAGAGGCGTGTCAAGAGAGGGGGTGAATAGACTACTAGCAGAAATTTAAAACCTAACCTTTTTCCAAGTTAATTGGTTGGCAGCTTTTAATAGTTTTTAACAATTCTAGATACTCAAACAGCCCTACACATGCATGTCTACAAGTATGGTAGCGGAAAGTAAAGACATTGCACATGTAAGCAAGAGATAGGGTAGGAAGATCAAACGCAATAGGAGACGCAAGAATTTTTTCCTATGGTTCTGATAGGTGGTGCTATCGTACGTCCACGTTCATGGAGTCTTCAACCCACAGAGGGTAATGGTCGCGAGACTCCACGGAGGGCTCTACCCACAGAGGGTTCCACGGACAAGCAACCTTGACTATTCCATGCGGCTTCCGTCCACGAAGGACTAGCCTCACTATGGGTAGATCTTCACGAAGTAGGCGATCTCCTTGCCCTTACAAACTTCTTGGTTCACTCCACAACACGAAGTAGGAGGCTCCCAAGCGACACCTAACCAATCTAGGAGGCACCATCCTCCAAACGGTAATAGGCTTGGTAATGACGATGAACTCCTTGCTCTTGTGCTTCAAGATGATAGACTCCTCAACACACAATCTCTCTCACACATATTTGGCTTGGTAGAAGAGATGGGATTGGTGGAAAGCAACTTGGGGAGTCTAGAAATCAAGATCCATATGGTTGGAGTGGAAGATCTTGACCTCAACAAAAGGGTAGGTGCTTCTCTCTCAGAAAACTGATTAGGATAGATATGGAATAGTTCCGAGTGTTTCTCTTTCCAGTGGGTGGTGGTGAAGGGGTATATATAGGCATCCCCAAAAATCCAACCGTTACACACAATAATTCAGACTTGGTGACACCGATGTGTAAATCTTGGTGGTATTGAAGTGACAAAAAGTGGCAACTTTTGAATCTCGGATGGACCGATATACAATTCTCGGTTGCACCGACAAGGTGACCAATGGTCAGATTTACCAGTCTTGGTGACGTCGATTCACCACTCTTGGTCGGACCGAAAATGAGAACTTGCGTAACAGAAAGTTGGCAACCCAACTCGGTGGCACCGAGTGCAGTGTCGGCTGCACCGAAATGTTAGGGTTTGGCTGAGTCTGTCTAGGGTTTGGAATCGATGGCACTGGGATAGGAATGTTGGTTGCACCGATTTTGCATATTTGGCTTAGGACATACTTTGGTGGGAGAGTTTGTGGATATTTTGGTGACTTTCACTTGCGCACGTTCGAGCATATTGTTCACCATCAAAACTTTACCCCCTTTTAATAGTATTGGCTTTCCTATAGACTCAAAGTGATTTCGCACACATGTAAAATGTAGAGTCCTCTTGCTTGAAGCTTGGTCAACCTATTTCCGTGCATCTTGGGGTAATTCCATGATCTCCTCAACCGTTTTTGCCAACTCAATTCTTCTTGGACTAATATCTGAAATATACTAGATAGAGGTGTTTGTCCAAGAGACAATATATGTTGTCATGAATTATCAAAAGCACCAAGGGAGCATGTTGTGCTTTCAGTCAGTCCTTCCTTCCACAACCACACATTGGGAGAGGATCGAGTGAGGGGCGGGCACTGCTTCCTCCGTCTCACGACGGCGCTCCTCCAACCCTAGCACCGACACCAAAGTCCGTCCTCTCTCTCCGTTGGTCTCGATTCGGAAACGATGGTTCCCTGACGCGGTTTGGTTCCTTCATGCGTGCAGGTCATGCACGATAGAAGGCCATGGTGTGGTGCGCGGAGGGAGTCAGGGGCATTCCTCGCTTTGTGTGCTTCTTCCGAGGACGATGTCATGGATCTCCGATGCCGTTAGGGACGCTTCTTCTTGGGACCGTCAAGGTCTCCTTTTCCCCTGTTTTCCCTCCTGTTGTCGTTTGGTTGCGTATGCCGTGCGTGTGAAATGCCGTGAGAGAGAGCTGTCACCACCATCATCGTTGCTGATTTTGATTAGCTTTAGTGTTTGCCATTGGATTGAACAAGGGTGAATCTTCACATCCTTGTGGTTCATGATGGTTGTGCTTGGGAGAGGGGATACAAGTGTTCTCCAGCTTAAAGTTTTGTTTTGTATGCTATGCCATCATTCTATTTTCAAGCACCCTTTGCAGCTTGCATGACTTTACATCTGGATGAATATTTTGCTACTGTTGTGATGTGTTGATTGTTGAGGTGTGTGATCTTTATCACTTGCAATTATAATTCAATTCATCCCAAGCGATTGTGTGGTTGGTTTGTTCTAGATACTTGTGTTATTTCATACCTAGATGTGTCTGAAACTGTTAATATATCTAGTTGGCTTGTTGTAGACAGTGGCAATGCGATGATTGCTAGTGTGGAGCATAGTGATGCCCTGTGGTTTATCCACCATTCACCATTGCCTACCCTGTGGTGGTAATTTTGGATGGGTCTATCATACCATATGTGATATGTCTTTTTGTTTACAGTTGTAGATGTTGTTGAGTTTTGTTGTTCTCTTTTCATTTTGTTCTTGGGTTGTGATAAAGTCATTTCACATACGGTGATGATATGTAATTTACAACTAGTACATAAGGTGGCTCCGGTCCGATGCATTGTATACAAATACAAACTTACATTTGTGTTATCATTTTAACTAGCTGGAGAACAAAAAGCATGGTACCATCTCAATTTGTGTTATTATTCTAACTAAATGTCCTTTCTTGAATTCTTGAATGGTCTGTTCATAATATATTTGCCCTAGTTTTTCTGATTCTTCTCTGATTTATGTAACGGGGTGACAAAGGAAGCCATAATGCTGTTTTGTTTGTTCCCAGGCCTGACTACCGGCGTGTTGTTCATGTGACTATGGTCGTCTAGCGAGTCTGGCATGTTGTTCATGATAGGAGCATGTGTTGGAGATATGCCCTAGAGGCAATCATGTATGATGATATTTCCTATATGTTTATGAATAAAGATAGTCCTTGGACATTATCATTGAGGTGTATTAACAAGTATGTGACTTGTTTATGAGACTATGCATTATATGATGACTGTACTAAATGGTCCCTAGTAGAAAGGGTTGTGTGGACGCGCAACCAGTGAGACTAGCATATGACACGGTGGCTGGTCCGGTCTCACTGACCATGTAGCATTAGATGCTAGCCGGATAATATGGACTCAGAAAGGTCTGGTCGGATTCGACATAGTCGGATCCGAGTCGAGATAAGGTCTGAGTTGGAGGGGCCCAACTATGAGACGCAACGATAGGTCATCTGTGAGTCTCTAGTACAACATACGTTCTATGTCCTAAGATCTGAGTTGGCACATGTACTCGGGATGGTGACAGACTTGCTTTGCGCCGACCAAACGCTACTCCATGACTAGGTAGTTACAAAGCTAGGTTTCGGGCTTGTCCAGACCCATGCTGTGAGACATGGTCGAGCAAGATGGTATTTGCCCCTCCGATCAGGAGAGATATACTCTGGGCCCCTCGGATGATCCGACCTGGATAAGCATGGACATGCGATGCGGATTATGATATAATCTGAAGTGTTGGTCGAATTCACCAGAACGAGAAAGAGGTCGTGCTGCAACAAGGATGACCATGTCGCCTTGTGCACGACAACATATATCTTGTGGCAAAGGGAATCGAAATGTGAAGTACAGGTTCGCCTAACCAGCTTCATCAGACACTTGGAGTTGGCACACCTTACTACAGGCCGCTACCGACTGTTCGAGCCGGATGTGACCTGACTCGTGACCAGGTGAACGAAAACCTAAGGGGTCGCGCGCTTAAGGGAAGGAACACGTGGGATTTAGCATCCGTGCAAGGCCCAAGAGTTGAGCCCGCGCCGGATGCCTATAAATAGTGGAGGTGCGGCACACCCATCCGGTTGATCACTTCAGCACCGCCATTAGGCCTTTGCATGTGTTGCAACTAGCCACCTCCACTTTCCGCCGCCGACTGTGTGATTGGACCTAGTAGTCCGCCGCACGGTGTTCCTCCCGCACGCGCGGATACCATTAGAGGAGGTGCACTTGCGCCTCTTCGGCGAACGTGTACGTGGGATCCGGCGACTGTCTGTTCGAGGGAGATCGGGTTGGCTATACGAGGGAGATCGAACGAGGAGATGGGCCACACGAACATGTTGCCCCATCTCTACTTTAACTACACGGCACTGCGCGTCTAGTGGTAACAAACTGTGATCCATCTCCGTAGCATGTTCTTGGATGTTCTGCGCGTAGGAATTTTTTTGATTTGCATGCGATGTACCTACGGTAGAACCCGACAGCATGTGCCTAGTTTGTGATCGCTATGGAAGGAGCTTATGAAGCTTGTAGAGATTGTAAAGCAGTACTATATTATGTTTGTAGAGCTCGTTACACTTGTAGAGCTTGTAAAGTACTGTATTACACATGGTCATATGTATTGGCACGGTAGAGCTTGTTACTGTGATTTCCATTGTATTATGTGATCTGGTTGCTCTTATTTGAAGTATCATGTGTGTGTTTTGTCTCTGCCAATTTAAATACTAGTTGAAATATGAAGAATATAAGCCTGATAGATGGAACCAACTTACCGAAACATGACAAATGGGACCCGTTACTAGAACTTAACAAGTGGGACCCGTCCGACTAGTGAACCCATTTAATAAAAAAAGAAAAATGTAATTATTTAGACAAAAAGTCCATGGCCCAACAATAAAAAAAGTTGCAATGTTGGGCTTGGCCCATGAAGTCAACCAAAAATTGACAAAAAATAATATAAAAAGGTTGAATTCTTGGGCTTGGCCCAAGTAAAGCGTCGAACTGGCCAGGCTTATTCTAATCAACGACCTTTCCATTTGGTCGTAATTTTTCCACGTCAGCTTGCCATGTCGGAACCGTCGTGGTGTGGGTAGATTGCCAGTGACCAAAACAACTGGTCGTAGAACGAACAACCTTTTATTTTGGTCGTTACCTTCTACGGCCATTTCACAATGAAGGTCGTTAAGTTTCATTAAAGACAACCAGCTTTTGACCAAATGTTTTTAGTCACAAAAAGGTGTAAAATGAAACACAACGACCTTTTAGGGACCAATAGGGAGGGTCGCAAATTAACATATTTTTTGTAGTGGCACTCTTGGTCTTTCAACTGCTAGTTGACTCTAGATTTGATCTCTACACTTCTCAAACCGACCAAATCTGGTCTCTACCCTTTATCAAAGCGGTATGAGAGCAACTCTAGAAGAGTCATGGTCCAATCAACATAATAACCATCAATATGGCGATTTTGGCCGAGAAGGCCACCCTAGCAAGCGCCATTCATCCCTCGTTCGTCATAATCTATGGAGCATGCCCTGACACATGAAAGTTCATATTGCATGTCATCGGCCAATGCTCAAGAGGGAGGGAAGTTCAACTCACTCCTCGGCCTCTCATGCGGCCCATCTCCTCACCCTACTAATAATGGCACATACCGTAAAAGACACCATGGCAACGGGAAGCATGCCATTTAATGGCCGCTGTCACATGCTAACTACTCACGCCTAACCAAGTTTTGCGCTAGCCATAGTGTTTTTGCGCCACCCGCGGCTAAGAAAAGGTCATCACCATGGCCGAATAGCTCAATAGATCTTTTGAACACCGCTGCCTACAGCCTCCACCACCCTCTACGTAGCCATGGCCAGATATCCCAAACAGAACCTCCACTTCCCTCTCATCATCGCCATGACTCTAGCCCCATAGTCGGACTGGGTGTTAGTCTCTAAGTAGGAGGAGTAGATCCTGGACGACGCAATGGCGGAGGAGAAGCCTCATCTCATTCTCGAGGAGGAGGGAAGGATCGCCTTTACGTGCTGAAGGGCGCATACGGTGGCTGTTGAGGAAGATGCCGAGGAGGACTATTTTAAGCACTCAAATTGAGTGTATGCATTTTTGAGTTGATGCAACCAGGAAAAAAATGATATATATAGACCGTATTGACTCTTTGTTTGCTCATAGCAGCTTGAAGCGCGCTCTATATCTCATATGGTGACTCTGCTAGAGTTGCTCTGAAGTGTAGGAATAAAAAAATCTTTTTGAAGCACTATTCATTCTTTTGATTTTAAAGAATGGAAGGTAAGAAAAATATAATTAAATTTCTTTGATCTCGTTTCCAAAGGAAAATGTAGGAAATTTACAATCCAATTAGACTACCTTTTAGATTTGCTATACACAAATTACAAGATCAAAGTCTTTAGTGACATAATTATATTCCAGCTATACCTTTTCACGTTTTTTGACTTTGATTTCATCGTGTTTATTAGTTTTCCAATGTTTATCTTATTCATGTGACCACACATGCAATTTAACATTAACATTGTGTTTTTGATCCTCTGCTTTGCATTAGTTATCCTTATTGTGTTTTTTATTCCTATGTTTACATAATCTTGCAAGCCAATGTTACCGTATGTGTTCTCTGAGATAAATATATTTTTACTAGGGCCTCTAGAGAGTTCAAATAGAGAGGAACATTACCGAGACATGACTAAAATGAGACTAATCCGCCCCATATAATTTTTCTACCATCCTAGTTGTGTAATTTCTCGCAACCTTCTCGATAGTACTTTTCTCATCTTTATTATTTAGACTAACAAACTCAAAAGAATGGCCACATATTAAAACTATAATTGATCATATACATAGGTAACATAGTTTTATAATCAACAATATAATTTTGGATTTTATTTTTGCCTCACCAAAAATTCAGGAGTTCATTATAGTGGAAATCAATTTTCAAACGTGATAGATGCTCAAAATGACGTACATAATTCCAGATGCACAACATGATTCGAATTATCCTGAAACATAAATATGGTTTCCTGCATATTGCACCAAATCCATATCAACTTTCACTAAATTATCAAATAATTCTAGCAATAAATCATGTTCACTTGTTTCATTCACCATTACAATAAATATGTAACAAATAACCGTCTTGTCTAAATGTTTTTCTCAGTTTAGAATAAAATTATAGTTTGATCATTCACCATTACAATAATTTTACCGTGTTCATAATTTTCATAACCCAAGACACCGGTCTATCTGGAAAAAGTTTTTCACATACATTTGCAGAAAAGACCAATTAATCGTATTGTAAACCTTCTCAAAATCTAGTTTCAAGGAAATTAACGTACTTGATTTTATGCACCTCATCAACACTTCAAATGGCAAGACCACGCCATTTATGATGTATCTAACATTTATAAACGTTTTTTATAAAGGGAAACTCATTTATCAGCTTCCACAACAACTCTATTATTGATTACCTCCGTAAAAATCTTCAACAACAAATAAAAAAATAAAAATGGACATGTAATGTTGAATTTTAATAGCGTCTACACATTTAGGAATGGGAGTGAGAATACCATAACTCAATCTAGCAATATTAGATCTACCATTGTCAGTACATTTCATGGAAAAGATAATGAAGATCATGACAAACTAGAGATCAAAATTTCTGATAAAACTCAATAGTCCATCAGGACGAGGAATTCTATTATGTTTCATTTGGAAAACACCAGCTTTCATTCTTTCCAAACTAAAAATACGATAAAGAAAAGATCTATCAGCACAATCTACAGCACCCAAGGCATAGGGGCAATCTAGAGATATCTTTAAACTGTATCAGGAGCACAATCTGTAGAATTTTCCGTATCCATCCAGATTGATTTCTTATGGATACACACAAACACACCTAAAAGGTGCGATATCGTCAGATAGACTCAAAACGGTAAATGCAAACCAAGCTCAAGCTGTGCCCGCTCAGCCGTGAACAACGAGGCAGAAAATGAGATGGAAACGTGGAGGAAAAGGGCACCAAGATCCGTGGCACGGCACACGGAACGCATGCGTCATATGGATTTCGACGGACCTACGTCAGTGGATTCAGCTTCTTCTGCATGGCGCATGGCTCGCTTGCCTTGTTCACTGGATCTGGGACTGGAAGCTAGCTAGCGCCATTAAGTTCGTTGGCCGTACCAACGAGCAAACGGCAGATGCCAATGGCGTATCGGTCCTACTGGACCGGGACGATCGGTGCGCGCGGCAGGTAGGTGGCCAGCACGGCAGCACGGACGGTGCCGCGGACTCGTGGATGCATGGCCAGATGGTCTGCACTGCCACCGCGGCAGCGACGCGGTAGTTGCCATCTCTAGCTAGGCTGGTCCGATACTCTGGGAGGACTACGTACTGCCGTCTCTAGTCTGGTCCTCTCTGGGACGACCAAGAAATGCATGTATGAACAATGGCGACGTGATTCACACCGGCGTGTAGTGTTTGCTCATACTGGATTCGAGCACACACGGACGATCTATGCATCCAAGAACATCTAAAGTTGCAAATCCGGATCCTTAAACGTTCACGGACGTGTCTAGACGCTTTCACGAACACTATCCGGTCACGTTTTAAATAATGCATTTTATAACCGAACATTTCAAATCTCATATCTTAAATCCATATAAATCATACAACTACTACGTCGATGCATTACACACATCGTTCGACTACTCCATCACTACTAACATGTCATCAGACTACCAAAATTTGGCATATTTGGCTATGGTGAAGATCATCCACGGCTGGCCCTTTCCGGAGTCCTTGCTGTCCTTCTCGCCGAAGTACCGGTCGAAGGCGCTGTATGGATCGATCCGGATCAGCTCGTCACTAGAGCAGTCCTTGCTGTCGATCACCTCCTCCTCCTCTTTATCGAAAAAGGCTTTCGTCTCACTTTATATACAAAGCAACGACCAGAGATACAAATCCATATACAACACGCCACCATCCCACACAACACACACACCGAAGGCAAGATACAAGGGTGTCGATGCACCGCAACACTACCCAGTCGACCACCAAGCACACTACAGATGAGCCAATACTAGGGGCCGACGAGAACCTCCCGAGACATAGCCACTGAGAAGTGAAGCGGGACAGTGACGAAGCATGGACTCCAAGGCAGAGCCTTCAAGAAGGGCACGACACTGATAGTCGCCACTGCCCGATCCCGAGGATCGGGTTTTCACCTGGAGCAACGAGGAGAGCCAAGGGCACCACGACGGAGCCTTCATGAAGCCACCGTCGGCCGGAGAGGACCGGGCAAGTTATGCACTTTGGTGTTAGCCCTCCCCGCCAAACCACCATGCTACGCCAAACATCAGCAACCATGCCACCCGTGTGACCATGGCTGCCCGACCACACCCAAGACGCGCGCTCCGCCCACGAACATCGCGCCTCCCGCCGCTAGGGCCGCCGCCCTGCATCCAAGCAACTCAGTGAATGCCCAAAGGGCTTGGCTTTGGCCTGACTGGCAGCACCCGCCGATGGAGCAGCCAGCAGCCGCCATGCCTCGAACATCGCCAGAACCTCGCCAGAGGGCACACGGCCGAGGAAAGGGGGAGTAGGAGCGGACGCGTCCGGACCGGTGCACCCCCGCACCGGCGACGGGTGGCCCCACATCGGGGCCTCCCATCCCTCCTGAGAACTCCCCACCGGACACGCCCCCGTGTCGCCTCACCATGGCATCCGACGCAGCTCAACGCGAGGCCACCAACGACAGCCCGCCCAGCCACCACAAGGAGCATGAAGCCATCCCTCACCCGCAGCCAAGAGCACTCACCAGAGAGCCATCCCGTGCCGCTCGCCGTCGTCCAGGGGCCGAAATAGGGGAGACCCGATTGGAGCTCGACCAGCACGCACCACCAGCACGTGCGCCCGCCCCGAGCCCGACCACCGCGCCGCACGCAGCAGCAGAGGCGCCCGCACCCACTAGCGAAGCGCAGCGTGCCGCCCGCATCCGCCGGCCCGACAGATCTGGCCGAGCCCAGACCTGGCTGTCACCACAGCCACGAGCACGGGCCGCCCCATGAAGCCCACCGTGCCGCCACCAAGCCCTTGCTACCCCGCCGCCAGAGCCCGCCGTCGCGCCTCCGCACCCCTCACCAGCGCGAAGCACCACCGAACGTCGTCGCCCTGCGTCAACAGCCTCCGAGCGGGATGAAGCAGAGCCCTGCCACCACCGGCGCCGACGGGCTTTGCCCGGAAGCGTGGTCCGGCGGCGGCGAGGGAGGGAAGGGAGGAGGGGAGGCTCGAAGCTAGCATATAGGGTTTCACCCCGGTCGCCACACGGGAGCGACGCGGGGAGGGAGCTCTCCTCGTGGACCTTGTGTTGGGGCTGCCTCCTCCTCCTCTTTTCATGGCTGTCCGGCCATTTCACATATCGTCCAATTCTTCTCAAGAAATGCATGCATGAACAATGGTGACATGATTCACATCGGTGTGTTGTGTTACTAGATTGGATTTGAGCGCAGACGAACGATTTTTGCGTCTAACATATAAATCTCACCACAAGGAAAAACATTAAAGGCCGTGTATTCAGTATATACTCAAAAAGATTGTAAGCCGAGTGTCACATTCGGCATTCAGGATCTGCCTTATATCATGTCGGCAACTAAATGTAAGCCGAATCTTTTCTGTTGGGTGTTCCATGAAGTGTAAGCTGAGTGCTATATCAGGCTACTCAGCAGCATAAAGTCCTTTGACAAGTGGACTGCGTTAATGGTGGTTGTGCCTCGTGGCATCTGGCTATAAGTCGACTGCCCTAATAAGCCACTAGTAAAAAACAGGGCATTGGTTCGGGCCTCCTAATCCTATTAATCCTCGTTCGCTCATGAACCGGGACCAAAGGTGGCAACCGTCCCGGTTCGTGAGCCCATGGGGCCGGCCGGGCCACGTGGGCCATTGGTCCCGGCTCGTCTGGCCCCTTTGATCCCAGTTCCAGGCAAAAACCGGGACCAATGCGTCTTGCTCCTGGCCCATGACCATTGGTCCCGGTTCATGGATGGAACCGGGACCAAAGGGAGACCTACTGTCCCGGTTCCAGCCACGAACCGGGACCAATGATCTGCCTATATAAACCCTCCCCGTTGCTAGCAGAGCCGTGGAGTGCTCTGTTTTTTCAGGACAGCAGTGTTAGAGCTTTGTGGTGCTCTAGCTCACCTCCTATGCACATGAGGTGTTCGATGAAATGCCCGAGCCACACTTAAGCTTTCTCCTGTCGAAGTTCCTTGTCCAAACTCCATTTTCGTCAAGATTTGTCTAGGTTTGGCGGTCCGTCCTGTTCCGTCCCCGTCCTAAAACCGTCGTCGATTGCCCGCACGTGGTGAGCCTCATGATCTTATCTTCTTTCTAAAAGAAAATATACTTACTCGTATGATTTTCTTACTTTTATTATTGTTTGTTATTGTATAATGTCATGGTTTGGTTTTAATGTGATGATGAACTTCTATTAATTTGGTCACTTCTGTATTCCTGATATTCTGTAATGGTTTTTGACGCACTTAATTATATATAATGCATGCAGATGAACCGTCAATGGATGTACGGTAACAGACGCACCGACGAGTACATTAAGGGGGTGCATCATTTTCTCGAAGTGGCCGAGGCAAATAAGCATAATGGTTTTATGTGTTGTCCATGTCCTACATGTGAGAATTTGAAGTCTTACTCTAACTAGAGAATCCTTCACAGCCACATGTTTGTGAAGGGTTTCATGCCACACTATAATGTTTGGACCAAGCACAAAGAAAGAGGGGTTATGATGGAAGACGGCGAAGAATAAGAGGATGATGACAACTATGTGCCCCCTTAATACGATGATGCTGCAACCGGGGAAGCTGAAGATCAAGAAGAACCAGACGATGTGCCCGATGATGATCTTCGTCGGGTCATTGTTGATGCAAAGAGACGGTGCGAAAGTGAAAAGGAGAAGCTGAAGTTTGATCGCATGTTAGAGGATCACAAAAAAGGGTTGTACCCCAATTGCGAAGATGGCAACACAAAGCTCGGTACCACACTGGAATTGTTGTAGTGGAAGGCAGAGAATGGTGTACCTGACAAAGGATTTGAGAAGCTACTGAAAATATTGAAGAAGAAGCTTCCAAAGGATAACGAAATGCCCGACAGTACGTACGCAGCAAAGAAGGTTGTACGCCCTCCAGGATTGGAGGTGCAGAAGATACATGCATGCCCTAATGACTGCATCTTGTACCGCGGTGAGTACGAGGAATGGAACGCATGCCCGGTATGCGATGCATTGCGCTATAAGATCAGACGCGATGACCTTGGTGATGTTGAGGGCGAGCGCCCCAGGAAGAGGGTTGCTTCCAAGATGATGTGGTATGCTCCTATAATACCACGGTGGAAACGTCTGTTCAGAAACAAAGAGCATGCCAAGAATATGTGATGGCACAGAGAGGACCGTAAGAAAGACAGGAAGTTGAGAGCACCCACTGACGGGTCACAGTGGAGAAAAATCGAGAGAAAGTATTGGAAGGAGTTTGCAGGTGACGCAAGGAACGTATGGTTTGGTTTAAGCGCGGATAACATTAATCCTTTTGGGGAGCAGAGCAGCAATCACAGCACCTCGCTCGTGACTCTATGTATCTATAACCTTCCTCCTTGGTTGTGCATGAAGCGGAAGTTCATTATGATGGCAGTTCTCATCCAAGGTCCTAAGCAACCCGGCAACGACATTGATGTGTACCTAAGGCCATTAGTTGAAGAACTTTTACAGCTATGGAATGGAAACGATTGTACGCGTGTGGGATGAGCACAAACAGGAGGATTTTGACCTGCATGCGTTGCTGTTTGTAACCATCAATGATTGGCATGCTCTTAGTAACCTTTCAAGACAGACAAACAAGGGATACCACGCATGCACGCACTATTTAGATGACACCAAATGTATATACCTGGACAATTGCAGGAAGAATGTGTACCTGGGGCATCGTCGATTTCTTTCGACCAACCATCAATGTCGAAAGAAAGGCAAGCATTTCAAAGGCGAGGCAGATCACCGGAAGAAGCCCGCCATCCGTACCGGTGATCACATACTTGCTATGGTCAATGATTTACAAGTAATCTTGGGAAAGGGTCCCGGAGGACTATCTGTTCTGAATGACGCTGAGGGACGTGCACCCACGTGGAAGAAGAAATCTATATTTTGGGACCTACCCTACTGAAAAGACCTAGAGGTCCGCTCTGTAATCGACGTGATGCACGTGACGAAGAATCTTTGCGTGAACCTGCTAGGATTCTTGGGCGTGTATGGGAAGACAAAAGATATCCCGAAGGCACGGGAGGACCAGCAACATGTTCACGAAAAAGGCACCATGCCTCAAAAGCAGTATGAAGGTCCTGCCAGCTATGCTCTTACCAAAGAAGAGAAGGAAATCTTCTTTGAATGCCTGCTCAGTATGAAGGTTCCGTCTGGCTTCTTGTCGAATATAAAGGGAATAATAAATATGGCAGAGAAAAAGTTCCATAACCAAAAGTCTCATGACTGCCACGTGATTATGACGCAACTGCTTCCGGTTGCATTGAGGGGGTTTCTACGGGAAAACGTTCGATTAGCCATTCTGAAGCTATGTGCATTCCTTAATGCAATCTCTCAGAAGGTGATCGATCCAGAAATCCTACCAAGGTTAAGGAGTGATGTGGTGCAATGTCTTGTTAGTTTCGAGCTGGTGTTCCCACCATCCTTCTTCAATATCATGATGCACGTCCTAGTTCATCTAGTCAACGAGATTGTCATTCTCGGCCCTGTATTTCTACACAATATGTTCCCCTTTTAGAGGTTCATGGGAGTCCTAAAGAAATATGTCTGTAACCGTGCTAGGCCAGAAGGAAGCATCTCCATGGGCCATCAAACAAAGGATGTCATTGGGTTTTGTATTGACTTCATTCCTGACCTTAAGAAGATTGGTCTCCCTCAATCGCGGTATGAGGGGAGACTGACTGGAAAAGGCACGCTAGGAGAGAAGTCAATAATATATGGGGACGGACATTCTTGGTCGCAAGCACACTACACAGTT
This sequence comes from Hordeum marinum, assembly GCA_022496015.1. Lineage (NCBI taxonomy): Eukaryota > Viridiplantae > Streptophyta > Magnoliopsida > Poales > Poaceae > Hordeum > Hordeum marinum. The sequence goes on from CM039673.1 coordinate 518,480,562, forward strand.
CTACAGAATTCTACCTCGGTGACCCTGTATATCGATGAACACAAGAACATTCTGCGCTCCAAACACCGAGAGAAGTGTGATGACTGGAGTACATGTGAACACATCAAGACTTTCGGCAGTTGGTTGCAAACACGTCTCAGGTGTGACAACATTGTTTCTGATGAGCTGTACTCGTTGGCCAGGAGACCATCTTTGACCGTATTGACTTACAAAGGGTACGAGATAAATGGGAATACATTTTACACGATCACCCAAGATCAAAGGAGCACCAACCAAAACAGCGGTGTCCGCTTTGATGCAGCAACGACCAATGGGAAGGTCGACACATATTATGGTTACATAGAGGAGATATGGGAACTTGACTATGGACATGATTTGAAGGTCCCTTTGTTTCGATGCAAATGGGTCAATCTTACAAGAGGCGTGGTACAGGTAGACCCGCATTACGGAATGACAACAGTGGATCTCAACAATCTTGGGTACACAGACGAACCATTCGTCCTAACCAATGATGTGGCACAGGGTTTTCTATGTTAAGGACATGTCTACCAAACCGAGAAAAATAAAAGATAAGGAAGCGAATACATCATACGATGAGACAAAGCGTCACATAGTTCTTTCAGGCAAAAGAGACATCGTGGGATTGGAGGGCAAGACAAACATGTTTGAAGATTATGAATTTTTTTAGGAAATTCCTTCCTTCAAAGTCAAGGCTGACCCAAGCACCCTGGTAAACCATGAAGATTATCCATTGTTACGGCGCAATAAGCAAAGTACACAAGTGAAGAAAAAGTGAAGACTTTCTCTCCACAACTATTATGATGATGCCTTTGATCTAGAATATCACTGTAGTTACATGTGAAGAAATGAAATGCCTTTTGTAACAAATGAGTTTCTGTCTGAAACCCTGATACTTCAAAAGAGACTATCCGTTTTGTACACGAAGTGCATCCAGGTTTTGCTGTAACGCTCTCAACTTTTTAGCACATGCTATGTGGATGAAATGATGATACCATATCAACTTTCAACCTTTTCAGAGTTCATTTGTAGTGCTTTTCAATTTCAGTGTTATTTAGCTCAAAAAAATCAATAATTGCATGAAAAATAACAAATGAAGCCAAAAAGGGTTGAAAATTGATGATGTGGCTTTGAATGGTGCATTTTGAACACAGAAAAAGCCTGGAGTTCAAATAAGTTCAAGAAAATAAAATGCCTTTTCCGTCTGAAACCTTGATACTTCGAAAGAGACTGTCCGTTTTATACACGAAGTGCATCCAGCTTTTGGCGTAACCCTCTCAACTTTTTATCACATGCTATGTGGGTGAAATTATGATACCATGCCAACTCTCAACCTTTTCAGAGTTTATTTGTAGTGCTTTTCAATTTCAGGCTCATTTAGCTCAAAAAAATCAATAACTGCATGAAAAATAACAAATGAAGTAAGAAAGGGTTGAAAATTGATGATGTGCCTTTGAATGGTGCATTTTGAACACACAAAAAGTCTGGAGTTCAAATAAGTTCAAGGAAATGAAATCCATTTGTAACAGATGAGTTTTCGTCCGAAACATTGATACTTCGAAAGAGACTGTCTGTTTTGTACACGAAGTGCATCCAGCTTTTGGTGTAACCCTCTCAACTTTTTAGCACATGCTATGTGGGTGAAATGATGATACCATGCCAACTTTCAACCTTTTCAGAGTTCATTTCTAATGCTTTTCAATTTCAGGGTCATTTAGCTCAAAGAATGAACTAATAGCAAAATGAATCAACTAAAAATCTTTTATGAAACCCTAATAGCAAAAACAATGAACTAAAAATAATCAATTTAAATATTATTTTATGAACTATAATATTCTTCAATAGCAAAAAGAATTTTTTTTGTTAGAAACTTTAATAGCAAATTAAAATAACAAAATCTGTTTTTGATTTAAACAACCATTTAAAATAACCTAAAAATTACCAAATTGAATATAATGTTAAAATAAAGTAATATTAAATAGCAGGAAAAAAGAATCACTCAAAAATCTATTTTTATAATGAAGTTATTCACAAACTAGCGATTCACACAAATTTCAAAGAATTCAAATTTAAACTATTCAAATTTGAAAACTAATGGCACTAACAGAAAGTTTATAATTTTTGTGACCTAAAAGCAAAAAGTATCACTGAAAAACTATAAGTAGAAATAAAATAAGATAAATAGAGCAAAAAACAAAACAAAAAACAGAATTTTTTTTAAATGCCGCCTACTCGGCCATCACGACCTGAATACGGCTAGAAACCCAACCAGCTAGTTGGGCCAGGATTCAGGCCCGCAGCAGGACCAGTAGGCCTACACACAGAGGAGTGTGCAATTAGGCCCGTAAGCCTACAGTTCAGAGGAGCTTGAGAGGGTTGGCGCAGCAGCGCTTATAAACCACTCTCGAGCCCTCTCAGCTAGCGAGGTGGGACTAAACATTTGTCTCCGGGCAGCACCCACCTTTCGTCCCGGTTGGTGAAACCAACCGGGACTAATACCCATCTTTAGTCCCGGTTGGTGGCACCAACCGGGACCAAAGGTTCCTGTTTCCCGCCGGCTAACAAAAAGGGATCATTGGTCTCGGTTGGTGGCACCAACAGGGACTAATACACCCCTTTAGTCCCGGTTGGTGCCACCAACCGGGACCAAAGGTCCATGTTTCCCGCCCTTTGGGCTGCTGAAAACAAGGCTTTGGTCCCGGTTGGTGGTACGAACCGGGACCAATGCTCCTTGTATATAAGCAAACACTTAGCAGTTTTCGACCCATTCTCCCCCCCCCCCTAAAGGCCAGATCCCCACCCACACCGTCAGACTGCCCGAATCTCGTGCGCTCTCCGTCGCCATCGCCGCCGCCGGCCGCCGTCCCCCGTCGCCCCCGTCGCCTCCCCCGCCGCCCCTCCCCCGTTGCCCCCGTCGCCTCCCCCGCCGCCCCCTTCGCCGCCCCTCCCCCGTCGCCTCCCCCGCCGCCCCCGTCGCCGCCCTATCGCCGCCCCGTCGCCTCCCCGTCGCCCCCGTCGCCGCCCTGTCACACACGCCTCACTTTTCTATATATAAAGTCACACACGCCTCACCTTGGCACAACACACGCCTCGCCTTTTTATATATTACGGATCCAAAGCGTGCCGTAATTCTTGAATTATGAACACAGGAAATATCATCGTCATCAGACGACGATAGGATCCAAGCATGTGAATTATGCGGTGAAGATAAGGGTCTGTGTGACCAGCTTGGGCTGTGAGACGGTAGGTTCTTCACCATGAAACTTTACGAGGATTTTGATATTTCTACGGTACGCAACGATGATAACTGTTTTTTCGTAATTAAGCATGACTTCTGTTTCTTTCCTTCAACGTGTGATTTCTTTTTTATACAATTCGACTAGTTCGTCCCCTATCATGCAAGACGATATTTCTTGGAGAGGCTTGGTTTCGAAGAGCACGAGAGTTTCGAGACGAGGACAGCCAACCTGAGGACTAAACATGGTCACACATTTCTTGTGAAAGTAATGAATGCACTTAATAACATAGAATTAGGGTGCCCAAATTGGGAAGCTCTTTGCAAGGTATATGGATTTCAGGAGGATACGGAAATAACCTTCAATCTTCGTCCTGAAGATCATATTGAAGGAAACATCGACATTTGGATGGATGTCGATATGCTTCCTGTTTTACCTCCATGTGAGTTTGTCAACCATACATATTTGTCAAGTAATTTGCATTCTATATATAAAGAAATCTGGTGTTCATCCGTACTAAATTTGTTAATTTTTAATTTACAGCTTATTTCGTTTCTTCGAGTGAAATACAGAATATAATCGACACGACACACTACACATATGGATCACATCTAACTTGGAAGGAGAAGGATGATCTTATCTACTTTGTTATTGGTGTCATAGCTGGTAGGGACATCTTCCCGTATAATTTGGGATCTGGCCCAAATTATACATTGTACAGGACACTAGTGCATAGGTTGAGGACGGATGACATTTGCCAAAATATCTTGATAAGAGTTGCTTATTTAATACACTAGTACTGTTGCGTAAATGGTATTGATTACATTGCTAACTAGGCTACTATTATGTTCTTCAATAGAAATTGCCAAATAAAGTTGTGCCACCGTTGATGCAACCCGAAGGTAATATGACAATAAAAAGCCCCTTCCATCCCGAGTTATTTTTTGTATACTCAACTGAGCGCAAACCACCAAGAAGGCTCCAAATTGAACCATGGGGACAAATAAAGAAGGATCGCAAGCCACAAGTTGGAGACCGTTGGATCTCTTTGCTTCATCATGGAGACATAGGTGTTATTCTTTTTATGTCATTTTACCTAGGAGGGAGGAGTAGGTCCTATGAGGGAGGACTATGTCATTTTATAATTTTTTTGTTTTATGAGACTTTAACTTTGTATGATTAAGATGATGATGATGAATTGTTAGATCTTGTGTAATTAATGGTTTTCTTTATATGCTTATTAGCTAGCATCGAGTTCTCTTTATATGTATAGTAGCTAGCAGCGTCGACCAAGCACGAAGAAAAAGAGGACACTTCTCTCTATTAATTAGCTAGCTAACACAATATGAAACCCCTAAATTAACCCTCCAAAACCCCCTAAACACCCCCTTTTCAAAAAAAAAACAGCAACTTTTGGTCCCGATTGGTGTTACCAACCCGGACTAAAGGTCGTCCTACCTGGGCTCCCCGTAGAGGTCACGTGGAGCTCCTTTGTCCCGGTTCGTAAGCGAACCGGGACTAAAGGTTTAGGGCTTTAGTCCCGACCCTTTAGAACCGGTTCCAGAACCGAGACTAATAGGCCTCTAAAACCGTGACAAATGAGCCGTTTTCTACTAGTGAGCCGAGCGCCATGATGTCGGCTTTCATTCGGAGAAAGAATCTTAAGGTTTAACATGTGGCACTGCACTAAATAAGAAATATTTCTGATCAGAGATATTAAATATTAATTCTGGTCCATATCCCTGGAGGAAGAAAAGATGGACTACCTATTCGTGTGGTAGATGTCAGTCAAATTTTGAAGATGTTAGATCTCCATCCAACGACCATGATTATGCCATTGTTCATCTTTTTCCTCATTTTCTGCTATCTTCATGTTTCGACCTTAGACGCAATCCTAACCCTAGACTTCGCTACTCGCAATCGGCAGGCGCTATCGCACGCCGCTCCGCCTCCCCTCAATCTCCCTTCACCGTCATGTTTGCCATCACCTTGACCATCCCTCTAAGCTCCTGCCTCCCCATTCCGCTCTCCCCCATGTATAACGTGGACGACCGCCTTGCACCCGCGATCGACACCAGCCAAGGTTCGGACTCACTCCTGCCCTCAAGGTCATGACGTCGCTAGCTCCCGCTCGCACATGGCTCACATTCTCTATGGAGTCTACGTCCGACCTCAACCTCCCCATCTCACGCTTAGGGCGAAGCCAAGAAGTGACTAACACGCCAAAAAAACTGATACCTGATGTTCAACAAATCAAAAAAAAAATACAGACTACGCTCAATCGCGTCCAACAAAAAGTAACCCGTATCACGTGAAACAGAGAGCCATAGACATCGACCACACTTCATTCATCTCACTTTCAGGAAAAATTCGGTGTTTTGATCCTTTTAAAGAAGTTGATTCAGATCTGACCCTAGTTTGTAAAAAAAATCGGATCTGACCCTTTTCTTACCGTCGGACCCCTTGACGGTAGGGTATGATAACGGGGCAAGACTTTCCAGACTGGTGACAAATCGCCTAGATGATAAATTAGTAGGACATTAATATACGGAAATCCCTTTTGGAGCTCGGCCTCCAGTGAGGCCTCCAAATTCAAATTTGAAATTTGATCGAAATTCATATTTTTACGTTTCAAAAAATTCTGAAAAAAATACATATACACACGAAGACATAACACACATGTGTGTAAATTTTCAGTTCAAAATACATTAAAATGAGGGCTATGCAAAAAAGATAAATCTGGGGTTGTTTAACACATGATACTATTTATCCTCTCAGGCCATGAATTTGCCTTTTTTATACGGGTCGCAACTCAAGGTATTCCATCATGAATTTTTACACACATGTGCGTTACATCCTTACATACACGCATATTTGTTTTTGGAATTTTTTGAACCATACAAATTTGAATTTGAATTTTTCAAAAATAAAGGCCTCCATGGAGCTCGGCCTTCAAAATGACTCTCTCACTAATATAAAATGCTTTTGAAGTTCAAATTGAATCACAAAAACATCTTACATAAGTTTACAAGGAAGACTATCCTGCCATATCAGTCTATCGGTTGAGCTGGCATTGCAAAATGTACATGTCTTGTTGTCCTAGAAATTAAATTTGTATATATTTGCGAAAATTAGTCAAGTGCACGCATAGCTCGATCTATATCTTGAAAGCTGAGTATAAACTCTCTTGTGTATATTTGTTTTTTTAACACATTATAGATGCAAACCCTCACAACACGCAGGAACACACATTCACTCATAGGAACACCTTGGTTGGAGAGGAGAGGAAGCGGACCGAGAGGAAAGTACTTCATTAGATTCAAGTCCTATACTTGCATTGGTACTTGGATGTGTCCATAGATAACTTGTGCCAAAGAAGCGTCTGGTCTTGCCTGAAAAAACCTGTGGTTGGTGGGAGATATACGTTGTCGTTGTTGTTTCATTGACTCTTTGGTGCACCGATTTGCATGTCTGTGCTTGGAGATAATATATGGCGCCGGATAACCATGATTCTACGTTGCAGTGTGTCTTTGTGAAAGTGTTACGCGATGGCAGTGCTTCACCCGATGGTGGCAGATCATAGCCATAGCACTGAAGTGACGACTCGTGTTGCGGTGTCCTGGGACCATTGGTCACGCCTAGATTTACAATTGAAGTACACTTGCATCGGAAGGGATCACTAGATCTTCTCTCATATAAGATTCTGGCGGCAATATCTTCCTTCACCATGTGCCACACGTGCATCGATGGATATTCTTGGCTTCATAGACCGCTCTTGGCGCCTTGTTGCTTGCCTGCACGTTTCTCAGTCACATGGATGGGTCCTGGTCTGAATGGTGCGCACTTGTACCATCTTTGTGGTCAACGACTGCTCGACGAGGAGTAACATTGCGTTTTTTTAAATATGTTTGGTCCGCATTGTTATAACTTTGGTCTTGTATTGCTTTGCTCAATGTCGGCATGAGACTTTGTGTCTGTGTGTGTTTCAGTGTTGGATGTGTCACTAGTAGAAAATAGGGCATCGATTCGGACCGGGCCAATCCATTAGTCCCGGTTCAGTTACGAACCGGGACCGATGGGTGCAACAGTCCCGGTTCGTGAGGCCAGGGGGGCGGGCGGGCCACATGGGGCATTGGTCCCGGTTCGTCTGGCCCCTTTGGTCCCGGTTCCAGTCACGAACCGGGATCAATGTGCCTCGCTCCTGGTCCACACTCATTGGTCCCGGTTCGTGTCCGGAACCGATACCAAAGGTGGTCCTTTAGTCCCGGTTTCAGCCATGAACCGGGATCAATGAGATGCCTATATATACCCCTTCGCCGACGAGCAAAGCACTCCACACACTGCTCTGTTTTTTTGCCGGCGAGGGAAGACCTTTGTGGTGCTCTAGCTCACCTCCTATGCACATGAGGTGTTTGATGAAATTCCCAATCCAAACTTAAGCTTTCTCCTCTCAAAGCTCCTTGTCCAAACTCCATTTTTGTCAAGATTTGTCTAGGTTTGGCGGTCCGTCCTGTCCCGTCCCCGTCCTGAAACCGCCGTCGATCGCCCGTGCGTGGTGAGCCTCTTGATTTTATCTTCTTGCTAAAAAAATATACTTACTCGTATGATTTTCTTACTTTTATTATTGTTTGTTATTATATAGTGCCATGGTTATGGTATCCACCCACGTCGGTCCTCGTCCAGTCTATGATTCAGATGTGGTATATTATCTCTTATATAACTATTTCACACATCTAATGTCTATGACAATTAATTATGCCACCAACTCGACGTAGATGTTTTTATCTATAGGAAGTAGTTGAACCAAAAATTCCAACCAACTATGCAATTCTGCTCGACAAGTTAACTAAAGCTGAAAAAGAAATCGATCATTTGAAAGAAAAATTGAAAAGAACTGAAGATGACAAGATGGGATTAGAGTTGCATGTTGCTGATATCGTCGACGATCACAAGACCAAGATAGATGCAATGCGCTTGAAGCTTAGAAAGATTAGAAAATATGTCATTCATACAGAGGCTTGGTATCATTATGCCATTGGATCAATTGGTACCTTAGTAGCGGTTATGATTGCATTTGTTGTTGCATTTAAATTTTTACATAGTTTCGGTGTATGTTTTAATTAGATGCTCTAGAGACCTATATGTTGTTCAATAATGACAGCTATGTACGAACTGTACGTATTTATTTTGGTCATTATTGTATTTTGGCTTTAATGTGATGATGGATTTCTAATAATTTGGTCACTTCTGTATTCATGATGTTGTAATGGTTTTTAATACACTTTATTATATAACGCACGCAGATGAACCGGTAATGGATGTACGATGACTGACGCACCTCCGAGTATATTAAGGGCCTGCATAATTTTTTCGAAGCGGTTGAGGCAAACAAGCAGAATGATTTTATGCCTTGTCCATGTACTGTGTGTGAGAATACGAAGTCTTTCTCCAACTCTAAAACCCTTCACTTCCACCTGCTTCAGAAGGGTTTTATGCCACACTATAATGTTTGGACCAAGCACGGAGAAAGAGGGGTTATGATGGAAGACAACGAAGAAGAAAAGGATGACGACAACTACCCTCCCCCTGAATACGGTGATGTTGCAATGGGGGAAGCTGAAGATCAAGAGGAACCAGACGATGTGACCGATGATGATCTTCGTCGGGTCATTGTTGATGCACAGAGAGAATGTGAAAGTGAAAGGGAGAAGTTGAAGTTCGATCGCATGTTAGAGGATCACAAAAAAGGCTTGTACCCAAATTGCGAAGATGACAACAAAAAGCTCGGTACCACACTGGAATTGCTGCAATGGAAGGCAGACAATGGTGTATCTGACAAGGGATTTAGTTCGCTACTGAAAATAATGAAGAAGAAGCTTCCAAAGGATAACGAATTGCCCGACAGTACGTACGCAGCAAAGAAGGTTCTATGCCCTCTAGGATTGGAGGTGTAGAAGATACATGCATGCCCTAATGACTGCATCCTCTACCGCGGTGAGTACAAGGAACGGAACGCATGCCCGGTATGCGGTGCATTGCGGTATAAGATCAGAAGAGATGGCCCTGGTGATGTTGAGGGCCAGCGCACCGGGAAGAGGGTTCCTGCCAAGGTGATGTGGTATGGTCCTATAATACCACGGTTGAAACATCTGTTCAGAAACAAAAAGCATGCCGAGTTGATGCAATGGCACAAAAAAGACCGTAAGAAAGACGAGAAGTTGAGAGCACCCGCTGACGGGTCGTAGTGGAGAAAGATCGAGAGAAATTGGAGCGACTTTACAGGTGACCCGAGGAACGTATGGTTTGGCTTAAGTGCAGATGGCGTTAATCCTTTTGGGGAGCAGAGCAGCCAGCATAGCACGTGGCATGTGACTCTATGTATGTATAACCTTCCTCCTTGGTTGTGCATGAACCAGAAGTTCATTATGATGTGAGTGCTCATCCAAGGCCCTAAGCAACCCAGCAATGACATTGATGTGTACCTAAGGCCATTAGTTGATGAACTTTTACAGCTATGGAATGGAAGAGGTGTACGTGTGTGGGATGAGAACGAACAGGAGGATTTTGACCTACATGCGTTGCTGTTTGTAAGCATCAACGATTGGCCTGCTCTCAGTAACCTTTCAGGACAGACAAACAAGGGATACCACGCATGCACAAACTGTTTAGATGACACCAACAGTATATATTTGGACAAATGCAGGAAGAATGTGTACCTGGGGCATCGTCGATTTCTTCCGACCAACCATTAATGTCGAAAGAAAGGAAAGCATTTCAAAGGTGAGGCAGTGTTGGAAATATGCCCTAGAGGCAATAATAAATTGGCTATTATCATATTTCCTTGTTCATGATAATCGTTTATTATCCATACTATAATTGTATTGATCGGAGACTTAAATGCATGTGTGGATACATAGACAAAACCATGTCCCTAGTATGCCTCTAATGGACTAGCTCGTTGATCAAAGGATGGTTAAGGTTTCCTAGCCATGGACATGAGATGTCATTTGATAACGAGATCACATAATTAGGAGAATGATGTGATGGACAAGACCCAAACTACAAACGTAGCATATGATCGTGTCAGTTTATTGCTACTGTTTTCTGCATGTCAAGTATATGTTCCTATGACCATGAGATCATGCAACTCACGAATATCAGAGGAGTGCCTTGTGTGTATCAAACGTCACAGCGTAAATTGGTGACGATAAAGGTGCTCTACAGGTATCTCCGATGGTTTCTGTTGAGTTGGCATGGATCGAGACTGGGATTTGTTACTCTGTGTGACGGAGAGGTATTTCAGGGCTCACTCGGTAATACAACATCACAATGAGCCTTGCAAGCAATGCGACTAATTGTTAGTTGCGGGATCTTATATTATGGAACGAGTAAAGAGACTTGCCAGTAACGAGATTGAACTAGGTATGGAGATACCGACGATCGAATCTCGGGCAAGTAACATACCGAAGAACAAAGGGAACGTTATACGGGATTAACTGAATCCTTGACATAGAGGTTCGACCGATAAAGATCTTCGTAGAATATGTAGGAACCAATGTGGACGTCCAGGTCCCGCCATTGGTTATGACCGTAGAGGTGTCTCGATCATGTCTACATAGTTCTCGAACCCGCAGGGTATGCACACTTAAGGTTTGGTGACGTTTCGGTAGTGTAGAGTTATGTATGGTGGTGACCGAAGGTTTTTCAGAGTCCCGGATGAGATCCTGGACGTCACGAGGAGCTCCGGAAGGGTCCGTAGGTAAAGATTCATATATAGGAAGTCCCTGTTTGGTCGCCGGAAAAGTTTCGGGCTCATCGGTAGTGTACCGGGAGTGCCGGTAGTGTACCGAGAGACCTCCGAGAGGGGTATTTCGACCCCAGAGGGTCCATGGGCTGTGGAGAGTGATAACCAGCCCTTAGTGGGCTGGAGAAACAGCCACAACAAGGCCCATGGAGCCAGGAGGAAAAATGCCTAAAGAAAAAGGTGGAAAAAAGGCAAAAGGAAGAGTCCTACTCCTACTAGGAGTGGAGGAAGGAGTAGGACTCCTCCTCTTGTGGCTCGGCCGAACGAACAAGGCTTGGAGGCCAAGGCTGCGCCCTCCTCCTCCCTCCCTCCTATATATACTAGTGGAATAGAGGGTTTTTGCACAGATTTTACGGCCACGTGCTACCCGTTTCACCGGTGCTCCTCTAGATCAGATTTCTGCAGCGCTTAGGCGAAGCCCTGCCGGAATTGCTCCAACTCCATCACCGGAGCGCCATCACGCTGTCGGTGAACTCTCTCTCCTCTCCACCTCCTCTTGCTGGATGAAGATCGTGGAGATCATCATCAAGCTGCACGTGTGCTGAACACGGAGGTGCCGTCCGTTCGGCGCTAGATCGGAAGGACCGTGATCGAGATCGCGAGACAGTTCGTGATGAGATCGCGGAACAGATCGTGATGAGTTCGCGGGACAGATCGTGATCAAGATCGTGAGACGGATCATGATGAGATCGCGGGACGGATCGTGATGAGATCGCGGGACGCTCGGCGATTTGGATCGCGAAGATGTTCGACTACACCAACCGCGTTTCTTAACGCTTCGCGCTTAGCGATCTACAAGGGTATGTAGATCCACTCTCCCTCTCATAGATGCTCATCACCATGGATAGGTTTGCATGTGCGTAGGAAATTTTTTGTTTCCCATGCGACGTTCCCCATCAGCGGCATCATGAGGTAGGTTGTGTTGGGGAACGTCGCATGGGCAACAAAAAATTTCCTACGCACACGCAAACCTATCCATGGTGATGAGCATCTATGAGAGGGAGAGTGGATCTACGTACCCTTGTAGATCGCTAAGCGGGAAGCGTTAAGAAACGCGGTTGGTGTAGTCGAACTTCTTCGCGATTCAAATCGCCGAGCGTCCCGCGATCCAATCACAAACCGTCCCGCGAACTAATCACGAAACGTCCCGCGATCCAATCACTAACCGTCCCGCGATCTCGTCACGATCCGTCCCGCGATCCAATCACGAACGTCTCGTGGCCTTGATCACGATTCTTACGATCTAGTACCGAACGGACGGCACCTCCGCGTTCAGCACACGTGCAGCTTGATGACGATCTCCACCGTCTTGATCCAGCAAGAGGAGGTGGAGAGGAGAGAGAGTTCACCGGCAGCATGACGGCGCTCCGGTGATGGTGGTGGTGGAGCAATTCCGGTAGGGCTTCGCCTAAGCGCTGCAGAAATCCGATCTAGAGGAGCACCGGTGAAACGGGTAGCACGTGGGCGTAAGTTGTGTCCAAAAGCCACCCAATCCACTAGTATATATAGGAGGGAGGGAGAGGAGGGGGGCTGGCGCACCAAGTCCCCCTAGGGGATTCGGCCGGCCAAGGTGGGAGCAATCCTACTCCTACTCCAATCCTAGTTGGAGTAGGATTGCTTCCTATTGGCTGATTTTTCCCTTTTCTCTTTAGGACTTCCTCTCCCTGCACCATGGGCCTTTGTGGCTGTTTCCCCAGCCCACTAAGGGCTGGTTATTATTCTCCCACAACCCATGGACCTCTTGGGGTCGAAATACCCCTCCCGGAGGTCCCCCGGTACACTACCGGCACTCCCGGTACACTACCGATGAGCCCGAAACTTTTCCGGTGACCAAACTAGGACTTCCTATATATGAATCTTTACCTCCGGACCATCTAGAGCTCCTTGTGACGTCCAAGATCTCATCCGGGACTCCGAACAAACTTCGTTCACCACCATACATAACTCTACACTACTGAAACGTCACCGAACCTTAAGTGTCCAAACCCTGCGGGTTCGAGAACTATGCAGACATGACCGAGACACCTCTGCGGTCAATAACCAATGGCGGGACCTGGACGTCCACATTGGTTCCTACATATTCTACGAAGATCTTTATCGGTCGAACCTCTATGTCAAGGATTCAGTTAATCCCGTATAACGTTCCCTTTGTTCTTCGGTATGCTACTTGCCTGAGATTCGATCGTCGGTATCTCCATACCTAGTTCAACCTCGTTACCGGCAAGTCTCTTTACTCATTCCGTAATGCAAGATCCCATGGCTAACATATTAGTCACATTGCTTGCAAGGCTTGTTGTGATGTTACATTACCGAGTGGGCCCCGAGATAACTCTCCGTCACACGGAGTAACAAATCCCAGTCTCGATCCATGCCAACTCAACAGACACCATCGGAGATACCTGTAGAGCACCTTTATAGTCACCCAGTTACGTTGCGACGTTTGATACACACAAGGCACTCCTCCGATATCCATGAGTTGCATGATCTCATGGTCATAGGAACATATACATTGACATGCAGAAAACAGTAGCAATAAACTGACACAATCATATGCTACGTTTGTAGTTTGGGTCTTGTCCATCACATCATTCTCCCAATCATGTGATCCCATTATCAAATGACATCTCATGTCCATGGCTAGGAAACCTTAACCATCCTCTGATCAATGAGCTAGTTCACTAGAGGCATACTAGGGACATTGTGTTGTCTATTTACCCACACATGCAATGTGTTTCCAATCACTACAATTATAGTATGGATAATAAACGATTATCATGAACAAGGAAATATAATAATAAACACTTTATATATTGCCTCTAGGGCATATTTCCAACAGTCTCCCACTTGCACTAGAGTCAATAATCTAGTTCACATCACTATGTGATTTACATGGTAATGAATCGAACACCCATACAGTTTTGGTGTTGATCATGTTTAGCCCTTGGAAGAGGTTTAGTCAACGGGTCTGCAACATTCAAATCCGTGTGCACTTTGCAAATATTTATGTCCTTCTCCTCGATGTAGAACCGGATGGAGTTGAAGTGTCGCTTTATGTGTCTGGTCCTCTTGTGAAACCTTGGTTCCTTGGCTAGAGCAATGGCACCAGTGTTTTCACAAAACAGGTTTATTGGATTCAGTGCACTGGGCACTACTCCAAGATCTGTCATGAACTGCTTCATCCAGACACCTTCCTTCGCTGCCTCCGAGGCTGCGATGTACTCCGCTTCGCACGTAGAATTAGCTACCACGCTTTGCTTGGAACTGCACCAGCTTACCGCTCCCCCGTTAAGAATAAATACGTATCCGGTTTGCGATTAGAATCGTCCGGATCAGTGTCAAAGCTTGCATCGACGTAACCCTTTACGACGAGCTCTTCATCACCTCCATAAACGAGAAACATGTCCTTAGTCCTGTTAAGGTACTTAAGGATATTCTTGACCGCTTGCCAGTGCTCCATTCCAGGATCTCTTTGAAACCTTCCAGCCATACTTATGGCAAGGCTGACATCGGGTCTTGTGCACAGCATTGCATACATGATGGAGCCTATGGCTGAAGCATAGGGGATGATGCTCATCTTTTCTTTATCTTCTGCAGTCACTGGGCGTTGTGTCTTACTCAACTTCACACCTTGTAACACAGGCAAGAACCCCTTCTTGGCATGTTCCATTTTGAACTTCTTCAAAACTTTATCAAGGTATGTGCTCTGTGAAAGTGCTATTAAGCGTCTCGACCTATCTCTATAGATCTTAATGCCTAATATGAAAGCAGCTTCTCCTAGGTCCTTCATTGAAAAACTCTTATTCAAATATTCCTATACGCTTTCCAGCATTTCTATATCGTTTCCGATCAGCAATATGTCATCCACATATAACACTAGAAACGCTACAGAGCTCCCACTCACTTTCTTGTAAATACAAGCTTCTCCATAAACTTGTATAAACTCAAATGCTTTGATCACCTCATCAAAGTGCTTGTTCCAACTCCGAGATGCTTGCACCAGTCCATAAATGGATCGCTGGAGTTTGCAAACTTTGTCAGCATTCTCTGGATCGACAAAACCTTCGGGTTGCATCATATACAACTCTTCCTCGAGGAAACCGTTGAGGAACACCGTTTTGACATCCATCTGCCAAATTTTCATAGTCGAAATAAGCAGCTATTGCTAACATGATTCTGACAGACTTAAGCATCGCTATGGGTGAGAAAGTCTCATCGTAGTCAACTCCTTGAACTTGTGAAAAACCCTTTGCCACAAGTCGAGCTTTATAGACGGTGACATTACCGTCCGCGTCCGTCTTCTTCTTATAGATCCATTTTTTCTGAATGGCCTTTCGCCCTTCAGGTAGTACTTCCAAAGTCCATACTTTGTTTTCATACATGGATCCCATCTCAGATTTCATGGCCTCTAACCATTTCTCGGAATCCGGGCCCATCACTGCTCCTCCATAGCTCGTAGGTTCATTGTTGTCTAACAACATGACCTCCAAGACAGGGTTGCCGTACCACTCGGGAGTAGTACGCGCCCTTGTCGACCTACGAGGTTCAATAGCAGCTTGATTCGAAGCTTGATGATCATCATCATTAACTTCCTCTTCTACCGTCGTAGGTTCCACAGAAACAGCTTTCTACGCTGCGCTACTCTCTGGTTGAAGTAAAGGTTCAATAACCTCATCAAGCTCTATTTTCCTCCCACTCAATTCTTTCGAGAGAAACTCTTTCTCAAGAAATGTTCCATTCTTAGCGACAAACACTTTGCCTTCGGATCTGAGATAGAAGGTATACCCGACTGTCTCTTTCGGGCATCCTATGAAGACGCATTTTTCCGCTTTGGGTTCCAGCTTTTCAGGCTGAAGCTTTTTGACATAAGCATCACATCCCCAAACTTTAAGAAATGACAACTTCGGCTTTTTGACAAACCACAGTTCATATGGCGTCGTCTCAACGGATTTCGATGGTGCCCTATTTAAAGTGAATGCAGCTGTCTCTAATGCATAACCCCAAAACGATAGTGGCAAATCGGCAAGAGACATCATAGAACGCACCATATCTAATAAGGTTCGATTACGACGTTCAGACACACCATTACGCTGTGGTGTTCCGGGCGGTGTCAACTGTGAAACAATTCCACATTGTCTTAAGTGACTGCCAAACTCATAACTCAGATATTCACCTCCTCGATTAGATCGCAGAAATTTAATCTTCTTGTTACGATGATTCTCAACTTCACTCTAAAATTGCTTGAACTTTTCAAAAGTTTCAGACTTGTGTTTCATCAAGTAAATATACCCATATCTACTCAAGTCATCAGTGAAGGTGAGAAAGTAACGATATCCACCGTGCGTTGCAACATTCATTGGACCGCACACATCAGTATGTATGATTTCCAACAAGTCACTTGCCCGTTCCATTGTTCCAGAGAACGGCGTTTTAGTCATCTTGCCCATGAGGCATGGTTCACATGTGTCAAGTGATTCAAAATCAAGTGACTCCAAAAGTCCATCAGCGTGGAGCTTCCTCATGCATTTTACACCAATATGACCTAAACGGTAGTGCCACAAGAAAGTGGTACTATCATTAACAACTCTACATCTTTTGGCATCAATGTTATGAACATGTGTGTCATCACTATCAAGATTCAATATGAATAAACCCCTAACATTGGGTGCATGACCATAAAAGATATTACTCATATAAATAGAACAACCTTTATTCTCTGACTTAAATGTGTAACCGTCTCGCAATAAACAAGATCCAGATATAATGTTCATGCTTAACGCAGGCACTAAATAACAATTATTCAGGTTCATCACTAATCCCGATGGTAATAGAAGAGAGAGCGTGCCGACGGCGATCACATCAACCTTGGAACCATTTCCCACGCGCATCGTCACTTCATCCTTTGCCAACCTTCGTTTATTCCGTAGTTCCTGCTTTGAGTTGCAAATGTGAGCAACCGAACCGGTATCAAATACCCAGGCACTACTACGAGAGCTAGTAAGGTACACATCAATAACATGTATATCATATATACCTTGTTTGTCGTTGGCCGCCTTCTTGTCAGCCAGGTACTTGGGGCAGTTCCGCTTCCAGTGACTAGTTCCCTTGCAATGAAAGCACTCAGTTTCTGGCTTAGGTCCATGCTTAGGCTTCTTTGTAGGAGTAGCAACTGTTTTGCCACCCTTCTTGGTTTTACCCTTCTTGCCTTTGCCTTTGCCATTTTTCTTGAAACTAGTGGTTTTATTGACCATCAACACTTGATGTTCTTTCTGGATTTCAGACTCAGCGACTTTCAGCATCGCAAACAGCTCGGCGACTGACTTGTTCATCCCGTGCATGTTATAGTTCATCACAAAGCTCTTGTAACTAGGTGGCAGCGATTGAAGAACTCTATCAGTGATTGCCTCCGGCGGAAGGGCAATTCCCAACTCAGCTAGACGGTTTGAGTACCCAGACATTCTGAGTATGTGCTCACTAATAGACCCGTTCTCCTCCATCTTGCAAGCATAGAATTTATCGAAGGTCTCATACCTCTCAATCCGGGCATTCTTCTGAAAGATAAACTTCAACTCTTGGAACATCTCATATGCTCCATGACGTTCAAAACGTCTTTGAAGTCCCGGTTCTAAGCATACCATATTGCACACTGAACTATTGAGTAGTCTCCAGCATGAGCCTCCCAAGCGTTCTTAATGTCTTCGGAGGTCATGTCTTCTGGCTGGTCACCAAGCGGTGCATCAAGGACATATGACTTCTGGGAAGCCGTGAGGATAATCCTCAGATTACGGGCCCAGTCAACAAAGTTACTACCATCATCTTTCAATTTAGCTTTCTCTAGGAACGCATTAAAATTCAGGGGTGCTACTGCGCGAGCCATTGATCTACAACATAAATATGCAAAGGTTACTTAGACTATTGTTCAATATAATGAGTTTAGTTAATCAAATTACTAAAGCTCCCACTCAAATTGACATCCCTCAGGTCATCTGAGTGTCACATGATCCAAATTCACCAACTCAAGTCCGATCATCACGTGAGTTAAGTTGGCTTCATTGGTGAACATCATTATGTTGATCATATCTACTATATGATTCATGCTCGACATTTCGGTCTCTTGTGTTCCGAGGCCATGTCTGTACATGCTAGGCTCGTCAAGTTTAACCCGAGTGTTCTGCGCGTGCAAATCTGGCTTGCACCCATTGTATGTGAACATAGAGTCTATCACACCCGATCATCACGTGGTGTCTCAACACGACGAACTTTTGCAACGGTGCACATTCGGGGAGAACACAATTTTATCTTGAAACTTAAGTGAGGGATCACCTTATAATGCTACCGTCGTACTAAGCAAAACAAGGTGCATAAAAGGATTAACATCACATGCAATTCATAAGTGACATGATATGGCCATGAACTTGTGCTTTAGATCTCCATCTTGAAAGCACCGGCATGATCTTCATCGTCACCGGCACGACACCATGATCTCCATCATCTTGATCTCCATCAACGTGTCGCCATCGAGGTTGTCACGCCCTGCATGCTTCTACTACTATTGCTACCGTTTAGCGATAAAGTAAAGCATTACATAGCGCTTAATGATTGACTCGCAGGTCATACAATAATTAAAGACAACCCTATGGCTCCTGCCGGTTGCCGTACTCATCGACATGCAAGTCATGAAGTTCTATACATCACATGATCATCTCATACATCACATATATCACATCATGTAATTGGCCATATCACATCACAACATACCCTGCAAAAACAAGTTAGACGTCCTCTAATTGTTGTTGCATGTTTTACGTGGCTGCTACGGGTATCTAGCAAGAACGATTCTCACCTACGCATAAACCACAACGGTGATACATAGATTGCTTTTCAACCTTCTCAAGGACCGCCTTTGTCGGATCCGATCCAACTAAAGTGAGAGAAACTGTCACCCGCAAGCCATCTAAGCAACAAGTTGCATCAAGGGAACCGGTCTCTCGTAAGCGTACGAGTAATGTTGGTCCGGGCCGCTTCATCTCACAATCCCGCTGAACCAAAATCCGACCAAGGGAGGAAGCAATCTAAGCATCAACGCCCACAAACCTTCTGTGTTCTACTCGAGATCTCATCGAACCATCAACCTAGCTCATGATGCCACTTTTGGGGAACGTCGCATGGGAAACAAAAAATTTCCTACGCACATGCAAACCTATCCATGGTGATGAGCATCTACGAGAGGGAGAGTGGATCTATGTACCCTTGTAGATCGCTAAGCGGGAAGCGTTAAGAAACGCGGTTGGTGTAGTCGAACTTCTTCGCGATTCAAATCGCCGAGCGTCCCGCGATCCAATCACGAACCGTCCCGCGAACTAATCACGAACCGTCCTGCGATCCAATCACGAACCGTACACGATCTCGTCACGATCTGTCCCGCGATCCAATCACGAACGTCTCATGGCCTTGATCACGATTCTTCCGATCTAGTACAGAACGGACGGCACTTCTGCGTTCAGCACACGTGCAGCTTGATGACGATATCCACCGTCTTGATCCAGCAAGAGGAGGTGGAGAGGAGAGAGAGTTCACCGGCAGCGTGACGGCGCTCCGGTGATGGTGGTGGTGGTGGAGCAATTCCGGTAGGGCTTCGCCTAAGCGCTGCAGAAATCTGATCTAGAGGAGCACCGGTGAAACGGGTAGCACGTGGGCGTAAGTTGTGTCCAAAAGCCACCCAATCCACTAGTATATATAGGAGGGAGGGAGAGGAGGGGGCTGGCGCACCAAGTCCCCCTAGGGGATTCGGCCGGCCAAGGTGGGAGCAATCCTACTCCTACTCCAATCCTAGTTGGAGTAGGATTGCTTCCTATTGGCTGATTTTTCCCTTTTCTCTTTAGGACTTCCTCTCCCTGCACCATGGGCCTTTGTGGCTTTTTACCCAGCCCACTAAGGGCTGGTTATTATTCTCCCACAGCCCATGGACCTCTTGGGGTCGAAATACCCCTCCCGGAGGTCCCTCGGTACACTACCGGCACTCCCGGTACACTACCGACGAGCCCGAAACTTTTCCGGCGACCAAACTGGGACTTCCTATATATGAATCTTTACCTTCAGACCATTTCAGAGCTCCTCATGATGTCCAGGATCTCATCCGGGACTCCGAACAAACTTCGGTCACCACCATACATAACTCTACACTACCGAAACGTCACCGAACCTTAAGTGTGCAGACCCTGCGGGTTCGAGAACTATGCTGACATGACCGAGACACCTCTACGGTCAATAACCAATGGCGGGACCTGGACGTCCACATTGGTTCCTACATATTCTACGAAGATCTTTATCGGTCGAACCTCTATGTCAAGGATTCAGTTAATCCTGTATAACGTTCCCTTTGTTCTTCGGTATGTTACTTGCCTGAGATTCGATCGTCGGTATCTCCATACCTAGTTCAACCTCGTTACCGGCAAGTCTCTTTACTCATTCCGTAATGCAAGATCCCGTGGCTAACATATTAGTCACATTGCTTGCAAGGCTTGTTGTGATGTTGCATTACCGAGTGGGACCCGAGATACCTCTCCGTCACACGGAGGAACAAATCCCAGTCTCGATCCATGCCAACTCAACAGACACCATCGGAGATACCTGTAGAGCACCTTTATAGTCACCCAATTACGTTGCGACGTTTGATACACACAAGGCACTCCTCCGATATCCGTGAGTTGCATGATCTCATGGTCATAGGAACATATACATTGACATGCAGAAAACAGTAGCAATAAACTGACACAATCATATGCTACGTTTGTAGTTTGGGTCTTGTCCATCACATCATTCTCCCAATCATGTGATCCCGTTATCAAATGAAATCTCATGTCCATGGCTAGGAAACCTTAACCATCCTTTGATCAACGAGCTAGTTCACTAGAGGCATACTAGGGACATTGTGTTGTCTATTTACCCACACATGCAATGTGTTTCCAATCACTACAATTATAGCATGGATAATAAACGATTATCATGAACAAGGAAATATAATAATAAACACTTTATATATTGCCTCTAGGGCATATTTCCAACAGGTTGATGGTTTCATGAGATCTCGAGTAGAACATAAAAGGTTTGTGGGCGTTGATGCTTAGATTGCTTCCTACCTTGGTCGTATTTTGGTTCAGCGGGATTGTGAGATGAAGCGGCCCGGACCAACATTACTCGTACGCTTACGAGAGACCGGTTCCCTCGACGCAACTTGTTGCTTAGATGGCTTGCGGGTGACAGTTTCTCTCACTTTAGTTGGATCGGATCCGACAAAGGCGGTCCTTGAGAAGGTTGAAAAGCAAACTATGTATCACCATTGTGGTTTATGCGTAGGTGAGAATCGTTCTTGCTAGATACCCATAGCAGCCAGGTAAAACTTGCAACAACAATTAGAGGACGTCTAACTTGTTTTTGCAGGGTATGTTGTGATATGATATGGCCAATTACATGATGTGATATATGTGATGTATGAGATGATCATGTGATGTATAGATTATCACGACTTGCATGTCAATGAGTACGGAAACCGGCAGGAGCCATAGGGTTCTCTTTAATTATTGTATGACCTGTGTGTCAATCATTAAGCGTGATGTAATGCTTTACTTTATCGCTAAGCGGTAGCAATAGTAGTAGAAGCATGCAGGGCGTGACAACCCCGATGGCGACACATTGATGGAGATCAAGATGATGGAGATCATGGTGTCATGCCGGTGACGATGGAGATCATGCCGATGTTTTCATGATGGAGATCAAAAGCACAAGTTCATGGCCATATCATGTCTCTTATGATTTGCATGTGATGTTAATCCTTTTTATGCACCTTGTTTTGCTTAGGACGACTGTAGCATTATAAGGTGATCCCTCGCTTAATTTCAAGATAAATTGTGTTCTCCCCGAGTGTGCACCGTTGCAAAAGTTCGTCGTGTTGAGACACCATGTGATGATCGGGTGTGATAGACTCTACGTTCACATACAATTGGTGCAAGCCAGATTTGCACGTGCAGAACACTCGGGTTAAACTTGACGAGCCTAGCATGTACAGACATGGCCTCGGAACACAAGAGACGGAAAGGTCGAACATGAGTCATATAGTAGATATGATCAACATGATGATGTTCACCATTGTACCCACCTCAACTCACGTGATGATCGGACTTGAGTTGATGAATTTGGATCATGTATCACTCGAATGATCGGAGGGATGTCAACTTGAGTGGGAGTTCTTAAGTAATATGATTAATTGAACTCATTATCATGAACATAGTCAATAGTGTCTTTGCAAATTATGTTGTAGATTACTAGCTCGCGCTGTAGCTCCCATGAATTTTTATCCGTTCCTAGAGAAATAGAGTTGAAAGATGATGGTAGCAATATTGCGGACTGGGTCCGTGATCTGAGGATTGTCCTCATTGCTGCGCAGAAGGCTTATGTCCTTAATGCACCGCTCGGTGCGCCAACCCCTCTAGTGTCGTCTGTAGATGTTGTGAACATCTGACAGGCACGTTCTGAAGACTACTTGATAGTTTGATGCGTCATGCATTACGGCTTAGAATTGAGGCTCCAAAACGTTTTGAACGTCACGGAACATATGAGATGTTTCTAAGAGCTGAAATTAGGATCTCAGGCTCGTGCCCGTGTTGCGAGATATGAGATCTCCAACAAGATTCTTTGCCTGCAAGATGAAGGAGAAAAGCTCAATAGTTGAGCATGTGCTCAGATTGTCTGGGTGCTACAATCGCTTGAATCGAGTGGGAGTTGATCTTCCAGATAAGATAGTGATTGATATAGTTCTCCAAGTCACTGTCACTAAGCTACTAAGAACTTGGTGATGAACTATATAATGCCAGGGATAGAAATATTGATCCCTGAGCTGTTCGCGATGTTTGACATCGCGAAGGTAGAAATCAAGAAGGAGCGTCAAGTGTTGATGGTTAATCAAACCACTCGTTTCGAGAAGGGCAAGAGCAAGGAGGGAAACTTCATGGATAGCAAGTCAGTTGCTGCTCCAGTGAAGCAACCCAAAGTTGAACTCAAACCCGAGACTAAGTGCTTCTGTTATGAGGAGAGCGGTCGCTGAAGCGGAACAACCCTAGATACTTGGTAGATAAGAAGGCTGGCAACATCGACAGAAGTATATTTGATGTGTACCTTGCAAGTACTCCTAGTAGCATCTGGGTATTGGATACCGGTTCTGTTGCTAAATGTTAGTAACTCGAAATAAAAGCTACGGAATAAACGGAGAACTAGCTAAGGGTGAGGTGACGATATGTGTTGGAAATGTTTCCAAAGTTGATGGGATCAAACATCGCACGCTCTCTCTACTTTCAGGATTAGTGACGAACCTATGAGAATGGTTCGTTGAAATCTTGATCGTAGTAATACACATGTTCGTAACACTGATGTCAAAAGATACAAAGTTAATAATGATAGTACCACATACTTGTGGCACTGCCGCTAAATGTCATATTGGTATAAAGCGCATGAAGAAACTCCATGCTGATGGATCTTTGGACTCATTCGATTTCGAATCGGTTGAGACATGCGAACCATGCCTCTTGGGCAAGATGACTAAAGGACCCCGTTGGATGGAGCGGGCAAGTGATTCATTGGAAATAATACATGTTGATGTATGCAATCCAGTGAGTCTTGTAGCATGCAGTGGATATCGTTATTTTCTTACCTTCACTGATGATTTAAGTAGATATAGTGTATATTTACTTAATGAAACACAAGTCTGAATCGTTTGAATGGTTGAAGCAAATTCAGAGTGAAGTTTAAGATCATCATGACAAGAAGATAAAAATGACTGCGATATGATCGTGGAGGTGAATATCTGAGTTACGAGTTTGGCATGCAACTTAAGACAATGTGAAATTTGTTTCACAACTAACGCCACCTGGAACACCATAGTGTGATGGTGTGTTTGATCATCATAGTCATGCTCTATTGGATATAGTGCGTGCTATGATGTCTCTTATCGTTTTACTACTATAATTTTTGGGTTATGCATTAGAGAGAACTACATTCACTTTAAATAGGGCACCATCTAAATCCGTTGAGATGACACCGTGTGAATTGTGGTTTGATAGAAACCTAAGTTGTCATTTCTTAATGTTTGGGGGTGCGACACTTGTGTGGAAAATGTTTTCACCTAATGAGGTCGAACCCAAGGCAGACAAATGCATCTTCATAGAATACCCTAAGATCAGTCGGGTGAACCTTCTATCTCAGATCCAAGTGCAAAGTGTTTGTTGCTTAAACGGATCCTTTCTCGAGGAAATGTTTCTCTCGAAAGAATTGAGTGGGAGGAAGATAGAACTTGATGAGGTTGTTAAACCTTTGTTCAACCAGAGAGTAGTGCAGCACAAAAAGATGTTTCTGTGAAGCCTACGTTAGTTGAAGAGGAGGTTAATGATGATGATCATGAAGCTTCAGGATCAAGTTACTATCGAACTTCGTGGGTCGACAAGGATGTGTACTGCTCCTGAGCGGTACGACAACCCTGTCTTGGAGATCATGTTGTTGGACAACGATAAACCTACGAGCTATGGAGAAGCGATGATGGGCCCGGATTCCGACAAATGGTTGGAGGCCATGAAATCCGAGATAGGATCCATGTATGAAAACCAAGTATAGACTTTGGTAGACTTCCTCGTTGGACGGCAGGTCGTTGAGTACAAATGGATCTTTAAAATGAAGACAGACGCTGATGGTAATTGTCACCATTTGTAAAGCTCGACTTGTTGCAAAGATGTTTGTGACAAGTTCAAGGAGTTGACTGCGATGAGACTTTCTCACTCGTAGCGATGCTAAAGTCTGTTGGAATTATGTTAGCAGTTGCTGCATTTTCAATTATGAAATCTGGCAGATGGATGTCAAAACATCGTTTCCTTAACTGTTTACTTGAGGAAAGGTTGTATGTGATACAACCGGATGGTTTTGTTAGTCCTAAGGATGCTAAAAGGTGTGCAAGCTTTAGTGATCCTTCTATGGACTGAAGCAAGCATCTCGGAGTTGGAATATATGCTTTGATGAGGTGATCAAAGTTTTAATGTTTATACAAGGTTTACGAGAAACTTGTATTTACAATAAAGTGAGTGGGAGCACTATAGAATTTCTGATAGGTATATGTGGATGACATATTGTTGATCGGAAATAATGTAGGATTTCTGGGAAGCATAAATGGTTGTTTGAAAAGTGATTTTCAAAGGAAGATCTGGATAAAGCTACCTGATTGTTGAGCGTCAACATCTATAGAGATAGATCAAGATGCTTGATGAGACTTTCAATGAGTACATACCTTGATGAGATTTTGAAAGAGTTCAAAATGGATCAGTCAGAGAAATAGTTCTCGTCTGATTTGTAAGGTGTGAAGTTGAGTGAGACTCAAAGCTCGACAACGGCAGAAGAAAGAGAAAGGACGAACGTCGTCCCCTATGCCTTAGCCATAGGCTCTATATAGTATGCCATGTTGTGTACCGCACTTGTGTGTGCCTTGCCATGAGTCCGTCAAGGGGTACAAGAGTGATCCAGGAGTGGATCACTGGACAGCGGTCAACATTATCCTTAGTGACTAAAAGACTAAAGGAATTGTTTCTCGATTATGGAGGTGATAAAGGGTTCGTCGTAAGGAGTTACGTCGATGCAAGCTTTAACACTAATCCGGATGACTCGTAATAGCAATCTGGATACGTATAATGGAGCAGCCATTTGGAATAGTACCAAGTGGAGTGTGGTAGCAGTGTTTATAGTTTGACATAGAGATTTGCAAAGTACATACGGATCTGATTGTCATAGACCCATTGACTATAAGACCTCTCTCACATGCAAAGCATGATCGAGCCCCAGAATTCATTGGGTGTTAGATTCATAACAATGCGAATCACATGGTGATGTGAACTAGATTATTGACTCTAGTGCAAGTGGGAGACTGTTGGAAATATGCTCTAGAGGCAATAATAAATTGGTTATTATCATACTTCCTTGTTCATGATAATTGTTTATTATCGATGCTATAATTGTATTGATCGGAGACTTAAATGCATGTGTGGATACATAGACAAAACCATGTCCCTAGTATGCCTCTAATGGACTAGCTCGTTGATCAAAGGATGGTTAAGGTTTCCTAGCCATGGACATGAGATGTTATTTGATAACGAGATCACATCATTAGGAGAATGATGTGATGGACAAAACCCAAACTACAAACGTAGCATATGATCGTGTCAGTTTATTGCTACTGTTTTCTGCATGTCAAGTATATCTTCCTATGACCATGAGATCATGCAACTCACGGATATCAGAGGAGTGCCTTGTGTGTGTCAAACGTCACAATGTAACTGGGTGACTATAAAGGTGCTCTACAGGTATCTCCGATGGTTTCTATTGAGTTGGCATGGATCGAGACTGGGATTTGTTACTCCGTGTGACGAGAGGTATTTCAGGGCCCACTCGGTAATACAACATCACAATGAGCCTTGCAAGCAATGTGACTAATTGTTAGTTGCGGGATCTTGTATTACGGAACGAGTAAAGAGACTTGCCAGTAATGAGGTTGAACTAGGTATGGAGATACCGACGATCAAATCTCGGGCAAGTAACATACCGAAGAACAAAGGGAACGTTATACGGGATTAACTGAATCCTTGACATAGAGGTTCGACCGATAAAGATCTTCGTAGAATATGTAGGAACCAACGTGGACGTCCAGGTCCCGCCATTGGTTATTGACCGTAGAGGTGTCTCGGTCATGTCTACATAGTTCTCGAACCCGCAGGGTCTGCACACTTAAGGTTTGGTGACGTTTCGGTAGTGTAGAGTTATGTATGGTGGTGACTGAAGGTTGTTCGGAGTCCCGGATGAGATCCCGGACGTCACGAGGAGCTCCGGAATGGTCCATAGGTAAAGATTCATATATAGGAAGTCCCAGTTTGGTCGCCAGAGGAGTTTCGGGCTCATCGGTAGTGTACCGGGAGTGCCGGTAGTGTACCGGGAGACCTTCGGGAGGGGTATTTCAACCCCAGAGGGTCCATGGGCTGTGGAGAGTGATAACCAGCCCTTAGTGGGCTGGAGAAACATCCATAACAAGGCCCATGGAGCCAGGAGAAAAACTGCCTAAAGAAAAAGGTGAAAAAAAGGCAGAAGGAAGAGTCCTACTCCTACTAGGAGTGAAGGAAGGAGTAGGACTCCTCCTCTTATGGCTCGGCCGAACCAACAAGGCTTGGAGGCCAAGGCTGCGCCCTCCTCCTCCCTCCCTCCTATATATACTAGTGGAATAGAGGGTTTTTGCACATATTGTATGGCCACGTGCTACCCGTTTCACCGGTGCTCCTCTAGATCGGATTTCTGCAGCGCTTAGGCGAAGCCCTGCCGGAATTGCTCCACCTCCATCACCGGGGCGCCGTCATGCTGCCGGTGAACTCTCTCTCCTCTCCACCTCCTCTTGCTGGATCAAGATGGTGGAGATCATCATCAAGCTGCACGTGTGCTGAACGCGGAGGTGTCGTCCGTTCGGCGCTAGATCGGAAGGACCGTGATCGAGATCGCGAGATAGTTCGTGATGAGATCGTGGAACAGATCGTGATGAGTTCGCGGGACAGATCGTGATCAAGATCGTGAGACGGATCATGATGAGATCGCGGGACGGATCGTGATGAGATCGCGGGACGCTCGGCGATTTGGATCGCGAAGATGTTCGACTACACCAACCGCGTTTCTTAACGCTTCCCGCTTAGCGATCTACAAGGGTATGTAGATGCACTCTCCCTCTCGTAGATGCTCATCACCATGGATAGGTTTGCGTGTGCGTAGGAAATTTTTTGTTTCCCATGCGACGTTCCCCATCAGGCAGATCACCGAAAGAAGACCGCCCTCCGTACTGGTGATCACATACTTGATATGGTCAATAATTTACAAGTAATATTTGGAAAGGGTCCTGGCGGACTATCTGTTCCAAATGACGCTGACAAACACGCACCCATGTGGAAGAAGAAATCTATATTTTGGGAGTGAACGTGATGCACTATTGGAAAGACCTAGAGGTCCGCTCTGCAGTCGACGTGATGCACGTGACGAAGAACCTTTGCGTGAACCTGCTAGGATTCTTGGGAGTGTATGGGAATACAAAAGATACACCGGAGGCACGGGAGGAATAGCAACATGTGCATGAAAAAGATGGCATGCATCCAAAGCAGTATGAAGGTCCTGCCAGCTATGCTCTTACCAAAGAGAAGGAAATCTTCTTTGAATGCCTGCTCAGTATGAAGGTCCCGTCTGGTTTCTCGTCGAATATAAAGTGAATAATAAATATGGCAGAGAAAAAGTTCCAGAACCTAAAGTCTCATGACTGCCACGTGATTATAACGCAACTGCTATCGGTTGCATTGAGGGGGCTTCTACCGGAAAACGTTCGATTAGCCATTGTGAATCTCTCAATGCAATCTCTCAGAAGGTGATCGATCCAAAAATCTTGCCAAGGTTAAGAAGTGATTTGGTGCAATGTCTTGTTAGTTTCGATCCGGTGTTCCCACCATCCTTCTTCAATATCATGACGCACGTCCTAGTTCATCTAGTCGACGAGGTTGCCGTTTTGGGCCCTGTATTTCAACACAATATGTTCCGCTTTGAGAGGTTCATGGGAGTCTTAAAGAAATATATCATAACCGCGCTAGGCCAAAAGCAAGCATCTCCATGGGCCATCAAACAGAGGATGTCATTTGGTTTTGTGTTGACTTCATTCCTGACCTTAAGAAGATTGGTCTCCCTCAATCGCGGTATGAGGGGGGACTGACTGGAAAAGGCACGCTAGGAGCGGTCTCAATAATATGTAGGGACGGGCATTCTTGGTCTCAAGCACACTACACAGTTCTACAGAATTCCACCTTGGTGACCCCCTGTGTCGATGAACACAAGAATATTCTGCGCTCCAAACACCCAGAGCAGTGTGATGACTGGATTACATATAAACACATCAGGACTTTCGGCAGTTGGTTGCAAACACGTCTCATGGGTGACAACACTGTTTCTGATGAGATGTACTTGTTGGCCAGGAGACCATCTTCGAATGTATTGACTTAAAAGGGTACGATATAAATGGGAATACATTTTACATGATCGCCCAAGATGAAAAGAGCACCAACCAAAACAACGGTGTGCGCTTTGATGCAGCAACCAAGAGAGGAAAGGACACATATTATGGTTACATAGTGGACATATGGTAAGTGGACTATGGACATGATTTCAAGGTCCCTTTGTTTCAATGCAAATGGGTCAATCTGTCAAGAGGCGGGGTATAGGAAGACCCACAGTACAGAATGACAACGGTGGATCTGAACAATCTTGGGTACACAGACGAACCATTCGTCCTAGCCAATGATGTGGCACAGATTTTCTATCTGAAGGACATGTCTACCATACCAAGAAAAAGAAAAGATAAGGAAGCGAATACATCATATGATGAGCCAAAACGCCACATAGTTCTTTCAGGAAAAAGAGACATCGTGGGATTGGAGGGCAAGACAGACATGTCTGGAGATTATGAAAAGTTTCATGAAATTCCTCCCTTTAAAGTCAAGCCTGACCCAAGCACCCTGTTAAACGATGAAAATTATCCATGGTTACGGAGCAATAAGCAAAGGACACACGCGAAGAAGAAGTGAAGACTTTCTCTCCACAACTATATCATTGAAGTGACATGTGAAGAAATGAAATGCCTTTTGTAACACATGAGTTTTCGTCCGAAACCCTAATACTTCGAAAGAGATTCTCCGTTTTGTACACGAACTGAATCCAGTTTTTGCCGTAACCCGCTCAAATTTTTATGACATGCTATGTGGGTGAAATGGTGATACCATGCCAACTTTCAACCTTTTCGGAGTTCATTTGAAGTGCTTTTCAATTTCAGGGTCATTTAGCTCAAAAAAATCAGTAAGTGCATGAAAAATACCAAATGAAGTCAGAAAGGGTTGAAAATTGATGATGTGGCTTTGAATGGTGCATTTTGAACACACAAAAATTCTGGAGTTCAAATGAGTTCAAAAAAATGAAATTCCTTTGTAACAGATGAGTTTTCGTCCGAAACCGTGATACTTCGAAATAGATTGTCCATTTTGTACATGAAATGCATCCAATTTTTGCCCTAACCCTCTCAACTTTTTATGACATGCTATGTGGGTGAAATGATGATACCATGCCAACTTTCAACCTTTTCAGAGTTCATTTGAAGTGCTTTTGAATTTCAGGCTCATTTAGCTCAAAAAAATTAGTAAGTGCATGAAAAATACCAAATGAAGTCAGAAAGGGTTGAAAAATGATGATCTGGATTTGAATGGTGCATTTTGAACACACAAAAATTCTGGAGTTCAAATGAGTTCAAAAAAAATGAAATCCCTTCGTAACAGATGAGTTTTCGTCTCAAACCGTGATACTTCGAAATAGATTGTCCATTTTGTACACGAAGTGCATCCAGCTTTTGTCGTAACCCACTCAACTTTTTAGCACATTCTATGTGGGTGAAATGATGATACCATGCAAACTTTCAACCTTTTCAGAGTTCGTTTGAAGTGTTTTTTTAATTTCTTTCAAAACATCGTAGGAGTGGAGTTCAAAAAAGAATCAGCTAAAAAGCTTTTATAAACCTCTAGTATTTTTGAAACAATAATTATATAAAAATTATGCAACTAAAATTATCAAGTATTTTCTGTTCAAAACATTAATAGCAAAAAGAATATAATGATAAACACACAAGAAATAAATAAAGCAAGAAACAAAACAAAATAATGGAAATTATGCAACTAAAATTATCAAAGTATTTATTTGCTAAAAAGAATGAACTAAAATAACAAAAGAAAAATATTGGAAAGAATTAAAACAATAAATAAAGCAAAAAACAAAACAAAAAACAGTTTTTTAAAAAAATGCCGCCTACTGGGTCACCATGGCCTGAATACGACTAGAAACCCAACAGCTAGTTGGGCCAGGATTCAGGCCCGCAGAAGGACCAGTAGGCCCACAGGCCGAGGAGAATGCATTTAGGCCTGTAAGCCTGTAGTTGAGAGGAGCTCGAGAGGGTTGGCGCAGCAGCGCTTATAAACCACTCTCGAGCCCTCTCGGCTAGCGAGGTGGGACTAAACATTTGTCCCCGGGCAGCACCACCTTTTGGTCCCGGTTGGTGGCACCAACCGGGACCAATGCCCCCCTTTAGTCCTGGTTGTTGCCACAAACCGGGACCAATGACCACCTTTAGTCCCGGTTGGTGCCACTAACCGTGACCAATGGTCTCTGCTTCCCGCCCTTTGGGCTGCCGAAAAGAGACATTTGGTCCCGGTTGGTGCCACCAACCGGGACTAAAGGGGGCATTGGTCCCGGTTGGTGCCACCAACCGGGACCAATGCTCTGTGTATATAAGCGACAGTTTCGATTTTTCAGATTTCATCTAGCACTTGCCCCCAACGACGTCGAGCACATCGACGCCGCCAGGCTGACCGAGCTCGCCGTCGACGCCCTCTGCCCTGACGCCCCCTGCCCCGACGTGCCGCCCTGTCCGGACGCGCCGCCCTGCCCCAACGCGCCGCCCTGCCCCGACGCGCCACCCCTACCCCGAGGCGTGCCTCTGTCCCGACGCCGGCGCCGCTCCCCGACGCCACCCCACACCACAGCCCTGCCCCGACGCCGCCGCCCCTCCTCCCCGTTCGATCCGGCTGGCCCCCTTTCCTCCTTGTCCGATTTTGCTGATTTAATTTGATGATATATAGATGATAGATGATATATGATAGTTAGATGATGATGTTGATGATAGCTGATGATGTTGATGATAGATGATGTATGCTTTTTTTGTTCATATATTTTTATAGCATTTTTGGTCCATGTATATATGTGTGTGTATATGGATGGATGGATGGATGGATGGATGGATGGATGGATGGATGGATGGATGGATGTATATAGAAAATTATCATATGATATAAAAAAATATCGTAGCTTCCTGTTTTTTTCATGGATGTATGCTAAAGAAAATTATGAAAGAGTTTATGGGAGGTTTCTGTCAAAAGGTTCAATGATTTGTCAAGGCAAAAAAATTGAACTAATTAAGGTATCCCATGTTTTTGTATATATGATATATGTATTTTGTTGGCAGAAAATAAGTTGGCTAAAAAGAAGTTCCTTCATGAAGGGGTTTTACTTTGCCTAAATCGGGGAGGGGAAACTTCACTAAATGTTCATGATTTTTTTGTTCATATTAATAAAGAGTGTAAATTGGGGGAAATGAGGGGGGAGGAGTATCCCATAATTCTCTCGGGAAAATGAGGGGGGAGGAGTCCGCAAACCCTAGAAGTGTTGTCGAGGCCACCCCAAACCCTAGAAGCGTTGTCGAGGCCAACCAAATTTACCAAGTTAAATGAGTTAAAAGAGCGTTGTCGAGGCCACCCCAAACCCTAGAAGAGTTGTCGGACATTCATGAGAGAGGAGGTCCGGACGTCGGACATTCATGTTTGTATATTAATTGCCATGTTGTAATATTTGTAGAAACTATGGATCCAAGAGACGAAGAACAAGAATAGTTGTTGGGGGACATAATCCACGGCGGACGTGATATCTTGTCATATCTCAACTTCACCTATGGTCTGGAAGGAGTGGATTATGACGGCTCCATTGATCGAACAATGGAGGAGGAAGGACATGATCATGATGGCTCCGGTGACCGAATGCCGGAGGAAGAAGGAGACCATGATGACGGCTCCGGTGGCCGATCGGAGGAGGGAGTTGTTGCAAAGTTTGGCGAGGTATATGTATTAATTAAGCCTGTGCTGACTCTAGCTAATTGATGCATTAATTGTTTTGGTATGTACATATATTAATTAACTCTTCTTTCTTCTATTATAGCCCTCCGGATCGAGCCAAACTTCGGTAACGAGACGAGGCCCGAAGAAGAGGTTGCGCAAGGATGAAAAGTTCACGATCACAGCACTCGCGGACGTTGGCCATTCGATTGAACCCAAGCGGACCAAGAATGCATTTTCTGCTTAGTGCGGAGCTATTGTTAGGGACAACATCCCGATCAGCATCAAGCAATGGAATAAGCCTAAGGACGGCGCCCCTGATGGTGATTATGTCACCGATAGACAGAAAGAAGATCTTTGGACCGCACTGAAGGCAAATTTCACCCTACCGCCAGAGGAGGATCCGAATAAGCCAGTTATAGAGACATGGATCAAGGCATGTGCTCTTAAGAAGATGGCAGATCTATTCAGGAGGTGGAAGAATGAGTTGAAATCAAACTTTGTTGAGAAAGGGAAGACTCCAGCATTCGTCGGCCGATATGAGAAGATAGGAGATTACTGGCCCGCATTTGTGGCCTACAAGACGTCGGAGAAGAGTAAGAAAATGTCAGAGACAAACAAGAACAATGCTGCAAAGAAGCAGTTTCACCATCACACGGGGTCAGGTGGCTACCTTAAAGCCCGACCGTTGTGGGACAAAGCTGAGAATGACCTGCTTGCTAAAGGTGTCCAACCACAGACATATAACTGGCCAGACCGTTCAAGGACTTGGTTCTTCGGGGTTCGGGGAACTTTGAACCCTGAAACAGGGAAGTGTTGTTGGATGGACGAGCAACTTGCAATACCCGTGAACAACCTTCAGAACTATATCACCGCAGCACACGAAGGGACGTTCATTCCCAACAGAGAGAAGGACGAGCTGACTGAGGCCCTAGGGTATGCTGAGCACCCTGGACGAACACGAGGCACACCAGGCTCCGTTCTATGGAAGGTTGGGTTTCCCGATGCAGGCGGTTACAGAAGCCGGGAGAGAAAGAGGAAAGCGAAGCTGAGCGAAATTCAGAAGCTCAATGCAAGACTACAAAAGCTAGAGGAAGCTGAGAGCCAGCGAGCTGCCGGCCAACCATCTCAGCAGCACGAAGCTACCCCAGAAGCTACTACCCCGCCATCTCAGCGGAGAAGCAGCGTCGCTTCCACGAAGCCCGTTCAGCCCAACTTCACGTATCCTAGCTATCCCGTGGATACTATCACGGAGTCTGAACATTGCGAGCTTATGACAAAATGCTGGAACCTCACTTTCAAGGCGGCTGTCGGCTTTGTTGCACCTCCTAAACCCAATGGAACTTTTCACTACCGTTCGATTCCACATGGCTATGCTATTGTGATGGTGGATGAAGTAATGCCGGAATTTGAGGAGCTTGACCTTGACCATTGTACAGGTGAAGGAGAGAATAAGCTGGTTCGTGCCCTGAGGAGTACATGTCTATGGCAAAAGGAGTACATCAAGGTTCCAAACTGGACGCCTCCGCCTCCTCCTTCTCCTCAGGCGAATCAGGGCACTCCGCCTCCTCCTCCTCCTCCTCCGGCGAGTGATTAGGGCACACCGCCTCCTTCTCCGGCTCCTCCGGCGCATGGGGGCACTCCGCCTCCTCCTTCGCCTACTCCGGCATGTCGGAGCAGTACGCCTCCTCCTCAGCCTCGTCGGCAACGGCGGAAGACAGATGCCGCCGATGTGGCTCCTCCGGCGCCTAGTAAGCAACGACGAAAGGGAGCCGCCGCCGCTCCGGCGGCTAGCAGTACAAGCATAGGCAGCAGGGAATACAGATACGGTCCATCTCTCAAGCCTTTGGAAAAGTTACCATATGAGAGGACCAAGTCTGAAAACAAGGAGATAAGTTAGGCCGAAGTGAGGGACCATTTTGAAAAGAAAACTCCAGCTCCGAAGGAGAAGATAGATCCGGTGAAAGCGATGCGCACTATTGATGCCCTGAAGCGACCACCATCGCCTCCGCTGGATTCCAACTATGTCCGCACTCTTAAAAATACATATCAAGATGTGTGGCAGTCGGGAAGTATTTCCAGTGATGCAAAGTTAGCAGAACAAAGAAGTGGGAAAAAATCCCCAGCTCGGCGAACAGGCGAACCAATCGTGCCCCCCGCTTAAGGTTTCTAGCGATATCGTCGCTAATCATCCAGGGATGGTCCCCGGTACCAAACCTGGTGATTACCTGAGTGATGATGTACTGTTTGAGCAGTTGGAGGTGGACGAATTCAAATACCGGTACGGGCATCCTCTCGTCAAACCCGATCATCCTCCTCTAACAACGATGATGCGAAGATTCCATGAATGGTATGCAAAGTTGTCGCGAGTCTGAGAAGGATTCTTTGGTACTGTCAGTTAAAGATCAGCACGACCTCGTTGGAACTGAAATGTTGAATATTGAATTTGAGGAGATATGGCAGTTATACAATCATAAGGCCATCGACAAAACAATCGTGACTTGCTACTGTCTGTAAGTACTACTTCTGTAATTAAGTCTCTCTATGTATATAGGTCAGCTCTTTCATTGCATGTATATATAATTATCATCACTACTATATTATGCAGATTGAAGATCGTCAAATGAAGAAAAGCACAAATGTATGACATTGGGTTCATTAACCCAGATGTCATACATGAGCATAATTTAAAACATTATCCCACACAAACCGAGGAGAACTTGCTAGAATCGTTGCTTAAAAATCAAAAGAAGGGACAATACTCTTTCCTTACAACTTCAAGTGAGTGTTACTATCTTGTGCATATTCGGTTTCCCTTATTACTCGAGGTTTATAGTAATGTAATTGATGAGTTATGCATGCGTACGCAGTTTCCACTTTATTCTGCTAGAGATTCAGGTTGAGCGGGGACTAGTAATCGTCTTAGACTCAAAACGAAAAGATTCCAGAATTATGCGAACATGACTAAAATTCTCCAGAAGTAAGTTCAATCGATCATTATCGCATCATATCGGCAACTTTAATTTGTCCATTTCCTGATATCAAGTAATTATTTTCTTTGTCTGGCAGGGTTTGGAAAGAGTTCACAACAATTGTTCCGGCACTGCCGAGGGAGCTGCGATTTACACACCCGAAAGTAAGTACTACTAGCTAGTTCCGTGCATCTCCCATTGATTCTAGTTTCATCAATACCATTTATCATGCTTGATTATCAGTTGGATTGAAATCTATTTCTCGTAAAGTGCTTGTGGCAGGAAGACGGGACTAATTTATGTGGATACTACGTTTGTGAGTTCATCTACAACGCGACGGCCCCTAACGCGACGGCCCTAAGCGGGGCTACTCTGAAAAACAATTTCAAGTGCGTAAGCAATAATATTCACAATTTTATTTTATTACCATATATATGTATTGACCCCCCCCTCTTCAAATTAGATGTGGCAGATGCGGGATGAACTCCTACCACATGATCGCATACGAGCAATTCAAGAAGAATTGGCGGGATTCTTTCTTGACCACGTCATAAATAAAACCGGAGAATATTATCTGGAATTGGACATTAGATGTTAAGGATTGTAAGAGATCTTATATTGTATATATGTAGCTAGTAGCGTCGGATATATATACGAAAACTTGTTATACGAACAATCTCTCGGAGAAAGAGAGGTCGATCACTTCTATCTCTATATGTTCATGACGATCTTCTGTACTTAATGGTTCCTTCATTTGCTTACTAGCTAGCGTGTCGAGTTCTCTCTATAGTAGCTAGCGTCGACCAAGCACGGAGAAAGAGAGGACACTTCTCTTTATCAATTAGCTAGCTATAACAATATAAAACCCCTAAATTAACTCTCTAAAACCCCCTAAACCCCCCCCCCCTCCCTTTCAAAAAAAACAAGCAATTGCAGATGCTGACGCGTGGATGTCTGTTGGTCCCGATTGGTGTTACCAACCGGGACTAAAGGTCCTCCTGCCTGGGCTCCCCGCAGAGGCCACGTGGAGCTCCTTCTGTCCTGGTTTGTAAGAGAACCGGGACTAAAGTGCCCGACACTTTAGTCCCGGTTCCGGAACCGGTACAAATGGACCTTACGAACCGGGACAAATGGGATTTTTTCTACTAGTGTGTGGGTTCTATTTGTGCAAAGTCCAGATGTGTACTATTGTGTTTTGTATCCCTTGACGCTTCATGATGAGTTAATAAAGAACATCCTTATAAAAAATGAGATGGCATTCTATCAATAGAAGATACCGATAGTTTAGACAGGTTTCTAAACGAGATATGCACCAAAATTGGCATGATGCCCTCGATGCCGAGGCCTTGTCGTTTGCAATTAATTTGTATATTCGTAGATCTTATTCTGTTCAAAGTTTGGACCTTTGTCAAGTTTGTAGGATAGAGACAATACATCCACTCAAATTATTTTCAACTTTTGGCTCTGCATCCGTATTTGGGACATGATTCACGATTGGTTAGGCATAATTGGCATGAACAATGACTCCTAGACCAACCTTCACTCAATTAAGGATTGGTTGTATTCCAGTATTCATCTCCAGGACGTCCAGGGGCATGACATATTTGGCATGCTAATTTGTCGGGTGATATGGGCAGAAAAACTGTGAGATTTATTTGAAATAGTTTCATTCATGTCACCAAGCGTTTTCAAAAAGATTTAACTAAAAGTCATGGACGGAACCTCGCTAGGATAAACACCTTAGCTATGTCATGCCACGTGAGTATAACTATTCGTTCGTTTTCGAGCCTTCGTGGCATCCTTGTCTAACATGAAACACCCCAACACTAATCACTTATTTTTGCAATTTTTATTCAAAATAAATAGCAATATTTTATTAAAACACGTGTAAGAGGAACACCCTCATCATTTGATCGGAGCATAGCAAAAAAATCTAATATGGAGTGAAGATAAAAATGTTCATCTCTATACAAATTTTATATTTACAAAAAAATATTTTTCAATGTAATACAATACTTAAAATACAAATGAGATGGTGCCTAATCAATTATTAAACAACGATGAATTACATTTAACTTCATATTTTTAAGATCTATTTTAATTGTGTGCGAGAAACCAGAAGTTGAAAACTCTGACTCGCGCAAAATAATATCATAATGGCATATTGGAAGATACAGTTTTTCTTTCGGAACATGTTTCCATATTTTCTACATTGAATGGCTACATAATCGGATGAATAACATAATCTTGCCTTAGAATTAACGTAGAGCCTCGAATAGTTCCTCAAATTAATAAATATAATATATCTATATATTTTTTAGATTGACGGAGAGGAAGACAACTTACTCACCGTTATGTTATATATTTTTCATAACTCAAGACACACATCTTGCACTAAACCCCCCTTTAACATTACATTTGTAGAAAAATTCAATCAATCTTATCATAAGTCATATTAAGATTTATTTTAAAGAAGACTCCATCTTTTTTCTTCTTATGCCTTTAATGCAACAAGGCCACACCTATTTTATTCGTTTTAACAACAACTCATTTGTTTTACAATGATAGTAAATTTTAAATAACAGATTAAGAGGACAAATCGGCGTGCAATGTTGAATTTACTAGGATCTACATATTAGGAATAAGGATGAGAAATCCACAATTAAATATTGCAGTGTCCAATCTACCATGGAATAATTCATTGAAAAGCAAAATGAAGATCATGATAAACTATAGGCAAAAAATTCTGATAAAACTCAATAGGTAGTCCATCAGGACGAGGACTTCTATTATTCTTCATTTGGGGAACATCCGTTTTTATTCTTTCCAAGCTAAGCATACTATGAAGGAAAAGATCTATCAGCATAATCTAGAACACAAGGCATAGGACTATGTAGAGATATTTTTAAAACTTTAGCAGCGTAACAAATCCAGAGATATTTTCATGGAGACAAAGATATTATCGGATAGACTCAAAACGGGGAGATGCAAACCAAGGTCAGGCTGTGCCCGCTCCGCCGTGAATAACGCGGCGGAAAATGGAGAGGAAAACGTGGAGGTTTAGGAAGAAAGTAAACCAGGATCAGTGGCACAGCACACCAAACGCATGCGTGATATGGAGGTCGATCGGCCTAGGCACCACGTACGTACGTACGCCGGTGGTCCGACTTTCTTGCTGCATGCATGGCGCCTACGTAGGCTACGGCAACTCAACGTGCCCGCGTGGTTCACTGGATCGGGCCATCTGCGCCTTTAAGTTAAGTTGGGCGAACCAATGAACGAACAGCAGACGCCAATGGCGTACCGGACCGGACTATCGGTGCGCGCGGCAGCCGGCAGGTGAGCAGCCAGCACCAGTGGAGCCTGGAGGCGGCCCTCGGCGTTGCAGCGGACTCGTGGACACATGGTCTGATGGTCCGCGCTGCCAACGCGGCAGCGACGAGGTAGTTGCCTTCTCTGGCTAGTCTGGTCCGATCCTCTCGGAGTGCCTTCTCTAGTCTGGTCCTCCCTGCGACAGTGGGACGGGGGACCAACCGGCCAAGAAACGCATCCATGAGCAACCGTGACACTGTGACAGGATTCACACCGGTGTGTAGTGTGTAATGGATTGGACTCGACCACAGATGGACGATCTTTCCAGCTCAGACAGAGATGAACAAATTAAGCTACGTTAAG
Organism: Hordeum marinum; assembly: GCA_022496015.1. Lineage (NCBI taxonomy): Eukaryota > Viridiplantae > Streptophyta > Magnoliopsida > Poales > Poaceae > Hordeum > Hordeum marinum. The sequence continues at coordinate 518,520,064 of CM039673.1, forward strand.
CGAGAAATGGTTTTCTTATCCGACTCATTAATTCACTAGATATTTTCTGAACAGTCTACATCGAATCACCTCCTACAGAGAGTAGGCAAGTAGCCTTATCATGTGAATTTAGGATTTTGGAAACGGGGGAGCCGTAGACATCGATCACGGTCAAATTCATTGTTTTGACCCTTTTTGATAAGTTCAGCCGGATCTGACTCCGGTTGGACAAAAAATTTCGGATCTGACCCTTTTCCTACCTTCACCCTTATACAGCCTACCGTCATCGTGTGTGGCGGTAGGCTCCCGTCGGGCCAGACGGAACCGTCTGGCCAGCTGACGTGGATGAGCATCGTACCGCCACTGACCCTGGCGGTAGGGTGTAATAGCCTATCGCCAGAGGCCCTAGCGGTAGGGTCCCCAGAGCAGTGAAATGCTTGAGTGGTGGCTGGTGGGCCCTCCAGCCACCCATTCACCCCCAAATCCCTCTTCTTCCCCGAGCTGAGCTCCTCTCCCCTCTCTCCCCCCATTCTTGCCACCATCAAATCCATCTCCATTACTCCCTCCATTCCCTTATACAATGACACAAACTCATATTACAAGTACCAAGTCAAAATTTAATTAACGCTTGCAAAGTTAAGTTTTCTTTTCGTTACTCATAATCATTAATACGCTGCATGCATGCAACGAATGAGTGAGAAACATGTAGCTAAATGTCATTATTAATACATGCATGCAAGTATTAAACAAGTTGCTAGTATGAGAAAACATTATTAATGTTATCTCGATTACTGTTGGTGGCCTTATATAGATGCAAGATGTATTTTTCATAGTGGCCTTGTATAAGAGAATGGAGGGAGTACTTGAGTTTTCTCCAAGGGATCCAAGCCAAATTCATCACTCAAGGTACCCCCCCCCCCCACTCTCTTCTTTTTGGTTGGTTGGAATCATTTCGTTTGGTGGCATGCTTTACTTTTATGCAAACCCTAGTTCATGTCATTTGTGTTTGAAATCCATGGATATGATGGATGATAGGGTTGTTTCTATGCTTTAGTATGACTAATTATCATGTTTGTAACACCGATCTATAGCTATTGTTAGGTATAGGGTTAAGGTTAGGGTTTAGGTTAGGGTCAAGGTTAGGGTTGGGGTTAGGGTGAGGTATTGTCACTAAATAGAAGTTAGGGTTAATTAATGATAATGTGATATTATTGTTGTTGTTTCAATATAGTTAGGGTTCATATTATTGTTATTGTGATATTAGTGTTAGGGCTCATATTAGGTTGCCGTCTTATCCTCATTACAATTTTTTCAATGCATTTAGATGGATAGGCTTGTTAATGTACACCATTTGGATAAGGGGGCATTTATGAAAGGCAATACCGATGAAGGTGAAGAATTCATTGCTTTTTATTCAAGCCCAACTTATGAGGAGGTGGTTGTGAAAGTTAGGAAGGTGCTAGGTTGGATTGATCCAAATGTTGATGTTAAACTCATTGGAAGGTATGATGTTGGAGTGGGGGTGAAGTCTCGATTGAAGAGTATGCCTATCACCTCGGAATTGCATTGGAATGTTTACAAGGACAAAGTATTTGAATCGCAAGACAAATCTCTTGAATCGTTTGCCACCAAGGTTGAGCCTCCTTTGATGCAAATTGACTTGAACTGGCATGTCTCTTCCACAAGCAGTGTTGCAAGGGTGGAGGTGTATGTCCCCAGTTCAGGTTCTGGCAGCTCCACTTCATATAACTCGGGCACTTTGTTGGGATCTCTCACCCACGCCTCAACAACTAGGAAGCAACGATTAGTGGGCTTGACCATCTTAACGAGATCACCACCGAGACTGCTAATGAGCTTACCAACAAACTCGGCCTCCCATGCTTCTTGCGGCAGCCCATCAAAGCTCAACCTAGTCAAGAATTTTAGAGACGAGGCCACGCCACCCATCCCACGACGCCAACGAGTGAACTAGATCGTCTCTTCGCCGGCTGTTAGCTTACGGGAGTGGCAGATGAGCACTCGAGTGCAGTCCTCGCCCGACCGGAACCGTACAAGAAAATCTGCTGGAGGCGAACATACTTCAACCATGACATCGTTGCGGAAGATCCTGCATTGCGACTCTAAAGCAGCAACCACCTGTGCAGGGGACACGGTAGGTCGGTGCCCTTCCACTGTTCCCACCAGGGCACGACCACGCAACTTTTCCTCAGCCCGATACATCCATGTCATGCGCTGGAGCACACAACGACCGAACTCATGCCTCAGCTCCGGCTCGCCGCGCATCCATTTCTCTGTCGGGAAGTACGCACCCCCTCCCTGTTCTCCGGCCTCCAGCTCTCTCGCTCGAGCTGGTCTATCTGGAGATAGGTTGAAGTTAGTAGAAATGCAAATCACACAAGGATACAAGACGTAATAGTTCACAATCTCTACTTAATGAAATACAACACGCAATCCTTCATGGGTTTAAATGATGAAGGTACAATACAAGTCATAATAGTTCAAATGACAACACGGAAGCAAATGGGTACATGTCATTGTAGTTCAAATGACAATAGGTTACATAGCATCACGGTAATCAATACCCCTAATGACAATAGGTTTCACGCCCTCATTCACATTCTTCCTCTCTTTGAGCCCCCCTTGCTAACAGTTTTCTTGCGGTGACGAGGCACCTCTCTTTGAAACGGCTCCGATGAAAGTATATCTGAATGAGGGCGTGAAACCCTCCTCCTTTGGGAAACCAGTGGTGCATCTGGCATCTGTGAGATGTTCATCTCCTCTGCGTCCTCCTCTTGTGAGTCCTCCTTGTTGGGAGACGTAGTAGTAAATCAAAAAAATTCTTAGGATCACCAAGATCTATCTATGGAGAAACCAGCAACGAGTGGGGAGAGATTGTATCTTCATACCTTTGAAGATCGCTAAGCGGAAGCATTACAAGAACGCGGTTGGTGGAGTCGTACTCGCAGCGATTCAGATCGCGGTGGATTCCGATCTAAGCGCCAAACAACGGCGCCTCCACGTTCAACACACGTACAGCCCGGTGACGTCTCCCGCACCTTGATCCAGCAAGGAGGAGGGAGAGGTTGGGGAAGAGCTCCAACAGCAGCACGACGGCATGGTGGTGGTGAAGCAGCAAGGTATTCCGACAGGGCTTCGCCTAAGCACTGCGGAGGAGGAAGAAGAGAGGTAGGGCTGCGCCGTGGGAGAGAGAGATCGTGTCTCAAATCAGCCCCAATACCTTGGATATATATAGGAGGAGGTAGAGGTTCCTTGGCCCCTCCTCCAAGGAGGAGAGGTTCGACCAAACCTAGGGAGGAGTCCACCTCCCACAATGGAGGTGGATCTCTTCCTTTTGAATCCTTTTCAGCCTTATCTCTTATCCCTAGCCGCATGGGCCCTTCGGGAAGGTCTTGGCCAGCCCAATAAGGGCTGGTACACCTCCTACAAGGACCCACGAAGTCCTTTGGTCGTCACACCCCTCCCGAGGTCCTTTGGCACCCTCCCGGCACTCCCGGTACACTACCGATGAGCCCGAAAACTTTCCGGTGACCAAAACTGGACTTCCTATATATCAATCTTTACCTCCGGACCATTCCGGAGCTCCTCGTGACGTCCGGAATCTCATACGGGACTCCGAACAACCTTAGGTAATCACGTATGCCATTTCCCTATAACCCTAGCATCATCGAACCTTAAGTGTGTAGACCCTACGGGTTCGGGAGGCACGTAGACATGACCGAGACACCTCTCCGGTCAATAACCAACAGCAGGATCTAGATACCCATGTTGGCTCCCACATGCTCCACGATGATCTCATCGGATGAACCACGATGTCGGAGATTCAATCAATCCCGTATGCAATTCCCTTTGTCTATCGATATGATACTTGCGCGAGATTCGATCATCGGTATCCCTATACCTTGTTCAATCTCGTTACCGGCAAGTATCTTTACTCGTTCTGTAACACATCATCACGTGGCTAACTCCTTAGTCACATTGACCTCATTATGATGATGTCTTACTGAGTGGGCCCAGAGATACCTCTCCGTCATACGGAGTGACAAATCCCAGTCTCGATTCGTGCCAACCCAACAGACACTTTTGGAGATACCCGTAGTGCACCTTTATAGCCACCTAGTTACGTTGTGACGTTTGGCACACTCAAAGCATTCCTACGGTATCCGGGAGTTGCACAATCTCATGGTCTAAGGAAACGATACTTGACATTGAAAAGCTTTAGCAAACGAACTACACGATCTTGTGCTATGCTTAGGATTGGATCTTGTCCATCACATCATTCTCCTAATGATGTGATCCCGTTATCAACGACATCCAATGTCCATGGTCATGAAACCGTGACCATCTATTGATCAACGAGCTAGTCAACTAGAGGCTCACTAGGGACACGTTGTGGTCTATGTATTCACACATGCATTCTGGTTTCCGGTTAATACAATTATAGCATGAACAATAGACAATTATCATGAACAAGGAAATACAATAATAACCATTTTATTATTGCCTCTAGGGCATATTTCCAACAGTCTCCCACTTGCACTAGAGTCAATAATCTAGTTACATTGTGATGAATCGAACACCCATAGCATTCTGGGGTTGATCATGTTTTGCTCATGAGAGAGGTTTAGTCAACGGATCTGCGACATTCAGATCCGTATGTACTTACAAATATCTATATCTCCCTCCTGAATGTAATCACGGATGGAGTTGAAGAGGCGCTTGATGTGTCTTGTCTTCTTGTGAAACCTGTGCTCCTTCGCAAGGGCAATAGCTCCAGTGTTGTCAGAGAATAGAGTCATCGGGCCCGACGCATTGGGAATCACTCCTAGGTCGGTGATGAACTCCTTCATCCAGACTCCTTCCTTTGTTGCTTTCGAAGCAGCTATGTACTCCGCTTCACATGTAGATGCCGCCACGACGCTTTGCTTGCTGCTGCACCAGCTGACTGCCCCTCCGTTCAAAATATACACGTATCCGGTTTGCGACTTGGAGTCGTCCGGATCTGTGTCGAAGCTAGCATCGACGTAACCCTTTACGACGAGCTCTTTGGCACCTCCATATACGAGAAACATGTCCTTTGTCCTTTTCAGGTACTTTAGGATATTCTTGATCGCTGTCCAGTGTTCCGCTCCGGAATCACTTTGGTACCTCCCTACCAAACTTATGGCAAGGTTCACATCAGGTCTGGTACACAGCATGGCATACATAATAGAGCCTATGGCTGAAGCATAGGGGATGACACTCATCTCTTCTCTATCATTTGTCGTGGTCGGGCATTGAATCGTACTCAATCTCACACCTTGTAACACAGGCAAGAACCCCTTCTTGGACTGATCCATATTGAACTTCTTCAATATCTTGTCAAGGTATGTGCTTTGGGAAAGACCTATGAGGCGTCTCGATCTATCTCTATAGATCTTGATGCCTAATATGTAAGCAGCTTCTCCAAGGTTCTTCATTGAAAAACATTTATTCAAGTAGGCCTTTACACTTTCCAAAAGTTCTATATCATTTCCCAGTATCAGTATGTCATCCACATATAATATGAGAAATGATATAGAGCTCCCACTCACTTTCTTGTAAATACAAGGTTCTCCATAAACCTGTACAAACCCAAACGCTTTAATCACCTCATTAAAACGAATGTTCCAACTCCGAGATGCTTGCACCAGCCCATAGATGGAGCGCTGGAGCTTGCATACTTTGTTAGCATCTTTAGGATCGACAAAACCTTCCGGCTGCATCATATACAATTCTTCCTTCAGGAAGCCATTAAGGAATGTCGTTTTGACGTCCATCTGCCAGATCTCATAATCATAAAATGCGGCAATTGCTAACATGATGCGGACAGACTTTAGCATCGCTACGGGTGAGAAAGTCTCATCGTAGTCAACTCCTTGAACTTGTCGATAACCCTTAGCGACAAGTCGAGCCTTATAGACGGTCACATTACCATCTGCATCAGTCTTCTTCTTAAAGATCCATTTGTTTTCAATGGCTCACTTATCATCAGGCAAGTCCACCAAAGTCCATACTTTGTTCTCATACATGGATCCTATATCAGATTTCATGGCCTCAAGCCATTTGTTGGAATCCGGGCCCGCCATCGCTTCTTCATAGTTCGAAGGTTCACCGTTGTCCAACAACATGATCTCTAGGACAGGGTTGTCGTACCACTCTGGTGCGAAACGTGTCCTGGTGGACCTTCGACGTTCAATAGTAACTTGATCTGAAGTTTCATGATCATCATCATCAACTTCCTCTCCAGTCGGTGTAGGCTCCATAGAAACAACTTCCTGTGCTGCGCTACTCTCCGGTTCGAGTGGAGGTACAATTACCTCATCAAGTTCTATTTTCCTCCCACTTACTTCTTTCGAGAGAAACTCTTTCTCGAGAAAGGATCCATTCTTGGCAACAAAGACTTTGCCTTTGGATCTGAGGTAGAAGGTATACCCAATAGTCTCTTTGGGATATCCTATGAAGACGCACTTTTCCACTTTGGGTTCGAGCTTCTCAGGTTGAAGTTTCTTCACGTAAGCATCGCATCCCCAAACTTTTAGAAACGACAGCTTAGGTTTCTTTCCAAACCATAATTCATACGGTGTCATCTCAATGGATTTTGACGGTGCCCTATTTAAAGTGAATGCGGCAGTCTCTAATGCATATCCCCAAAATGATAGCGGTAAGTCAGTAAGAGACATCATAGATCGCACCATATCCAATAGAGTGTGATTACGACGTTCAGACACACCATTTCGCTAAGGTGTGCCACGCGACGTGAGTTGTGAAACAATTCCACATTTCCTTAGGTGCGTGCCAAACTCGTGACTTAGATATTCTCCGCCACGATCAGATCGTAGGCACTTTATTTTCCTATCACGTTGATTCTCTACCTCACTCTAAAATTCCTTAAACCTTTCAAAGGTTTCAGACTTGTGTTTCATCAAGTAGACATACCCATATCTGCTCTCAAGTCATCAGTGAGGGTGAGAACATAACGGTAGCCACCGCGAGCCTCGACGCTCATTAGACCGCATACATCAGTATGCATTATCTCCAACAAGTCACTTGCTTGCTCCATTGTTCCGGAGAATGGAGTCTTGGTCATCTTGCCCATGAGGCATGGTTCGCACGTGTCAAATGATTCAAAATCAAGAGACTCCAAAAGTCGATCAGCATGGAGCTTCTTCATGCGTTTGACACCAATATGACCAAGGCGGCAGTGCCACATGTAAGTGGGACTATCGTTATCAACCTTACACTTTTTGGTACTCACACTATGGACATGTATAACATCACGTTTGAGATTCATCAAAAATAAACCATTGACCAGCGGGGCATGACCATAAAACATTTCTCTCATATAAATAGAACAACCATTATTCTCAGATTTAAATGAGTAGCCATATCGCATCAAACGAGATCCAGATACAATGTTCATGCTCAAAGCTGGTACTAAATAACAATTATTGAGGTTTAACACTAATCCCAAAGGTAGATGTAGAGGTAGCGTGCCGGCGGCGATCACATCGACCTTGGAATCATTCCCGACACGCATCGTCACCTCGTCCTTTGCCAGCCTCCGCTTATTCCGCAGCTCCTGCTTGGAGTTACAAATGTGAGCAACTGCACCGATATCAAATACTCAGGAGCTACTATGAGCGCTGGTTAGGTACACATCAATAACAAGTATATCACATATACCTTTAACGTTGCCGGCCTTCTTATCCGCTAAGTACATGGGGTAGTTCCGCTTCCAGTGACCGGTACCCTTACAATAAAAGCACTCAGTCTCAGTCTTGGGTCCATGCTTGTTCTTCTTCCCGGCAACTTGCTTACCGGGCGCGGCAACAACTTTGCCGTCCTTCTTGAAGTTCTTCTTACCCTTTCCTTTCTTGAAACTAGTGGTCTTATTCACCATCAACACTTGATGCTCCTTTTTGATCTCGACCTCCGCTGATTTCAGCATCGAGTACAACTCAGGAATGGACTTCTCCATCCCCTGCATGTAGTAGTTCATCACAAAGCTCTTGTAGCTAGGTGGAAGCGACTGGAGGATTCTGTCAATGACCGAGTCATCCGGGAGATTAACTCCCAGCTGAGTCAAGCGGTTGTGCAACCCAGACATTTTGAGTATGTGCTCACTGATAGAACTATTCTCCTCCATCTTACAGCTGAAGAACTTGTCAGAGACGTCATATCTCTCGACCCGGGCATGAGCTTGGAAAACTAGTTTCAGCTCTTGGAACATCTCATATGCTCCGTGTTGCTCAAAACGCTTTTGGAGCCCTGGTTCTAAACTGTAAAGCATGCCACACTGAACAAGGGAGTAATCATCGTAGCGTTACTGCCAAGCGTTCGTAACGTCTTGGTCCGCTGGGAAAATGGGTGGGTCACCTAGCGGTGCATCAAGGACATACAATCTCTTGGAAGCTATGAGGATGATCCTCAAACCACGGACCCAGTCCACATAGTTGCTTCCATCATCTTTCAGCTTGGTTTTCTCTAGGAACGCGTTGAAGTTGAGGGTGACATTAGCGTTGGCCATTGGATCTACAATATAGATTGTAACGACAATTTTAGACTAAGTTCATGATAATTAAGTTCACATAATCAAATTATTTAATGAACTCCCACTTAGATAGACATCTCTCTAGTCATCCAAGTGATACATGATCCATGTCAACTAGCCCGTGTCCGATCATCACGTGAGACGGACTAGTCATCCATGGTGAACATCTCCATGTTGATCGTATCTTCTATACGACTCATGTTTGACCTTTCGGTCTTCCGTGTTCCGAGGCCATGTTTGTACATGCTAGGCTCGTCAAGTCAACCTAAGTGTTTCGCGTGTGTAAATCTGGCTTACACCCGTTATATGCGAATGTTAGAACCTATCACACCCGATCATCATGTGATGCTTCGGAACAACGATCCTTAGCAACGGTGCACAGTTAGGGTGAACACATTTCTTGAAATTTTATTGAGAGATCATCTTATTTAGCTACCATCATTCTAAGCAAATAAGATGTAAACATGATAAACATCACATGCAATCAATATAGTGACATGATATGGCCAATATCATCTTGCTCCTTTGATCTCCATCTTCGGGGCACCATGATCATCACTGTCACCGGCACGACACCATGATCTCCATCATCATGATATCCATCATCGTGTCTTCATGAAGTTGTCTCGCCAACTATTACTTCTACTACTATGGCTAACGTTTAGCAATAAAGAAAAGTAATTACATGGCGATCTTGATTGACACGCAGGTCATACAATAAAATAAGACAACTCCTATGGCTCCTGCCGGTTGTCATACTCATCGACATGCAAGTCGTGAATCCTATTACAAGAACATGATCAATCTCATACATCACAATGCATCACATCACATCCTTTGGCCATATCACATCACAAGGCATATGCTGCAAAAAACAAGTTAGACATCCTCTAATTTGTAGTTGCAAGTTTTTACGTGGCTGCTATAGGTTTCTAGCAAGAACGTTTCTTACCTATGCCAAAACCACAACGTGATATGCCAATTGCTATTTACCCTTCATAAGGACCCTTTTCATCGAATCCAATCCGACTAAGGTGGGAGAGACAGATACCCGCTAGCCACCTTATGCAACAAGTGCATGTCAGGCGATGGAACCGGTCTCATGTAAGCATACGTGTAAAGTTGGTCCGGGCCGCTTCATCCCACAATACCGCCGAATAAAGATAAGACTAGTAGTGGTAAGAAAATTAACAATATCGACGCCCACAACAACTTTGTGTTCTACTCGTGCATAGATTCTACGCATAGACCTAGCTCTGATAACACTGTTGGAAGACATAGTAGTAAATCAAAAAAATTCCTATGATCACCAAGATCTATCTATGGAGAAACCAGCAACGAGTGGGGAGAGATTGCATCTTCATACCTTTGAAGATCGCTAAGCGGAAGCGTTACAAGAACGCGGTTGGTGGAGTCGTACTCGCAGTGATTCAGATCACAGTGGATTCCGATCTAAGCGTCGAACAACGGCGCCTTCGCGTTCAAAACACATACAGCCCGGTGACGTCTCCTACACCTTGATCTAGCAAGGAGGAGGGAGAGGTTGGGGAAGAGCTCCAACAGCAGCACGACGGCGTGGTGATGGTGAAGCAGCAAGGTATTCCGACAGGGCTTCGCCTAAGCACTGCGGAGGAGGAAGAAGAGAGGTAGGGCTGCACCGTGGGAGAGAGAGATCGTGTCTCAAATCAGCCCCAATACCTTGGATATATATAGGAGGAGGGATAGGGAGGGCTGCCTTGGCCCCTCCTCCAAGGAGGAGAGGTTCGGCCGAACCTAGGGAGGAGTCCACCTCCCACAATGGAGGTGGATCTCTTCCTTTTGAATCATTTTCAGCCTTATCTCTTATCCCTAGCCGCATGGGCCCTTCAGGAAGGTCTTGGCCAGCCCAATAAGGGCTGGTACACCTCCTCCAAGGGTCCACGAAGTCCTTTGGTCGTCACACCCCTCCCGGGGTCCTCCGGCACCCTCCCGGCACTCCCGGTACACTACCGATGAGCCCGAAAACTTTCCGGTGACCAAAACTGGACTTCCTATATATCAATATTTACCTTCAGACCATTCTGGAGCTCCTCGTGACGTTCGGGATCTCATCCGGGACTCTGAACAACCTTCGGTAATCACGTATACCATTTCCCTATAACCCTAGCATCATCGAACCTTAAGTGTGTAGACCCTACGGGTTCGGGAGACACGTAGACATGACCGAGACACCTCTCCGGTCAATAACCAATAGCGGATCTGGATACCCATGTTGGATCCCACATGCTCCACGATGATCTCATCGGATGAACCACGATGTCGGGGATTCAATCAATCCCGTATGCAATTCCCTTTGTCTATCGGTATGATACTTGCCCAAGATTCGATCGTTGGTATCCCTATACCTTGTTCAATCTCGTTACCGGTAAGTATCTTTACACGTTCCGTAACACATCATCCCGTGGCTAACTCCTTAGTCACATTGAGCTCATTATGATGATGTCTTACCGAGTGGGCCCAGAGATACCTCTCCGTCATACGGAGTGACAAATCCCAGTCTCGATTCGTGCCAACCCAACAGACACTTTCCGAGATACCCGTAGTGCACCTTTATAGCCACCCAGTTACGTTGTGACGTTTGTCACACCCAAAGCATTCCTACGGTATCCGGGAGTTGCACAATCTCATGGTCTAAGGAAAAGATACTTGACATTGAAAAGCTTTAGCAAACGAACTACACGATCTTGTGCTATGCTTAGGATTGGGTTTTGTCCATCACATCATTCTCCTAATGATGTGATCCCGTTATCAACGACATCCAAGGTCCATGGTCATGAAACCGTGACCATCTATTGATCAACGAGCTAGTCAACTAGAGGCTCACTAGGGACACGTTGTGGTCTATGTATTCACACATGCATTCTGGTTTCCGATTAATACAATTATAGCATGAACAATAGACAATTATCATGAACAAGGAAATACAATAATAACTATTTTATTATTGCCTCTAGGCATATTTACAACACTCCTCTTCTTCCTCAGATTCGTTGATATGTGTAGAAGATACACTGGCATGATGGCTAGAAGAAACGACAACTCCACTTGCCTGCATGGATGTTCCAGGAAAATGCACATTGATGCTGGTAGTGGCTGCACACCCAAGCATGGTGACTATCTTCCGACAGCGTGTTATGAAACGCTGCAATGATAACATTTCAACTCATTTTATCGAAAGATAAACATTTGTGAAATAAGTAGTTAGACTGCTTACTTTCATAGTCTCCCTTAGTGCCGGCTCGGGGTGCTGGAGTGCGTTTGAGCCTTTGATGATACTTCTGGTAAGCTCACGAGTCTGAAAATAAAACAAGGTTAAATGTGTGCATGATTTCAAAAACATTCTCAAGATAAATTGAAGTCAAACGAGGTGAAAAGACTTACCACTCGGTCAGTCATGGGGGCATACTCTCTATGTGCACCTTGTGTACTTTTCACCATGACGTCGTAATCATCTTCCGCGTCACTGTCTTCAAGGGCTTCAGCGAGATCTGCGTCGGTCCACCTCGGTCTCAAATGCAACCGATAACGTGTTCTGTTGTCATACCAGGCCAGATGTGTTTCCTTGAATTGCCTCATATTAGACGGTGTCATATCAGTCTCCATGAAAGTTTCCCTGTCCATCCACATCTTGACATATGTTGCATGGTGTTGTCCCCAATCAGTAACACTTTGATTATTCTGCCGGCTTAACCTACATACAACAAGAACCAACAAAGAATAAGAAACAAATGTATAGCGTTGGTTAAAAGAGCTTCAGTTATGTTACTCACTCGTGGAGCTCTAATCCACCCGTGCTTGCGTTCGTCGGTGGGGTGAGTTGCCTCATACCAAATTGCAATGCCACTCGATGCGGTAGATGCCACTCGACAGCATAAATGCATATGAGGGGACACCTGATCCGCCAAAGTTGGTGGTCCCTCGTACACATCTCGCTGAACGGAAAATCCCTAATTGTCTCGTAAGGCCTCCAGTTTACCTATAAAAGAGCTAGTTAGTCGATTCAATGTTTTTTATGATTAGCTGACATAAGATGATGGGTATATATACCTGGTGATATGTGAGGTTGTCCATCTCGTTGATGAAGCTCCTGTACAAGGACTTTTGCTTGCTCCCGAACATCCTAACTTTGTTCCAGGAGAATGCCACAGTCGGGAGTCAAGAAGCAACTTGGTCCTCCCACCGTATCGGGTCTTCATCATCAAGGCCCATCCATGGTACCGGGTTTTCGGTGTCCCTTTTAGGACGTCCAACCGGGATACGCTCCCACATCCAAATAGATAGGGCCCAAATACATCCGCCCATGCATGGTATCGCGCTGGTTTTCCTACAGGCATCATCGAGCTGCAAACAAACATTTTGTTCCTGGTTAGCTTTGCCAATATTATGATGTACTACCATGATTGATGAGAGTTGCACTTACTTGACGGTACAAATAGGCGAGACCAGCTGACCCCCAACTATAATGCTGGTTCCAGTCGGCCAAGAAATGAATATACATCCAAGGAGCAACGTCACCGTATGTATCCCTGAAAACAACCTGTGTTAGGAGATGCCACACGTATGCTCGCGCATACTGCTCCACTATCACCGGGTTGGCATCAGCCAGGCATCCGGACCTATTGGCCTCGAGCCAGGAGAATGGGACGTCGTTCGTCCTATTGTCTTTCTTTCCCTCTGCAGAAAGAGAGGTAGGGCAGTCACCGATGAGAGCGTTAACCCTCACGCACCAGTTCTTGTTGTCCACACGTCCGGTGAGAGCCTGACCCTCTATGGGAAGCCCTGTGATCATGGCGAAGTCCTCGAGCGTCACAGTCATCTCGCCACAAGGGATATGAAAGTTGTGTGTCTTCGGCCGCCAACGATCAACCAAAGCCGTGAGAGTTGCATGGTTCATGATCGGCGGCACGCGTTTGAACTGAAGGACAAACGGTAGGAGGCCGGCACACTCGAAGAACTGCTCATAGCGGTCGTCATATGCCATCTGGGTACCCTTCGTGTGACTCCTCATTCGAATGACCGTAAGTGTCTGTGAAAATTTAACAATTATGTTAGCATGGTAATTTATCTAAGATACAATTACATGAAAATTATTATGGCTTCAATCATTACCTCTCCATTCTCGAGAGAACGGGCATGGTGCTTCTTGTCAAAAGCCATGTCAAGTCCCGTATACACACGCCCATTGGGCTCGGCCATCCTAACATAATATACAGTTATTATAATTGTTTGACATGGTGGCATTCATATTTATATTTATGAATTGTTTGACAACATCTACCATAATCACAAATGATGCAAAAACAATATCCTACCAATTCATAGCATACTAAAAACTTCAATCCTATCATCAAGACAACGATGATACTACATCATAGCATACTAAAAACATCAAACAAAATCAAATTTAAGAAAAATACAAGACCTAGGGTTGCACCTAGTGACAAAGATAACTAAAATACTACACATTTTGGCAAAAAGTATTTGGAGGGATTGAAGGAGCTTACCGGCCTCTTCGTTTTGCCCCAAAGAACCGCAAAAACGGTGGAACGGAGAGGGAGATCGAAGGAGGGGATCGGGAGGAGGAGAGAGGTGCCGGCGGCTCTGTTCGTGCGAGGAGGAGAGGTTGAAGATGGGTGGGTGAGGCCCCCCGAAAGGCTACGGGAGGAAAAGGATCAGATACGCAAAAAAATGTCAACCGGGGTCAAATCTGACTGAAGTTTGAGAAAAAGATCAAAACAGTGAATTTGACCCATCGATCACACTCAGACTCGTCTCACTTTCACCGAAATGATATACTAGTAACCGCTTTGCTGCACTGCTAGTGCTATGCTACTGCTAGGCCTCACGTGCAAGACACGCGACACACGTCCAGGTCATCACGGATCCACGGGTTCACGGTGCGTTGCCGGTGCCATTCCTGCAATTTTCCGCCATCTCCAGTGGCTGACCCCGAGCCCCGGCGCTATATATTGCGGCCCCGTCCCGCTATCCGCAAGCAGTTCAACGCAGGGAGCAGCGAGCAAAGCAAAGCCAGGTCCTCGCTTCAGTCCGGTCAGTCAAGCTCAAGCATGTGCAATGTCATCAACACGGTCCAGCCGCTCGCTTGGCTGCGCCGCGCCGCGCGCCGGTGGCGCTCCCGAGCGGCGGCCTCGGTGCGGCCCAACAAGGCTGTGCTCGAGTTGGACGCAGCGGTGCCGGCGGGTCACGTGGCGGTGCGCGTGGAGGGCCGCGGCGACGGGGAGTCTTCGTCGAGGCGGTTCGTTGTGCCGGTGGCGCAGCTGAGCCACCCGGCGTTCCGGGAGCTGCTGCGTCAGGCGGAGGAGAAGTACGGCTTCCCGTCGGCCTCCGGGCCCCTCGCGCTCCCCTGCGACGAGGACCACCTCCGCGACGTACTCTGCCGCGTCTCGTTGTCCGAGAAGCGCCCCTCCTTCCGTCGCCGTCGTGGTGTCATGGCGGCGCCGCACGATGACTCGCGGTCGCTGCTGCAGGGGGCGGCCGTGGAGAAGCTCGTCTCGTGATGAATCGATCGGTCGTTCGTTCGTGCGCCCAGCCTCTGTACATTTCCTGCAAGCCACAAGCCACGCTGCGCGCGCGCCCATGCCGAGCCCGCCGTGCCATCCATGGCGACGAGTGCGCGGGCTGAAACCGGGCAAGACTTTCCACACTCGTGACAAGACAGTTACGCTGACAGATCGCCCCGATGATAAATTAGCACTATCAGTCCATTAGTCGAGCTGGCATAACAAAATGTACATATCTTCTCGTCCTAGATATTAAATGTATATATTCGCGTGCAATTTGCAAATCTGTTGGCTGTACATGTACGAGGGAGCGAAAGGTAGACAACACACGCATAGCTCGACTTGTACCTCATAGTGTGTAAAAGCCAATTTTTTATTCAAATAATAAGGGTCACAAGTGTGTCACGAAATTTTTCTGTCGTGACGTCTTTTACAATTAAAATTGACACCGAAAAGAAAAAACAAATAAAAAATCTAAAACTTGACATACAAATAGAAAATTATCATCCTTGCGTCATTAAATTTGTCATTCTCGCGTCACTATACTTACCATAAAAAACATTCAGAGTTGCTACACATTCATGCCACACATGTGACCCTTATCACTGTTCATTTTTTAATGGGTTTGGATCAGTGGCGGAGCTTCCCAGGGCCAACTTGAGCTATCGCCCCAGCCCAAGAATTTTTTATGCTACACTCCCTTAGTATTTGACCCATTTGACAAAGAAAATCAGCCCAAAACACACATTGTTTGCCTCCCCCAAACCATTGTCCCTCTAGAATTAAGTAAATTGCTCAAAACCACCACATTTATGCCTAGGTTACTCCAAAAGTATCGTTTTTGTTCAAAATCACAAAAAATCACCGGCTTCGCGGCAAGTGAGTAACAAATCGTACCAATTCAAAATTGAGCGATGTATAACAGCGAAAGTGACGGGTTGGCCCCACATGTCAGTCTGATTTGGCATGCCTAGGTGGACAATATGCTCAGGTGAAATGTGACCCCACCTGTAAGCCTCTGATATGCTTTAACCTCTTTTTTCTTTTTTTATTCCTCCTTTTATTCTATCTCTCCCTCTCGCCAAAGGTGCTCGCTCCTCCATGGTCGCCGGCAGGCAGAGCCCCTCGGGAAGCCCCTTCAACCAAGAAGCCCATTGCCGGTTCCCTTCCTCCCTCCCTTCTTGGCCTCGATGCCGCCACACGCCCACGCGGCCATGGCCGATGGACGCCATGCCATGTCCACTCACCGACAACATCGGGCACAACATCTTGTGCCCTCCTCCTCCAGCGTCGTGCACCGCCCCTGCAGCTTCATGTGATGGCGGATCGAGTGTTGCACACGGCAAATGGATGCGGGAGCCAGCAGATCAACTGAATTGGGAGCTGCGGCGTTGATCTGCCGCTGGGCAGGGCAGATCGATCTGTTCGAGTACGGTCATGTTGCGGGCAACTCTGGCGGCGGGCTCCCGCCTCGCCCTCAACCTTTCCCGCATTCCTACTCTTTGGATACGGTTGTTCCCCATGTCGTCGGAGTCCAAGTCGCTGCCGCTCGAGCAGATGTCATGCGCGACATCATCCCACGCGAGGAGACGCTCCGCTCGGACCGTGCGCCAGCATCACGCAGTTAGGTATGGCCGCGTCCGCCGCTGCCAGCCGTCGAGGAGCTCCCCCGAGCTCCGCCATCCTGCAGTAGCAACGAGCTCAAGCCGTCGATGGATAAGAAGAGAGAGAGGGGAAGATAGATGTGACGAGGAAGAAGGAGGTGTGACGGTGACAGGTGGGTCCTTTGCCACCTCAGCATATATTATTCACATAGGCATGCCAAATCTTACATGGGAAACAAAAAAAATCCTACGCACACGCAGATCTATCCATGGTGATGAGCATCTACGAGAGGGAGAGTGAATCTACATATCCTTGTAGATCGCTAAGCGGGAAGCGTTAAGAAACGCGGTTGGTGTAGTCGAACGTCTTCGCGATCCAAATCGCCGTGCGTCCCGCGATCCAATCACGATCCATCCCGCGACCCAATCACGATCCGTCCCACGAACTTGATCACGATCCGTCCCACCAACTTGATCATGATCCTTCCGATCTAGCACCGAACGGACGGCACATCCGCGTTCAGCACACGTACAGCTTGATGACGATCTCCACCGTCTTGATCCAGCAAGAAGGAGTGGAGAGGAAGAAGAGTTCTCCGGCAGCCTGACGGAGCTTCGGCGATGGTGATGGAGCAATTCCGGCAGGGCTTCGCCTAAGCACTGCAGAAATCCGATCTAGAGGAGAAACTATGCACTGGAGGAACGGGTAGCACGTGGCTGAAAATCTAGTGCAAAACCCCTAAAACCTCTAGTATATATAAGAGGAGAGGAGGAGAGGCCTTGGCACAAGGGCCAAGGCCTCCTAGCTTCGGCCGAAGGAGAGAGGGAGAGGTGGAGTCCACCTCCAATCCTAGTAGGACTGGGATTCACCCTATTTTGCCTTTTTTCACCTTTTCTCTTAGGCCTTTTTCCTCCAGCCGCATGGGCCTCTTGTGGATGTTCCACCAGCCCACTAAGGGCTGATTTACACCCTCCTACAGCCCATGTAGCCTCTTGGATCGAAATACCCCTCCCGATGGCCTCCCGGTACACTACCGATGAGCTCGAAACTTTTCCGGCGACCAAAACAAGACTTCCTATATATGAATCTTTACCTCCGGACCATTCCGGAGCTCCTCGTGATGTCCGAGATCTCATCCGGGACTCCGAACAAACTTTGGTCAACATCATACATAACTCTATACTATCGAAACGTCACCAAACCTTAAGTGTGCAGACCCTGCGGGTTTAGAACTATGAAGACATGACCGAGACACCTCTACGGTCAATAACCAATGGCGGGACCTGGATATCCACATTGGTTCCTACATATTCTACGAAGATCTTTATCGGTCGAACCTCTATGTCAAGGATTCAGTTAATCCCGTATGATGTTTCCTTTGTTCTTTGATATGTTACTTAGACATCAAAATACTGCCCACGCGTCTTGCTTGTCATTGGCCTCACCACCATTCGCCATCGTTGTCAGCGGTTGCCGCCGCCGCTGCTTGGGTTCTCGCCAGCAATATGTCGTGTGCGTTTGCAGCTTTCCATGGAAGACGATGCGGCTCCGGTGCGCGGCGACATCTCCGGTGGCGCCGTTCGCAACTCCGGTGCCGTCGGTCCACACCGACGATGAGCTCGCAGAAAAAATGTACTCACCCTCCTGTTGCTGGTCGTAGCAAAAAAATTATCGGTTGTAGCAAAAAAATACAAGGCGGTTTCAACAAAAAAAACGTCGCCCCATCTACCATGGTAGCAAAAATGATCGCCGCTTGTAGCTTTTGTGATTGCTGGTCGTACCAAAAAACATACCCACGGCTGTCGTAGCAAAAAAAGACTCGTCAAGGAAAAGTCCCCATCCTCGGTAGCAGCACCCACGTTTGCTAGAGAAATAAATATTTTACTAGGACATTATCATTTAGAGAGGAATATTATTGAGGCATGATTTAAATAAGACTAAGGACATCTTCAGCAGCGACCCACAAATTTCTTTCCGTATCCATCCGCGGAGAGGGGAGGACCAGTCCACAGACGCGGATGCGGGAAGGCAACATCCAACCATAGCAGCATACATTTCATCCCGTATTTTAACAAATCAGACAAAATTTATGCAAACTGGGCGATGTTGATGAAAGTTCGGATAGGAAATAGCACAAATTATTTATGCATACCATGCAAATTAAGTCTAGTACAACAAAATCCCAAATTAACCAGATGTCCAACAAGTTTTTAATCAAAAGATCATCTCATCCCACACAAACTGCCCCTTCAGCTTCATACAACAGTGTGTACACATAAATGGGGTCGTCCCTTAGTTTTATGGTACACAACCACAGCGCGTGCGGCTACATATAATGTATAGACTAATATTGAGTGAATGAATCAATCAACAAGTTAAGCAAGAGGAAGCAAAAAACTTACGAGCCCCTCATCTGCCGCGTGCAATGGCCACCTTTCCTCGAGGTAACGAACCACATTGTAAAACTTAGTGTCGCTGATCTGGATCATGTGCCAGCGATACGAGAACGACTGCATGTTTTATGGTTGAATGATGTACATGTCATAGGGTACAATGTCCTTCGTGCATGAAATGTTTCATGCGCTTGGCGCCAGAAGGGCTTCCCTCTGGTCCTGCCTATGAATCTGCGGATGCGGCCAGCCACACATCACACAACAACTCTTCCTTCATGGTTGAGTAACTCACCATCTTCAGAACTCTAAAAAACCGACATAGCATTTGAATATAAGGTCAATGGCATTTGACTGAACACCTATCGGGCATGGTGACCGCCATGAAGGTCGCCGGCAGGCGGAATTTACCTGGGTACAAATGGGTCCAGGGTGGAAAGCTTTGATGTAGTCGACGAATGGGCGCGTCGATGCTGGTTACGAACGTCGAGTGAAAGGAAATGGGACCGGGAAGCGGGATTGGGTGGGCCGGGGTGTCAGATAGTGGCATTTCTCGTGTCCGGACTCCCGCAAAGCTCTCCCACTTTTCTCTCCAATTTGCGAGAGAAATCACGTCCGGACCACACCGCAGACTGATACAGGACCATGTTGGATGGCTTAGCGGTCTGGACCTCGCAGTCCATACTATTGTGGGAGATTTGCGGGTCCGCCCTGAAGACGCCCTGATATGCGCCATTTTTTTCTACCGTCTCCATTATGTAATTTTCTCGCAACCTTCTCGCTAGTACTTGTGTAGTCTTTATTTTCCCCACTAACTAACTCAAAAGAATGCCCACATATTGAAAATATAATTGACCATCTACATATTTAACATAGTTTTATAATTCTCGATATGATTTTGGCTTATATTTTTGCCTGATAAAAAATTCAAGGCTTCATTATAGTGGAAATCAATTTTTAAATGTGAGAGATACTCAAAAGGACATAAATAATTCCATATGTATAACACTTTGAATTATCTTGAAATATAAAATGGTTTCCTACAAATTGAAGTAAGTCGATCTCAACTTCCCCGATATTATGAGATACATCCATCAACAAATCATGTTCACTTGATCATGGATGAGAATGGTTAGATCATATACTACAATATTTAAACAAAAGGTGGGATAAGTAACCCCCACTTTTTCTAAAAGTTTCCTAATTTAGAAGAGTTCACAATTTGCTCATTCACCGTTATAATAATTTTACCATGTACAAATTCATAACCCAGGAGATATACCTAACATGAAAAAAAATATACATTTGTAGAGAAGACCAATTAATCGTATCGTAAACCTTCTAAAAATATACTTTAAAGAAAAATAATGCATTTCTTGTTCTTATGTACCTCATCAACACTTCAGATGGTAAGACCACACCATTTTGGATGTGTCCAACATTTATTAAAAAAATGTAAAGGAAAACTCATTGTAAGCTTCAACAACAACTCTATTATTTTTTCCTCTGTAAACAAAATTAAAATAAAAAATGGACATGTTGATTTTTTTAATATTGCACCTGCACATTTAGGAAGTTATAAAATGGACACTGAGGATGCCATACCTAAATCTAGCAATATCAAACCTATCGTTGTGTGTACAATTCATGGAAAAGATAATAATGAAGACCATGACGAACCAAAGGTCATATAACAATATATTATAGCGGCTAAGCTAGCCCTCCTGGGGTGAATCCGCAGTGTAATTTGAGGTGTCACGGTGCATCGACGTGTGTAATTGGTTTTCAGCAGGTTAGTCCTGGTGTTCTGCCGGTTTTACTGCTCTTTGCCGATCAGGTCGCTAGATATTTCTGTGTGTTCCAGACCTATCCCGTGACTCTCCAGAAACATCTCATCCGCCGGTCGCCCACGTTCTCCTCCGATCCTTCCACCTCTCCGCCACCACCACCTCCACCTTCCCATCGATCTAGGGGACGACCACCTCCATCTCCCACCTGCAGATAGGGCCAGCCCCCTGATCCAGCCTCCTCTCTCCCTCCCCACTACCATGTGCCGCCACCATCGGGAGAGGCGCTAGCGCGCCTCATTTGACTCCGCGGGCGCACCACCGATGCGCTCGGACCGGCCGCTCCGGCAGCCGCCGGTCGCCGGGCAATGGCTATCCGCCTCCTCTTCCCCTCTTCCCTCACCCCCCCTTCACCGCATGCGCTCGAGTCGGACAAGCTCATGTCCAGCGCTGACACCCTTAGTTCACTTCACAGGCGAGGGCCTATGCCCCTGGCTCTGCGTTGCCCCTGGCTCCTTCTCATCCAGAAGCCTCCCACGCTTTTTGCCAGAGCCCTTCACCGCGTCGCGCGACGCTGTTGTCATGCGCCACGGCGGGACAGTCATCGTGCAACCACGGGATAGGAGGTAGGATGCTAGCCTGCGTTCGCTTTTGCAATGACTGATGTACAACGCGCTCTCGGCTCGGTCTCCTCGGCTATGTCTCTGATACAGTCGGGGATGCTCACTTATGCAGGTACTGCCTCTCCCTTCCTCTCTCTAAAGTTGATGAGCACCGAGGATGGAGAACAGGAAGCACCCACCGTGGGTCTTGGCAAGGGCGTATGCGTGGAAAGGCTGATCTGACCACCCCTTCTCTCCTTTGCTCTAATTGTTTCTTTTGATGGTGGTCAAATGAGGTTCACGATTTGGTCATTTAGATGCAGTGGCAAACTCATACAGTAGCTACGGTTCTACCAAATTACCGGTTTCAACGTTTGATGTTTTCTTTTTCCAGGAGGGGCGATACTTCTATGTATGTATGATTAATGATTCAGTGCTACAATTGATAGGAGTCAGCCAACATTGTTGGGTCCGTTTATGAATATGACATTCTTCACTGAATG
Source organism: Hordeum marinum (assembly GCA_022496015.1). Classification (NCBI taxonomy): domain Eukaryota; kingdom Viridiplantae; phylum Streptophyta; class Magnoliopsida; order Poales; family Poaceae; genus Hordeum; species Hordeum marinum. The sequence continues at coordinate 518,542,080 of CM039673.1, forward strand.
AACCAGTGGTTCTAGAGCACTCGATTGGGAAGTAAAAAGAGTAGATGCTTCATCATTTGTCCAAGTTCATGGCTGGGTACTGCGGTACTCCCGCGAAAATTTTGAAGGACCTACATGGATGAATGGGCTGAGTCAAATCCCCCTGTTCTGTTTGTTCATTATACATGTGAGTGTGCATTTTCAATCAACGTCTGAAGTCTGAACCAGGGTATGTGTGTGAAGAACTGAAGATTCTTCCCTTTCTACTTTGTTTACAAGATGTGTTGTTCCTAATAGTGATACCCACGAGTAGAACAATCAGTACCTAACAACTAATATCTACGGAGTCTGGTTTATCTTCTTTCGTAAATGGCACTTGCAGGTCATTGTTTGCAGATTCATTTTCCATCAGTAATCAAGTTATCATATGATGTATAGTAATATAAAATTAAGTAATGCTGATAAAAATATCTGTTGGGCCATCTCTAACAATAATGTGTAAACTTTAAATGGTGGGGTTCTTTTGCAGCTCCGCTCTATTTTTTTTTGTGTCCCTTCTAATCAAGTACAAGCATTACTCTTATTAGTTAGTCTAGACAGCTAAACATGCCTTCATATAGGTAAACATGGCTTCATTTTGGCTTGCAGTCACCCAATCTTCATTGGCATGGAAAGGCTCCACTTCTTTTCCGAGGAGTGGTATGTTCTTTCCATCTTTCTCTCTGTGTACTGCCCAGCAGCTGCACCAACAAACGAGATGATTAATTGCAATTGCATAAATTATTTTTGTCCCTTCCTTATTAACTATAGTCCCTTTTACGTTATTTTTTTCTCCGTCCCTTATTTACCCAGTGAACCTACCTGAACTTAGAGAAGATTTTCAGTAGCCAACTTAGAAAATTTACACTCTACCTGTTCTTTCTATATCCATAAATCATCATGTTACCTGTTTGATTTCATTTCAATGGTAGGTAATTCATGTTGTATTTACACCGATTCAGTGAGATTTTGGTAGTTAGTATTAGTTTGCCAAACTTTCATACATTACAAAAAAACTGTTAATACATGACGGATTTGCGATGACAATTTCAGAAACCGTCATGAAAGATCTAGTACAGCCCAAAAGCCCGCCTGAAAGCCCTAAACGTTTCCCCGTATAAAGCCCAACCCTAAGACACTCCCCTCCCTTATCTTTTTCTCCCATCTGCCGCCGCCACACACCACATCTCCTCGTCCCCGTCCTCCGCCTCCAAGCCTCGCATCTCCTCCTCCCCGTCCTCCGCCTCCACCGCCCCGCCTCCAACCGATGAAGGAAACCCAAGATCCATGGCGACGGTGACCGAAGCGGCCCGATAGAAGTGGCAGCCAAACAGAGTCGATGCGGCGCGCCTCTGCTGCTCACAACCAGCGACATGGGGCATCGATCTGCTGCAGGGGCCTCCTCCTGCGTCTCCTACGCCGCGCAGCTACCTCGTCATCCAGAGTTTGACCATGACCTGCGGGAGGCACGAGCTTGACCTCGCCGACGACGCCGATGCCCCGCACAAGGTCCCTCCCTACTCCCCCGCGTTCCTTTCTCATCCATTCATTATTTGTCTCTCCCATCACCAATCAAATTTTTTTTTTTGCGTTTATTCAGACCAGCAGGAGCTCTCGGTCTCTCCAGTTCCATGGACGGTGACGACCGGTGCCCCACGCTCCATCCTGACGAGCTGGACGTTCTCGACAGCGAGGTCGTCCGCCCCGACCACCATGATTCCCCACGGAACAAGAAGGTTGACCATCTCGCTTTTTTCTAATAGTTCCAAGTGATTGCTACCCTGCACTAGCATAGTTGTCCAGGAGATCTTCTTGGACTGAACCATGGTACAAAAAACGTGGCCACTTCGTTTGTGATACTCGCAAGTTACAACCAACGATAGACTAGCACTGCGAGAAGTAGCAATGCAGAATTTGTGAAATCTGCTAGTTAGTTAAGCAACTGCTAGTTTAATAAGTAAATGCGCATGAGATGTTCCTCTCGGTTCCTTGCTACTCTGTGCATGCAGCAAGGATGTTATTGCCAGTGGGGCGGGTGACAATGCTATCTGTCTTTTTGCCAAGGAGATAAGTACTATGGTATCTTATCCTTCCACTGAACATTCAAATTCTGACAACTCTTGATTTATCTCCATGGGATCTACTTAGCTGACCATTTTGTCCACGTAATATTTGTGGCAGATAGTGGGGTGCGATATTCCAACATGGATTGTGTACTTTAGTAGTGGCCAAACGTTTCTAGGAATAAATGCTAGGGTTTGTTCATTTTTTCTAAATGGAATGACTATCCTTTGAGAATTTTAGAAACATAAAGTTGACCCCACATTGTACAATAACTATGTATTTCGCAATATTCTTATATTTAAGTTATTAATACATTCCTCACATTTTTTCCTTGACATGTTATGTTCAGAAGATTAAAATGACCACAACAATGTAAAGTGGATTAAAGCGAGCATAATACTCACAATTGATTTTCTTTACATGACTAGTCCAATGTCCGCAAGCAAGTGCAATGTTATGCAAAATTCTAGTAAATGATGCAATAAACAATTTTCTCGTGTTTTATTCCTATATGCTTTCTGATAAGATGCCAACATTACCTTAGCTTATTTTTTTCAATCTTCGCATTTGAAGTAACTACAATCGGGGCTATGCAAGTGCTAGTGCTTTGAAGTTATGTTTTTCTACAGATCTGCACATATATTTCTTCAAGTCGTTTCAGAGGTGTTGTTAGCCTGGTAATGTCATCTTACAATGGTTGATCCAATTGAGTAACAATTATGTAATCATGTCTTTGGGTAGGGCCCTAATTAATTTCATTTATTAATTAAAATTTAAAATCACGAAATGCTCTTGAAAGTGTTAACCGTGCAACCTTTCATTAATAAAGTTAGGAATCTACACACTTATTTCTAATTGTTATTTAATATATATCCTCTTCAAGCTTTTGATCTAGGTCGGCTGAATTAAATATGTATTGGTTGTCAAATATAGAAGTACTCTATTTATTGGGGTTGAATTGTTGTTGTTTTCTATTGTACTGAAATGCTTGCTGAAGTGACTACATCATCAAGGATCGCTAGACATATGATAATTGAATAAATCTTGTGCACTGCATTATGTATTGTCCCCCTTTGTCAGACAAGTGTTTTTTCGTTTCTTGTTTGGATGATGTGCAAAGTGCTTAACATTTCATTTTTTACCCATAACTTGGTTGCCTTAACTAATACAGATCTAAATGAAACTTATATGTAGTAGAAACTATGTTATTCTCGTTTGTAGCAGTGTAAGATTTAAGAATTCTGGATAAGTCGGGAGTTCATTTTTATATTTCTTGCAATTCTCTTAATCATATATATTCATACCTAACAATATCTAATAGTCTTGTAAATATGCTTGGTATGGTTGGTGGGCTACTTGGTGCTGCCAATCACAATCCACACGACACGATACATAGTTCCCATCAGGAGGGCCGATGACAAGATGAATAATAACTTCAATAGTTTAAATGTAATGTTTGTGTGAGCTGGATAGTACTGTTTTCTAACTCTGCTGGGTGATATATTGTCAATCTATGTTGTAAAATTATCATTTCTTGAAGGATTTTGTAAACTCCTATGTTGTAGATACCTGTGTATGATTGCATATTGATTGATTTTGTAAACTACTATGTTGTAGATACCTGCGGATGATTGCATATTGATTAATATATGTATGTATGATATTTTATAAATATTTGTCTTGGGTGAAAGTTGGCATTATGATTTGTGTAGCGCATTTTGCTTGAAAATGTACTCTGTGAAAATTGGGCCGAATGAAATAGGCTAATGGATTAAACTGCCCCTAAGTACATGATGATTTTTTGTGACAAAAAATAGTGTCCACGTAGGCTACCATGTCATTCCAGATGGTCAATTGGAAATCCTACGTGGCGTAAGTCCATGACGGATTGTTCCGTCACAATGGTTTGGGCCTAGGGCAAATTCATGATGGACCAGGACTGTCATGGTCAATGCGAAGTCAAATTATGACGCGATATACATGACGGATTCTAATCCATCGTGGCTGGAAATCCATGACAGTTTTCTCTTGGTCCATGACGGATGATTACCGTCATGTATTAACAAGTTTCTTGTAGTGATATTTGATGTGACCAAAATCTGGACTGTAGTGAAGCCATTATAGTCGAAATCTAATGGTAGATGTAGTGCTTTTATCCATACAAATTAGTCCCAAAAATCATTAAAATTATTGAAGTATTAGGTTAAATTCAAATGATGCACCAGACACGTTCATCTATTTGTAGACACAAGTTTACTGTGATTTACATGCATGCTAACTTGGATATCTGTTCCAGTCACTAGGTCGTTCACTAACATTCCAGTTTCTAAGGTAGCAGCCATATGAGAGAGGTAGCAAGTCACTCATCATTTTCATCTTTAGCTGTATCACTGCCATGCAAAGCTTACACTCTAATATATTGTTGTTTTAACTACGACGACGCTTGCTGAACAGCAACCCATGATGCAACATGGTTCGCATAATTGATACTTCATATTTTTTTTGTTTTGTATTATTCAATATTAATAATACATCTAAACATGTTTTGCACCACTATCGCACGAAAGATATGAGCTGAAAAATGATTTATTATCAGGATTCAGATTACAAAAATTGTCTCCACAAGAGGCGGTACATGAGCTGTAATGCTGGGAAAATGGATGTGCATAAGGCGCACATACAACTTCTCTAGATGCTTAGAGGGCCTCTCCATCGTTTCTAGGAATTTTCAGCAAATGCTTTTCTCTCTATACTGATCGGCGTCAATCCTTCTAGGATTCAGTTTGTCCAATACAAATTCATATGTTTGTTAAATCACTTTGTCCCCATAGTAAACACGTGTAGCTTGATTTTGAATTATGCTATGAACACAAATTAGTTAACGCTCGATTGCACATATATGCTATTCTTGCTTGGACCAGGGTTTCATACCTTCCAAATTAAATTTTACTTTGATGTTCAGTTATTTACATGTTTATAGAATACCATCTTCCATGAAAAATGCAAGCTAACTTGATTTTCAGTGCTAAGTTTGATGATAAGGTCATATGCATAAATACCGTTCAATTCATATGTCAGAGCATGATATGATTTATATATCCCTGCTCAGTGACAACTTCTTGACAAGGTGTTCTACGCCAAAAAAAAATTGAGCCTGACAAAAACTTAGTCTTCATCATTTTAGCCAAGTTTGAGGTGTATGGGAAATATTATCCCGAATGCTTTTTAGTATATGATCTCTCATCTCTTATAGTTTGTGGTTAGGCGATGATGTCATAATGCTTGCAGTGTGCTGATTGAAGTCCATTCCTTCTACATTGTATTTCTTAGATTAAGAGTACTAGCATGTGGCTGCACAAGCACAAATAAGGAGGTACTGGAGTAACCGTCATACAATGAAGGATGTGATATTAGCCAGGCCATGTACATAAAAAATATACGAGATGTTAGTTGTCATGTGACTTCTCTATTGTACTTTCATATAGCATCCACAAGGGCGTGAACTTCGGGATACATTGTCGTCTCCGCGTGCCTCAGTTATCTTTTATTCGAGCCCTTTACTTATGCATTTTACTTTGTGATAGCCATACTGTTTCATGCTTTATATCTTGCTATCACTTAGTTGTTTATCTTGCAAAGCATAAGTTGTTGGTGCACATAGGTGAGCCTAGTTGTTTTAGGTTTATGCTTGAATAATTAAACGATAGTTTTATTCTGCATTTGTTCAAGCCTAAACATAATTATTTTAAAGCGCCTATTCACCCCTCCTCTAGGCGACATCCACGTCCTTTCACGTGTCTTCTTGGCCGCTTCGATGTCCGTGGCGTCCGTGCTCGTCGACGGGATGTGGATGTGTGGTGTAGGAAGCGGCCTCTCCGGTTGGACAACATTCATGCGCGACCCCATCGCCCGTTGAGTATTGCCTCGGCTACAACCTCCCTCGGTGAGCTCCATCTTTCTCCTGCTCCTCTACTTCGGCTATTGTATGGGACATGGTTGTTGTGATTTTGTCACGACAGATGTCAGGGTGAACGGACTTGGATTCGAGGCCATCGTTAAGGTGATGGACTCAAAGGGGTTGATTGGGAAGAAGGAGACGGGTTTACCCAAGTTCGGCGCCTCAAGTAAAGGTAACAGCCTACGTCCTGCTTGTGTTTGTATTGCTTGGTGTATCGATTACAAGGGAGCAGATTGCTTGACCTAGTTCTCGATAGTTGATCCCCCTCTAAGTTGCCCCGGGTCTCGTTTTTATATAGGAGGTCAAGACCACGGGTCATACAAGTCGTAACCGACTCTCACAACATGTCCAAGTCTATCTCTACATTGTCTTGCCTTCCTGAGCAAGCTGTCTCCGGGCGGCTCACCCGCTCGGGTCTTCATATCTTCTCCGTCCGGGCCACGTCTTGGCCCATCTTGTCAAGCCGCCCACGTCTTGGGCCTTAGTCTTCAAGGCCCATCCTTAGGCTGGTGTATGAGCCGCTCGGTGTGACCCGAAGCCTCTGGGGCTGGTCTCACCGCGGGGTTATATCCCCAACATTAGGCCCTAGGTTGATTTGAGCTAGCTCACTTCAACCTCCTTCTTAACTGGCGATGAGTCTCACTTATGTCACCTGAAAGTAAGACAAAAATGACCCGCCGTGACGTCATATCAAATCTGTCAGAAAGATCCTCTGACGACCACAACGAATCTTTCCCTTATTAAATGGATGGCCCGAGAATCGAGGCATCCGCCTCGGTCAATCCATATCCGTCGCCTAGATTCTCGCGCCAGTTTCCACCTTTGCCTATTAAATAGGACCGCGAGGAGCAGATTTCATTTCCTTCCCTACTTTGCACTCCTTCTTCTTCCTCCCGACGCCACCGCTCCAGCGTATCTTGCTTTGGCGAAGCTTCCGCACCGACGTCACGTCGGGCCACTGCATCGACCTGATCGTACCAGAGATTCCCCTGCGTCCGTTGCCTCCCTTGCGGTAAGTTCTTCTCCTTCCATAGATCCGACATCTTGGTAGGGTTTCATGGAGTCCTCCGCCCGCTTAGAGCACGAGCTTATTCGCAGTGGTAGACAATGCCTATGTTAGCGGATAATATATTGCCTCCCTTTCGATTGCGGTGCACCGTATGAGAATTATAACAACATCGCACGGATTTGTAGTTTCTTTGCTTGCCGTTTTCAAACTTTCGCTGGTTTGACGGTTTGTCGCTAGGTTTAAAATAAAACCACTTTTCTCTGTTTTGTAGATCCTTGACCACATAGATATGTTGTGAAACCTGTTTTCCACACTTAGCCAAATTTTACTTCGTCTTCTTATGAATTTGACCCGCCGTGAAATTCCGTCTCTCGCCAACCAGCTCTTGGCGGCTGAACTTTATAGAATCTTAGGCTTTTAGCCGCCCTTAGCCGTCTGGCATCTCCTGAATCACCGTACATTGTTACCTTGTGCAGTATCGAGTCGCCAGCATGTCTCGTGCATCCAATTCATGCAATTGGGCCGACTCTGCCATCACTGAAGAATTCCTGATGGATTTTGTAAACGCGGGTACCTTACCCGCCCAGGATGTCATCCATTGGCGGGTTCCGGGTAATGAGCTAAAGCCCGTTGCTTGGGAGGGTGAGGTAGTTGTGTTTTCAGATCACGTCGAGCACGGGTTTGTTCCCCCCGGCTCAAAATTCTTTCGGGACGTTCTTCACTTCTTCAAGCTCCGCCCTCAAGACCTCGCTCCCAATTCCGTCTCCAACATATGCAACTTCCAAGTACTCAGTGAAGTCTACTTGCAAACAGAGCCATCCGTTGGTCTATTTCGTGAGTTTTTTTATACAAACCGCCAGACCGAGGTGAAAGCCGGTCCAAGCTTAGAGCTTGGTGGGATTTCTATTCAGAGGCGCCGGGACATAACCTTTCTGGCTGTTCAAATGCCGAGTCATCCTAAAGACTGGAACAAGACTTGGTTTTACTATAAAGACACCTCCCCAGAAGGAGAACATCCCTTGCCAGGTTATCGCCCATCCCGACTCAAAACGACATCTGAGCTTCCTGGCCGGTTGTCAACCACTGAGCGGGCGAAGCACGCTCCGACTCATGCCAAAATTAAAGCCCTTATGGCTAATGGATTGACGGGACTAGATTTGATCCACTGTTGGATTTCTTGGAGGATCTTGCCTTTGAGCCAGCGCAGTCGCCTTATGTGCGAATATACAGGCCAGTCTGATGACCCCCTCCGCTTTAGCTAGACAACATTATCAGAGGATGATATTGTGACTGCCATCAAGAGTTTTGTCCACGAATCTTCAGGAGCTTGTAGTGACATTGGGCTGGCATCTTTCTGTGCCGCAAACCCGGCCCCAGATGTAAGGGCGACTCTCGATGTCCTTATCTCTATTTTAACTTATACTTTGTAACCTCTTAACCTTTTGCCGGCTTATACTCTCAGGCAAGCTCCGGTTTCTGCAAAAAGAAGTACGTTCCTCCTCAAAAGAAGTCAAAGAAGAAAACTGACGGGCGGAAGAAGAAAACCACTCCTCAAGAAGCGCCGGAAGAACAGCCGGAATCTGACGACTCAGAGATATAACTTGACTCTCTTTGTTGCCTCTTTATTCACCTTATTGACAACAATTATTCACAGGACGAGACAGAAACAAGCGACACCAACGCTCCTAAGGTAACTTATGTTTCGTCCGACTCAGACTATTTTGTATCCCAGAATATACGGTGTGTCGTTCGAAAAGTCCCACTTTCTCATCCTCTTGTTTACTTAGACCCCCAATTTCTTTTGAAAAAGCAACAACAAACCTCCCGACGCCAGACACGGAGCGGCGGCTCTACCATTCTCATGACCGGGTTATCTAACTCTCTAGATCAGAAGAAGCGTCTGGCTGAGGTATCTATTCCCTATTTGCTTTATTTTACCAATCTTGCCTTTGTAATTCAAAATTGCCTTATATTGCTTGAACTGCTTTTCAGGAATCACCTCCATCTGGCGACTCTACGGGAACTGCTCTGCCGCCTCCAAAGATTAATCTACTGTATGTGTTTTTCAGGCATTACATCCGAGTCTTTGGTGGTTGTAAACTTTGGGCTCTAACCTTTGTGCTCTTCAGGGCTCAAGCCAAGCGAAGGAAAACCAACAAGTCCTCCCTTGGTCCTGATGCTCAAGAACCGGAGCCTGCCAAGCCGGATGCCCCCATGTCGGATGTTGATCCCTCGGCGGCTTCCAAAGAGGCACCTGAAGAGGCTTGCCCTTCTACAAAGCCGGTGGCCGAAGATATAATTCATGAGAGTCCTCCGAGGGACCATTCTAAGCCGCCAAGCCCTGCAAAGGTTGCTGATGAAACAACTACTTCAGACGTCTTTATTACTGGCGCTGGCTTCCACTCTCCTCAACCTCATGTGCTAACAAAGCATAGTGAGACGACTGAAACTTTGAAGAAACTGGAGTTTGAGCTCCCCGCGCTAGAGAAGTTGACAACTGATGAACTTCATGCTGGTTATCTGAACCGCTTGTCTACAAGCTGGGAACTGGAGCTCAAGCTTGTCAATTTGATGAAGAAGAAATATGAGGTATTCTTACTCTCTTTATACATTTACGTAGCCCCCAAGAGCCGGGTTAATATTAGCTGATGATAATCCGGATCTTCAAAACTTGCTAGAAGTAGAAATGCTTAGCCTGTAGGCCTCAACTTATTTATAAGTAATCGCAAATCATCGTTCGTAGCCCCCAAGGGCCGGCTCAAATTTGATAACGTTGAGGCGGAGCTTTATTGAAGGTAGTAAATAGAGCCAATTGTAGTCCCAAGGGCCGGCTCAATCTTGTTAAAGTTGAGTCGGAGCTTTCATTGTAAGCAACTTGAAAAGCCAGCCTATAGCCCCCAAGTTCCGGGTTAAGTTGATAAAAATGATCCGGAACTGCATTGTAATCTTGGAGATCAAATAGACATTAGCCCCCAAGTGTCAAACATATTTCTTGCAATCTGCTTGAGACTTGCTTAATCTTCATTATCTGAAAAATTCCTTCCTGATGACTCATTCCTTATTTTGATATGTCACAGGAAGCTTTAAACGAAGCCGGTCAGAAGTGGCCGTTTAAGGAATAATCTAGCCATGCAGCAAGCCGCCCAAAGTGAGGTTGATGAAAAGTGCCGGCTCCTTGCCGAGGAACTGAATAAGATGAAAGCCGACTTTGCCGCTTTCAAAGAGTCTGCTGAAATTGAGCAAGCCGCCCTGACTCAACGAGCGGATGATGCTGACCAGCAGCTGGTGATTGTGTCAGATGAGCTGCAATCTTTGAAGCGCCATATCAAAAAGATGCCAGACGCCATATTTGATAAGTTTTTAACAACTTAACTCAAATTTTATATGGGTACTTGTACTCGTGACTTATGACAAAAAATCCGTCTTATGCAGGTCCAAGGAGCCATCAACTCGCCTCCGATTGCTTGTTGCCCCTGAAGGCTATTTATATTCTGACGGAACAACTTTATTGTGGAGCTCTCTACACGATCAAGGCTGTGTTCTACAATGATACCACCCCTTCCTATGAAAGGGATCATAGAACTATTTTCCACCCTGCCAAAACAAATTGTAGAGCTTAAAAAATCAGTCGCCCGCCAGGGAGCTATTGCGGCCATAAGCCAGGCATTGGCGTTTGCTCCTGAGTTAACCCCTGAAGATATGATGGATGAGTTTCCATCCAAAAAGGATGACGACTTCGACTTCACTGATGCTAACTATGCCGATTGTGTGAAGGCTTCCAAGGTTCTCGTCTCCGTTTTAGCAGAGGAGGTGAACTTATCAACCTATCAAGCGGCTTATGATGCTGATCAGAAGAGAATTCGTGCCCACCTCTTTGAAGTCAAGGATTTGACACCCGCTCGCAGTAAGCACCTTTTTTGCTTCTGAACTTGACCCGTCCCCCCTCTTTGAAGAGGGAAAATTTGCAGCTTTAACCCATTGCAACTGGGACTTGGATAATCTTCAGATCAAGGAGGTCGAAGACCCGAAGCAGGGTGACCCGCCAGCCAGCTAATGGATTTGGCGATGCCGAGGATAAGCCGGCTTTGTGACCCGCCATGAGCGGTGTAAAAACTTTGAATCATTTTTTAGCTCTACAAAGAGCATCTGTAATAGGCTTGTAGAAAACCGTGCCTTTGCCTGAATTGTGTCGTTGTGCACATGTTGAATTGTCCGGCTTAATATATGTCATCTTCCTTGCATTTTTATACTGGATGCTTTGCCGGCTCTTGGCAGTTTAATCAACTTGCAAGAATAGATGTATCTTCACATTTGCTAGGAGGGCGGCTTAAAATAGCATAACCCAAAAGATGCTGTATCTTTCCTAACTTGTTTTTCAAAAACAGCTCATGTGCCGGTTCTACTGGGTTGACTCGCCACTTAAAACTCCTTAACAGTACATGGTCTCTGTGGAGATTGGCCATTTAAGTTTTTGAACCAGCTCAGGGTCTCTAATCGAGATTAACTGAAAGTAAGTGTGATGACCCAGAAGAGACACGGCAGGGCATGAATACCCTGATAGCCCACAAACTGCCTCTCACGTGACATAAATCCGTCATTTTAACCTTAAACAGTACAGGGTCATCAAGGATTAACTATCTAAGAGTACGAACGGGTCACATAGCGGAGAGTCGGCAGTAAGTGGGAGAGTTTATCCTAGCTTTCCGTAAGCCGGCTCTCAAGTGACAAGAGCCGCCGTTTTAACCTTGACCAGTACAGGGTCTCTATGGAGATTGGCCGCCAATTGATTTGAATCGGCTTAGGGTCACTAGGCGAGATTAACTAGTAAGAGTTCGGGGGGTCACCTAGCAGAGTAGCATCAGCTTATAGGTAGGTTTAACCCTGTTTGGCTTAAGAGCCTATCAAGAGGGTGTGTAAGCTACACCGATGGGTGGGAAGCCCCCAAGTGACCTTTGTTGACGGAATCAATTGTTCGGCTTAAGAGCTGACCGATAGGGTTTGATAAGCTACACCCGGAGGGTGGGAAGCCCCCTGGACGATCATGTTGACGGAATCAACTGTTTGGCTTAAGAGTCGACCGATAGGGTTTGATAAGCTACACCCGAAGGGTGGGAAGCCCCCTGGACGATCATGTTGACGGAGTCAACTTTTTGGCTTGAGAGCCGACTGATAGGGTTTGATAAGCTACACCCGGAGGGTGGAAAGCGCCCTGGATGATCATGTGATTGCACAGATTGAGATATGCGAAACGACAGAGGCCCCGGCTTGTAGGGATGCCAATTTTATTCATATATACATATGATATGTACAATGATAGAGTACAATGCCGAGTCTCAACAACTTAGGTATAGTAAGGCCATAGATGCGCTATGTTTCACGGCCGGCGGTGTAGGGGAACGCGACAGAAAACAAAAATTTTCGGTATAGCGAGCACGCCCAGGACCACTATGGAGAATGCATACAAGGTTTGATCTGATCCGTACCGACTCGTAGCGCAGCGGAAGAAGAGTCGGTGGAGATCGTTGGTGCAGATCCCCGCAGCTAGGATTTACAACCTCCCAACCGCGAGGATGTACTCCCTCGTCGGACAGCCCTTCGGGAGGCGGTCGGACAGTCCCCCGGACGATGTCGCGGACAGCCCTTCGGGAGGACCCTCGAAACTCGAACGGAGACTCGGACGGCCCTTCGGGAGGACTCTCGAAACTCGACCCGAGACTCGGACAGCCCTTCGGGAGGACACTCGAACAGCCCCTCGGGAAAAAGATCGAAACTACGAACTCTCTACGGGGTTGCACACATACGGTGTCATCTATCCGGCAGGGCTTCGCCGTCCAGAACTAGTTCCTGCCGGAACCCAGACAGCCTTTCGGCTCTACGAAAAACTCTTTTCGTGGGAGGGAGAGAGAGAGCTTGCAAAGCAAAGCATGTGTATGAGAGCAAAGGATGAGTGTGGAGAGTGCATCTCCACCTCTATTTATAGGAAAACCCAAGGGGTAGGGTGGCACTTGAAATACCCAAAATGCCCATGAGGTGAGCACACCACAAGGGCATAAAGGGAAAGCCTCCAAATAGTGTTGCCTGCATCACCATGCCTGCATCACCATGCCTGCATCATCCCCTAATAGTATTTCCACTATTCACAATAGTGTTTCCACTATTTACAATAGTGTTTCCACTATACATATATAGTGTTTCCACTATTTATATATATAGTGTTTCTACTATTCAAAATAGTGTTTTCACTATTCACAAAGACATTTTTCTGCGTCCGTTAAATCCCAAATTATTTCTGTGTGCCTAGAATAATTCCAGTACTCACTAAAACAATTTTGGACGCGTTCCGAAACAATTCCGGAACAATGTTTTTCTTCAGCGAAAAGCTACCATAGTGGTTCCGGCGGCTCCGGAACACTTCCGGTTTTTTCCTCCGAAAAATCCCAGAAGTCCCCAGAATCATTCTGGCACCCTCCAAGAATTTCCAGACGTGTGCCAAAACCATTTTGACTTAATGGTATACTCCGAAACAACTTTTCGGTTTTACCGGAACTATTCCAATGTTCTCTCTCCGGAACTCTTCCGTTGTCTTCGAAACTTTTTCGGTGATTTTCTCTCAGACTCCCTGTCTAGTATTCAGCAGATAGATGACCCTTAAGCGTGTGACCCTATAGGTTCGGTGAAGTATAGACATGACCCGGAACACCTTCCGATCAATGATCAGCATCGGAGCCGTGGACACCCATATCGATCCCTATACCCACACGAATAAATATTCGAGTGAACCTCCAGTTGCCGTGAGCTATTCCTGTTGCTTCGCGATATGTTACAATTACCCGAGGTGAGAAACATCGGCATCCTCGTGGATCAACACTTGTCCACAATGCCAGTTACCTCGTTGCCGGTATTGTTCTCTTTTCTCGTTCCCATGTTTTGGCATCCCCGTGATCAAATCACAAAGTGTCTGGCCAGACGATGATGGATACCATAACACCGAGAGGGCCCAGAGATATCTCTCCATCACCGAAGGAGCAAATCCCAATCTTGAGCTATCAAGTTACTTGACATACTTTTCCATGAACCCGTAAGCCGCCGTAATAGCCACCCATTTACGGATGACGTTTAACAAACCCCAAAGTTCATGAAGCAAGCATGAAGAAACTCGATACTCGCATGGTCTAAGGAATTATGCAAACATTAACTTCTCTGTGTTATTAACCATAAACTTATGACGAATGTATCTCATAGCATAACATCAATTCGGATCGATTCAACACAAGTGTTCTACCAACATCGTGCCCTCAAAATTGCCGGCATGGCCATGCCCATGATCAGGAAAACAGGATCATCATGCAATACTTGAGCCAGTCTTAGAGGCAAGACTAGGAATACAATTTACCATTTATTATACCACACGTGCACATGAGTTTCCCTCCAAGCCTCGTTTTATTTGCAGACTCGAGAATCATTGCAGTTATAGCATGGATCATAAACATTCATTACAAACTTGGAGATACAAAAGTAACTGATATTACTGCCTCTAGGGCATATCTCCTACAGACTCCCACTTGCACTAGAGTCATAATCTAGTTACATGGCTTCCCTAACACCAATGGCAATCCGGTGTTGCTCATGCTTTGCTCGTGGTAGAGGCTTCGTCATCGGGTCTGACACATTCAGATCCGTGTGAACTTTGCGTACTTTCACTAAACCTTCTTCGACATGATGTCGAATGAGTTTAAATTTGCGTTGAATATGCATTGTCTTATGGTGCGAACATGGCTCCCTTGCCTGAGCCACGGCGCCACTATTGTCACAATAGATCTCCACCGGGTCCAGAGCACTTGGAACCACACCAAGGTCTTCAAGGAATTGCTTGATACCGACAGCTTTCTTGGAGGCTTCTCAAGCAGCCACATATTCTGCCTTCGTTGTAGAATCCGCCACAGTCTTTTGTTTGGAACTTTTCCAATCAACTGCACCGCCGTTCAATAAGAAAACATAGCCCGATTGAGATTTGAAGTCATCTGGGTCAGTCATGAAGCCTGCATCAGTGTAACAACTTACAATGAGCTCTTCATCACCTCCGTACACAAGGAGTAAATCCTTGGTCCTCCTGAGGTACTTAAGAATACCCTTAACTGCGACCCAGTGTTCCAATCCTGGATCACCTTGGTACCGGCTGCTAACACTTAGCGCATAGGAAACATCCGGTCTTGTACATAGCATGGCATACATAATAGAACCAACTGCCGAAGCATATGGAATATCATTCATTTGTACTCGCTCATCGAGGGTCCGAGGACACTGATTCTTGCAAAGCACTGTGCCAGGTGACATGGGGAGTAGGCCTTTCTTGGAGTTCTCCATGTTGAACCTTTTCAACACCTTGTCAATGTACGTGCTTTGGCTTAGCGCTATCAGGCGTCTTGATCTATCTCTATAGATCCTGATGCCCAATACATATGCCGCTTCGCCTAAGTCTTTCATTGAAAAACTCTTCTTCAATGAGTCTTTTATTTCGCTAAGAAATTTCACATCATTTCCAATCAACAATATGTCATCCACATACAAGATTAGAAATGCTTTTGCGCTCCCACTAAACTTCTTGTAAACACAAGATTCTTCATCGTTCCTGATGAAGCCAAACTCTTTGACCATTTCATCAAAACGAATGTTCCAGCTCCTTGATGCTTGCTTCAGACCATAAATGGCTTTCTGAAGCTTGCATACCTTTCTAGCATTCTTAGGATCGACAAAACCTTCTGGCTGTATCATGTATACATCCTGTTCAAGGTTTCCATTTAGGAAAGCCGTTTTGACATCCATCTGCCATATTTCATAATCGAAATAAGCAGCAATTGCTAGTAATATCCGAACAGACCTGAGCATGGCTACGGGCGAGAAAGTCTCGTCGTAGTCAACTCCTAGAACTTGCGTGAACCCTTTCGCGACAAGTCTAGCTTTGTGGATAGTAATGTTACCATCCGCGTCCGTCTTTCTTTTGAAAATCCATTTACAACCAATGGGTTTTACGCCATCTGGAAGTTCTTCCAAGTTCCAAACTTGGTTTTCGTACATGGATTCCATCTCGGATCTCATGGCCTTGTGCCATTCCCTTGAGCTAGGCCCCGCCATCGCTTCCTTGTAGTGCGCAGGTTCATCGTCTTCAAGAATGAAGATTTCGTTATGAAACCATTCAGGTGGCTGGATAGCCCTACCTGATCTGCGCGGTTCAGTTACAACATTGTCTGAAGTTTCCGCATCACATGCGACAACTTCCGGCTCGGTTGTAGGGATAATTTGCGGAATTACTTCCGGTTCCTTAGCCATATCAACGGTTGCCGAAGATTCACTAATCTCATTAAGCTGTACTGTCCTCCTACTCAATTCTTTAGCGAGAAACTCTTTCTCGAGAAAATGTGCAACCTTTGCGACAAACACTTTGCCCTCGGTTTGGTGGTAGAAGGAATATCCAATGGTGTTATTTGGATAACCTACAAAGTAACATTTGTCTGATCTAGGTTCTAGCTTGGTTGGCTGTAAACGTTTTACGTATGCCTCACAACCCCAAACCTTGAGATGTGACACACTAGGTATCTTCCCATACCACATCTCATGTGGTGTCGTCTCAACAGACTTAGACGGTGCTCTGTTTAATGTATAAGCAGCAGTTTCTAGTGCGTGACCCCAAAAAGATATCGGTAGATCTATAAGAGACATCATCGACCTTACCATGTCTAACAGGGTTCGGTTACGTCGTTCCGACACTCCGTTTCGCTGTGGAGTTCCGGGAGGCGTAAGCTGTGAAACGATTCCACGATCACTCAGATGTTGGCCAAACTCGTGACTAAGATATTCGCCTCCGCGATCAGACCGCAGAAACTTAATCTTTTTGTTATGATGATTTTCTACCTCATTCTGAAATTCTTTGAACTTTTCAAAGGTTTCCGACTTATGCTTCATCAAGTAGATATAGCCATACCGACTCAAATCATCAGTAAAAGTCACGAAGTAAAAATACCCACCCCGTGCGGCCGTGTTCATTGGACCACATACATCACTATGTATTATTTCCAATAATTCACCCGCCCGTTCAGGATGACCCGTGAACGGCGTCTTGGTCATTTTTCCCATCAAGCAAGCTTCACATGTGTCAAATAATTCAAAATCAAGGGACGGTAAAACTCCATCTTTATGGAGTCTTTGCATGCGTTTCTTTCCGATGTGGCCAAGCCGATAGTGCCACAAGTAAGTGGCGGTGGTATCAGCCTTCTTAAGGCGTTTAGAATTCACGTTAAAGACATCATTTCCACATTCAAGATTTAGTATGAAAAGGCCCCCAACAATGGGTGCAAATCCATAAAACATATCCTTACAATAAAGTGAACAACCATTGTTCTCAGACTTGTAGGAGTACCCGTCGTGCACTAAACATGATCCAGAGATAATGTTTCTACACAACAACGGAACAAAATAACAGTTACTAAGTTCCAAAATAAATCCTGAAGGGAGACGTAGAGGCATAATGCCGACGGCTTGAGCGGCGATCCCAGCGCCATTCCCGACACGCATCACGACTTCATTCTTTGCCAGCTTGCGCACCTTCTGAAGCCCCTGTATCGAGTTGCAAATGTGAGCAACCGATCCGGTATCAAATACCCAAGACTTAGAATTTTCGCTAGCAAGCAAAACGTCAATGACATTAACTTGTATAACAATTATACCTTTTCCGGTTTTCCCGGATTTCTTATCTTCCAGATACTTCTTGCAGTTTCTCTTCCAGTGTCCTGTGCCCTTGCAGTAGAAGCTCTCAGTTTCATTCTTGGCTCCGCCCTTAGATTTGCGTTGGAAGCCGGTCTTACCGGCGCCCTTGCCTTTCTTTGGCTTGCCTTTCTTTTTGAAACTGACAATTTTATTCACAAGCAACACTTGCTTGCGATTTTTCTGCAGTCCTCCTTCAACAGTTTTCAGCATGGCAAGCACCTCATTAGGTGTTTTGTCCATCCCATTCATGTTGTAGTTCATGACAAAACCTCCGTAAGAAGGGGGGAGTGAACAGAGCAACATGTCCATTACATGCTCTTCTGGAAGTGGAAATTCCAGGGTTTTAAGCCTTTCAGCGTAGCCAATCATATTGACTACGTGCTCGCCAACTGAACTGCCCTCAGCCATCTTGGTCTCCGACATCATCTTCATGATATCAAAACGTTCAGACCTTGCATTAAACTTGTAAAGAGCATCCAGATCCTTGATCATATCAAAGGAGTTATGGAATTCAAAACGTTTTTGAAGCTCTGAACTCATGCAAGACAGCATGAGGCACTGCACTAAGTTGTAATCATCATCCTTAGTGGCCTAGACATTCTGTATGTCTACCGCGGCTGTTGCCGCCGGCTTTGGTGGAAGAGCTCCATCAAGCACGTACACTTTCTTAGCGCTCCTGAGGACAATCCTCAGGGTACAGACCCAGTCCGCATAGTTGTTTCCATTCGCAGCTAACTTCTCTTTCTCTAACATCGGGCCTAAGTTGAACGCGCTATTGCGAGCCATTTGATCTACAACGGAAAACACAAGTTCATTTTAGACATTGTTCATAATGATTTTTGGCACTAGTGAATAAACAATTTTATTCTAAAGTGCGCTCCCACTCAAATCAATATCTCTCATAATTGATTGTGAGTGATGCAAGATCCAACTTTCAATTTAGCGTCAAGGATGTAACCATCTCAAGTGACGAGAATTTCAATTGGTAGGCCAACTTGCCAATCACATCTCTATGTGACTCTTGTTCATCTTTCGATGCGTGTGTTCCGAGCTCATGACTTTCATGCCTGAACGTCAAGACAACCAAGTGATCTCGCTGCGAGGTCTCAACTCACCCGCCTCACACTTCTCTAATCGTTCGTATCCATGTAACCATGTGATACCCCGAAGAGATAGGTGCCGTGACGGTGCTACACTTGGGAGAACACTATCTACTTGATATTTTTGTGAGAGATCACCCTAATAAAAAGCGACTACCGCGCAATCAAGAAGGGTGCATCAAGAGGGATAAACATCTCAGGCAATTCATAATAGCATGATATGATATAGCCCCTTCTGACGGAGAAGTCAAGTATTTCTTCGTCTTCGGCATTCGCGTCGGTGTTCACCTTTGCGAAGATTGCCACCACCTTGTCGATGCACCAAATAATATTGCTATCTCTATAGCTAATAAAATAAGTGCATTACATAAGGTTGACACGCAGGTCATTAAAGTGCAATCATATGGCTCCAGCCATCATGCCGAATCATGACACGCAGGTCATGTTAATTACATCATATAGCCATCTCATACATAATCAAATTGAATATGAGCATTGCTATACCACATCACATGCAAACCATCTTGCAAAACCAAGTTAGACGCCTCTAATCGGTTTATGCAAAATTTTATTTTACGTGGCTTCTAAGGTTTTGACTTAAACCGCAGCTACCAACGTTTATCATCAAGTATGATACTTCAAGTTGCAAGATTAACTTTCCAGGGTGTATGAAACACGAGATAGTAAAATCTCGAGCCCCATACTAAAATTCGTCATACGCGTGACCCCCGTGCAGATCATATATGCATTGCCCTTCGTCTGCGAAACATCCATCTTTCTTTAACTATGGTGGAACCCAAAGACACTGAAGCACTTCGTTGATCTGTCAATCAGCATACTCAGGAGCAGCATGAAAGGATCGCGGATTGCCAGAACTTTGTAAGATTCCACCATTTCGTCAAGATCAGGAGTACGCAAATTCACGGGAAGCAACAAGAACATCGGGTAACAGATTTCATCTGCTACCCGCACAAATAATTTTCAGCAATAGATCTCATCTACTACAAAATTATACTATGCAATACTCATACATCTCATGTATTCTAGATCATACCATGCATCTACTCATAGCCTGGCTCTGATACCACTGTAGGGGAACGCGACAGAAAACAAAAATTTTCGGTATAGCGAGCACGCCCAGGACCACTATGGAGAATGCATACAAGGTTTGATCTGATCCGTACCGACTCGTAGCGCAGCGGAAGAAGAGTCGGTGGAGATCGTTGGTGCAGATCCCCGCAGCTAGGATTTACAACCTCCCAACCGCGAGGATGTACTCCCTCGTCGGACAGCCCTTCGGGAGGCGGTCGGACAGTCCCCCGGACGATGTCGCGGACAGCCCTTCGGGAGGACCCTCAAAACTCGAACGGAGACTCGGACGGCCCTTCGGGAGGACTCTCGAAACTCGACCCGAGACTCGGACAGCCCTTCGGGAGGACACTCGAACAGCCCCTCGGGAAAAAGATCGAAACTACGAACTCTCTACGGGGTTGCACACATACGGTGTCATCTATCCGGCAGGGCTTCGCCGTCCAGAACTAGTTCCTGCCGGAACCCAGACAGCCTTTCGGCTCTACGAAAAACTCTTTTCGTGGGAGGGAGAGAGAGAGCTTGCAAAGCAAAGCATGTGTATGAGAGCAAAGGATGAGTGTGGAGAGTGCATCTCCACCTCTATTTATAGGAAAACCCAAGGGGTAGGGTGGCACTTGAAATACCCAAAATGCCCATGAGGTGAGCACACCACAAGGGCATAAAGGGAAAGCCTCCAAATAGTGTTGCCTGCATCACCATGCCTGCATCACCATGCCTGCATCATCCCCTAATAGTATTTCCACTATTCACAATAGTGTTTCCACTATTTACAATAGTGTTTCCACTATACATATATAGTGTTTCCACTATTTATATATATAGTGTTTCTACTATTCAAAATAGTGTTTTCACTATTCACGAAGACATTTTTCTGCGTCCGTTAAATCCCAAATTATTTCTGTGTGCCTAGAATAATTCCAGTACCCACTAAAACAATTTTGGACGCGTTCCGAAACAATTCCGGAACAATGTTTTTCTTCAGCGAAAAGCTACCATAGCAGTTCCGGCGGCTCCGGAACACTTCCGGTTTTTTCCTCCGAAAAATCCCAGAAGTCCCCAGAATCATTCTGGCACCCTCCAAGAATTTCCAGACGTGTGCCGAAACCATTTTGACTTAATGGTATACTCCGAAACAACTTTTCGGTTTTACCAGAACTATTCCAATGTTCTCTCTCCGGAACTCTTCCGTTGTCTCCGAAACTTTTTCGGTGATTTTCTCTCAGACTCCCTGTCTAGTATTCAGCAGATAGATGACCCTTAAGCGTGTGACCCTATAGGTTCGGTGAAGTATAGACATGACCCGGAACACCTTCCGATCAATGATCAGCATCGGAGCCGTGGACACCCATATCGATCCCTATACCCACACGAATAAATATTCGAGTGAACCTCCAGTTGCCGTGAGCTATTCCTGTTGCTTCGCGATATGTTACAATTACCCGAGGTGAGAAACATCGGCATCCTCGTGGATCAACACTTGTCCACAATGCCAGTTACCTCGTTGCCGGTATTGTTCTCTTTTCTCGTTCCCATGTTTTGGCATCCCCGTGATCAAATCACAAAGTGTCTGGCCAGACGATGATGGATACCGTAACACCGAGAGGGCCCAGAGATATCTCTCCATCACCGAAGGAGCAAATCCCAATCTTGAGCTATCAAGTTACTTGACATACTTTTCCATGAACCCGTAAGCCGCCGTAATAGCCACCCATTTACGGATGACGTTTAACAAACCCCAAAGTTCATGAAGCAAGCATGAAGAAACTCGATACTCGCATGGTCTAAGGAATTATGCAAACATTAACTTCTCTGTGTTATTAACCATAAACTTATGACGAATGTATCTCATAGCATAACATCAATTCGGATCGATTCAACACAAGTGTTCTACCAACATCGTGCCCTCAAAATTGCCGGCATGGCCATGCCCATGATCAGGAAAACAGGATCATCATGCAATACTTGAGCCAGTCTTAGAGGCAAGACTAGGAATACAATTTACCATTTATTATACCACACGTGCACATGAGTTTCCCTCCAAGCCTCGTTTTATTTGCAGACTCGAGAATCATTGCAGTTATAGCATGGATCATAAACATTCATTACAAACTTGGAGATACAAAAGTAACTGATATTACTGCCTCTAGGGCATATCTCCTACAGGCGGGTCCCTTGCCCCGAGGTATTTGACTCGTCTCAGATGTCAATGAGGTAATATGACCCGTTGTTGAGATTTCTGCTGACCACGAAAAATCCTTCCCATGTAGGAGACAATTTATGCATATTTGTCTGGTCTTGAATCAGCCGCAACACTAAGTCGCCTTCTTGAAACGTCCGAGTCTTAACTCTGTGGCTATGATAGTGGCGCAGGTCTTGCTGATAAATCGCCGAACGAGCCGCCGCCAGATCACGCTCCTCCTCCAGGGCATCCAACGCATCTTGACGCGTCGTCTCATTATCCGTCTCAACATAAGCCGCTACTCGTGGCGAGTGATGACGGATGCCACTTGGTAACACGGCCTCTGCACCGTAAACCATGAAGAAAGGTGTATAACCCGTTGATCTATTGAGGGTAGTCCTGATGCTCCATAAGACGGACGGCAACTCCTCCACCCAACAACCCGGCGTTCGCTGTAAAGGAACCATAAGCCGGGGCTTGATACCTCTCAGGATTTCTTGGTTAGCACGCTTCGCCTGACCGTTGGACTGTGGATGAGCAACCGCAGAAACATCAAGCCGGATGTGCTCAATGTCGTAGAACGTTTTTGTAGCCCCCTTGGACAGGTTCGTACCATTGTCCGTAATGATACTATGAGGGTAACCAAAATGGTAGATCAACTTTTTAATAAACTGAACCGTCGTAGTCGCATCGCACTTGCTGACCGGCTCAGCCTCTCCCCATTTGGTAAACTTGTCAACCGCCACCAAGAGGTGGGTCATTTTGTCCTTAGATCTCTTGAAAGGCCCGACCATATCGAGCCCCCAGACTGCAAACGGACAAGTGATTGGAATCATGCGTAATTCTTGATCCGGAACATGAGCACACCGGCCAAACTTTTGACAACCGTCGCACTTGCGGACCAGATCCTCTGCATCCTTGTGAGCCGTCAACCAGAAGAAACCGTGCCTAAAAGCCTTGGCCACCAGAGATTTTGAGCCGGCGTGATGTCCACAATCACCAGCATGAATTTCATTCAAGATTTCCTTACCCTCCTCCGGTGAGACACAACGCTGAAACACGCCGATGACGCTGCACTTATGTAACTCGCCACTGATTATCGTCATGGACTTAGACCGTCTGGTGATCTATCTGGCCAGATTCTCGTCATCAGGCAACTCTCCCCGAGTCAAGTACACCAAATAAGGTACAGTCCAATCTGGATCATGAAGAGCCGCTACCAGCTGTCCCTCCGGGTCAGGAATGGCTAAGTCTTCCTCTGAAGGCAGCTTAACTGACGGGTGATGTAAGACATCCAAAAAGACGTTAGGCGGCACCGGCTTTCGTTGAGAGCCTAATCTTGACAGGGCGTCAGCCGCCTCGTTCTGGCGACGATCAATATGATCCATCGGATAACCCTTGAAGTGACCAACAATGACATCCACCACCTGACGATAAGCCGCCATCCGCGGATCCTTGGAGTCCCAAGTGTCTGAAACTTGCTGAGCCACAAGATCTGAGTCGTCGAAGCAACTTACCCGGCTTAAGTTCATCTCCTTAGCCACCCTGAGGCCATGAACCAGGGCTTCGTACTCAGCTGCATTGTTAGTGCAAGGAAACATTAGTCGTAGCACATAACAGAACTTGTCACCTTTGGGGGAGGTTAAGACAACTCCTGCCCCTGATCCTTCCAGCTACTTGGACCCATCAAAGTGTATTGTCCAATATGTGTTATCCGGCTTTTCTTCGGGCGCCTGACACTCTGTCCAGTCGTTTATGAAATCCATAAGGGCTTGAGACTTGACAGCCATACGATTTACGTATTTTAGATTGAGAGGTCCCAGCTCCAATGCCCACTTAGCAATCTTGCCGGTGGCTTCTCTGTTGTGAACTATATCTCCCAACGGGGCAGAGCTAACCACGGTGATCTGGTGCCCTAAGAAATAGTGCTTTAGCATGCGGTTGGCCATGAACACCCCATATACTAGCTTCTACCAATGTGGATACCTCTACTTGGACTCTGTTAGGACCTCACTGATATAATAAACCGGCCTCTGAACCGGATATTCCTTCCCTACCTCCTCACGCTCGACCACGATCACAATGCTGACAACCCTGTTGTTAGCCGCCACGTACAAGAGCAAGGGTTCCTTCTCAGTCGGAGAGGCTAAGACTGGCGGCTCAGTGAGCTGCCTCTTGAGTGCCTCAAACGCTTCACCCGCCGCCGTACTCCAGACAAAATTGTCTGTCTTTTTCATCATTTGATATAAAGGGATGGCTTTCTTACCAAGGCGGCTTATAAAACAGCTCAACGCGGCGATCCGCCCTGCGAGGCGTTGAACATCGTTGATGCACGCCGGCTCATCCAAGGAGGTGATAGCCTTGATTTTATCCGGGTTAGCTTCAATGCCACGCTCAGAGACCAGAAATCCCAAGAGTTTGCCTGCCGTAACACCAAAGACACACTTCGCCGGGTTAGGCATCATCTCGTAGACCCGCAGATTATCGAAGGTCTCCTTCAGATCGTCAAGCAGAGTCTCCTTTGACTTGATCGTAATGTCATCCACGTATGCGTGAACGTTACTCCCAATACAATTCTACACACAACGCTGGTAAGTCGTCTGGGCACTCTTGAGCCCGAAAGGCATAGACACATAGCAGAAGGCACCAAAAGGCATGATGAAAGCCTTCTTCTCTTGGTCCTTGATTGCCATCTTGATCTGATGATATCCAGAATATGCATCTAGGAAGCATAAATTCTCACAACTCGCCGTAGCATCGATGATATGATCAATGCGAGGGAGAGCAAAAGGATCAGCCGGACAAGCTTTGTTCAGATCCGTGTAATCTACGCACATATGCCATGTGCTGTTCTTCTTGAGCACGAGCACTGGGTTAGCAAGCCATTCCGGGTGAAAGACCTCGACGATGAAACCTGCCGCCAAGAGCCGGGCGACCTCTTCCTCGATGGCCTTGCATCTCTCCTCGTTGAACCGCCATAGAAATTGCTTGACAGGTTTAAACTTAGGATCCACATTAAGGTGGTGCTCAGCAAACTCTCTCGGTACACCCGGCATGTCAGAGGGCTTCCATGCAAAGATGTCCCGATTCTCACGGATGAATTCGATGAGCGTGCTTTCCTATTTGGGATCCATATTGGCCCCGATAGTGAACTGTTGAGATGAGTCACCCGGAGTGAAATCCACCGCCTTGGTATCATCCGCCGAAAATTTGAGGGGCGGCTCAACCTCTGTGGTAGGCTTTTTCAGCGAAGTCATGTCCTCCGGGTTAACATTTTCCTTACAGAACTTGAGCTCTGCCTCAGCACAACTGGATTCCGCGTAAGCCGCGTCTCCCTCTTCGCACTCAATAGCCGTATTTCGATCACCATGAACAGTAATTGTCGTGGTTTTGTCACGACAGATGTTCGGGTGAATGGACTTGGATTCGAGGCCATCGCTAAGGTCATGGACTCAAAGGGGTTGATTGGGACGAAGGACACGGGTTTACCCAGGTTCGGCCCCTCAAGTAGAGGTAATAGCCTACGTCCTGCTTGTGTTTGTATTGCTTGGTGTATCGATTACAAGGGAGCTGATTGCTTGACCTAGTTCTCGATAGTTGATCTCTCTCCCTAAGTCGCCCTGGGTCTCGCCTTTATATAGGAGGTCAAGACCACGGGTCATACAAGTCGTAATCGACTCTCACAACGTGTCTGAGTATATCTCTACATTTTCTTGCCTTCCTGAGCAAGTTGTCTCCGGGAGGCTCATACGCCCAGGTCTTCATACCTTCTCCGTCCGGGCCACGTCCTGGCCCATCTTGTCAAGCTAGCCCAACGTTTTGGGCTTAAGTCTTCACGACCCATCCTTGGGCTGGTGTATGAGCCGCCAGGTGTGACCCGGAGTCTCAAGGGCGAGTCTCACCGTGGGGTTATATCCCCAACATTAGGCCCCAGGTTGATTTGAGCTTGCTCACTTCAGCCTCCTTCTTAACTAGCGGCGAGTCTCACTTATGTCACCTGAAAGTAAATAGTAACCCGCCATGACGTCATGTCAAATCTATCAGAAAGATCCTCTAACGTACACAACGAATCTTCCCTTATTAAATGGACGGTCCGAGAATCGAGGCGTCCGCCTCGGTCAATCAATACTTGTCGCCTGGATTTTTACGCTTGTTTTCACCTTTGCCTATTAAATAGGACCGCGAAGGGTGGCATTTGTTTCCTCCCCGCTCGCTCTTCTTCTTCTTCCTTCTGACGCCGCTACTCTAGTGCACCTCGCTCTGGTGACATCTTCACGCCGTCGTTGTTGAGGCCGCTACATCAACCTGTTTGCTCTAGAGCTCTGCCCGCGTCTGCCGCTCCATCTCTAGTAAGTTTTTTCCTCCCCTAGATCCGTAGTTTCAGTAGGGTTTTCACGGAGTTCCTCCGCTGCTTAGAACACGAGATTCTCTCCAATGCCAGCCATGCCTAGTCCATAAAACTCGATGATATCCTTTTCCCCATTGCGGTGTACTGTAGGAAACTGATAGCAGCACCGCGCATATCTATAATTGCTCTGCCTGCCATTTTCAAACTTTCGTCGTTCCGACGGTTCATCGCTAGGTTTGAAATAAAACCACTTTTCTCTGTTTTGTAGATCCGTAACCACAGAGATGTTGTGAAACCTGTTTTCCACACTTAGCCAAATTTTGCTTCGTCTTCTTATAAACTTGACCCGCCATGAAATTCCGGCTCTCACTAACCGGCTCTTGGCGGCTTAATCTTATAAGATCTTAGGCTTTTAGCCGCCCTTAGTCGTCTGCCGTCCCCTGACTCGCCATGCATTGTTTACCTTGGGCAGTTTTGAACCGCCGCCATGTCTCGTGCATCCAACTCGTGCAACTGGGTCGGCTCTGCTCTTACGGAAGAGTATTTGACAGACTTTGTAAACGCGGGGACTCTTCCAGCCAAAAGTGTTATTCATTGGCGGGTTCCGTGCAATGAATTGAAGCCCCGTCCTCAGGAGGGTGAGGTAGTCGTATCTACAGATCACCTCTCACGCGGGTTTAGCCCACCCGACTCAAAATTCTTCCAGGATGTCCTTCACTTTTTCAAACTACACCCTCAAGACCTTGCTCCCAATTCTGTCTCCAACATATGCAACTTTCAAATACTCAGTGAGGTCTATTTGCAAGAAGAGCCGTCCGTGGATTTATTCCGCGAGTTCTTTTATGCAAATCGCCAGACGGAGGTGAAGGCCGGCCCGAGCTTAGAGCTTGGTGGAATTTCCATTCAGAGGCGGCGGGATATAACCTTCCCGTCTCTTCAATTGCCAAGTCACCCTAAAGATTGGAACAAAACTTGGTTTTACTGCAAAGATACCTCTCCTGAAGGAGAGCATCCCCTGTCGGGTTATCGTCCATCCCGGCTCAAAACAACATCTGAGCTCCCTGGCCGGCTGTCAGATTCCAATCGTGTAAAATACGCTCCGGCTCACGCGAAGATCAAAGCTCTTATGGCCAACGGACTGACAGGCCTGGACTTAACTCGTTGCTGGATTTCTTGGAAGGTCATGCCTTTGAGACGGCGAAACCGTCTCATGCATGAATACATAGGCCAACCTGACTACCCCCTCTGCTTTAACTCGGCAACGCTGTCAGAGGATAACATCATGGCTGCAATCAAGAGCCTCATTCACGAGTCTTCAGAAGCTTGCGGTCTCATCGGGTTAACACCTTTCTGTGCCACGAACCTGGCTCCAGATGTAAGGGCGGCTCTTTGTATTCTCTTCTCTATATTAGCTATATTTTGGCATTCTCTTCACCTTTTGCCGGCTTATATTTTCAGGCCAATTCCGACTTCTGGAAGAAGAAACATGTTCCTCCTCTAAAGAAATCAAAGAAGAAGACCACGGTCCGGAAGAAGAAGACCACTCCTCAGGAAGAACCGGAAGAACAGCCGGAATCTGATGACTCGGAGGTATAACTTGACTATCTTTGCTGCCTCTTTATTCACCTTATTGACAACAACTATTCACGGGACGAGACAGAGACAAGCCATGCCAACGCTCCTGAGGTAACTTATGTTTTGTCAGACTCAGACTATTTTGTACCCAGAAGATACGGCGGGTCATTCAAAAAGTCCCACTTTCTCATCCTCTTGCTTACTTAGATCCCCAATTTCTTTTGAAAAAGCAACAGCAAACCGCCCAACGCCAGACCCGAAGCGCCGGCTCTACTGTTCTCATGCCCGGGTTATCTAACTCTCCGGCTCAGAAGAAGCGTCCGGCTGAGGTATCTATTCCCTCTCTGCTTGATTTTACTAATCTTTCCTTTGTAATTCCAAAATTGCATTATATTGCCTGAATTGCTTTTCAGGGATCACCTCCTTCTTCTGGTGACTCTACGGCAACTGCTCTGCCGCCTCCAAAGATCAACCCGCTGTATGTGTTTTTTCAAGCATTACATCTGAGTCCTTGGTGTTTGTAAACTTTGGGCTCTAACCTTTGTGCTCTTCAGGGCTCAAGCCAAGCGAAGAAAAACCAACAAGTCCTCCCCTGGCCTGAATGCTCAAGAACCAGAACCTGCCCAGCCGGATGCTCCCATGCCGGATGTTGATCCCTCGGCAGCTTCCAAAGAGGCACCTAAAGAGGCTTGTCCTTCTACAGAGCCGGCTGCCGACGATATAATTCTTGAGAGTCCTCCGAGGGACCGTTCCAAGCCGCCAAGCCCTGCAAAGGTTGCTGGTGAAACAACCACTCCAGACGTCCTTATTACTGGCACTGGCTTCCAATCTCCTCAACCTCATGTGCTAACAAAGCATAGTGAGACAACTGAAACTTCCAAGAAGCTGGAGTTTGAGCTCCCCGCGCTAGAGAAGCTGTCAACTGATGAACTTCATGCTGGTTATCTAAACCGCCTATCTACAAGCCGGGACCTGGATCTCAAGCTTGTCAACTTGATGAAGAAGAAATACGAGGTATTCTCACTCTCCTTATACCCTTACGTAGCCCCCAAGAGCCGGGTTAATATTAGCTGATGATAATCCGGGTCTTCAAAACTTGTTAGAAGTAGAAATGCTTAACCTGTAGGCCTCAACTTATTTAGAAGTAATAAAAAATCATCGTTCTTAGCCCCCAAGGGCCGGCCCAAAGTTGAGAATATTGAGCCGGAGCTTTATTGAAGGTAGCTAATAGAGCCAATTGTAGCCCCCAAGGGCCAGCTCAATCTTGTTAAAGTTGAGTCGGACGTTTATTGAAGGTATCTAATAGAGCCAATTGTAGGCCCCAAGGACCGTCTCAATCTTGTTGAAGTTGAGTCGGAGCTTTCATTGTAAACAACTTGAAAAGCTAGCCTGTAGCCCCCAAGTTCCGGGTTAAATTGATGATCCAGAACTGCATTGTAATCTTTGAGATCAAATAGACATTAGCCCCCAAGTGTCAAACATATTGCTTGCAATCTACTTGAGACTTGCTTAATCTTCATTATCTGAAAAATTCCCTCCTAACGACTCATTCCGTATTTTGATATGTCACAGGAGGCTTTAAACGAATCCGGGTCAGAAGTGGTCGACTTAAAAAATAATTTAGCCACGCAGCAAGCCGCCCAAAGCAGGACTGATGAAAAGTGTAGGCTCCTTGCCGAGGAATTGACCAAGATCAAAGCTGACTTTGCCGCTTTCAAAGAGCCGGCTAAAACTGAACAAGCCGCCTTAACTCAACGAGCGGATGATGCTGACCAGCGGTTGATGATTGTGTCAGATGAGCTGCAATCTTTGAAGCGCCATATCAGAAAGATGTCAGCCACCATATTTGGTAAGTATTTGACAGCTTAACCCAAATTGTGTACGTGTACTTGTACTGGCGACTTATGACGAAGAGTCCGTCTTATGTAGGTCCAAGGAGCCGCCAACTCGCTTCCGACAACTTGCTGCCCCTGAAGGCTATTTATACTCTGACGAAACAACTTTACTGTGGAGCTATTTGCACGATCAAGGCTGTGCTCTACAAGGATATCACCCCTTCAACTATCAAAGGGGTCATAGAACTGCTTTTCACGTTGCCGAAACAGATCGTAGAGCTGAAGTTATCAGTCGCGCGATGGGGAGCTATCGCAGCCATAAGCTGGACGTTGGCCTTTGCTCCGGAATTGACCCCTGCAGACATGATGGACGGGTTTCCCTCCAAGAAAGATGATGGCTCCGAGTTTACAGAAGCTGACTACGCACGGTGTGTGAAGGCTTCCAAAGTCCTTGCCTCCGTGCTGGCAGAAGAAGTAAACTTGGCAACATACCAGGCGGCTTACAGCGCCGATCAGAAGAGAATCCGCGGTCCCTGTTTGAGTCCAAGGACTTGATGCCTGCCCGCAGTAAGCACCTTTTTGCTTCTGAACTTGACCAGCCCTCCTTCTTTGAAGAAGGAAACTTTGCAGCTTTAACCCACTGCAACTGGGACTTGGACAATCTTCAGATCAAGGAGGTCGAAGACCCGGAGCAGGGTGACCCACCGGCCAGCTGATGGAGTTGTGAACGCCGTTTGATAAGCCGGTTCTTGTGACCCGCCATGAGCGGTGTAAAACACTTTGAAATATTTTTGAGATCTACAGAGAACATATGTAATAGGCTTGTAGTAACTTTGCCTTTGCCTGAACTGTGTCATCATGCACATGTTAAATAGTCCGGCTTAATATATATATCATCTTCCTTGCACTTCCCATTGGATGCTTTGCCGACTCTTGGCAGCTTCATTGACCTGCAAGAATAGATGTATCCTAACGTTAGGAGGGTGGCTTAAAAGCATAACCCAAAGATGATGTATCTTCCTAACATGTTTTTTTCAAAAACAGCTCATGTGCCGGTTCTACTGGGCTGACTCGCCACTTAAAACTCCTTAACAGTACAGGGTCTCTGTGGAGATTGGCCATTGGGTTTTTGAACCGGCTCAGGGTCTCTAAGCGAGATTAACTGAAAGGAAGTGTGACGTCCCAGAAGAGACACGACAGGGCATGAGTACCCTAATAGCCCAAAAATTACCTCTCACGTGACATAAATCCGTCGTTTTAACCTTAAACAGTACATGGTCCTCAAGGATTAACTGTGTAAGAGTACGAGTGGGCCACATAGTGGAGAGTCGGCAATAAATGGGAGAGTTTATCCTAGCTTTCCGTAAGCCAGCCCTCAAGTGACAAGAGCCTCCGTTTTAACCTTAACTAGTACAGGGTCTTTATGGAGATTGGCCGTCAACTGACTTGAACCGGCTCAGGGTCTCTAGGCGAGGTTAACTGGTAAGAGTTCGGCGGGTCACCTAGCAGAGTAGCATCAACTTACAGGAAGGTTTAACCCTGTTTGGCTTAAGAGCCGATCAAGAGGGTGTGTAAGCTACACCCGGCGGGTGGGAAGCCCCCAAGTGACCTTTGTTGACGGAATCACCTGTTTGGCTTGAGAGCCGACCGATAGGGTTTGATAAGCTACACCCGGTGGGTGGGAAGCCCCCTGGACGATCATGTTGACGGAGTCAACTTTTTGGCTTGAGAGCCGACCGATAGGGTTTGATAAGCTACACCCGGAGGGTGGGAAGCCCCCTGGACGATCCTGTTGACGGAGTCAACGGCTTGAGAGCCAACCGATAGGGTTTGATTAGCTACACCTGGAGGGTGGGAAGCCTCCTGGACGATCTTATTGATGGAGTCAACTTTTTGGCTTGAGAGCCGACCGATAGGGTTTGATAAGCTACACCCGGAGGGTGGGAAGCCCCCTGGACGATCATTTTGACGACACAGATTGAGATATGCAAAACGGCAGAGGCCCCGGCTTGCAAGGATGCCAACTTTTATTCATATATAAATATGATATGTACAATGATAGTGTACAATGCCAAGTCTCAACAGCTTAGGTATAATAAGGCCGCAGATGCGCTATGTTCCACGGCCGGCGGGTCTCCTGCCCCGAGGTATCTGAATCGTCTCGGATGTCAATGAGGTAATATGACCCGTTGTTGAGATTTCTGCTGACCATGAAAGGTCCTTCCCATGGAGGAGACAGCTTATGCATTTTTGTCTGGTCTTGAATCAGCCGCAATACTAAGTCGCCTTCTTGAAACGTCCGGGTCTTGACTCTGTGGCTATGATAGTGGCACAGGTCTTGTTGATAAATCATCGAACGAGCAGCCGCCAGATCACGTTCCTCCTCCAAGGCATACGACGCGTCTTGACGCCCCGTCTCATTGTCCGTCTCAACGTAAGCCGCCACTCGTGGCGAGTCATGACGGATGTCACTTGGTAACATGACCTCTGCACCGTAAACTATGAAGAAAGGTGTATAACCAGTTGACCTGTTGGGGGTAGTCCTGATGCTCCATAAGATGGACGGCAATTCTTCCACCCAACAACCCGGCATTCGCTGTAAAGGAACCATAAGCCGGGGCTTGATACCTCTCAGGATTTCTTGGTTAGTACGCTCCGCGTGACCGTTGGATTGTGGACGAGCAACCACAGAAACATCAAGCCGAATGTGTTCAATGTCGTAGAACGTTTTCATAGCCCCCTTGGACAGGTTCGTGCCATTGTCTGTGATGATACTGTGAGGGTAACCAAAACGGTAGATCAGCTTTCTGATAAACTGAACCGCCATAGCCGCGTCACACTTGTTGACCGGCTCAGCCTCTACCCACTTGGTAAACTTGTCAACCACCACCAAGAGGTGTGTCTTCTTGTCCTTGGATCTCTTGAAGGGCCCGACCATATCGAACCCCCAGACTGCAAACGGCCAAGTGATTGGAATCATGCGCAATTCTTGAGCCGGAACATGAGCACGCCGGCCAAACATTTGACAGCCGTCACATTTGCGGACCAGATCCTCTGCATCCTTGTGAGTCGTCAACCAGAAGAAACCATGCCGGAAAGCTTTGGGCACCAGAGATTTTGAGTCGGCGTGATGTCCGCAATCACCAGCATGAATTTCATTCAAGATTTCCTTACCCTCCTCCGATGAGACACAACACTGAAACACACCAGTGACGCTGCACTTGTGTAACTCGCCATTGACTATCGTCATGGACTTAGACCGTCGGGTGATCTGTCTAGCCAGATTTTCATCATCAGGTAACTTGCCCCGAGTCAAGTACGCCAAGTAAGGCATAGTCCAATCCGGAATAGCATGTAGAGCCGCCACCAATTGTCCCTCTAGGTCAGGAACAGCCAAATCCTCCTCTGAGGGTAATTTGACGGACGGGTGATGTAAGACGTCCAGAAAGATATTAGGCGGCACCGGCTTTCGTTGAGGGCCTAACCTTGATAGGGCGTCAGCCGCCTTGTTCCTGCGATGATCAGTATGATCCACCTGATAACCCTTGAAGTGACCAGTAATGACATCCACCGCCTGACGATAAGCCGCCATCCGCGGATCCTTGGAATCCCAAGTGCCTGAAACTTGCTGAGCCACAAGATCTGAGTCGCCGAAGCACCTTACCCGGCTTAAGTTCATCTCCTTAGCTACCCTGAGGCCATGAAGCAGGGCTTCGTATTCAGCTACATTATTAGTGCAAGGGAACATCAGTCGGAGCACATAACAGAACTTGTCACCTTTAGGGGATGTTAAGACAACCCCTGCCCTTGATCCTTCCAGCTGCCTGGATCCATCAAAGTGTATTGTCCAGTATCTGTTATCCGGCTTTTCTTCGGGATCCTGACACTCTGTCCAATCATTTATGAAATCCATAAGGGCTTGAGACTTGACAGCCGCACGAGGTATGTATTTCAGATTGAGAGGTCCCATCTCCAATGCGCACTTAGCAATCCTACCAGTGGCCTCTCTGTTTTGAATTATATCCCCCAACGGGGCAAAGCTGACCACGGTGATCTGGTGCCCTAAGAAGTAGTGCTTTAGTTTGCGGTTGGCCATGAACACCCCGTACACTAGCTTCTGCCAATGTGGATACCTCTGCTTGGACTCTATCAGGACCTCACTGATATAATAAACCGGCCTCTGAATCAGATATTCTTTCCCTGCTTCCTTGCGCTCGACCACAATTGCAGCACTGACAGCCCTGTTATTAGCCGAAATGTAGAAGAGCAAGGGTTCTTTCTCAGCCGGAGCGGCTAAGACCGGCGGCTCAGGGAGCTGCTTCTTGAGCGCCTCGAACGCTTAACCCGCCGCCGTACTCTAGACAAAATTGTTTGTCTTTTTCATCATTTGATATAAAGGGATGGCTTTCTCACCAAGGCGGCTTATAAACCGGCTCAATGCGGTGATCCGCCCTGCCAGGCGTTGAACATCATTGATACACGCCGGCTCAGCCAAGGAGGTTATAGCCTTGATCTTATCCGGGTTAGCTTCAATGCCCCGCTCAGAGACCAGAAATCCTAAGAGCTTGCCAGCCGGAACACCGAAGACACACTTTGCTGGGTTAAACATCATCTTATAGACCCATAGATTATCAAAGGGTTCCTTCAAGTCGTCAAGTAGAGTCTCTCCTTGTTCCTTGATTTGATCACAATTTCATCCACATAGGCATGAACGTTGCGCCCAATTTGGTTGTGAAGACAGTTCTCCACACAGCGCTGATAAGTCGCCTGGGCACTCTTGAGCCCAAAAGGCATAGACACATAGCAGAAGGCCCCAAAAGGTGTGATGAAAGCTGTCTTTTCTTGGTCCTTAACCTCCATCTTGATCTGATGATATCCTGAATAAGCATCCAGGAAGCATAAACTTTCGCAACCCGTCATAGCATCAATGATTTGATCAATACGAGGGAGAGCAAAAGGATCATCCGGACAGGCCTTGTTAAGATTCGTATAGTCCACACACATACGCCACGTGCCGTTCTTCTTGAGCACAAGCACTGGGTTAGCAAGCCACTCCGGGTGAAAGACCTCGACAATGAAACCCGCCGCTAAGAGCCGGAAAACCCGCCGCTAAGAGCTGGGCAACCTCTTCCCCGATGGCCTTGCGTCTCTCCTCGTTGAACTGCCGTAGAAATTGCTTGACAGGTTTAAACTTAGGATCCACATTAAGGTTGTGCAGCGAACTCTCTCGGTACACCCGGCATGTCAGAGGGCTTCCATGCAAAGATGTCCCGATTCTCACGGATGAATCGATGAGCGCGCTTTCCTATTTGGGATCCATATTGGCCCCAACAGTGAACTATTTAGATGAGTCACCGGGAGTGAAATCCACCGCCTTGGTATCATTCGCCGAAAATTTGAGGGGTGGCTCAACCTCCATGGTAGGCTTCTTCAGCGAAGTCATGTCCTTCGGGTCAACATTTTCCTTATAAAACCTGAGCTCTGCCTCAACACAACTGGATTCCGCGTAGGCCGCGTATCCTTCCTCACACTCAATGGCCGTATTCCAATCACCATGAACAATAATTGTCCCCTTTAACCCGGGCATCTTGAGCTGCAAATAGACATAGCAGGGCCTAGCCATGAACTTGGTGTAAGCCGGTCGCCCAAACAAGGCATGATAGGGGCTCTTGATTTTGACTACTTCAAACCATAAGGACTCTACCCTGTAGTTGTATTCATCACCAAAGGCAACTTCCAAGGAGATCCTACCCACGGGGTAAGCTGATTTGCCAGGCACCACACCATGAAAGACTGTCGAAGAGGGCTTAAGGTCTTTATCAAGCAGCTTCATCCGCCGAAAGGTGTCATAGTACAGGATATTGATGCTACTGCCACCATCCATAAGTACTTTATTCAACATATATCCTCCCACTTGGGGGGCGACCACAAGGGCCAGGCGTCCCGGGTCATCAACACGCGACGGGTGATCCTCCTGGCTCCATGTGATGTCATACTCAGACTACTTCAAGTATCTTGGTAGAGCCGCGCGACCGCATTAGCTGCCCGTTTGCGCACCTTCTGATCTCGCTTGTCAAGGCTAGTTGTAAAAACATGATATTGGCCCGAACTAAGCTGCTTCGGATTACTCTGATATCCAGACTGATTACCCTGTTGCTGATGATGGCCACTAGAGTGCTGATGATGTCCTCCTTGATTGCCCTGGCCATGATGACTGGAGCCTGAGCCTCTGGATCCAAACCCGGCTCCTGACCCGCCTGGTCCTGAACCACCGGGCGGGCCACCATCATCATTGTTATGTTGTTGCATGTTGTAGTTCTTGAACTTCTGCATGATGTGGCAATTGCCCCATGTGTGACCTGTAGGTCTATCGGGCCGACTGTGCTCCGGGCAAGGCTTGTTGAGCATATCCTCTAAGTTTAAAGGAGTTTTACCCTTGTTAAAAGGTGGTCTAAACTTCCCATTGCCCTTAGGACGATTGTGGCCGGTGTTGGCGTTGGCTACCAATTCTGACCCGCCATCCGGGTTCTTCCTCTTACTTTGGTTACCGTTGCCTGCCGCATCCTTGCCATGGTTATTCTTTCTACCCTAACCAGTTTTCTCCTCATCAAAGCCCAGCTCCTTCGTGTTATCAGAGTCAGCATACTTTGTGAGAGCCATCATGAGTTCTCCCATGTCTTGACACGTATGCTTGAGCCGACCGAGCTTCTGCTTCAGCGGGACGAAGTAACAGTTCTTCTCCAGGATCAGCACCGCTTGAGCCGCCGTGATCTGTTTAGACGAGTGGATGATGGTCGACACCAGCCGGACCCAATGATGAGCCGACTCATTCTCCTGTTGAACACAGTGGTCCAGATCCACAATCGTCATAGGCTGTTTGCAAGTCCCTTGAAAGTTTTTGATGAACCTTGCTTTCAGCTCAGCCCATGAGTTGATGATATTAGGTGGCAAACCCTTCAACCACGTGCGAGCCGGCCCTTTGAGCATCATGATGAAATAGTTGGCACACACCACGTCATTGACATCCAACATCTCCATAGCTAGCTCATAGCTTTTGATCCAGGCCTCCAGAGGTAAGTCGGTAGTGTAATTCGGCACCTTGCGAGGTCCTTTGAAATCCTTTGGCAACCGCTCGTTCCGCAGAGCTGGCACTAAAAACAGTACTCCCACGGCCCTGGTGGTCATCCCCGCTCCCACTGAGACGGAGGACGCAGGCTCCTGGTGACCGGCCGCTGCCATAGCCACCGCCTCTCACTGGTTTCTTGCCCGGTCTACAAGCGCTTGTGCATCTAGAGCCGCCTGATCATCCCCTGGGGGGCCCCGGCGCCGATCGCTGACCGCCGGCGACTCATAACGCCGGCTAAAGCTACGGCTGGGAGGGAGGTTGAGTGAACGCGGCTCCGGCTGTAAGCATATTTCTCCTGCTGGGCCATCGCCGTCTGAAGGTATCCAATGGCGTTTCGTACCTCTTCTGCAAAGGGCACCTTGTCCGGAATAGGGATCGTTTCAAGCCGGGTTGCTGTAGCCACCATGTTCTCTGTCGGGTTTGAATAGTGACCCGCCGGCGTTGGAAAAGCCACTGGTGAGGCCTGGTTTCGTCGAGGCGGGTTGAGCTATTGTCGAGCCACTGGCCGACTCCCAGGTGCGTCTGCTATCCGTCCCACTCCGGGCGAGTTAAAAATATTCCTAGCCTCGTACTCTTCTGGTAAGCGGGATTGATGCCTCATCCGCTGCATCGCAGCTACCGACTGTTGCTCTAGCTCAAGGCAGAAAGTATCTGTCCTAAGACGCTCTGCCTTCGCATCCATCTAAGCTTTTAACTCGGCAATCCTCTGCTGCACCTCCTCCATCTGGTCCTTAAGTCTTGCGATCTGCAAGTTCCGGGCGGCTTGATTATCTGGTGTGACTTCGGTGGTCATCAGGGTCGCGAGCTCGTTCATCAGATCTAGAAGGACTTGAGCCGGTGCCGGCGGGTCAGCCCCCATGTCTGCCGCTCCGGTGGCTGTGCTGCTCGTGCCTGGTGCTGACCCCGCGATGAACACGGCCGCATGAACCGGTGGCCCGTGATCGTCCGGCTCAGAGCGCTCCGATTCAGGGTAAGGTTTGTCGTAGCCCCCGAGCCCGCCGTTGTGAAGCGAGTAGATTGATTCCGCCTCTCCGGTCGAAGACCCATCCTCTAAACAGACAAGAGTTTTCGGCGACATAGGGTCCTCCTGATCCATCCCTTGAGTGAAGCCCACAAAGACGTGCTTCTGGCCCAGGTTGACACGGGCGGGTCGCACATACTGGCCGGGTTGTGCGTGCCGAGCCTACTCGACAATGTTGGTGCAGATGTCTGGCCCGGGTGTAGATCCATCAACTTTGCCGATGAAGACGTGGATTCCGCCGAAGGGAACCCGGAATCTATATTCGAAAGAGTTGGCCTCAGGACCCCAGCCGGCTTCGTCGATGTAGAACCGGCCGCGGCGACTCTTGCTCATCCTTCCGACCACGTATCCCTCGAACCCTGGGAGAGAGCCCTTTGAGAACTCAACACCACCGAGCGCTAGCCCCATGGTGGGTGCCAACTGTCGTGGTTTTGTCACGGCAGATGTCCAGGTGAACGGACTTGGATTCGAGGCCATCGCTAAGGTGATGGACTGTAAGGGGTTGATTGGGACGAAGGACACGGGTTTACCCAGGTTCGGCCCCTCAAGTAGAGGTAATAGCCTACGCCCTGCTTGTGTTTGTATTGCTTGGTGTATCGATTACAAGGGAGCTAATTGCTTGACCTAGTTCTCGATAGTTGATCTCTCTCCCTAAGTCGCCCCGGATCTCGCCTTTATATAGGAGGTCAAGACCATGGGTCATACAAGTCGTAACCGACTCTCACAACGTGTCTGAGTATATCTCTACATTGTCTTGCCTTCCTGAGCAAGTTGTCTCCGGGTGGCTCACCCGCCCGGGTCTTCATACCTTCTCCGTCTGGGCCACGTCCGGCCCATCTTGTCAAGCCAGCCCAACGTCTTGGGCTTAAGTCTTCACGACCCATCCTTGGACTGGTGTATGAGCCGCTAGGTGTGACCCGGAGCCTCAGGGGTGGGTCTCACCATGGGGTTATATCCCCAACAGTAATCTTCCCTTTTAACCCGGGCATCTTGAGCTGCAAGTAGACATAACAGGGCCTAGCCATGAACTTGGCGTAAGCCGGCCACCCAAATAATGCATGATAAGGGCTCTTGATTTTGACTACTTCAAACCACAAGGACTCCACCCTGTAGTTGTACTCGTCACCAAAGGCGACTTCCAACGAAATCCTACCCACTGGGTAAGCTGACTTGCCAGGCACCACACCATGAAAAACTATTGATGAGGGCTTAAGGTTTTATCAAGCAGCTTCATCTCCCGAAAGGTGTCATAGTACAGGATATTGATGCTACTGCCACCATCCATAAGTACCTTATTCACCATATATCCTCCCACTTGGGGGGGCAACTACCCGGGCCAGCCGCCTCGGGTCATCAACACGCGGCCGGTGATCCTCCTAGCTCCATGTTATGTCATACTCAGACCACTTCAAGTATTGCGGTAGAGCCAGCGCGATTGCGTTAACCACCCGCTTGCGCAACTTCTGATCCCACTTGTTAAAGCCAGTCGTAAAAACAAAATACTGGCCCGAACTGAGCTGCTTTGGATTACTCTAATACCCAGACTGGTTATGATGCTGCTGATTGTTGCTACCAGAGTGCTGATGATGTCCTCCTTGGTTGCCCTGGCCATGATGACTAGATCCTGATCCGCCAGACCCAAACCTGGCTCCTGACCCGTCTGGTCCTGAACCGCCGGGCGGGCCACCACCATCGTTGTTATGCTATTGCCTAGTGTAGTTCTTGAACTTCTGCATGATGTGTCAATTGCCCCATGTGTGACCCACAGGTCTATCAGGCCGGCTGTGCTCCAGACAAGGTTTATTGAGCATTTCCTCCAAATTGAAAGGAGTCTTACTCTTATTAAAAGGTGGCCTAAACTTCCCATTGCCCTTAGGACGGTTATGGCCGGTGCTGGCACTAGCCACCAATTCTGACCCGCCCTCCGGGTTCTTCCTCTTGCCTTGGTTACCATTGCCTGCCGCACCCTTTCCATGATTGTTCTTTTTACCCCGACCAGTTTTCTCCTCATCAGAACCTGGATCCTTCGTATTATCAGAGTCGGCGTATTTGGTGAGGGCCGTCATGAGCTCCCCCATATCTTGACATGTAC
The DNA here is from genome assembly GCA_022496015.1 of Hordeum marinum. Lineage (NCBI taxonomy): Eukaryota > Viridiplantae > Streptophyta > Magnoliopsida > Poales > Poaceae > Hordeum > Hordeum marinum. The sequence continues at coordinate 518,582,258 of CM039673.1, forward strand.
TTTTAAGCCAGCCAAGCTTCTCCTTCAAAGGTAAAAAATGGCAATTCTTTTCCAGGATCAGAACCGCTTGAGCCGCTGTGATCTGCTCAGACGAGTGGATGATAGTTGAAACCCACTGGACCCAATGATGAGCCGACTCATTTTCCTGTTGCACACAGTGATCTGGATCCAGGATCGTCATGGGCTGCTTGCACGTTCCTTGAATTTTTTTGATGAATTTCGCCTTTAACTCGGCCCAAGAATTGATTGTATTGGGCGGCAAACCCTTCAACCACGTGCGAGCCGGCCCTTCAAGCATCATGATGAAATACTTGACACACACCGCGTCATTGACATCCAACATCTCCATAGCTAGCTCATAGCTTTCGATCCAGGCCTCCGGAGGTAAGTCAGTAGTGTAATTCGAGACTTTGCGAGGTCCTTTGAAATCCTTTGACAACCGCTCATTCCGCAGAGCCGGTACCAAACACGGCACTCCCACGGCCCTGGTGGTCACTCCCACTCCCACTGAGACGGAGGGTGCAGGCTCCTGGTGAGCCGCCGCTGCCAAAGCTGCCGCCTCTTGCTGGTTTCTTGCCCAGTCTACGAGCGCCTGTGCACCTAGAGCTGCCTGATCATCCCCTGGGGGGCCCGGTGCCGATCGCTGCTAGAAATCGCCGGCGACTCATAGCGCCGACTAAAGCTGCGGCTGGGGAGGGGGGTTGAGTGAACGTGGCTCTGGCTATAAGCATATTTCTCCTACTAGGCCATCATCGTCTGAAGGTATCCAATGGCGTTCTGCACCTCTTCTGCAAAGGGCACCTCATTAGGAATAGGGATCGTTTCGAGCCGGGTTGCTACCGTGGCCATGTTCTCCGCCGGGTTGGAATAATGACCCGCCGATGTTGGAAAAGCCACTGATGAGGCCTAGTTTCGTCGAGGCGGGTTGAGGTGTTGTCGAGCCGGCGGCCGATTTCCTAGCGCATCCGCTGCCCGTCCCATTCCTGGCGTGTTAAAGAGATTCCTAGCCTCGTACTGTTCTGGTAAGCGGGATTGATGCCTCATCCGCTACACCGCAGCTGTTGATTGCTACTCTAGCTCAAGGCAGAAAGCATATGTCTTAAGGCGCTCTGCCTCCGCATCCATCTGAGCTTTTAACTCAGCAATCCTCTGTTGCACCTCCGCCATCCGGTCCTTAAGTATTGCGATCTCCAAGTTCCGGGCGGCTTGATTATCTGGTGTGACTTCGGTGGTCATCAGGGTCGCGAGCTCGTTCATCGGATCCATCAGAACTTGAGCCGATGGCGGCGGGTCAGCTCCCGTGTCTGCTGCTCCGACGGCTGTGCTCCTCGTGCCTGGCGCTGACCCCACCATGAACACGGCCTAATGAACCGGCTACCCGTGATCGTCCGGCTCAGAACGCTCTGACTCAGGGTAAGGCTCGTCGTAGCCCCCGAGCCCGCCGTTGTCAAGCTGGTAGATTGATTCTGCTTCTCCGCTCGAAGATCCGTCCTCTGAATAGACAAGAGTCTCATGCGACATAGAAGCCTCAAGATCCATACCTTGAGTAAAGCCCACAAAGACGTGCTTCCGGCCCGGGTTAACGCGGGCGGGTCACACATATTGGGCGGGTTGCGCATGCCGAGCCGGCTTGTAGATCCGTCAACCTTGTCGATGAAGACGTGGATTCCACCAAAGGAAACCCGGAATCCATATTCGACAGAGTCGGCCTCAGGGCCCCAACCGGCGTCATCGATGTAGAGCCGGCTGTGACGACTTTTGCTCATCCTTCCGACCATGTATCCCTTGAACCTTGGGATAGAGCCCTTTGAGAACTCAACACCACCGAGCGCTTGCCCCACGGTGGGCGCCAACTGTCGTGGTTTTTTCATGGCAGATGTCCGAGTGAACGGACTTGGATTCGAGGCCATCGCTAAGGTGATGGACTCAAAGGGGTTGATCGGGACGAAGGGGACGGGTTTACCCAGGTTCGGGCCCTTAAGTAGAGGTAACAGCTTACGTCCTACTTGTGTTTGTATTGCTTGGTGTATCGATTACAAGGGAGCAGATTTCTTGACCTAGTTCTCGATAGTTGATCCCCCTCTAAGTCGCCTCGGGTCTCGCCTTTATATAGGAGGTCAAGACCACGGGTCATACAAGTCATAACCGACTCTCACAATGTGTCCAAGTCTATCTCTACATTGTCTTGCCTTCCTGAGCAAGCTGTCTCCGGGCGGCTCACCCGCCCGGGTCTTCATATCTTCTCCGTCCGGGCCACGTCTTGGCCCATCTTGTCAAGCCGCCCAACGTCTTGGGCCTTGATCTTCAAGGCCCATACTTGGGATGGTGTATGAGCCGCCAGGTGTGACCCGGAGCCTCTGGGGCGGGTCTCACCGCGGGGTTATATCCCCAACAATGGCCATGGCTATATTTATGTGTTGCTCATCTGGTTGATGCTCTATGCCCTACTCATGTATCAGCTCCTACTTGAGCTCTATAGTTGTGGATCCATGCTATTCTGGGGTTTGTAAGCTGCTGTTCATGTTTAGATGCTATCATAGGAGCTCCTGTGATGCTCTGGTTTACATGTGCATGCCTTGGTCCTATATCTATGCTCCTAGTCTTGCTAAATTGACCAGTGGCATTCATGTTAGGGCGATGATGATTAACCATGGCTGAAATAAGTGTGCCTTTGAGCAATCAAGGCACCTGTGGGTATCAAGTTGGATCCTCCCTCTTGTCTCTTGAATCCTTTTTGATCTTGTGATACTTGTTGTTCTATCCTTGGATTGTCATTCTTGTTGATTGATAACCAGGGCAGCTCCACCGTATAAACACATTGATCTGGTGATAAGAGATGACGGGAGTGGGTTATAAGATCGAGGAAAGACGAATCTGAGCCCACTATGCAATGAACCCTGAACCCTTTTTATTTATATCCCAATTTTTTGTATTTAAAGGTGTTGCTTATTTATGATGAAGTGTTTATATCCATCTTATGTAAATATTTCTTCTCTCTCATAACTTTATTGCATATAAGTTGTTCTTGATATTTTATTGTTTGTTGTTGGTTTGTGAATATGTTTAAGAGTAAGTTGCAGTTTGTTATACTAGAAAGACTAGCTCGTAGGAAGTTATCGGTTGAATGGCTTGTTTTAATTTGCTTTGTTACTATTACTTATATTTTTCCGCAAGTTACCGGTTGCAGCTATGTAACGCCCCGGACACACCCGCCGGTAGTCGTTACTCCTGGTAGGATCTAGATTGGCCTCACAGATCAATACTAGTCTTTTCTGCGCACTTTGTCCTCACTCATGCGCACCCGGGACTAACTTCCTGGTCGGTCACCCATCCTAGAACTACTCCAAGCCAAGCACGCTTAACCTAGGAGTTCTGTTTGAATGGGCTCCCTATCACATACACCACCACTCACAGGAACCGACGTCCTCGTCGGGTCACATGAATGTTCCCTCTTGGCACAAACGTCTGTGTTTCCAGTCCGATACATGTGTCATTCCGTGTGCCATGATAGGTCACCAACGTCGTGAACAACATGACTGCGCACCTGTTGGCAAACATCCGTGTAACCACGAGGGTCGGCTCTGATACCAACTTGTAACGCCCTGGACACACCTGCCGGTAGTCATTATTCCTGGCAGGATCTAGACTGGCCTCACAGATTAATACTAGTCTTTTCTGCGCACTTTGTCCTCACTCATGCGGACCCGGGACTAACTTCCCGGCCGGTCACCCATCCTAGAACTATTCCAAGCCAAACACGCTTAACCTGGAAGTTCTGTTCGAATGGGCTCCCAGAAAAAAAGGAATTCCTTATTGATATGAATAGTCTATCATCCCTAATAAGCCATGCTATCACAAGCTATTTGTTCTTACATGCTACAAATAATAATGCTATATGATTTCTTTTGATAATTTTTTGGGAATAATGTTGAATTGTTCATGTAAAAAGTGAATATTTTGAGGCTTTTTATGTGGGAATAGCAGCGCATGTTAGATGTTTGCAAATGGATACATTAAAATTCAACAAAGCAAAGATTAGGTAACTACTCAAACTTATCGATATGAAGTATACACTAGTAGAATGTCGATCAGCAGTCCCGGTCGGGATATTCCTTTAGTACCGGTTCCCCAACTGGTACTAACGGGTCGGGAATAAAGGTCCGGACCTTTAGTACCGGCTGGCCAACGGACCGGTACTAAAGGCCCACCATGTGGCTGCCTGCGTGGGCTGGTGGTGGAGGACCTTTAGTACCGGTTGGTGATACCAACCGGTACTAAAGGCCCACCATGTGGCTGCCTGCGTGGGCTGGTGGTGGAGGATCTTTAGTACCGGTTGGTGATACCAACCGGTACTAAGTGTTACAAACCGGTTTTGAAAATATATTTTTTGTATTTCGAATTTTTTTATTTTTTTTTCTGATTTTCAAATCTTTGAATTATCTCACAATTTAATCTCTAATCACCCCTCTCCACTGCTTTTGAATTATTTGACAATTTAATCTCTAATCACCCTCACTCCAAATCAGCTAACTTCCCAGCCGGTCACCCATCCTCTCACTGCTCTAACCCGAACATGTTTAACTTTCGTGCTCTATCACCCTTTGTTTCCATGTCTACACTTGTTGTTTTCTTGACAATAGTAAGCTATCAATCCTATTAACCCTTAGGTCTTGATGTCACATTATTTAATTTTTTGAATTCCAAACAATTATTAAAATAAAAATGTATATTGAATTTCTATGAAAATAAAATAAGTAATATTATTATTTTATTCATTTTTTGCCATATATTCAATTCATATGGCATAATTAATATCTCTAAATCTTTAAATCGAAATTCAACAAATAATATATCCATTATTATCAGAAAAATGTGAGGAATCCAAATATGACATCATTTATTTATTTTTATTTTTTTTATTTTGTAGGAAAAAATCTTCTTTTTGAAATAACTTTTTTTACTTTTAGGATTTCAAGAATCTGAGAAAACTTCACCGGGTAAACCCCGATGAAATCGAGTCCCAATTTTTCGCTAGTGTTTCTGATATATTAAACTAACCCCGGTGATCCTCTAACATGCATTTCAACTTCAACCTCTCCTTATCATTTTCGCAGTTTCTCTTTGCATCAGCAATGACCCGACCCAAATCATCAGCGGGCTCATCTGATGCCTCTTCTTCAGCTTCCCCCATTGATGCCTCTTCTTCAGCTTCCCTCATTGTTGTATCGGCGAAAGGATAGTTGTCATCATCCTCTTCTTCTACATTGTCTTCCATTATAAACCCTCTTTCTCCGTGCTTGGTCCAATAGCTGTAGCCGGACATGAAACCGGACTTCAGTAGGTGGTAGTGAAGGGTTTTTGAGGTAGAGTAATTCATATCATTCTTACAGTCACGACATGGACAACACATGAAACCATTCTGCTTGTTTGCCTTATCCACGTGAATAAAATCATGCAGGCCATTAAGAAACCCTGGACTTAGTCGGTCATCGTACATCCATTGCCGGATCATGTTCACTACACAACATCGAAGTGACCAAATTAATACAACTTCATCATCACATTACAACCAAAAGTAGAGTTAGCAGTGACCAAATGTTATTACTGCAAATAATAGATACTTATAGTTCATACATACATCTCATAAAACAACATACAACTATCTCAACTTATTATGGACCAAGCACGAAGAAAGAGAGGTTATTATGGAAGACAACGAAGAAGAACAGGATGAAGACAAATACCCTCCCCCTGAATACGGTGATGCTGCAATGGGGGAAGCTGAAGTTCAAGAAAATGAAATGTCTTTTGTAACAGATGAGTTTATGTCCGAAACCCTGATACTTCGAAAGAGACTGTCCGTTTTGTACACGAACTGCATCCAACTTTTGCCATAACCCTCTCAACTTTTTAGCACATGCTATGTGGGTGAAATGATGATACCATGCCAACTTTCAACCTTTTCAGAGTTCATTTGTAGTGCTTTTCAATTTCAGAGTTATTTAGCTCAAAAAAAATCAATAACTGCATGAAAAATAACTAATGAAGTCAGAAAGGGTTGAAAACTGATGATGTGGCTTTGAATGGTGCATTTTGAACACACAAAAAGCCTGGAGTTTAAATAAGTTCAAGAAAATGAAATGCCATTTGCAACAGATGAGTTTATGTCCGAAACTCTCATACTTTGAGAGAGACTATCCGTTTTGTACACGAAGTGCATCCAGCTTTTGTCGTAACGCTCTCAACTTTTTAGCACATACTATGTGGGTGAAATGATGATACCATGCCAACTTTCAACCTTTTCAAAGTTCATTTGTAGTGCTTTTCAATTTCAGGGTCATTTTGCTCAAAAAAATCAATAACTGCATGAAAAATAACAAATGAAGTCAGAAAGGATTGAAAATTTCTGATGTGGCTTTGAATGGTGCATTTCGAACACACAAAAATCCTGGAGTTCAAATAAGTTCAAGAAAATGAAATGCCTTTTGTAACAGATGAGTTTATGTCTGAAACCCTGATACTTCGAAAGAGACTATCCGTTTTGTACACAAAGTGGATCCAGCTTTTTCCGTAACCCTCTCAACTTTTTAGCACATGCTATGTGGGTGAAATGATGATACCATGCCAAATTTCAACCTTTTCAGAGTTCATTTGTAGTGTTTTTCAATTTCAGGGTCATTTAGCTCAAAAAATCAATAACCGCATGAAAAATAACAAATGAAGTCAGAAAGGGTTGAAAATTGATGATGTGGCTTTGAATGGTGCATTTTGAACACACAAAAAGCCTGGAGTTCAAATAAGTTCAAGAAAATGAAATGCCTTTTGTAACAGATGAGTTTATGTCCGAAACCCTGATTCTTCGAAAGAGACTGTCCGTTTTGTACACGAAGTGCATCCAACTTTTGCCGTAACCCTCTCAACTTTTTAGCACATGCTATGTGGGTGAAATGATGATACCATGCCAACTTTCAACCTTTTCAGAGTTCATTTGTAGTGCTTTTCAATTTCAGGGTAAATTTAGCTCAAAAAAACCAATAACTGCATGAAATATAACAAATGAAGTCAGAAAGGGTTGAAAATTAATGATGTGGCTTTGAATGGTGCATTTTGAACGCACAAAAATCCTGGAGTTCAAATAAGTTCAAGAAAATGAAATGCCTTTTGTAACAGATGAATTTATGTCCGAAATCCTTATACTTCGAAAGAGACTGTCCGTTTTGTACACGAAGTGCATCCAACTTTTGCCGTAACCCTCTCAACTTTTTAGCACATGCTATGTGGGTGAAATGGTGATACCATGCCAACTTTCAACCTTTTCATAGTTCATTTGTAGTGCTTTTCAATTTCAGGATCATTTAACTCAAAAAAATCAATAACCGCATGAAAAATAACAAATGAAGTCAGAAAGGGTTAAAAATTGATGATGTAGCTTTGAATGATGCATTTCGAACACACAAAAATCCTGAAGTTCAAATAAGTTCAAGAAAATGAAATGCCTTTTGTAACAGATGAGTTTATGTCCGAAACCCTCATACTTCGAAAGAGACTGTCCGTTTTGTACACGAAGTGCATCCAACTTTTGCCGTAACCCTCTCAACTTTTTAGCACATGCTATGTGGGTGAAATGATGATATCATGCCAACTTTCTACCTTTTCAGAGTTCATTTGTAGTGCTTTTTAATTTCAGGGTCATTTAGCTTAAAAAATCAATAACTGCATGAAAAATAACAAATGAAGTCAGAAAGGGTTGAAAATTTATGATGTGGCTTTGAATGGTGCATTTTGAACACACAAAAATCATGGAGTTCAAATAAGTTCAAGAAAATGAAATGTCTTTTGTAACAGATGAGTTTCCGTCCGAAACCCTGATACTTCGAAAGAGACTGTCCGTTTTGTACATGAAGTGCATCCAGCAAAAAGAATGAACTAAAAATAATCAATTTAATATTATTTTATGAACTATAATATTCTTCAATAGCAAAAAGAATCAAGTAAAAAGCTTTTATAAAACTCTAATAGCAAAAATAAACTCTAAAAGCTTTTATAAACCTCTAGTATTTTTGAAACTAAAATGATATAAAACCTAAAAATTACCGTATATGTAGGAAGTCTTTAGTACCGGCTGGTGACACCAGCCGGTACTCCTTTAGTACCGGTTGGTGTCACCAGCCGGTACTAAAGCTGCATGCGGGGCCCAAGTCTAACCAAAAGCCTGCCACGCCCCTTTAGTACCGTCTCGTGACACGAACCGGTACTAAAGATTGCTCACGAGCCGGTACTAAAGGTTGCCCTGCTCCTAGCCGTTGGAGCCGGCACGAACCGGGACTAATACCGTCTTTAATACCGGCTCGTAACCAGACCGGGACTAATGCTTGGGACGAAAGGTCTGTTTTCTACTAGTGATACCTTTCCAAAAAAGGAGGTAATCAACAAAGGCCGGGTTATCTCCCTATGGAAGTTAGTATCTTTAACTACTTTGCTCTCTTTAACACTTCAGGTTAGAAGTCCAAAGAAGTAGCTACAGAAATTGATACTCAGGTTGTCAAACGCTTCATTTTTATGCATGAGATAGTTTATATGGCTTTGTCACCAAAGGTAGGTTTCGCACAGGGGATGCTTCTTATGAAAATTATATACAACCATGAGTCCTTCACAAAAATATATAATCTTAGCTCACATTACTACGATTAGGGAACCTTGGCCATTTTTTTGAAACATGCACTACGCCTCCACTTTCATGGTATCTTTCAGCCATAATTCTGTTGCATGTTTTCATAGATAAATGAATAGCCCTCTTGCCGTCAAAGTGTGCGTTTCACAGGCCTTTATTTAAGAGAAATAAATCTAATTTGTATCAGCCATAATTTTGTTATCTGGAAACAATCGGTGGCTATTTCTTTTTTATTTAAACTGAACTGTAATTCTGTTGTATGTAAACAATTGTTGGTTCTTTCTTTTTTATCTGAACTAAGAAATAACTTTAATCAGTAACATATTGAGTTCATTTTCCTGTTTATGGTCTTCGATAGAAGGATCCACTCATGTTTATTTTTATGTGTATATGTTTGTGTTATAAAAATTGCATTATATTTTTCCGAGTCCCGGTATGGACCTTACTAATGATGGCCGTTAGTTTTTTCTACTTTGTTAGTATCATGCTTACCTGAAACTTGTGCCTAAACTAGTATTGGTTTCATATGTGCTATAGATAATCCACCCCCACCCTCACCCCTTGCCAAGAACATAATATTGTTTTGATGAGTATCTTGTTCGTGCGCCTGTTTGGATAAAATACAAAGGTTATAGAGGAATCCAAACATGTTACATAATTGAAATCAGAGATCAGGTTGTTGTTTCTTAATTCCGTTATTGAAATCCTGGTCGAGCTCCCACTCCGGTGGCTGCCTGCATAGGAGAGATCGAGGATGGATCCCGTGGAGGAAGGATATGCAAGATCCTTGACGTGAGCACTGACCTCGACTTCCGCAACTCCGACGGCCGCACGACGCTGACCTCAACTTCCCTGAATCCAACGACTGCGCTATGCTGCATATCTCTGCCTACGAGGGCCATGCCGAGGTCGTCGAGCTGCTGCTCGATCGCGGCGCAAAGGCTGTCGTTGAGGACCGGTGGGAAAGCACGACGAAGCACGGTATGCCTGCTTTAAATTTTCGCCATGCTTTCCAAAGAACCTCACAAGGATTTTGATTTATTGTTTACCTTCTCGGTTGAGAGTGGATGGTCTACCCATGATGAGGTCTTTTCATTTCTATATCATGTAGCAATAGTCTCTTTTGTTCTTGCAAAAACAGGCAACTGTGTGTATGTTTGGGCATAATATGTATACTGAGCACCTCATATTACCCTTAATACTCAGGTTGACTGTCTCAACTTTACTGATTCAATTTTTTTCATGAAGTAAATTCACTGTTTCTCTACATCCGCCATTTGGAATACAACATGTTCTGGCTACAATATGATCTGTTTTTATGGATACTAGAGTAACATTGGTTGATTGTCTTGACTGTTTGGCTGGTCGTGTTGCTACTTTGTCACATGATGGTGGTGTTGCTATTTCTATATTCGCACCTTTGGGAACTTCATGTTGAGTGGCTGCGTTTTTTATATCAACTTCATGTTGAGTGGTTGTCTTTTTTGATCTTATGAACGCACTGGACACGATGTTGAACCTGAATTCTTACTACTGTCTACTTGAGTCAAAATGTTGGGACCGACAACCTCACACCAAGGTGCGATCCCGATCTAGTCAAAGATGCAAGCGCAACATTGTGGCTAAGGCCTAGCGATTCCAGCGGGAAGACCAGGGTTCGATCCCCAGTGTCAACGCTTACCTGCCTCCTTTTCTCAAGTAAGTCCTACCTCACATATGTGTTTATGGGCCGGCCCATATACGGGGCTTGACTCCCCTATTTTTTCATTTCATTTTTTGTCTTTTTTTTCATTCTTTTGCTTCCTTCTTTAAACCAATTCGGGATTTTCGAATTCTAAAAGTTATGAGTTTTCAAAACATGTTCGAGAAATCATAAAATGCATGTGAATTCAAAACATTTTAAGAAAATCATAAAGAAATTCACGAATTTAAAAAAGTTGGCGGTTTTTGCAAAACTATGCGCAAATTATAAAAATTAACAGCGATCTCGAAAAAATGGTTAGGAAATAAAATATGTTCAAGATTCTGAAAAAATGATAGTGTATTCGAAACATATTCGGGAATATGAAAAAAAAAGTCTATGAAACTTCCCCCCTCCTCTTCTCACGTAAGTCCTCCCTCACATATGCATTTATGGGCCGGCCCATATGCGGGGCTTGACTCCCCTAAATTTTTTTCATTACATTTTATTGTCTTTTTTTTTCCCATCCTGCTTTTTTCTTTCTTTAAACCAATTTAGGATTTTCAAATTTGAAAAGTGGCGAGTTTTCAAAAAATGATCGAGAAATCATAAAATGTATGTGAATTCAAAAAAGGTTAAGAAAATCATATAACTTTCAAGGATTTAATTTTTTTTGCGGTTTTTGCAAAACTGTTTGCAAATTAATCGCGATCTGGAAAAAATGATGAGGAAATAAAATCGTGTTCATGATTTTGAAAAATTGATAGTGTATTCAAAACATATTTGGTAATATGAAAAAAATATGCATGAAACTTTAGAAAATGTTCACATAAATTAAAAACCAAATTTTGAAATATGTTCCCAGGAAAATCATTGGTTGAAAAAATGTTTGCTGAGTTAAAAATTGGTCAGGAATTCAAAAAATGTTCGTAAACAAAAAATAATGTTCAGTATTTTTTGAAAAAATCCAAAAATTTCAAAAATGTTTCTCGATTTGAAAACCCGTTCACCGATTCAGAAATCTTTTATGTGTAGGATTTGATTAGATTTTTTGAAAGTATTTATATGTCTAGGCATTGGGAGTAGTTCGCGGTCGACGAGATTTGTTTTTAAAGTTTTAAACATTTTCTTGTGCAACATAATGAAAGGTGTGACATGCACTGGTAAGCTCATAGCATTGGGATTTATCACGTGAAATGCATTGTGATCACGTGGACATCCCAACCATCACCAGCGAGGGTGGGAAGAAAAATAAGTGACAACATGGTGATCCACCGTGTTAAAATAATAGACACTTTATGTGAGAGTATTGAGTCATACTTATTTGGCCAGCACATATTTTTGTGTGTCTCCCATTGCAACTGGTATTGAGTCATACGATATGTCTTTTCGCATTGGCTGTTGTGATTGGTTAAGAGGAGGCGATCCTCTAGATTTTGACAACTACTAAGGTGTCCTGCTGGTCGGACCGATGCTCATCTATCTAGGCAGCTGGGATCGAGTCCCACCCCCGCCCTCTTTCCTTCCTCTGAATTTTTGACGGGTTGCATTTTTTTGCCCAGCTAATCTTTTTTGCCTTTTTATTTTCATTTTTACATGCAGATTCAAAATGTTTTTCGAAATATTCATATCTTTTACATTCCTAATTCAAATCTAACATATTTTTGCAATTATGTTTTGATTGACACCTTAATTAATAGTTTAATACCTTCTTTATATGGGGTATTTTGGAAATGTCTACTGTTTATGTTTCATACTCATTTAAATGGAGTAGATATGATTATTTGATGCACTCGCAAAAGTAATTATTGGCACTATATGAGATGTTGATTCCTATCGAATACTATATGTTGAAGGTTACAATACGTACATAATTATCATCTCTATTTCACACAATGCATAATAATCATCCGATAGACAATGATGTACATGAAACTGTTGATACAAGCATTGCATAAACCAATGTCTTTCGGTATTGTTTGATATTATGTCCATAATTTTTATTTAAGAATATCGATGTTTATATGCAACCTTAAACATATGGTACGTATTTCCTTACAGATTGATTATTTTTGATGAAGTTGCCTAATATGTTTGCAACCAAATCAAGTCTGACTTGGATTAAAGTTGCAAACACATATATAAATAAAACAAAAATAATGCTTGTATGCACATGTTATCATTGAATACTAAAATATACTTCCTTCGTTCCTAAATTTTTGTCTTAGATTTGTGTAGATATGAATGTATCTAGTCACATTTTAGCATTTAGATACATCCATCTCTAGGCAAACTAAGACAAGAATTTTAGAACGGAAGGAGTACTTGTTATTTTCATTATAATAAAATATTTGTTGGGCATCACTGAGAAAAAACGACAACAAAGACGTAAACATATACGGCAAGATGACAACTAGGTAGATATTTCTGTTGTAATATGAATTATAAACACCATGAATATACTTAAAAAACATCCTACCTAAAAGTTTTTGCATATCACCACTTATCATGTTGCTTGTTGTATACCATAATAAAAAAATTCAAGAGATTTGCTTATGTCGTCAAGTATGTTTGATGGGTGATTTTTCCCTCTCTCGTTTTAATGCACAAACATGTTTGCTAGTGAGGAGAAAACGTGGTGGTAAAGGCAACCAAGATCTGTGGCACGGAACGCATGCGTCATATGGAGATCGAACGACATACGTGAGTGAATCCAGGTTCTTGCTGCATGGCGCCTAGCTTGCTTCCTTGGTTCAGTGGATCTGGGAGTGGGAGTGGGAGTGTAAGCTAGCTAGCGCCTTTAAGTTGGTTGGTCGTACCAATGAACAACCAGCAGATGCCAATGGCGTATCCGTCCTACTGGACCGGACTATCGGTGCGCGCAGCAGGTAGGCAGCCAGGATGGCAGCACGGACGATGCCGCGGACTCGTGGATGCATGGTCGATCTACACTGCCACCATGGCAGCGACGCGGTAGTTGCCTGGTCCGATACTCTGGGAGGACTACAGAAATTTCACAGGAGCACTCGGCGACGATGTTCATTGAAATCATGCTCACCCACTTGTCTCGGGATCAACAACTACTATATTAGCCTCTTCGTATTGTCTTCATTTGTCGTCCCGTATCTCCGTCGTCTCGTATGTAATTATGATTGTATCCTCAGAGGATTATAGCACGACACGTTGTCGAGTTGTTCTAGATGCTTTCATATTCTTAATGATCTCTGACTTAGAATAAATGCATCTAGATGTGGGTAGCTGGACTAACATGTGACATCGGCTCCACATGCTTGTCGATTTTAGAAAACCTTGCTTTTGGAATCAGATAACAAGTCTAATATTCAGTTCGTACTAAGTTTTGAAACTACAATATTATCTTAACTTTGAAAATATCTTTCACACATTTATGTTGTCATCAGTTTTAAGAAAATTCAATAGAAAATTTTCATAGGAAGCACTTTCTTAAGAAGTTTCTTAAGAAAAGTTTCTTCCGATGCATTTTCGTAAGAAGTATTTTAAGGAAATTTTCTTAGGAAGCACATTCTTAAGAAAAGTTTCTTCCGATGCATTTTCGTTAGAAGTTTCTTAAGGAATTTTTCTTAGGAAGCACTTTCTTAAGAAGTTTCTTAAGAAGTTTCTTAAGATAAGTTTCTTCCGATGCATTTTTGTAACAAGTTTCTTAAGGAAATTTTCTTAGGAAGCACCTTCTTAAGAAGTTTCTTTAGAAAAGTTTATTAAGCACAGTTTGTTCCGGCACATTTTGTTAAGAAGTTTTCTAAGGAAATTTTCTTAGGAAGCACTTTCTTAAGAAGTTTCTTAAGAAAACTTTGTTCCTATGCATTTTCAGAAGAAGGTTCCTATGGAAAAAATTTTAGGAAGCACTTTCTTAAGAAGTTTCTTAAGAAAAGTTTCTTCCGATGGATTTCCGTAAGAAGTTTGTTAAGGAAATTTTCTTAGGAAGCACTTTCGTAAGAAGTTTCTTAAGAAAAGTTTCTTCCAATGCATGTTCGTAAGAAGTTTCTTAAGGATTTTTTCTTAGGAAGCACTTTCTTAAGAATTTTCTTAAGATAAGTTTCCTTCGATGCATTTTTGTAAGAAGTTTCTTAAGGAATTTTTTGTAGGAAACACTTTCTTAAGAAAAATTTGTTCCTGCGCATTTTCTTAAGAAGTGTACTAAGAAAAGTTTCTTAGGAATCACTTTCTTAAGAAGTTTCATAAGAAAATTTTCTTCCAATGCATTTTCTAAGTAGTTTCTTAATTTTTTTTCTTAGGAAGCACTTTCTTAAGAAGTTTCTTAAGAAAAGTTTCTTCCGATGCATTTTCGTAAGAAGTTTCTTAAGGAAATTTTCTTAGGAAGAACTTTGTTAAGAAGTTTATTCATAAAAGTTTCTTCCAATACATTTTCGTAACAAATTTGTTAACGAAATTTTCTTAGGAAGCAACTTCTTAAGAATTTTTTAAGAAAAGTTTGTTCCAACCCATTTTTTAAAGAAGTTTCCTAAAGAAATTTTCTTAGGAAGCACTTTCTTAAGAAGTTTCTTAAGAAAAGTTTCTTCCGATGGATTTTCGTAAGAAGTTTCTTAAGGAAATTTTCTTACGAAGCACTTTCTTAAGAAAAGTTTCTACCGATGCATTTTTGTTAGAATTTCTTATGGATTTTTCTTAGGAAGCACTTTCTCAAGAAGTTTCTTAAGATAAGTTACCTCCGATGCATTTTCGTAAGATGTTTCTTAAGGAAATTTTCATAGGAACAACTTTCCTAAGAAGTTTCTTAAGAAAAGTTTGTTCCTGCGCATTTTCTTAAGAAGTTTCCTAAGAAAATTTTCTTAGGAATCACTTTCTTAAGAAAATTTTCTTCCAATGCATTTTCGTAAGTAGTTTCTTAAGGAGAAATTCTTAGGAAACACTTTCTTAAGAAAAGTTTCTTATGATGGATTTTCGTAAGTAGTTTCCTAAGGAAATTGTCTTAGGAAACACTTTCTTAAGAAGTTTCTACAGAAAACTTTATTCCCATAGATTTCCTGAAGAAGTGTCCAGGAATTTTCTTACGAAGCACTTTCTTAAGAAAGATATTCTGTTGCATTTTCGTAAGAAGTTTGTTAGTGACTTTTTCTTAGGAAGCACTTTCTGAAGAACTTTCTCAAGAAAAGTTTCTTCCGATGGAATTTCGTCAGAAGATTCTTAAGAAAATTTTCTTAGGAAGCACTTTCGTAAGAAAACTTTGTTCCCACAGATTTCCTGAATAACTTTCCTAAGGAAATTTCCATAGGAAGCACTTTTTTAAGAAGTTTCTTAAGAAAACTGTCTTCTGATGCATTTTCGTAATAAGTTTATTAAGGAATTCTTCTTAGGAAGTGATTTTAAGAATTTTCTAAAGAAAAGTTTCTTCTGATGCATTTTCGTACGAAGTTTCTTAAGGGAAGTTTCTTAGGAATAATTTTCTTCTTAAGATAAGTTTCTTCCGATGCATTTTCGCAAGAAGTTTCTTGAGAAAAATTTCTTATGAAGCACTTTCTTAAGAAGTTTCTTAATAAAAGTTTCTTCCGATTTTTCGTAAGAATTTTCTTAATGAAATTTTCTTAGGAAGCTCTTTCTTAAGAAGTTTCTAAAGAAAAGTTTGTTCCGATGCATTTTTGAACGAAGTTTCTTAGGGAAATATTCTTTGGAAGCTCTTTCTTAATAAGTTCCTTAAGAAAAGTTTCTTCCAGTGGGTTTTCATAATAAATTTATTAAGGAAATTTTCTTACGAAGCAGTTTCTGAAGAAGTTTCTTAAGAAAAGTTTCTTTCGATAGATTTTCGTAAGAAGTTTCCTAAGGAATTTTTTAGCAAGCACTTTCTTAAGAAGTTTCTTCCAATTCAATTTCGTAAGAAGTTTATTAAGGAAATTTTCTTAGGAAGCACTTTCGTAAGAAGTTTCTTAAGAAAAGTTTGTTCCTAAGTATTTTTTAAGAAGTTTCCTATGGAAATTTTCCTAGGAAGCGCTTTCTTAGAAGTTTCTTAAGAAAAGTTTCTTCCAATGGATTTTCGTAAGAAGTTTCTTAAGGAAATTTTCTTAGGAAGCACTTTCTGAGGAAATTTCTTAAGAAAACTTTGTTCCCAAAGATTTTCCAAATAAGTTTCCTAAGGAAATTTTCTTAAGAAGCAATGTTTTTAGAAGTTTCGTAAGAAAAGTGTCTTCTGATGCATTCTCGTAATAACTTTCTTAAGGAATTCTTCTTAGGAAGTGCTTTTTAAGAAGTTTGTTAAGGAAAGTTTCTTACGATACATTTTTGTAAGAAGCTTCTTAAAGATATATTTTTAGGAAGAACATTGTTAAGAAGTTTCTTAAGAAAAAATTCTTCTCATGACTTTTTGTAAGTTTATTGAGGAAAATTTCTTTGGAATTACTTTATTCAGAGGTTTCTTAAGAAAAGTTTCTTGCGATATATTTTTGTAAGAATTTTCTGAAGGAATTTTTCGTAGGAACAAGTTTCTTAAGTAGTTTCTTACGATAAGTTTCTTTCGATGCATTTTCGTAAGAAGTTTCTTAAGGAAATTTTCTTAGGAAGCACTTTATTAAGAAGTTTCTTAAGAAAACTTTATTCCTACGCATTTTGTTAAGAAGTTTCCTAAGAAAAGTTTCTTATGAATAACTTTTCAAGGAAACTTCTTAAGATAAGTTTCTTCCGATAGATTTTTGTAAGAAGTTTCTTAAGAAAAGTTTGTTCTGATGCATTTTCGCAAGAAGTTTCTTAAGGACTTTTTCTTTGGAAGCTTTTTCTTAAGAAAAATAATTTTCCAATGGATTTTCATAAGAAATTTCTTAAGGAAATTTTCCTACGAAGCACTTTCTTAAGAAATGTTTCTTTCGATAGATTTTCGTAGAAAGTTTCCTAAGGAAATTTTCTTAGGAAGCACTTTCATAAGAAGTTTCTTAAAACAAGTTTCTTACAATGCAATTTCGTAAGAATTTTCTTACGCAAATTTTCTTAGGACACACTTTTGTAAGAAGTTTCTCAAGAAAAGTTTGTTCGTACGCATTTTTTAAGAAGTTTCCTGAGGAAATTTTCTAACGAAGCACTTTCTTAAGAAGTTTTTTAAGAAAAGTTTCTTCCGATGGAATTTTGTAAGAAGTTTCTTAAGAAAAATTTCTTAGGAAGTACATTCTTAAGAAATTTCTTCAGAAAACTTTGTTCCCAAAGATTTTCTGAATACCTTTCGTAAGGAAATTTTCTTAGGAAGCACTTTTTAAGAAGTTTCTTAAGAAAAGATTCTTCCGATGTATTTTCGTAAGAAGTTTCTTAAGGAAATTTTCTTACGAAGAACTTTGTTAAGAAGTTTCTTAAGAAAAATTCTTTCGATGCATTTTTGTAAGAAGTTTCTTGAGGAAAGTTTCTTTGGAAGCACTTTCTTAAGAAGTTTCTTAAGAAAAGTTTCTTTCGATGCATTTTCGTGAGAATTTTCTTAAGGAAATTTTCTTAGGAGGCACTTTGTTAAGAAGTTTCTTAAGAAAAGTTTGTTCCTACGCATTTCCTTTAGAACTTTCTTTAGGAAATTCAATTAGCAATACCTTTCTCAACTTAAGAAAAGTTTCTTCCAATGGATTTTTGTAAGAAATTTCTTCAGGAAATTTTCTTATGAAAAACTTTCTTAAGGAAATTTTATTAGGAGGCACTTTCTTAAGAAGTTTTTAAGAAAAGTTTCTTCCAATGCGATATTGTACGTTGTTTCTTAAAGAAATTTCCATATGAAGCATTTTCTTCAGAAGTTTCTTAAGAAAAATTTCTTCTGATGTATTTTCGTAAGAAGTTTCTTAAGGAAATTTTCCGAGGAAGCACTTTCGTAATAAGTTTCTTAAGAAATATTTGTTCCTACACATTTCTTTAAAGTATTTCCTAGGGAAAATTTCTTAAGAATTTTCTGATGCATTTTTGTAAGAAGTTTCTGAATGAAAATTTCTTAATAAGTTTCTTATGAAAAGTTCCTTCCGTTGCATTTTCGTCAGTTGTTTCTTAAGGAAATTTTTTAGGAAGCACTTTCTTAAGAAAAGTTTCTTCTGCTGCAATTTCGTAAAAAAAATACGTAAGAAAAGTTTCTTCCGACGCATTTTTAAAGAAGTTTATTAAGGAATTTTCTTAGAAAGCACTTTATTGAGAAAAGGTTCTTCCGATGCATTTTAGTTAGAAGTTTCTTAAGGAATTTTTCTTCAGAAGCAGTTTCTTAAGATAAGCTTCTTCCGATGCACTTTCTTAAGAAGCTTCTTAAGAAAAGTGTGTTCCTGCGCATTTTATTAAGAAGTTTCCTCAGAAAATTTTCTTCGGAATCGGCTTCTTAAGAAGTTTCTTAAGAAAAGTGTCTTCCGATGCATTTTTCGTAATAAGTTTCTTAAGAAATTCTTCTTAGGAAGTGCTTTTTAAGAAGTTTCTTAAGAAAAGTTTCTTCCGATATATTTTTGTAAGAAGTTTCTAAAGGCAATTTTCTTCTTAGGAAGGACTTTGTTAAGAAGTTTCTTAAGAAAAGTTTATTCCGTTGCATTTTCGTAAGAAGTTTCTTGAGGAAAGTTTCTTAGGAAGCCATTTTTTAAGTAAAGTTTCTTCCGATGCATTTTCATAAGAAGTTTCCGAAGGAAAGTTTCTTAGGAAGCACTTTGTTAAGAAGTTTCTTTAGAAAAGTTTCTTCCTATGCATTTTCGTAAGAAATTTGTTAAGGAAATTTTCTTAGGAAGCATTTTCTTAAGACATTTCTTAAAAAAAGTTTATTCCTATGCATTTTCTTGAGAAGGATCCTATGGATATTTTCTTAGGAAGCATTTCTTTAGAAGTTTCTTAAAAAAAGTTTCTTCCCCTGGATTTTCGTAAGAAACTTCTTAAGGAAATTTTCTTCCGCGGAACTTTGTTAAGAAGTTTCTTAAGAAAACTTTGCTCCCAAAGATTTTATAAATAAGATTCAAAAGGAAATTTTCTTAGGAATCACTTATTTCAGAAGTTTCTTCATAAAAGTGTTTTCCGATGCATTTTCGTAAGAAGTTTCTCAATGTAATTTTCTTAGGAAGCAATTTATTAAGAAGTTTCTTCCGATACATTTTTGCAAAATGTTTCTTAAGGAATTATTCTTAGGAAGATCTTTTTAAGAATTTTATTAGGAAAATTTTCTTACAATGTATTTTCCTTAGAAGTTTCTTAAGAAAAATTTCTTAGGAAGAAATTTGTTAAGAAGTTTCTTAAGAAAAGTTTCTTCCGATGCATTTTTGTAAGAAGTTTCTTGAGGAAATTTTCTTATGAAGCTGTTTTTTAAAACATTCTTAAGAAAAGTTTCTTGGGATGCTTTTTTGAAAGAAGTTTCTAAAGGAATTTTTCTTAGGAACCTCTTTCTTAAGTAGTCTCTTAAGATAAGTTTCTTCCGATGCATTTTCCTAAGAAGTTTCTTAAGGTAATTTTCTTAGGAGGCACTTTCTTAAGTAGTTTCTTTCGAAAAGTTTATTCAAAGGCATTTTATTAATAAGTATCGTTAGAAAATTACTAAGGAATCACTTTCTTAACTTCTTAAGAAAAGTTTCTTCCAATGGATACTCGAAGAACTTTCTTAAGGAAATTTTCTTGCCAAGGACTTTCTTAACAAGTTTCTTAAGAAAAGTTTCTTTCTATAGATTTTGGTAAGAACTTTCTTAAGGAAATTTTCTTAGGAAGCACTTTCTTAAGAAGTTTTTAAAGAATTTTTTCTTCCAATGCAATTTCCTAAGAAGTTTCTTAAGGAAATTTTCTTCTGAAGCACTTTCTCAAGAAAACTTTCTTCCGATAGATTTTCGTAAGAAGTTTCTTAAGAAAATTTTCTTAGGAAGCACTTTCTTCAAAAAAGTTTCTTCCAATGCAGTTTCGTTAGAAGTTTCTTAAGGAAATTTTCTTAGGAAACACTTTCTTAAGACGTTCCTTAAGGAAAGTTTGTTCCTATGCATTTTCTTAAGAAGGCCCCTAAGGAAATTTTCTTAGGAAACACCTTCTTAAGAAGTTTCTTTAGAAAAGTTTCTTCCGATGGATTTTTGTAAGAAGTTTCTTAAGGAAATTTTCTTAGGAAGCACTTTCGTATGAAGTATCTTTAGAAAAAAATTATTCCTTCGCATTTTTAAAAGAAGTTTCCTAAGGAAATTATCTTAGAAATCACTTTATTAATGAAAGTTTCTTCCAATGCATTTTCGTTTGAATTTCCTTAAGGAATTTTTCTTCAGAAGCACTTTCTTAAGAAGTTTCTCAAGACATTTTGGTAAGTTCCTTAAGAAAATTTCTTAGGAAGCACTTTCATAAGTAGTTTCTTAAGAAAAATGTATTCTTGCGCATTTTATTAAGAAGTTTCCTAAGAAAATTTCTTCGGAATCGCTTTCTTAAAAAGTTTCTTAGGAAAAGTGTCTTTCGATGCATTTTCGTATCAGTTTCTTAAGAATTTTTTCTTAGGAAGCGCTTTTGAAGAAGTTTCTTAAGGAAAGTTTCTTCTGCTATATTTTTAAAAGAAGTTTCTAAAGGACTTTATTAAGAAGTTTCTCAAGAAAAGTTCCTTCCGATGCATTTTCGTAAGAAATTTCTTGAGGAAAGTTTCTTAGGATGCACTTTCTTAAGAAAAGTTTCTTCCGATGCATTTTCTTCAGAAGTTTCTTCAGGAAATTTTCATAGGAAGCCCTTTGGTAAGAAGTTTCTTAAGAAAAGTTTCTTCCTATGCACTTTCGTAAGAAGTTTGTTAAGGAAATTTTCTTAGGAAGCACTTTCTTAAGACATTTCTTAAGAAAAGTTTAGTCCTATCCATTTTCTTAAAACGGATCCTATGGAAATTTTCTTAGGAAGGACTTTCTTAAAAAGTTTCTTAAGAAAAGTTTCTTCCAATGCGATTTCGTAAGAAGTTTCTGAAGGAAATTGTCCAAGGAAGCACTTTCATTAGAAGTTTCCTAAGAAATGTTTGTTCGTACGCATTTCTTTAAAGAGTTTCCTAGGGAAATTTTCTTAAGAAGTTTCCAATGCATTTTTGTAAGAATTTTCTTAAGGAAAATTTCTTAAGAAGTTTCTTAAGAAAAGTTTTCTTCCGTTGCATTTTCGTAAGTTGGTTCTTAAGGAAATTTTTTAGGAAGCACTTCTTAAGAAAAGTTTCTTCTGATGCAATTTCATAAAAAAAACATAAGCAAAGTTTCTTCCGACGCATTTTTTAAAGAAGTTTCTTAAGTTATTTTCTTAGAAAGCACTTTATTTTAAGAAAAGGTTCTTCCGATGCATTTTAGTGTGAAGTTTCTTAAGGAATTTTTCTTCGGAGGGACTTTCTTAAGAAGTTTCTTAAGATAAGCTTCTTCTGATGCATTTTCATAAGAAGTTTTGTTAGAAATTTTCTTAGGAAGCAATTTCTTAAGAAGTTTCTTAAGAAAAGTGTGTCCCTGCACATTTTATTAAGAAGTATCCTAAGAAACTTTTCTTCGGAATCGCCTTCTTAAGAAGTTTCTAAAGAAAAGTGTCTTCCGATGCATTTTCGTAATAGGTTTCTTAAGAAATTCTTCTTAGGAAGTGCTTTTTAAAAAGTTTCTTAAGAAAAGTTTCTACCGATATATTTGGATGGACTTTGTTAAGAAGTTTCTTAAGAAATGTTTCTAAAGGCAATTTTATTTTAAAAACATAAACAAAGTTTCTAAAGGCAATTTTATTTGGATGGGCTTTGTTAAGAAGTTTCTTAAGAAAAGTTTCTTCCGTTGCATTTTCATAAGAAGTTTCTTGAGGAAAGTTTCTTATGAAGCCATTTTTTAAGAAAAGTTTCTTCCCATGCATTTTCGTAAGAAGTTTCTTAAGGAAATTTTCTTAGGAAGCACTTTGTTAAAAAGTTTCTATAGAAAAGTTTCTTCCTATGCATTTTCGTAAGAAATTTGTTAAGGGAATTTTCTTAGGAAGCACTTTCTTAAGACATTTCTTAAGAAAAGTTTATTCATATGCATTTTCCTTAGAAGGATACTATGGAAATTTTCATAGGAAGCATTTCTTAAGAAGTTTCTTAAGAAAAGTTTCTTCCCATGGATTTCGTAATAAATTTCTTAAGGAAATTTTCTTCCGAAGAACTTTGTTAAGAAGTTTCTTGAGAAAAATTTGTTCCCAAAGATTTTCTGAATAAGATTCCAAAGGAAATTTTCTAAGGAAGCACTTTTTTAAGAAGTTTCTAAAGAAAAGTTTATAACAATGCATGTTCTTGAGAAGGATCCTATGGAAGCTTCCTTAGGAAGCATTTCTTAAGAAAAGATCATTGAGAAAAGTTTCTTCCGATAGATTTTCATAAGAACTTTCTTAAGGATATTTTCTTATGAAGCACTTTCTTAAGAAGTTTTTAAAGAGAATTTTCTTCCAATACAATTTCGTAAGAAGTTTCTTATGGAAAATTTCTTTTGAAGCACTTTCTTAAGAAAAGTTTCTTCCGATAGATTTTCGTAAGTAATTTCTTAAGAAAATTTTCTTAGGAAGCAATTTCTTAAGAAAAGTTTCTTCCCATGCAATTTCGTTAGAAGTTTCTTAAGGAAATTTTCTTAGGAAGCACTTTCTTAAGAAGTTCCTTAAGAAAAATTTGTTCCCATGCATTTTCTTAAGAAGTTCCCTAAGGAAATTTTTTAGGAATCACTTTCTTAAGTAGTTACTATAGAAAAGTTTCTTCCAATGTATTTTCGTAAGAAGGTTCTTAAGGAAATTTTCGTAGGAAGCACTTTCGAAAGAAGGACCTTCAGAAAATATTGTTCCTATGCATTTTTTAAAGAAGTTTCTTGAGGAAATTTTCTTAGAAAGCACTTTTTTAAGTAGTTTCTTACCAATAGTTTTTTCCGTGTCATTTTTGTAAGAAGTTTCTTAAGGAAATTTTCTAAGGAAGCACTTTCTTAAGAAGTTTCTTAAGAAAAGTTTCATCCGACGCATTTTCGTAAAAAAATTTTAACCAATTTTTTGTTAGGAAGCACTTTTTAAGAAGTTTCTTAAGAAAACTTTGTTCGGATGCATTTTCGTCGGAAGTTTCATAAGGAATTTTTCTTACGAAGCACTTTTTAAGAAGTTTCCGAAGAAAAGTTTCTTCGGATGCATTTTTGTCAGAAGTTTCTTCTGGAAAATTACTTCGGAAGAACTTCGTTAAGAATTTTCTTAACAAAAGTTTCTTCTGATGCATTTTCGTAAGAGGTTTCTTAATGAACTTTTCTTAGGAAGCTATTTCTTAAAATTTTCTTAAGAAAAGTTTCTTCCGATGCATTTTTGTAATAATTTTCTTAAGGTATTCTTGTTGGGACGCGCTTTTTAAGAAGTTTCTTATGAAAAGTTTGTATCGATGCATTTTCGTAAGAAGTTTCTTAAGGAAATTTACTTCAGAAGAACTTTGTTAAGACTTTTCTTAAGAAAAGTTTATTTCGATGCATTTTTGAAAGAGGTTTCATGAGGAAATTTTCTTAGGAAGCACTTTCTTAAGAAAATTTTCTTCCCATGCATTACCGTAAGAAGTTTCTTAAGGAATTTTTCTTAGGAAGCACTTTCTTAAGATAAATATCTTCAATGCATTTTTCAAGAAGTTTCTTAAGGAAGTTTTATTATGAAGCACTTTGTTTAGAAGTTTCTTAAGAAAATTTTCTTCCTATGCATTTTCGTAAGCAGTTTGGTAAGGAACTTTTCTTAGGAAGCGGTTTCTTAAGAAAAGTTTGTTGCTATGCATTTTCTTAAGATGGCTCCTATGGAAATTTTCATAGGAAGCACTTTCTTTAGAAGCTGATGCATTTTCGTAAGAAGTTTCTTGAAGAAATTTTGTTAGGAAGCACTTTCTTAAGAAGTTTCTTCAGAAAACTTTGTTCCCACGGATTTTTTTGAAGAAGTTTCCTAAGGAAATTTTCTTACGAATCACTTTCTGAAGAAAAGTTTCTTCTGATGTATTGTCGTAAGAAGTTTATTGATGATTTTTTTCTTAGGAAGAACTTTCTTAAGAAATGTTTCTTCCGATAGATTTTCATAAGAAGTTTCTTAAGGAAATTTTCTTAGGAAGCACTTTCTTAAGAAGTTACTTAAGTAAAGTTTCTTCTAATGCAATTTTGTTAGAAGGTTATTAAGGAAATTTTCTTCGGAAGCACTTTCTTAAGAAATTTCTTGAAAATTTATTCCGTTTCATTAGAAGTTTCTTAAGGAACTTGTCTTAGGAAGCACTTTCGTGAGAAGTATCTTAAGAAAAAAAAATCATCTGCACTTTATTAAGAAGTTTCTTAACAGAAGTGTTTTCTGATGTTTTTTCTAAGAAGTTTCTTAAGGAAATTTTCTTAGGACGCACTTTCTTAAGAAAAGTTTCTTACGACGCATTTTCCTAATAAGTTTTTAAGGACTTTTTCTTAGGAAGAATTTTTTAAGAAGTTTCTTAAGAAAAGTTTCTTTGGATGCATTTTCGTGAGAAGTTTCTTAAGGAATTTTTCTTAGAAAGCAGTTTTTAAGAAGTTTCTTTATAAAAGTTTCTTCTGATGCATTTTCGCAAGAAGTTTCTTAATGAAATTTACTTCGAAAGAACTTTGTAAAGAAGTTTCTGAAGAAAAGTTTCTTCACATGCCTTGTTGTAAGAGGTTTCCTGAGAAAAGTTACTTAGGAAGCACTTTCTTAAGAAGTTTCTTAAGAAAAGTTTCTTCCGATGCATTTTCGTAAGAAGTTTCTGAAGGAATTTTTCTTAGGAAGCACTTTCTTAAGGAGTTTCTTAAGATAAGTTTCTTCTGGTGCATTTTCGTAATAAGTTTCTTGAGGAAATTTTCTCAAGAAGCACTTTCTTAAGATAAGTTTCTTCCGATGCATTTTCGTAAGAAGTTTCCTGAGGAAATTTTGTTAGGAAGCATTTTCTTAAGAAGTTTCTTTAGAAAACTTTGTTCCCCCGGATTTTTTTGAAGAATTTTCCTATGGAAATTTTCTTACGAATCACTTTCTTAAGAAAAGTTTCTTCCGATGCATTTTCGTAAGAAGTTTCTTAATGATTTTTTTCTTAGGAAGCACTTTCTTAAGAAGTTTCTTAAGAAAATTTTCTTCCGAAGCATTTTCGTAAGAATTTTCTTAAGGAAATTTTCTTAGGAAGCAATTTGTTAAGAAGTTTCTTAAGAAAAGTTTGTTCCTATGTATTTTCGTTAGAAGTTTGTTAAAAAAAATTCGTAGGAAGCACTTTCTTAAGAGAAAAAATTGTTCCTATGCATTTTCTTAAGAAGGCTCCTATGGAAAGTTTCTTACGAAGCACTTTCTTAAGAAGTTTCTTAAGAAAAGTTTCTTCCGATGGGTTTCTTAAGAAGTTTCTGAAGGAAATTTTCTTAAGAAGTTTCTGAAGGAAATTTTCTTACGAAGCACTTCCTTAAGAAAACTTTGTCCCCACAAATTTTCTAAATAAGCTTCCTCAGAAAATTTTCTTAGGAAGCACTTTTTAAAGAAATTTCTTCACAAAAGTGTTTTCTGATGCATTTTCGTAAGAAATTTCTACACGATTTTTTCTTAGGAAGCACTTTTTAAGAAAAGTTTCTTCTGATGTATTTTCGTAATAACTTCCGTAAGAAATTCTTCTTAGGCGGCGCTTTTTACGAAGTTTCTTAAGAAAAGTTTCTTCCAATGCATTTTCTTAAGAAAATGTTGTTAGGAAGTTGATTAAGAAAAGTTTCTTGCGAAGCATTTTCGTAAGAAGTTTCTTGACGAAATTTTCTTAGGAAGCACTTTCTTAGGAAGTTTCTTCTCATGCATTTTCTAAGAAGTTTCTTAATGAATATTTCTTAGGAAGCACTTTCTTAAGTAGTTTCTTAAGATAAGTTTCTTCCGATACATATTCGTAAGAAAGATTCTTAAGGAAATTTTCTGACAAAGCACTTTCTTAAGAAAAGTTCGTTCCTACGCATTTTCTTAAGAACCTTCCTAAGAAAATTTCTTAGGAATCACTCTCTTAAGTTCTTGAGAAAAGTTTCTTCCAATGGATTATCGTCAAAACTTTCTTAAGGAAATTTTCTTATGAAGCACTTTCTTAATAAGTTTCTTAATAAAAGTATATTCCGATATATTTTCGTAAGCCAAGATCTTCTATGCTTAGATGCGGCGGTCACAGCCCAAGGCACTCACGTTCGTATGGGAATCCCGGGGGAGTGGGCGCAGTTAATCCCCACCTCCCCCGGGCGCCGTCCCCTTATTTAAAGGGGAAGGGACGGAGGCGGAGGCAACCACGCTCCCCTTGCCCCCATCGTCTTCCTCTTCCTTGCCTTTTCCTCTCTTTCTCATGCCACAGCCCATTTCGCTCGCTACTTCGCCCGCTCGCCTTCTTGCGTCGTCTCGTCACTGCGATGGCCGAAGGCCTCTCGGGGAGCTGGGCTGGCTCCGTCGTCATGAAGGCCACCATCATGGAGCTCCACCGTGCTCGCATGCTGCCGTTGGAGGAGCACGTGATCACTCGAGCGCTAGGCGACGAAGTGGTACCCGAGCCGCAGGCGGGGGAGCATGTCGTCTTCGCCTGCCACTTCTCGCGTGGCTTCGGGTTGCTAGCTAGCCTCTTCTTCCGCCTTTAGCTGGACACCTTCGATCTCCAGCCGCACCACCTTGGCCCCAATGCCATCCTCTACATCGCGGGCTTCGTGACCCTGTGCGAGAATTACCTGGGGATGCTCCCCTACGTGGAGCTCTTCAAGAAGCTCTTTTATCTCAAGGCGCTGAAGAATGCCAAGGAGCCGTATGCCTGCAGGGGCGCAGCAGTGTGTTGCTGCGATGTGCGCTTCCCGCACTCCAGTCAAGGGCTGGCACCGGACGTTCTTCTACGTGAAGAACTCCGACCCGTAGCGGGACTTTCTCCAGCTGCCGGCGTTTGTCAATGCTCCATCCTCTAGCGTGAACTGGTGAGGGACCGTGCTGCGCGGGGCCGGGCTTGAAGAGCTCGGCCGGCTCATGGTGATGAGGAGCGGGGAAGGGATGGTCGCCTCCGACGTGATGAACGCCTTTCTCACGTGCCGGCTGTTGTCTCTCCAGCTGAGGCCGCACCGGATCTGCGACATGTCAAACCACCGGGACCCCTGCCGGCAGTCGACCATCGAGCTGACGTTGGCTCGAGTGGCGAAGTGGGTGAATGCCATCCCAACCTTCCGGCTAGCGAAGGGACTTGGTCCTTCGGCAAAGAGCCGTATGACCAGCACAACCCAGCACCCCTTGTACGCCCTGTCGAGGTGACCTTTCTTTCTTCCGTGAATCTTTCCGCCCGGATCTTACTCGTCGTTCTGACTGTAGCTATTCGTTCGGCCGAACACGCCTGACGGTCCGCGCCCTTAGATCTTCGAGGCGGAGCGCGCCCAGTCCGACACCGAGGACTATGAGCTGGGAGGACGAATCAAAGAGAGGGTCGACTCCTCAGGGGAGGTTGAGGCGGCGGGCGACCCAGGAGCCGACGGGTCCAGAGCGGCTGGTGAGTTCCCCTCTGGCCCCTTGATTAAAGATTGGACCGATGATGACGACGATGATGATGACGATGTTCGGATCCTGAACGTGCGTCCCCCACAGTTCAACAGGGCCCACGCGGGCGGCACGAGGAGCAGCCGGCGCGCACCCCGGTGGCCAGGACGTCCACTCGGGGGAAGAGGCCGGCTCAGGAGGAGCCAGTGGCCTAGCCGCCAGCTCATAAGCGAGCAAAGGTGGTCGCATCGAAGCCGCTGGCGCGCACCAAGCGGGCCCTTCCCATCGTTGCCGGGTGAGTGTCTCATTTGTAGTGTTGGTTTCTCTTGGTGAATTACGTGTCGTCAGGTGTCTAAGTGTTTGTCTGCTCGAGGGACCCCATCGAGCTCCACGATGTGGAGTCGGTAGCCGTCCCGGTGGAGGCGGCTAGCCGGCTGGTGCAGGAGCACGCAGCCACGCTCCGTGAGGAGAAGAGGAGGCTCGCAGAACTACGAGCCTCGGAGTCAGGAGCCCAGGGCGGACCCTTTCGCTCTGGGCTTCAAGCGGCGGGAGGAGGAGGAGGTCGGCGGACCCTGTGCAGGCGTCGAACTCGATGGCGAAGTTGACTCGCATGTCGAGACCTCCATCGAGCGAGCCACAAAGGCCGGCTATGGAGGCGGTCGCGCCTTCGTTTGCGGAGGAAATGGCCCGACCGAGGGCGACGGCTTCGGAGCTGGCCCGCGAGGAGACCCGGCCGATGGAACCGGTGGTGGTGCCGCCCGTTGCCAAGCCAGCCCAAACTGACGTGCCAGAGGCCTCGGTGGGTCCGGAGGCAATACCGGAGGTGCCGGACATGTAGATGGAAGTGCTAGCCGCCGCGATCAGCGCGTCCAGCCAGCATGAGGAGGAGGCGGTGGTGGCGCCGAACGCGGGAGAGCCAGGAGCCGGTTCTCGCGCCCTCGTCATTCTCAACCGCCCCCGGCAGCCGGTGCCGCGGTGAATGCCGGAATGGGTGGCGAGGAGAGCCAGTCCCAGAGATCCATGCTAGACGTGATCCGGGACTGGGAGGCGCTGGCACGTGGCCCCGCCGTCCTGCCTCCGCCGGCTTGCGGCTCGGTCCCAACTCTTGGGGAGCTGGGCGGCGTCTTGGCGCGGTGCCACGAGGAGTGGGCCTAGTTCGCCGACGCGGCCGACAGTGCCCTGCAGTGTGCCGAGGTAAGCTTTGTCTTCATCGAATTTTTTCAGTGGGGGCACGCAAGCGCACCCACTGGATGTAGCCCTTGAGATGCGGGCTGGCTGGCCGGCTACGGGGCAACCGGGTCGTATGTTCTTTTGCTTGTGGTTCGCTCGCTTTTACTTGCTTCGCTTGCTTGTGCCTTTTGCTTTTGTCTTCTAGTGGGGGTGCGCGAGCACACCCACTGGGTGTAGCCCCCCGAGATGCGGGCCGGCTGACCGGCTGCGGGGCAGCTGGGCCGGAACTTCTTTTGCTTGCATTCCGTCTTCCTTTGCTTATATTCTTTCTTCTTTTGCTCGTATCCCCTTAACCCTGGCATCCTAGGGCAGTCTGGGAACGCCCGACGGTAGGAGCTCTTTGACGAAGCAGTCACCATCCACCCCCGTGGGAAGGACGGCTTCTATCGGTTGGAGGAGGAGTTGAAGAGGGTCCAAGCTACGCTTGGCCCTGTGGGGGCGTGTAGCCCCCGGGAGTCGGGTCGGCTGCTTGGCAGCCGAGTCTTGTGTGCTCGCTGCTTGGCAGTCGGGCCAGGTCTTGTGTATTTTTATTAACCGTTGCTGGTTTTGTTTTGCAGGGGAGTTGAGCACCCTCCGGGAGGAGAAGGACGGGGCAGTCTCCGAGCGGAACCGGCTGGCGATTTTCTGAATAAGCTTCCTAAGGAAAATTTCATAGGAAGCACTTTTTAAAGAAGTTTCTCAACTAAATTTTCTTCGGAAGAAACTTGTTAAGAAGTTTCTTAAAAAAAATTATTTCGGCGCATTTTTGTAAGACGTTTGTTGAGTAAATTTTCTTATGAAGCAGTTTCTTAAGAAGATTCTTAAGAAAAGTTTCTTGCGATGCATTTTTTAAAGAAGTTTCTGAAGGAATTTTTCTTAGGAAGCCGTTTATTAAGTAGTTTCTTAAGATAAGTTTCTTCCGATGCATTTTCATAAGAAGTTTCTTAAGGAAATTTTCTTAGGAAGCACTTTCTTAAGAAGTTTCTTTAGAATGTTCAAAGGCATTTTCTTATAAGTATCCTTAGAAAAATTCTTAGGAATCACTTTCTTAACTTCTTAAGAAATGTTTCTTCCAATAGATTTTCGTAAGAACTTTCTTAAGGAAATTTTCTTACGAAGGACTTTTTACGAAGTTCTTGAGAATAGTTTCTTCCGATAGATTTTTGTAAGAACTTTCTTAAGGAAATATCTTATGAAGCGCTTTCTTAAGAAGTTTTTAAAGAGAATTTCTTTCCAACACAATTTCGTAAGAAGTTTCTTAAGAAACTTTTCTTTCGAAGCACTTTCTTAAGAAAAGTTTCTTCCAATAGATTTTTGTCAGTAATTTCTAAAAAAAAATCTTAGGAAGCAGTTTCTTAAGAAAAGTTTCTTCCAATGCAATTTCGTTAGAAGTTTCTTGAGGAAATTTTCTTAGGAAGCTCTTTCTTAAGAAGTTCCTTAAGAAAAATTTGTTCCTATGCAATTTCTTAAGAAGGTCCCTAAGGAAATTTCTTAGGAAGCACTTTCTTAAGAAGTTTCTATAGAAAAGTTTCTTCCGATGGATTTTTGTCAGAAGTTTCTTAAGGAAATTTTTGTAGGAAGCACTTTCGAAAGAAGGATCTTAAAAAATATTGTTCCTATGCATTTTTTAAAGAAGTTTCCTAAGGAAATTCTCTTAGAAAGCACTTTTTTCACTAGTTTCTTAAAAGAAGTGTTTTCCGTGTCATTTTTATAAGAAGTTTATTAAGGAAATTTCTAAGGAAGCACTTTCTTAAGAAAAGTTTCTTCCGACGCATTTTCGTAATAAGTTTTTACGGAATTTTTCTTAGGAAGAACTTTTTAAAAAGTTTCTTCGGATGCATTTTCGTCACAAGTTTCTTATGGAATTTTTCTTAGGAAGCACTTTTTAAGAAGTTTCTAAAGAAAAGTTTCTTCGGATGTATTTTTGTCAGAAGTTTCTTATAGAGTTTTTCTTAGGAAGAACTTTTTAAGAAGTTTCTTAAGAAAAGTTTCTTGCGATGCATTTTCGTAAGAAGTTCCTTATGGAAATTTACTTCGGAAGAACTTTGTTAAAAAATTCCTTAACAAAAATTTCTTCTGATGCATTTTCGTAAGTGGTTTCTTAATGAAATTTTCTTAGGAAGCACTTTCTTAAAAGTTTCTTAAGAACAGTTTCTTCCGATGCATATCCATAATAAGTTTCTTAAGGTATTCTTCTTGGTACGCGCATTTTAATAAGTTTGTTATGAAAAGTTTCTACCGATCCATTTTCGTAAGAAGTTTCTTATGGAAATTTACTTCGGAAGAACTTTGTTAAGAATTTTCTTAAGAAAAGTTTCTTTTGATGCATTTTTTAAAGAGGTTTCATGATGAAATTTTCTGAGGAATCACTTTCTTAAGAAGATTCTTAAGAAAAGTTTCTTCCCATGCATTATCGTAAGAAGTTTCTTAAGGAATATTTCTTAGGAAGCACTTTCTTAAGATCAATTTCTTCCAATCCATTTTCGTAAGAAGTTTCTTAAGGAAATTTTCTTAGGAAGCATTTTTTAAGAAGTTTCTAAAGAAAACTTTATTCCCATGGATTTTTTGAAGTTTCCTAAGGAAAATTTCTTACGAAGCACTTTCTTCCGAAAAATTTCTTCCGATGCATTTTCGTAAGAAGTTTATTAATGATATTTTATTAACAAGCACTTTTTAAGAAGTTTATTAAGAAAAGTTTCTCCCATTAGATTTTCGTAAGAACTTTCTTCAGGAATTTTTCTTAGGAAGCACTTCCTTAAGAAGTTTCTTAGGAAAAGTTTCTTCCAATCCAATTTCGTAAGAAGTTTCTTAAGGACATTTTCTTCCGGAGCACTTTCTTAAGAAAAGTTTCTTCCGATAGATTTTCGTAAGAAATTTCTTAAGGATATTTTCTTAGGAAGCACATTCTTAAGAAGTTGCTTAAGAAAAGTTTCTTCTAATGCAATTTCGTTAGAAGTTTCTGAAGGAAAATTTCTGAGGAAGCACTTTCTTAAGAAATTTCTTTAGAAAATTTCTTCTGATGGATTTTCATCAGAAGTTTCTTAAGGAAATTTTCTTAGCAAGCACTTTCGTAAGAAGTATCTTAAGAAAAAATGTTCATACGCACTTTATTAAGAAGTTTCTTAACAAAAATGTTTTCCGATGCTTTTATCTAAGAAGTTTATTAAGGAAATTTTCTTAGGAAGCACTTTCTTAAGAAAAGTTTCTTGCGATGCATTTTCATAATAAGTTTTTAAGAACTTTTTCTTAGGATGCCCTTTTTAAGAAGTTTCTTAAGAAAAGTTTCTTCGGATGCATTTTCGTCAGAAGTTTCTTAAGGAATTTTTCTTAGGAAGCAATTTTTAAGAAGTTTCTTAAGAAAAGTTTCTTCTGATGCATTTTCGCAAGAAGTTTCTTAAGGAAATTTACTTTGGAACAACTTTGTAAAGAAGTTTCTTAAGAAAAGTTTCTTCCGATGCCTTGTTTTAAGAGGTTTCATGAGGAAATTTTCTTAGGAAGCACTTTCTTAAGAAGTTTCTTAAGAAAAGTTTCTTTCGATACATTTTTGTAAGAAGTTTCTTAAAGAATTTTTCTTAGGAAGCACTTTCTTAAGTAGTTTCTTAAGATAAGTTTCTTCCAATGCATTTTCGTAAGAAGTTTCTAGAGGAAATTTTCTCAAGACGTACTTTCTTAAGTACTGTCTTAAGATAAGTTTCTTCCGATTTATTTTTGCAAGAAGTTTCTTGAGGAAATTTTGTTAGGAAGCACTTTCTTAAGAAGTTTCTTAAGAAATTTTTTTCCCATAGATTTTTTGAAGAAGTTTCCTAAGGAAAATTTTCTTATGAAGCACTTTCTTAAGAAAAGTTTCTTCCGATACATTTTCGTAAGAATTTTCTTAATGGTTTTTTTTCTTAGGAAGAACTTTCTTAAAAAGTTTCTTAAAAAAAGTTTCTTCCGAAGCATTTTCATAAGAAGTTTCTTAAGGAAATTTCTTAGGAATCACTTTGTTAAGAAGTTTCTTAAGAAGTTTCTTAATAAAAGTTTCTTCCAATATATTTTCGTAAGAACTTTCTTAAGGAAATTTTCTTTGGAAGAACTTTCCTAAGAAGTTTCTTAAGAAAAGTTTCTTCCAATGCTATTTAGTAAGAAGTTTCTTAAGGAAATTTTCTTACGAAGCACTTTATTAAGAAAAGTTTCTTCCGATAGATTTTCGTAATAAGTTTCTTAAGGAAATTTTATTAGGAAGCACTTTCTTAAGAAGTTTCTTAAGAAAAGTTTGTTCCTATGCATTTCCTTAAGAAGATTCCTAAGGAAATTTTCTTAGGAAGCACTTTTTTAAGAAGTTTCTTTAGAAAAGTTTCTTCCAATTGATTTTTGTACGAAGTTTCTTAAGAAAATTTTCTTGGGGAAGCACTTTCGTAAGAAGTATCTTTAGAAAAAAATTCCTACGCATTTTTTAAGAAGTTTCCTAAGGAACTTTTCTTACGAAGCACTTTTTTAAGAAGTTTCTTAACAAAAGTGTTTTTCGATGCATTTTTGTAAGAAGTTTATTAAGGAAATTTTCTTAGGAAACACTTTCTGAAGAAAAGTTTCTTATGACGCATTTTCATAATAAGTTGTAAAGGATTTTTTCTCAGGAGCACTTTTTAAGAAGTTTCTTAAGAAAAGTTTCTTCGGATAATTTTTCATCAAAAGTTTCTTAAGGAAGTTTTCTTAGGAAAAACTTCGTTAAGTTTCTTAAGAAAAGTTTCTTCCGATGCATTTCCGAAGAATTTTCTTAAGGAAAAATATTAGGAAGCACTTTCTTAATAAAAGTTTCTTCTGATGCAATTTCGTAAGAAATTTCTGAAGACAAGTTTCTTCGGATGAACTTTCTTAAGAAAAGTTTCTTCCAATGCATTTTTGTAAGAAGTTTCTTAATGATATTTTCTTAGGAGGCACACTTTTTAAGAAGATTGTTAAAAAAAAATTCCGATGCAATTTCATAAGAAAAGTTTCTTATGAAGCACTTTCTTAAGAAGTTTCTTAATAAAAGTTTCTTCCAATATATTTTCGTAAGAACTTTCTTAAGGAAATTTTCTTTGGAAGCACTTTCTTAAGAAGTTTCTTAAGAAAATTTTCTTCCAATGCTATTTAGTAAGAAGTTTCTTAAGGAAATTTTCTTACGAAGCACTTTATTAAGAAAAGTTTCTTCCGATAGATTTTTGTAAGAAGTTTCTTAAGGAAATTTTCTTAGGAAGCACTTTCTTATGAAGTTTCTTAAGAAAAGTTTGTTCCTGTGCATTTCCTTAAGAAGATTCCTAAGGAAATTTTCTTAGGAAGCACTTTCTTAAGAAGTTTCTTTAGAAAAGTTTCTTCCAATTGATTTTTGTACAAAGTTTCTGAAGGAAATTTTCTTGGGGAAGCACTTTCGTAAGAAGTATCTTTAGAAAAAAATTCCTACGCATTTTTTAAGAAGTTTCCTAAGGAACTTTTCTTACGAAGCACTTTTTTAAGAAGTTTCTTAACAAAACTGTTTTCCGATGCATTTTTGTAAGAAGTTTATTAAGGAAATTTTCTTTGGAAGCACTTTCTTAAGAAAAGTTTCTTATGACGCATTTTCGTAATAAGTTTTAAAGGAATTTTTCTCAGGAGCACTTTTTAAGAAGTTTCTTAAGAAAGTTTCTTCGGATACTTTTTCATCAAAAGTTTCTTAAGGAAGTTTTCTTAGGAAGAAGTTCGTTAAGTTTCTTAAGAAAAGTTTCTTCCGATGCATTTCCAAAGAATTTTCTTAAGGAAAAAAATTAGGAAGCACTTTCTTAATAAAAGTTTCTTCTGATGCAATTTCGTAAGAAATTTCGTAAGACAAGTTTCTTCGGATGCACTTTCTTCAGAAAAGTTTCTTCCAATGCATTTTTGCAAGAAGTTTCTTAATGATATTTTCTTAGGAGGCACACTTTTTAAGAAGATTGTTAAAAAACTTTTTTCTGATGCAATTTCATAAGAAAAGTTTCTTATGAAGCACTTTCTTAAGAAGTTTCTTAAGAAAACTTTCTTCAGATGCATTTTCTTAAGATGTTTATTAAGGCAATTTTCTTAGGAAGCAATTTTGTAAGAAATATTTTTTCCAATGCATTTTCTATAGAAGTTGCTTGAGTATTTTTTTTCTTAGGAAACACTTTCTTAAGAAGTTTCTTAAGATAAGTTTCTTGTCGTGCATTTTCATAAAAAAGTTTCTTAAGGAAATTTTCTTAGGAAGCATTTTCATAAGAAGTTTCTTAAGAAAAGTTTGTTCCTACACATTTTCTCAAGAAGTTTCTTAAGAAAATTTCCTTAGGAATCACTTTCTTAAGAAGTTTCTGAAGAAAAGTTTCTTCTGATACATTTTTCATCAGAAGTTTCTTAGGGAAAATTTCTTAGAAAACACTTTTTGAAGAAGTTTCTTAAGAAAATTTTCTTGTGATGGATTTTCGTAAGAAGATTCTTAAGGAAATTTTCTTAGGAAGCATTATGTTAAGAAATTTATAAAGAAAACTTTGTTCCCACGGATTTTCTGAAGAATTTGTCATTGTCTTCTCACGATAGATGCCATGGGTAGGCTTATCGAAGGTGGTTAGGGCCGAAGGACGCCGACGGGCTCCGGGAGTGGGATTAGGCACAAATAGCGAGGGACGCACGATGTACCCAGGTTCAGGGCCCTCCGTTTAAGGTAATACCCCTAGTCCTGTTTGGTCTAGGTTGATAGACGAGGGAAGGTTACAATGGTGCTCCTGGAGCTGTATCTTTAGGTAGAAGAGGGAGCAGTCGGCTCCTCTTCCCTTGCTACGTGGGTGAATGCGAGGTGAAGTGTTCCCTCGAGTGTGTGTGCATGTGAATCTATCCCTATGCATGGGGGCTCAAGGGTTTTTATAGGACAATCCCCCGGCTTACAATATCCATAAAGTACCGAATGGGGGACCCGGCTGGCAGCCTCTCCCGCTGGCTAGTGGGGCCGCCAGTTGAGCCTTCTTGTCGTCGGTAGGGTCCATCGGCTGCGCGGTCCCGTCGCCCGCTGGGGCCAGCCAAGCAGCTCCGCGATTGGCCCGCACCCACCTGCTACGGCACGGGCCACCCTAGTGGTGTCGCCTTGCGCCAGCCGGTCGACATCTTCGGTACGGCCGGCAACACTGTAGTCATGCGGGGGGAGGTAATGGAGTGGGCGGAGGCGTGCCGGCACTGTTGCCTCGCCCGGTCGCGGTTAGCCAAGGTCAGCGGTACGACTGGCTAGACTGTAGCCATACGTGCCCGCGTGTCAGCAGTCATTGTGGCCACGTTGGGGCCCATCATGGGGGTTTTGTCTTGTCACCGTACCCACGTGCCGTGGGATGGGACGGAAGCTTGCTAGCCCGAGGGTCAATGGGAGAGATGGTCTGGAGGCAACCGGCCGAGGCCGAGCCGGCTCCTCGTAGAGCCGGCCGCGAGCCAGCCAGCAAGGAGCCTGCTGGTCGTGCGCCAGCCGGCCGTGAGGCAACCGGTAATGTGATTTTTCTTGAAGCGGGGGAGAGAACCCCGTTGCTTTGGCCTACCCAGGGGTAATAACCCCATCATTAGTCCCCGAAGCCGGCGGGGGCTCACGTCTGCCGGACGAGGGGGAGCTGGCGGCTTCCCTCATGCGGTGCCCGCCTCCGGCTCGAAGGTGAATGGACGGTCAAGTCGGCGGCTGCCCCCAACGTCTCGGGTTCCGTCGCATCGCTCCGGGTCCCGGGCCTGCCCGCAGCGCGCCACGCGGAGTGTAATGATGTTGTGGGGCCCACGCTCATGGACAGACGGAACGTCGCCCTGGGCGTAGCACAGTAGGCCTCGGGCCGCAAGCCGAGATCTTCTGTGCTTAGATGCGGCGATTGCAGCCCAAGGCGCCCACGTTCGTACGGGAATCCCGGGGGAGTGGGTGCACTTAATCCCCACCTCCCTCGGGCGTCGTCCCCTTATTTAAAGGGGAAGGGAGGGAGGTGGAGGCAACCACGCTCCCCTTGTCCCCGTCGTCTTCCTCTTCCTTGGCTTCTCCGCTCTTTCTCGTGTCGCAGCCCGTTTTGCTCGCTACTTCGCCTGCTCGTCTTCTTGCGATGATCGAAGGCCGCTCGGGGAGCTGGGCTGGTTCCGTCGTCACGGAGCCCACCATAGCAGAGCTCCGCCGCACTCGGATGTTGCCGTCGGAGGAGTGCGTGATCACTCGCGCGCTGGGCAATGAAGTGGTGCCTGAGCCGCAGGTGGGGGAGCATTTCGTCTTTGTCTGACACTTCTCGCGTGGCTTCGGGCTGCCAGTCAGCCTCTTCTTCCGCCTTTTGCTGGACACCTTCGATCTCCAACTGCACCACCTCAGCCCTAACGCCATCCTCTACATCACGGGCTTCGTGACCCTGTGCGAGGGCAACCTGGGGATGCTCCCCTACGTGGAGCTCTTTAAGAAGCTCTTTTTCCTCAAGGCATTAAAGAACGCCGAGGAGCCGTATGCATGTGGGGGCACAGCAGTGTGTTGACGCGGCGCGCGCTTCCCTAACTCCAGTCTCATTGATTCCATCAAGGGCTGGCACCGAACGTTCTTCTACATGAAGAACGCCGACCCACAGCGGGACTTTATCCAGTTGCCGGCGTTTGTCAATGCTCCGTCCTCCGGAGTGAACAGGTCGGGGACCATGCTGCGCGGGGCCGGGATTGAAGAGCTGGGCCGGCTTATGGTGATGAGGAGCGGGGAAGGGCTAGTCACCTCCGACCTAGTGGTCGCCTTTATAGCATGCTGAGCGTTGCCTCTCCATCCGAGGCCCTAGACAAATCTGCGACATGTCCGGCCGCCAGGACCCCTGCTGGTAGTCGACCATCGAGATCACGCCAGCTCGAGTGGCTAAGCGGGTGAACACCATCACAACCTTCCTATTGGCGACGGGAACTTGGTCCTTCGGCAAAGAGCTGTATGACCGGCACAACCCGGGACCCTTGGTACGCCTTGTAGAGGTGACCTGTCTTTCTTCTGTGAATCTTTCCGGCCGGCTCCTGATCTTACTTGTCATGCTGACAGCAGCTATTCGTTCGACAGAACACGTCGGACGGTCTGCACCCCCAGATCTTCGAGGCGGAGCATGCCCAGACCGACTCCGAGGACTACGAGCTGGGAGGACGACTTGGAGAGGGGGTCAACTCCTCGGGAGAGGTTGAGGCGGCGGGCGACCCGGGAGCCGGCGGGTCCAGAGCGGCTGGTGAGTTCCCCTTTGGCCCCTCGATCAAAGATTGGACCGATGATGATGACGACATCTGGATCCTGAATGCGCCTCCCCCCACAGTTCAACAGGGCCCACACGGGCGAGACGAGGAGCAGCCAGCGCGCGCCCCGGTGGCCGGGACGTCCAGCCAGGGGAAGAGGCCGATTCAGGAGGAGCCGGTGGCCCAGTCGCCAGCTCGTAAGCGGGCAAAGGTTGTCGCATCGAAGCTGCCGGCACGCGCCAAGCGGCCCTACCCGTCGTTGTCGGGTGAGTGTCTCATTTGTAGTGTGGGTTTCTCTTGGTGAATTGCTTGCCGTCACGTGTCTGAGTGTTTGTCTGCTCCAGGGACGCCATCGAGTTCCATGATGTGGAGTCGGCAGCCGGCCCGGTAGAGGCGGCCAACCGATTGCCACAGGAGCATGCAGCCACGCTGCATGAGGAAAAGAGAAGTCTTGCGAAAGTGCGAGCCTCGAAGTCAGGAGCCCAGGGTGAACCCTCTCGCTCTGGGGCTTCGAGCGGCGGGAGGCGGAGGAGGTCGGCAGACCCCGTGCATGCGTCGAACTCAGTGGCGGAGTCGACTCGCATACCGAGACCTCCGTCGAGTGAGCCGCGAAGGCCAGCTACGGAGGCAGCCGCGCCTCCGTCCACGGAGGAAACGGCCCGACCGAGGGCGGTGGCTTTGGAGCCAGCCCGCGAGGAGACCCGACCGGTGGAACCGGCGGTGGCGCCGCCCGTTGCCGAGTCGTCCTAGGCTGACGTGCCAAAGGCCTCGGTGGCTCCGGAGGTGGCATCGGAGGTGCCGGCCATGGAGACGGAAGTGCCGGCCACCGCGATCAGTGCGCCGAACCGGAAGGAGGAGGAGGCAGTGGTGGCACCGGATGCAAGACAGCTGGGAGCTGGTTCCCGCGCCCTCGTCGTTCTCAACCGCCCCCTGACAGTCGGTGCCGTGGTGAACGCCGGAACGGGCGGCGAGGAGAGCTGGTCCCAAAGGTCCATGTTGGACGTGATCCGAGACTGGGAGGCGCTCGCACGCGTCCCCGCCGTCCCGCCTCTGCCGACCTGTGGCTCGGTCCCAACTCTTAGGGAGCTTGGCGGCGTCTTGGTGTGGTGCCGCGAGGAGCTGACCAAGTTCGTCGAGGCGGCTGACAGTGCTCTGTAGCGCACTGAGGTAAGCTTTGTCTTCGTCGAATTTTTTCAGTGGGGGCACGCAAGCGCACCCATTAGATGTAGCCCCCGAGATGCGGGTTGTCTGGCCGGCTACGGTTCAGCCGGGCTGGATGTTCCTTCACTTGTGGTTCACTCGCTTTCGCTTGCTTCGCTTGCTTCTGACTTTTGCTTTTGTCTTCCAGTGGGGGCGCGCGAGCGCACCCACTAGGTGTAGCCCCCGAGATGCGGGTCGGCTGACCGGCTGCGGGGCAGCCGGGCTGGGTCTTCTTTTGCTTGCATTCCGTCTTCCTTTGCTCGTATTCTTTCTTATTTTGCTCGTATCCCCTTAACCCTGGCATCCTGAGGCAGGCTGGGAACGCCCGACGACAGGAGCTCTTGGACGAAGCGGTCACCATCCACAACCGTGGGAAGCACGGCTTCTATTGGTTGGAGGAGGAGTTGAAGGGGTCCAAGGTACGCTTGGCCGAGTGGGGGCGTGTAGCCCCCGGGAGTCGGGTCGGCTGCTTGGCAGCCGGGCCGGGTCTTGCGTGCTGGCTGCTTGGCAGTCGGGCCGGATCTTGCGTATTTATATTGACAATTGCTGGTTTTGTTTTGCAGGCAAGTTCAGCGCCCTCCGAAAGAAAAAGGACAGGGCGGTCTCGGAGTGGAACCGGCTGGCGCGGAGCGTCCAGTCGATCACGTCGGAGAGGAACCGGCTAGGCGGCCTGCTGATGGACAAGTAAACGGCCCAGGAGTGTGTGAAGGCGGACGTGCAGCGGGAGGTTGCGACCAAGGAGGACGTCGTCAAGCAGCCAGCCGACGCCGCTCAGCGGACCGACCACCGCTCTCCAGGGCACGAGAAGATGCTCGAGGCACGCTCGGCCGAGCTAGCCCAGGCAAAGGCAGCGCTGGAGTGGGAGCAGGATTCGTCGCTGCCCTTTGCCTTCAAGCTAGACGACTCCTTCCAGCGTAAGCCTCGATTTGCTTTTTCAGCTGGCTGAGTTTTTCTTGCCTTTGGGTTGTTCTTTCTGATTCCTCTTCTCTTTTCTAGAACACTTCCCGGATACACAACACTGCGCTAAGCGTGCCGTGGTGGAGCACCGGGAGTATCTCCGGGAACACTGGTGCAAGCTCACGGAGGACGCCGGCTAGGACATGGCAGAGCTCAGGCTGCCATAGAGAACCGGCTCATCCATCTTCATCGCAGCATGGAGCGGCTGAAGATGACCGGCAAGGAGGTGATCACCGCCTTGTGGCCGGGTCGTGGAGCCCCGGACAGCCGCGTGGCATTGCGGCTGGAGAACACCGTGACCCGGATCGAGACCTGGAAGGCGTCTGCGGCTCGGGCCGGTGCGCAGATGGTGCTCCGGTTCATCACGTCCTGGTACCGTGGAGTCGACATGGACCGGCTGGCGACCATGCGGGACGTGCCGGAGGAGGAGCAGGCGGCTCGTGAGAGCGCCCTTGTCCGTCGGGCCAACGAGCTTGCCTCGTACGCGAACCCGGATGAACTCCTGTCGGTTCTCGGCAAGGACGGCGAGCCGGTCCCTGAGGACTTCTTCGGCAACCCCCAAGGCCCAGAGGAGGAGGAGGTCGCCAACAAGAGCACCGCCTCTAGCACGGGTGGCGACGGCGAGGCCACGGAGACCATGAAGGCAGACCCGAAGGCCGTAGCTTCATCGGGGCACAACGTCGAGACGGCTGGCTACGCACCAGTAGCCTGAGCCGACCTGCGTGCTTTTCTTGGTCTTTTTCTTGGCTGCGGTACTTATCTTTAAGACACATTCCAACCACTGGGGGTGTATTGTAATGAACCTATCGCCGGTGGCCCTTTTAAGTTTTTATGAAGCTTTTGGCTATTGCTATGTTTGTTGCTTATCTTGTCTGCGTTCTGGCTTGTCCTTACCCTTGTTTGCTCTTTTGGTTCTGTCTGCTCAAATCATTGCCCTCCTTGGTTTCGTCCCCGCCATCCCGACAGCCGGGAGCCGTTCTATGTCTAGGATGGGGCGTCCTCCTCAAAGGAACCGGATCTGAGTTTCGGAACCGCGAGAGCTTTTTTGGGTAAGGCAAGTGACAGAGGCGAGAAAGTGTTCTGGCTACACCTAGCCGGCGACCCCCAAGCGGTCGACCTTTTGTGTGTGCTAAGTTTCGTCGCCCCACGCCCCCGTCAGCTAGACAGTCGGGAGCCAGTCTGTAGCTGGGAGGGGTGGGAGGACATGTTCGGCTCACATTACTTGGTCGGTTTTTAGGGGAGGACGTCAGGACTAGCCGGCTAGCCCCCGGGGCCGGGAGCCGGCGAAAGAGTTGAGAAACTTGGATGGAAACGAAAATGGCGTGTCCCAAGAGTCGTCTTGGGGCACCCATTGCATTCATAAGCCCAAGAGGCAAGGATACATACATACACTGGTACTCAGTAGTAAAACGGGCGGAGGAGCGTCGCATTCCACGGGCGCTCCGTCTCCTCGCAGGAGGCGTCTCTCTTGCGCTTTTGCGGCTTCTGGGCATCTATCAGGTAGTACACGTTGTTGTGCAGCACCTTGCTAACGATGAACGGGCCCTCCCATGGGGAGGACAGCTTGTGCTGGCCAGCTATTCGCTGGATCCGTCTGAGCACTAGGTCTTCTTCGCGGAAGGAGAGCGACTGGATCCGCTTGTTGTGGTAGTGTTGTTGCTTCTGCTAGTAGATGGCCATCCGGCTCAAGGCCAGTTCGCGTGCTTCTTCGAGTAGGTCAACGTCATCTTCTCTCGCCTCCTTTGTGTCCTTCTCCGTGTACAAGGTGACCCGAGGCGAGTCAAACTTGATGTCGGTGGGGATGATCGCCTCGGACCCGTACACGAGGAAAAAAGGAGTGTGGCCGGTCGACCGGTTGGGCGTAGTCCTAAGGATCCAGAGGACAGTTGGCAGCTCTTCGGTCCAGCAGTCGTCTAACCTGACAAGTGGCGCCATGAGCCGAGGCTTGATGCGAGCCAGGATCAGGCCGTTTGCCCTCTCGACCTGGCCGTTCGACTGGGGGTGAGCAACGGAAGCCAGGTCGAGCCGGATGCCCTGCTTGGCGCAAAAACGCGCTAGCGCGCCCTTTGCAAAGTTCCTGCCATTGTCGGTGATGATTCTGTGGGGGACGTCGTAGCGGACTGTGATGTCTTCGATGAACCGGACAGCTGTGGGGCCATCCAGCTTCTTGATTGGCCTAGCCTCGATCCACTTGGTGAACTTGTCGATGGCTACTAGTAAATGTGTCATGCCACCCCGCGTGGTCTTGAAGGGACCCACCATGTCCAGCCCCTAGACGGCAAAGGGCCACGAGAAGGGGATGGTTTGGAGGGCCATGGCCAGCAGGTGGCTTTGTGTGCTGAAGTGTTGGCATCCTTCGCACTTGTTGACCAGTCGCTTGGAATCCTCCATAGTAGTCGGCCAGTAGAA
Organism: Hordeum marinum; assembly: GCA_022496015.1. NCBI lineage: Eukaryota > Viridiplantae > Streptophyta > Magnoliopsida > Poales > Poaceae > Hordeum > Hordeum marinum. The sequence continues at coordinate 518,624,959 of CM039673.1, forward strand.
AGCGTGGCAGAATGCCTTGGCCACCAGGGTCCTGGAGGTGGCGTGGTGACCGCACTCCCCCTGTTGGATGTCGAGGAGGATCTCCCATCCTTTCTCCGGCTCGACGCATCGTTGGAAGACGTCGGTGGTGCTGCGGTGGACTAGTTCATGATTGATGATGCTGTAGGCCGGAGCTCGGCGTTGGATTGGCCTCGTTGTGGCCTCGTCCGGGGGGAGCTCCTCACGGAGGAGGAATGCCAGGATGGGCTGGGCCCATGAGGAAGCCGAGACGGGGGCTGGCTCGGGAACCCCTGGGCCTAGGAAATCAGTCCTCGGGACCGGCTCAGCAGCCCCCAGGACCATCTCGCTAGCCCCCGGGTCGAGGCGGCGGGAGGAGCGTCGATCGCCATCACGACCATAGCGTCGTCAGAGCAGGCGGCTTCGGATGTGGTCGGCTCATTAGCTGGGGCTAATGACGCCGGCTGGCTAGCTAGTGCCGAAGGTGTTGGCGCGACAGCCAGAGCCGGAGGCGCGGCTAGTAATGATGGCGTCGGTGGTGCAGCCAGAGCCGCCGACGGGCCGGCGATGTTGGTCCGCACGAAGATGGACTCCGATTCAGGGGAGGGTTTGATCGACAGCTTGAGCAGCCGTTCGAGGGAGACACCGGCTGGGATGGCCTGCCGGGTGGAGCCGATTTTTGCCAACGTATCGGCCGCCTCGTTTTCCGCTCGGGGGACATGGTGAAACTCATAGCCTTCGAAGGAGACGGTGAGCTGTTGGACGAGGAAGCGATAGCTGGCCATGTTGGCGTCCCTGGCGTCCCATTCACCAGAGACCTGCTGCACCACGAGGTCGGAGTCGCCGAAGAATATGATGCGCCTAATGCCAATTTCCTTGGCGAGCCGGAGGCCGTGGACGAGCGCCTCGTACTCGAGCACGTTGTTGGAGGCGGCGAAGTGGATCTGGAGGGCGTACTTGAGTTGGTCTCCCTTCGGGGAGGAGAGGACTATGCCAGCACCCAGGCCGGTCCTCATCTTCGAGCCGTTGAAGTGCATGCGCTAATGTGTAGAGTCCGGGGGAGGCGGCACGAATTCGGTCTCCGCCCAGTCAACAAGGAAGTCAGCCATCGCCTGTGACTTGATGGCGATACGTGGTTCGTACCGGATGTCATGGTCAGCAAGGGCGACGACCCATTTGGCGATCCGGCCGGTGGAGTCCCGGCTGCTCATGATCTCGCCGAGGGGGGCCGTGCTCACCACAGTGATGGCGTGCTCTTGGAAGTACTGCTTGACCTTCTTGGTGGCGAAGTATATGTCGTAGCAAATCTTTTGGTAGTGCGGGTAGTTCTGCTTGGAGGCGGAGAGGACCTCGCTAAGGTAGTAGATGGGGTGTTGTACCGGCAGCGTCTTGCCCTCCTTCGGCCGCTCGACCACCAAAACGACACTGATGACACGTGTGGTCACCGCAATGTAGGCGAGCAAGGGCTCCTTCTCAATCGGCATGGCCAGGATGGGCACGCTGGTGAGGGCCCGCTTGAGGCCACGGAAGGCCTCGTCTGCCTCGTCGGGCCAGCCGAACATGGTCGGCTTCTTCATGAGGGTGTGGCCTGGCTCGACCAAAGCCGTCTTTTGAAGGAGCCCATGGAGGGGCAGAGCCTTCTCTCCCAGCCAGTTGAGGGAGGCGAGGCAACCAGTGAACTTTTGGACGTCACGGAGCCGGGTCGGCTTGGGCATGCTCTCGATCGCCCGAATCTTCTCGGGGTTAGCTTCGATGCCACGAGCGGACACGAAGAAACCCAGGAGCTGGCTGGCTGGGATGCCGAAGACGCATTTCTCTAGGTTGAGCTTGATCTTGTACTAGCGTAAGTTCGCGAACGTCTCCCAGAGGTCGTCGAGGAGGCTGAAGTGCTTCTTGGTTTTGACGATGATGTCGTCAACGTAGAGGTGGACGTTCCTGCCTATCTAAGGCAAGAGACGCTTCTGCATGCAGTGCTGGAAGGTAGCGCCTGCATTCTTCAAGCCAAAGGACATGGTGATGTAGCAATAGGCCTCGAAGGGGGTGATAAAAGAGGTCTTGAGCCGGTCCTTCGGGTCCAACTTGATCTGGTGGTAGCCAGAGTATGCGTCTAGGAAAGACAAGTGGTCGTAGCCGGCCGTGGAGTCAATAACATGATCGATCCGCAACAGGGTGAGCGGGTCCTTGGGGCATGCCTTCTTCAGGCTGGTGTAGTCGATGCACATGCGCCAGGTCTTGTTCTTCTTCAGCACCAGGACTGGGTTGGCTAGCCAGTACGGGAGGAAAACCTCCATGATGAAGACGGTTGCGAGCAGCCAGGTGATCTCTTCTCCTATAGTGCGCCTCTTCTCCTCAGAGAAACGGCACAAGGGTTGCTTGACTGGTTTAGTGTCCGACTGGACGTGAAGTTTGTGCTCGGCAAACTTCCTCGGAGCACAAACCTTCATGCCGGCATGTCCTTGGGGGACCATGCAAAGATGTCCCGATTCTCACGGAGGAAGTCGACGAGCTCGCCTTCCTATTTGCTATCAAGGCGAAAGCCGATGGTGACGCACTTCTTGGGGTTGGGTGGGTCAAGCGGGATGCGCCTGGTGTCTTTGGACGGCTGGAACGAAGCCTCGCCGACCGACTATGAGGGGGGGCCGGCACGGCCGGCTGGCTGGCAGCAAGGGCCACGAGCCGGTTGAGCTCCCGCTTCTCCTCCGCTATCTCTAGGGCCTCGGCCAGCCGGCTACCATCCCGCGCGCACTCGATGGACATCTTGTAGTCGTCGGCGATGGAGATGATCACCTTGGGACCCGTCATCTTGAGCTTGAGGTAGGCGTAATGGGGGACTGCCATGAACTTGACGAGGGCCGGCCGGCCCAGTAGCATGTGGTAGGTACTTGTGAGGTCCACCACCTCGAACCATACTGGCTCGCGGTAGAAGTGGCCGGGTCCGCCAAAGAAGACGTCGAGCCTGATCTTGCCAATGGGAGAGAAGGATTTACCCGGCACGATGCCATGGAAAACCGTCCGGCTCGCCTGTAGATATTCTGCTTTGAGCCCCAGCTTTCGCATCGTGTCGAGGTAGAGGATGTTGATGCTGCTGTCGCCATCGATCAATACCCGTGAAAAGCGACAGGTGCGCCTCTCGGAGGTAATGGTGAGGTCAAGGACCAGGGCATAGCTGTCGGGATTTGGCATCATGGCTAGGTGGTCAGCCCGGCTCCAAGTGACCGGCTTCTCCAACCAGTGCATGTATCGGGGAGTCGCGGGCATGGTGGCATTCACCTTGCGATGGATCTGGCGCAGCGACCGTCGTTCTGGGCCGGCGCCGGAGCCGGCGCCGGAGCCGGCGCCGGGTCCAGCGCGTGGGCAGGCGGCACGGGGGAGCCGGAAGGCTGCCCCTCGGGCCAGTCACTACGATAAGCTGCACTGCCAGAGCGTGTGCATGGAGGGCTTGGCCCAGAGTGATTCTTGCAGGAGAGGTCGAGCATTTGCTCGAACATGAGTTTGGGCTGCTAGGCAGCCTTGCCGGTGCGCTGACACTGGCCGGCAGGCTAGGCAGCCGGCTCTTCTTCCGTCACGGTGGCGACCTGCCGGCTTCCGTAGCGGGAGTCCGGTTGGTCGTTCTTACGCTTGTTGTTCTACTGTTGCCGGTTGTTGGCAGCCGGTCGTGGCGCAGCCGGCGTTGGCGTTGCCTTGGCTGGCAGGGGCGTCTTGACCCGAATCGCGGAGTCGGTCGTGGCATACTTGTCGCCTTGGTCATGAGTTCTTCCATCGTGGTCGGCTCGGAGCAGAGGAGCTTATGCTTGAGGTGTGTGCCGTCGCGACAGCCTTTGATGAATGAGGTCCTTGATGTGACGCTCACGGGTGGCATGCTCTTCGCCCTCCAAGGTAGCCAGATCCTCATAGACTACCTTGGCGGCCCGCAGGTTAGCCGCGGGGGGATCGTAGACGGGCATGTTGCCTCCGAGGATTTCCGTGACCACGCGGTCGCGGTCGCGCATAGCCCCATGCCGGCTGGGCTCGGTGCCAGCCAGGGTGAGACCGTAGGCAGAGGTGTACTCCCGCTGAGCGGCCTCCATGTGGTGTCGCGCAGTCATGAGGGCGTTGGCGTCCTCGAACAGCAGGCGGCGAGCCGCCTCCATCTTGGCCGCGGCGACGTCGGGGTTTGTCATCGGAGCGATGAGGGTGCTCAGGCCTCGGAGGGCCGCACCGAGCGGGTCAGAGGTGCCGATGCGGGTCATGGTAGCGTCGGCCTCGGCCCGTGCCCGGCCAGATGAGGTGGCGGAGATAATGGCCATCACCCCAACGTGGGAGCTGTTGGACTTTGTCGCCACGAGTGCGCCCATGGCCGTGGGTGGGTCGATGCAGTCGAGCACCTAGCTAGGGTACTTGCCGACCACGGGCATGTCGGCGAGGCTCAGCTTGCTGAAGCGCTCGACGAGTGCATCGATGTCGAGCCTGGGGTCGACAACACTGCCCGCAGGCCAGCTGGAGCAAGCCCCATGATCTTGCGATTCCGCCTGGACGTGCGGCGGACGGGGAGGTGGTGAAGGATCCCGCCTAGAGTGTGACTCTGGCCGGCACCGCGTACGGCCCCACGGTGGGCGCCAACTGTCGTCGTTTTCTCACGACAGATGCCATGGGTAGGCTTATCGAAGGTGGTTGGGTCCGGAGGACACCGACGGGCTCCGAGAGCGGGATTAGGCACAAATAGCGAGGGACACATGATGTACCCAGGTTCAGGTCCCTTCGTGGGAGGTAATACCCCTAGTCCTGTTTGGTCTAGGTTGACAGACGAGGGAAGGTTACAATGGTGCTCCTGGAGCTGTAACTTTAGGTGGAAGAGGGAGCAGCCGGCTCCTCTTTCCTTGCTACGTGGGTGAATGCGAGGTGAAGCGTTCCCTCGAGTGTGTGTGCGTGTGAACCTGTCCCTATGCATGGGGGCTCAAGGGGTTTTATAGGCCAATCCGCCGTCTTACAATATCCTTAAAGTACCGAATGGGGGGACCCGGCTGGCAGCCTCTCCGGATGGCTAGTGAGCTGCCAGTTGAGACGTCTTGTCATCAGTAGGGTCCACTGGCTGCGCGGTCCCATCACCCACTAGGGCCAGCCAAGCGACTCCACAATTGGCCCGCGCCCACCTGCTACGGCATGGGCCGCCCTAGCGGTGTCGCCTTGCGCTAGCCGGCCGACATCTCCGATATGGCCGGTAGTACTGTAGTCATGCGGGGGGAGGCAATGGAGTAGGCGGAGGCGTGCCGGCACTGTTGCCTTGCCTGGTCGCGGTCATCCAAGGTCAGTGGTACGACCGGCTGGACTGTAGCCATACGCACCCGCGTGTCAGCGGACACTATGCCCACGTTGGGGCCCGTCGTGGGGGTCTTGTCTTGTCACCGTACCCGCGCAGTGGGATGGAACGGAAGCTTGCTCACCTAAGGGTCAACGGTAGAGCCGGTCTGGAGGGAACCGGCCGAGGCCGAGCCGGCTCCTCGGAGAGCCGGCTGCGAGCCAGCCGACAAGGAGCCTGCTGGCCATGCGCCAGCCGGCAGTGAGGCAGCCGGTAATGTGATTTCTCTTGAAATGGGGGAGAGAACCCCGTTGCTTTGGCCTACCTAGGGCCTACCCAGGGGTAATAACTCCGTTAGTAGTCCCTGAAGCCGGCGAGGGCCCACGTCTGCCGGACGAGGGGGAGCCGGCGGCTTCCCTCATGTGGCGCCCGCCTCTGGCTCGAAGCCGAACGGTCGGTCGAGTCGGCGGATGCCCCCGACGCTTTGGGTTCCGTCACGTTGCTCCAGGTCCCAGGCCTGCCCGCAGCACGCCATGCGGAGTGTAATGATGCCGCAAGGCCCACGCTCATGGGCAAACGGGACACCGCCCTGGGCGTAGCCCAGTAGGCCTCGGGCCGCAAGCCGAGATCTTTTGTGCTCAAATGCGGCGGTTGCAGCCCAAGGCGCCCACGTTCGTGCGGGAATCCTGGGGGAGTGGGCGAACTTAATCCCCACCTCCCCCGGGTGTCGTTCCCTTATTTAAAGGGGAAGGAAGGGAGGCAGAGGCAACCACGCTCCCCTTGCCCCCGTCGTCTTCCTCTTCCTTGCCTTCTCTGCTCTTTCTCGCGCCGCAGCCCGTTTTGCTCGCTACATCGCCCGCTCGTCTTCTTGTGCCGTCCCGTCGTTGCGATGGTCGAAGGCCGCTAGGGGAGCTGGGCTGGTTTCGTCGTCACGGAGGCCACCATAGCGGAGCTCCGCCGCGCTCGCATGTTGCCGTCGAAGGAGCGCGTGATCACTCGCGTGCCGGGCGACGAAGTGGTGCCCAAGCCGCAGGCGGGGGAGCACGTCGTCTTCGCTTGCCACTTCTATGTGCTTCGGGCTTCCAATCAGCCTCTTCTTCCGCCTTTTGCTGGACACCTTCGATCTCCAGCCATACTACCTTGGCCCCAACGCCATCCTCTACATCGTGGGCTTCGTGACCCTGTGTGAGGGTTACCTAGGGATGCTCCCCTACGTGGAGCTCTTCAAGAAGCTCTTTTTCCTCAAGGCGTTGAAGAACGCCGAGGAGCCGTACGCCTGCGGGGGCACAGCGGTGTGCTGCCGCGGCGCACGCTTCCCGCACTCCAGTGTCATTGATTCCATCAAGGGTTGACACGGGACGTTCTTCTACATGAAGAACGCTGACCCGCGGTGGAACTTTTATTCGGCTGCTCGCATTTGTCAATGCTCCGTCCTCCAGAGTGAACTGGTCGAAGACCGTGCCGCGCGGGGCCGGGCTTGAAGAGCTAGGCCGGCTCGTGGTGATGAGGAGCGGGGAAGGGCTATTCGCCTCTGACCTGGTGGCTGCCTTTATAGCACACCGAGGTGCTGCCTCTCCAGCCGAGGCCGCACCAGATCTGCGACATGTCTGGCCGCCGGGACCCCTGTCGATAGTCGACCATCAAGTTGACGCCGGCTCGAGTGGCGAAGCGGGTGAACGCCATCACAACCTTCTGGCTGGCGACGGGAACTTGGTCCTTCGGCAAAGAGCCATATGACCGGCACAACTCGACACCCCTGGTACGCCTTGTCGAGGTGACCTGTCTTTCTTCTGTGAATCTTTCCTGTCGGCTCCCGATCTTACTTGTCGTGTTGACAACAGCTATTCGTTCGACAGAACACGTCGGTCGGTCCGCAACCCTAGATCTTCGAGACGGAGCACGCCCAGTCCAACTCTGAGGACTACGAGCTGGGAGGATTACTCGAAGACGGGGTCGACTCCTCGGGGGAGGTTGAGGCGGCGGGCGACCTGGAAGCCGACGGGTCCAGAGCGGTTGGTGAGTTCCCCTCTGGCCCCTCGATCAAAGATTGGACCGATGATGAAGACGACGATGATGACGACGTCCGAATCCTGAATGCGCCTCCCCCCACAGTTCAACATGGCCCACACGGGTGGGACGAGGAGCAGCCGGCACGCGCCCCGCTGGACGGAACGTCCAGTCGAGGGAAGAGGCCGGCACAGGAGGAGCCGGTGGCCCAGTCGCCGGCTCGTAAGCGAGCGAAGGCTGTCGCGTCGAAGCCGCTGGCGCGTGCCAAGCGGGCCCTGCCCGTCGTTGCCGGGTGAGTGTCTCATTTGTAGTGTGGGTTTCTCTTGGTGAATTGCGTGTCATCAGGCGTCTGAGTGTTTGTATGCTCCAGTGATGCCATCGAGCTCCACGATGTGGAGTTGGCAGTCGGCCCAGTAGAGGCGGCCAGCCGACTGTCGCAGGAGCATGCAGCCATGCTGCGTGAGGAAAAGAGGAGGCTCACGGAACTGCAAGGCTCGAAGTCAGGAGCCCAAGGCGGACCCTCTTGCTCTGGGCTTCGAGCGGCGGGAGGCGGAGGAAGTCGACGGACCCCGTGCATGTGTCGAACTCGGTGGCGGAGTTGACTCGCATCCCGAGACCTCCGTCGAGCGAGCCGCAAAAGGCCGGTTACGGAGGCGGCTGCACCTCCGTCCATGGAGGAAATGGTCCGGCCGAGGGCGGCGGCTTTAGAGCCGACCCGCAAGGAGACCCGACCGGTGGAACCGGCGGTGGCGCCGCCCATTGCCGAGCCGGCCCAGGCTGACGTGCCAGAGGCCTCGGTGGCTTCGGAGGCGGCACTGGAGGTGCCGGTCATGGAGATGGAAGTGTCGGCCGTCGCGATCAGCATGCCGAGCCGATAGGAGGAGGAGGCGGTGGTGGCGCCGAACGCAGGACAGCTGGGAGTCGGTTCCCGCGCCCTCGTCATTCTCAACCGCCCCCGGCAGACGGTGCCGCGGTGAACACCGGAACGGGTGGCAAGGAGAGCTGGTGACAGAGGTCCATGTTGGACATGATCCGGGACTGGGAGGCGCTGGCACGCGTCCCCGCCGTACCGCCTCCACCGGCCTACGGCTTGGTCCCAACTCTTGAGGAGCTGGACAGCGTCTTGGCACGGTGCCGCGAGGAGCTTGCCAAGTTCGCCGAGGCGTCCGACAGTGCCCCATAGCGCGCCGAGGTAAGCTTTGTCTTCGTCGAATTTTTTCAATGGGGGCACACAAGTGCACCCACTGGATGTAGCCCCCGAGATGCGGGCTGGCTGATCGGCTATGGGGCAGCCGGGCCGGATGTTCCTTTGCTTGTGGTTTTCTCGCTTTCGCTTGCTTCTGACTTTTGCTTTTGTCTTCCAGTGGGGGCGCGCGAGCGCACCCACTAGGTGTAGCCCCCGAGATGCGAGCGGCTGACCGGCTGCAGGGCAACTGGGCTGGATCTTCTTTTGCTTGCATTCCGTCTTCCTTTGCCCGTATTCTTTCTTCTTTTGCTCGTATGCCCTTAACCCTGGCATCCTGGGGCAGGCTGGGAACGCCCGATGGCAGGAGCTCTTTGACGAAGCGGTCACCATCCACAACCGTGGGAAGCACGACTTCTACCGGTTGGAGAAGGAGTTGAAGTGGGTCCAAGCTATGCTTGGCCTAGTTGGGGCATGTAGCCCCCGGGAGTCGGGTCGGCTGCTTGGCAGTCGGGCCAGCTCTTGTGTGCTGGCTGCTTGGCAGTCGGGCCGGGTCTTGTGTATTTTTATTAACCGTTGCTGGTTTTGTTTTGCACGCGAGTTGATCGCCCTCCGGAAGGAGAAGGACGGGGCGGTCTCTGAGCGGAACCGGCTGGCGCGGAGGGTCCGGTCGATCACCTTGGAGAGGGACCGGCTGGGCGGCCTTCCGGGGTGAGACCATAGGCAGAGGCGTACTCCCGCTAAGCGGCCTCCATGCAGCGTCACGCGGTCACGAGGGCGTTGGCGTCCTCGAACAGCAGGCGGCGAGCCGCCTCCAGCTCTGCAGCGGCGACGTCGGGGTTTGTCGTCGGAGCGATGAGGGTGCTCAGGCCTCGGAGGGCCGCGCCGAGTGGGTCAGAGGTACCGATGCGGGACGTGGCGGTGTCGGCCTCAGCCCGCGCCCGACCAGATGAGGTGGCGGAGATAATGGCCATCACCCCGATGTGGGAGCCATTGGAGTTGGTCGCCACGAGTGCGCCCACGGCCGTGGGTTGGCCGGTGCAGTCGAGCACCTGGCTAGGGTAATCGTCGACCGCGGGCGTGTCGGCGAGGCTCAACTTGCTGAAGCGCTCGACGAGCGCATCGATGTTGAGCCTGGGGTCGATAGCACTGCCCGCAGGGCCAGCGGAGCAAGCCCCACGAGCCTGTGGTTCCGCCTGGACATGCGGCGGACGGGGGAGGTGGTGAAGGGTCCCGCCTAGAGCGCGACTCCGGCCGGCGCCGCGTACGGCCCCACGGTGAGCGCCAACTATCGTCGTTTTTCTCACGACAGATGCCATGGGTAGGCTTATCGAAGGTGGTTGGGGTCGGAGGACGCCGGCAGGATTCGGGAGCGGGATTAAGCACAAATAGCGAGGGACGCACGATGTACCCAGGTTCAGGGCCCTCCGTGGGAGGTAATACCCCTTGTCCTTCTTGGTCTAGGTTGATAGACAAGGGAAGGTTACAATTGTGCTCCTGGAGCTGTATCTGGAGGTGGAAGAGGCAGAAGTCGGCTCCTCTTCCCTTTCTATGTGGGTGAATGCAAGGTGAAGTGTTCCCTCGAGTGTGTGTGCGTGTGATTCTGTCCCTATGCATGGGGGCTCGGGGGGGTTTATAGGCCAACCCCCCGGCTTACAAGATCCTTAAAGTACCGAATGGGGGGACTTGGCTGGCAGCCTCTCCAGCTGGCCAGGGGGCCCGCCAGTTGAGTCGTCTTGTCGTCGGTAGGGTCCACCGGCTGTGCGGTCCCGTCACCCGCTGGGGCCCGCCAGCGGGCTCCGTGATTGGCCCGCGCCCACCTTCTACGGCACGGGCCACCCGAGCGGTGTCGCCTTGCATCAGTCGGCCGAAGTCTCCGGTACGGCCGGCAGCACTGTAGCCATGCGGGGAAGGTAATGGAGTGGGTGGAGGCATGCCGACACTGTTGCCTCGCCCTATCTCGGTCAGCCAAGGTCAGCGATACGACCGGCTGGACTGTAGCCATACGCGCCCGCGTGTTAGTGGTCACTATGGCCACGTTGGGGCCCGTCGTGGCGATCTTGTCTTGTCGCCGTACCCGCATGCAATGGGATGGGACGTAAGCTTGCTCGCCCGAGGGTCAACGGGAGAGCCGGTCTGGAGGCAACCGGCCGAGGCCCAGCCGGCCACGACCCAGCCGGCTCCTCGGAGAGCCGGCCGCGAACCAACCGGCAACGAGCATGCTGGTCGTGCGCCAGCTGGCCGTGAGGCAGCCGATAATGTGATTTTTCTTGAAGCGGGGGAGAGAACCCCGTTGGTTTGGCCTACCCAGGGGTAATAACCCCGTCAGAATTTTCCTAAGCACTTCTTAAGAAAAGTTTCTTCCGATGCGTTTTCGTAAGAAGTTTCCTTAATGAATTTTTCTTAGGAAGCACTTTCTTAAGAAGTTTCTAAATAAAAGTTTCTTCCGATGTATTTTCGTAAGAAGTTTCCTAAGTATATTCTCTTTGTAAGCACTTTCGTAAGAAGTTTCTTAAGAAAAGTTTGTTCCTACGCATTTTTTTAAGAAGGTTCCTAAGGAAATTTTCTTAGGCAACACTTTCTTAAGAAGTTTCTTAAGAAAAGTTTCTTCCGATGGATTTTCGTAAGAGGTTTCTTAAGGAAATTTTCTTAGGAAACACTTTCTTAAGAAGTTTCATAAGAAAACTTTGTTCCCACAAATTTTCTGAATAAGTGTCCTAAAGAAATTTTCTGAGGAAGCACTTTTTTGAGATTTTTCTTAAGAAAAGTGTTTTCCGACGCATTTTCGTAAGAAATTTCTTAATGAAATTTTCTTAGGAAGCACCGTCTTAAGAAGTTTCTTAAGAAAAGTTTCTTCCGACGCATTTTCGTAAGAAGTTTCTTAATATTTTTTTCTTAGGAAGCACTTTTTTAAGAAGTTTCTAAAGAAAACTTTGTTCCCACTTTTTTTTGAAGAAGTTCCAAAGGAAAATTTCTTATGAAGCACTTTCTTAAGAAAAGTTTCTGTCGATGCATTTTCGTATGAAGTTTTTTAATAATTTTTTCCTAGCAAGCACTTTCTTAAGAAAAGTTTCTTCCGATGCATTTTCGTAAGAAGTTTTTAAGGAAAAAAATTTAGGAAGCACTTTGTTAAGAAGTTTCTTAAGAAAAGTTTTTTTCGGTGCATTTTGCATTTTCGTAAGAAGTTTGCTAAGGAAGCACTTTCTTAAGTAGTTTCTAAAGAAAACTTTATTCCCACGGATTTTGTGAAGAAGTTGCCTATGGAAATTTTCTTACGAAGCACTTTCTTAAGAAAAGTTTCTTCCGATGCATGTTTGTAAGAAGTTTCTTAATGAATTTTTCTTAAGAAGCACTTTCTTAAGAAGTTTCTTAAGAAAAGTTCCTTCCGATGCATTTTCGTAAGAAATTTCTTAAGGAAATTTTCTTATGAAGCACTTTGTTTAGAAGTTTCTTAAGAAAAATTTCTTCCTATGCATTTTCGTAAGAAGTTTGTTAAGGAACTTTTCTTAGGAAGCAGTTTCTTAAGAAAAGTTTGTTGCTATGCATTTTCTTAAGATGGCTCCTATGGAAATTTTCTTAGGAAGCACTTTCTTTGGAAGTTTCTTAAGAACAGTTTTTCCCGATGGATTTTCATAAGACACTTCTTAATGAAATTTTCGTAGAAAGCACGTTCTCAAGAAGTTTCTTAAGAAAACTTTGTTCCCATAGATTTTCTGCATAAGCTTCATAAGGAAAATTTCTTAGGAAGCATTTTTTAAAGTAGTTCCTTAATAAAAGTGTTTTACATGCCTCTGCTGCAGATATTGCTGCTCCTTCCAATCTTGAAGGCATTTTCCTGTCAGACAAAACAGGACAGAGCGCTCGAGTGGAACCACGCAGGGTCTGACGATTCTCAAGGTTACGCGGCTCCTTGTCCCCAACCCCCCCACCCCCCACCCCTTCCCTCCCTCCTCCACGCGCGTGCATGGAGAGATGAAACAGGAGCCTTGTGCTCCATTGCGTTGCAACTTGGATGTGCAACGTATGGAAATGGAGTTCACTTGCCGGCACGGACTCAACATGGTCGATTAATCCGATGGATTAGGGGCCGCCTTTTGGTCTGGATGCGCGAAGAGGTCGCTCATGTCCTGCCTGATGGGGGGCAGGAGCCGACGCGTGCAAGCTGCGGTGCGCTGGGTTGGGCCGCGCGGACTACCCCAGGTTGGCCGTGGATGCCGATCTCGTTGCCGCGTCGAGTCGCGTGCGGCCGCACAAAAACTAGCGCTCATCGCGGTGGCAACCCCTGCAGTTTGCGCCAACCCACAAGGCACTGACCCGGTGAACCCCAGCGCTATATATGTCGCCGCCCTGTTCCGCTCTTCCCCTCCAGACTCCACCACCCAGAACACACAGCTCCCAACCATGTCCCAACGGTGGCAACCCCTGCAGTTCGCTAGCTCGTCGGGGCAAAAGCAAGACGAGGCGAGATGTGCAACGTCATCACGATCCCGTCGGTCGCCTGGCTGCGCCGCGCCGTGCGGCGGTGGCGGGCCCGCCGCTGTTCCACCTCCTTCCCGGTGCCGGCGGGGCACGTGGCGGTGTGCGCGGAGGGGGCGCGGTGTTTCACTGCGAGATTGGGACCAAGGCCAACACGCGGTTCATGGTGCGGCTGGCGCACCTGAGCCACCCTGCGTTCCTGGAGCTGCTCCGGCAGGCGGAGGAGGAGTACGGCTTCCCGTCCGGCGCCTCCGGCCCCGTCGCGCTCCCCTGCGACGAGGACCGCCTTCGCGACGTCCTCCGCCGCGTCTCCTCGTCTCCTGAGGAACCACGCCGCTCCTCTTTCTGCCGACGCCGTGGCGACTCGCGGCCGCTGCTGCAGCGGGTGGCCTTCCTGTGAGCGAGCGCCCGAACGTTTGGTGCGCGCGCCGGCAGCAACTGGTGACAGACAACGTCTCCCGGGCGCGGGAAACGGCGAAAGCGGCCGGGCCGCGCGTACGCACAGCAGGCGCCGGAACACTGATCCGAAGGGCTGCGTGCTCCTCCGCCCTGCGTAATGCCGGACATCGGACACGCGCATACTGGAGCTGGGTAGTACAGTACCAGTAAGTACAGTAGTAACTGATTGAAGAAAGCGATGATTTTTGGGATTGTTTTCTCTGTAACTAGTCTACTCGTCTGTGCAACTCCTTGCCGAGGGCATACGAGTAAAGTAATTAATTAATAAAGGTTGATTGATTGTTCTTGCTGTACATTCAAAATCTGTCGTCGTTTGTGACTCATGAATGTCTTCGTCATGTTGACGTGGCGAAACCTGTCTTGGCAGATAATCATTAACCCTTTTCCCCGAAAATTAACAATGAGCTTAAGCTTTGTAAGATAAAGACATTGATTTCATTAATGAAATCACGAGTCAAGCTCTATCTCTAAAGAAACATAATCATAACTCCTGGGTGCGTCGGCGGCAAATGCTACGCACGGCAGCTTATGAATGGTCAAGTCATGTCTATTACTGGTCGGTGTTGCATGTGTCTCTGATAAAGTTGTCGTGTTTAGCATGTCACTGTTGGATCGAAGATGGTGCGACAACGATGGGGGAAAGGTTGTTTGGAACGTCTTTGTCTTTCGGCATCTTTTTCACGGGTATCCAGTTATCGAGGCGTCGAAAACCGAACAAGGGATGATGGTAGAGGCGGCTTCCACGACATGTCTTTGCAATCTATTGTAAACACAAGACCTCTGATGAGGCTATGTCGACACGAACCTGCGTCGTGTCCTTGCTGAAGGTGTTGGATCGAAGCTTAGCTTGGGGATGAGAATCCTGAGATCAACCTTGGTTGGATTCATCGTCATCGACAC